>CM026072.1:6261791-7540541 GCA_014839685.1 Anableps anableps
TGGATTCTAGGGAGAAGGGGAGACGTCTAGACAGTGGATGTGTGTTTAACAGACTCAGTTAGCGTGTTGTACTTCCTTTTAAAATTTGTTTTATATCCTCACAGTCATAATATATAACCCTAATGCAGGTATTCTTTTAAAAAACCCAGGCGTGATTACCTTCAAAATTTCAGGTAACTGTCATATAAAGTGCATTTGAAGCAGGACCAAAATGCAGACAGGAACTCAAGATCAGCATTTTGAAGGATTAATAGTAAGAGTGGAAACTTATGGATCTCAAACAATGTGAACAATGTGTGGAGGATGGACAGTCATGGGTAATCCAGCAGTAATGCAGCAATGAACAAAACCAGGAGCTTAAATACTGAGGCAGCCGTGGAAAATGACAAAGGAACCAGATGAACTAATCAGCTGAAATGTGGCAGAATGAAAGGAGAAAAACTGAGGGAGGAAGATGAACTAACTCAGAAGGAACTGAACTGAGATTTAAAGAGAATCTAAAAACCAAAAGGGAAAGGCCTGCAACCATTATATGAGAATAAACTAACACACATGAATAAAAAGCACAAGAAATAATAATAATAATAATAATAATAATAATAATAATAATAATAATAATAATAATAATAATAATAATAATAATAATAATAATAATAATAAAGAAACTAAACACAAAGGAATTAAATAATATGGCAACACCTGTTGAAAATAAATAAACAAGAAAATGATCAAAACACGGACAGAAATAAAAACCCAAACACCCAAGGATTTTGACATTAGCATGGTGCAGCTTGCAGTTCTAATGTCATGAGATGGCTGGATAAAATTCCATTAAAAAAAGAAGGTGTCAAACATGGATAGAGGTGGTGAAAGTTTGTTTTAACTTCACCCCTCTTTTTTAAAACAGCTGGATGTCATGTAATTCCAGACTTTTAATTAAAATATAATGTCCGCTGTTCTCTTTATTGATCGTTCAGAAGGAAAGAAAGAAAGAGTCTGTTGGTCTTTAATGGTGGAGAAGGTTTCAAGTTAACTTATTTACCCATCAGACGCTGCTTTGGAAACGCTTTTCTGATAAGACTTAACATCCTTCTCCCTGAGGATAAGTGATGTTGTTGTCATGGTGATCTAAAAGCATTCCCCCCCCCAAACCAGAACCAGGCAGACGCACTTCCTCTTTTGGTGATGTCATTTAGGACATGGAGACAGACGGACCACTGCAGGACACAACCATGGGAACACTATCTGGATCTTTGGAGACATGGAAGACTTGACTGATTGTACAGGGAGGGGGCAGTTTTGGGTGGGAGTGGTTGGGGGGGCTGATAAGCGGGTCCAGGGACTCTGAAACGGGGTCTACAGAGTGACGTGACCCAGTTTATTGACAGCTGACAGGACCGATTGAGAGGATACATGATTCTGATTATATCAGAGCCAGATTATCAGTTATCTAAAGCTAAGATAATAATTTATCTAAATTATTTAAGAGAAAAATAGTAAAACAACACAAAACTTGTCACTGAAGTCATTTTTAACCAAAATAATAAAAATGTAACTGTGTCCGCATGCTAGCATTGTCAAAACTATCCGCCCTGCAATTTACCATTTTATTTTGTTGTGTTTTGATTGAAAACATTCATTCACTTGAAATAGATAATTTCATTCTAAAATATAATCATAATGACAACGAGACCGACAGTTCATCCTAAAGGGGTTTTATGGTTCCAAAAATCACAAAAAAAAAAAAAAAAAAAAAGTCTATGGGCAGATGAAGATCCCAACATGCTGTGTGTTGGTATCTGTTGCGATCTGATTGTTTGCATATTTTAGTTTTGTTTGGTCTTTATTTCTATTGGTCATTGTTTGTCAAGGTCTGAGCCATATGGATTCATCAGAGTATATGGTATTAAAAAAAAAGAAACTCCTGCATTTTTACAGTGGAAATCAACAGATTTCTAGATGATCAAGTACTTTTTTCTGCAGTTTGCTGGTTTCCTTACATAGACAACATTTAGCAGTTGGCATTGTAGTTCCATTTAATGATCAACTAGAGCACATTATGCTATCCAATAATTGTAATAAATTGGACTGATTTGAGCTTATTTGCAAAGAACTGTATTTTATCTAATTGGTTATAGATTACACACATTTTTTTCCTGTAGAATGTATTGAAATTTATTTTTTTATGGATTATCAGAATTCAGATGAACTAAGTTGAACTGATTATTTTTTTGTTTTGTTTTGTTTATGGAGATCCAAAAGACAACAAAGAAATCTTTAAAAAATCAATCCAGAAGCGAGCAGTACACTGGATCATGCATTTTTATGCACAAGACTAATTTATTCATTTTATCAGACAGTTGCATGATTTCTTGCCAAAGCAGAATTCTGTAAAAATACATGACACAGCTACCAGTCCAACAAAGAATAGTGCCCAAGCATTGACGTTGTCCCTTCTGCTATTAGGTTTGGTGTCTGAGGAGGAGAAGGTGGGAAAGCAGACCCCCTGGCTGTGCTCCCATCGCAGCAACACTCATGCTGGAAGGTATTTCTAAGAATCAGTGAGACTGCATAATGTTTTTATATGCCGTCTTTGGTCTTGAGATCAATTTATGTCGCATATTTCATATTTCCAGAAAAAAAATGATTATGATAGTCAAAAATTGTACAGCTTCAGTCTGGACTTAAAACTAACATCATTATTTGCAGAAAAAGTGAAAAAGAAGCACAGTTTCTTGCACAAACAGAATGATTGCCAGAAGTGGAGTAGCAAAGAGGAATGCATGAATTTTTTTGTAGATACAAGTAAAGGTCGGAAAACTCTTTTTCTGAATAACAGGAGCAGATGTTGTCCTCTCCTGTGGAACTGCAGCTCTTAAAATGCTAATTATTGTTAACATTCAGCTTGGGGTCTGCAGAGTTTAGCTATCAGCTTTCCTGCAGATGATAAACCTGTACAGCGCCTGTGAACAGCAGATCTGCTGTTTATCTCCATGATAGGCCAGACTCCAGGAAACAAGTGTTGAGAACAGCATCTTATTCTGCCATCTTACACACACACCCTTGCATACAGTAAATTTGGAAGCGACAGAGAGAAGCTGCCTGTGTTGAGAAACAAGGAGGCTGCTGATTGAAAGCAGAGTGTCATGGTCTGTGGCTGCTCCAGGAAACCAGAAGAAGGATAAAGAGGAAATGTACCAAATAATAAAAAAGAGAAGACATGAAACAGGATCATGCTGATATTATCTGTTAGAACTAATCCAGAAAGCTTCTTTTTCTAATTCATTTATTCATTCAAACAAAATGCATGTTTACCTGAAAGCCAATACCTTTTGAGAGTTTTTTTCAGAGGTAATTTTAAGAAATTTAGGAAGGAGATAGCAGTCTCAACTTAACAACTAAAATTTGAAAATTTGTGACCAAAGTTTTTAAGATGGTTGAGGTGAACAACTGGATTATTGATATATAATATATATTTATCTTGCACTGATAAACAGAATTAAACACTTGAGGTACATGCGCAGTGAAGTATACTCACAATATGCCTTTTTAAACCTGTTTTGAAGTTTTATACCTGCTCAAAGTGATGTACGGCTTAAATAAGACACACTTTTCTGAAAAAGAATCCAAGCTAATCAAACTAATAAAGCCTAAGAGGGACTCTTTCATGTGAGCGTGTTTCTAACATGGTGTCAGCGAGAAATACAAGGGAACTGGACACCATCTTTAAAAAGAAAAAGACCTTATCATAACCACTTTCAAGACTAAAAAAGTTGCATCCTTGTTAATTACCGGGTTATAGGGTATAGAAGAAAAACAACTAAAGATCAATACTTGCGTGTGTGCATCAGTGAGTAAAGTGACTTGTGAGGTCAAAATAGTGGCAGATGATGAAGTAGGAGGCAGAGGAAGTGAGGAGAGTCTGTAGTCACTTTGTTCATCTGTGTTTTTCCCCCCAAAGGTGGAAGCAGAGAAGATTTTTCTCACACTCTTGATAGAACTATCTTCGTCATCCTGGAAGAGCGCCCCTCTCCTGCACCTTCATTTCAGCTCCACACAGCTCACAGGCTGCCCTCGTGAGGAGCCAGCCAATAAAGATAAGTTTGATGGAGGACCCAGCCAATAAAAGATAAGCCTCTGAGGAGCCAGCCAATAAAAGATAAGACCCGGGGGCATGTCTGTGACTTCCTCACTGAGCTTCCTCTGGCAGATACAAGGCACCGCGCTGATATGTGTGGCGACTCACTGGCATCCACAGAGTACTCAAATATCTGCTGCTAACAGTGGTTTTCAAGCAAACAGCTGGATCTCGTCGAGATGTACTTCATGCAACAGTAAAGTACCTACTTCCATTTGCAACGCATCTTGAAGGTGTAATAACAGCTGTATAACAGCGTCCCCAAGACCAAATTACCAGCCATCAGACGGGACATCAGCAGAAAACGCTTCTTTCAACACATTCTCAGACCCTGCTTCAGATTTGAACAGACTGTACGTCAAATTTTGAGATGCCTAACAAATCTGCAACTCCACTTTTGTAGTTTTATTCAGTTCAGTGCATTTATAGTGCCAAATCATAGCAGTGGTCATCTCAAGGCACTTTACAAGACTAACAGATTCAGAAAATATACAGAACTGTATAATCATTTCGATCCAGTCACACTGACAGATTTAGGATTAACTAAATACATTCAAGTTCAATCTCGGTCAAGTTTAGTTTACTATGCCAACTGGTAAAACAGGTGTGTGTGTGTGTATCTAAAGAAACCCTGCGAATTGCAACGAGTCACTGACTTTGCAGCAATCCCTCTTCCTGGATGAGCATTTAACGGCAATGGGCAGTTGATTTTTTTTTTTCTTTCTTTTTTTTTTAAGTTTATTTGTACAGCACATTTGTGCAGCAAGGCAGTTCAAGGTGCTTCACATCATAAAAACATCAATCAGCAAAATAATCAAAAACATCAAAATCATCGAGCAAAATCATCAAAATCATCAAGCGAATACACATGAAAATCATCAAAATCATCAGCAAAATATCAATGCATCAAAATCATAGGAATCATCAAGCAAATAGAGTTCAAAAATATTGATCAATGATCCTCTTACTTTATTTAACTGATTTACACTCAAACTTCCCAAATTAAGGCACATTCAACATGATCATATTTAATTAATTATTAGGAGATGATGGTTAATGTGTAATAAAATATTTTATTTAGAGCAGCTTCTCACCTGGATTTGTTTGCAGATTTATGGTCCTACTAAACAAAGGCAACTCTAAACAGGTGGGTTTTCAGCTTTGATTTAAAGGAGTTGTATCGAGTTGTAACTTTGCAGCAATCCCTCACACTGAGCATGTATGTGGTGACAATGGAAATAACTGCAAAATGCATCCTGCTAATGTTGATGTTGCAGCATGTTTACAAGGGATGGCATTCTCATCAACAGGCGACCTAAATAGGGTGTACCCTGCCTCTCACCTTATGACCACCGCACCCTCACACCCCAAAACTGGAACTTTTTCATGCCTATGGATCAGCGATATGTCTGGATGAGAAGGGATGCTTTAAAGAACATGCCTACAGTGAAGATTAATGGTGGTTCAGTGATGCTCGGGGGCTTAGGGATGGGAATTGACAAGAATTTATCGATGTCGTTTCCATTATCGATCTCACTTATCAGTTTGATTCCTTATCGATTCTCTTATCGATTCTCACTAAGTTAGGAAATAAACTCTTTAATTCAAAATGCACCATATTGTATTCGATTAAAACAAAATAAAGCTGGCTTAAAAAATAAGAATCCCTCTGTCAAATTAACATTTTAACATGAAATGCAACTTTTTGCCCATCAACAGTTTTTGTGCAGACAAATCTGCATGATTGCCTTTTCAGAAAGGATGCTTCAAAGCTTAAAGGTTGTTTTCAAAACGTGCTTTTAATCTGACAAACGAGCCTCATCAGAACCCATATTCTGATTTATTGAAAATGACTGTAAATGTTAATATGAGTTGGAAATTTTCATACAGCATGGTGCTAACATCAATACAATAACCGGGACGTGGAGGAGTTTAACGTTACCTGTGACATTCATGGCAGGAGACCATATGCTGGAAGCTCCGCCCCTCGAGAGTCACCGCCGTTACTAAGCAACCTATCAAAACGTTTTACATTCGTCCTGATTAGTTGCCTGCTGTGAGGTCAACTATTTGAGGATGTTGGAGGTATTGCATCCGTTTATTGTGTTTAAAGTTCTGCACATGTTGCAACCGGCCCTGGTATCGTCTTTTTTGGTGAAATGTAATCATACTTTGGAGCGCTTCTGCCGGGACGCCATCTTGGATATTTTTTAAATGAAAATACGGAGCATGTACAACACGTCATCACGCAAATACGTCACACGTTACTGGAACCGACAAGCGAAATCGTTAAGCAGATTAAACAGATCATCGGGAAGGGGTTTTTGTTTTATAAAATGAGGCAGAAAAGGTCAATATCGTGTCATCACTTTAACATTCCAATGAATTGAACTTCTGAGAACCGGTTCTCTACAAGAAGTTCTCGATTCCCATCTCTATGTGGGCCAGTGTTTCTATATGGCTCTTTAAACGTGCAGCATGTGTAGCGCATAACCGACTCCATTAAGTATAGGGAAATCTTTGGAAAATGCCATGCTGTGTGTGAGGACATCATGAGTAGGGTACAGCTCACAAAATATAAATACATGGAGGCCTTTGCCCATCATCAGTGAGCTGGGATTCCTCTGGAATGCTGCCAGAAGCTGGTACTTGGTTTTGAATCACATTTGTACCAGGTCATTACAGCAGAAGAGTGACCTAAGGACTAAAGATGCTTGCCAAAAAGGGGTTAAATGCTTTTCAGGCTGCAGTAGACATTAAAAGTGGCATTTTAAAAAAATTAAAGGTTGTTTGTCTTCTTTGGTGAAAGAAAATGGAAAGCATGTTAACATAAACATTTTACACTAACACACTCTTGGGGTTCAAATTAGATTTTAGCAGAGGGTCCCTCTACATGAGCGATGGCAAAGGACAAAGAATGGAGGTCCTGACAAGGTTGATCTTGTAGTTAAGGGGTGCAAATCTCTGACAAATTTGCAAATAATCAGATTACCACAGTGAAATGGTCAGCTGGTGGCTGGGAGGGAATGGTAATGAAGCGGTGCCTTTCAGGAGCCAAACAGGTTCAAAACTTCCTGTCAATCTGAAGAAAGCAGAAAGGTTAAAAGGTAAAGTTTTGAAGATGCAGAGTAGGTTATTTTTTATTTTATTTTTGAAAGCTCAGGTTTTCACCTGCTTGTCCTTAAATATTTATTTATTCTCTGCGAAAAGGATCAGTTTGTTTGACATGATGGAGGTTATAGTGGCTGCTTCAAATCCAGCAGAGGATTCTGCTGAGTATGCCTTTGGAAAGATTTTGTGTGGCCTCCAACATACACAAACGGTATAAATTTGGCCCTCGAGCAGATGTGGTTGAAGCAGATGGACACTTAAAAAAAAAAAAAAAAAAAAAAAAATTCAGGGTGAGATACTCATTGAGAAACTGCAATCTTCTTTAAATGGAAAATGTTAGGCACAACTCAAATTAATTGTCTTTTATTTTTATACTTTTATTTGAATGTAAACAGGACCACTGACTCAAAAGCAGGCTTGAGTGCTCTCACAAATATCCCAAAACATTTAGGAAATTGGACATCTTTCTTTTTCTTTCAAACATTCAAGACCCTTAATATGGCTTGGATCTACAATGAGTTGCAGTTCCTTTTTCTACAAAAATCTGACTACTTTGATATATTCATCAAAATGAAGTTTAGTTTATTGCTGAACGGCTAAAAGAAAGATTTTCTCTGAAAAATGTTTTTTTTTTATTTGAAGAAGGCTGGAACACCAGTGGTTTACAGGACCACTGCCCAGCTCTCCAATACTTCTGCTTTGTTTTTTCATAATTAAAATGCTGTTTTACTTTTCTCTGAACGCTGAGCTGAAAAGTACACCAAATCTTAAGCATGATGCCTTCAAACAGCAAAAAATGTTTGCAGCTTTTTTCACTTCGTTTTAAATCTTCAGATTTTACTTCTGTTGGCAGCAGTAGCAAGATTTTTTGAAAAGAGACATGGAGATGTGCAATAAATGCATTTTTCATGTGCTTCATTTTCTTAACAGTCATTAATGGAAAGTATATATTGGATGTTGGCGAATGATGAGAGAGCAGACGTGTTTGAGGCAACACAGATAAAGTGTCAGACCTGCTCTCTCTCTCTCTCTCTCTCTCTCTCTCTCTCTCTCTCTCTCTCTCTCTCTCTCTCTCTCTCTCTCTCACACATGCACACACACACACACACCTCCCTCCACCCTAACAGCACCCTGAGCCAACCCCCCTGTTCTCCAGCCGCTAATGACGGACAGCTGAAGGCACACTCCCGGGGCGCCAATCAAATTTGCAGGCCTGTAATTGGATTACGATGGGCAGGGGGGAGGGCTTTTATCTCTCCCTCTCCCCTCGTCTTGTTGGTGCTCTCGTCTCCCAGTGAATGATGGACAAAAGAGCAGCCTGTCAACGTCAACTCCAGGCTGATGGACCATGTGTGTGTGCCGACGTGTGTGTGTGTGTGTCTGTGTGTGTGCTGATTGTTTAAATGTTTGAAGCTACTGCACTGACTTTGCTTTGTGAGTGTTTTTGGTGCATTTGTGTGTGTGTGTGTGTATGTGTGTGTGTGCAGATGTAGTAAATGAAGCTTGTGTGTGTTGGTTTGAGGCAGGCAAAGAGCTAAATATCACTTAGCTCATTCCCTCTTCTCTGTTGCCTTTTCACCGCAGCTCAACACGAGGATGACACAAAGGCTGCTGTCCGTCGGCCAAGTGTCCCCGAAGTAAAAGATGTCAAATCACAGACACACAATAGAGCTAACAGATGAAGGATCCTGCTGAAGATGTTTTCATCTATTTTTCTGTTTCCTACAAAGAAGTGCTCCACTATTAGATATTCTGCACATCATACTTGATCTAATAAAAGTCTGAGGCAGCTTTTTATTTTTACAACTGGTGTAAAAGTTTCGTTGGCGAAACACCTTTTGAGCTGTAAAAACAAATGAATGAAACTTCTTTAGACTTTAGGAGGTTTATTTATAGGAATCTTTAAAAAGAAACGTATATACCAACATTTACTCCTTTCTATCTCTGAAAAGGAAGGGATTTAATTACAAATAAACACCAAAATTGAACTTTGTTTTAATTATTGAGAAAACGATATCAACAAAAATGTGTCTTCTAACTGAGGAAAACATGAGATCCATCTCCCACCTAATAGCTAGTCTTGCCCCCTTGGGTAAAATAACTTGTGTGAGATGTTTCTCATAGCCATCTAACATTCTCTAGGAATCAGTCTGAGGAAAGTTTGCCCCACTCCTAACTTTCAGCTTGATGGACAAGGCGTTTCTTACATTTACAGCACATTTCAAGTCACCCCACAGCATCTCAGTGAGATCAAGATCTGAGCTTCGACACTCCGTTTCTTCTTTATAGCTAGTCGTTGACTTGGTGGATTTACTGGTCTGTGTTGGTTTGCTGTTTGCTGCTTTGCTTCAGTTTTGGTTATTTTACAGAGCGTGCTAGCAGTCCTGTGGTGATCAGTGATGTTGGAGACTTCTTTTAGCATGTTCCAGTCAGCAGCAAGAGAGAACTTCCCTCCACAGCCAGACCTGGGCATGATGGGTGTTGTTTTACATGTCCTGTATTTGCAGATTTGATTTGATTTTTCTGTACAGTGCAATGTCTGATTTCAAATTCTTTTAAGACTTCTTTTGATTCCCTCCAAACTCATAAGCTACTAAAATCCTGCTGCTGAAGGCCTCAGGGAGGCCTCACTCTTACATGTTTTATTTTCACTGTCAGGAGCAGACCAGAGGGTGCATGTTGAAGGGTAAACCTCCTTCAAAAGGAGTCAAGATGTTCTCATCATGTCCACCTGGTGTGTGTGGTTCTTGCAGTTTTGTTGGGAATAATTTTGGGGGTGTCCTTATTTTATTAGTGACTTTTCACAGGACAGAACTTTGAAACTCAGTCAGGTGTGACTAACACTTTATCATAAAGATCATACAGTGATTTAACAGTCTTCAGGACTTCTTCATCAGACCATCCTTGTAAACTTTGTAGCAGAAAAATAGCAAAAGGATTCAAAGGCCTTTGGAGCAAAGAGTCTTCATCTTGTTGATGTGATATGCCAATTTCAATGTAAAGCCTACTTGTTGGGAAAGATAAGACAATCAAATAAAATGGCCAGTTCTACCCAGTTGTCTCCAAGTGGGCCCATAAAGAGTCAGAAGCCAAAGACACATGCAATAGAGGTCATGCAGTTTGGTTGCTTTCATGCATAGCACATTTTTTGAGCAGCAATTCAATGAATTTCAATTCAAAAATGTTTGATTCATCCCAGAGGAAAATTAACTGTTGTAACTCACAATTTTCTTTAAAGAGTTGTAGTAGATGCTGATGGTTGTGGACAGGAAGGATCTCCTGTAGCAGTCTGTATTACAGTGAGTACGAGGAAGCCTCTGTCTGAAGACACTCTGTTACTGCATAACCGTCTCATGAAGAGGGTCTTCAGGGTTGTCTGTAATTTTCTTGATTTTAACACAATAAACTCCAGATGTTCCAGAGTAGTCCAGAACCAGTCTTCTTTATCAGGTTGTTGAGCCTTTTTAGGTCCCCAGCTTTGATGCTGCTCCAACAGATGATGGCAGAAGAGATTGCACTCCCAACAACAGACTTTTAGAAGATCTGCACTGAAGCTAAGTTTCCTGAAGAAGTGCAGCCTGCTCTGTTTCTACTTGTAGACAACTTCACTGCTGCGTCTCTGGACCGGTCTGTTGTCCAGGTCAACTCCAAGGTATTTCTGCTCCTCAACCACCTCCACTCTTTCTCCCATGATGGAAATGGTGTTTGATCGAACCTTGAAATCTACAATAATATCCCTTGTTTTGTTCACACTTACTATAAGATGATTCTTCCCACACCATGACACAAAGTGGTCCACCAGGTCTCCGTACTCAACTTCTTGACAATCTCTGATCCATCCAAGGATTGCAGAATCATCAGTATTTCTGTAGATGACACCACTGTCTTTTATTGGAAGTCTGGGGTGTACAGAGTAAAAAGGAATGGTGAGAGTACAGTCCCTTGTGGTGCTCCTGTGCTGCTAACCATCTGGTTAGACACACAACCCTTCAGTCTAACAAACTGCAGTCTGTTTGTCAGGTAGTTATTAAGTACATTAAGGCATGCAACCTGGCATCCACTATTAGTTGTTGGGGTGTAATAATTTCATTTCATCAGAAATTCAATACAGATAAGGTTGCATTTTTCATTATTTTTTTGTGCTTTGGACCTTAAAAACTGCCCACAAATAAGGTTTCGTAATATCGGTATGAACTGTGGTTTGAGTTTTATTTTTAGCCACATAATCCGTTGCAATGCATCAGTGTTAGAAAATACTCCACAGTGTAACCTCCTCTCCATTTCAATCCAGAATGTAACATGTATTACTTTTTTATTTTCCTGATTTAATGTAGGAAAATCTGCACCTAACAGAAAGTGTATATATATGGACAAAAATATATTTTTAAAAAGTATAAAATACACAGTGTTTTTATATCAATCATCATCTTTGATTGCAGAGTGGAGATACAGAAATACAATGACACTGGTGGCATAGCCTGAGGCTCTTCAGACATCTGCTTAACAATGACATGACTGTACTAATGAAATCTAAACAACACAGCGTTAATTTACAAGGCACGCATGTGCAAAAGATCACATCATACACCCAAATGCACCTTTGAGGGCTTTAATAATTTAAACAGTTTTCCTTTAGAATTTACGTTTCATACTTTCCACAGTACTTTTGCAAAAAATGAGTTTAGCAAATTTAAGAATAAGCCACAAGAGGGATCAAAAATCATTCAGACATTCAAGTAATACGAAATAATTCAGACTTTTGTAAACATTTAAAATGTCTGCAAATTCAAAGCATGTATTTGCACTGTTAATGGCACCTTTTTATCATTCCCCTAAGGAAAACTTTTTATGAAGGGGAAAACCTGAAATGTTTAAAGCATAATTAGGTCATCTTTAAAACCTTCCAGTAGGATTTATAAGTGTTTTGTTTTATACAGAATAATTTTCCCAATTTCTTCCAATATCACCTCCAATGAACATTAGAATAGAATAGAATAGAATAAAAAATATATTTCGTGGTTTATTCAGGTGTATTAAGTCAAATCAAGTCAAGTTATCTGTATAGCACATTTCAAGAGCAAGGCAGTTCAAAGTACTTCACATCATAAAAACATTAATCAAATATACAGCAAATCATCAAAATTATCAAAAACATCAAAATCATCAAGCAAGCATGGAGTCAAATCATCAAAATCATCGAGCAAATATCAATGCATCAAAATCACAAGCAGCAAGTTAAAGCTAAAAGGAAGTACGCAGATTCAAACTAAGGTAAAATATAAAAACAGAAAAAGAAAAATAAGAGCCCCCAAATATGGGCAAATTCACACCCTAGGAAAAAAATAATACAATACATTTATTAAAAATAGCATAGTCAGATCAAAGAAATTTGCAACTGACTCATGAATTCAAAATCTTTTTTATTTTATTTTATTCCTTATTTCACAGTGAAACAATTTGGGACTTCTGTCTGTCTCTAACATGTACTTACTTGTGTGATTTTTTACAGATATAATTTCAGGTAACTGGTTGATTATGTCATTGGGAGTAATGTACAGTGTAGATGCTGAAATGTTGTCTGGTGGTTCATCACCCATCGTGCTGTCAGCGTCGTTGGCTCTGGAGAAGCTCTGCATGGGAACGTTCTGGAAAAGCGGGCTCTTATCTGTGTTTTCACACCGGCTCCTGTCGCCTTCCTCAGCCGACACCTGAGAAGCAGCCAGAGCGGACAGCGTCATGGTGTGAAACAGACCTGCTAACTCGTGTCCGCCTGATTAAAGAATACGAAGGTCTGATACGCTGGAAGCATCCTGGAATTACTGTAAAACCACTGAAGTGATGAGAACACTGATCCGAAAAATCACTCGTGTCCTCAGCTGAGGCCTGTTGACCACATATAAGGAGATATGAGTGGGTGATTAGACCTACCGTATTGACAGAAATTAGCAGAAACTGACTATTTATGTGATCAAATGTGCAGTTCTCAATCGATGTGGTGTTGGTTTTTACAGAAAGCAACATTTAAACGTGAATTCAGTAATTATAAAATATGTGTGATATTTAAAACTAAAAGGCAATCACCATCTTTGTCTGTCATTTACTTTCAGCTAAAACAGTCATACTGTAATTATAGATTGAAAACTGGCTAAAGTGCATGAGCAGAAAGTGTACTCATTCCTATATTTGTGTGTTTATGGGTTTGTTTCTGTTTGTGTTAATGGCAGACTGCAGACAAGACGTCTGGATGTTGCTGAAAACTTCCAGAACTGCCTGGAGCAAAGTGCCTGTCCCTCAACCACGCCAGCTCTGAAACACACTCAAGACAAGTTTAATCCTCCAGAGCTCAGCTTTATCTGCTGCCGCCCACCAAAAGCTGGAGACTTCTCTACTCCCTCCATTTTCATTTCTGCCTCGCGCTCATACATTCCCTTTCCCTCCGCTCTTGTCCTCCTTCCCTTGCCTCTTTGTGATCAATTGTGTACTTTCGAGCACTCGTTCGGTCTCTGGATTATTAAAACCTCCATTTCTCAAACTGTCTGCATCCACTTCTTCCAGCAAACATCCTCATGCAGAATAACTAATCGTAAGATAACTTGATGTGTGTTAAAATGAGCTGCACTTTGCACTTTTTCACATTTACATTTCAGAATCTCCATTACGAAACAAGGTGGTGTCTGTATCATGCTATGCAAATGCTTTTCTTCAGCAGGAACAGGAAAGTGGTTGAATTGATGGAAAGAAGGATGGAGCTGAATACAGGTCAGTCCCAGAAGAAAACCTGTTAGAGGCTT
The DNA here is from genome assembly GCA_014839685.1 of Anableps anableps. Taxonomy (NCBI): domain Eukaryota; kingdom Metazoa; phylum Chordata; class Actinopteri; order Cyprinodontiformes; family Anablepidae; genus Anableps; species Anableps anableps. The sequence goes on from CM026072.1 coordinate 6,275,832, forward strand.
CTAAAGACCTTTAACTGGGGTGAAGTTTCACCTTCCAGCAGGACTGCAACCCTAAACACACAGCCAAAGCTACAATAGAGCGCTTTTGAGAGTTCATGTGTTGGAATGACCCACTCCAAGTCCAGAGCTGTGGTAAACTTGAAACTTACTGTTAGCAGCTGCTCTCCATCTAATCTGACTAAAACTTAGCTACTTTGCAAAGAAGAATGGACAAAGCAGGTATAGAGATACCCAGAACCACCTGTAGCTTCAATTACAGCAAAAGGTGGTTCCACAAAGTGTAAAATGAAGTGCTGAATCCAAATGCACACAATACTTTTTTCAAAATTTTATCCTTGAAAAACATTTGTAAACCATTTATCCCTTTCCTTCTACTTCACAACTGTGCATTACTTTGTGATGGTTTATCACATATGATTCCAATTACACACCGATGGACTTTTTTCATTAATGAAATCACATCAGAAGACATTTGATCGCACTGGATTTTATTTAGGGGTATCTGAGTAGAAGGGGCTGTTAACAGGTCCTCCTGACAATTTTCAGATTTTTATTAGTAACAAAATTTGAAAACCGTGTATGCTTTTTTTTTTTTCCCTCTGCAAAATTATATGCCACTTTATATGTCATGTTAAGTCTCTCCAAAAGTAATTGAAGGCTGACATTTGTGGCTGTAACATAACAAAAGTACATGAACACTTGGTAAGGATGTGTAAAAAGCCAAATGTGTCTTTTATTGCAGAAATATATTCTTACCCTGAAAAGTTCAGAGATGTCCCAAAATATTTTGAGTACGGGCAAAGTCTGAAGAAAATTTTGAGTCTGAAAAAAAGCACTGCTCAAAAGCACCTAAAAAACCCCAAAGAAAGTCCCTCTTTTTGGAAGCACATGATAAAGAAATTTGAGGTGATTTAAATCTTTTGCCATACCATATGCGAGCCACACTCGCATTTTTTTTTTTTTTTTTTTAAATTTTCCGGCCTTCTGCATCAAAAGATCTTCAGCTTCACATTCTGGTACATTCGACGGAACAGTCTTCTCTGACTTCAGTATGATACCTTTTAAAACTTTCTGATCTTTTTTTTTTTTTTTTTTTTTTTTTTTCAAAAAATGCAGATGTATGCTTTTCTTTCTTTCTTTTTTGGGTGTTAGTACATGGAAGATGAATGATTGGATTAATGGCACAGCCCTCATCTCTGCTTGTGGTTCATCCACGTATGGGTCACATCAACCTGTGATCTGCTGTTCTGCAGAGAAAGCGCTGACTGTCACCAAAGACCTGCTAGGCTGCGAAGCTCAACCTTAAACGCCCTCCTGCTGTCTCAGAGGTGGATGCCTTTGGATTAGAGAGTGTGCTGAGAGGTAGATCTGTTTTGTTTCTCTAATCGTTAAGTACTTTGGAGCAGCCTACTTAGCTTCGTGTGAGGAGAAAAATGTGAAAGGGTAATACTTGATCTTTAGAATACCCACAAGTGTTCATAAATGTGTGAGCCTATTTGTCAAAGTGTATGAAAGTGTGTTTTTAAATGGTGAGCTAACTGAGTAAGTACCAGGGAACAGTGCTGGTAATAAATACAAGGCTTAAGTGAGTGTAAACACATCTGCAGTACCAGACTCTTAGTGCAGGAGGAACAGTGGTGCAGTTCAAGCAACAGAGAATATCTGTGAGGGAAAATCAGTACTTAAACAATATATACCTATTATGAAATTCATGCTCCATTTTTCTAGTCATTTCCTAAAGTAAATTAAAGTGACAAACCTGTAAACAACAATAAGTTTAAGTTATGATTGCATCCCTCTTTAAATATTTTACTATGAATTTCCCTTTAAAGGGATAGTTTGGATTTTTCTGAAGTAAGGTTCTGTAAAGTCATTATCAGCGATTGTTGCCTTACCAGTAGTAGAAAGATGCCATTTTGTACTGAGTTTATGGAAAAATTAAAGAAACCCTCAAAGTGGTGGAAAGCTGACAGATGATCAAACACATTTTACTGATCTTAGTAAGCATGGGGTGGACATATAGCCAGGACATAGCAGACCATGGATGGACAGGGACTAGGACCCAATTGGTTCCATGGGCTCAACCACCCTCACTCCCAAAAAAGTTCCGTTATTAATCATAACCAAACAAGAGATCCTGCTTCTACTTAACACCCACCAGACTGCTATCCCCCAAGATTGCCGCAAAGCCAAGGGGTACAATCCAACTCGAAGATTGCATCCAACACGCATCATCATCATCAACTGACTGAGTGAAATTGTGGCCTCCGCACAGCCCATGCTCCAAAAAGTAAGTGTGGCCCACTTGCCAGCATGTGGCAGCAAACCCCGCAGGTGCCAGGTAGTCCACCAGACTCTCAAACACCCCTGAACAAGCCCTGCATCCAAGAATTTCTGTTGTTCCTGCAAGGCTTGCCCCACAGTCCACTAGACTTGCAAACACCCATGGACAATCCACACATCCAAGGAATCGGGTCACTTCTGCAGGAGTACACCAATCAAATAGCAGCAGTCCTGCCACATGGGTTGGAAAAAGTTTCCCCCACACAACAAACAGAGTCACTACCAGACAAGCTCTCACTCAGGACCCAAACCCCATCACCTATCCCATGTTCCCACACCGGGCAAGATCATCCAAATAACCAACACACACACTATGTCCAGAGAACCACACCACGCCTGATGGCACATGGCAGCTTAATGCCCACCCCTTCTGAAGCAAGTACATTAAAAATAAATAGAAAATAAATGAGAACAAATGGACAAATAAATCAAAAAACAAATCACCAGGCCATGTGGCAGCAGACTACCACCTGCCCAAAGTGCAGGGCAGGCCCAGAACCAACATGGGTCCAGCCTCCCATGGCCAAAGCGAAAAATAACTTCCATATTTTTTCTGTCTTAGAAATGTCAGTGATATCCATGTTTCTGTCTGTCAATGTAACTCCGACACCAAAGCAAAAAAGGTTGTACAATTAATAATGAAATCAATTTCATAACCATAACGAGCATCAGAATCATCTATAGAACATCTGACTTCACTAATTAACTGATACATCCAATAATTTGCAGATATAATGTGTGCTAATTCATCGCCTTCCTTCCTGTAGCTGAATGAGCTCCATGGCTCCAGTGTCATCTCCATCCCTTCCCCTCAGGGCCCAGTACTGAAGATCATAAACCCATTCAAACCATTTACTGAGTCAAGGTGCAAAGTAGGCTACCATTCTCACCCAAATCCTCTCAAAGCTCCCTTCTCCTGCTTGGTAAGGCCTTTAGCAAGACAGGCTAGTCTCTGCAGGTGCAGCCTGGGAAGGATGACAGCCTCCCTTCAGCAGAGCTTAGCTCCTCTTGTGTGGCTCTGAGATTCTCAGTTCATGGATTCCCTCGGGCTGCAGCCGCAGCTACACCCTTAACAACACAGGCAGTGTTGTGTTGTCGACTACATCATTTTCGATCCATGGAGATGAATACCCAAAAATGGGACATAAAGCAATTTGTGCCACAGGTATAACAGATGTGTTTATGCTCTTTGAAGTGAGAAGATCATCTGATGCCAGCAGCCTTCTGTGATATGGCTCTTCTTTCAGTCTGTTAACACCCTGCCGACGTGCATTTGCTCACAGAAGAGGTGTGAACACTGAGGTATAACCTGGGAGATCAAAGGGAGAATCACTGTCTAAGTCGTGGCTTGCCTATGACCTCACAGACATTATTAGACACTTAGCCACGTCCTCTTACAGTGTAAAAGGTGCCCCATCGGTCCAACCAAGGTCTTTGTCAGAAATAAATCACCACCTAAAGGTAGTAATTAGCACCCTCTGGTCGAAATAGGTTTAAATCACCTTTTGTTTTACTGTCTTTGATATTTGAAAAGGAGATTAAAATTTGGCTGATTTTTTAAAATTTTATTTCTATTTTAGCTATTTAATTTAACTTTTTTTTTCTTGATTTGTGGTGTCGAAGCAGAGCCAATATGCAGATAGTCACTTGGGTGTGGCATAGCTGACGATTTTAATAATAAAAAACAAAAACGGCAAAACTCAGGAACAGAAGCATGGAGAAGTAAAAACGGCAGAAGAACCGGCACTAGAAACTTGATGTGGAACAAGATGGGAAACAGGACATGAAAACAGCATGTGGTGCTGAAAGTTAAAAATCGAGAGCTTATTATGAGTGATGGATCAGGTGAAACACATGGGGATGATGAGGCAGTGCAGGCGAGTGGCTTAAAGATTACTGGTGAGCACAGAAAAGGTAAGCAGACTAATAACACAAGAGAAATGGATGACATAAAAAAACAATAAACCAAATGGAGAAGGCTAACACTATTCTTAGCAAACTTAACAGAACTGCACAAAGAACAAAATGAAATACTGAACAAAGAAACCACATAGAAAAGAATGAACCTACATAACAAGACCTTTTGAGCAATAATGAATACAGGGGACTGAACAGAATTTAGCAACACCAGAACTGAAATAAATAGGCAACAAGGTAAAAATCAAAATACAAACACAGCAGAACGTGCGAGTAACAATCTTAAATAAATAATATAAATGTACAGGAAGGAGAACACAAGAATAAACTGTGAAAACAAACCTAAAGAAAAGAACTATTATGGCAGAATCTGTGGAACACAAACACAAACCAAAACACAAACTCAATGAATCTGACGTTCTCACTGACATTCATGTTATAGATTCTTAATATTGGCTTTTGCAATTGTTATGGTTGTTGTGGCATTAAACTACACTTGGCTAGTCTAACATTCCTGAGCTGCGAGTCTCATGAAATTCAGCCTGGAAGCACAAGATCCCTTTTTATTTCTCATAATTTAGAATTTATTTAAAATCAGTGCAAAAATTAAAAGATGCAAAAGTTGATGCAAAAACTGATAAAAATGTATCACCAAAAATGCAATTCATTATTAATCAATTATTATGTACATACTACCAATTCATTAAAGAGAGGAAACGAAATAAACAAAAGGCTAACAAAAGGACACCCAATTTCTGCAAAACATTTGCTGTAAAAAATGTTTAAAGGACAAACATCTGATAGGGTTTTCAATGCATAAAATAAAAATAATTCAAGGCTTAATTCTGGTCCTGATATCTAAGTTTATTGCAAAAGGGGAAATGTAGGAGAGGAAAGAACCACTGGAATCATCCAACTTCATGAGAACCAGAATAGCTTCAGCAGGACAAAAACAGAGAGTCTTTCTGGGTCAAATAGACTGTTTCATATCTCTGTCTGTCTGTCTATCTATCTATTTCTACAAACATTATCAGTTGTGCAACTAACTGGCATCTGTTCATCTGGATGATAACAGCTAACATGTATTTCAAGAAACTCCTGCAGCTTTTAGCAAATATGTGACTGAACTTAGAATAAAATCACACAATTTTAAAATGAAAAAGAACATGGTTTCTTCTACTTTTGCACCTTTCTGAGGTTCTGCTGCCTGTAATATCTTGGATGCATGCTCTGGATGGTCTCACCAAAGGAACAGGAAGTTGTCATCTCCTCATTTGCTTGTAAAATCTGACACAAGCAAAACAACAGCTCGTAACAAATGGCAGCCCACTTCCCAGGGCATGAATGAGCGAAAGTGTGAGAGGGCACTAGAATTTTTATCAGACATTTTATTGCTGTGGCTCCTTTTTGTGTTTGACGCTGGTTGTTTTGGTCCGGAAGAGAAAGCTCTGAGAGTCAATACAATGCTCTGAGCTTGCTGGTGGTTCCCACCCGCTAACTTTCATCCTGAATTTGACACCCTCTCCATCTAAGCTGAAAAGCTGATGTTGACTGAAATCCATGAAGTAACCTCACACAGGAAGTATCATCAAACCACATCCTGCTACAAGGACGAAAGATGGGACACGGAATGAAAAAAACACAGTGTGGAAAAGGAAAGAGACTCTCACTACCTTTCTGTTTCGTAAGACTGGACAAAAGCAAAGAAAATGCTTCACTGCCATGCTTTGAAATAATATTGGTCTAGAGAAAATTTCCAGAAATTAAACTGCTATTACTTCAGTTGAAATATAGAATTTGCACAAATGCAGCATTCAAATGCTTGCCATTTTCCTCTGTTTTGGAGCTTTAGTGAAATACATTTGCCAGAAGTTTTATTAGGTACCCTGTGCTAGTACCAGGTTGGACCCTCTTCTGCTTCCAGGAACACCTTCAATTTTGTGGCAAAGATTCAATAAGATGTTGAAAGCACTCCTCACAGATTTTCATCCATTTGACATCATAGCAATGCACAGTTGTGACAGATAGTTGGCTGCTCATCCATAATGTAAATCTCCTGTTACATGTCAAGCTCAAGACCTGCAAACATTGAAACTGACATGTCTGTTGTAGAGAATAATGCTCTACTTTATATGGTAATGTGTCCAAGTCTGTATTTATTTAAGGTAGTTGAAAATCCACATGGATTTCATCTTCAGATTCTTATCAAGAATCCTGGTACAGTTATTTGAAGTCTGCCATATGCAACATAATATTCCCATCTGCAAACTTCTTTTTTTTTTGGCATGGTGTTTTTGGGATGATGTAAAGAATCATTCTTTCTCCAAACATAGTGTGTACAGCTTTGGCTTCATCCAACCACACTATGTTCTTCCAGTATTTCACCAGAAGTATTTCACTTTCACTGTCCAAATCTGCTACAGCAAATTTTGAACAAGATTCAACATTGTTTTTCTTCAGCAGCAGAGTCTTGTGCAGTGAGTGTGTATCGAGGCTTTTGCAGTTAAGTCTATTATCTGAAAAACTGTTCTTGTTATTCCCAGGTCTTTCTGAAGATGTCTATGATTACTCCTTGGCTCTTGGATAACTCTCTTGATGATTCTTTTAACTCATCTGTCATAAATGTTATGAGTTACCTAGTTGTGGATGGTTTGGGTTGAAATTTTGTTCTTTCCACTGAATTTTGGCTCCTAACTGTGCTCACCCCTGCCATTAGTATGTTGTGCAACAGTAAGACTTTTTTTGTGAAAGTTCCTTTGCTTTCACCAGTTGACCTGATATTTTGGTATTGAGAAACATTTTGTTGGCCGTTAGGTAATATTGAATCCATTAATGTTCATTTGGCTTTCTATGCATCTTTTTCTTTATGAGTTCAACACTTTGATAAATGTCATTCAATTTTTTAACCAAAACTTGTGTTTTGATTTCTATATATGAGTGGATTATTTGGGTTGTCACCCAAATTTGGTGTGAAATTTACATCAGTGGCCCAATGGAAATATTTAAACTGAAAGAAAATGTTGATGTGTTCAATAGGGAGGGCTATTAGTCATTGTCACAACCAGGTGAAATGTGATTCCCAACCTTGGGACCTTCGCTGCATGTCTTTCCCCTTCACTCTCAGCTTCATCATCTATTCATACAACCAAAAGTCTTTTGTTCTCTGTCAGATCCTTTACCTAGCATTGAAAAGCTCTCTCTTCAGTTAGGTTTTGTACCTAGCTTTTGATTTATTTAGCTTTTATACAAAAAGTTTCTGATTTTGATTTTGTTTTGGAAATAGCAGATTTTCAGTTTTCTAAACCTGCCTGACTCCTGTTACCCTGCCCTACTTTTAGGATCTTCGCAGTGGATTAAGCTAACACGGTGAGTTAATGCACCCTAATTTCTGTTTTGGGAGTTTAAATATTTAGACAAATATAACAAACATGCCAAAACATGCAAAAATTAGAAAGTTTGATCAATAACTATTCTAATGACGATATGGCAAAAATAAAAATCTCAGACTTTTTTAAAGCATTGAGATGTTTAGGTAGACAGTGGTCATTGAAATGTTATTTTTCAAACCTAGACAGGAAATTTTTTCAATACCTGAGATAAACGTGTCTCATAAACATACTTTCAAAGCTTGGTGTAAACACATAAGGACAGGTTGTTTTTATCTTCAGCATTTCTGTCATTTCTTCCATGTGTTGTGATAATTTGTCCACTATCATTATCAACATCCTCCTCTTCATGTTCGTTAGCATAATATTAGACCTCTTTAAACTCTGATCACCTCTACTAGGTGTTTGTTTTTCTTTTAAGCTTTTTCAGTCTTTCAGTTTAAATTGACTCACACAGTGGTACCTTTTGACCTTGTGTTGAAAAACAAAAAGATGAAGACTGTATTTGCGGTTTTCACAGAGCCTTAGAGGTATGTGTCTGTGTGTGGCAGAGGAGGTATCGAGAAACGTCAGGAATGTTAACAGACTGCTGGTCTTTATTTGGTCTGGCTCTGGCTCTTATCTGCTTCTGCCAACTTTGCATTTGGTTGTGACCGATCACCATGCACATTGAAGCCTCATTCAAAGGAAAACTAGATCTTTAAATGAGGAATCAAGTGTAGACAATAATAATATGTCAGAGGGAATGTAGTCGGCGATAAGATGAAAAAGTTATGGACACAAACATGCTCTCTATGGATGGTTTACACAGCAGTGATGTTATCAGCAGCCTTTTGTGTTTGGCATTAATGCATTGCATCTCATCTGTCCACTTGTCAGTCTGTAAACCTTTTGAAATGTTTTTCATTCCAGAGATTATATTTTTGAATGTAATGTTAAAAAAAAAAACAAACTACCTAGCAAACGTTAAATCGAAGCTGTTTTTACAGAGCAGCAAATTCTGTTCAGTTATTACCTTTGGAAATTTATACAACATGGTGGGAGAGTGACAATAAAACACTCACAGACAAATAATGAAATAGACTACTGTTTTGAAGGTAATCCTATTAATTCATAACTTTTCTAGGTGAACACTTAAAGCTCTGTTTCCTATTCTGCCATGTGTGCTGGTGTGTTAAAATATGCATGAAGAAGACAAAGGGTAGTTTATGTGTCACCTCTGATGTGCTCCTGCTCTGAATAGTGTGTATTTGCTGGGATAAGAGATGGGACACGTATTAAGGAATTTGCAGTGTTCGTTTTTGTGAGTTACTTTTCTTTAACTGATCTACTGACCCTCTAGGAATGAAATTTCAAAGTATTAAGATTACCCCAAGAGGTCAGATGATTTTAAGCCAAATTATGTCAGTTTTATTTAGTGTTTCAAGGATCCAACTCATTTCAGGATGTCAGTATTTGTGATTCAGACTATAAAATTAGAACCTTATGGCAAAGTCAAAGACTTGTTGCAATCAGCTGGGATTCCTTAAATAGATAACTTTTACCATTTGGCATTAAATGAGCAACTGATTTTGATTGTGCTGTTTTACAATTAGGATCAAGCTGGATTGTATGCAATTGGATATGAATATGAGCATATGATTGAACTATACTGGAGTGACTTAAACTCATTAAAATCGAATTTGGACCAAACTGAATCACATATAAAGGGGACCACCACATATTTGTGGTTCAGTTTTCACTGACTCACCTATTCATGGATTTTTTTTGTGGAACATAACTCCAAATTATTCACAGAAAATTTGCCTATTTGCAGAGTTTTTTGCAGAGCATATCTAAAATATTAAAAAGAAATTGCAACCTGGCAAGCTGAAACACCTAGCCGCAACACTACTTGACACACTATTGGCTGACGTTTGCAAAGCAGTCAACCAAAGAGCACCATTCATCTTCCCTTGCTGCTGAATGGCGGTACTCCCAAGAGCTGAGATAAGGAAGACTGCAGAGGTTAGCTTCTGAGATAGTGCTAAGGTGGTTTCCATATTAAGGTATAGTTGGAGTTTCAACTATTAAAACAGGCAGTTACAAGCATTTTTAGAGGTTTTTCACTGATCTCAGCTATTCGCAGGCAGCTGTGGTCCCTAACTGCTGCGAATACCACGGGTCCACTGTAACATCATATAAAATGGGACCTGTTTGTAAACTGCCTTAAAGTGAGATTTGTTTTAATTTTTGAATTCCATTTTTAAAATTTTTAGGGTGGAATTAGACTCATAAGTCACTTTATTAGGTACACCTGTTGAACTGATTGTTGAAACAAATAGCAAACCAGTCAGTCTCACAGCAGCAAGTCATTGCTTACTAGGCATCGAGAGAGGGTAAAGACAACTTGCTGACGTTCAAACTGAGTATCAGATTGCAGAAGAAAGAGGGTTTAGGTGACCAGACGGGCTGGTCAGAGTATTTCTGTATGTGCACATCTGCTGGTGTCTTCAAGCATAGCCATCTTTCAGGTTTATAGAGAATAGACCAGTAAGCATCCAGTAAACAACATTTAAGAGGATGAACATGTCTTGTTAATGACAGATGCCAAAACGAATTCATATAGGCAGGACAATAACCAATTGCCTGGTCAGATGAATCTCAGCTTTACTTGCAGCATTCAGATGGTCGCTCAGAATTTGGTGTAAACACAAATACAGCACTGAACTATCCCACCTTGTATCAATGCTTCAGGCTGATGATGGCATAATTGTGTAGGAGAAGTTTTTTTGGCAGCATTTGGTCCCCTTAGTTGCAACTGAGCATAATTCTAATGCCATAGCCTACCTAATTGTTGTTACTGGCCATATTTGTCCCTTCATGACCACAGCGTAGCATCTTCTGATGGCTACTTCCAGCAGCCATCAGTAATGCACAGTGACACAAGACTCAAATAATCTCAAATTGGTTTCTTGAACAGAACAATGAGTTCAGAGTTCACAGCCAAAGGGAAAGGGCTCCACAGTCACCAGATCTCAATCCTTTAGGATGTAGTGGAACAGGAGAATCTCATCATACTTCTGCAGCAACTGTGTGATGCTACAACGTTCATATAGACCAAAATCTCTGAGGAACATTTCCGACCCCTTGTTGAATCTAAGACAAAGAGAATTACGGTTGTTCTGAAGACAAAAGGGGACCCAACTTGTGCTGAGCAAAGTGTTTCTATTAAAGTGGCTGGTGAGTGTATGCTTCTGTAATAAAAGAGAAATTTATCTTAATTGTAGATACATTTAACCAGGGTTGCCAATTACAGTCAAGGCATATCAAAATAAAAAAAATAAATGAAGCCTTCAGTCAATTAACGCTTCAATAAAATAAGCAATCTTTAAACTTTAGTGCTACTTCGATCTCCTCTAGGTTTGGGGATGTTTAATTATTTAAATCCTTTCCTAATCCAGCAGTCATTACTCCTTAGATGCTCCTGTGGGTGTAAAATTCCTGCAGAAACATTTCACTCGGTGCTCTTTCTGGGATCAAGTTTGGAAAATGTTTTTAAAAAGTTTTAATCTTAAAACACAGGACATAATAATAATTTAAAAAGGTACACAACATTTTGGAGTTCATCCAAACACCATCAGCAGTTGTAATGAGGGGAAAAAGGAATGACCAATTAATCATGTGACCTCACCTCATGAGATCATGTGACTTCCTTCTTTGTGTGTTAGAAACTAGAAACTCTTGCATTCACTCATACAACTGATGATGGTGCTTGGATGAGTACTAAAACATTTTGCATATTTTTAGATATCTTTTATGTCCAGTCTTTTAAGATTAAACCCTTTTGAAGAAGTTCATAGAATGAAAAATATTTATTTTGGAGAAAAACCTTTAAAGTCATTGAACTCTGGTTTTGTAAGGAGAGCTACGAACACCCATAAAAAGAAAAGCCCTCACACATAGCATGGCTGCTGAATTTTATCTTTTACATTATTTTCTTGCTAATTTGTCGACATAGGCACGTTTTTCCTGGGATGTTTTCACAAAGTAACATTCTCTCTTATCGATGCATTCTCGTTGTTTCTGAGGTTACCTTTTTAAATAAACATCATTTTGTTTTTGTTACCTTTAGTAGTTGTGAGAGTCCTATTATGAAGGAAACTTTTAATTCATTCCATCACCAGAAACAGGATTTCATGTCATCATTAGATAGGGTCCAAACTAATCTGGGTCAGTTGTCAGTGGGCAGCAGCAGCGGCGCTGGTGGTGGCAGTGTGACGTGATGTGTTACATCAGACTTGGAGCCACAGAGCTGCTTGGCTTCTCGGGAACTGGGTCTGTGAGGCCAAAGCTGTGTTTATGGAGCCGGCCTGGAGATTAGGATGACTGCACCCTCTCTCTCTGGGTTTCCACTCTCAGTCTCTCCTCTCTGACTCAACGCCTGCTGCTCCCCTCCTCTGGGGCTCTCCTTATCGAAAACCTGGAGACTGAAGCAGGGACACTATCTACAGATGTTGGGAGGATGTGTGTGTTTGTGTGTGAGTGAGGGAGACTGAAGTGCTAGCGGCAGACTTGAAAAGGGTCACAGAGTTAGATATGTCTGTCGCCAGCGCCGTCATACCCTGGAAACTCCTCCACAACGGAGCATGGCATCATGGGAGGAGTTCAGCTCAGCCTTATCATGAACTAGGCCAATATTCAGCATGCGTGCTTTGGCTGATGACCTCGTTCATGCAACACGCGTTCGCTTTCCAGGAAGTTTTAAAAAGAAATATTTTCATGTTTCAAACCAACCAATATGTAGTGTGTTGTGCTTTGACTGTAACAGATAAGGATTAAAACAAGCCCTGGCAGAAAGACTACTCACGTTTGGAATATCACAGGAGGTTATGTACATATCCAGGACACGAGCAGCACTGTGACTGTGTGTGTTTGATAAGAAGCCCTCTGATGGCGCCATGGAGATCCTCCTCTCAGCAGTGCTGCAACAGTTCCCAGGGTCTTTACCTACTTCAATGAATGCATCTGGGTGTGAGGTTTTATGATCAATCAGTTTTTATTCATTTTAAAGTTTCGCTATTATCCAAAAATCCAAACCAATCACCCAGAATGCTCCAGAAAAAAGCTGAAAAATGAGGGGTTTACAAACAACAATATTAGTTCGTTTTTTGTAATTCACACTCTAATTCCGTTGTGGCAGACTGAGGAGCAAGTGAAGTGAAGTGAAGTTTATTTGTATAGCACATTTCAGCAACAAGGCAGTTCAAAGCGCTTTACATGATAAAAAGCATAACAAAATTAACAAACAAGACAAACAAAAGAAGAAACATTACATCACAGTGGCAGAATAAAGTACTGAAAATTTCTAATCCATACCAGAATTAATCTATTTTCCTGTTGTTATTAATCAAAGGGAACTTTAAACAAATGGAATTTTATTTTGGCCTTAAAGGAACTCAGGGTGTCAGCATTTTTGCAGTTTTATGGAAGTTTGTTCCAGATTAAAGGAGCATACAAACTGAGCGCAGCTTCTCCATGTTTGGTTCTGGTTCTGGGGATGCAGAGTAGACTTGAACCAAACACCCACTTGCACTCATCCCGGAATCATGAAAACATCCTACCTTACACTTTCACCTGGATTACTACTCTACCCCGTCTAAACACTCACTCCCTCCTCTGAACAGAAAGAATGTTGTTTTCACTGCTCTGATCCTTCATTCCTATCCCAGTTCCCCTTCCTAACTTTCCGCCCTCTCTTCCAGAAACCTCTCTCTTTCCGTTGTTGCACATTACATTAATAATTATAAATAAACCTCTTGCATATATAATCAGTGTCCTGCCATTGATTCTGCATGTGGGTCATAAAACTGCCTGGAAACATGATCGTTTCTACAATGTTCTTTCAGAAAATGTTTTTTCATGAAAAACTAAATTTCCATTTAAACCTAAAAGTTCCAGCAACTATTTTTCATCTTTTTTGTATTCTTACAGATGATTAAAAGAAGAATTGGTTCCAGGGTTATTGCCACCAGTTTATTACAGTAATTATCAGGTAGTAAATACCAGTAAAGTTACCTACCATCAAATTATGGATTTGGAGAAACTGACAAAATGGCTTCTTGATTAGTTATTACTCATTCATGAATCTTTGTTTGTTTTCCTACTAGGGCTCCTTCATTATGGAGAAAAAAAAAAGATCCTCATTATTTTCTGTCAATATTGAAATCATGATTATTTAAAATAATTAATAATTGAGCGGCACTGGAACAGCACTACTTTTACTGCAGTTGAATAGGAGTGAACTGCCTTAGAACATGAAATTTTCTCTAATACCTTCTCATTTAATCGTCCTTTTAAATAACTGAAGGTATTTATTCAAATGGGCTATTATATAAAAAATAAACATAAAAAAATTAAGCAATCTATTGCCTGCTCTAATAAGTATTACATTTTTTATCCCTTCTGTGTCTTTACATCCATGGTGAAATTAATGTGTTTTAGTTTGCGAAACAACACTGGTGTTTAGATGGTCTTTTGCTGCATTTTCCATATTCCTCTTTTGCCGTTTCATACCTGGTAAGTGGTGGTTTTTGTCATTTCATTGCCTTTTTCAACGTATGAAATGATATATTCTATCATGGGATGTTTCGTGCCAAGCATGTGTGAGTTCAGACACACCAGGGAGACACTCACGCGCTCTCCTCTCTTATGTTTTAGGCCTCAAAATGAGGAATAAAGCATACATTAGCCATTAGACATCTCTATATGTAATGATCATTTTTATAGTGATTACCTTGTTTTACAACTAATTCAGTTAACTGCACAGCTGTAATTTATGATTGATCTAGTTTAAGTAATTTCTTTAAAGAATTTCAGGAAAACTCTGATGTTGCTAGCTGTTGTTGTTAGCTTAATATTGCAGCAGCTAAGATTACGACATACTGGTTTATCAGATAAAAACACTTTCATCCCATCTGTCGGCACCTAGGGTTTAGTGTGTTTAAGATGCTCAGGTGGGTTTCAGCCTCCTTTCTATGGTTAATGAAATACACTCACCTTCCCACAACAACATTAAAGTTTTTGTACCCATAACAGAGCAGCTTGGGTTGTTTTTAAAGAGTGTGTCTCAAGGGAGGGGCATTCTGATACTATTGTTAGTGAAATCTAATCTGTATGTGTGGTACCGGTGTGTGTTCGTGTGCTGGTTTGGAGGACATTGTGCTGAGCTCGGGTCTTCAGCAGCCTCTTTCTCCATTAATGCTCCATTAGCCAAATTAGAGGCCTAATTGGGGAGGCGAGGAGAGCTCTGTAAAGAGAGTGTGTGTCGCTGTGTGTGTGTGTGTGTGTGTGTGTGTGTGTGTGTGTGTGTGTGTGCACACAAGTTGGTTCATTTACTGTAAGCATTTAAATGGACGCTTCATTTCAGACAGAAGGGCTGTTATCAGCAGGGCCTGTGAATGGATAAAGGTGCAACACTGGATGAGAAACATTGAGCTCCTTGGTCGAATATTAGACGGATCAGAGCTCTGACGACAGTCGCTGATGCTAATGGACCAAGCTGAGCCTCCAAAGGGCCGCCGGCCGCCAATTTGATTTTCAGGTTATTAGCTAATTAGCTAGCTACTTACTGGGCTTGTTGCCCCCAGGCCTGGTGGTGGGGATGTAAACTGAAGGAGACACAAGGTGGGTGTGGAATTAATTATAGTCTGTCTGTGTGTCTGTGTGTGTGTGTGTGTGTGTGTGTGTGTGTGTGTGTGTACTTGCATACGCTACATATAGAGGACCATTATAGCTGTGTGTGCGTGTGTTAATGTCACACTTTTTATGTGGGATTTTAAAGTTTGGTCAGCTTTTTAATCAAGTAAAAGTTTTTTTCCTCCAGTGCATTTTTCTGTATTCATAAGCAGTGTTAAATTTATATATATATATTGTCATCGTTTATGCATTACTTCACAATCTGCTCAGCTTTGACAACTCATTTGACAAGGCTGTGCTGGGATGTGCTGTTCAGATGGAAACAGTCCCTTTAAAATAAACACGAATGATTTGAAGTTCAGTAACTTGCAAAATGTACAGAATTTAATCATTAAACCAGTGTAAACAGCTAACTCTGAATCAGACTCAAAACTGAAAAACATCAAACTAATGTGTGATCACTTAGAAGTTTAACTCTGAACAAATTATAAGCTAAATTCTATTAAAAATGAAGAGAATAAACTAATGACACCAGACAGCAGAGACCTTCCTACTAGAAATAACTAAAACATATAAGATGAAAAAATCACAGCTACTAGCATAAAATTAACCCAGACATCAGAAGGACTTAACCAGGTTCTCCTGGAACGACAACACCAAGCAATCCCCCTGGATTTATCTAACAATCAGGCACTCAGCAAAATTTTACAAATATAAATATTCATGGATCTGAGTCAGCAAACAGGACTTCAGCTCCTCCTTGTACAACACGACATCAGAATGGTCATCTGATCCAGCAAACATTATGATATTATCCAAACAACATTAAAACAGCAGCAGAAACTCAAAAAAGGCAACAAGAGCATCATTATTAACAATTTTTAAAAAAGAAATCTTAACATTTATCCCGAGCAGCATTAGCATGATGCTAACCAGAGCAACATAAGCATGAAATAAACTACAGCAATGTTCATAACTGATTATCAGCAAAGACCAAATGACAGCAGCTGATGAATAGAGAAAGTAAACAATGAAAAAGAGCAGAGCAATATGGTAGCTAAAACTAATAAAACAGCAGCTGCAGCTTACTGGCCATCTGTAAAAGTATTTGCATTGTCACTGAAGGTTGAGAATTCGGTCTAAGTTTCCCCTCAACTGTCATCACCGCCATCATAAAATTTATCACCATATCAATCCAAAACTTTCAGGCTTCTACCAAGCAAGGTCGAAATTCTAAGCGCCCCAAAGACATTAAATTCAGTGATGCTGATTGGCCAAATGTTTATTATTTTTCCCTGGCAGTTATACGCGATTGGCTATTTAGCTTTACTTCTGGGTCGCTGGTCAGCAGCGCCCCAGAAGAGAACTGACAGGAGTCTGTCAGGAGAAACTGACTGTTGAATGAGAACCAGTTGGTGGAAATGTGTAAATAATTCAGATTACATTTAGCTACATAGTATTAAGGAAAACAGGCTAATACAATTTTTATTCATGTTTATAGCTTATTTTTGGAATTGTTTCCCTCTCCACATTAGGGACAGCAGCACCCCAGTGCCCCCTATGGACCAGCCGCCACTAATGTGCATGTAGTTACCGTCAAACTGGAGTCCATGGTCATTCCACTGTTTATGTGGACAAGAAGAGCAGCATTGAGGCCTTAATCTGTGTGAAATTTCCCAGGCCTGACCTCTCCACTAAAAGTGCTCTAAAGTAGTTGGCAGAAACAGCGACTCTGTGATAAACTGTAAATGACCGAGAGTTGGCTTAACCTAATCCTCTCTTGGAGCGGGTCGGTAAGTTGCTCCAGAGACCTCGCGAGGCAGTGTATTCTGAGATCTCCACACCTCTGCACTTATCAAAGCCTCATATATCAGGCTGTCTGTCAAAGCCTCAGCTGTACTGGCCTGGATCACAAAATTAATGCTAACATGAGGAGTAGAAATAGTGGGTTATATATACACGTGCTCCTGCAGCTGGCAGGATTTGGTGTAAAATAGAATAATTAATCACACTTTTAGGTTTTTTATGCTTTTGCCAAACAAGATATACCAAAAAATGTTAAAACCACTGCAGCCAAGTGTTTTTACAGAGGACACACAGTCACAATATCACCTATAAAAGTGACGGAGAGGGCCAAAAATTAAGAAACAAGTAAAAGCTAGCTGTGCTAACTCCAGCTTGTACGTAAACAGAACCAACGAGTGAAAATTTGGTTTTAGATGCGTTTACTTTTTCTTTTCCCATTTGTATTTGGTACAGCTAGCACCATTTGTGAGAATTAGCTAGTGAAGAACATTAACTGTTCTTTTCTGCTACTTTTCTGACTTCCTGCAGCAGCTTGCTGTGCTGCCGCTCTTACACTTGCTAAACAACAAGCAAAGATTTTGTTTTAGATGTTCTTTTCGTTTATGTAGCATTTCTTCCACAAGCAAAGTAGTGTTAGAAGCAAATGGGTTAAAATCTGATGTTCTTTGCTACTTCTTCATGTAGAAGCTAGCTGTGCTGCAGGGCTTCCACACAGACAGTAACAAATGGAGATTCAGTGTTTATGTAATGTAAAAAACTAAAATCATGTTTTACCATCTCTGCTTATGGGAAAGTAATGTTCTTTACCAATAGTTGTATAAATATACAGTTGATTTAAATTGCTACCCACTTCCCATGCTAATGCATCTACTTCTGCCAGGATTGCAGTTTGTTCAGCACTGCTCAAACATAACACTGTATATGCAAGATCCATAGGAAAAAGTGAAATCAAAGTTAACTTAACACTATTTGTATTTTTGCAACATACTGAAGTCCAAACAGCCTTGTAGGTCTCTCTGCCATTTGCAATGTTTGCAAATTGTCCTTTGTTCATATTGGGTTTTGTTCTCTTAGATAAGTATTATTCTGTTCCCTTGATTTGTAGGTTCCTTGTGTGTCAGGTCTTCTCCAGTGTCCACCTTCCCTCAACCTGCCAGTTTGCTCCACTTCACAGCTGTTACCCATTACCTGATTACCCTCTACCTGCTTCCTGCCTCAGCTGTTCCCATTTGCCTCTGATTAGCTCTCCTGGTTGCTTTGTCATTTCCACCTCAGTCTATAAGCTCATTGGTTCTCATTGTTCTTTGCTGAATCCTATGTTAAATTACCAGCTACCCTGCTCCTGCTGCCCTGAGTCTTCCCTGAGTTTTAAATGTTTTTTTTTTATTTTGTTCAGTATTAAATTCATCTTCATCATACCTCTAAAACCACCAAACATAACAACTCGAGCTCCTCAGTGTAACTACAACACAGCTAGGCATTTACCTTAATCTTGATTTATTAATGTGCATTTACAAATTTTATTTGTATCATTTTTACTGCCATGCTATTTGGCTACTTGACTGTGAAACAAAATAAGCATACTGCACTTTAAAAAAATAGGAAAGGAAAACATATTTAATGTACATACACACATATGTGCATATTGTTCTATTTATCTTTTATTTTATTTTCTCTAAAGTTTTTATATTTACTCCATAAATCTATATGCTTTGAGCATGTGAAAGCAAAGTCACATTCCTGTTCTGTGCACACAAACCTTGCCAATTAAGCTAATTCAGATTATTTAACAGATGCTTCTTGGTGTGATGCTCCTCAGAGTCATGAGAGTATTTTACTGAAAGGACAATTGGAAGTATGTAAACATTCAGAGCAACTATCACGCTAAGAACATTCTCATGTATATTTGTCATTTTAGATGCATACTCAGGTGATAGTCTGACCAGAAAGTAGTGAAATGTTCAGATAGGGTTTAGTGCCACTTCTAAATGTTGTCCTTATTTTGATGACAAATGCACACGTCAACTTTTAACCATGTGAAGGAACAAGTGAGTTGGGCATGAAAATAGCAGCTGCAGATGCAGAGAGAGTGTGTGGCCCTCTAAGTTGAGCTGATTCTGTTCATTAGGAAAACACAGCAGCATCCAGGTATTGTGCTGCTGGATCGACACAGACACTGATGGATGTTTCCAAGTGTGTGGTCGCAAAGTCTTTTGGTGGGAAAAGAAGGAAATATTATTTTAATGCAACATGTCTATCTTATCTAAGGGAAAAAATTCGGTGTTATTTGTAGAGGAAATAAAACTGATTTACAACTTTACTCGTTTTTTGTGAAATCAAATAATTACATTGATTGTTTTTACTTTAGCTTCACCTTCTCCAAACCCATTTTTACTCATGGATGATCACCTTCTTACCTTTTCAAGCTCAAGTGTCATTTTTTCATATTTTCACTATTGTAGTTTCAGATTTTCTCCTGGGGCTCAGGATAATCAATAACTTTAATTCTGATTTCACAACAAAAACATGAGTTATTAAACGTAGAAGATTTTGTGCTGTCTTTTAGAACGTAGGTCATATCTTTTAAACTTT
Organism: Anableps anableps; assembly: GCA_014839685.1. Lineage (NCBI taxonomy): Eukaryota > Metazoa > Chordata > Actinopteri > Cyprinodontiformes > Anablepidae > Anableps > Anableps anableps. The sequence goes on from CM026072.1 coordinate 6,295,553, forward strand.
TCATATAAAAAACTCTTCTTCTTGATCGCTAAATAAGAACAGTCCAGGCTGCTATGGTTTTGCCTTGATTGAGTCGGCATCCTCTGCAAATCCTGTCGAGTTCTAGAAGAAGTGAACCCCCCATGGGTAACTGGGTTACCGGGCCTGTAATTTGTAAGTAATAGGACTTGTCCTGGAGGAGGGCACACAGATATGGTTCAGGAAATGTTTTTTAGCAGAATAGGCAGTGAGGGGGGGATTCAGAGAGGCCCTCCACTTCAATCGTGGTAAACGGAGACAAACAGGATTAAGGTGGAGGCGGTGGGCTGGGAGAGAGCGTGAGCTGGCCTCTCGACTTTCAACAGCTCTGAGCCGATGCTGCCAAAGAGCCGAGGAAGAATGGTCAGCCTTTCTCATTTCTTTAACTGCTGTACATCCAACATCACTTTATTTTCATTGGTGGAGAGCAGGGAAGAGGCTGCCTGCAGCAGCGGGGAGTTTTAGGAACAATTGTGTCTGTGATTTGTTTCTATTACCTGTATATACATGTAAATGTGGCCAAAAGATTACATTTTTGTGACATTAAGAAGGCTCTTGAAATGTAAATTAAAAGCAAATGTGACTCAAGCAAGATAGTGGTTTCCCCTACAGAATGACATCACATTTTTTAAAGCAGTGACTTTAAAAAGCCTGATTTTACTTAAAAATAACCTCACACACCCTTTTCTAATGCTGCTGTGGCATTACGTTTGGTGAGCTGGGGTTAAAACTTCTGTTGTATCTCCAAAAAAACTACATGCAGGGAAGAAAAATCACTTTAAGAAAAAATGGCTATAATCATTGTTAATAAGTATTTGTAGAACCCCTCTGCTCTTAATACTCTGTAAAATGCACTGCAAAAAAATTCCCATTGTCTTTACAAAGAAAACTCAAAGCTGTGTTTGACAGAAGAAAATCATAAAAAAAATATAGCAAACATGAAAACAGCAGTATTAAAGTGTAAAGTTTACAAGTTCTTCTGGAAAGTTTTAAGTGTAGTTTTTGACATTTTTATTTTTTAAAATACATTTTAAACCAGTAAAACTAACAAGACATTTTTGTTAAGTTTGCATAACCAGTGATGATCCATTATCAGCTTTATGTCAAAGACGACCTGATTTTAGCTTAAATAAAAGAGTTCATCATTCCACATGCTAACAAGCTTCCAAGGGCTTCTGGAAAAGAAACAGGCCCAAAGCATCACTGATACTCTTCCATACTTAGCGAGAGGCTTTTAACTTGAACATCCTTTGTTTTTGACAAACCCACCTGGAGTTGCTAAAAATCTCAATCTCAGTCCCACTTGACCAAAGCACATGGTTCTAGTAAAGACTCCACATGTTTCAATTTGGGATAGTGGAATGGAAAAAGTTTTTTTCTTTTTTGTTATCATCGTTTCGTAGATAACGTCTAAAGGTTGTCAGAGAGAATTACCATTCCTTGCTGGTGTTTTCTAATACAGAGCTTTGTGGATATTTTTCTTTTCACAGTTTTCTGCACAGAGATAATAGTTTCCTTGAAAAGATGTGCATAGTCAGCAATAATGCCAAGGTAGGTGGTACCTGTCAAAGTAACATACACATGGATGACACAATTTAGATCCTGTCCAACTTGCTCTAAATTGTGCTTTTCATGTATCCTGATGAAGAGATAATCACTGGTATTCAAATCACCTGTCCACGGTCATAATGTTCTGCCTAATCAGTCTGCCTCTGGGAAGGGAAGGTAATGGAGAACCACTAAAATATTCAAGACACTCTGACTAGCTTAAAAATATAAAACTCTGTTTACAAAAAGTGTATAAAACTAAACATGATATTCCAGTTTATTAAGATGCACCTGAATACCAGTTTATTTTGCATTAAACAGCCAGTGAGATTTTACTGCAGTAAATGTTTAAGTAATCTTGTTTAGGGAAAAAACTGTAGCATTTGAAGCAAAAGTCTCTCAGTAACTTCACCCTTCAGTTTTTGTTTATAAAGATGTTATAAAAATGGCTGCTCTGGATGTTGTGTCCAGCCAGCGTACCGTTATAGCAACATTTTACTGCAGGAGCTTATAAATTGAATAACTCCCTGCTGATAAAAGCAATTGTACAGTTATTATCTTCTTAGGGTCCCATTTGTGTGGAGTGCCACTTAGAGCAGGATGGTCGGAGGGACTAATCTCATAGTTGGAATTCTTAGTCATCAGATTCGCCTCTGACGACCAATGTCACTGCGGCGCTGCAGCCCATTCCAGCCTGCGTGATGATGATGGGGTCGCTGTGACCTCCTGACTGATGGGTTTCTGTGTGTGTGTGTGTGTGTGTGTGTGTGTGTGTGTGTGTGTGTGTGTGTTTGAGTTGGTAAGTGTGTGTTCATCAATGGAGGTCACCATCGAGTGTGTGCACAGCGACACTGTTGTTGTGTGAGGTCATTTGGCACATTTTCAGGGTTTGGAGGGGAAACCGTGCAGATGTCAGAGGGAGAAGTAAATATGGATGAGATTAAAGTTCTGCCTGTTAAAACCTTGTGATTTGATTAGGCCTGAGCAGTTAGCTGATGTTCTTTGATTTCATGTTATGAACATACAAAGAGGCCTTTACTGAATTTAAAAAAGTGGAAATGGATCAAGGATAAAATCTGTAATCCGTTTTGTTTGAATATCAATAAAGGAAGTAAACAAATTTTAAATAAACTTGACCAAAAAGTTGTTGTTCCTTTTAAAGTAAGCTAAACGCTGTGTTGGTGGTTTATATCATTATAAATCAGAAAATAAAAATATTTTAACCACAGTATGCAGTTAAAAGTTAAATTGCCAGAAAATGCTTGAAATAAACAATGGGTCGATTACAAGAAGCCACTGATATAAGTGAAAACAATAGTTTTCTTCTTCTTGTTGTCATTATTATTATTATTATTATTATTATTATTATTATTATTATTATTACTCCTTCTTCTGTTAGTGTTTTCTAGATTGTCTTTCTGGCATGCAACCACAGCTTGCCACCCTTTAAAACATGTGGTTTCCACTGCAGACCAGAGGATCTCAAAAATAATGTGTTCAACATTTTGTGTTCTGCTGATGATCCCTAAACGCCTCATGTGGGTACCTAGATAACCACTGTTTTTGTACAATAAAGGATTTTTAAAAATTTTATGCAGATTGGCCAGGAACACCAACACTTTAAACACGTAAAACTCAGTAATTATTGCTTAAGCCATAATGGCACCAAGCAGATATTTAACTGTCTAAGCAATGGTGTCAAAAGTCTGTCCTCGAGTGGCAGCATCCTGCATGTTTTACAAGTTCACACCTGAAACAAATGATGGTTCATTAGCAGGCCTCTGCAGAAATTTGACACACTGAAGAGGTAGGTGGACCTTTTGAATCAGCTGTTTTGGAGCAGAGACACATCTAAAACTGGCAGGACAACAGCCCTCGAAGACTGGAGCGGGACACCCATGGTCTATAGCAGGGGTCTTCAAATCTGGGCCTCAAGGTCCGGTGACCTGCAACTTTCAGATGTGTCTCAGCTTCAACACACCTGAGTCAAATAATGAGGTCATTTGCAGTATTCTGGAGAACTTGACTGCACACTGAGGAGGTAGTTAATTAGATTCAGGAGTGTTGGACCAGGGACACGTTTAAAGTTGCAGGACAACGGAGCTCGAGGCCTGTATTTGAAAACCCCTGGTCTAAAGCGTCATGTGTATTATTTTGCGTCTAATAAGGCTTTTCTGTTTCTGAACTGTTGCTAAGAAAGTTCTGATTGACTGTTAGGTGAATGAACTCTGCAAAATGTTGTAATAATTTCTATGTAATTTTCCTATCAGTGCATACTTGAGATTTTAAGGCTTAATAAGTGCTAAGACGCTTTAAATAGTTCATTTGATACTACATTTTAAATTGAAATACTTCTAAACACAAATAATTACTTTAAAACTGTTTGATACTAAACAGTAAACTAAGAATGACTCAGCATAATCCAAACATTGCATTGTTTACATTTTTCACATTACTGGATTATCTATAGCACTCTGAAAGGTTATGTTTTTTGCTCATGCGCTCACTGGTTTGTGGATTTCATCTTTTAAGAGTTTTCCTCTGTAATTTTTTTTTTTCCACATTTGGAGCATGAGAAGGCTTAGCTGAGGCAGTTTGTGTACAAATACCTTGCAAAAGGTATTCACACCCCTTAAACTTTTCCACATTTTTCACATGACAGACCACAAACTTGTGTTTTAATTTATGAGATAAACCGGCATGATGTAGTGAATAATCAAAGCATATTAAATTAATCAATAAAACTTTATTTGTATGGCAATTTTCAGAGACTTCAACCTGATGTACATTACAGGTTTAAAACAGAAACAATCCCTACCCATGCCACCCTCTAAAACAAATAAATATTCATCTGTTAAAATGGCCTGATGAGGCTGAAATTCAATTTGCTTGAGCTGTTTTGCACAGAAGAATGGCCCAAAAATAAAAAATTTTACTCTCCACTTGTGCAAAGCTAGAAGAGACATAACCTAAAAGACTTGCAGCTGCAATTTGCAGTGAAAGCTGCCTCTACATGGTATTCACTCAGTGGATCTAAATAAAAAAATCCACACCACAGCTGACATATTTTCATTTGTAGAAATGATTGAAAACCATGTTTGACTTTCCTTGTACTTCACAATTATGCATTTCTTTGGGTGTTTATCTCACAAAATTGTATTAAATTAAATTATGTGAAGCATGAATAAAGGGTATGAGTCATTTTGCAGGGTACTGTACATTCTGTACTCCCTACATTTTGGCAGCTCAACTATTCTGCTCTTCTTGGGTGTTAAAGATGTTTCAGGGTGTGCTATGTAGACGGTGGGTGTCAGACTAAATAAATGCAGGGCAGCCGGGTTTATTTTCTCTTCAGCGTCCACAGTAGAGGCTTTTGTTTTTGATGTACCTCCGCCAAAGATGAGTAGAACAGCAAACAACTCTGGCAAACTGAGAGATTTATGGTAAAGCCATGGATTCTTTTAAGGAAAATGAAACAAACTCTTGTTCCATACAGTGTGGGTGTGTTTTCCTTAAATGGACACACAAAAACAAACACTATGAAAAGCGCTCACGTGGGTTCCAGCCAGTATTGATCTTTTAACATAGGATTATACAGTCTGGCTCTATAGGCTTAGCGGCCTTTAATTCCCTCACAGGATAGATAGACTGACTTTGGCTCTATACATATCTGGATCAATGCAAATCTACTTTTGTCCCAGCGGTTCAATTTTAAGCGAATTCCATTAGCCATAAGTAAAATTTTTCTAGGGTAATGTGATTACGACGGGCAATGGAGGTCCTCACCGATGTAGTCTCTCTGAAAGCGGTGAAACGTTCCTGTTTTTCCTCTTCCTCCTCTTCTTCCATTTCACTCCCTCTTTGTCTTCTTCGCCATCGCAGGTCAATGGGGGGACGGGAGCGGACGGGGAAGTGACGATAACACAGAGAGACTAACAGGTTGTGATGCAAGGATGCCCACTCGTTTGCAAGCAGATGCAGAAGGGTTGATTGATCCTTGTGTAGGAGGATTTACATTTTCCTGTCAGTAAAACTGCACTTTTGCTCCCACAGGCATCAAAATGAGACCCAAAAACTGGCCAACTTTTAAGATCTGTTTGCCTTTTTGTTTTATTTTTGAAGATTTTATACTTCTTCGTGTTTTATAGTCAAATGAGATTTACAAAACAAATGAAGCACTGAGGTCTAAAATAAATTTGGCTACTTATTTGAAAATCCATTAACATACAGATGGCTTGCAGCATTAGCTTTAGTACATTACACTGCACACTTTTTGGTACCCTTGGTAAAAATGTATAAAAACCCTTCTTAAATATTTTGATGTTTTATTTTGAGGGAGGAGAGTGTCAGTTGTTGGGAAACAATTGTTTCTAATAAAATCTATGATGGCACAAGTATTGCCAACCCTGTTAATACTTTGTGCAGAAGACTTTGTTTCCAGACATTCCTCCCAAACCACCAAGTGGTGGTTTGGGAGGAATGTCTATAATGCTATATAGTCTATAATGGTTGGTCTCAAGATTTGACTTTTTGTTTGTTCTTTATTTACTTATTGGCAGTTTTCTTTCTCGTAACACTTCAATCAAATATAAAAGAAAAATAAATATGCACAAAGTTACTATTAATAACCTACGTTGACAATTAAAGGAAAATAAATTAAAACTACAACAGGGTTATTTCTGACCCTGTCGTATTAACAGTGTTACTGCATTATAAGCATGTGACTGTACAATACCTAATGCTGAAATAAAGTCAAATACTCGAGCTTAATCTTGTTCCTTTCTATATTGAACATAGAAGTAGATTGGATGTGTTTGAACCTCATGCATCCGGGAGATACACAAAGCAAGAGAACGCATAGAAACATCATCCCAAAGGTTGTCCTGAGCTATAAATACAGACAGAGCTCCAACAGACCCAGAGTCCCACAATAGCATGGCTAATATTAGAACAACAGGCTGATTGCTCGTCTCTTTCGCTCTCTGCCCTAACGTGATTTCATTTTCTTTGCTGTGATTTGTTGCATTCAGTGCTGTGTTCGGAGCAGCAGCTGTCTGTAAACACGTATCCGACGTCTTTGTTGTGTTGACAGGCAGGAAGGAGAGGTTGCTGTCTGTCAGTCATTGGCTTTTGTTCTGTTGCTTTGACATGTAGGTGAAAGTGGAGCTCTACACACTGCTGATGGTTGAGTTTTGTTCCCGGTTTGAAAATTCTGTCAATTACTGCAGAAAACATTGTATGTCCTCCATATGGCCTGTATTGACTCCTGCTGGGTCACATCTTTTTCATGGTTTTTGTGTGCAAGATACCCATGTAGTGAGAGTTTGTTTGCATGTCACTGTTGCATGTGCACATGGGATGTTTATGGAATAATCAAATTGAGTTTGGGGGCTGTTTTATTTGACTTCATTAACTCCATCAGTCCAATTCACATTAACAGTGGCCACCAAGATGGCAAATAAACCCAGGTTTTTAAACACTGGGAGTTTTGGCTAATCTGAAAGGAAATTAACAAGCTTATCCATGTCATTTTTATTATATTTAAGACTTTTAAATCTGTTAGTTGTTAAACATTAATGTTCTGTGGATGTTTTGTCTTTTTAGCTTTTTTCTTTGCAAAAAACATACTAAATACAAATAACATGCATGTGTAATATTTAGAAATACTGTAAAAAGAAGTGATTTTATTACAGGTGTGTTCTTCGTATGACTCTGGGAATGATTGATTGTTGCCCAGAATCACAATTCAAAAACAGTACAGATTTGACCCAGAATAAGCCCTCTCTCACACACAGGTGTTCACAATGGCTCACAATGGATTCAAGTATTCACAGATACAGTCTATCTTGGGCTGCAGTGGCTATTGAATACATCTAATTAGGACCATGTGCTTTTCAGTTAGTTGCTTTTATATATGCATATGCTGTTTGTCGCTGTGGTTTCTCGGTTCTCTGTTTTTTGTTTTTTTTGTTTTTCTCTCTTTCTGCAGGTGTAGAAACAGATTTCTAGGTTGTTTTCTCGCATTTTTTTTTATCCTTCTTCCTCTTCTATTCTTCCTTCTTATATTCTCCCTCTCTCCCTTTTAACTTTTTACCCCATCTTTCACCCTTTCTTTTTTCTCTATACATCATTGCAGCGAAAGCAGTAATGCTCAACTTGTGAAGGAAAATCAGTTGCCAGCTGCAGAAATACACTGCTCCCAGTCAGAAACAACCAAACAGAGCCAGGAGGAGTCTTTTAGCACTGTCAATCAAACTTGTGTAGGCTCTGCTCACACCCTCCCCATTGCTCTCTGCTGCACCACATCTCCTCCCCCACAGCGAGGCCTACCGTGAATGGTCAGGCTGAAAAGCATGGCCACTGATAATGACGAATAAACAGTTTTCCTGTAACATTAGGTTGTTTTTCCGTCATTAGCACAGCTGCAGGACACTGGCAATCTTGGGCTGGTACGTGCTGTGTGGGTGAGGGTGTGAGCAACGTGTACACAAGCTTGATTTACACCACTAAGATCCTGGCTCTGTTTGGTGGTTTCTGTCCAGGAGCAGTGTATTTCTGCAGATGGTAGTCGGACCACAGGGAGGAGGCAGAGGGGATGGACTTTTTCACAGATTATCTGTCTCATGTTATACTGTCATGACATAGTGACAGTTTAATAAATATGCAAAAAACACATTCTAAATTAAGTACTGCAGCTTTAATAAAAGAAAGGTGTACAGTTAAACCTTTTTAGATTGAATGTTTTCTACTTTATTGCAACAAATACAAGAACTTTTTCGAAAACCCATGTTGTATTTAGCCAAGTTGATGAATGGGTGTGCTCAAGTCTATGTTTGAGTTGTCACTGGATGTTTGGGGTCTACTTATATCAAAATGAAAGCAAAGGATAATAAAAGACAATACTTTGTATAGCACCTAACTCTCTGCATTTAAGAAAATATAAATGTGTCATTGAAAACATCAGCCCTTAAAAATTATAAATAATGTCCATCAGTATGTGCATCAGCGCCCTTTGCTGGTGTTAACTACTGCAGTTTAAGAATGCTGTTAGCATTCTTAAACTGCAGTTGGGGACCACATAAAATTATTCCAAGGGCCTCAAATGGGCCCGCTGGCTGCACTTTGAACACCATTGATCTAAAACATGCAGGATTGTGGTCCTCAAGGACTGACACTGATCTAAGCAGTTACCTGAACTGAGCTCAGAGACTGTAGTTGTTGCTTCAGTAAAGGCTTGAGTTTGAATTACAGTGTTTTCATTTTTGCCACAAAAAACAAGAAAATTGGACAGCTTTAAAAAACAATAAAAAAAATCCTTAAGCCTCAGTTAGATTTCTGCAGCTGCAAATAAGTCTAATTCTTTTTCTTTTGTTGGAATTAGCCTAACATTTTGCTGTATTACATTGTGTTTTTGAATGTTTTTGAAGAACATATTTCTCTGAAAGCTTCAACGTCAAGGGATAATACATGTTGGTAAGAATATTCTAACTTTTTTTTTTTTTTGCTTTTTAGATTTTTTTCAGGGAGAAAACTCAGACTCATAACCACTCCAAACCTTTCTATTATCATTTCTTCTTTTACCTTCGTGTCCTTTTTTGACTCTCCCTTTCTCACCATTCATCTGAAGAGCTTCAGTAAAAAAGTCTAACAAGCTGCTGACAGAGCACTGAATCAGGGGAAGAAACTAGGAAAATTGTGGAGACGGATTTAAGTATGCCCCTCATCATTAGCCTCAACATAATCGAATCATTTTACTCATTCAGAAGTTCTCGGGGCCGGCCGGGATGACGAACACTGTTGAGAAGGCTTCATTCTCCCCTCAGTCTGCTGTGCCAGGAGAGCTGCCTCCTGTCACTGCTGCCAAACTGGGTCACTTAACAGCTTTTAATTGGTTCTGTCTGTCTGCAGAAACTGAAAAAAAATGGGTCTGTCAGAGATGGAAAACCAGATTTATTGTTACAATTCTAAAACGTTGAGAAAAATGTTCGAAAGATCAGAAATCTGATGCAAAATCGATTTTCTTTACCTTTTCAGCTTTTGTTGGTAGTAATTTCTTTTACTTTTTAGTCTAATCTTTCTTTTACTTTGGATGTAGATTCCATGAAGATACTATTAACTTTTTTCTACTAACAAATGTACACTTGCAATAGAAACACTTCTGGGTAAAGTATAAATGTCAGTCACAAGATTTTAATTTTTAAAAAATTGCTTGGAAAAAATTTCCTAATACTTCTGCAATGTATGCCATTTTAGTTGAAGACTAAATGGCAGCAAAACAGCTGACATTAATGAACATTATGAAGATTTTGAGAAACCCTTTCATCTGTTTTATTGTTGCCACATTTCCCTAAAGTCCATGCATCGCTCTGAAATGGCCAAAACCTTTTGAAGCAGCTGCATGAAATACAGGTAAACACTTTTAAGGAGAAATATGAATATATTTTTATTAACAAAGAGGGAAAAAAGAACAAGAAACATGCAAGTGGACACGTAAGAATTTTGATCAATTACTTTGTGCCTTGTGGTGCAGCCAGAGGCGTGTGTCCTTTGAAGTCTGTGTTAGGAAGAGGGAAATTATCTTGATAAAATAGCAAATATCAAGTAGAAGAAGTGATTATGGCATTTTGTCCTGTAGGTTAGAAACTTTTTCTAAAGTTAGTTTGAGTTATTTCACAGAACAGTCTGACTTGTAGCTTTAATATTTTAATGTTTTTTTTGTTTTGTTTTGTTTTTTGTTTTTTTTTTTTGTTTTTTAGCTTTTACCTTTTACAGTTTTTCTAAAATCTTAATTTATCAGAAATGGATTTTTATTGGGTAAGTCTGGCCCATCAGACTCAGACTATTTGCCTATTCATAAGTGATGTTTTTTTTTTGTTTTTTTTTTGTTTTTTTTCTTAAAGACTCTCATTAACCGGTTTAACATTTTTTTTAAAATCATATACATGCAATTTCTGTTCATTTCTGTGGATCAGTTTGCAGAAATATTAACACATTACATAATTAATAGTACCAAAATTTAGAGAACCATAGTATGTTTTACAACAGTTTAACTTCACGGATGGAAAAAACATTAAAAAAGACGCTTCTCGCGTGATTCCTCTCTCACTCATGAGCTCAGATGTATTTTTTGCTCTTCCTTTCCCCTGAAGGTCAGAGTGCTTTTAATGCTCTTATCCCCCCCTAGAGGTCCAGAGGAGAACAACATGAGCAAAGTGCCAAACTGAAACTAAAAATTTGGAGCTCTGTGTTTGTTGTTCTGAGGTCTAAATGTGCAGTTTTACCTTTAGGATATTTCATGGAACGGATATTCACCAAATATCAACTACTGTGTGTATTTTCATATTTTGTTTTGTGTTAAAATCGGTTTTCATCAGCTTCTTCAGTGAGAACAGATTGGTTTCTTCTTTAAACAGTATGCATCTGTTTGTTTGAGCATTTCATCTGCATTTTTTGAAATTAGCCTAAAAAACAAGAGACTTATTTTAAAAGGTAAATAAATGTAACAGTTTTTGATGAGTCATGATGAATCTTTGCTAAAATGGATAAACTAGGATTACTCCCTTTTACTTTTTATGCTTTTGCACAAAGCAAATGAAGGCATTTAGCATCTTTTACACTATTACAAATGCCTTTATTGTATTTATGTTAGTGTGAATAAATACAAGTTTTGTTTTTTTCTAACTCTACCCTTACAAGACCCTGTTTTGGCTGTTTTCACTGGCATTAGTCAAAGACTCAGATGTTTCAACTGGTGGGTTATTTTTAAATACATAGCAGACTATTCAAAAAGACAAACAAATTAACCCAAATGCTCAGAATGTTAGTTAAAGGTGCATATTATGAAACGACATTTAACACAAAATAGATTAAAAAAAAAAGTATTAGGCAGGCAAAAATGCCACATTTGTTACTCCTCTGGTAATTTTGTGTAGAAAGGCTTAAAACAAACTCATCTTTTCTTGCAGCAATATAATCTCATCTTGAGAAATATAAAAAAAATCCCATCTTTAATTTAGGTAGATTTATTCAGTGAAGAAGAGGAACCAATTCCTCCTTATTCTGAGATAGCAACTACTGGTTCCTCTAATAATTTCCTTAAAATAAATGTGTAAAGAGTGTTTTAATGTACATTTCAATAGGGTTTTTTTGTTTGTTTGTTTGTTTGTTTGTTTGTTTGTTTTTTTTGGGGGTTTTTTTGGGTTTTTTTTTTTAGAAACAAACACTGTATGTCAGTCTGGCTAGAAACAAAGATTCAGCATATGGAAAAGTACATCTTGCCTATTATTAAGTATGGTGGAGGATCTGTGATGCTGTGGGACTGTTCCAAGGGTCGTGGGGAGTCTTGTTAAGAGTATTTGATATCATATACTCTGAAAACCAAGAACACTTTTTTAATAAGGTGGCCTCTGCTAGAAAATTTACTAAAAGGTCTTTTAACAGGAGAATGATCTAAAACATATGGTCAAGTCAACACAGGGAGAAGTTCACCAGACACAAAATCAGCTGTCTTTCATGGCCAACTAAGTCTTTAGGCCTAAATCCTATTTAAAAAAAAAAAAAACAACTGTGGGATGATTCTGGAAGATCTGCTGAGGTTGAAGCCTGAAGTCGAACATCTCCCTCTTTATTCACCAATCTTGTGAAATGTTGTTGGCCAAGACTGGGTGATATGCTAGTGTGTGTGTGTGTGTGTATCTGTTGCTTCAGAGTGTGTCTGAGGTCTCTGGACCCAGCTGTTGCAGTTTGTTTGTGTTTGGTCTGAGGCCCTGGGGCCCCCAGCCAGCTCAGTGACAGACATGCGCAGCTCTTTAACACTCCAACCACACACCTATCCCTCCTTCCTCCTTCCCACCCCATCAGCCTCTGAGAGATATATGCTCCGTCCCTGTTTGGTTCTCCTGAATTCAAGATGTGTGTCCTGAGCTGCCCGCCGCATCAATGTATCAACACTGGCAGCTGCCCGTCTCACATGTGGGGTCGCCTCAGGATTCAGAGCGAGCTGGAGCTGTGTGCCTTCACAGAGTCATGGCTCTGCTGCCCTCTGTTCATTGTGCACATTATAGATCCTCCAAGCCCAGGATGCACGGCCGATTTTACGTGAAAGCTTCATTCAGACTGCACATCAAAATTTAAATCACCCATTTTTCAAGGTTTTGCGACTGAAACACAAAATCAAAATTCCTCAAATCTGGAAAAAGAGAAATAAAATAAAATGTGTCAGTCCTGCAAAAACACAGCACGGCTTGTAAAGTGTGTATCAGCTTATAATCAATTACATATTTGTTTTAGATTCGCCTTTGATGGGATTTCTGTAGCTGCACAGATCATGATATTTTATAAAATTTCACCATTTTTAGACAATATTTTATTATGTTCCTTCACTGAAAAAACATTAAAACATTTCCACATTTTAATAAAAACATTTTGTTTAAAAAAATGTATCAAAACCTTGTAATATATTTGTTGGCCCTTCTTGAAAACATCTGGACCAAAACCCGACTGATGGTGATCCATTTTTGTTTTCCTGTTGCACCTTAACCCATCACAGTGCTCCAGCATGCTGAAGTAGGACATTACAGAGTTAAAAAGCTGCAGAAGCTCTGATTTATAAGGACCGCAGCTGCGATGAAACCGTATCCAAGATATTAATCTGTGTTAAAATAAATGTTCAATTATTAGTAATCCAGCTCTGATGTATTCATATTTCTTTGACACAGATGTTTACTGTAAAGCGGTGATTTGTCCAGCAAACAGTGGACAGTATGCCCACATAATGAGACACAAATCATATGGGACGGCACAGCTCGGTGTCATTTCCACAGAAAAAGACTGATTATATAAAGAAAAGGAGAAGAAATGACATCAGTTAAGATCTCCACTGATGATTCTGGTAAATACGCCCATTTTCCAGACAGCCAGTGATAAACTGATAAAGCAACACATCGTTTGTTTCGCTGAGCCACAAGTCAGCAAATTCTTTACCGCCATGCTTTTGTAATCTTCAGGAGTCTTTCCCGCATCATTTGTTCTGTAGTGGCTAAAAGCCAGTGATGGCAGTGTTTGATTTTTGGCCCATTTTCCTGATTAAAATCCAACCCAATGAAGGTTAGCATGGGCTTTGTTTTATTTATACAGATATATCTGTAAATATCTAATTATTTATTCAAATTTGGGCCAGAGATTTTGGCCTATTGGCCAAATTTGGCTGTTTTTTTTCTCTGAATTTATGGTTTTGTCATTTTTAACCTTTTTAGGTCTCATTTGTGTTCACAGTGTACAGCCACAGATGTCACTATAATTTCCCCAAGCCATCCTAATTTATTCATTAAACTGTCCAATTTTGCTACAAGAATCCTGTGACCGTAAGGAAGCTAATTGTGAGGAGTTGGAACCAGTGTTTAAATGAAACCTAATGATGCTTCATTGTTCTCTTTTGTTTCGTTACAGTAGAGTTTTAAAAGAGAGTATATTTTATCCAGAGCAAAAAGATTGCAATTTCATTAAACTGAATGTAATTACAAACTTTTTAAAGGTAACTTTCTAAAATAATTCATCTTAAAAACATACAATCAGAAAAAAATATACAATTAAATTTATTTAAGTTGATTTATTTCAAATAATACTGAAAATGCAAGTAGAATGAATTTAAAAGGGTTTAATTAAACTAATCTTATTTGAACTGGTCAAAACATTACTGATCATTTGGGCCACATTGTCAAGTGTGTGTTATGAATGAAAGCTGCCTAATATCTATATTAATATGTTAATAAATTGTGTGCAGTGATGATTTGTCAAGTTGCTCTTTAGCTAAAACTGGGAGTCAATGAGGTTAATCGTTCCTCCAGTGGATCCATCCTTCTCCATTAGCCTCTTGATCCATCCGTCACAAGGAGAAAAAGCCTCCAAACTGAGTTTCCCGACAGTTTTTCAGCCTCTGCTTCTGCCTTCACTCAAAACAATCATCAGAGAAGATGAATATGTAGCTGTGAAAAAAGCTGCCACCATTCCAGGAAAGGCCACCCTGATCACTTGGCTCCATCACTCGTCCGATTGACAGAGGAGCATTCGACAGGGCAAACCATGGATCGAGAGCCTTGCCACACCCACCGGCTTCATGTCCTGATGTCTTCCTGGACTCTCGGGGGGCCGCAGCTGCTCGTCAGGCCTCCTCGTGCTTCTATTCTGTCAGTATCGGCAGCCAAAACTAAATAAAGATGTTTACTGACAGCCTAATGAACGGATGGGCCCTGGTGATTTAACCTTGATGAATGGTCCGCCCAGGTGTTTTCAATAACGACAATAAGCACTGCAAGCCGCAGGCCCACTGATACTGGTATAATGCATTATTAGGCCATTAGAGGCAGGCCAAGAGAGACCACTTATGCACTGGCCTATCAATAATGTGGTGTCCCAGTCCACATTTGGGCCGGGGGAATTAGTCATACTGATATTCTATTTAATAAAAAAATCACAAGACGACGCATAAAGAATCTCATTACATTTTAACAGGGTTACAGTAACCCAGGAGGACTGCGAGTTTAATTTTCATAAGAGCATCCATTCCTCAATTATGTCAAGCAGAGAAAATGTAAATGGCAAATGGAATGCTAACAATATCTAACCAGCGGCGTATTGGCAGGAAAGGAGACTAAGCGAGCAGCAGATCTGTCTGTGTGCTTACAGACTTTCTGATCATGCACAAAAAAAGGAAAAGAGAGAAGCTCACAATTCGCCGCATTAAACCAGCACCACCTTTACAAACAGATTCAGGAGTAAAGAGAACTTCATATGCAGCTCATTTTCACCAGAAAACATGTAAAAGTAACAAAGCAATTTCACAGTCTTCACATGAAAGTTAAGAACAGTGAGATAAACAAAACAGAAACATATGCGTTCTTTTTTTTTGAAGAACTTATCCAGCATCCGATACAGTCATGCATGATGAAAAAAAAGTACATGTTTTCTGTGACTTAAAGGTGAATGTATAGCAGACATATGCTTCGAATCAAAAGCTGCTGTTTAACTGATCCATCATCAGCGAAACCAGCTGCATGAAAACAGGAGTTTTAGCAATTTGCTGGTCTGGAGCATACAGGTGTGTATTAGCACAATGCCAAAAGGGAAAGATATCAGCAATGAGATTAGAGTGGCAGTTGCTGCTGGCCATTAATCTGGGAAGGGTTATTAGGCCATGTCCAAACAAGATGAAGTCCAGTATCATTAAAAGTTAAAAAGATTATTAGCTGGAGCAGAAACTGAGCCAGAGGCCTAGGAGAAGCACACTCAGTGGCCAGTGGTGTTCAAACATGTGGTTGCCAAGGTCCAAGCTCTGGGAAAGAAGGTTGAGGATAACAGTGTCCATGAAGTGCCACCTTAAAACCATCAAGATTGAGTGCAGCAGGCGTTAACTGGTGTAGTTACAGATGAAAATATGAACAACCTTTCTGTTCGCGAGAGGAACCTGCAAAGGGAACACTGTCGGCTGGACATTAAGACAGTTGTCAGTCTTCCCATGAGTGGACACCCTGGTAAATTCACCACAAGTTCAGAGCATGCAATGCTCAAAGAAAGAGCAAAAAATCCAACTGCTCTATCTCAAACTCTGCAGATCTCAGTTAGCACGTCTGAAGTAAGAAACCGGTCAGTTAGAAAAAGGCTGAACAGGTATGGCTGACACGAAGGATGAATCTTCCTCTCTCTAAAAAGACCCAGCCAAAGCCAGTATGAAACTCTTGACTCATTTAAACTGCAGCTAAAATCATTCTTATTCCAAGGTGATTTTCCTTAAGATCTTTTTAGACATCTTTTTATGTTTGCTATAATTATCTTTATCATTTAAGTTTAAGTTGTTCTCATTACTTCTCTCTCTCTTTTTTTGTGCAATCAACAGACCTCTGTTGCCTCGTCTGCAGCTGGTTCCGAACTCGGCAAAAATTATTTTGTTTGTTTTTATGAGTTTTGGATGTCATTGGCACCCAGATACATTTCTAAGTTTCCTGCTCTCCAGCCTAATGCCAGAACCTTTTGATCATCTGAAAAGCTCCTTTTGGATGTACCGCATTCTAGATCAGTCAATAGGGGAGATTGTGCTTTTGCTGTAGCTGTTGTGGAAAAGCCTCCCACTGTCTGTTAAGTGATATCTTCAATTAGTTCTTTAAAAACGGCTTAATTGGTTTTTTTATTCATATTTTTAATGTTATGGCATTTCAGCTAACCCTCCTGTTATGTTCATTTCTGAGGTACAGCAATAATGTTCCCTGGTCAAATTGACTCAGGGAATGTTTAATCATACAATAGTGACTGAATCCCAACATTTTCCCAAAAAACATGTTTGTTTCCAATTATTAACTTCATTTCTAACCATTTCAATCAATATTTAATGCAATGATGTTCTTTACCGTTTACAGATAACAGACCAATGAGAATAATTCACTTGTTTTTCATTTAAAGAATGCTCTTTAATGATTTAATTGTCCACTAGAAAAACGTACACAGAAAAATCAATAGTTATACATGAAATTAATTTATTTAGATTTTTTTTTCTTTTTTTACTTTTTAAGTAGTGATATTTATTAATAAACTTGAGACGTTTATTCTGTTCAGCATTAAACTGACCTGATTTGAAGTCAAGACAAATGACTCACAAGCTTTTCTACTGAAAGTAAACTTTATTCAATCACTGATTATGAACCAGAAACAACTGAAACCAGAAGACCACTGTATTTCACCATCTTTTGACATGAATGTCTTGCTTAGAGGAACGTGTCCAGCGTTTTCATCATTTGGTTCACAATCAGAATCATCAGACTCAGAATTCACCTCAGTACTGTCTTCAGCTTCCAACGCATCCTCTATTTCACTGTCATAATCAAAGATAAGTTGCTGGTCATTTTGTGAAGCTCTGAAAATGACTATATTACATGTATCTGCAGTGTGTAATGTTTTTAGGACTTCCTTGCTGAGAATATTTATATGTTTTCCACCTCCCCTCCTCAGTGTCCACTCAATGTGGGTGGAATTTCCCCAAAGGAACAGAAAAGGTTTCTGTCAAAAGATGTAGTAACGCCTGCATTCTCACAGTTTACAAGTAAAGTAAAGAGAAAAGGGAATGGATGTGTGTGTGTGTGTGTGTGTGTGTGTGTGTGTGTGTGTGTGTGTGTGTGTGTGTGTGTGTGTGTGTCTTTAAGGTGAAATTAGTTTCACAGTTGCTGAGAGACAAATAGTATTTAACCCTTTTGACCCTTTCTACCCTTTAATTTGACTGCCAGGTCAAATTGACCCGAACAATATCTGTGTACCATATGGGTGTGTGGAGAGTTGTAAATATGTCAAATGAACCACTTTCATTTTATATGCTGACTATGCTTTTTAAGCAAAGCAGAAGAAGTTTCAAACAGAAAAAATACTTTTAACTATTTTTTTTTTTTTTTTTTTTTTTTTTTTTTTTTTTTTTTAGATTTTTTAACTTTAAAATGGGTCAGTTTGACCCACAACAATACAGGAGGGTTAATTTATCATTCATACCTGTGTCTGAATTTTTGTGCTATCTTACTCTGCTTTTTTTAATTCTTTGTATTTTCTTTGCATGTTTTTGTTTGTTCGGCTCTTTGGACCTTATAATAACTCTGAATAACTAAAGCTAAAAGTGATAAAGAAGCCACCAATGTTTTTAAATAAAGATATGAACAAGTTTTTGGCAGTTTTTAACTTTTTTCATGGAATAATTGCACTGAATTTCCACAACTAAATGACAGTAAAATTATCGGTAATATCTTTCAGATCTGTTTTTCTCGGCATTAGGTGGAAACTGTGCTTTTGTTTTCAGATCGTTTTCCACAAATATCATAAAAGACAATGTTTCAAAGGTTTCATATCTTTCTTTATTTTAAAACCTACAAATAAAAAAAATACAAGATATTAGCTATTTGAAGACAGAGCACAAGTACTGAAATAGGCACATGCATCAAAAACCAAACATAAAAGTGTAAGTGTTTTACGCAGCTCTCAAACAAATACAAATAAGATTTTTGGTCAACTTGTCCCGAATCTTGTCTAAAACTCCAAAGACTATTGTTGAAATGTGTCACTCTGCACTCTGGCACTCCATCTCTCTCACACTCACAAACACACACACAACTCATACACTGTCAGTTATTGTATTGGCATGTAGCTTTCAGCACCCAGGCGGTGGGGGTGGAGGGTGGGGGTTTGTGAAGCTGAGGGCCCCTGCAATAATAAACCGCTAATTGAAGGACTGCAGTGAGTAGAGAGGTGTGAGCGGGGCTTCCAGTCGCTGAAAGATCACTGCTGCACGCCAGTCTGCGAAGGTGCTGAAAGAGCCTATTAGAGCTCACCTCTGTACCTGGATCTTATAGTTAATGGGAACACACACTTACACATGAAGGCTGGAGGAAATATAAGCATCTTTCATTGGACCTCACGTGCTGTATACTGTAAACAGGCAGCTGAGTGTTGCAGGAATCTGATCAAATTCTTCTTCTTTGAAAGCAAAAGCTGGTTCTAAAGTAGGAGCATCAGGCTGGAGTAAGTTCCCCAACCAGAAACACATTAATGAAGCTCATGCTACACATCTTTAGTCCACAAGAAAAGAGGAACACTTCAAACTTCTGCTGATTAATTTTCTTGAAAGTATAAAAAAAAAAAACAATCTTCAGTTCACTGGTTTAGCTGTTTCCTGACCTCTGGTAAGTGTGTTGCAAACGTATTCATACCCCTTGAGCCGTTTCATGTGTTGTTACGTCACAAATACAAACTTTAAAGCATTTTAGTAAAATATTTTGTGATAGGCCAAAGATAGCATACATCTGGAAGGAAAATAACACATGGTTCTCAAAACTATATACCCCCTAAATAAAAATCCTATGTGAACACCTGCCTTCAGAGGTCACTTAATCAGTAAACAGAGTCAACTATGTGTAACTTAGTCTCATTAAAAATGAAAACAGCTCTTTTTTTGAAGGTTTCAGAGGTTTGTTAGAGAACAGTTGTGAGCAAACAGCATCATTAAAGAACAGAGTACTGGCCAATCCTTTATTTAACATTGGAAAGACTAAAAGGAACACTGCACATTACACTGAACACACAAACCCTGCTGTAAAACATGGTGATGGAAGCATCATGTTGTGGAGAAGGAAGCTGGTCAGAGCTGATGGAGCATGGTTGAAGCGAAAGCTGCAAAACACTTGAGACTGGGGCAGATATTCACCTTCCAACATGACCATAACCTTAAACGTAGAACCAGAGTATCAACAGAATGGTTTAGATCGAAATATATACATGTGTTAAAATGGCCCAGTCAAAGTCCACATCTGAATCCAAAGAGAATATTTGTCAAAACTTGAATTGGCTGTTTATAGCTGTCTTCATCCAGTCCGACAGGAATTTCAGCCTCTATGTGCAAATCTGGTTGAGGCATTCGCCAGAAGACTTCCTGCTATAACTGCAATGAAAAGTCTTTCAACTAAGTATCGATTTAGGGAGGCAGAATACAAATACATGCCACACTTTTCAGATGTTTTTTTTAAATGGGAAAAAATAACATGTATCCTTTTTCCTGCACTTCATAATCATTGTGCTCCTTTATGTTGCTCTGTCACATGAAATTCCATTAAAGTTCATGTTTGTGATTGCGACTTGATTAAAATCCAGAAAAGTTCAAGGTGTTAAAACACTTTTTCAAGGCACTGGACATATTTTGTTGCTGACAGCACAGTTGTTTCAATAGGCAGAGGTTGACCCTCTCGTAAATCTGTGTCATCCCCTGTTTCTGCATAGAAAAGTCCAGTGCAACTATGAACATCTTGAAAGTACAAGAAACAAACCCAGAAGCCGCTCCAACGTTCCTTTACATCACAGGAAAATTTGACAAACTCCTTCTGACACCAACATCCCCTCAACATCTGCATCCCCTCCGTGCCTCTCTTCCCATCAGCCTTCACCTCATCCCCTTTGAGAATCAACCAAGTTGCCACTTGTGAACAAATCCATTATGCTATGTGCAAGAAGCCATGAAGAACACTTCTAACCTTTTAATACTTGCACAAGGCAGAAAAGATTAAACCGTCAAGGTGTTGACAAGCGACAGGAGAAGCTTGGCGTGGTTGCACGGACACGTACACTCACACAAAGTATTCCAAGGTTTGCTCCGCCTTTTTTACCAAACGATCAGTGACTCTTAGACTTAATTAAAGCAATTGGATTTCCTGACAGCTTCCCCAAAACGGAACTGAACACATCTGTAGAGATAAGAGGCTTAGTCAAAAAATCGCTGTAGTAATGAAAGAAAACCCGTTGGATAAGCAGGGAGGAAAGAGTGCGAAATCAGATATCTGTCTTTGACTGAGGTGGCCACGAAAGAAGGTTGATATTTTGTCTGGTGAAACATTTCTGTGTTGATTTGACCAAATATTTTGCATCATTCACCTGCTAAGAGACAGTGTCCACTAAATTTTATCCTAAAATCTTCTGGTATTTTAAAGAGATTATGATTAAAGAGATTAGACAAGAAACAGAAGAAACATTACAAATCCTCCCCTCACAGTAGCCATGAGAGGTGCTTCCCTAACTGCAGTGTTTCTGACTAAAGAAAGCATGTGGTTCCAGTGAAAGTCCCAGCAGCATTTAGCACACTCCACAGGTTATGTTCTCATCTTTTTCCTGTTTTGCAGAGTGCTTACAAAACAAAACATTTTTAGGATTTTCTATAATGTTCAGATTATGCTACTAGAATAAAATGTTAATGTCATTTTAAGGCTTTTTCACATCCTTACATACTTAATGTGGTCTTTTTTCACATCTAATGAAAGGGCAGCGCCTCCAAAGATGGCTGCAGCCTCAGACACCTGTCTACCCATGTATGTTGTTGTTTGTTTTTGTTCTTGGACGGGTTGTACTGCAATGTAATTTCCCCCCTGGAGGATGAATAAAGGTATTCTTCTTATTATTACTATTAAAGGTGCCAATAAGTGTATACAGATTCAGATGGTTTTATGTCTTGCAGCTACTGTGTGTTTTTATGACTACAAATGATGCCAAAGTATGTTATGTTTGAACTGCTGCTCTAAACTTTCTCTCTTTTTGTCATTGATTTATTATATGGTCCTTTGGTTTTCCTTCTTTTTGTAATAAACCTTTAACATTCTTACATTTAACCAAGAAGCTTTAACAAAAGGTAACTCTATGATCACATCACTTTTTATCCCCAGAATAACCACTTTATTAATTTCTGCAGCCTACACTATATGTGTTTTGATGACAAAAGTGGTTGGAAATCATGAGAAAAATATATTTTTGCATGTTTAAATGGACTTCATGTAGGACTGTGATACATTACATGTTGTGTGACTTATGAAAGGGAAAATGAACAACATTAAGAACTAAACTTAGGGTGCAACAAACTATAAACGTTGTGGGAGTTTTTGTGTTTTATCTTTGTGTCTCTATTTGACTCCAGGTCGAACATCGTTAATTGGTCTATTATCTAGAGAGTTCCAGCTGTGTGACTCTGTTGATTTTAGTGAAACAGCTTGAGTGTGTGTATATGTGTGTGTATGTATGTGGGTAAGAGAGTGAGCGAAAGAGAGAGAGAGTGTGTGTGTATTAAAGGGTGCTGCAGAGGGAGAACTGGGCCCTTGTAGCATTGTGTAGGCTCTGAATAGGAGGCCACTGATTTAGGCTAATTGTATTACAGAAACCTTATTCAGGGCTGTTTAGGTTCATTCATATGTGCATACAGTATTTCTACCAGTTTCAGACCTTGTAAGTGAGAATGCATCTTTTTTTAACCCCTACATTTTCAGATTTTGTTATCTGCAACTTTATTTTATGTTGAAAAAACAAGTTGTTCTGTTACTGGAGTACCTAAAGCTAAGAAGTGAAATGCATCCACTCTTGGTAACAGTAATACTCAGTCCCAGCAGCCCCAGAAGTTAAAGCACATCACTCGTCTGTTTTCCTCTTTGCAGCAGCTAATCCCCTCTGTGTTGCCCTGCCAACTTTGTCATTGCTTTGCTTCATTTGTCTGCACAGCCAGCACAGAGCAAAGTCTGTCATGTGATTGCACGCTCTGCACATCGCCTAATCATATGGAACAGATGATCACAGGACAGGAAATCGCAGCACAGCACCAAAGGAAACAATCTTTCTGCACCGATTTAAGCCAATCATGTCCTCTCTCTCAACTCAGTGCTTGGCCTCTCACGTGCCCTCCGTCTTCTTTTTTGTCTTTAAGACCACTTAGTTCACTCTGTTTTCAGTCACAGCTTTGATTGCCTTTGTTTTGAACTAAATATCCAGATTCTTCTAGTTTTTCATCTTGGAGTAAAAGATTGTTTCAGGCTTGAAGATGCCATCGGGACGTTCGGTTAATGATGTGGAAGGTGTTTAATGAAAACATGTATCCTATCAACCACCCATAAAAAGTCATCCAAAAAATCATCCAAATCAAACCGATCAATCAAAAAATACATACATTTAAGCACAAAATTATTCATCCCACTGGGAGATTTAGATTTATAATTATTTTCATTCACTCAAGATGTTTGTTTTTGACAGCAAATGAGACAGGCCTCCCTAGAAAGATAATCAAATAATTTAAAAGGAGAAGCAATTTTGGAAAAAAAAAAAAAAATCCATTATTTACATTTGAACAGAAAATCACATTTTGAAAATTATTTATACCCTTTTCAATAAATGAATGGAAAAAACTCCTTATTTGCAATCAAACTCTTATATTTGCTTTGCATGTTTCCACTGGTATTTTGAAAAAATATATCTTGACTGATGAGTTTAAAGTTTCAGATTCAAGTTAGGACTCTGGCTGGACCATTTCAAAATGTTAATATTACTTCCAGTCAGAAGAAATGTGTGGGTAAAATTATTCAGATCTTCCAGGGGTAGGAATAATTTGGGGCATAGTTGTGGTTTTTGATGTTAAAATATACATGGATGGATAGATGGATGGATGGAGAAATTGATATGGAATGGAATAAGTATTAAAGCATGGAAATACAAATATTTTCCCATGTTCCATTTTCTTTTCCCAAACTTATCCATATTTAGAAAATTTCAATAAAATTCTATATTACAATTTGAAAACATATTTTTGGGATAACATTTTACTGCTTCCATCATGGTGCACCCTGTTTCTATTGCAGAGTCTGCACACATTTTAAGTCTGAAGGGAATAGGTTTTCAAACCATTTAGAGGCACTAAAGTATACATTTAAAGAGCTCAGCTACATAGAGAACTTATTCCCTAAACTGTGGTTGCTGTCTCCTATATTTTTGTTTACCTCCCAGTATTCTTAATTATTTATTCAAAAAATGAAGTTGCACAAAACGCTCTACCTTAAGGCTGATATGCAAACTCAAGAACTATTAAAAGTGGTAATCAGTGTGGGTTTTCGATCACAGGATGATGCACAGCTTTATAGTTTCCAGAGGCTTTAGTTTATCTAGCTTTATTCTGCACCAACAAGCAGTGGCCGCATAGCTCTTTTTTGTATTTATAGTAAAAAATTTGTAGCTGATTAATTTATATAGACATGATAAAATCATTTTTTATCAAATTGATCCCCAGACACATCAGGAAATTCACCACAGGGGAATAAATCTCTTTCCTGTGCGTTTTAGCCGTCATTTGTTAAAGAACAGAAGAATGCATGTCTGATGTTCTCGTCCTCTGTTTATCTCTCCATCGCAGAGCAGCAGGTGAGCCTGGCTGTCAGCTTTGTCCCAGGAAGAGAGGGATTCAAACACACCAGGTCAAGGTGCGCTGATAATCCAGCCAGCTGTATTACTGGGATTAAGATCAGTCCAAGGGCATCACTGTGTCCAAGTAAAACAGTGTTTCCATGACAACGACCAAAGGGTGAAGGAAAGGTCCTGAAGCACCTGTAGGAGCAAAAGACAACACACCCAAACAGGAGAGAAAAAGCTACTTCAGTCATACAGTATAGATTCTAAAATTTAAGTTACTGCTCATTTAAAGATTTATCATTTGTTACATATGACACTTTATAAACTATAAATGAACTATGAATGCAGATATATCTTTTTGCCCATTTTTGGGGTGTGTTTCTGAACCTACATATGTTGTTCTGTGTTGCTTTCAGCTTGGTTAATCCAGTTGAATAGTTAATTCTTGCTTTTTAATTCATTTATTTCACCTTTTTTCATTTTAAATCTAAATAAATACCTGTAAAATGAAGGCAAGTGAAGCATTTTTAATGTAGATCAGAATGTCAAGGAACTTTTTATTATTAATTAAGCGTTCAGTTTTCCCAGGATACAAACATAACCTAATGAAGAGGCCCATTTCTCTAGACACTCTTCAAAATGCTAAAGACAAGAGAACATGCCTTTCAGGTATGACAATTGTGTGTTGATCTTCATTAGTCATGAAGTATTTACCGAATCTTTCTAAGATCACAAACATGAAAGGAAAAAAAAAAAAAAAAAAACTTTGGCATCCTACCATCACAAATGTAAACATCTAAAGTTTTCTTTGGGAATTTAACAGAAGCCTTTTGCTTTGGTCAAATTTAGGCTTCGGGCAACAAACACTCAATGTTGCTCCAGATAATTTAGAACTATAGGATCTGCCATCATGAATAGTGAATAGGATGATAAGGGAGGGAAAAATATCCTCAAGCATATTAGAGAAATGCAACAAACGTGGGTATCTTGAGGTCAACAAATCAATAGAATATTTTATTTTAAGGCCAGAGGCCAATAATTGTGGAGGTTTCTGAATGTATCATATTGCAGTATTCATCAAGTTTATTTGTGGACTTTAATGTGAGCTAATGAATGAAAAGACTGTTTTCCAGTTAGGAAAAACAAACCACATAAAACGTCTCACCTTGAGTTTTTACTGTCTTACATGATAAAGTTGGTAAAAAAAAATAAAAAATAAAAAATAAGCCAGTATTTCAGCTCTTATAGGATAAAAAATATCAGATTCAGGTAAAGAAAGATGCTTTCTTTGTCTTTTTCTTTGGGAATACATCATATTTTTTTTGTAGTTTTACAATAATATTTTTTTAAAAAACACAGCAAAGTCCTTACAGAAAAATCCCATGGATTTCACATCTAGATCTAAATTCAAGGAAAAATTTGTAAATGCCTTTTACCAGATTCTGTACCTTGCTTTATAATGAATCATTGAGTAAAAGGCAACATATACCATAAGCTTCGATAGCCACTGAAAATATCACAAAGTAAAATATCCTAATTTGAGGTTTAACCTTTTAGCTCACACTAAATCTTGTTCCTAGAGCAGGTTGATTTTCTCTCTAACCAGCACACAGCACTCTGATGAGACAGCCATTCAGTCCCGTGGCCTCAGTGAGGTGGAGATGAGGGCCCTGCGGCCCCTGGAGATCTCTAATTAAATTGCTTTCCAGAGAATACTGATGGGCCGTAATGTTGGGATAACTGACACTCAGACAACGAGTGAGCATTGACAACATATGTTCCTGCTTTGTAATGAACACGTCACAGCGACAGGAGTGGCCAGCTGGCATTTGAATTAATTCACACATCCTGCCTCTGCCTCAGAAACACACACGTACACACACGCCAGTTTTTCAGCCCTACTACTCAGCTAAGATTTACACAGATAGTGGGGAGAAATTGGCTTGTCAATAAATTAGAGTATCATCGAATGTCTTTTGAAGCACTGATCCCAACCACAGTCCACAGTTGGTGAATCTTCTCCAAACTTTTAATTGGTGTTAGCTTCAATTCTCGAATGCTCTGATTACCTCTGTTGCTGTGTGCAATTTTTTTCTGCCACTCTTTTTCCTTCCACTCAACTTTCAATTTATATGATTGCATGCAGCACTCTGCGCACTTTTTGTGTTTTACTCTCCATTGTTGAGAGTGCCAATGACCTGTATGGGTTTGATGCAAGACAGCTCATGTATCCTACACTGCTGTAAAAAAATAGTTTTTGGCCTGATACAGCTTTCTTGTTTTGTTTTTGTTTATTTGTTTGTTTGTTTGTTTGTTTGTTTGTTTGTTTGTTTGTTTTGTCACACTTTAATTGTGTGAATACTTTCAGATTGTAAAACAAACATTAGTGTTGAATAAATACTGAATTGAATTCAGCAGTTTTTTTAAGGTTGATTTCATTCTTTAAGGGAAACAAGCTGTCCAAGCCAACCTGGCCCTCTAGGAAAAAGTCATTTCCACCTTGTTAAATAATGAATTAACTGTAATTAAACCACTTTTTTTCTTTTTTCAAAGGTCTACCTCAATTTGGGAAAATATTATGTGGATTGATTTGGCAAAAGTTGGACTTTTTGGAATGTGTGTGTTATGTTATCTAAAACTAACAGAGTATTTCAGAGATAGAAGATCATACTGACAGTCAAACACGGTGGTGGTAGTGTGAGGGTTTGGGCCTGCTTTACTTCCTCAAGACCTGAACGACTTTCCATAATTGAAGGAGTCGTGATTTTTGCTTTGTGCCAGAAAATCCTGCAGCATGTCCAGCCATCAGTGGAGGATCTTAAGCCCAATTACGCTTTGGTTCTGCAGCAGGACATTGATCCAAAGCACAAGGTTCATTTCTGAATGACTCAACAAATACTACGTTTTGGAGTGGCCTAGCTAAGTTCTGGACTTAAACTATGTCATTCAATAACACTCCGAATAACTTGGATGGACAGTGTTGTCAGCCTGGTTCACACCACTAACTAAACTGGAAACCAGTGACAGGACCCGCCCTGCCATTCTGTGTTTTCTGTTAAAACAAATACCCACAGTGTAATCACAAACTGAGCGAACGGTGTGCAATAGCTCGTCCCTCACCAGAGTCCCATCCAGCAACACCTCCTGTCTCTGACAGTCATGGCGACCACTCAGCCACAGTTATTGTGTTTCAGTTTAAACTGGCTGTTTTGATTCTGTGGGGAGTTTGAGAAAATAATGTTGTGGTAGCAAAGAAGGGCGAGGAATTAGGCTCCTGGAGGGATGGAATTAGGGCTGGATGATGAGAGATGTGGCATGCAGGGAAGGATTTTCATCCCATGCGATGTCCACATGTGCTTGTGGTTTTGTAGGGTTGGCTTTGGACAGAGGGAACAGCAAAGGCACAGCGCCTGGTGCTCCAACAACAACTGCTGAGGGTGTAACAATAAGCAAAGAGTCAGATGTGTCAGGAAAGATGTGTGTGGCCTGTTTTACCAAGAGAGGACAGTCTCCGGGATAGAGAACAATGAGACAGATCAAATTAGTCAGAGAAGAAAAACTAGCATTTGTTTGCACACAAGACAACTCACTTTTTATTTTCAAAAAGATTTGTAATTTTTGTTTTTCATTTAAAAAGTGTGAAAATGCCTAGAGATTAGAGATGCACCGAGAAACTGGCTAAAGTTGATGATTTTCTCTTTTATTAGCCTTGACTTGACTGTCATAAACTCAAATACTGGGAATTTTTTAGCTTATCAATGAACCCACCATACAAGTGCTAACAGGTCGTGCTAAAAACAAATATGCAGTCTATGCACAGAATTTAATGCTATGACCCTTTGAAAACAATCTGTTTTAACACATTTCCCCTCTTTTTTTGACAGTCTCATAGTCGCATCAACCCTTTGGGATTGTGGAGTTTTGACATTATGGTGGCCCAATGTCCTGCTCCCCAAAATAAAAATAAAAAGATCAGATGAACTCATATTTTCTAATGTGAAAGTCTCCGATCAAATACAGCAGACATTCGTTTCTGAAAATCTCAGCAGTCTCAAGTACCATTTTGCAAGATTATCAATACAAAATTATATTTTCTTTTTATTTGTCAGGTAAAAAAATAAGAAAACTTGTCAACTACTGCAGAAGAACAAGTACAGCTTGTGGTTCTGCAGTGACATCTACTGGTCAGATTTGCTACTACCTTATGTTTTGTTTTGTTTTTTTTGTTTTTTTCTTGTTTTTTTTTCACAAATGGAAACTATTACATACTCTTAGATTGTAATAAATGCTCACATTACTTGTCAGGAATCTTCATAAGAATAAGAATAATTTAAAGATAGTGGAATTACTTCAAAAAACATCTGGAGATATAGATTTGTCGATATGTTTAATCTTTTGAAAGAAACAGGAATTTTATAAAGAATATAATATCGATACGTTAGTATGCATCCCTTTTCTAATCGGGAAGGTGACGGTATCACACCTTGAATTTGTTTGCCAACCTCCTTAAAAACAGAAGGAATAAAAGAAGATTAATGAACATCACATCTCGAAAATAAGGGGACTGAATAGTGACCCAACAGAGAAGGTAAATAGCACATGATGTTTCTAAACTGGTGGCTGCCACAAGATGGCTCCTTTTTTTTTTTTTTTTTTTTTTTTTTTTTTTTTTTTTTTTTTTTTTTTTTGCAAGAGAGATTCCACTTAGACAGTTTTACTGTCTGCACCTTTTGTTAGTCATTTTTTCTCTCTTTTGTCAGTTTTCTATTCCGTGTAAAACGTTATTTTTTTACATTAGGCCTTCTCTCTCTTTTTGTCATGATTTTGTTTTTATTAGTTTATGTAGGTTACATTTTTTTTCTGTGTCTGAAGCCTTTGATAACCTTTCGCTCTGTTCTAGCATTTTACTTTTAATTTGTTAGTAGTTTTCGATGCAGCTGTGTCTTATATTTCTAAATGTATCTTGTAGCAAGACGCCAAATAGTTCTCCTGGAGCCTGCGCCTTGGCGTTGCCATGGCTACAATTAAACGGTTATTGCAGTGCGACTAAGCCGCCAACAGAGGGTGTAGCGTTATAACGCTTGTACGAGGAGTCAGTCACAGCATCACTCAGGTAGTAAATCAGGTTGGAGGGGTAGATATGAGCGACCGTGGAACTGTTTAGCTCCCACACCCCTCAGCTCTTTCAGCTCGCTCCGCGAACCTCCGATCCTTATAGTCATGGTGGCTAAAACCAGGAAACATTCCGTGAAGAATCTCGGTCAAACCGCGACCGAGCACGATAGAAATCTTCATCATGTTTCTCCCCACAGCAAAAGTAACATCAGGCGACCAGGCAGGGAGAGCAAGACTTTCTCTCATCCAAACTATCAGCTGTCGGTAATGGGACACAAGCTCGGGCTAACTCCCTTTTCGGTCTGGAAGCTGGGTGTCACGGTCCTTCTCGGTAAGTTCGGAGCTTTAGCCTGCTAGCATGCCGAAAAAGCCCAAGCTAATGGGAGCTAACGCTGGTAAACTGGTGCCGTTATAGCGGGAAATGAGGGAAATTATCTCGCTTCACCATCACAAGGCTAACTGTTAGCTTACACAAACGTTAGCACTCGGGTAGTCGTTACCGTTAAACTGTCATAGATAACCGCTTTTTCGTTACAGTTGCGTTATACACCAGTTAGACACGTGTTTACAGGTTTTCACATTAAGTTCGCTAATGGATATCCATTTATAACAACCCAATAGTAAACTGACGATTCAACAATGAATCATATTTGAATCGTGACCTGTGTGGTTTTACTGGGGTTTGTGGCTTTGCTGTTTTCTGACCCATTTTCACCAGTTTCACACCGGAACATCTAAAGTTTTCTATCTCTCTGTCCACAGCTGGGCTGAGTGGATATCTGCACTGGTAAGCTGTAGCACCAACACTGCTGTGTTATACACACATGTTCTGCTTCCTTGCTCCTTGTTTACATACTTCTCCTCTTCCCTGTGACCAGGTACCATCTGTCTCAGCTCTTCGAGAATGACAGGCACTTTTCACA
Source organism: Anableps anableps (assembly GCA_014839685.1). Lineage (NCBI taxonomy): Eukaryota > Metazoa > Chordata > Actinopteri > Cyprinodontiformes > Anablepidae > Anableps > Anableps anableps. The sequence continues at coordinate 6,325,876 of CM026072.1, forward strand.
TCTGTCGAACCTGGAGAAGGAAATGGCTTTCCGAACAGAAATGGTAAATGGTTGTTTTTGTCTTTTTGTTGTTCTTTTTTTTTTTTTTTTTTTTTTTTTTTTTTTTTTTTTTTTTTTTTAATATATCAGAAATGCTTTAACAAGTAACATTTTTAAGGTGATGTTGATTGTTACTGCAATTTTGTAGAACATATTTGAATAAGTGAGGAAAATCGTTGGAGTTTTAATCAGTTTAAAGGTCCTGATTGTGGACAAAGCAATAGTTTAATATATTAATTGACCAAAAAGATGTGGAATATACACTGATAAGGCATAATGTTATGACTATCATGACTGAGCTGTGATTATGCAGCCCCATACATTGCAACGAACTGTGTATTCTGTCACCTTTCTGTTATACAAAGCCTCCAAGGGGACATGTGTATTAAAAAAATTAATAAAAAGTTGGTTTCTCATGCACACAAGGTACTATTGGTAGCCAAACAAGCAATGTCCACAGACTAATATAGAGAATGACTGCGCAAGAATATATATCCAACTTCCTGAAAACACAAAATATATCTGAAAGTGTCATCCAGAAACTCAAGGAAGAAAATGTAAATTATATATTTTGTCTAGTTTTACATTATTCTCTGGTGTGCACAAAAAAAGTAGCAGAAACTATTAGAACCAGCATAAACATCTTAAACAAGCTGAACAACAGTAGTGTCTCTATTGGATTGGACAAACCAGCCCTTGCTATTCACACACCAGTGTCACCAGTTCACCACTGCTCCCTCCACTGCTGTTGATCAATGTTGACCACTGCAGACCTAAAACATTTGTCAAACCATACAACTTGGCTTTGCTGACCTAAAGTGTTTTTCAGATTCAGTCCAGTTTGTCATTTAATTGTTTAACAAATGACACACAGTTAAGCAGAGAAAGTGTTTCTGTGCTGTTTATAACCAGAGGTGAGTAGTAACTAGTTTCATTTACTCAGTTTTTTTTTTGTTTGTTTGGTTTTTTTTTTTTGGGAGGGGGGGTTACTTTTAGGAGAAGTTTTACTGCACCTTGCTTTTTACTTGTACTTGAGTAATATTGTTTTGGATTAGCGCTACTCTTGAGTACAAGTTCTAGTTACTCCACCGGCCTCTAGTTACCTTTACTGAATGGTGAACAAACACGTTTTAACCAAAAATGCACCAGACACACACACACACACACACCTGTCTGTGTTTAGTAAGACTATTGGTCCTACTGTCAGTGTTGGTTCCAGAGGTTTTATTTTGTGGAAATTGAATTTGGTACAATGTTATTTATTTCTACTCATTTTTTGTTATTATTCTAAGTACCAGAACCTGCATGTAATATTATTTTATTTATATAATGATGTCATTTTCACAGGCTTTGTTGTTTGCTACCAGTCGTTAGCACTCTTGCCTCACAAGCAGAAGGTCCTGGGTCTGAATCTTGACGTGGGCCTTTCTGGATGAAGTTTGCATGTTTTCCTCATCCATGCCTTTTTTTTTTTTTTTTTTTTTTTTTTTTTAGAGGGTATACTGCAGCCTCTGCCCACTATCCAGAAACTTGAATATTAGATTAATGGACCACTAGGTTGCACTTAGGTATGAGTGCTTGCATGCACAGTTGTTTTCACTGGTGACCTGTCCAGGGTGTACCCCTTCTCTCGCCCGCTGACTAAAGGAGCTAGACCCCAGCGCCCCAACAATTCTGCAAGGTTAAACAGGGTGTCCACGCATCCTTAAAAAAGCTTATATTGAAGTATATAAAATTAAGGACTTAAAATGTCTTAAATCCATTTTAAAAACTTGTAAGTTGACCTTAAATATGTTAATCACAGGTCTTAAAATTTTTCCTGACAGGACTGTTTAATCATATATTCTTTGTATTTATTTTATTTTTTTCCGCTGGACTTTTCTGTCAGGCAAAAGTTTGAGTCGCACTCAGACATCTTCATCGCGTTCTGTGACTCGAGGCGGCTGAGGCTACGAGTAATTCACTGCTAACTAAGCTACCTAGCCAGCTTTTTTGCATCTGTCATGGGTAAGGGCAGATTTATCACCAGTTGGCTGGATGAAATTTGTACATTTCTGTGGCGATATGGGTCTTAAATTCCATTCATAAAGGTCTTAAAAAGTCTTAAATATGAGTTGTTGAAACCTGCAGAAATCCTGTTAAAGCAAATGTAGAAAAAGAAAATCACTGTTGCCATTACTTCAAAGTCGGAACATTGTTACCAGCAATATTCCATGCCAGTTATCATATTTAGCTGGTAGGCTTTTTCCGCATCAGACTTTCTTTTACTTTTGTTGTTTACTTAAGACATGAACCATCTGTGCGTTAGTTGAATGAAATGAAATTGAACGGAGTAGGAATTTCCTTTCCCTTCTGAGACTCTATAGGTGGGCACAGCTGGTAGCGTTGTTGCCTTAAAGCAAGAAGGTCATGGGTTTGAATCCCAGCCAGAGTTTCTATGTTTTCTTTCACAATTATTTGGTTTTTTTCTCCTTTATCAAACGTGTTGTCTTCTTTTCTATTTAGCTGACATTTTATTAGGAAGGGTTGTTATGAGATTATTATTTGTTGTGTGTAGTCTGGTTGGTGTTCACAGCTAATCAAACTGAGAATGAACTCTGGTAGCATCTGCCCTGGAAGAAAGAGTTGATCTATCCGAAAAATGAGAGATTTCTCACTTGCTTTGTGGCAGGTTGTGGATGTATTTTTGAGTATTTCTGTCTTTTGTTTCATCATGATGTTGCTGCACATATTCTTGAGTCATAGCATGTGTTGCAGAAATGCTTTTCTTCCTGTATGTAGTTTCGTGATTGTCCTGCATATGTGCAGTTTTCATGTTTCAGGGAGAATGAGAGACTGATGATGAATTTTTGTTTTATAGGAGTCTAAACATCCAAAGGAATAAAAGCTGATTAGGAAACACTTCTATATTGTAAATTAATGTGTACTTCCATACATTTTGACAGTATAAATACATAACAATCACGTTTATTTTCGATAGTAATGAGCCGATTAACAACACTGAACATAATGGTTCAGATAGGAGCAGCCCTTTGCCTGACAGAAGGATGCGTTCTGATAGTGGGAAAGAAGTGGGTGTTGAACAACAAGATAAAGGTCAAAAGCTGGTTTTGATGACGAGGCAGCAGAATTTGTCATTTCTCAACTCTTAGTTTTTTATTTAACCACCAAACAAGATCAGTCTTGTTTGAGCAAAGGTCAGCTTTCACCTTTGTGTACACCCGCCAGAGGTGACCACAACTTGCTGTGTAAACAAATGGAAAAAAGTATTTTTCTTCTCTCATAGTAAAATGTGGGCTTGGAATTGAGCTGAAGCATTTCATTATAAATGGTTTACTTCCTGTTTCTTGGGTGTATTTTGAAATTTTCTGCTTTGGTCATTACATAGATCATTGCTGGAGGGCAGAGTCAGAGAACATGTTGGTTTTAAGGTGGTGCAGCTGTCTGACAGCTGCTCATGTTTTAGTAATGCTGTTAAAGGTGAAGATGTGATCATTTAGTCTCACCTCTGCTGTGTTACCAAATGGGCCGAGACTCTGTCATCTGTTTAACACATCTCCTCTGAGTTTGATCAAGTCTCTGCCTGAGGCTTCTTTCTCTCGTGAAACATCTGTTGTTTTACTTTCTCTTGTTCATTCTGCTTTTCTCATATTGATTTTTCTTGATCTTCTATTTTGATTCCAGGGTCTGTACTATTCCTACTACAAGACCATCATCGATGCTCCTTCTTTCATGGATGGACTCTCCATGATCATGAACGATCGACTAACTGAGTACCCCCTGGTTATTAACACTCTGAAGAGGTTCAATCTCTACCCTGAGGTAACTTTAATGTTTTATGCACGTTTTTTTACATGTTTTGCTGTGTGTACTACTCATTCCATTCACTGGGGGTGCAACACTTGTTAGCACCCTAGCTGGTAAGACTTTTTGCAACCCTTTTTTTTATCCATGCATCAGCTCTTTCGCTTCTCTTTAACATTTCACTTGGTTGGAGCAAACTAACAGAGGGATATGTGATATGTGTCCTTTCCTCCAAAATGATGCAATTTTCGTCACGCAGCTGTGACAGTGAGAACTGATTTAGGCAGCTCAACTCGACCATGCAAGGCACTTAAACCTGAAACCTGAAAGACATGTCACCCTGACACACAGTGTAGAGTGTAGAGTCTAGTGGTTGCTATGGAGACTTGATGACCCCAAGATGCCACCGTTTGCTGCAGTTCTCACACTGCAGCCTGAAGTGATCCAATCCGATTTTTTTTTTTTTTTTTTGCCCTGATGTGACCTGTATCTGATTTTTTTCTGAACAACACAGATCCAATTTTTACAAATGCGACCCAGGTCACATGGATATGTGGTCCTAAATCTGATACGTATCTGATCTTTTCAAATGTGACCTGTGTCTGTACGGCCAGGTCGCATTGATCCGACCTGCATGTCATTTATACTCAACAAGCGTCACTATTCTGCATCCTGATACGCGGAAACAGGAAGAAAAACAACAAACATATGTTCCAGCTGTTTAAAGCTTTTAAATTTTTGCTCTTGACTGCCGACATGGGGACGTTTCTTTCTTCATTTCCTGACTTACTCGATTGTTACATTCTGGGTTTTTTTTTCCTATTTTGACTAATTGTTAGGAAAACTGGCCTTTCTGTCTGTTTCGTTTGTATCCGAAGGAAACTGGAGGTCATTGATTACTAATAAAAAAAGTACCCAGATAGTATGATTACGTTTATGATCAGAATCAGAAACCTAGAACCCAGCTAAGAGCATCAAGCCATCAGACTGAACCACATTGCGTTTCGTGTTTTGTTTATTCCTCTGAGATGAGAGAGAAAAACCTTTTGAAACGTGACGTTTGAACAGGCTTTTCACTGCGTCTCTCCTCTCCTCAGGTGGTCCTGGCCAGCTGGTACCGCATGTACACAGGTGCTATGGGCTACTTTGGGATCCCCACAAAGATGTGCTGGTCCATTAACAGAGGAGAGGGACTCACTCCTGTGGAAAGCTGTGAAGGTATTTCGTTGCCATGGAGCCCCATTCAGAGTTAACCTGCTAAACGGTTTCGGTGCGAGGTTAAAAATTCTTTTCGAAAACACAGTTTTGCAAAAGTGTTAAGAGAAATGAACAGTTCCATATCCCTGGAACCAGATCCAAACTTCAAGAATCCGGACTTCCAGATCTGTGCCAGGTTGGCTAATTTCTGCTGCTGTTTGCCATCAGGAATCTTCTGATGTATTTTGGGTGTTAATTTAGGATACATCCTGGATTCCTCTCTTTTGAGGTTTTCCAGACAGATCACACTGGAAGGAGACCTCAGAACATACAGGAGACCCTTCACATCCCTTCTGTCATTGGAACGGCTTCCGTGACAGCCGCCATATTTTCAGATATCAGTGCGTAGGTTGTTCCTCCTGAACACCTTTTCTCAATCTCGGATAAACGTAAGAGGATGGAATGGAAATGAACGGTTTTGATTTCAAATTAACCCATTGGTCAGAACATAACTTACTGCATGGTTAGAAAAAGCAGGAAAAAAATTAAGGGTGGAGTCCATGAGAGCTGTCTGGGGTTTACGATTTGGACCCTTTGTTGTTTCTCCCATCGTCCAAGAAAAGATAATCTGTTAAATCCTAACAAATACAGCAATAAAGCACCGCTCTCCTTTTAGTGTTCCTTTTTACAAATATCCAGCGAACACAAGATAAAGAAAAGCTTCAGAATTCATTTAAATGTGTTCCTGTGCGAAAGATGTCCGCAGCTGCAGTCTCTGTTCTGCTTCTGTCTCATTAGTGCGAACAGCAGGGCCATTGTAAACAGTCTGTTTTCACAGTGTTTACACAAACCTGCTGCAAAGCCACCCTGCGTTTCCTGTAAAAACTGTCAGCCAGCATTTTCATTTTTGTGAAATTGATAGCGACACGGCGGAGAGCAGAGAGTATGCGTTCCATATTTAGACCAGCTGCTGTTCGTTCTGTGATTCACAGCCACACAAGGCCGTTGAAGGATCATGTCAGCACACATAGAACCTGTTAGTCATTACACCCTTAATAATATTCACTGTTTTCTTTCTTACTGAAAGGAACCGATTTTAATGGTGCTAATTGTTAGTCTCGTTAAATGTGAGATGAAGCGTACATTTGTATTCAGCACCTTTGAGTTAATATTTTCTATAAACACCTTTTGCTGCTGTTCCAGCTGCCAGGTCTCTGCCAGCTTTGCAAATCTTGCGAATTGAAATTTTGCCCATTCTTCTTTGCAAATTAGCTGAGAATCAGTCAGATTGGATCTCACAGCATATGTAAGCATCAGTTTTCCAGTCTCACCGCAGGTCCTCTGTTAGATTTAGGTCTGGACTTCCATTCCATTCTAACACACCAATATATTTTGGTCTAAACCAGGTGTGCACAACTCCCATCCTGAATGTTTTAGATGTTCCCCTGGTTCAGCACGCCTGAATCAAATGGCTCATTGAATGGCTCATTATGCATCCTCTGCAGAACCAGATTACATATAGAAGAGGTAAATCATCTATTCATCCAGCTGGGCTGGAACAGAAACACTGAACTTGGCCATCCCACTGCAGCTCTGGTTTTAATAGTAATTGTTGTCCTGCTGGAAGGTGAACCTCCACCCCAGTCTCAAGTCTTTTGCAGCTTCTACAAGCGTTCTTATAGGATCATATTGTGTTATTTATTTGTATTGATTGGTATCAATACTCCGACCAGCTTCCCTGTCCTTTCTCAAGAAATGTTTTTCCTGAGTATGATGCTGCCACCACCGTGTTTCATGGTGGGATGGTGTGTTCAGGATGATCTGCAATGTTTGTCTTCGCATAGAGTTTTGCATGACAGCCAAATAGTTTAGTTTTAGTTTTATCTGCTCAAGGCACCTTTGGCCACATGTTTTAGAGACAACTTAATCAAAAAGTCTTAATGCAAACCTGCTTCTAAGCAGGCTATTTTTTTCTGAAAGAGCAACAAAATGCAACATTAACTCGCAAACTGAATGTATAATTGTGCATTTTTATGGTGAATATTTATATTTCAAAAATAGGATAAGGTTGCTGAAAGTAATATCTTCAAAAAGAAAAAGAAAAGCAGAGCTCTGCAGATATGTTTGCCTTTTCATGAGCTATATGTGCCTTACCTAATTTCACCAACCTGAAGTGCTTCTGAACTTTCAGAACTTAAAATATTTGCAGTATTTTAAGTATTTGTTCCTGTGCAACGTGGTAACACTGACCGAATATACTTTAGCTGCAAATGAATCAGTTGACTGAAAAATTAGACTCTATTTTTTGTGTCTGGTGCACATCAGGACTGGGCGATCCGGCTTATTTCTACGTAGCCTGTGTCTTCCTGCTGAATGGTGCAATGATGAGCCTGTTCTTTATTTATGGGACTTACCTCAGGTAAGTTCACTTTTGCCATGTGTTCTCCCCTGGAGCATCAGAGAAAAGAAAAGATTATGCCAGTTATGTGCCAAGTCATCGTTTGTTTCCTGTTTTTGACAGTTTTTGGGATTTAAAACATCAACTAGAAAACTACTCCTCCCATCTGTCTTCTGCTGTCGCTGATGTTTTTCTATCTTTACTTTCTTTTCCTAACCAGTGGAAGCCAACTGGGCGGAATCGTCACCACGTTGTGTTTTTTCTTCAATCACGGTGAAGTGAGTGCTTTATCCTTACCAACTGAAAAAAAATACACCGATCACTCTGAGCAGATGAGAAATCTCTGGAAAATTTGGAAAATCTTTAAGTTTTTGGCTGAAAAAACAGTTTGAAAATCAGAGATCTGCCTAGTTGCAGTTTCCTTTTTGCACGCGTGAAGTGAGATGCTTTCTGCTGTTCATGCATAATTGCATAGGTGAATTTATTTCAGAGTGGTACATGAATACTACCCATCTGCCAGTTTTTCGTATAGAATTTAGTTACTGATTAAATAATTTCATAAGCTCTGTTTCACCTCTGTTTATTTGTATTTTTTATTCTTCATGTATGAAAACAGAGCACTCGTGTGATGTGGACTCCACCCCTGAGGGAGAGCTTTGCATACCCCTTTTTAGTCCTGCAGATGCTGTTTCTCAGCTATATCTTACGGTAAATGCACAAAACAATCTTCATACTAACGCTTACCTGTCAGTAATGTTGTCACATAGGCAGCCTGTGGCCCTCAGAAGAACCCAGGTTGTCTGTTGCAATGATTTGACCATGATTGACATGATTTTTGTGTAGTTCGATTTTTGCCTCAAGCATTTGTGCAAAATTGCCCTTCAGAAAAGGTTAATCATCAGAATGGAAATTATCGAGCTTATTTTAATTCATCTTGCGATTAATCGAGTCATTGCTCACTGCAACAGGCCAAGCATCAAATGTGAGAACATCTTTCTGAAAGCTGAGGTCATCAACAGAACAACCACATCCCAAACACAGCAGCAAATCTGCAACAACTACAGAGAGTTATTGCTGCTGACGGTGGTTCTCCAAGCTGCTGGTTCCTTGGATTGAATTTTTCTCCCATTTTGACTTCGTCTTTCTTTAATATTTAATGACAATATGAGATGTGTTGTGTTTTTTGTAAACTTGAGGTTAGATTTAAATAATTTAAGAACCTGGCTACAACCTGATTGTTATTTTACATCTGGATGCATAAAACCCCCAAACAGAAGGAGAATGTACTCCTTTTTGGGATAATTTCATTAATACTGAGATGTTTCTAATTAAGCCATCAGTGTGCGCTGGAATAAAACCCTTTGTGTAATTTGTGCTGGTAGTCTATAACTATATAGCTGCTATTGTGCTTTGAGGAAACGAGGTTCTGCTTCGGTTATCAGCTAAATGGCACCCTGAAGAAAGCTCTCGGAGGAGCTACAGCACTTACCGCAGTGAAACATTATCCTGTCATGTCGTATCATCTTATGAATAACGCTTTGCTCTGGGTGAGACCTGTTAGGAAGCTGTTCTACATCGGCTTCACGGTAAACACAAAAGGATCTCTGTTCTGGCCCTTTTAAGATCAAAGGTCTGAGTGACATTATACATAATGAGGTTCAGTGTTATGTTTTGTTTTTTTTTTGTTAATAGCGCCATTGAATGTGTCTGTTTTCTCAGGCATCTTAATACGGCTTTTCTTATCTCCACTAGCCAAATGGATTCTCAGCTCTGAATTATGTTTTTACCTCCTCTCTCTCTCTTTTTCCACAGCACACGAACCCCAAGCAGGACAGCCATGGTTGCTCTGGGCATCTCCAATTTATGCTTCATGCTGCCTTGGCAGTTCGCCCAGTTTGTGCTGCTCACTCAGGTAAACGGAGAGTGAGAAGTGCATTTATAGAGAATGTGTGCAGGGTGGGTAGATTAAGGATATAAGCTGGGAACAAATATTGTTCTCTGGCAAGGACACTGCTCACAAACGCTGTCACTGAGCATGAGAGAAACAAAGTGAGAAGACAGCAGAGGAGTAGGGAAGGACAGGAAAACACTTGAGTGTTACATACAGGAAGATCTGGTGCACTGCCTCCTACCTCTGTTTCACCGGCAAATAACATCCAATGAAAGCAGGACAGAACTTTTCATGAAACTCTACGATGCTTTAGAGTTGTTTTAAGATGGTTCCAAGCAGCTTTGGTCTTGATTCCTGTCAGGCTGGCCCCAAGCTTCAGCGTCTTGGACCAAATAATCTAGACTTATACTAAATGAGAGCTCTCAGCTGCAAATAAGATATTTAAGCTATTCCTTAAAGAAAATGTGATGGTAAAGCCAAAATTAATGTCCAAATGGGAAGAGTGTGAGATAAAAACACTCAAATTAGAGTGAAAAGCATTAAAGCTGCAGTATGTAACTTTTATGAAAAATATGTTTTTTACATATTTGTTAAAATTATTATTATGCCATGACATATACAAATACAAATTTTAAAGCTAAATTTCTATTTTTTTCTTCTAGGCACTTTGAAATTAAATTGTAAATGGGCTGAACTTAAAAAGCACCTTACACTAGAGCCACATTCACCCATTTATACTTTGGTACTCAGCTTGGGGTTAAGTGCCTTATCGGAGGAAGCTGGAATCAAACCGACAACCTCCTGATTGCAAGATGACGACTCTACCCGCTGAGCCACAGTTCTCAGTGGGGCATTAAAGCTGTATGTAGTATGTAACTTTTATGAAAAATATGTTTTTTACATATTTGTTAAAATTATTATTATGCCATGACAGTAAGACAGATAATCTGTGAAAAAAAAAATCAAGCTCCTCTGCCTTCTCCCAGTGCTCCCAGTACTAAATGCAGAAATACACCACTTAGTCAGAAACAACCAATCAGAGCCAGGTGGAGGGTGTTAGCGCTTTCAATCACCCTCATGTACACGCCGTTCACACATCTTCCTTGCTCTCTGCTACGCTGCAGCTGGATCATAACAACATAGCCTCCCACAAATGCTAAGGCTAGCTAGCATAGCCACCGATGATGGAGGATAAACAGTTTTCCTGGAACGGGGTAAGTTGATTCTTCACCATCAGCACAGACCCTCCTCCTGGGTCTGATTGGTTGTTTTAGCTTAGGAGCGGTGCATTTCTTTAGTTGTCAACAGTAGCTCAGGGAGGAGGTGGAGGAGCTCAATCTTTTCACAGATTATCCAAGACCAGTTCAGAAGCTCCATGAGAATAAAGATCCCATCTGGGATAAAAGCAACACCGCTCATTCTGTATGCAATGGTCAATGATCTCTCTGGCCCCACTCCTCTCTAATACCCTGGAGTAAACTTTCCCTGGAAAGCTAAGAAACGTGAAGCTTTGTACAAACGGATGGGTTTATAACTCTAACTCTACCAACACGGCCCGACATAAGCACAGGAAATAACTGAAGACCTACTGAACAAAATCTGACAGAAGCGTGGTATACTTTCTATACCAGTCTATGTTTAGAGTCCACTTCCTTGTGTTTTTCCGCAACTAACTCTCAAAAAGTATGAAATTGCAGTGTTGGTATGATTGATATATAGCTATATTCCACCAAGCTGTTTTTCTTTTGCAGCCCAACTGTATCTAATTCATTGTCTGATGTATGGAGATTAGAAGTATTAGTTAGAAAAAGAAGCAAAGAAGTAGCCAAACTAGGGTTTGCATCTCGTTTTATCCTGCCTCTCTGCAGCCAGAGCTTAAACCGATTTGCATCCTTGGCAACATGTCCTTGACCATGTGTGTGTTTCTCTCTTGATAAATATGCAGAGGGTTTTTCTTTTATATATCAAGTACTTCCAAAATCCAGGCATCTGTTACAGCTGGGTCAGATGGCTACCTCAGACAGGGCTTGTTTTTGCATCCTCCTGAGAATTTCATGTCTCTCTGGAACAATTCCAAAATTTTAATAAATATGAGGAGAGTTATGAATAGTTCTTGGCAACCCTGGTAAAGATGTGTTATAATCCATTAAAACATGTTTTAATCTTTTATTGCAGCAGTATAATTTCACAGTGAAAATATTAAAAAACTCGATTTAATATGAGTACAATAAATTAGTTTGGGCAAAAATCTTGTGTTAAGAGATCTCTGCTGTTGATGCTGTCTCTCTCTCTCTCTCTCTCTCTCTATATATATATATATATATATATATATATATATATATATATATATATATATATATATATATATATATATATATATCCCCCTTTTGCCAACGCAACCTAACGTCATCTTCACAGATGGATGGATTTTCTCAATAATCTCTTGAGATCGTCTACTTCTGGTTCCTCGATCATGCTCTCTCTCTTCAGCTCCCCCACACGCTTTTTATTAATAGGATAAAAGTTTGAGGACTGTGAGGATATTTAAAATTGCCTGGTATCCCATAGAGTTTGTGATGATCTGCACTCTAACAAGGTCTGCAGAGGCCCAAAGCATCACAGATCCTCCACCATACTTAACAGTGTTTATGACCCATCTGAAATGTTTGTTGCAATAAAGCTCTTAGCTTCAACAATCAAATCACATGCTTCCAGTTGAAGTCTTGGGAGAGTTTAAAGCAGCACTTGTTTTAAGAGTCGTCGTTTCTCTTTGTTTGTCACATCTTTGAGTTACTGCTCTGACTGTAAATGTGTGATTTTAGGTGAGAAGCTGTTTTATTCCTGGTTTATGAAGCTCAGCTTTACTTGAGTGGCCTTACTTGTCTGTTGTCTTGGTGGCTAACAGAAATGGGCCTGTGTCGCTACGTTTCCATTACAAAGGTGCACAAATCTCTGTCAGTTTTCTGCTAATGTCAAAAAAGCACATTTTCCATTAAATAAGAAATTAAATTCCTTATTTAAGGAATAAGCTTGTTCACGCGATAAGTAATTAAAAAACATGATCCTCCAGTGGCAACATCCAGTTGTTGATCATGTGACTCGCAGTTTCACGAAATAAACCAATTTCGATACGGCCAAAAACCCATCTCATCCTAGCACCAAAGCTTTTTCTTGAAAAAGGAGAGTTTTTCCAAAAATGGCGTGTTTCCATTAAGGAAGTTTGTTTTCGTTATTTTAATTTGCACAGTTTCAAGGTTAATCAACGCAGCTTGTGTCACATCATATTTACACCCCTTGTAAACAAAAAGTAGTGGATTACTAATTAGCAGATTGTTGAAATTTCAAAAAGTAAAGAATGAATTACTAAAATTTATATAAATTTTAGCAAAAAATGTTTTTTTTTTTTCAGATTCAGAGCTTGTTGGAATAAAAATGAATTTATTTAAAGGCCTTTTACACTTTTAAAAGCAGAGGGTGCTGAACTAGACATTGGGTTTTCCCTTTACATTGAAATAAATGTTTTGTCTGACATGTGTGTGTCTGTAGGTTTCCCTCCCTAAGTTCTGCCCTGTCTGTGTTCCAGGTGGCTTCCCTGTTTGCATCCTACATCCTGGGCTACCTTCCTGCTTCAAAGATGCAGTCCATCCTGGTCACTCACATGGTACAGCAGATCTGAAGCTCTTCCTACATTAATCAGTGAATGTGTTGATATTTACGCTACCTTTTGCCAGCTGTCTACCTCTGAGGTGTAACATGTTCTACCTCAGTTCTTTGTTATCTCCTTCTGCTCCACAGCTGAATGAATATCACATAAGACAAGAGAACAGAACCAGCAGGCACAGGGATGACATTAACAATATCACTGCACATATACTGTTCCCTTTAACCACAATAAACTGAGAAAATATGGGAATGCAACCGTTTGTTCCTCTGGTCCACATTCCTGTGGTCCTAATCCTCAGCTTGCCTGGCCCTCGGCTGCAGTCTGTGGCCGCTACAGATAAGAAGAAGCTTCTTTATGGGAAGATTTGGACAGGGAGGCATATGGCTGTGCATAATTTAGAGAGCTTGGCAATGACTTTGGCTTTGTCTACTGAAATAGAAGTGACACAGTTTGACGTGTGTGTCCTCTACCACATGCAGTGTTGCATGTAGCAGATAATATGGTCAGTGTTTACCCTCTTTGGTGTTTAGTTTATATAATTAAGAATTTATTTGTCAGGAACAAAAAATGCGGTTTTTGAATGTTTAAAAGCAAAAAAGGAATAAATTGATCTAAATCCATAGCTTTTTATCATGATAAATCAGAAAATAGCCACAATATTGTTCTCTCCTGGAGGCTTTTTGAAATAAAGCAGTTGAAGTTGTTTGATATGCTTTACACCATAGTCTGTGTGCATCAGTTTTTTAACTGATTGGGATTTTCCTAATAGATGCAACATCATCAAACATTTAACCTTTGCAGAATTTAGAGACTTTAGTTATAATAAACTGATTATCTTTTTTCCTTTTTTTTTTTTTTTTTTTTTTTTTTTTTTTTTTTTTTTTTTTTTTTTTTTTTTTTTTTTGTTACAATGAAATTGGACAAAAATAGAACCTCACCAAGGAAAAAAAGACACAAACACACCAGTAACTTTAGTAGGCTCACCCAATTAATAGAGGCGTGGACCCTTGTTTGACTGCAAAGCTGCTTTAATTCTTCATGGCATAGATTCAACAAGGAGTTGGGAACATTCCTCAGACATTGTGGCTTATGTTGGTGTTATTGCATCATGCAGTTGCTGCACAACCATGATGAGAATCTCGCTGCCTTAAAGGTTTTATTTTGGTTTGGTATCTAGTGACAGTCAAGACCACTGCAGTACAACAATCTGATAACCATGTAAAATAAACAAACCAGTTTCAGATCATTTGAGCTTTGTGACGTGGTGCATTATATAATCGTCAACTAATTTAGGAATCAATTAATCATTAACTGGAGTATAGAGACTCAAAAAAAGATTGAACACACTTAATTAAGCCAAAACGGTGCAAACTATCTGTACATTTTGCATTTAAGATTCATAAAAACCTTGTCTGTAAATATGTTCTACCCAAAACTCCTCAAGTGGCAGTTTTAGCTTCACTTGGCTCAAATTCTGTAAATGAAAAAAAAATCTCATTTTAAGCACCTTTTGCATCCAATTATTAAGCGGTTAATCCCAAAAAATAATCAACAGATCAGCCCTACACTGTATTGATGTTAAATCAATCAGAAGGGCTCATATTTTCACATGTCGATGCGAGAAGTATTTATTTAGCTGCAGATGCATCCTTTGCTACAAATGATCAAGCGTTCACTAAGGGAATGCTGTGTATTTTAGGCAATGAAATGTTTATTTTCTGATTTTAAAAAAGGAATTTAATTAATTGTTTATTTTTATCTTATATATTTCTAGCATTGTTTAAAAAAAGTTTAAATGAAAAATCTCCAGAATGTGCCAGTTTTTTCCCAATTAATCGATTAATCATCAGAATAATCAGTAGATTAATCAATAACTAAAATAATCGTTAGTTGCAGCCCTACATTTTAATGAAGGGGCCCAACGAGTACACTACATTCTTGTACTTTCAGTTGCAAGGCTGCTGCCTCAGTGTGTGAACAGCTTTGTCCTTTTGAAAACCTACTACAGTAATTTTACACTGCTTTATGAAATACCCACTGGCAATAGCTCAAAAGCCCCTCAATTCTAAGCAACCCTAGTTGGTAATCAGCGTCTGCATAATGGGGAGGGATTTGGTTTTCCACACTTCACTGGGATTAGGTTTTAAGGCTTTGTTGAATGGAATTATTTTCTGCTCATGGCCGTGAATTCACTGTTTAATGCATTGGTTAGATCTATTATTATCACTTAATGCAGATATCCCAGACCACCATGCTGCTGAACCCAGACACAGATATTATTTTGCAGTCTGCTGTTTGTTTTTCTGTGGGACCACAGGAAACTACTGAAACTAGTAGAGAATATAGTAAAGAGAAAATGGTGACGGTGGCCGGCAAAATCCTTGCTCCCATGTTACCTGATACGCCACAAAAATCTTTTAAAGCGAGTCACACAAAAGAAGAAAGCTGTTCAAATCCCCTAATCACACACTCCATGGAGAATTTGAGCTCCTATAGCATAAAGCAAGAACCAACAGATGGAAATACTCTTTTGTTATTCAGGCCATTATTCAGATATATTTAAAATGTGATGACCTATAATTGCTTTGTCATTTTACTCTGATGTTTTCCCGTGTTTCCTTTTCTGCTGTGACTGTTCTTATAGAGTGATCGTGTTGCTCATTTTCACGGCACGGCAAATTTCCCTAAGGGTGCAACAATAAAGTGATACTGTACGAGATCACTGTCAGTGTCAGCCATTAACTGTTTTTTTGTGATTACACAGAACGTTTGAAAACATGAAGCTACAGATGTCACACTGAGAGAAAACCTGGGCTTTAATAAACAACACTTGATCTCTGCGTTCCTTAGATCACACTCGGTGTCTGCTTCATCCTGATGTTCGGGAACTCCATGCTCCTCACGTCTTTTTACGCCTCTTCGCTCATTTCCATCTGGGTGAGTTTGTGAAGTTGTTTGTGCAAACATCAAATGAGCCAGTGCTTGTAAGAATCTATGTATTTTATACAGAAACCGATTTAAAACTAGTGTTTGATTTTTTTTTTTTTTTTTTTTTTTTTTTTTCCCTGTTTTAGGTCATCATTGCCTTTAGGTACCATTTCATTCAGGTGTTCAAACCTGGCGTTATCATCTGGGTGAGAAGAAATAACTTGTTTCTGTTCTTTTATATTTCATTGCTCGAGTGTACTGTGGTGATACGTTAGATATTATTTTATGTTTATGTAAGAACAAACAGAAAAGCCAAAGATGTAAAGGTTTCTTTCACAAATGCAAATTTATTTGATATCATCAAGTCTTTAGTATCTCAGTTACAAAACTTAGTCATTTTATTCTTATAGTGCAAGACACGTATCAACTAAGCCTGTTGCAATAAGCGATTAATCAATTAATCACATGATAAGTTAAAATGAGCACAATAATTTCCATTCTGATGATTTATATTTTCTGAAGAGCAATTTTGTTTACAGAGACATTATAATCCATTTTACTTATGGTTTTGGTTGTGTGTATTTTTTATTTCTGTTTTTGGTTGTTGTTTTATTTTGGACATTTAAAATATCTTCCAGTTCCAGTGCTAAGTGCTCTTTACAAAATTAAAGTTTATTGGTTTTTGAGAGGGCGAAGTTGCATTATTATGTAATTATCAATATATCACTTCAAAATGGT
This sequence comes from Anableps anableps, assembly GCA_014839685.1. Classification (NCBI taxonomy): domain Eukaryota; kingdom Metazoa; phylum Chordata; class Actinopteri; order Cyprinodontiformes; family Anablepidae; genus Anableps; species Anableps anableps. The sequence goes on from CM026072.1 coordinate 6,342,535, forward strand.
CTTAAAACAACAATATCATCGTTTATAGCAATAATTACTTGGACAATTTATCATCCAGCAAAATTTGTTATTGTGACATTATTAACCTCTAGTAAAAATCTTTAAAATAAATTCACCTATTTCAGCAGCATAATCACACAATTATTAAATAGAAAAATCGAGCTTTTAATAAGAGTACATTTACTCAGTGAGAAATAAATCAGATGTTGATTAATAAAATCATTGCAGCAACAATTATTGACACCTCTGCTGTTAGAATTGCACATTTTTGGAACCTTTTTTAATGAATGTAATTGAAGCATTTATTAATCTATACTTTTTTGAGTTAAACAGAGTTTCCAGGAACTTCTAATTACTAATCCATGACCTTATGTTACAACTTTTAACCACTGGGCATCTTGCTGGACACACAGTGAGGCAAAGCTAACTGTTAGAGAACTGCAGCAATGTCTAGGATGTTGCTTTTGATGCAGTTCCATTCTAAATACTGCATGTGGGTCTCAAATTCAGTCTTCAACTTAGTCAGGACTATTTATCACTTTTTGTGTTGTTTTTTATTAAGTTAAAGAACAAATAATGAACTAGGAATGAAATTTTAAAGCTCTTTGAGTGCCCTGAAGTGATCAGAGTATTAGCCGAATTAGCCAAAAAAATAGGTCATGTCTTCAGTTTTACTCTCAGTTTGATCATCTGGCATTCCAAGGTGGGTGAACCTTTCATCACTGCAGACAGAGTGCATAATGTCTCATGAGTTAAGTAATGTTTAAGAAAAGCTGGCAGCTTGGCGTAGCTGCTGATTAAATTAGGTGTGATATAGTGTTAAATGCATAGCAGGGTGATGCTAAACTGTTTTTACCCATCTAGGCAACTCAGACACAAGGCAGGTATGCAATCGTGTGACAGAGATGAATTGTAAGATTGAGCTTTAGAAAAAGAGACACTCCAAGTGGGACTGATGTGAAACAGGATAAATATTTAAAACAACAACTTATGTTAGGTATGGTGATGGATCTGTAATGCTGTGGGCCAGTTTTTCTTCGGAGGCCTTAGGAACCTTGTGCATGACATCATGAATTCAAAAATAAAAAAATGATTTTAAATAAAAATCTGAGAGTCTACCAATTGTCTTAAAGAAAGACAATTATTCAAACCATGAGGCCAAAATGAACACTCAACAGTAGTTTGCTTGACACCAAATCAACCCAAAATCAACCTGACCACCTCGACAGAGATGGTCAACCTTCTGTGACCATCTCTGTCCCCAGTCCTTCAGGAACCCTGTAGGGTGAGCTGAAGGGAAGAAAGTGTAGGAGAGGACCCAGGATCCTGCATGATCTAGAGGGATTGTGCAAAAAGGAGTGATCAAAGATCCCTCCCTCTATACTCCTACAGGAGAAGGCTGTATGGTTTGGCATGGTTTGGCTCACCGTTTGGCAAAATGGTGTTTGACACAGATGTGCTATTAATTGTGGAACTGCTGATTTAGATAAAAATTATTTCCTAGCGTGTCTTTTCCCCTAATAAACATTTTAGTTCAAATTTAATGTTATATCTGTCTACAGTAAGTAAAAATGCAGTAAAATTAATTAAAAAAAAAAAACCATTGACACATCATTACAAAATATTTGTGGACATCTCTTTACTATTGTTTCCTTCTGGTAAGAGATTTGAAAGGATATGAAACCATTAGAAAAAGCACTAATGTTCATATATTAGCAAGTACAAGCACTGCATACTGGAAGTCACAACTGTAGAGTCACATCTATAAATACAAAATTTGGTTTAAAAATACTATAAAGGCAGCTGAAGGGCTGCATGTTTGTTTGGACTGTTGCTTCGCAGCAAAAAGGTTTCTGAGTTTGAATGCAGACTGGGACCTTTCTGTGTGGAGTTTTCATGTTCTCACTTGGTACTCTGGCTTCCTCCCACAGTCCAAAAACATGCATGTTAGGTTAGGTCACATGGCCTGTTTAATTTAGTCTTAAATGTATGTGCATGTTTGTATTTCCTGTTTCTCTTTGTTGCTCTGTGATGGAGTGGTGACCAGTCCAAGTTGTACTCCCAATTCCCCCACACACCCACATGACCCTCCAAAGATTATGCAGCTATAAAAAAAAATGGATAGATGGCAATGAGAGTTTTGCAGAAACAAACGGAACAGGTGATCAGTTAGCAAGATTTTTTTTTGTTTGTTTCAAAGTAGCATTAACAAATGCAGAAAGAATCGGATCTATTGCATGTGGCCAGTGGTGGGCACATTTCCGCTAATGCGCTAATAGCGGACCTAATGTTTTGTTTAGTGCTTTAGCATTTTTGCTAATTTTGAAAACGTTTAGCACACTTAGCGTCCCCTAAATTTATTTTTCCAGATAAATTCTAAAAAGCTTATTTACTTGGCTGTTTTGTAAACCTTTAGTTGAATAAAGTTCAACATTAGTGTAGAACTTTTGGTTATTGACTGTTAAGAATTCATCAGGTAGTTAGACATTTATATTCATTGACTCTGCAGAGGGCGGTATCCTACGTTGTAGCACATATTGACACATGGTGGGTTTATGGTTGAATTTTTGGGTTTACTATTAGCTTCTGCTAAATGCCGTGTTTGTGTAGCGCTTGAGCGTTGGCGGAACTAATGTTTATGATTAGTGCTGTAGGGTTAGCACAACTAACTTTTCAGTTAACGATACCCACCACTGCAGGCAGCATACCCAGTGAAATGTGTTGGTAATGATTTAAGACTTAGGTTCAAGAAGTATTTTTCCAGCAACAGTTTTGAATTTTAAAACAGGTGTGTTTAAAGTCAATCCCAATTTGAAAATGACTGCTCTGCTCAGGCTTTACTTTTTGCTCTCGTCCGTCTGTTTTTTCTATATTTTAATTTATTGTGATTTTTGTGGACTTGTTTATAGGCCTGGTTTTATATTAACAGTTTTTTGATGTTTTGTTGCTCTCAGCCAACGCTTGTGTGACGAAACGCAAAATCAAAAGAGTGGGCGGTTAAATGATGCAGATAGTAGTTGGTGTTTTGTAGTTAAGCATTTATTAGCTTGCTCTTGTTGCTTTTTACAGAGAGACTTTGACTGGTTGAAAAATAAGGTGTGTTTTCATCAACAGGTGATGCAAGGACTAGCTTGGGTTGGCTCCACTGTTCTGCTCAAATTTCTGCTCTCCTCTGTGTTTGGTGCCTCTGATGATGTAAGATACCAAGTTTTCATGTTCAAATGCTGCCACTTTTGGTGATATTCTGTCTACATATTTTCAGAGAACGTTATAACATCTAACATGTTTAGTAGTTGCAAATAACAAAAGTAGTTGGAAGAAGTTATACTCTGTGAAACTCTGTAATGTTTGATGTCAGAATTGCTTAAATTAAGCCACTCAGAACCTTTTGAAACCCACTGAAAATGTTAACTCAGGTGCTGGATTCTATATTAGCGTAGAATACTCACGTTCCATTTTTAACCAGAGGTTTATTTTTTTTCCAGGCTCATATCAGTGGACTGATCAAGTCCAAATTCACAAGTTACAAAGACTTCCACACTCTGATGTACACCTGTGCTGCTGAATTTGACTTCATGGAATTTGAGGCAAGTCGAGGCAAAATGTTTTCTTTCACCCGAGCTCATGTTCATCTCTCTGAACGCTGACATCCGATCAGAGCAGCATTCAAGTCTTTACAGCGAGAACGCAAGTCTAAATTGCTTTTAAAATGGCACTCGGGTTTCTTTTTCGATGTCAGAAATGTTGAAACACCCGCTGCTTTGTGTCAGAGTTCAGATGGAACCAGATCTGTGCTGACAGGGAACAAAAACCCTCGCAGGAGAACTTGACAGCTCATTCAGAGTTGAGCTTTGTGCTGCACACTGATCTGATTTAGACATTTGGCTTCAACAGAAGACGAATGAAAGCACACTCACTACTCGCTACACGTTTAGTTTCTAAACCTTTACATTTGATTGCAGTTCCTTTTACATTATTTTTGGTTTGTTTGTGGTCTTAATTAAAAGGGTGTTAAATTCAGAGGCAGATGTTTTCCATGTATATATGTTTTTGATTTATTTTGTGGTATTTCATTATTGTATAGAGTTCAACATTTCTTTGTTTTTCAGTTTGTTTTCTCATTTTAACAGTTATTATTTCTTGAGCAGTCGGTTAATTTTTGGGACCCCCAATGATTTTACAACAAAGAGCCACAGTAATTTTATGAAAAAAAAAAACCAATATAATTAGCTTCAGAAGTTTGAATTTATTGCTGATTTTACTCAAATCCTCACAGAATCAAAATTATACATGAAGACTGAAATATGCATATGCAGCCGTGCTAACATTTAATGAAAAGTCTACCAAGTTGCACCTTGATCACACACCTTTTTGTAGTCATCAAGAAGCTGCTGGTGTAATTCTGGCTGGATATTTGACCACCTTTGTGTGGAAAACCAGTAGAATTCATTTAGTGGCTGTTTTCTTGGCCTTCTTCATCCACCATAAAACCAGTTCCGCTGGGGCTTTGAATCAGTATCAGGTTGGAACAACCACTTTATTTTTATTTAGATCAACCATCCAGCTGCTGATTTGAGGCGAAGTTAAAGACCTACTTTATTATGCCATCCACTGTGCAAGCTATCAGTACCAGTGGCAGCGAAACAGACCATCAGCATGATGCCCCCACCACCATGCTTAACAGTTGATACAGTGTGCCTGAGTTGAAAAGCTTTACCTCAATTCCTCCAAACATTCGTCATGTCTTTGTAGCTAAACATCTGGATTTTTGTCTTACTTGATGTTAAAACTTTTCTCCACAATAATATAAACCTGCTGTCACTGTGGAAAGCAACACAGCTGTTTCAACAGTTCATGGTGAGCTTTAGCCTCGGGGGTTCCTGGCTTGTTCCTGAAGCTTCTAACAAGTTTCATCCCGAACACTCATCAGAATTGGTTTTGGAATGGATATAGCGTCTAACATAGGTGTCATAGAATGGAAAACCTATTAAAAGTTTATGGAGCACATCTAAAAGCTATGTTCATCCCAGAACATCAACTTTTCTAAATGAACTCTATCAATTCTGCCAAGAAGAGCAGTCAAACAACCTAAAAGAATTATGCAAGAAGCTTGTTGGTTGCTGAAAAAAGCGTTCATGGTGCAAATATTTTTGACCCTGTGAGAACTCGTGAAAATCCAGAATAAATTCAGATTTGCCGATTTCTATTTTTAAAAATTACTGACGTTTTTTGTTGTTGCATAATCATTCCACGCTAGAAGAAGAACTGCAAATAAATCACTAAAAGCCCAGATTCATCAATAAACTTGAAACCTTCGAATTCCTTTCATCTTGTAGAGGGGGTTTGATAAAGGACGGGTTTTTGATTTAATAAAAGTTTCTTTCTCTGACTTCCTTATCCGACGTCTCTCTCCCTCAGACGCCTGTACGCTACCTTAAAACGTTGCTGCTGCCCATCAACATGCTGGTGGTCACTCTCATTGCAGGCAGGGTGAGTTCTGTCACATAAAATGCACTGAAAAAGCTTCATCACACAAAGTCTATAAAATAAGAAAAAACTTAGGTTGTAATCCTCTTAGAAAAAACCTTAACTTTCAGTTATTTGTTTCACTCTAAGTCATACTCTTTTTTTCTGTTTCCCTCAGTGGACTTTAATAATCTCAGCTAATAAAGTTCACAGTGATGAGCTAAACTAAAGCTTTCAGTTTTGCCACAGGAGGTTCCTAGAAATGACAGAAACAAGCAGCTGATAGAAGCACATTAATGCTGAAATGTTTAATGTTAAAGATGTCGTCAGATTACATTAAACCTACTGATACACATTTATGTTGCGTCAGATATTATATGCAAATAAATATGCTGTGTCTGCCATTATAATCATAAATCAGCACTGTCATCCAGTTTGACAGTTCAGTAAAGGGCTGTTCCACATATTTTAAGAATCTGATCTAACTTTGATTAGCTCTGGTTCAAACATCTTACCTACTTAGATTGGTCAAACCTGGAATTAGATATTCTGCAATAAAGACTGATTCTTTAAAACACAGCTTGTCATTTGTGAGCTCCTTATTTTACTTGAGAAAGTATACGATGTTTGTTTGCAAGTGGTTTTGACAGGGAGACCACCTCAGATGGGGTCCAGTTAGTTAAATGATTGTTGACCAATCTGAAAAATACAACAGATTAGAAAACTACCAACATATCCATTATCTGTTGCCTTGATTTACATTAAATGTATTCATTTGAAACCAATTACCAACCGAAGGAGAAAAAAAAAATCCAAATTAAATTGTCTTATTAATTACTAAACACAGTGGACCAGCAGCAGAAGATCAAATGGCTCCCACTGGACCTCAAGCAGCTTCCTCCCCATTCTAATTTGAGACTCTGGGACCTTGATTTCCAAATGAAATTCAAAAGTTACTGTCACCTATAAAGCCAACTGTGAACCATATGTTTCTGAAGTTATCTCTGGTTCTGGTGTCTATGGGTGACACTTGTAGACCATGTCTTGGATACGTCTCTTGAAGCTCTGACTCCAAGTGTTGTCAACAACTGGTGAATCTCCTGCAAACGGAAGCAATTGGGCGTTGCTTCGTAATCTTTGCATGGCTTTGGTTCTACCTGTTGATTGTGAACCTTTTTTTTTTTTTTTAATCACATTTTTTCCTTCCACTCAACTTTCCAAATTATCTACTCTGATGCAGCTCTTTTTGAACAGTTAGTTTCTTTAGCAATGTTCTTTTGTGGCATTTTATAATTTTTTTTCGATAAACTGAGTTTTGGGTTTTCTTTAGCTGAATGTCACAATCACAATTAACAGAATTTAAATTCTGTTTTTAAAAATGTAATTACTAAATGAAGTTAACTTTTTTAATGATCTTCTAATTTACTGAGATGCCCCTCTACATGAATCCAACCATGTCTTCTGTTGCAGTCTGATCTTGTCCTGTTTAGTTGATTCTGGTCCGATCCAAACAGAACATCAGAATATGTGAGGAAGCGAACAGATTGCATTGAATCTTTCTCTACCCTGAGCATGCTTGCTGCAGCAGCCAAATGATCTGCTGTATGTTTGCTAGATTATGTGTGTAATATCAGCTTTATTTACTAATTAGTGAACAAACTCTCACCGAAGGAAGCCGAAGCTAAAATCTTCTGTAAAGTCACTGAGATTATTAATGAATTAAAGTTCGTCTCTTCAGGCTTATTGAATTTCCCTGCATGTGGTGGCATGAATTAAACATTGAGACAGTCAGAAGGTTTGTCTATAAACCCGCTACTGCTCTGTGCAACGCTGCATGCTATCAGGCATGAAGATGAAATCACTTTTTAAGCCTTGAAGCTCTTTCTATGCAGAAAACACAAAGCTGCTTGCAGACAAACAAACCAAGCTGCTGGAATAAAGGAAGCAGGTTGCGTCGCTGCAGCTCGAAGAAATCTACATGAATTTGGTGTAAAAGAGTCTTTTACACTCTTTTACAAAAGTGTACACTTTTGTTTCTCTAAACTGAGAAGTAAAGAAATATTTATTCCAGGTTCTGGTATCACAAGGATTTTTTTCTTGCTGAAAAATATGAGAGAAAAAATATTTGGTATTTAATCTTATTATTCCCAACCCACGCTAAGCTAAGAATACATGAATCATTTTTGGCTGAGCACAGCAGGCAGTGCATGAGCAAGCAGTTAAAGGGGTATTACAACAAAAAATTAGCCATGACATTAAAGATCTAACAGTCGCTGCTTTTAATCCTAATCCTAATTTGTCCTCTTCAGACTGTGCAGGATCTGTTTAGGACTGTGAGACGAGAAGCAAAGACGGAGAATGTGGATGAAGTTGCAGGGTGACTCCTTCCTTCTCTATGCTTTTGTTTTTATTTGTCAGGTTTAAAATATTCTAAATAGTACCAGTCAGGGTTTTTTTCTCTGCTTTTTTTAGTAAATGTTTTTGTTACTTGAGGGGAAAAGAGTTCATTTTTCCATCTGTTTTGTGTTGCAGGTCTGATGTAGCTGCAAAAGGAGAGGTGAGAAAATTAAGTTCCTTTTTGTTTTTTAATTGTGTACAAATGAGTCTCTTCAGTCAGATGCTTATTCAGACTGGTTGTAAAACGGACTGCTACAGGAGATCTTTCCTGCCCACAGCCATCACAGTCTAGAATAATTCCTAAATTAAATGAGTAACATCAACATTTAATTTCCCTTTGGGATAAATAAAGTATTTTTCAATTTAAAACTGAGTCTTAGATTTCCCATTGACTGCATTGTTCCATTTGTTTCGGTAGGTTTCTGCTCTGGTTTCAAGTCAGTTTTGTCTCCCTAAGTGATTTTAATCCCTCTTGTCTCTTCCTAGAAATGAAAAGCATTTTTTTTTTCCCCTTCACTGGGAAATCCCACTCTTCTTCCCCTTTTCATCCCTTTCCCAGCTGTTTTGTGTAATTTCCTGTTATACTGTTCCCTGGACAGGAACGTGTTCAGATGTTCATCCACCAGCAGCAGATTCCTCACATAATGGCTTTATTTCTTGTGCAGAACTCATCGTGACACATAAGTTGGGTTAAAAAATGCTAATTTCAATATGCGGGCTGTGCAGTGGTAAGAAAAAGTGTTTTTGTATGTTTGTCACACATAAATGTTTCAGATCATCAAACAAATTTAAGCATTAGGCAAAGATAACAGAAGGAAACAGAAAATGCAGTGTTGAAACGAAGGTGTTTATTATTATGAAAGGGAATAAATCCATCTCTGTTTGTAATTTGTGGTCAGGTCGTGCTAAAGAGCAGCAACTGCAAAAGTGAAACCACCTTTTAACGTCTTACGACAGCATTTCAATGGGATATAAGTCTGGACTTTGACTAGGCCACCCCAATACCTTCATTTTGTTCTTAAGCCATTCAGTGGTGAACTTTCTGTTTGCTGGTGTGTTATGCTGCACAACCCAAATGTGCTTCAGCCTGAGGTCACGAACAGATGGCTGGTCACTCTGTTCACCACAGCAATTCTTCCAGGTCCCGATGCAGCAAAGCAGCCCCAGACCATCACACTACCACCACCGTATTTTACTGTTGGTATGATGTTACTGCTCGTGTAATACGGCACAAACCTTCCCAAAACATTGTTCTGAGGTCAGCTTTTGCTTTTTCACACAGGGCCATTTAGATTTAGATTGTCTTGTTAACCCTTTCATAATACAGTACCTTCATTTTACCCTGCATTTTGTGTTTATCTTTGTCCAATATTTAAATTTGTTTGATCTGAAACCTTTTAGTGGAACAAATATACAAAGAAAAGAAATCACAATTTCTTAAATTTAGGAGTAGTTACATCTGAGGGGACAACCGAGGAATTTGATGTGTTTTAGGAGTGGCTTTTTGGAATAGAAGATAATCTGAACAATGTCCCACTGCTTTTTTATTAAGTCTATGTAACCTTTAACCTTTATGTTGTTCTAAAATCTGCTGTGTAAATGTTAAGTTTCAGGTAAGTGTCATGCCAGCATGGCTGCCTACTTGCTCCTTTTTGGATAAGAAACATGAAGTTGTGCAAGTTTCCACTTAGAGTTAACTGTGCGCTCCACTCACACAGGTTAAAACTGAATTAGTTTATGGTGATGTTTTCTTGCATTATAGTCAAAGGCAAAAGTTATTCTTTCTCTTGATCCTCTGTAGTGAGCTGCACAGAACCCTCTCCTTACAGAACCGGGCCTGCAGGCTTAACTCTGCCTGTGTTTTCAATTATACAGGCTAAAAAATTAACTTTGCTCTCTTTTTTTGAGTTTTAAATGTTTGATTTGTGTTTGATCACTAGCCTAGAAGGAAGATCTGCTGGATAGATCCTGTTCCAGAAAGGAAATAGACATTTTTCTGCATAAAGTTATCTGATTTTGTTCCTAAAACCCCTCATTTTCCTGGCGTTTGCTCCCAAATGGAAAGTTGTTTGTTGTTAGGAGAGCTTGTTTTTGCACCTTGTTAAATTCAGCCTTCACAGAACATGTGAATGACTCCCACTAAACAGTTGGAGATGACATATTGAATATTGCTCATGTTCACAAGGTGTTTTAATCTGAAAACTTTGAAATTATCATTTTGATTGTGTGTGTTCTCTGGAAGCGTGAGAAGTTGTGAATGTCAGCCATTTCTCTGTGTGAATCTGTTATTGTGCAGCTGGTGTACCACAGCTTACAGCTGATAGCCTTTGCTGTCCTGGCCATCCTCATCATGCGCCTGAAGCTTTTCCTGACACCGCACATGTGCATCATGGCGTCACTGATCTGCTCCCGACAGGTGGGCCTCAACTACCAAAAACACCAGAAACTGGCTCCTAAACAAGATTTTAGATGTCCCTGACACAGATCCAAAAAACATTTAAGATTAGTCATTAGACCAAATAGAAAGTAGCTCTAAAATGCAGTAAAATAACAGTATATATCCACGGTATTTCATGGTCGACGTTAATGTTGGAATTGTGTCCCACTTAACTGACTCCCTGATGACACTCTGGACACTGCAGCATCTCTTTCCTGATATTTTGTCCCAACCAGAGTTTCTGCAGGACAGCTTTCCTATCCTGCTCCAGCACAGGTTTAACTATGTTAAGAGAGCCGCAGTAATGTTCTGATGATGCTTCAGCTAAAACATGCTTAGCTTTATTATTGTTTCTAAAGACACAAACAGCTGCTGACTTCAGTAATCTTCTTAGTCCTGCTGTTTTTCTTCTTGGAAATTCTATAGATGCATATCAGTATATAAGAATATAATCCAAAAATAATTTGATTATTTCAGTTTTAAATGTTATTCATTCTTCATAAAGATATGTTTTAAACATTTATTTCTGATGGTTATGGCTTACAGGTTTTGAAAATCCAAAATATAATTTCTTGGGAGTTTTAAACATAAGACCTGTACAATCATGGAAAAGACTGCTGACTCGACAGTCATTGACACGTTCTTGATGGAGTAAGCCACAATAGCCCAATGCTAAATGAGCTGACTTTTTCAATGAGTGCTGTATCCAAGCATTTTAATGGAAAGTCAAGTGGAAGGAAAAATTATAACTGGAAGAGGTGAAAAAGCAAAACTTATAACCACAACTTTGGGAGGACTGAGAAGGAGAGGAGCCTTGAACAGTTTTTGAAAACTTATACTGTACAGGACATGTCTATGCCTTTCAGTAGGCTGACATTTCTGCTTTAAAAAAAACCCTTTTTATTGGTTTTATGTAGTGTTATAATTATATAAGAAACCAGATTTTAGGTTAACATTAGCTGTGAGCCATGATAATCAAAATGAACACTTTATATGTGATCTGTATAAATGAATAATTTCACTTTGGGTGTTTCATCACTGCAAGAAGTTCATATTTTTAAAGATATTCCAAAGTATTGAGACCCCACCTGTATGCTGTGCGCTCTCCGTTCCTTTACAGTTGTTTGGTTGGATTGGCGAGAAGCTCAGGCACCTGGCTGTAGTTTTTATAGTCTTGGGGATGATGGCCATACAGGGAGTGGCCAACCTGCAGACACAGTGGGCGATCATTGGAGAGTTCAGCAACCTGCCGCAGGAGGAGCTGCTGACCTGGATCCAGGAAAACACCCATCACAGTGAGTGACGTCAGCAGTCTCACCACAAAACGCTAATTAAATTCACTCTGAAATTCTTATTGTGAAATATGTTTATAGCAACTCTGTTACGAACTGGTTCCACCATGTGTTTTGTTGTGGTTCTGTGTGTAGACTCAGTGTTTGCTGGAGCCATGCCCACCATGGCCAGCGTGAAGCTTTCTACTGGGCGGCCTATCGTCAACCACCCCCACTACGAAGACGCTGGTCTCAGGTCAGTTTAGCTGCGCCGGGTTGACACATTTTATGATCACAAAGAGCACGTTTTCATATTTCTGAGCTGTTTATCTGAATCTGTAGGCAATGGTTAGCTTTTAATGGTTAAATCCAATGTTCCCCACAGGGAGAGAACCAAGCTGGTTTATTCCATGTACAGTCGCATGCCTGGAGAAACGGTTAAACAAAACCTGATGAAGCTGGGGGTGGACTTTTTCATCCTGGAGGATTCCTGGTGCACCAGGCGAACCAAGTAAGCTCAGCATAGCCCCCCTCCTCTCTGGTTATCTCTAGGGGGGTTGTCCTCATTCCTGTCTCTGTTCTTCAGGCCCGGGTGCAGCATGCCTGAGATCTGGGACATAGAGAACCCTGACAACGTTGGGAAAACTCCCTTCTGCACGTACATGTTCAGGAACTCGCAGCCCTACTTCAACACCCTCTTTTCCAATAATATCTACAAAGTTCTCAAAGTCCCCAAAGGTCTGAGATAACAGTGTTGGAGAGACGGAACCAAACCAAATCAGTTTCAACCTTTTTATCCTGGTTGCGCACTTCTGTTTTTTCTTCCCACACCTGCACTGTTCATATTCAGTAGGACATAAAAAATGGCATAACTCTGGCCTCAGTCACTGCCCTCACAGCCCAGTATTTGTGACTTTATTGCATTTTTTTTTTTTTTTTTCCTGATCCAGAAGCATTACTGTGCTCGTGTCCGGATCTACGTGAAAGCCAAAAGGTGTCACTGTTTCTCATTTAGCTTATTGCGTTGACTCCGGTATGATTATTCCTTGTTTTAAAGGATTCGTCCTCATTTTTCTTCCTGCGTTTTTAACTTTAAGTGTCGCTTCAGTCAGAAACTCTCTGTGATGTCCACATACTGTGAAGCAATACCCTTTGCAAACTTGACAAAAAAAAAAAGCTGATTTCCTCGATTGTTATGCACAGTGAACAGGTTTTTCTGTAGTACAGTATTTTTATATTTTATTTCTGTGAGCAGTTTTATGCAACTTCAATATTTTAGGATGTCTCTGTGTTCGGAGGCTTTTTAAATCTGATACATATCATACGGTGTTCAAAGATTTAGATAGTTTCACATGAGAACGGCGCCCTTGTTACTTTTGTTGTAATCTGGACATTTTAGGGATGAATATAGTAAGAAAATGTAAATATATCTTCAAACTGCCCTGGTACAACTTTTGATATACTTCTTTTGTAAAATACTGATGTTTAGCCTTTAAAATGGTTCTTGTTTCTTCAATTATTGTTTATTGCCAAAGGAAGTCTTGTTATTAAAGCAACACATTCAGGGTACTCCGCCTCAAATCTATAGTTTAATGGAGTTTTAAAAAGCAGAACCTATCCAGTAAGTGGCAACTGAGTGAACAAAGGTAGTTTAAGGTGATTGAAAAGAAATAGCAGCTAAAAATGTGAGAAATCCACAAATTTGTGGATTTTGGGGGGGAGGGGAGGGTCATTGGTTCCATTTATTTTCCCCCCGCATGGACTGCATGTTTACAAGCCACTGTATGTGTGTTTGGTCTTAAGCTACATAAATTTTAAGGTGACTTTTCAAATACTTCAAAACTGTAGCAACTTTACAAAAAAAAAAAAAAAAAAAAAAAAAACCTGACAATTTCATAGGAAATTCAGTGAAGCAGAAATTGATACCAATTTAAAAATTGTACACCTTTACATTTTTTTTTTTTTTTTTAATGCTTCCAAATGTTAAAGGGCTCATTTGATTCTTGCACCTTTTCTCCAAATTTCTGAAGTGCAGTGGCTCTCAGGTGTGTATATATATATATATATATATATATATATATATATATATATATATATCCCTCCCATTTACTGCAACAATTTTAGAGTTGCACTAACAGATTTTAGTATAGCATAATGCCTCCTGTCATTAGCTTAACCAGGTGTTTGCACACAGGGTACAAGACTAAAGCATGTTTACTCTAATTGAAGGGCACCTACTGAAACTAAATGTACCAAGAGTGGAAACTTGTCAGATGCTGCTAGGAATCTACCTGTGCACTTGAGTGGTAGTGAGGGTCAACAAGTACAGGTTGTGTTGACTAGTCTAGACTAAGGTACAAGACCTTTTCCAAGAACCAAGTCTTAGTGAAGGTTTGGCAAGTCCATTTTGAACTCTTTACGTTTTAAGACTTGTCAAAAACTGGTAATTTAAGTGAAGAGTGAAATTATGAGGCAGCTTTTCAGCTGGAACTGATGTTTGGCCAGGCACACATCTGTAGTTTGCACAAACCTTTCCACAAGAAAGCGGAGGCATTTCCCCTCCCCAGCACCTTCGAGGCTAACCATACACCTCAATGACAGCTTTAAAATAGCTTAAGCTAGGTTCAGAAACACCTGAGTGGACATGAGATGTCCTTACAGTCTGACAAGGGTCAAAAACTTTTGAGGTTGAGTAAATGTCAAGCTGCAGTATGCCAATTTACTGAGAGACTGAACACCAAGTTAAGGAATGGTTGACCAAATAGTCTGGTAACTTGGGGGGTGGGGAACAAAACACAAACCCCAACCACTCAGTTTTGAGCCAAGTTCTTTATTTAAGAGTAGCCCTTGTTTAGAGAGCATTCCAGGTACAGGCAAGTCTGGAACCATAAACCTCAACCTCACAGAATGTAAGATATTCCTGTCTCCCGGGGTTGATGGTCACATAACATCCTTCCATCTCATTACATTCACACTCAAGGAGGGTACTGCCAGGGGGAACTGAGCTAACAGCACATCTGGAAGAGAGGGATTCAGCATTAGTTTCAAGACTGACATTTTAGGACTAGAGGGGGTTTGCTTGCTTTGAGCATCATAGTCTCAAGATGTGGAGGAACCTGATTTGTTTATCATTAGAACCTAGAATCTTTGAAGTTGCACTAATCTGATTACCTGGGATTATAGTTGCTGTCAAGAGATTTCCCCGATGCTGACCTCTGCACTGTTTAGCTGTTGGAGAATATTGCGGTTGAAAATTTTGATGGAAGACACTTTGTGGGTAGTGCGCAGATCAAGTCTCCACCAGGGGCTGTAGTCTTCTTTTGTATGTGTGCAAGATGCTTGCTCCCAGACATTGTTGCGGTTCCCATCAATGGCATTTTATGGCAAGCCAAACTCAAACAGGGATGACTGGGTTGCTTTGTCATCAAGTGCAAGGTTCTCACCTGCAAGAGAGAAGAGTTTCAAGGCAATTTGTAGCCAAGTATAGCAAGCAGTTAATGCCTCATTTTCATACATTTGACACTGAATTAGTGGGAAAGGAACATTGCCAGTGACAATTTTAGGAGCAACTGGACATGTCACAATTGCCACATAAGGGAGAGTCAATGATTGACCCTCCCCTGTTAAATCAGTGCAATCTGCCTTATTCTGAGCCTATATTGAAGGTAGCACTTCTGCCTCATTTAGTCAACTATTCTTTGGTTTCAGAATTACACCTTAAAGAACTAAAGGATTTCATCTGGATCCTCACCTGTCAGGGCCAGGTACCCCTAGATCTCCACTTCACAGAGTGTTAGAATCCTGTTTGGACCTGGCAATAAAATTGTGACATAACGTCCTTCCACACGGTCAGAAAGCTTTAGTAGTAAGAGGCCCCTCCTCCAATGGAAGGAATTGTAGCAGCCCTAGGAGAGAAGGATGTAGTCATGGTAGAGCTACATACGTCATGTATGTCAGTTAAACTGATGCCAATCACTCACAGCGAGTTTGAAGCACCGTCAGCTGGCAACACGTTGCCAATGCGAATTTCTGCCCCGTTGAGCTGCTCTGCACAGCAGACCTTCCTGTTTGTGATGAGGCGGTCGATGACATAGGAGTCCAGCAGGTCCACTCGCCACCAGGGGTTGGCATGTGCATGAGCCTTGCCTGAGATCAGGATTTCTGTTTCCATCAATAGCATTGTAGGCATCAACGAAACCATCCCAGTCTCCTTTGTAGCACCAAGACTGTGTTGCTTTGCCACATAAAGCCACATTTTCTGGATGAGAGAAGTTATGGATCAGCATATCCCCAGATTTTTTGTAGGTGAAAATTTCTCTGAAGTAGTTTGTGCATCTCAAAGTCAGTCCTTGCACTATGGTACATGAGGTCCCTCTAGTGGAGAGATGACTAATCTTTCAAGGTACAGGGACCCCAATGAACAAGCCTAAGGGAGCCACCAGCTTTCAAAACAATTTCATCACACTGTACAGTTTAATTTATTAAACTCAAGGGCATTTGCTCTGACTCGGCCACCTCTGGAATCAGACGCTCAGCTTCATATATGCAAGGTTCAAGCAGTTAAAAGGCTGCTTTACACTGGGATTGCCTGGAGTCTTGGGCCCATAAGAGTAAGCAGAGCCCCCCCCCCCAGATCAGCCGTCACAGGATAATCATGGAGACTGCATGTATAGTTATACCATTTAGAGGGAGCATGGATTGGGCAAGTGTCTGTGGAAATAAGTTTCCAGAGAAGAGTCTACATAGCTAATAGTGGTGCAACAAACCCCCCAACGGCCCTCCAAAGCTCAGGGAGATTTCTTGTATAAGAGCGGCTATAGTAGTTAGAAAATTTCTCCAATATAAAGTAATACAAATTTCAGCTCTTACTGCTCAAACCAGCAATCTGAATACATCATCTCATACTTACTGTATTCATAAGAGAAGCATGTTGGGAATACCAGCAGCAAATGCCGTGCCAAACTACACCTCATCCTCTATGCTCACAACCACAGAACTATCGAGAACACTTCAATGTTAACAACTCAGGTTCCTGCTGTTAAATACCCCTGAACAGCAGCCAGGAGCAGCACTAACGCACCTGGCTCAAATAATTCAATTACTTCATCAGTCAGCGGGTCCACATCGTTTGTCACCTGGCAGGGCAGATTGTGCGCCATAGCTTATTTCAGATCCACCAATGAGCGAGAGGTGCCTGTATGGTGATTTAAATGAAACAAAATCACACAATGAACAATCTGCAGAATATGATTAACTCCAGGCTGCGTTTTTAACCAGCATGATCTCTGGGTACTTTATTTTCATCTCTGTCCGTAGTACGTCTTCACGGGGATAAGGATATACTCAAGTCACGCTGACAAAACGCTTTTTTTTTTCCTGATCTGAGAGGAAAACTCCTCCCACTGCGTTTCACTTCTGTCCGGGTCATCGCCCGGCTGACTGTTAACGAATGCGCCAAATTCGGCTAAACCTTCTTCCTGGCCTGCTCATTTCTGTCAGCTGTGCTGAAACTGGTGAATATATTTTAAATCACTCCCGGAATGGAGCGCTTTGCACAGTTACACACCGGCGAGGGTGACACCCACATAACCAGCAGTGAACGCACCCTTCCATCATATTCAGCCCACCCCCATGTCATCTTGTGGAGGTCCGAAAGTACCACATCTCAATTAAAGATATATATGTTACCTGTATCAGTGGTGTCCAAACTTTTTGCCATGAGGACCAAAATCTTCAATTAAAATTCACTTGTTGGCGTAAAACTGTCTTTTCCAAAAATAAAAGCACAAAACTAAATTTCTTTATCGACTACATGACAAGTGAAACATGCAAGATTTTATCTTGCATGTTTAAAATCTGACAACAAAGTGGTCAGATTTTCGTAGAAAAGGGGTTTTGTAAATTATCATAGATCCTAAATATAATGGACCAAAACTGACATGCTTAAAAATAAAAGCAGAAATATATATATTTTTTTGTTTTTCCTCCCTCCATAAAATATAACATAAAAAGGTTCAGGCATATGGTTCCCAAATTTTTTGGTTCATTGTTTTCTTAGCCCAAGTCTTCTAATGAGTAAAAGTTGCTGTGGTTTTATTTCTTACGGAATTTAGATAAATGCAAATTTGTTCCACTGATTAGTCAAGAGCTGCAAAATATAATTTAGTTGGCCATAAATGGCCCTGGGCCGCATTTAGGACACCCTTCGCCTACATGTTTAATTAGTTAAGCAGTAAATAAAAATGTGAATAAAAGCTAAATTTAACAAACATTTTCTAAGTAAATGTATTTCTCATTATGTACAATATGATATAATTATATTACAACAGAATTATGCATTTGAATATCATTTGTTTCATGATTTTATTTGTCAGTGGGCAGGCCTAACACTGTTTTTCAAGATAAATGATTTGAAGTGGATTTGCTGCACAGGTTAACCAATCAAGCTTTAGGATGCTTCAGCAGATCATAGTTCTGCATTAAATATGCAAACCCCCATTCCAGATCAGTTTCACATGACACAAATCAAGTCTGAGGACCCAGTAGTGTTAGTGCATGGCAGCCTCACTGTATGGCTGAGTGGCCCCAGGGCAGCTGTGGCTACAATGTAGTTTACCACCAACAGCGTGTGAATGACAGAATGTAGTGTGAAGCGCTTTGGAGTCCTCTGGACTAGATAAAGCGCCATTAACAATTCAAAAGATGATTGGCAGATTACATTTATTTATTTTTAAATTTTGACATTCCTGATCTGAAGTCAGTTTGTAGTGAAATCAGCATCAAAATCAGTCCTGTCAAATTCAAAGTTAAAAAGGATTTATTAAGATGTGCTATTGCTGGACACTGAACTGGTTCCTCCGAAGAGCAGAAAACGCCTTTAAAAAACTGCTTTAAGCCTCTGTAATGCTGCTCGTAAGGCTGCTCCTTTGTAACTCTAGCTGTGTTTCCATTACAAAGGTGCGCAAATCTCATCGATTTTTTTTTTTTTTTTTTTTTTTTTTTTTTTTTTGCTAATGTTGAAAAAACACAATTTCGAATTTGCGGATTTTCCATGAAATAAGAAATTAAATTAAATTAAAATCACACATGAATAGGCTTGTTCATGCGATAAGTCATTAAAAACATGCCATGCCATGATCCTCCACCAACTTCCTGAAGTCATCTTCGTGGTTTGCACCAGTAGCAA
This sequence comes from Anableps anableps, assembly GCA_014839685.1. NCBI lineage: Eukaryota > Metazoa > Chordata > Actinopteri > Cyprinodontiformes > Anablepidae > Anableps > Anableps anableps. The sequence goes on from CM026072.1 coordinate 6,361,292, forward strand.
CATCCGGTTGTTGATCATGTGGAAAAAATGTTTCCATTGCTGTTTTGCGAAATAAGCCTATTTCAACACGACCAAAAAAAAAAAAGCAACTCATCCTGGCGCTAAAACTTTTTCTCGAAAAAATAATTTTTTTTCCAAAATGGCAAGTTTCCATTAAGCAAATTTATTTTCGTTATTTCAAATTGCACAATTTCAAGGTTAATGGAAACGCAATTACTGTTTACTGGTATCTTTGCACCAAGTTGATGGTAACATAACCTAAATAACACATTAGAAACAATAAACATATGTAGTTTTTGTTGAGCTCATACATCTATTTATTCAATAATTTAGCAGTAAAAAGGGGTTTTGAATAGAAAAGGTTTATTTTGTCGATACATAAATTTTTATAAAATTTGATTACCTTTGATTAATTAACTTAAACATATTAAAAACAACAAATATAATTGTTGCTGAACTCATGTGTCCATTCAATAATCTAGCAGCAGAATGATTTATGAATTATAACTATGTATTTTGTCAATATATGGTTTTCGATAAAATGCGATTAATTTTGATTAATTAATGACAGACCTTGCAATTAACTTTATTAAAAATTTTATCAAGTCCCAACACTAATTAAAAGGTTTGAATTTTTCAAACTTTCAGTGTGACATTAGTCGACTGCAGTTATAGATTCATTTATTTGGGGGTTGTTTTTTTTACCCTTTTACCTCAGCTGTGTCATTTTTGTTGGGTTGCAACTGAAAAAATGGGTTTTCTGTTTCACTTACTGTCATTACCAGAAAAAATGCAGCTGTCAGTCCTACTTGTATTAGAAACAGGAAATATAAGAAATGAAAAAAGAAAGACTTTTGAGTAAAACTGAAAGCCTTTTTATTGAGCAGAAACATCGTGTTATTGTAAGAAACAGCACCAATTTGTTGCTGATACAGGCTTATTCCAGCGTGGAGCCGTAAACCTCAACCTCACAAAGAGTAAGGAACTCGCTCCTGCCGGGGATGACAATGTTTACGTAGCGTCCTTCCATCCCGTTACAGTCAAACTCATAAAGACTCTTTCCGGAAGAAACTGCGATCACACCACATCTGTTAAGAAAAAACAGAAAATCGCCAATATTTACTACTTTCTCAAGGCTGACACTATATTTAATAAAACCAGCAACCCAAAGAAATGAATGAGTTGTTAATTTATGTCCACTTATGTTTATCATTTGTTCCAATAAGAGTGACTGCACCCCTAAGAGTCGTGCACAGGCTACATAGTTGTGTCATTCAAAGGTCCATCAGAACCAAAAACAGGGAAGTCAGTTTATTACCTGGCATTGGTGTTGCCATTGTTGTCAATAGAATCTCCGATGCGGATCTCGGCTCCATTGAGTCGTTCTTGAACTACATCCCGGTTGACGATTTTAACGGCAAACACTTTGCGTGTTTTGCGCATATCCAGTCGCCACCAGGGGCCGAGGTCATTGGATGTGTGCGAGCAAGAGGCCTGAGTCCACAGGTTTCTGCGATTCCCATCAATGGCCCTATATGCATCACCATGTTCGTATTGTGATGACTGTGTGGCTTTGCCTTGAAGGGCAAGATTCTCACCTGTTAAGAGAAACAGGGATTAAAAAAAAAAAAAAAAATCAACAACAAATAAAATCAAAAACAGATGTTTTCAGTTTTTATTGTCACCTCCAAAAAGCGGATTTATCATGATATGGAATCAATTTTACCCATGTTTCATTGTGCCATTTTGTGCCTTGTTTTGTTTTGAGTTGAAGAGGAAGTTTATGTTATTTCTGTTAAATGTGAGAAATGTAACTGAACCCCTGATTTTGTCAGAAAAAAATGTCCCTTTTTTTGTACCAGCTCAGTCCTCTTAAAGGTTGCAGGTGAGTTAGGCAGTGAATTAGGATTTAAATTTTGTTATGTGTAAATTCAGCATCTTTTTGGACTCATACACAAATCATGTCTGCATTTCCCTGAAATCCAACCAGATTTCACAATCACATGATAATTGAATGGATTTAGGTATCTTGATTTGATGAACCTGACTTGCCGATCTTCAAACTGAGCATCAGAACGCTCAGTTCTGATGCTTCTTACGGTCAAGTAAGAAGACATAAGTTAATTTAAAAATGCCACAGATATTGGTGCCAAACTAGGAGGTCTGGGTGGTTTAGAAACTTGTGGTCTACCAGGATTTTCAGCCATGATTAAATCTATAGTTTAACTAGTAGAGTTTTAAAAAGCAGAACCTGTCCAGTGAACAAAGGTAGTTTAAGATGATTGAAAAGAAATAGCAGCTTAAATAACTTGTGAAAAATCCAGAGCACCATCTCTGGCCTCAGAACCAATGGTCCACTGTGGCAGAAGACCACACCGTTGCCTGGTCCAATCAGTCTTTGATTTCAGCCACAACCTTCATGGTGGGATTAGAATTTGGTGTAAACAGCAGCAGAGCACGGATCAATCCTTCCTGGAATCAACAGTTCAAGCTCGTGTTGGTGGAATAAAGGGGTAGGAAATATTTCCTTGGCAAATTTTGCGTCCCCAAGGACCAAATCCAAAAGATCACCTGATCTCAATCCAACAGAGCATCTTTAGGATTTGGTGGGGTGGGTCATCAGGATGAGGGACGTGCAGCCGACAAATCTGCTGCATCTGTGTGATGCCATCTTGTTGACATATGGACCAGAATCTCTGAGGATGTTTCTGTTGCCCTGCAGAAGCTATGGTTTTGTGTTTATGGTTAAGTGTTTGAAAGAAATACAGTTTCTATCTCCATCCATTTCAATTTGACATAAAAAACACATCTACCATCTCCATGTTCAGGAAAATACCAGAATTTCCCAAGACTTGGGCTGAACCCGACCTTAAAATTATGAAAATCATTCAAAATGATCATCCCCACTTTGATCCATAGAACAAAATGTAGGCCAAAATTTCTCACCGGTTGGGGCACGGTACCCATAGACCTCCACTTCACAGAGAGTTAGAATCTTGTCTGGACCAGGTATTACAACAGTGACATAACGTCCCTCCATGCGGCCTTGAATATTTATTGTTTGAGAGGCCCCACTTGGAATGGAGGAGATTGTAGCAGCCCTTAAAGAGAAGAATTGTGTCAGAGATGTTTAGGATCTACTCAGAGTACTCTAATTACTTAAGTTAGAAAAGGGAGTTGTCGTCAAAGACTTCATAGTATGAAATAGTTATGTACGTGAATAATAAATATACTGCTGCCTCCCACAGGTCCTCAATTCAAACTGTAAAACATGTGATGATCACTCACAGTGGGTTTTCAACACCATTGCCTACTAAAGAGTTTCCAATGCGAATCTCTGCACCGTTGATCCTCTCTTCACAGCAGTCTCCTCTGTTGGTGACGATGACCTGGGTGACTACATACGAGTCCAGCAGGTCCACTCTCCACCAGGGGTTGGATTGTTTTTCAGTGTGGCTGCAAGATCCGTCTCTAAAGTGGGAATGTTTGTTCCCATCAATGGCATTAGAAGCAGCTCCAAAAACATCCAAATCTCCTATGTAGCCCTGAGCCTGAGTTGCTTTGCCACGTAAAGCCACATTTTCTGGAAAAAAAAGTTTAGACATATAGTTTTATCCTAATTATCCCTCACTGCTAGTCAAGCTAAGTTTTGGTGGAATTTATATAGAAAATAACACACTAAATATTTATCAAAGATTGATAATGCAGATTGATTATTAAAAATTGCATGATTGGTTATATTTTGTCCTGTTTGAACTATTATATATAGCTAAGCATTCCTTTGATCTTGTAGACAATGTTTTAACATTTTACATATGTACTTTTTTGGGGCCCTATGGATGACTGGTGCAAAATAAGGTTTCTTCAAATGTTATGCAAAATGTATTGATTTCAATATCAGCAGACTTTTATGACCTGACCTCAGGGACCTCATGGGGGTGTAAGAATGCCATAGTTCACTGATATAAACCTGTGTATTTCCATGCAGAGCTTTCCAAGTCAAAACCAGCATCTTTAAATACACTCAAAAATATACTGGGAGCCAATGTAGGGAAGTCTAGAGAAGTTTAGGTTTAGTATAAAGTATTTAGTTCGGTATAAAGTGCATTACAATAATCTGGACAAAACAAAATAAAAGCATGGATTAAGATTTTCATTTCAGGAGAACAGACAAAGGAGCTTATATATTTTAATATATAATATTTAACATTTCTCAAATGATAGAAACAGGATCAAACCAGAGATTTGACATGATTTTCAAGCAAAAAAGGTCAGAGGTTATCCTAAGGTTTCTAGCGGTGAGAAAATTTACCAAGTCACAAAGTTTTAGTCGTAATAATCTGGTTTTTTGAGCATGACAATGAGTTTGCTCCACAATAAAAAAAAAAAAAAATAAATCCAGTAGAGCACCATGCAAATATAATTTGCTTCTATGTTAGAAAACTTTACCAATTGCATAGTAGAGTGAACTTGACTACATTGTATTATAAGCAGGATCAAATTTGAATTCATGCAACTGAATTGGAATCTCACCATCTAATTTAGGGTTGAATATATCTTTTTTTTATAGATAAATTAGATCTGTTTGTGTAAATAAACTGAACTGAAAGGATTTGGAGGAAGCAAATCACTGAGTTAAAGATTTGAATAATGCGTCAGGAAAGGACAGCAGAAATGATCAAATTGTCATCCTGATTTTGAATAGAACAGTGAATCTTTTCAGACACAAAGTCTGAAAACTATTGAAGCCTTGTCAGTCATTTGGCAAACCCGGCCAGAACAGAATTCAAGTGTGTTGGACCAGGGACATATCTAAAAGTTGCAGGACAACGGCTCTTGAGGACTGGAGTTTGACACCCCTTTAAATGATCAATCACAGCAATGTTTACAGTTTCAAAAAATTGATAAATATTTTTAGATCATACTTATGATAATTTTGGGCTGAATACATTGGAAAGAAGAGCAGCAAATGAAACGGGACAATTTCTCTCATGATTCTGCATGAAACAGACAAAAAAGAAAATTATTACCCAACAAAAGTTTCTGAACAGAAAACATATTAAGCTAAAGATATTAAGCTGTAATACAATGTAGTCAATAGTTCAGGTTATTTTTTTTACTGAAACATACTTTGAGTATTTGGCATTGTAATTGTAAAGTTGATGTTATTTGAAATATGAAAACTTCATACCAGCAATTTTAATTTAATATGTTAGAAATTCAGATCTTACCCTGATTTCTTAAAAGTTTTTTTTTTTTTTTTTTTTTTTTTTTTTTTGGACACTGGAGCTCAAGGACATTTGTCTTTACTGTCTTTACCATTTTTTTTTTTTGTCTTTACCACCAATGTCCTCTTTGCCTTTACCCATTAGAGCTCTCTCTGATTTTGTTGGTAGATACCTAGAAATGTTGCATTTAATTCTTACATTTGGGAATTGGAAATTCAACCTGCTTAAAATATTTTCAAGAAGTCATCACTAAACCTTGTGCTCAAATATTTACCACAGTTCAGTGCACTGCACGGCAGACAATTTGGCAACCAGCAAGGGATTAATGCCAATGTGGTGTTCAACACCATACAACAGTACAGCAGTGGTGTGTTGGGGGGGGGGGGTCTTACCCCTGGAATCCCTCCACCTTACTTGGCCACAGTCAGCACATCAGTTTTAAAGCATCAAAGCCACATGGGACTTTGGTGCAGTGTGGAAGAAATGCCTCATCCCAGCTACAGCTCCAATTTTAATGCACTTAACATCTGCCTTCATAGAAACATTTTACATTAACAGCATACACCAGGGATGAGGATGGGAGTAGTGTGAGGGCATGGACCATGTCCTGGTGTTATGGGTTCCTGGCTGGTGAACTTTGGTTCTTAGGGATGTATTGGGCCAGGTGTGAGCCACGAAGATTAAACTGGGCTCTAGTGGGTATGCCTTTCTATTGAGCTCCCTGGGGCTAGTTCAGCAGGCAAGATGGTGCTGTGTCATTTCTCCCTAAGTACTTCTGAGATACAGTTGGGGGCTCTCTCTTGCTAAGAGCTGGGCAGTCCTGGTGATATGGACTTGTGCAGGAACTTTCCTGCTGGGTTGACTGTATTTTGGTCTTGGCCTTCACTGGCAGTGGTGCTGGGTTGGGAGGTCTGGTTCACAGTGCCTCTTCCAGGTCCTTTTTGACCTGAGGGTTGACATTTCTGTGTTTCACTGTGTTAGGCTTAAGGGCCTGGCATGGTCTAGCCAAAAAATTTTCTCCATTTTGCCATCTGTCTTCTTCAGATGTTGTGGTGGTGTGCAGCCATGTGTTCCTTTCAGACATGCAGCTTATTGGACAAAACCAACAACAAAAGTGTGTGAGTTGCCAAACAAAGTTGGTATGTTAATCAGCTCTGGGTTTCCCCACCCCCCGAAACTCAAATGCCTGCTGGCTCAGATTTACTCTGAATGAACAAGCTGAGTTCAGCCACAAAGTTTACCATTTTAAAACCTCTAAAACTACTGCTTAAAGCATGGGGTGGTTTCTTCATGACTTCAACTAGAATATTTTGAAAAAATAAAAAAATAAAAAATCAAAATTTTCTCAGATCAGTGTTTTTTAAATTTTTTCTCTTTCTTTCTGTTCTGGCGACCTGTTTGTGGTTTTGCTGTGGCGGTTCACAATTGCCGCTAGCCTGGAGGAATTGAGTGGGGGAGGCGCAGTGGAGAGGTGCCCTGTGAGGTGGAAGCTCAGCTGGGGAATGCAGCTCCAAGGAGGAGCTTTGTGGAAACAGGCAGCGTTTTGTGAAAGCAGGCATTTTAGGCACCCCCGAATGGCTGCCCCCTGATATTCAAGGATTTCTCAAACATGTATGAAAGAATCAAAGCAACACTCCAGGTATGTTTTTGATGAGGGAATAACAGTATAACATAATATAAAACTCAAAAAAGTTGATTTTCCATAATACCCACCTTTTAAGGAATAATTTGACAGAGGTACTATTGGGGTAATATTTGACCAGTAGGATCAGTACTTTGACTCAAGTAATGAAACTGAGTACTTTGTCCACCACTGCTGATGAGTAAAAGAGAGTAATGCTCATTATCACTTTAAAAAAATTCTAGAGTTAATAACAAAGTTATAGTTTTTCAAAGGTCACTGTAGCAATCTGTATGAAAGAACACAATAATAAAACACTGTCCTAAATTTTTCCTCTGCGGCAACTGGAAAACAGAAATTTCCACAAACACAGCAGTATAAAGAGTTTGAGTTGCAACCCTGAAACTGGTTAATTCCCTGTAAACTAATGCAAAATTTTTCTTTTGTATCATCTTTCAAACCTAAATCAGAACAGGAATCTCTACCAATTTGTGATCGCCGATCATTAAAAAAAACCTGAGTTAAAGTATGATGATTATTATAAATAAAAATAGGGAACAAAAGGTCTATCTTTTTTTATTAAAGCTTTTTTTTTTTTCCCATATGTACTAATCTAATCTATTCTGGTGGCAAATATGTTTTTTCAAGAAATATTAATATGCACTGCCCTTAGTTTTGTTGCTCTGTGAATTTTTGGTACATTGTGTATTATACTCAATTTATTTAATTTTGTTCAAGTTATGCAAAATTCTCAAAGCTTAGTTTCTGCTGATATGTGTGTAGCAATATCAAATTAAACTTTTTCAGGGTTTCACTACCTTTACATAATAATCTCGCAGTAAAAGCAGAGATTCCTTAACACTGCATTTTAGGTAGGTAGGCTCAAGTTGAGTTTGCCGTGTGATATGATGAGTTGAATATGATGTTCATAAAGGTAATTTAAAATTACAAGATTACATTTCGATATATCTATCAACTAAATCAGAGTGAGTACTGATGGGTAAAGAGAAAGAGGACATTTCTAAAAAGATGGTCACCAAAAACTGACTTCAGTTCCAAATGGGTGTTAAAAATTAACAAGTCAATCACAGACAGGTCTTTTTCAGAGTATTTCAGAGTATTCCTTGCAAATACTGCATTCGCTTGGATAAATAGCAACCAGCAAAGCAAAATACTGCACCAAACAGCAGACATTACAAAACAAAGAAAACTTAATGCAAGAAATACTTGAATGTTGTACCCAAAGAATGCTTATTTAAGCATATAAATATTTATCATTGTCCATTTTAGGTCATTTAAAAAAAAAAAAAAAAAAAAAAAAGTATTTTACTTTTTAATGGAACCAGGGCTGGGCCAAGATTTTATGGGGCTTTAAGCAGAATATAGTTTTGGGCCCCCCTCTACCTGTTAAGAACATCTCCACCACTAACAGTGTTTCAATATCTTTTTTTTTGAATAACGTGTTTGGAAAGGAAACCAAATGTTATCAAATTCTAATCCTAATTTTTAATAAAATACTGAGTCTTTTCATGCTTAAAGTCTGAAAGCCACTGAACCCATGCTAGTAACAGAAAAACTGGCCAGAACAAAACCAAAGGACTGTATCTGACCATCATGGAAATAAGATATTTTTCTTGCACAAGAAGCAAGAAGGAGGATTCACTGTCATTAACAGCTCAGTGATGTTATCCAGGGTGTAAAGAAATCTCCATCCAGAAATTTGCTGATGCACTGGAAAAATTTAGGTGCAACACCTGCAGCAAGGATCCAAACACAGACTGATTATATACTAGATTTGGACGAATGGGCTCTGTGAAAGGCACAAAAGTAAGTTTGATGGGTAGGAAGTCTGAGAGACAGGCTCTTTACATCAAAATTTAAATCTTAAATATTTGATCTAAATCTAATCTGTGGCTAAGAAGTGTTGATTGGTTGTCCTATGTTCACAGTCTCAACAGACTGATAAATCTTTTTAGATCATACTCACGATAATGCTGGGCTGAATACATTGCAAAGAAGAGCAGCAAATGGAACAGGACAACTTGTCTCATGTTTCTGCAAAAAAACAGAAAAAATAGAAATACCCAACAAAAGTTTCTAAACTTAAGAGATATTAAACTTTACTTTAGGAAAATGCTGGTTATTTTTACTCGCAACAAACTTTGAGTATCTGACATTTTAACTGGAAAGCTGATTTCAGTGAAGTATTTTAGAAATTCAGATCTTACCCTGGTTTCTAAGAAGACAGATCTGTTGTCACTGGAGCACAAGTACTTTGTGGTTTGACTCGGTCAGTCACGAAACTTTCTTCCTCATGTAAATATCTTATTCATCGTCCAATCACGTCTCGTAGTCTCGGTACTCCTCTTTGACCTCCACATGTTCATTTGTTTTTGAACTTACGAGAAGTAGTTTGTCAATTCCACCCTTTCAGTTCAATGAATCTCATTTGGGACTGAAGTCAAGTTTTGGCCTTGACCATCCTTTCCTTTCAGAAATTTTCTCTTTGTCTTTACTCATTAGTGCTCACTCTAATTTAGTTGATAAATGTATTGACATTTAGCTTTTAATCTTTAAAATTTAAATTACTTTTAAAATATTAAATTCAACCTACTTAAACTAATGTTTAATAATGTTTAGTGATGTGGTCATCACTAAACATTGTGCTCAAATATTTACCAAAGTTCAGTGCATTGAGCAAGGGACAGTCTGGGAATCAGCAAGGGATTTGTGCCAAAGTGGTGTCCATCCCCTCCCCTGTCCAACACTATACAACAGTAGGATCTTGGGGGTGATCTCGCTCTGGATCCCCCTCCACTCTTGCTGGCCCCATCCTGGAACATTGGGGCAGTGTGGAGGACCCTCTGCTCTTAACAGGCAGTGGGGTCTCCATCACCACAGCTACAACCCCAGTTTTAATGCACTTTGCATTCATAGCAACATTTCACATTAACCCACATATGCATACATCAGTGACTGGGATAGGGGTAGCTAGGTGCAGGTGGTGTTGCATCAAAGGCGTTTCTTGCACTATCCGGATTATGCACAGGGCCCGCACTTTTAGGATTTCTAGTATGTTTATTCAATCACTCCTTTTAGGTGTTGTATATAATTTAAAAAAAATTCTAAATGCAATTCCATTTATTCAGAAATAATCTACATAATAATTGTAGGTGAATCAACAGTATAAAAATATATAAAGTATTACTAGAAATAATTTTTTGAATCATTGTTTCAAACCTGAATCAACAGGAATGAATCTTTTTTGAATCAATATTTTAGTTTTCTGTAGATTCAACAAATATCTCTCCAATTATTCTGCTCCGTAGTCTTGGAAAACATCTGGAAGTGACTTTGATCTTCTTTTATATAAAAATAGATGTATTACAGAATAAACCAAATCACACAATTTCGTTACATAAGACTCTAGAAGCACATTTGAATATTACGGGTTTTGCCTGGTTTTTAAAAAAATCTCTGTTTTGCAGTTCTTATCCTGAAGTTTGTGAGATTTCAAGCTTCTGGAACCCCTGATGACCCTGCAGCGTCATTTCAGTCTGAGCCTGACCAACCTGCAGTAGCTCAGTCAACAGCAGGCACCTCTTCATTTTTCTATGAATCTTTTATTATTGTCTAGTCCTTAGTTGCTGAGATCAATTTGTTTTTTGTTTTTTTTTTCCTTTGTTTTTTTTTAATTTTAGTTTCAAGATCCTGGAGTGCTCTTTTCTGAAAAAAAAAAAAAAAAAAAAAAAAAAAAAGAGTTTAAAGGTTTTTCCAGAACAACGATATGCTCCTCACAGCTTTGAGATAGAAAGTTTGAGCACTTTGGTTTTCATAGGACAAAATGCTCAGACAAGTCAAGGCTGTTTTAATGACACATGTCCAGTATTACTTGGGTGGTGTGAATGTAGCTTCTGCATGTTTTCTTTTCTCTCTTGACCAGTGCAAGTTCACCACACAGTGCCCTGTTGTGCAATTCCCTGCACTGATTCCTCAAAGCAGTCGGGGTCAAGTCTCGGTCATGACCTTTCTTTGAGGAGTTTACATGTTTTCATATGCATGCATGGGTTCTCTCTGGGTACTCCAGCTTCCTTCCACAACCCAACATGCCTGATATGTAAGCTGGTCACTCTTAATTGCCAGTAGCTGTTCTTGCCATGTCCTGTGTGTCTCTGTGTTGCCTTGTGATGAAGTGTCAACCTGTCACTATTCCCTTTTGCACAATGACTCTTGAAAATCGGTGCCAGCCTCCCTCCTCCCAGCCCCCCATGACCTTGCGAGGTTTAGATAAGAATAGATAAAAAATGGTTTCATTACAGGAATGTGGTCCTTTATTGGAACCTCTAACCATTTTATCTCTGTAAAGTTCATTCTTTCCTTTCATCAGCAGTTTCTGTGAGCTCTGAACCTATCCTAGCTGTGCTGTTGTCCACAGATCAACCAGTTCAGTTCTCTTTAGATAAATAACTTTGCAATAAACTGGTTTCATACATGTGCACATCCTCAAACTAGTACCTTTTGTTTCCATTTCAGCATTCAGTAATCTTTTGTAGGATTCTACCAGCATTCCACATCTTATGTGACAATATTTGTTCACTTAAATCTATCAAACTATCAGATGGCGAAGAAATATGTTGTCCACAGCCCTCTCCGGGTGACCCGGAGATTTTCTGTTGAATCTACTGTAGTTCTAGACTCTGGCTTGGCTGCTCTCAAAGCTAAATTCCCCCCCGATGAATTCTTCCTTGTCCTAAATCAAATGAATGGCTGGTTACCAGTCCTCTGTAGAGCTCAAAGTGCCCAGTCTTGCCATGACTCATGTTCGGTCCTATCCATGCTGTATTTAGCACTCATTCTACTCACCTGCTATGCCTGATTGCTTACCTGTTCCACCTGGGCCTCATCCTACTTAAACACCTCTCAGTCTCCGCCTCCCTGCCAGATTGTCGACAGCTATCAGCCAGTAGAGATCCAGCGTTTCATGCCTTGCCTCCTAGTGTTTCTTTGACCCTTTTTCAGTCCATGGTTCTTCCCCTCCTGCCAAGCCCGCTATGGATTCCGTTGTTTCTGGATTTCTGGACCCTGACTCAAGCTCTGCCTCACAACCACCGAGTATTGCCTGTCCCTCAAGCCAAGTCTGCTCTCTCTGCCTTCCCATGTATTACCTCTTCCTGATTATCGTCTGACCCCTGGTGCCGCATTTGGATTTCCTTGTGGAGACCTTTGTTTCCTCCGGAGCAGCTACCAGGTTCCGAAAAACAAATAAACTTGCTTTTTTCCTTAACTTACTTCTGTGTGTGGTTGAATTTCCGGATCTTCCCTGAGTGCCATTACAAGTCTTTGGTGTACTGGACCGGCCTTCCTCTGTTGCTTCTCCCTACTGCTCTGACTGCCGGCCTTGGGCCAGCCTGCGGTCGCAGTCGGGTAGGTGGGGCAGTAGAGTGCACCTTGTGGAGGCACTATGTTGGCTGGCGGGTTGTTTTTGGCCTAGGGTGGTGGGTCAGCTCGGGTACAGGCACCTGGCTGGGGTGGGAGCAGGTGTTGTCTCATGGATGTGTGGACTGGGGTTGCTGGTGTGGGCCAGGTGGTAGGGAAGACTGTGGTTTTCTGCTCCGTTTGCCACTGCTTTGGGGAGATGTCAGCCCTGGTGGTCGGGGGAGTGCCATGGGGGGGTAGCATGACAATAGAGTTGGTCTTGGTCATGCTGACGTTGCAGTGATGCATGTTTGTATGCTTGCAGGGGCATGGTGAGGACTGTCGGCCCTGGGTGTGGGCTGGCTGCCGGGGTTTGCTTGGCAGATGGGTTGATCCTGTCCTGCTGCTGGGTCGGGGGGTCTGGTGTGGTTACGTGGCTCGGTAGGATCTGCTCTGTTGCGTTTGCATGCGGGGACTGGGGTGGTGTCACACAGGGCTGTTGCCTTCTGTGGTTGAGGGGATGCAGAGGGGGGTGTTTGGAGTTGGGGCTGTGTGTGTGGAGCTCATGTTGTGTGGGTGTGTTCTTATCAGCTTTTCTCTTGCAGGGGTGATATTTGTGTGCTGGTTAGGGGTGGCCCTGTGGGGTAATTCATGTTGGGGCCTTGTGAGAGATGGGAGGTCCATGGAGTTGAAAACTTTAGCTCATTGTGGGGTTGGGACTGTATCATCCTGGGGCTGCTCTGGTTGGCTGGCTCGTTTGGACAGTGTGGACTTTTCCTGGCCCCGTCTCTGGATCACTAACAGAGGACCCATTGTGGAGCGATGCTGGAACCAGATTTTAGCAAAGTAGACTTTGAGGACTGGCTTAATTTATTTTTTTTAACTGAGAACAAATTGGGACTGTTTAAGTTTTTCAGCCTACTAAGCACACAGAATATGGTTTTCTCTTGTGTGGACCTTCCCAAGCTTTCTTCCAATCTTAACTATTAAAGGGTCATTCTGGGAGCATTTTTTTGCCCACTTGAGAGAGGTGTCTTAATCATGTAGGCTTCCAAATTATTATTACTTTATTATATTATAATTTAATAGTTTGTGATTTCCTACATTGCAACTAATGCTAATAGATTAATTTAAACTCTTAAAGTTGTGCAACACTAACACCTCAAAGGGCCCATAATTAACAGAAAAGGCAAATCTGTATGGAGAGAAAATGTAAACAAAATATGACAATATCTATGATAACAATAACAATAATAGTTATTATTGTTGTTACCCCCAACAATTCCTTTGAAAAACTTCTGAATGAATCATTTCTGTCACTTTTTGAAGCTGATCTGAGTTTTTAGGAACTGGTAATTAGTAATCTGTACCTTCTTGTTTGCCTGGGGTATAAATATGACATGACACATAACCCTTTTTATTATTATTATTATTTTTTTTTTTTTTAATGCCATTGGCCACGAGGCTGCAGTAGAACGCAAGTTTATCTTGTCAATACACACAGTGAACAGGATGCTAAGGGAGGTGAAAATAGCTCCAAAGCTCACTACTTTGGAGCAGTGAGTAAAGAGAGGTATGTTAGATTGGATGTTTTACTTGGAAGAAAGGGTTTCTGTCTTACAACTATGCTCCTTAATCCAGACATGCAGGGAACATAGATTGTGGTGGTATGTAGAAAACAAACAATCTAGCATAAATTCCTTCAGCTCCTTCAGTGCTGCTGTCAGCCTCTTCAGAGCCTCCCTGATAAGTTTCTGTCTTGTGTTTTTGTTTTTTAAATCAAATTTGGAGAAGCCTTCTGCTTTTGTAATGTTGCTGTTGTCTCTAATCGTTGACTGTCTTCACTCTGATATGGAGCATATGGTTAAAACCAGATGTTTACCTCATGCATTTCACTGTCTGACACTGCATCAGGCAAACCCTTTCCTGTTTGAAATGCTTTATTACTTTCTTCAAATTCAGAAGTTAAAATTATTGATGATGTGGCTTTTTAAGCCTCTGACAGGTTAATGTACATCATTTAAGTTAACTGGAGGCGCTCCTGTGAATGTGTTTTAAGGGAATACCGTAAACACGCAGCTGCCGTTGACATCATGGCAAATTCAAAAGAAATAAACCTCAATATCAGAAAGAGATTTGTGGACCATAATAAATTTCACTCATCCTTTGGCAACTGTTGCCAAAGTATGCTGTGTTCAAACATTTTTACGCAATTACAAAAAAAGCATGGGAATGTCTAGCAAACACTCTGTTCAGGACGTCGACGGGTTTTGTGAAATGTGTATTTTGTGTTTCATGAAAAGTGGGTATCAACCTCAGAACAAAATCGAAAGACCTTGTGAAGATGCTGGCTGAAGCTGGTCATTATCCACAGCAAAATGAGTCCTGTACCGACATGGGCTGAAAGGCCACCTAGAAAGAAGGAAACCATTATTTAAAAAGCAACTGAAAAAGCCAAGTTACAGTTTGCAAGTTTACTCAGGGACAAATGGCTCAAGCACAGCTCCTTTTTAGAGCTTGCAAGTGTCCATCCCAACTGTGAAGTACGGAGGTGGCAGCGTCATGGTTTGTGGCCATTTTTCTTGCAACAGTAATTGGTGTACTTCACAAAATAGATGTCGTTATGGGGAAAGAAAATTATGTGGAAATTTTGAAGCAACATTTAAAGACATCAGCCATTAAGGTTACGTTTGGGCACAAATTGATCTTCCAAATGGATAGTGACCCTCAGCATACAAAGTGGTTACAAAACGGTTTAAGGACAACAAAGTCAATGTTTTGGATTCTATCAAAAACAAAGAAAGTTTAACCTCAGAATTTCTGAAGAAAGGTATTGAAATATATGCAATATTTTTTTATTGTATTTACAATTACAACATTTATATAGCTTCATATTAAACTGAGTGAAGTCAACCAATTATTTGTGGGGTTTTTTGTGCATTATGCCTTTTAGAAACTGAAAACCCATAATTCTGTTACTCAAAAAATTAGAATATTACATCAGACAAATTAAAAAAGATTGTTTTTGATAAACAGATGTTATCTTATGGCCATGTTATGAAATGCACAGTCATGGGAAAGGCTGCTGATGTGTCCTGCAGACAGTCAGTGATACCTGTCCATGTGAAGGGAAAGCCAAAAAAGGCTAGTGCTAAATAAGTTGGATGTTTGGAGAGTGCTGTATTCAAGCAGATTAATGGAAAGTCAAGTGGAAGGAAAAGGTCTATGGCAATCCATCTCGGGGGCGAAGATGGTTTGTTGTATAAGTATGGCATGTTGCAATGTAATTATACAGTTTATTGTAAACATGTGTAGTGGATATGATAGTGACACTGTATTGTTCTTTATTTTGTTGTTTAGTTTTCACGGTGTCAAGGTGTCCTAATGTCAAGAGAGCTGAGAAAAATTAAAGCTACCAAGACATCCGTATGAGACGTGGGTCTTGCTTTCCGGTGTAGTTAAACTAAGTGCGCTGTTCTGTTTCACGCAAGTTTCTGCAGCTGGGAGAGGAGCTTTGGGGAGTTTATGGAGGGGAGACAGCCATCAGTTTGGGAGTTTTTCTTGTTGAGGAAAGAAAGACAGGTGTGGAAGTTAATTAGACTGTAACAAGGGCAGCTCACTGCCCAAATGTGCACACAGCTCTACCCTCCTGCGCTCCTATCACACAGCCCAGAAGATTTGCACTTTACTCAACCTGCTAAAAACGGGAGAAGAACTGATTTGCTAAATAACCTCTAATGGTGCTCTAAAAACGAAAGCAGTAAAAGCTTTATTAAAAATAATAGGTTTGATTTGACTTCGGGCTCAGGTCTCTTAGTCGGGTTAGACTGGGCTCGGACACTGTATATGGCACATGTGTCAAACTCGAGGCCCGGGGACCAAATCCAGCCTGCCATAATTTTTTCTGTGGCCCTCGAGACTCCAGAGAGCCACATAAATAGAACTTTCAAGATTACAGTTCGGTACTTAAATATTACTTGATTAATCAAATCAGAGAAGTTTTTATGTGTATTCTACCAAATTACATCAATTTGAAAAGGTTTTCAATATTATTTAATTTCAAGAAGTACTCATCAAATGCAGAAACAGCTGTCAATATTTTTAGCAGTTTGTTAATGGGCAGTTTTATCAATACATTCTGCCATTACCGGCCCTTTAAGCACATTCATGATCTTGATATGGCCCAAAATGAAAATGAGTCTGTCATCCCTGGTCTGTAGGTTCGGACCAGGTCTGGTTGGATTCTTTTAGGCCCGATTTAAACTCTAATATGAAAAGAGCGTGTAAGGTGACGAAGCAGTAACAGTTTTTTTAAAACTATTATTTATACTGCAGCAAACAAACTAATAAATAACTGACTTTAAAATGTAGTTTGTAAAATTCACATTTTATGATTTAATGATGGCATATTTAAATAATTTTCCCATAATTTTTAATTTGTGCACATGACTATTTAATGTTTATTACAGTATAGCCTTTTTGGTGCTGCACCATCACTTCTACATTTAGTGAAGTCAATTTGAACATAAGTCCTAACCAGTTCAGGGTAAAAACAGGATTTTTTAAAAACAATTAAAATGAGTTCATTAGAGGTTAGAGTTTGTTCAATCTTTTAGTGTGAGATAAATCTGCTGAAGTTCATAGATTGAATTATTTGTAGAGGGGTATGGGGGGGGTTCTTTTATTTGACCAGAACTATTGTAGTTGTCAATTCTATTTAATTCAGAAATTATATAATCAAAAAACAAACAAAACAACACCCACGTCAAATTGAAAGCCTTTTTATTGAACAGAAACATGTTTTTGTAAAAGAAAAAAAAAAAAACAACAACAACTCCATTTTTTTTGCTGATATAGGGTTATTCCAGCGTGGAGCCGTAAACCTCAACCTCACAAAGAGTAAGGAACTCGCTCCTGCCGGGAATGACAATGTTATGTAGCGTCCTTCCATCCCGTTACAGTCAAACTCATAAAGACTCTTTCCGGAAGAAACTGTGATCACAGCACATCTGTAAAAAAAAAAAAAAATCACCAATATTTACTGCATTCTCAAGGCTGACACTACATTTAATAAAACCAGAAACCAAAATGAATGAAGAGTTGCTCATTTTAACTTGTGCCCACTTATGCTGACCATATGTCCCACTAAGAGTGGCTGCACCCCTAAGAGTCGTGTGCACAGGTTACATAGTTGTGCCATTCAAAGGTCCGTCAGAAGAAACATTGTGGACTGCCTTTCATTTTACAAAAGCAGGAAAGTCAATTTATCAGCAAACTACCTTGGATTGTTGTTGCCATTGTTGTCAAGAGAATCTCCGATGCAGATCTCGGCTCCGTTGAGTCTTTCTTCAGCTGAATCCCTGTTGACGATCTTAATGGAAAACACTTTCCGCGTTTTGCACATATCCAGTCGCCACCAGGGGCTGAAGTCATTGGATGTGTGCGAGCAAGAAGCCTTAGTCAACTGGTTGTCACGGTTCTCATCAATGGCGTTGTATGGAAGATAAACACCGTGCAGTGATGACTGTGAGGCTTTTCCTTGAAGGGCAAGATTCTCACCTGTTCAGAGAAACAGGGATAAATAAAACAATACAGGAATTAAAATAAAAATTATAATTTTTTTTTTTTTTTTTTTTTTTTTTTCAATTTTTGTTATTCTCAGCACCGAAACGGGATGATTGATTGTGATATGGAATAAATGTTACCCATGTTTTTTATGCCGTTTTGTGCCTTGTTTTGATTTGTTTCCTTGCATATGTATTTATATGTATTTGTCTCTGGTAGAACCTGTGGTCCAAGAGTTGTGGTGGAAGTTCATGTAACTTTTGTTAAATGTTTGAAATGTAACTGAACCCTTGATCTTGTCAGGGAAAAATATCCATTTTCTTGTACCAGCTGAGTTAAGGAAAGGACCACACCATTGCCTGGTCCAGTGAGTCTTTGATTTCAGCTCCAACATTCAGATGGTGAGGGTTAGAATTTGGTGTAAACAACAGGAGAGCTTGGACCTATCCTTCCTGAGATTTCTAAATAATTAGACTTTTTTGTATATTATTAAAAATTTTAAAAGTTATGTCTTTAAATAAACATTGACCTGAATCCATCAAATGTACAAAATTTATCAAAGGAGGCATAAATATATATTTCAGTCAGAAATGTAAACATTCAGTGAGCAAAAATGTGCTCATCATGTTAAAAGTCATGTATTTTATGCAAAATAATTTTTTTCATGGCAGTGGGATTCCTAGTCAGGTCAGCTCAAATTTATTTGTATAGCACATTTCAACAGTTCAAAGTGCTTTACACCATAAAAACATTATACATTAACAAATTATGAAATAAGCAATAGACTAGAACTAGATGACCTGAGTGGTTTAGAAGGTTGACATGACAACAGATCTTTAATGTCTATTAATTGATTGATTGATATAGTGCTTAACAATCAACGAAGGTGACTAAAACACTTTACAGTAAAAATCACATCATGTGAAAAAAGAAAACAATAAAAACAACAATAGAAATAAGGGAAAATACCACTATGCTATATGGTATTAAAAGCCTGTCTAAAGAAATAAGTTAAAATTGTCACACGTCGTGACTAATGCATCAAGCAGAACAGGGATTGGAGATTAAATATAGTCAACTGAAATCATTGTCTTTGGACCTAAAGAGGAATGGTCTAGTCAGCACGCAGCTTCATTTATTACAGCTAGATACTAGTGATCAGGCCCAAAATCTGGGTGTAGTGATGGACTCAGACCTGAACCTTCAGAGACACATAAAAACAGTTGCAAAGTCAGCCTTCTGTCACCTGAAGAACATTTCCAGGATTAAAGGACTAACTTCTCAACAAGATCTAGAGAAACTCATCCATGCATTTATCTTTAGCCACATTGATTTTTTTTAGGCAGACCTGTGAAGACACTATTGCAGTAATCAATCAGACAGCTGCAGCTTATCCAAAATGCTGCTGCTAGTGTTCTTACTAAGACCAGGAAAATAGAGCACATCACCCCAGTTCTAAAGTCCTTACACTGGCTCCCTGTAGCTCAGAGAATAGATTTTAAAATACTTCTGTTAGTTTCTAAATCACTGAACAGCATACCACCAAAATACATTAAAGTCCTTAAACAGCAGACATTACAAAACAAAGAAAACTTAATGCAAGAAATACTTGAATGTTGTACCCAAAGAATGCTTATTTAAGCATATAAATATTTATCATTGTCCATTTTAGGTAATTTTAAAAAAAAAAAGTATTTTACTTTTTAATGGAACCAGGGCTGGGCCAAGATTTTATGGGGCTTTAAGCAGAATATAGTTTTGGGCCCCCCTCTACCTGTTAAGAACATCTCCACCACTAACAGTGTTTCAGTACAGATTTGGTCAAATCTGGGAGAGGGGGCCAAGTTTAATTAGTCGGGCTTAAAAGCAATCACTGATAATTGGTTATTATTTGCTATGATGTATTTAACAAACTGAGCTCAAACACAAAGATTAAACTCATGGCATCAGATTGTAGCTATGGTAACATAATCAAACTATGAAGATTTATATTTTGCACTTTTACAAAGTAAACTTGCCAACTCCTTTAAATCTTAAATTTAAATGTTAAACAATTTAAAGCTTTTAATTTATCTCTGATGAAACTATTAAATCAGATTGAACAGAATTGTACTTAATAAAGGTTAAAATTGTAGATCTGTGGTCTGTGTTAAAATTCATTTCCACTTATGCCTTAGATTGGCCCTGAATGTGACCAGCGTTACATAGCTTGTTTTAAGACCAAGGCAAGACTTAACACTATAGTTGTGTGTTTAAATATTGTCAACAATGTCTTCCAATAACATATAGTTACCAAGTCATATTTTTAAATTTCCTGTCAATTTTTAAAAATTTTTTTAACACAAACGCGGTGACCTGCTGGTGGACTGCCCTAGTGCCTCTACCACCGGACTAAGCAAGTTTCTGGGGGAAACCCTATTTTTAAATGTTCTACATTGTTTGCTGTCCATTGTTAATATGTTTTGTTAATAAATGTTTGGTTGGTCATTGTTAAAAAGCTATTTTACTGTTGAAACACAACTTTTTTTAATCATTCTTCTGATGAATGGAAGGTTGGAGATTGGCCTGTAATTCTGCAATAGCGATTTGTCCAAATTGTTCACTTTTATCAGGGATTTGATTTAAAAAAAAAAAAAAAGGACTGAACTGAACAAACATCATCTAACATAGAAAGGTTGAAGTCTTTCTCACAACCAGATGTATTTGACTTTGCGAGCTTTGGACTTGCTCCACAAAATTCATTAATGGACCGAACTCATCAACTAGATTGTTGGTGGTGGAATCCTGAAATGACGTGTAGAAAATCTGAGCAACCGGCTCTTTTCATCAAAATGTTAAATCTTGCTTTAAATATTTAATCTAAGTCTAATCTGTGGCTTAGAATTGTTTCTTTCAAGATCTGTTCTATGTTTACAGTCTCAACAGATTGATAAATATTTTTAGATTATATTTACGATAATTCTGGGCTGAATACATCGCAAAGAAGAGCAGCAAATGAAACAGGACAACTTGTCTCATGTTTCTGCACAAAACAGATAGAAAATTGTATATTTGAAATATGATAAATTTAGGCCAGAAATTTTAATAGTATATGGCCAGTACTTGTATAGCACCTTATTTAGTTCAGAGGACTCTAAAGCGCTTTACACTACATTCAGTCACTCACCCATTCATTCACACATTCACAAGCTGATGGTGGTAAGCTACATTGTAGTTACAGCTGCCCCAGGGCAGTGTGACCGAAGCGAGGCTGCCATCCACTAGTGCCACCATGCCCTCAGACCATCAACCAGCAGGCAAGGCAGGTGAAGTGTCTTGCCCAAGGAAACAACAACTGAGACAGACAGACCAGCTACCCTCTGGTTACAGAACGAACTCCTACACCTGAGCCACCGTTGCCCTGAATGGTATAAATTCAGATCTTACCCCGATTTCTTAGAAAAAAGATTTTTTGTCAATGGAAACCAAGGACTTCATAGTTTGACTCTGACAGTTGCTAAACACTATTCCTTATTTAAATATCTCTCTCACTGTCCAATCACATCAAAATCCATCACACTCCTCTTTTGTTTCCATAAGTTCAAAGGTTTTTGTACAGTACCACAAATAGTTTGTTAATTTTTAACACCCATTTGGAATTGAAGTCAGTTTTTGGTGACCATCTTTTCAGAAATGTCCTCTGTCTCTTTACCCATCAGTACTCACTCTGATTTAGTTGATAGATATATCGAAATGTAATCTTGTAATTTTAAATTACCTTTATGAACATCATATTCAACTCATCATATCACACGGCAAACTCAACTTGAGCCTACCTACCTAAAATGCAGTGTTAAGGAATCTCTGCTTTTACTGCGAGATTATTATGTAAAGGTAGTGAAACCCTGAAAAAGTTTAATTTGATATTGCTACACACATATCAGCAGAAACTAAGCTTTGAGAATTTTGCATAACTTGAACAAAATTAAATAAATTGAGTATAATACACAATGTACCAAAAATTCACAGAGCAACAAAACTAAGGGCAGTGCATATTAATATTTCTTGAAAAAACATATTTGCCACCAGAATAGATTAGATTAGTACATATGGGGAAAAAAAAAAGCTTTAATAAAAAAAGATAGACCTTTTGTTCCCTATTTTTATTTATAATAATCATCATACTTTAACTCAGGTTTTTTTTAATGATCGGCGATCACAAATTGGTAGAGATTCCTGTTCTGATTTAGGTTTGAAAGATGATACAAAAGAAAAATTTTGCATTAGTTTACAGGGAATTAACCAGTTTCAGGGTTGCAACTCAAACTCTTTATACTGCTGTGTTTGTGGAAATTTCTGTTTTCCAGTTGCCGCAGAGGAAAAATTTAGGACAGTGTTTTATTATTGTGTTCTTTCATACAGATTGCTACAGTGACCTTTGAAAAACTATAACTTTGTTATTAACTCTAGAATTTTTTTAAAGTGATAATGAGCATTACTCTCTTTTACTCATCAGCAGTGGTGGACAAAGTACTCAGTTTCATTACTTGAGTCAAAGTACTGATCCTACTGGTCAAATATTACCCCAATAGTACCTCTGTCAAATTATTCCTTAAAAGGTGGGTATTATGGAAAATCAACTTTTTTGAGTTTTATATTATGTTATACTGTTATTCCCTCATCAAAAACATACCTGGAGTGTTGCTTTGATTCTTTCATACATGTTTGAGAAATCCTTGAATATCAGGGGGCAGCCATTCGGGGGTGCCTAAAATGCCTGCTTTCACAAAACGCTGCCTGTTTCCACAAAGCTCCTCCTTGGAGCTGCATTCCCCAGCTGAGCTTCCACCTCACAGGGCACCTCTCCACTGCGCCTCCCCCACTCAATTCCTCCAGGCTAGCGGCAATTGTGAACCGCCACAGCAAAACCACAAACAGGTCGCCAGAACAGAAAGAAAGAGAAAAAATTTAAAAAACACTGATCTGAGAAAATTTTTATTTTTTATTTATTTATTTATTTTTTTTTTTTTCAAAATATTCTAGTTGAAGTCATGAAGAAACCACCCCATGCTTTAAGCAGTAGTTTTAGAGGTTTTAAAATGGTAAACTTTGTGGCTGAACTCAGCTTGTTCATTCAGAGTAAATCTGAGCCAGCAGGCATTTGAGTTTCGGGGGGTGGGGAAACCCAGAGCTGATTAACATACCAACTTTGTTTGGCAACTCACACACTTTTGTTGTTGGTTTTGTCCAATAAGCTGCATGTCTGAAAGGAACACATGGCTGCACACCACCACAACATCTGAAGAAGACAGATGGCAAAATGGAGAAAATTTTTTGGCTAGACCATGCCAGGCCCTTAAGCCTAACACAGTGAAACACAGAAATGTCAACCCTCAGGTCAAAAAGGACCTGGAAGAGGCACTGTGAACCAGACCTCCCAACCCAGCACCACTGCCAGTGAAGGCCAAGACCAAAATACAGTCAACCCAGCAGGAAAGTTCCTGCACAAGTCCATATCACCAGGACTGCCCAGCTCTTAGCAAGAGAGAGCCCCCAACTGTATCTCAGAAGTACTTAGGGAGAAATGACACAGCACCATCTTGCCTGCTGAACTAGCCCCAGGGAGCTCAATAGAAAGGCATACCCACTAGAGCCCAGTTTAATCTTCGTGGCTCACACCTGGCCCAATACATCCCTAAGAACCAAAGTTCACCAGCCAGGAACCCATAACACCAGGACATGGTCCATGCCCTCACACTACTCCCATCCTCATCCCTGGTGTATGCTGTTAATGTAAAATGTTTCTATGAAGGCAGATGTTAAGTGCATTAAAATTGGAGCTGTAGCTGGGATGAGGCATTTCTTCCACACTGCACCAAAGTCCCATGTGGCTTTGATGCTTTAAAACTGATGTGCTGACTGTGGCCAAGTAAGGTGGAGGGATTCCAGGGGTAAGACCCCCCCCCCCCCCAACACACCACTGCTGTACTGTTGTATGGTGTTGAACACCACATTGGCATTAATCCCTTGCTGGTTGCCAAATTGTCTGCCGTGCAGTGCACTGAACTGTGGTAAATATTTGAGCACAAGGTTTAGTGATGACTTCTTGAAAATATTTTAAGCAGGTTGAATTTCCAATTCCCAAATGTAAGAATTAAATGCGACATTTCTAGGTATCTACCAACAAAATCAGAGAGAGCTCTAATGGGTAAAGGCAAAGAGGACATTGGTGGTAAAGACAAAAAAAAAAAAAAAATGGTAAAGACAGTAAAGACAAAAAAATAACTTCTGTTCCGATTTAGAATCGTTTAACTGAGAGAGAGTTAAACATTGACAAACTGTATCTAGCACTCTGCAACAGCCCTTGAACCTTCAAAAACAAAAGAGGAGGACATAAAATTTTGAAATGTGATTGGACAGTAAATGAGATATTTATATGAGGAAGAAAGTTTTGTGACTTAGTCAAACCATAATGTCCTTGAGCTCCAGTGTCCAAAAAAAAACAAACAAACAAAAAAAAAACTTTTAAGAAATCAGGGTAAGATCTGAATTTCTAACATATTAAATTAAAATTGCTGGTATGAAGTTTTCATATTTCAAATAACATCAACTTTACAATTACAATGCCAAATACTCAAAGTATGTTTCAGTAAAAAAAATAACCTGAACTATTGACTACATTGTATTATAGCTTAATATCTTTAGCTTAATATGTTTTCTGTTCAGAAACTTTTATTGGGTAATAATTTTCTTTTTTGTCTGTTTCATGCAGAATCATGAGAGAAATTGTCCCGTTTCATTTGCTGCTCTTCTTTCCAATGTATTCAGCCCAAAATTATCATAAGTATGATCTAAAAATATTTATCAATTTTTTGAAACTGTAAACATTGCTGTGATTGATCATTTAAAGGGGTGTCAAACTCCAGTCCTCAAGAGCCGTTGTCCTGCAACTTTTAGATATGTCCCTGGTCCAACACACTTGAATTCTGTTCTGGCCGGGTTTGCCAAATGACTGACAAGGCTTCAATAGTTTTCAGACTTTGTGTCTGAAAAGATTCACTGTTCTATTCAAAATCAGGATGACAATTTGATCATTTCTGCTGTCCTTTCCTGACGCATTATTCAAATCTTTAACTCAGTGATTTGCTTCCTCCAAATCCTTTCAGTTCAGTTTATTTACACAAACAGATCTAATTTATCTATAAAAAAAAGATATATTCAACCCTAAATTAGATGGTGAGATTCCAATTCAGTTGCATGAATTCAAATTTGATCCTGCTTATAATACAATGTAGTCAAGTTCACTCTACTATGCAATTGGTAAAGTTTTCTAACATAGAAGCAAATTATATTTGCATGGTGCTCTACTGGATTTATTTTTTTTTTTTTTATTGTGGAGCAAACTCATTGTCATGCTCAAAAAACCAGATTATTACGACTAAAACTTTGTGACTTGGTAAATTTTCTCATATCATTGTTATTGCAGATGATATCTAGTTTTATATTTCTTTTCTTCAAAATGAAGATACAAAACTGCATATTCTACTTAAATGCCTTGATTCAATTCCGAGCTGGATGTCCAACAGTTTTCTTTAATTAAATGAAGAAAAAAACTGAAAAAAAAATATTTTTGCACCAGAAAACATAATTGTAAAGATACAGGGGATCCTTGGGCCTTTTGATTGTTAGGCTAAATCCACCGCTAGAAACCTTAGGATAACCTCTGACCTTTTTTGCTTGAAAATCATGTCAAATCTCTGGTTTGATCCTGTTTCTATCATTTGAGAAATGTTAAATATTATATATTAAAATATATAAGCTCCTTTGTCTGTTCTCCTGAAATGAAAATCTTAATCCATGCTTTTATTTTGTTTTGTCCAGATTATTGTAATGCACTTTATACCGAACTACATACTATATACTAAACCTAAACTTCTCTAGACTTCCCTACATTGGCTCCCAGTATATTTTTGAGTGTATTTAAAGATGCTGGTTTTGACTTGGAAAGCTCTGCATGGAAATACACAGGTTTATATCAGTGAACTATAGCATTCTTACACCCCCATGAGGTCCCTGAGGTCAGGTCATAAAAGTCTGCTGATATTGAAATCAATACATTTTGCGTAACATTTGAAGAAACCTTATTTTGCACCAGTCATCCATAGGGCCCCAAAAAAGTACATATGTAAAATGTTAAAACATTGTCTACAAGATCAAAGGAATGCTTAGCTATATATAATAGTTCAAACAGGACAAAATATAACCAATCATGCAATTTTTAATAATCAATCTGCATTATCAATCTTTGATAAATATTTAGTGTGTTATTTTCTATATAAATTCCACCAAAACTTAGCTTGACTAGCAGTGAGGGATAATTAGGATAAAACTATATGTCTAAACTTTTTTTTCCAGAAAATGTGGCTTTACGTGGCAAAGCAACTCAGGCTCAGCGCTACATAGGAGAATGGGATGTTTTTGGAGCTGCTTCTAATGCCATTGATGGGAACAAACATTCCCACTTTAGAGACGGATCTTGCAGCCACACTGAAAAACAATCCAACCCCTGGTGGAGAGTGGACCTGCTGGACTCGTATGTAGTCACCCAGGTCATCGTCACCAACAGAGGAGACTGCTGTGAAGAGAGGATCAACGGTGCAGAGATTCGCATTGGAAACTCTTTAGTAGGCAATGGTGTTGAAAACCCACTGTGAGTGATCATCACATGTTTTACAGTTTGAATTGAGGACCTGTGGGAGGCAGCAGTATATTTATTATTCACGTACATAACTATTTCATACTATGAAGTCTTTGACGACAACTCCCTTTTCTAACTTAAGTAATTAGAGTACTCTGAGTAGATCCTAAACATCTCTGACACAATTCTTCTCTTTAAGGGCTGCTACAATCTCCTCCATTCCAAGTGGGGCCTCTCAAACAATAAATATTCAAGGCCGCATGGAGGGACGTTATGTCACTGCTGTAATACCTGGTCCAGACAAGATTCTAACTCTCTGTGAAGTGGAGGTCTATGGGTACCGTGCCCCAACCGGTGAGAAATTTTGGCCTACGTTTTGTTCTATGGATCAAAGTGGGGATGATCATTTTGAATGATTTTCATAATTTTAAGGTCGGGTTCAGCCCAAGTCTTGGGAAATTCTGGTATTTTCCTGAACATGGAGATGGTAGATGTGTTTTTTATGTCAAATTGAAATGGATGGAGATAGAAACTGTATTTCTTTCAAACACTTAACCATAAACACAAAACCATAGCTTCTGCAGGGCAACAGAAACATCCTCAGAGATTCTGGTCCATATGTCAACAAGATGGCATCACACAGATGCAGCAGATTTGTCGGCTGCACGTCCCTCATCCTGATGACCCACCCCACCAAATCCTAAAGATGCTCTGTTGGATTGAGATCAGGTGATCTTTTGGATTTGGTCCTTGGGGACGCAAAATTTGCCAAGGAAATATTTCCTACCCCTTTATTCCACCAACACGAGCTTGAACTGTTGATTCCAGGAAGGATTGATCCGTGCTCTGCTGCTGTTTACACCAAATTCTAATCCCACCATGAAGGTTGTGGCTGAAATCAAAGACTGATTGGACCAGGCAACGGTGTGGTCTTCTGCCACAGTGGACCATTGGTTCTGAGGCCAGAGATGGTGCTCTGGATTTTTCACAAGTTATTTAAGCTGCTATTTCTTTTCAATCATCTTAAACTACCTTTGTTCACTGGACAGGTTCTGCTTTTTAAAACTCTACTAGTTAAACTATAGATTTAATCATGGCTGAAAATCCTGGTAGACCACAAGTTTCTAAACCACCC
This sequence comes from Anableps anableps, assembly GCA_014839685.1. NCBI lineage: Eukaryota > Metazoa > Chordata > Actinopteri > Cyprinodontiformes > Anablepidae > Anableps > Anableps anableps. The sequence goes on from CM026072.1 coordinate 6,388,933, forward strand.
AGAACTCCTAGTTTGGCACCAATATCTGTGGCATTTTTAAATTAACTTATGTCTTCTTACTTGACCGTAAGAAGCATCAGAACTGAGCGTTCTGATGCTCAGTTTGAAGATCGGCAAGTCAGGTTCATCAAATCAAGATACCTAAATCCGTTCAATTATCATGTGATTGTGAAATCTGGTTGGATTTCAGGGAAATGCAGGCATGATTTGTGTATGAGTCCAAAAAGATGCTGAATTTACACATAACAAAATTTAAATCCTAATTCACTGCCTAACTCACCTGCAACCTTTAAGAGGACTGAGCTGGTACAAAAAAAGGGACATTTTTTTCTGACAAAATCAGGGGTTCAGTTACATTTCTCACATTTAACAGAAATAACATAAACTTCCTCTTCAACTCAAAACAAAACAAGGCACAAAATGGCACAATGAAACATGGGTAAAATTGATTCCATATCATGATAAATCCGCTTTTTGGAGGTGACAATAAAAACTGAAAACATATCTGTTTTTGATTTTATTTGTTGTTGATTTTTTTTTTTTTTTTTAATCCCTGTTTCTCTTAACAGGTGAGAATCTTGCCCTTCAAGGCAAAGCCACACAGTCATCACTGTATGGTGTTCATCTTCCATACAACGCCATTGATGGGAACTGTGACAACCAGTTGACTAAGGCCTCTTGCTCGCATACATTAAAAGACCAAAGCCCTTGGTGGCAACTGGATATGCGCAAAGTATTTTCCATTAAGGTCGTCAACCGGGATTTAATTGAAGAACGACTCAATGGAGCCGAGATCCGGATCGGAGATTCTATTGACAACAATGGCAACACCAATGCCAGGTAATAAATTGACTTTCCTGCTTTTGAAAGTTAAGTTTATTTGTATAGCACATCTCAGGAGCAACGCAGTTCAAAGTCTTTATATCTTAAAAACATCTAACAAATATACCTCAAAATCCTTTGTAAAAGGAAAGTTGTTGATTTAGCTGGACCTTTGAATGGCAAAACTATGTAGCCTGTCCACATAACTCTTAAAGGTGCAGTCACGCTTAGTGGGACCAATTAGGAGCATAAATGGACACAAATTAAAATAAGAAACTGATTCATTTTATTTGCTGTTTTTATAAAGTGTACTGGTAGTATCAGTCTTGAAAATGTCGTGAATATTGGTGATTTTTCTGTTTGTTTTAATAGATGTGCTGTGATCACAGTTTCTCCAGGGAAAAAGTCTTTATGAGTTTGACTGTAACGGGATGGAAGGACGGTACGTAAACATTGTCATCCCCGGCAGGACCGAGTACCTTACTCTTTGTGAGGTTGAGGTTTATGGCTCCACGCTGGAATAAGCCTATATCAGCAACAAAATGGTGCTGTTTCTTACAATAACACGATGTTTCTGCTCAATAAAAAGGCTCTTACTTTGATTTTTTGTTTTTATTATTATTATAGTAGTATTGGCATCTACAGTAGTTCTGATAAAAAACTAAATGAATCAATCCTTAAACTGTAGTAGATTTATCTCACTCTAAAAGATTGAAAAAAAAAACTCATTTTGTTTTTAACAAATCCTGTTTTTACATTGAACTGGTTAGGACTTATGTTCAAATTTACTTTACTAAATGTAGAAGTGATGGTGCAGCACCAAATGTTCCAGACTGTAATGAACATTAAATATTAATTTTTACATACTTTAAAATTATGGAAAACGTATTAAAATATACCAACCTGTTGAGGACATCATTACATCATAAAATGTAAATTTCATAAACTACATTTTAAAGTCAGTTATGTATTAGTTCATTTGCTGCTCTGCACCATAAAATAATAATAAAAAACTGTTAATGGGGCTCAGAAAAAAAAGATCTTGACTTCTGACTGGTTAACCTACACAGTCAGTCCGACCAATCATCTTCACTGATGCAGTGTTAGCTCCACCCACTGGTTTGGCTGACTGATAAAACACATGATATCGTGCCTCAAAACAGGACCCTCGCAAGGTCACCGAAATAGTAGGAAGAAAGAGCTACAACATTAAGACCACCCACCCAATACTTGGTAGGACCCTCCTAAAACCACTTTCTGTTGCTGGGACATGACCTCCTTTAGACTTTTGAGACTTTTGGAGGCCTGGGAAGTGCATTAAATTCATTTGGTTATCCAACCAGCATTTCAGAAAGCTGAGCAACTGTTGGATCACATGTTTAGATTTATGAGCACTTAAAATCTACAAATATAATTTATATACTGACAAGAAAAGATGTGTGAATACTTCCAATGCACAAACCAAAAATGAGTATCCACTTGCTATTTGGTTATCTTCTACAGGAATGGGCAAATGATTTTTCAAAATGGACATATGAGTACAGTCATATTCAGTAAATTAGAATATACATCCTGATGAGTCTCATTTGTCAGATTAAAAGTACCTTTTGATGTGTATGGAGAGAGACAGGACCTAACCTGCTTAAGGTTATTTAAGCAGGTTAGGATTCAGGGAATCTTCGAGGGTTTGTTTTATTAAGTTCAAAGTCAGCACAACCATCTACCAGGAAATTTTAGAGCACCTGCTAAATCTAAGATATATATATATATATATATAGTAGCTATTTTGTAAATGTTGGCTCTTTGCAGAAACATAAACTGAGGATAAATGCGCAATAAAGGCTAGCATGTACTGACCTATCCTATCAGTAAAACTAGAGATATGATCCTTTCCATGGCAGCAGTAATGTCCTATAAATAACAGGACATACAGAACGCTTTTGTATTTGTATATCTGCAGTGGATCAGGATTGTCCAAAGAGTTAAAGAAAAATTCAGCAACAGTTGCTTCTAAGACTTGATCAGTCTTAATCTCATTGATTCTCTGCACAGCATTTAGTTAAATTCAGAGGTGTGTGTGTGGCTTTGAAGACTTGGAACAAACAGGTGATTGAGGGGGATTGTTTCAGATATGCAGTGTCACATTTTACTATTTGTCTTCCTTTGTATGTAAAACACATGAAAACCCTTCACAAGATGCAAATTATGGAAATCTACTTGAAGGACAGCTAAGTACATATTCTCAACCCTAATAACCTGAGCCTGAGTTTTCCCCTCATGAGACAGGTAAGAATTTATTATTATTAATTTTTTTGGTCTTTTTTTTTTTTTTTTTTTTTTTTTTTTTTTTCTTTTTTGGGCTGATATAGATTTTTGTGATTAATTTTGTGAAATATTTAATAAGTTTACTTCAGTTCTTTTATCACATTTTAATCAGCATTGTCAATAGGATGCAAATATGTCACAATTAATGTTAAAAATAATTGTTTTCTAATTAATTCAGGACATACAGACATACAGTGATCTTTTATTCTGACATATATATATGTCAGAATAAAAGATCTTTTATTCTGACATATATATATATATATATTTATATATATATATATATATATATATATATATATATATATATATATATATATATATATATATATATATATATATATATATGAAGAATGATGGAAATTCTCCAAAGTGACAAAAGGCCAGGAGGTCCAGTTTCACACAGCTGCTCTTTTTTCCTGTCCTGTCCTTTGATTTTAAAGAAGTCAACAAGCTTCCGCTTCTACACTAAGTTAATTTGAACTGTAATTCACTTATCAGATATTACATCACTAAATCCATATCAGGATTGTATATTTAGGCCAAGATGTTACCTTCACGCCTAGTGTGAGAAAGCAAATACGCAAATGGCCACTGGCAGCAACATTTCCTCAGTGTTCCCCCTTTTATGCAAACAGGTGTGAAAGTCGGATTCAAAACAACATGAGGTGAACTGAAGCGCTGCATAAAAGAAACTAAAACAAACTGGAAAAACTGAAATAATGTTCCCCTGGGACACAGTAAAGCACATTAGGTGAAATCAATAATAATAAATACAACAAGCCAAAATTGCTGAAATCACATTTATATTTTAAAATAATACAATCAGAATCAGCTTTATTTGCCAACTTGTGCTCACAAACAAGGAATTTGACTTCGATTATATCATAATTATGCAATCACAATGTTAGCTTTACTTGAATCCTACAAAAAGAGGTGAGTGTGTCATTATTTTTAAACCTTTTAAAGTTTGCTTTTCACATGAAGTCACTGGGTGTTTCAGTTCCTTTTCACTATGAAATGAAATACAAAACTGGTTAATAAAAAAAACAAACATTTTGTGTTATACCTAAAATTTAAATTTCAGGAATATTTTAGTTTGTGGAAGAAAATCTCAGCCTTAAAATATGAAAACAATGTGGCCATTTGCGTCACAGGATGAGAAATGGTATGACTGAACAGGTTTGCAACAAAGTGAGCTCCACTCAAAGACATGCTCATTCACGACATTGGTGCTTGGGTGCAATTTCCAGATGCCTGAAGGTGCTATGCTCATCTGTTACAACTTTATGCAAGTACAAACATCATGGAAATGTCCAGTTGCCATACCATTAAGGAAGGAGTTGGGTTTTGTGTAACAAAGATGAACATGTTTAGTTGTAAAAAGCAAGAATCAACCCCAAAACAGAAACAATTAAGACATTGCAAGGATGCTGATTGAAGCTGGTAAGAGTCCTAAACTCAGCAGTGAAATGAGTCCTTCCCTCGGGTGAAAGGTCACTCGGACAGGAAGAAGCCATTACTTACAGGGAACCTATTATGCAAAATTCACATTTTACACATTTTCATACTTCCATTTGAGTCTCAACTTCTTCTCAAAACAGCCTAGCTTAAAACCATCCTGATGTTTTTTGACAGTAAGTGAATGTTTTTTTTAATGTCTGGAAAATGAGCTGTTTCAAAAACCTCCTGATTGTTAAGTCACAATGACAGGCACTGCGCCATTACCTAGCAACCCAAGTAGAGTCCAGCCCCTCACCTAGCAACCCAAGTGGAGTCCAGCCCCTCACCTAGCAACACAAGCGGAGTCCAGCCCCTCACCTAGCAACACAAGCGGAGTCCAGCCCCTCACCTAGCAATCCAAGCTGAGCTCCAGCAACTGGTCAGCTGGTTTTACCGTTGTATGTGCTGTACAAAGGCTGCTGGAAAAGACAAGTGTTCTGTTGTGGACTTGCCATTCAGAAACCACTTGCTGCATTTTTGTTGGTTGTGCAGGAGGCTCCACTTCTGCTTTTCAAAGATGTATGGTTGTATAATTATGCATCTGTTTGCAGTTGGGGGGCGTGGCCAGCAGCAGCTTATTTGGATTTGAAGTGACAAGAGGCCCTAAAACAGCTCATTCTGAAAGGAGCTCAAAATAGGCAGAACTGACCAGGCTAAAATCTCATTATCTAAGAAAGATTTTGTGCAAAAAATGTAATGAACATGTTCTGTATAGCCCATAGACCTATCCTAACTTGTTCAAGGATGCCTAATAGGTCACCTATAAAAAGCAACATAAAAAAAGTCAGGTTCCCACTCTTCTGGGAGTGGGACAAAATCCCAGCAAACTGATGGTTGAAGCCTGTAGAGGGACACTCATAACATTTAACCCATTAATTAAACAGTTTAAAAGGCAATTCCACTGAATTCTAAGGAAAGTCAGACATTGAGGAAAACATGGTTGTATCTTTTTCACCAGTATGTCATTAATATTACAAATAACGTATGCATCTGTTACATACCACAAATCAAAACAAAATCTTTACCCAAAATTAGCAACAAAATGGGCTTGAACAAACTAGGATCCATCTTACCTATATGTAATAAAAACAACTGCAATATTATCTGAGGGGTTTTTTTTTGTTTGTTTTTTACCTAATGTTAAATCAAGAGGATTTTTAAGGGGTATCCTTGTCAAAAACTCTTCCATCAGACTGCTTCCTCCATTGTAACTGCACGTCCTCACCACCATTCTTACTCACTCTCAACTTCATCTGACAGGAAGACAGAATGCATGACATTTACTATTCATCTCCAAACCTGCGTGTATGCAGTGTTTGTATTGCACACGAGGTGCAACAGTTGCAACAGTTACCTGCTCCAGGATGCTGTCTTCCACTGCAGGGTCATTTATGTCCAATGCTGAGTTCTGCAGGCTGATCCTCAATTTAAAATGCATGTGTTTGGTTTCTAATATAAAAAAGGAATAGGCATGAATGTGAATTAGAATATCTGTAGATTCTTTTTTTTTTTTTATTCGTTTGTTCCGTTTTGTTTCATTTTGTCATTTTGTTTCTGCTAATACAACTGATTTGGGAACCTGGTATGCAGGAACAGAGGAACGGGTACATCTCTGTACAGTCCAGTCCTCCCCATTTTCCAGATTCATTCTTCAGCAAAACCCTACACCTGTCAGCGAAGTCACTCCACACCGACGTCCCTGGTGGCCAGTTTCTGAGTGAGGAGTCGGCCTCGTCTGACCATACCCAGGAATCCCTGAAGAGACCAACCCACACTGAGGTGTTGATGGCTAAATTCTGGATGATCTCAAGCTCGGCGTCATTCCTCACGCTGGTCAGGTCTGTATAATGAGTTTGGCAGTATTCCAGAGCATCATTCCAGCCCATCACTTGACCAACCATAACATACTGGTCTGCGCCTTCTTTAGTTGCTGAAAACAAGAAATAAATGATTGTTTTGGCTTAATTCTGCATTTATCAGAAAAAGTCATATTAAACTTATTTAATGCACGAAATAGAATTTAGAAAAGTCTGAATAAGAATAGAATCAACCAAGAATAGAATCAATCAAGAATCAAGAGGTTTTAGTAAAAACTTTTTTAAGAATGAAAATGTCCTCCAAAAGTGTATTTGCACTTCTGGTAAAGATGTATAAAATACATATAGTAAAGGTCTAAAAGAAAATTATCTTTTATTACAGCAGAATAATCTCACACTGAAACTTCTTCAATGATCCAACTCTTAGGTATTATTAATGGCTTGTGATGCAGTGGGCCTTTTTCCTTTTCCAAGGAATCTTGTTGGCGTGCACAGCCTCATAAAATTCAAACTGAAAATGGATTGTAATTCGGTCTTTCAGTAGGATGATGACACAAAACATTGCAGAATTAATACAGCCAACCAGACACAAAATCAACCTTATTCAATGGCCATCTTAGAGCCCAGACCTACATCTTGTAGAAAACACAGAGCTATGGCTTCTAGAAAACCTGTGGGATAAGCTACAGAGAAGAAGGCCTACAGAAGCAAAGATTCTGAAAGAACTAAAGAGATTTTTGAAAGGGTTATTTGTATTTTCTGTACATTAAATCAAAAATGTCACTCTGAAAAGCACTTATGGGCCACAAAAATTTATATATATATATATATATATATATATATATATATATATATATATATATATATATATATATATATATATATATATATATATATATATATAGTTGCTTTTTCAATTTTTATCTGCCCACAAATAACCTATACATGCAACATTTTGTGGAAATAAACAAAGTAGTAGATAGAAAGGGGATCTTTTAGGCACTGCAAATCCAAAACATTGCAAGTTTTTCATTTGATTGTTTTGCACTAGAACACGATTACGATTTCCTAATTTTTGGGGAAAGAAGATTTTTTTTCACTCTAATATCAGTAACATGAATGGGACATTTGTCACTCTTTCTTCTAAACTGCTTCCTGTATTATTCAATTTACTCAAGTCTGCTTTTGAGTAAAAATTGCTTGATGTTTAATGTTCTATTTTGTACGAAATTAAGAAGCCAGCTTAATTGAGACATTATTTGCTGTATCTAACATTTTCTTTTATTTTAAGAATATTTGTCTGTGAAACTGTCCCCTTAAAAGATAAAACGTGTACATCTGTCTCGACCACCTGGGCTTGCAGCCCAGCTATGCCCCGCTCAAGAATTATTGTTGGGGGTCAAAACAAATAATTCAGAGATATGCAAATGGAACCTGGGCCACCCTTTGGACACCCCTTCCTACATTATTAGCTAAAGATGTACTGGTGAGAAACACAATGTTTGCTCAGTGATCCAAAGCACCAAGTTCAGAAATCTCCGAGATTAATTTAATAGGTTAATAAGTTTAAACTTCTTCCTGCTCTTTTTTGAACTAACTTTCATACATCTTGTTTTGATTTTCTCTTGTACTTGTTTCTATTTATTTTGTATTTTTTGTTGTTCAAATTTATGTTTGAAATAAATAAACCACACATCTAAATGTGAGTAATCTCATCTTACCATCAACGCAGATGAAAGGTAGGGTATGATGACAAGCAAGCGTATACAAAAATTCCTGTTTGTAATACCCACAATGGTAAGTTTGAGGAGCACCCCAAGGCAAAAAATCTTTTTCTCCTTCTTTGTAGAAATCTCTGCCTGTCAGAGACCAGTGCCAGCTCCTCGTTTCGCTTTCCAAAAGCCCAAACCACATATCATCTTGTCCACTCTCGACGAGCTGCAAGATTTCATTCATCTCTTCCATAAAGTATATAGTGGCCAGATCCAAACAGTTCTCTCTGCAGTAGATCTGTGCATCATCCCAAGTTTTTGGAGTGGGGAACAAGACGAAACGGTACTGAGAGGCATTCAAAGACAGAGAGCACAGGCCTATGGCAACAAAAGAGCAAAAATATTTCACTGTCAAGGCTGCCTCTTTAAAATAAACATAGACTGATGACAAAAGTTTTGGCAAATGCTGACCTGCCAGTAGAGTTAGAGTTATGATCCTTTCCATGGCAGTGATGGCAGTCTGCAAATGGGATGAAAAATACCAGTTCTATATGCATCCACTAAAAAAAATGCTTTTAATATGGAAGTCAATATACTCCATAGGATTTTAAAACATTTCTAAAAAGTCACAGTTAAAATCTTTGCTTTTAAGCAACCATAGTTTCCATAAGGGGATAGTAAAACCATATTGTTCGGGTTGTTATTGCAGAGACAATCAAAGAGACTTACCAAATGTCCAGCGACTTTTTAGCTGTTGCAGCTGTGCAGATGTTTTTATAAATGCCGTTATTATTTAAAAAGTTTGTAAACCTCTGTCAGTCTCAGTTCAAAACAGGACAGAAGTGGATCTGTTTGTGGCTTTAAAGGCCCATGTCTTGGAGCAAACAGGTGATTTAAGAGGTGATGTTTCTGATACGTAGAGTCACATTTTACTATTTGTTCTCCTGAATATGTAAAACACAAGAAAATCCATGTTAATCATGACAGAATAAGTTACCACACACTGTGGCTTTCTGCCTTAGCTGGCTTTTTTACTTATTTGGGTGGAGAACATTTATAATGGATTTCATGAACTTTATTTGTGAGATCACTGTAATTGAAGGATCGTTCTGTTTGCAAGTCACAAACTCAGTTCTTCCTTTTTTCTCTGAATTCTTCCTTCTTTCTCAAAATTCTAACTATTTAAAAACAAAGTCAAAATTCTGCGATTAAAGTCTGAATTTTTCCTTTTTTCCAGTGGCCTTAATCCCTTTCCATAGATATCATATGATGAAATCTCATAAATTAATATAATGTGCACATAAATATTTGCATAAAACAAATATCTATATGAGAGAAGGAGAGATGGCTCGTTATTTCATATCAGTATTTATATTTTCATTATATCTGAAACTAATATAGTATGGCCTTTCTGATGATCACTCTTGAAGCATTCCGGTTATGCATGAACGTTCAAGACTCCAGTGGATCTGATTACTTTCACAAAATACACAGGGATGGTTAGGTTGTATTGGTTCTAAAGGAAGCTATTTGATTATAGTATTTTTTTTTTTTCTTATTTATCATCTTATATGAATTACATGGTTCTGAAAGTAAGGTAATTATTCCGAAATACACCGAGTATTTAAGTTTCCTCTCGTGGCGCTGCACACCCCCGTTTTCAGGTGTCAGTGGTACATTCCGTATGACAGCTAGCCCAGAGCTAGCATCGATACCCGAGCATCACCCTGTCAGAGAGAAGGACTGCGCTGTTTGTGTGAAAACTGGTTGTAATATTGGTGCCACATCTACTTTATTTGAAGCTGTAAACCATCATTATGTCTGCTGCAAAGAAAGGAGACTTGTCCCCAAGCGAAAAGGAGTTGTTTCAGGTTATTTCTGCAGGTAAGTCTCCACGGCTAACGCTAATCTCTGCTGGTTAGCTTAAAGGATACAAGCTCCACGCTTGCCCATTTAAACCATTGTAACCAACTATCTGGAAGCTATAGTTTGACATGACTTTATTTTAAATGAAACGTAGGAAGTAATATTTGTAAAAAAAAATTTTACGTTGTCATTGATTGTAATTTGAAAGATAAAAATAAGTTTGAACATGTCACTTAAGTGTAGTTGTTACATTAGTTGGTTTTCTGAATTTGCTTTGTATATTGTGCTAAAACTTGCATCTGAAGATGTATAAAAGTAATATTGAAACGAAATTTACGTCTTTTTAGGGAACGTTCAGGAAGCCTCCAGGTTGCTGGGCTGTAAGGATGTTCGAGTTAACTGTCTGGACGAGGTAGCTGTGCACAAGGAAACACAGGCTGATGAATTTATCCTGATGTGTTCACAATTATTTGCAATTTTATTCTCTCATAGCCAGTTTATTAAAAAGATAGTTGTGTTAGTATTTAGACAGTTACATTTTTTTTTTTGCCAAAGTGAAATGACTATATATATATATATATATATATATATATATATATATATATATATATATATTCTCAGTATTTAATCAGTGGTTCCCAAAGGAAGGGTTGCAAATTCAAAAGGTCCTTTGAAAAACATTTATATGTGCTATTACATTAGTAATATAAAATATAGAGCCTTAACTGTAGCTTTTTTGTAAATCAACTTCAATGCTTTTAAGGTCTGTAGTTATTTTTTTGTCAATGAGAATCTTTTTCAGCAAAACATTCTCTCTTGTACTCCTGTCAATATGAGGAGTTTGAAAGTGGTCTTCCATCTCAATAACTGAGTTTTAAGTGAATTATTTTTCTTAAGTCAAAGCTTTTTGCAGCTCTCCGTCGACTTGTCTGATCATGTATTCTACATACATAGAGCGAGAAAATGGTGAATATATTGCACCGAATGCAAGTGCTTTTAACTCAATACTCTTTGTGCCAGTTTACTCTGTCAGCTGTGATGTTTCAGCTCGACAGTAAATGTAGTTTTAGTTAGTTTGTAATAAAATAGAATATTTATTCATCATTAGTTTGATTGTTAATCACAGATTCGGTTTTGTCTCATCCACAGTACGGGATGACGCCTCTCATGCACGCTGCCTACAAAGGGAAAGCAGACATGTGCAAGTTGCTCCTCCAACACGGAGCCGACGTAAACTGTAACCAACATGAACATGGATACACGGCGCTCATGTTTGCTGGCCTGTCAGGTGAGTGTCGGTGGTCGTCCGTCACTCTGTGGTTTGGCTCATCCAGAAAATAGGACAGGTCCAAACAACAAACAATCAGGTCTGTAGAGAGGATCATCAGGGCTGAGCTTCCATCCAGCCTGGACTTGTACAGGTCCAGGGTCAGGAAAAGGCCCGCAGACCTCTCTGCAAACCCCACACATCCTGGACACAAACTGTTTAGACTTTTACCTTCAGGTCTTCAGATAGATATTTGCAAAAACGACCTGCCACACCTATATCTTTCTCTTTTATTTTGATTTCCCTTCTTACATATCTATATTAAAAATGTCTTTATTGAGAGCTAAGTGGAACCGATGTCAAATTTCTTGTTTATGAGCACAAACTTTAATCAATAAAGCTGATTCTGATAAGTGTCATTTTTTTCTAAATAATATAATACAATATATTAGAAGTCTTTTTTTCCATTATGTTTGTAGGAAAGACTGACATCACCTGGATGATGCTGGATGCCGGGGCGGAAACAGATGTGACCAACTCTGTTGGACGGACCGCCGCTCAGATGGCAGCTTTTGTTGGTTTGTGACCATATAATGTTTTCCCATTCCATTTTTTTTTTTAAAATCTATGAAACTTGAAACATTAAAATTTTGGGAACTGTTATGAAAACATTTCTTTTTTTGTGGTTTGAATTGAATAGAATAGAAATATCCCTTACTATCCCACAGTGATGAAATGCTGGTGCAACAGCTGCAAAGTGGAAATCAAAGCAGCAAAGAAAATAAAATATATGACAACAGAAAAAAGAATAACATATAGTGCAGGAAGGGGAAAATTTCAACATAAATACTGTGCAATTATTAAAAGTAGCTTCTCCAATCCAAAGGAATGTGCAACTGAGTAGGATCATTTTAAAAAGTGTACAAAATGTGCATGTGTATTTGAGCATTAAAAAACAGACTATTTACATTAAGTGATAATAAAAACTGTGGAACAGCAGAGATGTGCTGATACCAGGAGAAGTGAAGCTTTAACATGTTGTTTTTTCTAATTACATAAAAACCAGATTTTGTATTAACACAGCAGACTGAAATATTTGGATAATTGGTGCTAATTAATGAGTCTTATTTAGTTTTATTTGATTAATTTGATGCATAACTAAAATGTGTGTTTATATTACTTAATATGATTTGCTTGTACAAAAATACAGAATGCAGGATTATCGCAGATTTTCAGTTGAATCAATAAAATTATCCATCTCATGCTAAATTCGGTTCTCTTGCCTTAAAATGAACATTGGCAATATTAACAGTTGCAAATAAGCCACCCTTCCACTTCTCATCCTTAGGTCAGCATGACTGTGTCACTGTAATCAACAACTACTTTTCTCGAGCCAGACTGGATTACTACACAAAGCCGCAGGGTTTGGAGAAGGAACCAAAGCTGGCGCCCAAACTGGCTGGACCCCTCCATAAGATCATCATGAGCACCAACCTGAACCCTGTTAAAGTAAGACTTCACTGAAGCCAGGTTCTGCTGGAGGTTTCTTCCTGTTAAAGGGCAGTTTTTCCTCTGCACTGTCGCTGCATGCATGCTCGGTATGAGGGATTGCTGTAAAGTCAATGATGCAACGCCATGCGGTCGCTACGTGCTCGTCCAGGAGGAGTGAACGCTGCAAGTCAGTGACTCAATGCAGTCTGCTGGGTTTACTCAGAAACTTTTTGAACTACTTTGAATAATTAATTGAGCTGCAGTACTGTTTGATAACTAGGATCAACTGGAATGTATGTGTGATTGAATTGATTTTTTTTTTTCTTGTAAAATGCCTCGAGACGACATTTGTTGTGAATTGGCGCTATATAAATAGACTGAATTGAATTAACTTGAAAGGGAGTACGTGGGCTTCAAAGACATAGTTCATCTTCTCGAAGCCTTAATTATCCTTAATATGCTTTCTCTTTTTGTGTCATGCTTCTCAAACATGATGGTTGCTATTTTCACCTTTTTATTCAATTTTCATCAATGTCAGTGTCAATAACAAAGATTTTAATAAAAAGTCATGAAAATGGGACGTCATATCTTTCATTATACCTGACAGGAAGAGAAGTGCAGCTCAACCAGTTTAGCGAATACAAATGAAAACAAGATTTAAAAAATATTGAAGAGGCCACCCCTAAAATACTGAATTGTTCACATTATTTCTCACATAATTTACATCTTAGTAAAGTCTCGATGCCACAGGACTGACTCTGCATGGATATAAAAGCTTTTTGAAGCTTCACAGTCTGTGTGGAGTTGCTATGTCAGCCACACCTTCTGCAAGAAATCAACAAAACTGAGATTTTCGCTGAGAACTTTTAAATATCACGGTCTATTTTCATGTGCATTGCGTGTTAAACCTTCTTATAGTCCTTGCAGAGTATTTGTCGATCTAATCTGGATTTTCATATCGGAATGTAAGCCTTTTTTCAAGTGAGAGGGATTCACAGAGACCAGCTTAAAATAATTAAGTTTTATGACTTTGGCCAGAAAAAAAATTCTGATTTGGGTGACCTAACGATTTTATAAACACTTTCTTTGTCCAATTCTTTGCTTGTACATAGTTTTGTTTTGGTTTTTTTTGTTTTTTTTCTGGATTCCTTTTTAGAAATACCTAATATTGAGTCTTTTTGGCTTGGAAACACTTCAGATCAAACATATTTATTGTCATTTCAATATATGCTAATTAGCATACAATAAAAATTTTAATTTGGGAGCTTTCAGGTGCACTTTCAGCTGATTTTTTTTTTTTTTTTTTTTTTTTTTTTTTTTTTTTTTTTTTTTTTTTTTTTTTTTTTTTTTTCTTTCTTCCTCACTCCATGTGCCTATTTCACTGCTCAAATTAAACAACCCTAACCAGTAAGATAAGCAGAAACAACTGGGAGCGCTCGCTTTTTTAGTTTATGCTCGACTATTTTTCGGAATGTTTCTCATAAAACAGCATCTAACTGTCTGAAAGAAAGTTGTTACCAAATAATCTCCGCCTGTGTGTGTTATGTTTTCCAGTTGGTGATGCTGGTGAAGGAAAACCCGTTGCTCACAGAGGTGGAAGCTCTGGACAAATGTAGAAGAGTGATGGAGCTGATCTGTGAGAAGTGCATCAAGCAGCAGGACATGAACGAGGTTCTGGCGATGAAGATGCACTACATCAGCTGTGTGCTGGGAAAGTGTGCTTCCTTCCTGAAAGACCGCGAGGACAAGCTGGATGGCCTCATAAAGAGGTGGGAATATGTGAAGGAAATGGGTTTTATTACTTACAGCAGCTTCCACAGCTATTGGGACCCCTGGTAAAGATGTATACAAAGACTTCGAATGAATTCATTGTTATTGTAGTTAAAAAAAAGTGTAGAAAAATACAACTTTATTCTTTCATTCAGCATGAAAAAAAAAATCCCCAGTTGAGAAATTTGAAAAGCCCAGTGTTGGCATCATCTGACCACAGCACATGGTTCCAGTTAAAGATTCAGAGTCAAGCAAACTTCTCATCTTTATGTTTGTGATGGTAGGACAGAAAAGGCTTCATCTGGTTGGCATGTAGCCAGTAGCATCTAGTAGTTTTTTCAGAGACTTGATGACCCCAAAACGCCACTCTTTACAGTCCCAGTTCTCCATCAGTGACCTCTGGAGATTGTTTTCTCTTCCTCACTTTCTGTTGTGGTAACATTGCTGTGGCTCCTCGTCCAGCCTTGTTTGCTACGGTTGTTTTAATTTTCTTAATTATTGCTCTGACTGCAGATGTTGGGAATTTTAGTAGCTATTTATTGAGTTTTAAAGATAATGTTCTCTTGTCTTTCCCTCTTTGAACAGTGGCTAGGGGGACAGGAAATTGTGGACTGAATACAAATATCTTTAAAAAGTAAAGTATAAGTTTAAAAAAAAAAAAAAAAAAAAAAAAAAAAAAAAAAAGCTTCAGTTACATTTATGTTAAATAAATAGGATGTGAGTCAGTTTTACAGCAGTGACTTTTGTGGAAAACAATTATTTCTCAGCACTGGATTTTTTTCCAAGTTCCATAAACTTATTTAAAGTAAAGGTTGAATTTTGTTTACATTTTTCAGTGCAGGTTTATGATACTGCAACAAAATATGTATTAATTTTAAAGGTTTGTACACATCTTTGCCAGGCTGGGTGTTATATTTTATATGAAAACAAATGGTTACAGTACAAATTCCTAAGCTTTTTACCTTGGGTAGATAATATAGTTTTGTTGTTTTTTTTTTCCTCTTGTTTAGGTCGATACCACTTCAGGTGCCTTCTGGCTGTTTCTTTCTGCTGAACAATGTAACTTGTCCTGTTATTTACCAGATTTAGGATGTTTTCCCTTTTTTGTCTGCTCCAGTTTGCTGAAGGGTCGGGACAGCAACGGTTTCCCAGTCTTTCAGGAGAAGTTCATCCGAGAGTGCATCCGCAAGTTCCCGTACTGCGACGCCACCCTGCTGCAGCAGCTGGTGCGGAGTATCGCTCCTGTAGACATTGTAAGTTTGCAAACTAAACACTGTCTTCATTCCAAACGTTTTCCTGCCACACAGAACACAGGAGTCGAACAAAACGTAACTTCAATGACTCAGAAAATTGATTCATAAATATCATCTGTGTCTTTGATGGCGGTATTTGAGATATCTGATCAGATTTTGTTGTCCTCTTGGCGATCCTCCAGGGTAACGACCCCACAGCTCTCTCGGTGCTGACTCAGGCCATCACGGGTCAGGTTGGCTTCATGGACGCAGAGTTCTGCACGACCTGTGGGGAAAAGGGAGCTGAGAAAAGATGCTCCATCTGTAAAATGGTGAGCATCAAGACTACAGGAATAATTATCATTAAGGGCATTGAAGTGAAGGATTTCATGCACAGTTTGCTCTTTTTCCATTAACCAGGTCATCTACTGTGGCCAAGCGTGCCAGAAAATGCACTGGTTCACTCACAAGAAGGTCTGCAAGAAGCTCCAGGAGCAGCGAGAGAAGCAGGAGGCAGAAATGGCCAAACTGAGGATGGAGCAGAGCAAAGGTGATTCATCCAACATCCAGAAACTCAAAAACCGAACATTGTTTCATATCGACAAAATTTCATTGTCCGTTACAAATTTGCACAAATCTTTTTCGATATTCTGCTAATGTCGAAAAAACACAATTTCTCAACTGCAGGGTTTCCATTAAATAAGAGATGCAATTAAAATCGCACGTGAATAAACTTGTTGACGTGATAAGTCATTAAAAATCATGGCGGCGGCGACGGGTGTAAACACTCGCGTGTTTACACGGCACTAGTGCTCATCAGCCATCAGAGGAGACGTCGATGTCTTATTGAGGCGTTGGAGCGACAAGCCCCTTATGCTTGAGACCGGCTACGTATATGTGTGGCGTTTTGGGGAACTTGTACTCTGTGATTTTACAGAAGAGCTTTGGAGTCAACACTTTCAAATGACAAACTGAACTTTTGATGAACTGTGCGAGGCTGAGAGACCTCTGGTGGAGCCTGCTGGGCATTGTCCACGGATGCCAGTGCCTACAAATAAGCGCGGTGCTGCTGTCTACAGATTGGTTTCGATATAGCTGAAAAACCACTTTTTTTTTTTTTTTTTTTTTTTTTTTTTTTTCAATATTGCTGTGTTTCCATTAAGCAAATTTATTTCCGTGACTCCAATTCGCGCAATTTTATGGTCAACAGAAACACAGCTGATGTGAAGGTCCCATCGTTTGGTGACAAAAAGGTAAACACCAAAAGCTCCAAGAAGTCGTTTCCTGGTTGACTTTATCATCCCCCCTCTGTGTTGTGGAGGACTTTTGGCCCACTCTTCTCCACAGTGTTGCTTCAGTTATTACTTTCTCCCCTGCTCTCTTAAGGTCTCCCCTCTGCGTTTTGATCAGTTTGAGGTCTGGACTTTGACTAACGGAGTATTTCTCAGTCATTTCGTTGCAGGTTTGCTTCTGTGTTTGATATCGTTGTCCTGTTGACGACCCAGTTTAAATTAAGAATCAGCTTTCAGAACAGCCTCACATTTGACTCTGGAATACTTTGGGACACACAGGAAGTCATTGTTAATTCAACGACCTCAAGGTGCTCGGATCCTGTAGCTGGAAGACGAGCCTGAGTTATCAGCCCTCCACCTCTGTGCCTGACAGTAGGAATGAGCTGTCTGTGCTGATTTGCTGTTTGGTTTTTTTTCCCAAACATGGAGCTGTGCGTTATGGCCAAGCATCTCTACTTTGGTCTCCGCTGGCCAAAGGACATTATTCAAGAAGTTTTGTGGTTCACTCAGATGCAACTTTACAGACCTGAGTCACGCTGCCATATTGTTTTTGGAAAGAAAAGACTTTTCCCTTTGAAACAACCCATACCTGTTCAGCCTTTTTCTAATCGTACTGTTGTAACATGGAGGTTGTAGAGTCTGGGATATTTGATTTTGCATTTTCTCTGAGCTTTAGGCAGTCTGATCTTGGTAAATTTTCTGGATTGTCCTCTCCTGGGAAGATTGGCTGCAGTGTTTTAAGGTTTATTCAGTGAGTTATCACTCCCTCTTGCAGATTAATAGACTTCAAATAGTTCGGACTTGGACCTGGAACCCTTCACAGATTGATGGGCAACACCAGTTGATTCTGAGGTCATTGCTGGTCTTTCCGCCATGATGTTGTGTTAACACATCCCTGAGCAGCAAATGGTTGCTTCTTTTGCTCCTAAACCCCGGAACGTCATCTTCATGAAGCTGTTATACAAAAACAGAGTGTCTTCAGTAAGAGGCCTCTGTAGCGCTGCCATAATACAGACTGCTACAGGAGATTTCTCCTGCCCACAGCCATCAGCATCTACAGCAACTCTTTGAAGAAAATTGTACAATTTGAGTAACATTTCATTTCTCTCTTGAATCAGTAAAGTATGTTTAAATTCGACCTTCGATTGGTTTTAATAACACTGTTGAATCTGTAATGTTCTTTTGCACGTGAGGTCAAATTTACATTTTTAAAACGATATCAAAGCAAGATTGAAATGTAACAGAACGTGGCGATGGCTGGCTGTAACCTGAACTGGCTCTTGTCTTTTCAGAGGAGACTAAAGCCGTTCAGGAGGCTGCAGACTCCATGCAGGAGCTCTCAGTGGAAACAAAGAGCGAGGAAACGCCCTCAGACTCTGCCGCAGAAAGCTCAGACTCCGCTTCCATCACAGCTGCTGACAATTGAGGACCATCCTAACAGCCTGATTCCAGGCGGCACCTTCTCCAGGGCACAGCCACCCACCACAGACAGCAAGGAAACCGGCACGTTGACTGGAAACCAGAGACAGACTGGTCCAGGAAGAGAGAAGAAATACAAAACACATATTTATCAACATGTAACAGGCTGACACCGGAGACAGAACCACGTCTTTTTTTGTACATTTCCAAATGGTCCATTTCTGGTGTGTTTGTGGAAATGTGGAAGAAAACATGGAGGGGTTCAGGTTCACAGCGATGAAGAAGATGCAACATTAATCTGCCTTAAGGATCTGTAGCAAACTGAGAAAGAAGTGACTGCGCAGCCTGCCATTTGTCTGATTTATTTTTGTACCAACAGCTCCATCTTGTGTGTTTGTGGGTGTAAGGTGAGGCTGCTTAATGCTGACCAAAAATCTATTAAGATGTTTTTAAATGTAGATGATGTGAATGCGCGACTGTTCTAGTGAGTTATGGAATAAAATGTCAGAGGCAGTGCAAAAATATGTCAGTTAATAGATGAATAGTTTCCATGGGAAAAATAAATGTACTTAATTTCCCCTTGTAATTATGACACTTTCTGATGAGACAAAGAACCCAAAATTAAAGTATTTAATTCAATTCAGAATATTTCTGTTGTGCTGATTCCCAACAAATGTCTCAAGCCGCTTTACAAAACTACAAGATTTAATTTCTATCCAGCAATAGTTCAGTTCAGTCCATTCATTTAGACGAACTCAGAGTCAGTTACATACGTTCCAATTAAATCGTCGATATTAAATGATATAGCCATGTACCGTTTGCCAGACCAAGTGGTAAAGAGGTTTGATATCGAGAGAAACTGAGCTGATTGCAGCAGCAGGTCTTTTGTTAGCTTAATGTACAAGCTCTGAGCCAGGAGTCAAACTATGGGAGTCAAACTAATCATGATGAATCAATTATTGAAATTTATTAATTGTTAACCGGAATATACAGAGTCAAAAAAGATAATTTGCTAAAAGAACAACACTCAGAGCAGTAATTAAGCCAAAAATGTACAAAAAATATATACATTTTGAATTTAGGTTAGAAACTTACTTTGTAAATATGTTCTACCCAGAACTCCTCAACTGGCATAGTTTTAGCTTTAAATTCACTTTAAAAAAAAAAAATCTATTAAGCACCTTTTTGTTTAAAAACAGATTAGCCCTCCACTGTATTGATGTTAAATTGAGCAGAAACCCCTGAGTTTTTCACGTTGATGCTGTATTTTATTTTATTTTTTTAAAGATTTTTCAGGAAATGATCAAGCGTACATTAAAGGAATGCTATGTTATTGCATTTTATGCCAAACAATGTTTATTTTCTTATTTTAAAAATAAGAAAATAAGGCCAGGGGAAATCTAAGGCATTCTCTGAATCTGTTGGCCTTTACTCACTGCTTCAAATGACTGACTGCTCTGCCTAATACCAGATCCCTCTTTGCTGCCCTCTGGTGTTCATTTGAGACATGTCACCGCCGTGATCCATCCACGTCGGACCTTTTCTTCTAAAATTTCGACGCTTTGCTTGATGGGTTTCGTTGTTGTTTCAGTTTTTGGTCAGTGAGTGCAGTTACATCAAAAAGTAGCTGTGATCTGCATCAAATCTGTCCCCGAACGTTGTTTTCACACCAGAACACAACTCAGAAGTGGAAAAGTTACATATCATCAGCTCAAACTGAATTAAGAGAAAGCACAACAGAACCTTCTGCTTACGTTATTATAACAAAGCTTATTTTCTTCCTTTGGGACCTATTGCTACATATGTCTCAGTAATTGGCTGTAATAAAGCTGTGCTTCAGTAAACTTGTATGATTATGCAGATTAATTAGCATTAAAAGTGTAAATAGGTACTAAAACAACACATTTTCATTTTCATTGGATATTTTTCTGTTTCCTATTTGGTTGCTCATTAAACATTCTCTCAGACATAAATATAATATTGTTAATCTCTTTTTGTGGGGAATATTTCTTTGCTATCTCTAATTTTGTAAACATCTGTCTCATTAAATATATGTAAAGGAAATTATAAATATAAAACACAAAGTTAGCTTTAGATTTTAGCCGCTCCCTTCACACGCGCAAATAATTTGTTTCTATCATTACTGTAGTTTATAAAGATAACCACAGGGGGGCACTGTTGCACCAGAATTGAAAACGCCCTAAATTTTGGTTTAACTGTGAATGACCACATTTTTTCGCTGTTATTTTTTTCTGATTACAGCCTGACCAGTTCAGTCAAATCACTTACATCAGTTTGGTGTTTCTTTCAATAAAAAACAAAATGATTTTCTTCTAAATTCTTATTTTTTTTTCACCTACTTGGCCATAAATTAAACATTCAATATTATAATGAAACAATGTAAAAAGAACAAATTATTGTAGCTCAAAAAAGGGTTTGCCTTTCTTAAAAAGGCTTATGGTTTCCTGACTTTCTTGGTCAACTGTTTTTATATTATTGGTCTGGAAAATGTTTTCAGTCTATCCAGAGGCCTGCAACCTGGCACTCAGCAGCCACAAGTGCCTCTTTGGACCCTCCACAGTGGGTCTTAATGACTTTGGCTAAAAATGAAAAAGAATCAGCTAATGTTTTAAATTATAGTTATAACAACAAACAGAGGTTTAAGCAGTTTGTCAGTTCATTGAATAACTGTGTTGAATTTCCACTACAGAGTGACAATAGAAGTACCAGTAATATTTTTTTGGATCTGTTTTTCTTGCCATCAGGTTGGAAACTATGTGCTTTTTCTTACATCATTTCCCACAACTATCAACATCCCACAGAAGAACATATTTTCATCCTCTTTTTGCTAAAAATTTGGAGGGTTTTTTTTGTATTTTAAAACTGAAAAATAGAAAACAAATGGTGGTTCTTTAAAAATGACAACAAATTTCTGACAGTATAGATAAAAATGATGGGTTGTCTTTTTTTTCATAAAGTCATGCAACATTAGCATCTCTAAGCAAGTTTTATTTAGCTGGACTGAGGGCAAAAAATGCCTCTTTGGATTGTACAGGCTGCAGACCCCTGGTCTATTCCCAGGAATAACAACAACAACAACAACAACAACAACAACAAATCCTTGCTGTCTTTAAGTTTAATGAACAGGTGTGCCCAACTCTGTTTGAGTAAAAAGTAGTTGAATGTTTTTGGCCTTTCTTACTGTGATATTAAAACAAAAGTAAAAACATGGCTAATAAAAGAGAAATACTACGCGTTGTATGAAGGGCTCTAAATGGGCCTGATGATCTCTGACCGTTTTCCTGGTTAATCTTGAGGCTGAACTTCTCTCGATTGTTCGAATCTCTGCAACTCTGCAGAATTAATGAGCAAAAAATCAGTCACCACCAAAATAAAACAATTATGAAACAATCTTCCAAAGCACTTGAAAGATTCACAAAGTACAGAATAAAAAAAAAGTCTGTTAATCATGTGTGACAATAATTGCATTAATATGACACAGGAGACAAAGGATCAACTGAGGAAATAACAGCAGCGGTTCAGACGCAATCTATCATCCATCGCGGATCTTCTTTTGGGAACATTTCCAAACCGTGTTGCCACGGTGACCCTCCCTTTCAGCTCTTTTCAAGGTGTTGAGCATACCTTTTGTCCCCTTCTGCTCTGTCTTACCACACCTCTAATTACTGCATGTGGGTCCTTCCTGATCATAAACACACTCCTGCCGTGCTGCTTGTCAATGTGCAGTTAACCCGGCCACCTTTCACTTCCTATGAGGGTTGGGGGGCCACACGGTTACTGCAGCTGAGTTTCAGCACCCTCAGGGAGGCACCTCTCACTTTTCTCTTTCTTTTACTTAGTGAGAGGCACTAAAGCTGGCGCCATCCATGTTTGCCTTTTAGCATTTCATTCCAACCCCATTCCAGGAGAAACTCAAAGGGGGGGTGAAGAGTAAATATTCTTCTGAGAAGAGGTGGCTGTGCTGCCCTTTATTTTCTCTTGGAAGTAGACTGAATGGGCCTGTGGCATCTCTGTTTGAGAAAGGAATAAAAGAGACAGGAGACACCAATAGGCTGTGTGTGAAGTTTAATAATAATAACAGGCTGAGTGAATTCAAAATGAAATAATTACTGAACCACAAAAGTATTTCCAAGTAATGGTGCATTATTTTCCAGCTGATTCTCGAGATAAAAGCTGATTTCAGAAAACATAGACAGCGGTGGTTGTGTTTTCTACACAGGGCGACCTTAGGAAGGGCGGCCAGAAGGCAATAAATAAATCTCTTAATTATACTTAAACTCGGCGTTAGGACCACCTTAGAACAAGAATAGCGCAAAAAAGACAATATGTATCCATCCGCTTGTCCATACAAGGCTTTATGCATATCTCCAGCAGTTATGAACTCATACCTGAGGGCAATTTAGAGTAACCAATTAACATTACAGGGAGAACATGCAAACTTCATGTCCTGCAGACTAGGATTCGAACCCCAGACCTTCTTGCTGCAAGGCAACAGCGCCACCATGCAGCCCAGAAAATATACTGTATTGACTGGTAAATACAGCTGAAATCCATCCATCCATCCATGAACAGAACCTATGCTGCAGGTAGATTTTGTTCTTTTCACCTGTAAAACAGCTTCAGTTCAAACACAGTTTTCCATCTTTGTTCAAGTCAAACTTAAGTGAGACCTTTTAATCTTTACTAAGTCAAAATATTTTGAAGTGAAAGTGTTGTTGGAACTAAGACTTAGGAAGTGGTAGATTACAACTCAGTGGTTTTTATTCTCTAGTTTTAAACATTGTAATTGGTTCTGTCCTTTCATCTCTTTTGTTAAAACTTTTCTTCCTGTGTCTTTTTCTTCTTCATATCCTCACCTGCTTCACAGTAAATGCTTTTGTCCTTCAGCGTTGGCCGGTTAGCCAGCCCCTTTCTGTAATTTTGCACCTTTTTGGTCCATTTTTTCCCCATCCTTCCTGTAATCTTATTCTTATTTCCTTTATCCTTTTTCACCCAACAATCCTTGGATGAATCCAACTTTCCTCTTTTCCTCTTTATAACACCCAGGACTCTGGGTGTTACAAACTAAAGCTTGCATGTAAATTTAAACTTTTTTTTACTCACAACACACTATCTGTTTGTATTTCAGTCAAAAGAACACCTTTATTTTGAACTACTTGTTTTCAGCAATCTTCACTGTGACAGAAGCAAATAAGCAGCGGATCTCACATACTAGCTTTTATTAGAATTAGGGATATTTCTTTTATAAATTAGATAAGCAATCATTGAGTGTTTCTCATATAATTAATAATATCTCATCTCGGTTTGTACAGCACGCAAGCAGAGATAGATAGTCTAAGCCTTTGAATATTTAGACAGGCAAAACATTTGTGAAAATATCTGATTGATTATCTGACACCAAAGATGAGCCTTGGGGGCCAATCTGTGTTTGTAATAAGTTATCTGATTTTCCTGGGAGACAACAAATTATACAGGATGTTATACTGTTAATTCTTATTCTTATTATTCTTAATATTATTAAGGAGAAATTTGCAATTTATGATGCGCAAGTTATAATGTAATTCTTCTGGGACACTATTACTGTTCTTGTCAATTCCTCTCTCTCCACTGCATGCCTCTCTCTCTCTCTCTCTCTCTCTCTCTCTCTCTCTATATATATATATATATATATATATATATATATATATATATATATATATATATATATATGTCTGCGTCAGGTGCTGGGGAACCAGGGCACCTTCACAAAAAATGGGTTACTGGAACAAGACGGAATTGGGCGAGAGGTGAAAACTTGGATCTGTTGGAATGCTACTACTCAAGTAACCCTAGTCAGAGGGGTTACATGCAAAGAATGTGGGAGGAATGGTTATGTCGACATCCCCATTCAACACTAACTGCCAAACAACTAGTAGCTCAGTGTTCCAACGTCCGCAAACGGCAAATGCTGTCACAACTTCAGATAGACGAGGTACAACACAAATGCTACGGCAAGGGGAGTCAGGACGCCAGGTCAGAGGGGAGTTAGCTTCAACTCCCCACCCGGAGATTGGGTATGCAGCCCCAATAATGAACGAACCATCAAAGCTGAACGAGTCAGCAACTGACCTGAGAGGTAGGATTGTGGCCCGAATGAACACCAGGCAATCCCGATGCCAATTACAACGGCTGAGTGAAGTACCATCAGAAAGTCTCATTGAAGATGTGAATGCAGCATTGAGAACGATCCCTACCAACACCATAACGGAAACCAATGAGCTGGTGTACAACTCAGCATCAGTGATCCTTCAGATGCTTGGCTATAGGAGCAACCATGAGATTCAATACCCACCATGGAAAAGGTGGTTAGAGGTAACAAGGAGGGAAGTGAGCCAATTGTCAGCCAATTGTCAGCCAATGGTCTGGCTGTACCAATACCAGTACCGGTACCAGATGCCCATACCTTGGCATCCAAGCCTTGACCAGTCGCTTAAAGAGGTACACGAGAGAAAATGAAGCCAGGAGGATTAACCGGCTCTTCTCCACCCAACCAGCTAAAGTGTACTCTCAATGGCAGGGTAATAACAGACCCACCAAGGAAAGGCATATGGGAAAGGGAGGCGACCCACAACAGCAATGCACAGTGGCTAATCTAATCTAAGCTAAGCAACCTCCCTGAGCAAGCCCCAGTAACTATCACAGTGGCAGATGTCCAAGAAAGAGTCTCAGGTATGAAAAACTGGACAGCACCAGGTATATATATATATATATATGACATGATCCATGCCTACTGGCTAAAGAAACTCACTGCCCTCCATGAGCGACTGGCAGCTCAAATGAACCAGCTGCTACAAAGTGGGACTCACCCTGAATGGTTAACTGAAGGGCGCACAATCCTGATCCAGAAGGATCCCTCAAAGGGTTCGGTTCCATCCAACTATCGGCCAATAACCTGTCTCTCTACAACATGGAAGCTCCTGTCAGGCATCATAGCAGCTAAGATAAGTGGGCACATGGATAAATACATGAGTACAGCACAGAAGGGCATCGGCATAAATACCAGAGGAGCCAAACACCAACTCCTGGTAGACCAAACAGTCGCCCAAAACTGCAAAACCCGACACACCAACCTGTGCACGGCTTGGATTGATTACAAGAAAGCCTATGACTCAATGCCTCACACTTGGATCATCAGATGTACAACATCAACAGGACTCTAAGAGCCTTCATTGCAGCCTCGATGGGGATGTGGAAAACCACCCTTGAAGCCAACTGCAAGCCAATTGCACAAGTGTCCATCAAATGTGGCATATACCAAGGAGACGCTCTGTCCCCGCTGCTGTTCTGCATAGGTCTGAACCCCCTCAGCCAAGTCATCAACAAGACTGGCTACGGATACCGACTCAAGAACGGAGCCACCATCAGTCACCTCCTCTACATGGATGACATCAAGCTGTACGCTAAGAGCAAACGAGACATCGACTCACTGATCCACACCACCAGGATCTACAGCACTGACATTGGGATGTCATTCGGACTAGAGAAGTGTGGTCGGATGGTTACACAGAGAGGGAAGGTCATCCACACAGAAGGGGTCTCACTCCCAGAGGGAACAATAGCAGACATTGAGGACAGTTACAAGTACCTGGGAATACCACAAGCAAATGGCAGCCTCGATGAGGTCACAAGGAAAGGAGCCACAGCCAAATACCTCCAACGAGTAAGGCAAGTCCTGAGAAGCCAGCTCAATGGCAAGAACAAGATCCGTGCGATAAACAGCTATGCCTTGCCAGTAATCAGATACCCTGCAGGAATAATAAGCTGGCCAAAGGAAGAGATAAAGACCATGGATGTTAAAACTCGGAAACTACTAACCATGCATGGAGGGTTCCACCCTAAATCCAGCATCCTGAGACTATACACGAGCCGTAAGGATGGAGGCAGAGGACTAGCGAGTGTGAGAGCCACTGTCCAGGATGAAACATCCAAGATCCATAAATACATCAAGGTCAAAGCCTCAACCGACGATGTGCTCAGCGAATGTCTCAAACAATGGGGACCAGAGGATGAGGTGCTGGAGGAACCATCATGGGAGGATAAGGCCCTACATGGGATGTACCACCGACAAATAACTGAAGTGGCTGATATCAGGAAATCCTACCAATGGCTGGAAAAAGCTGGACTCAAGGACAGCACAGAGGCACTCATCCTGGCTGCACAGGAACAGGCCCTAAACACCAGAGCAATAGAGGCTCAGATCTACCACACCAGACAAGATCCAAGGTGTAGATTGTGCAAGGAGGCCCCTGAGACAGTCCAACACATAACAGCAGGGTGCAAGATGCTGACAGGGAAAGCGTACATGGAACGTCATAACCAAGTGGCAGGCATAGTGTACAGAAACATCTGTGCAGGATATGGACTGGAAGCCCCGAGATCAAAGTGGGGCACACCCCCAAAGGTGGTGGAGAATGACCGAGCTAAGATCCTGTGGGACTTCCAGATCCAGACAGACAAAATGGTAATGGCAAACTAACCGGACATCGTGGTGGTGGATAAACAACAGAGGAAAGCCGTTGTGGTGGATGTAGCAATACCAAGCTATTGCAACATCAGGAAAAAGGAACACGAGAAACTGGAGAAATACCAGGGCCTCAGAGAGGAACTGGAGAAGGCCTGGAAGGTGAAGACCACAGTGGTGCCTGTGGTCATCGGGGTCCTCGGGGCAGTCACCCCCAAACTGGAGCAGTGGCTAAAACAGATCCCAGGAACAACATCAGACATCTCAGTCCAGAAATGCGCAGTTCTCGGCACAGCCAAGATACTACGCAGAACCCTCAAGCTCCCAGGCCTCTGGTAGAGGACCCGAGCTCAGAGGTTGAGAAAGACCACCCGTGGAGGGTGAGAAGGGAATTTTTTTTTTTTTATATATATATAT
The DNA here is from genome assembly GCA_014839685.1 of Anableps anableps. Taxonomy (NCBI): domain Eukaryota; kingdom Metazoa; phylum Chordata; class Actinopteri; order Cyprinodontiformes; family Anablepidae; genus Anableps; species Anableps anableps. The sequence continues at coordinate 6,416,387 of CM026072.1, forward strand.
ATATATATATATATATATATATGTATGTATATATATATATATATATATATATATATATATATATATATATATATATATATAGTGTGTGTGTGTGTGTGTGTGTGTGTGTGTGTGTGTTTGTGTGTTACATTTATCTAAGTTTACAGTTATACATTTATATTTTTAATAAACTCATCCATTTTTATATTTTCAGATAGTTACTCCTGTACTGTCCACTTCATACTATGACAAATTTCCCAATTGTGGGACCGATAAAGGATTATCTTATTTTATCTTATCTTATCTTATCTTATCGCCAGAGACTGAACAGAATTTGGTTCTACCCTTGTAAATTCAACCCTTGTAAATTTCCCTTTAAAAAGTCTTTCAGCAGCATCTGTTGTTTTCTCTACTCACTTTAAGTTCTCGTGGTCAAGTTCCACCATTGACCACTAGATGGCTCTACATTCTATAAGCGTCTCCTTTAACCTAATTCAACAATACGAAAATCTCAAAGGATGCCAAATTTCCCAAATATTTGCATACTCACATAGACTGAAAGTTTAGAGTCGTACAGTGATTACTGTGTTTGGTTTATTCTCTCAATATCAAACAGCTATTCCAGTAAAACAACAGTACGTTAGTCAAAGTGTATTTTAATACGTCCATTTTTTGATCAGAGAACTTGAGGAATTGCGCTTCAGTCTTGGAATACCATTTGCATAACAAACAATTAAAATAGCATTCAATTTGAGGCCACAAAAGACATTTAATAGACCAAAACTATTTGATTTTTGTTTTTTTTCATGACATCATTAAAACAACAAAAGTCACTAAAAGCAAAAGTGTGTTTGTTTCAGTATCTCAGCTGCAGATTTGAATTTGAACAAGATTTAAATAGAACAATAAAGAAAAACTTCCAAGAAATGTGTTTCTGTTATACCAGCTGCCAAAAAAAAAACTATCTTAGGACACTTTTGGCAAGTAGTGTTGATTTATAGCAAACCTTTGTTGTTACTTTTTTTTTTTTTTTTAATAAAAGAGGGTTTATCTGTTTGCTCTTTTCAGCTCAGAGTGCTTTACTCAGAACACTGTGCTGTGAATAAAACTGTTTAACATTAATAACTTCTTGCATGCTAGAGATGTTAAAATTACTGCGTTTAGTTCCTTTAAACACAAGATTAAAACACACAAGTAGGTGGGCCTAATCTAATTCAGATCATTATGCTCATTAGAAAAATTGTATTATGTGTGTTTTATGACACAGAGTAAGTTGCATATGAAAGAAAAAAAGAGAAATCAGTCATCAATATCTTGATAAAGGTGGTTTCCAGAACAGAACAGAGCTTATAATGGCAACAACACAGAAACAAGTATTAAACTAGAGCAGCAGAGGCCAGGGTCTTCATCAGACACCATCCAAAATGCAGGTTGGTTGGAGATACCCCAGCCTAACACTTTATAGCAAGGTGTAAAATGCATGTAAAACAATGCAAACTGAATGGAATAACTAGGTGGCAGCAAAGTGTAAATAAACATCAAGTATGATCTCACAGCAGAAGTCGGACTCACCCACCCAGAGTGGTGGAGAAGGATTAGACAAAGGTCATGTAGGGCTTTAAAATCCAGCTTCATAAGGAGGTGATGACAACCAGCCAGACACTGTGGTGTATGAGTCAGTGGCCAAGAAGATATGTTGACTCCAATTGACTGGAAAAGTTAGAAAATGCAGAATAAAAAGATAAAGAGATGGTTTTTCTCTTGGACAACATGGCACTTTGCCCAGGGCGCTAATTCATCAGGGGTTGACAGGAGTGCTATAAAACATATCTAACGTTAGCTTCTCTAATGTGTATTGTATAGCTTATTTGCCTGTCAGTGAGAAGTGGGAACCCCTCTGCTTAATAATGTTATTCAAAACATCTAAAATATTTAAAAGATAATGCAGCTTGTAAAGCTAAAATACCAAGGTGCAATACTATTTGACACACTATTGGCTGGCGTTTTTCAAAGCAGCCAATCCAGAAACATTTATTTTCCATGGTGCTGATTGGCTGTACCCCCAAAAGCGGACATAAGGAAGAGTGTGGATGTTACCTTCTGTGGTAGTGCTAAGATGGTTCCCAATGTGTGTATTAATGCATATTAAGGTATATTTGGTGTTTGAACTATTAAAACAGGCAGTTCTGAGTGTTTTTAGAGAAGTTCTTAAGTGTTTGTGGATTTTTAGCAATTAGCAGGCGGTGGTGGTACTTAACTCCTGCTAATAGCACGGGTCCACTGTATTACTAATCATTGCTGAATGAAAGGATTTTAACATCTTGGCTGCTTTTGATGATCTCCAGTTCAAAATCTAAAATAATTAAACTGATCAAACCTGAACTGGATAATTCTACCATTCTAAAGGCTAGTAAGCAACAATTTAAGATTTATGAAATTATACAAGATGTACATGTACCAGAGATGCTAACATCTCAGTGAGGAAATAGATGTAAAGTTAAAGGGGCAGTATTAAGTATTTTCCAAGCATTGGTAAATACTTAATACCGAGCCATTTTATAGCACAATCAAGTAACTGTGTCACCTTCAGTTGTTACAAAAATGCTGTATATATCAAATATGACTTGAAAGAAATTCAACTTCATAATTTAACACCTCCATATTGAGCCTCTGTCTCTTTAAGAAAGTCCTGCTCTTTCTGAAACTTCACCTTCAGGAAGTCACTATACCATTGCTCCTTCATTAACCCTTTAACAACGTTTTTATCAGAGTTTCACTGTGAAGTAGCTCGTACAATAAGCTCAGCAGATGCGCAGTTCCATCAGATGTTTGCTAATTGCTGCTGGCTAGTCTGAAGGAGCTGAGTGGGGAAGTCATAGGGGAAGGGTGTTTTGTGTGTTGGAAGCTCGGAAGCATAGACACTGCAGCTCTGAGGAGGAGCTGGGTCTCAAAGGTGGAGCTAGGTCCATCCAGGCGTTTTGCACAGCTGAATGGTTGCCATGGGAGATTAAAGGATTTCTCAAACATGCAGGAAAGAATGAAGACAGCACTCCAGGTATGTTTTTGATGAGGGAATAACATTATAACATGATGTAAAGCTCAAAAAAGTCGTTTTTTCATATCACTGTCCCTTTAAGGCCACAATGGTTTCAATGGTCATCAGAAAATGTGAAGCTGTGACCCCCAAACTGGAGCAACCTCTAAGATCTCTCTGCACTCATAAGAACGGTTAAGTTGCAGTGGTTTGCTTACGGGTACAAAACGAAGGTACCACAAAACAAGTTGGTACAAAATGGGAATGCAGAGAGTGAAAGCCTGTCCTCACAACAACAATCAGATTCACTAAAACTGTGCATAGTACCCAGTAATGCACATATTATCTTTTCTTTAAGGAAATAGAACAATAAATAAAAATTCAACTCAACAAGACACATCATAAGACATACATGAAAGATTTTTAATGTTTAGCCCTGTTAGACAGTAAAGAGAAGTTTAAAACCTGTCTTCTTGCAACTGTTTGATTAACAAACCAATTGCTTTTGCTGTGAAAGACTGTTTTGTCCTATTTTTTGAAAAGGGATGGGTGGCTATGCATTCTCCCTGCAGGGTAACAGTTCAAAGGTAGTAAATGAGGATGCTTTTGATCAGCTAGAATCCTCTCTGCTTTGTTAAGGGACTTCAATGCATAGCTGTGCTTTCAACAGGTATAGAGAATGAATAGGAGGATCGTAGCTTCTCCAAACATTATTTTCTGTACTGGTCCTGGTACTCCTTGAAACCTTTAAATTGTAAAAGCTAAATTAAATAGAAGAATTATGATAAAATTCCAATAACGTGTCTAATTTCTTTCCCCCTTTTTTTTTTTTCTCGATTTTTTTGTCTTTAGTTGATCATTTCCAGTATAAAAGTTGCCTGAAGGCCCCTTAAAAACACTTTGGACCACAATTCTAAGCAAATTTGCAATAATGAAACATAGCGGAGGCCGCATCATGATCTGGATCACTTGGTACTAAGGCTTTCGTCATGGCGGATAAAATGATGAACAGTTATAAAGACCAGTTAATTTTAGCCAGAGGGATTTCTTAAAGTTCAGGAAAGGCTTTGCCAGAGTCCAGAACCAAACTTAAAAGAAAATCTGTGGGGTCTCCTGAAGAAAGCGGTGTACATAAGATGTCCCCACAGTCTGACAGATTTCAACAAGGTGGGCCAAGATGTGGGATGCCGATAGACTCCTACCAAAGAGGACTAAAAGGTTAAACTGAATCAAAGCTTGGTTCAAAACAGTATAACTCTAAGGCTGTGCACACATTTGCAGCCATGTTTTGCCACTTTTTAAAATCTATTTACAAACAGATTTGTTTGTTTTTAAGTTGAACTCTGCATGATTATTTGTGGAAAACAATAATACAAAAAAAATCTTCATGGTGGAAGACAGAGGCATCTTCTTCAACGTACAGGGTGAATCATAGGCTTTTAAAAATAAAATAAAACAAGTGGGCGAGGTTTGAGTCCAGCAGTGATGAATAGCGACCAATCAGATCCTCCAGAAGCAGACATACCTGAGCAGCTGCCAGAGCAGGAGGCGGGTCGGCTCGTATTTAAAACCCGTCTCCTCACACTCAGCAGCTCATCCAGCATCAGGATACTTTTGTCAGCTTCCCTCAACTTGTCACTTAAAAAAAAAAAAAAAAAAAAAATAAAGGAGAAGAAGAAGCCATGCACCTCCGTGCACACGCGTCGTGTCGCTCCCTCATCCTGCTCTGCATCCTTCTGAGGAGCTGCCAAGCCGTGAAGAATGACGCCACGGAGCGGGTGTTCTCGCACGCGAGCCCCGCTCCGGCTACGGAGCTGCAGAGCAACGCGTCCCTGAACCGCGCGCGCACCGGAGGGCGAGGCCAGGGCGGCGGCGCGGCGGCGCATGAGCGAGGCGGTGAGTTGACAGGAGACGTCCTGCAAGGAAGGATGCTCTGCCCTTTTACCGCAACACTAACTTTCTGTAACAATGCTTGGTTTATTTGAACAATGTTGATTTATCTAGAAACAGCCACATATTTTAATAGAAACGTTTACATAGAAAGAAAAAATCTTTTTTCATTTGGATGAATTAGTGTCACTGTCACACCTTTAAATATCATCTATTTATCAGTTGTTGAATGTGATGAGTAAAACATGCTGGAAAAAGTTTCAAAAACAATATTTCAACATAAGTAATCACTTTTATAGACGCTTTAAAATAACCAGAGATGTTCAGATAATATTACCTTAAAAATCAAAATATGTGCTGCATTTCTGAGCTAACAGACTATTTGATTGTTTTACTTAAATCCTAAGGAAGAAGCATGTTTGACTAAAAGGTCAAAATGGAGCCTAAAAAATAAGTATTGCAGAATAACACAGTAGACATCTGTTCCTGATGTTACAGGATGACTCTGTCAGTCACTAACAAGCGTCAAAAACAAGTGAACAAACATGCAAAATAGTTTAAAATGTCCCACCAGACACTTAAAAATGAAAAGTAGCTCAAACATTTGAGCAGTAAAATTAAAGTGAATTAAAAGTAAAAGTATGCAAAAAAAAAAAACAACCCAAGAACAATAATACAAATTTTATTTTAAAAAAAGATTTCTATTTTATATTTTTATACTCAAACAATAGATTCATAAAAAGGTAGTAAAAGACATAAAACAAGCATATTAATAAACAGAAATGTCCCCTTTGCTCATCAGCAGAGAGAGCTGTAGCAACGTACCCACCTGACTGGCTGCAGTCCAGATGGATGAGGTTCTCTCCATGTACCATTGTTGCCCTGCAGCTCTGCTAGTATGAGACCCTGATGCATGAGGATGTTTGGTTGGGGGGGGGGGGGGCAGGAAGACAGAGCCCATCCTGGCTCCATTCATCCAACGCTGTCACAGAGGTGTATGGAGCTGCATGAATGGAGCGGGTCTTGGGTTACAGCTACAGAGGGGAGAACAGGGGGGGACGGTTTTCATAGCCTGCGGGAGTCAAAGCTGCCTGCAACGATGCATTCCTCCTGCTAATGATTTTTTTTTTTTTTTTCTTTTTTGTCACCATTCTGTAATTATTTTTTAAGGAAAAAAAATTGAGGTGCTATTGTCCCGCATCCTTGTCTTCGTGTTTCTTACCAGAAGCTTCAGATGGACTCACAGCCGATGTAATGGGAGAAATCTAGACAAACTTAAGTCAGAAATCCTAAAGACAGAATGTTTGAATTGTTTAAAAGTATCTATACCTCTAAAAATGATCACACCCCTCTCTGTTTGCACACAGATCGGAGTCAGATTGGCTGCAGAGAGCTGAGGTCCACAAAGTACATCTCAGATGGCCACTGCACCAGTGTCAATCCCATCAAGGAGCTGGTGTGTGCAGGCGAGTGCCTCCCAGCCCAGATGCTGGAGAACTGGATCGGCGGGTCCCGCGGCAGGAAGTTCTGGGCCCGCCGGAGCAGCAGCCACGACTGGCGCTGTGTCAACGACAAAACCCGCACCCAGCGCATCCAGCTGCAGTGCCAGGACGGCAGCACAAGAACGTACAAGATCACCGTGGTGACCTCCTGCAAGTGCAAGAGGTTCTCAAGGCAACACAACGAGTCCGGCAGCAAGTTCGAGGATCCATCCGCGCTGCAGCCATCGCTCCTCCACAGACACAAATCCAAGAGCAAGAAGAGGCTGGGCAAGACCCGGCTGAGGGAGAACTGGCATGAGACTGAATCCTAAAATCTGCAAGATGTTCAGATTGACTCTTAAAAATCCTTTGGGAGGTTTCTCCTTTTCACTTTTGGAAGTTGTGGATTATCTTTCTGTGATTTTGACCTGACTCATGTAAAGTCAGTTAACTAAGATGGAGACTTCAAAGAGGATTCCCAAAGACTTTTGATTTTAAAAATGTGAACAGAAGTGGAATGTACAGTCTGGAGAGTTCGATGTACTAGAACACATTATCCCTTTTGGGCTGTGCAAATTCTCTCTGTGTTTATGGAGATCTGCATCAAACTAGCAGAAAAACACCATATATCTTTAAAACTTCGACTGTAAATAGCTGCACATATATGAAAATCCTCCTTACATTTTGAAATATGACTGTGTTTATAAGATTTTACTGTGTAAGAAATATGATGTTTGATGTAATATATTTTTTGTAGCAATATGGTCAATTCATTTGTTTAGCATCTGCAAAAGCTTCAGTCTTGTTATAACATTGTGTTAAATAAATCTTGCAATTTATCACTTGTTGTTTCATATTGTTAATAGGTTTAAAACATTTTATTGATGTGAGACCTTACAGCCTAGACTATGCTGTAAAAACTGTTAGTTGAAATCCAACAGTTTGTACAACTATAGACAGAAAAAGGTTGTCTCTCTTTCAGATCCCTGGTTTCACCTGTCAAGACATAATACAAATGTCCTGATGGGTACCATGTTGACAAAAAAGCACACAGAAAATATTGTATAATTGTCATTATTTATTACACAGAAACAAAGCAGATTGGAAGGCTTATTGGTCTGGAACGCAAGCTGCGTTTCCATTAAAAAGGTGCGCAAATCTCTGTCAATTTTCTGCTAATGTTGAAAAAACACAATTCTGCAATTGCGGTGTTTCCATTAAATAAATTAAATTAAAATCAAGTGAATACGCTTGTTCACGCGATAATTCATTAAATACATGCCGCGGCATAATCCTCCAACTACTTCCTGTTGTCATCTTCTTCGTGGTTTGCGACAGTGGCAACATCTGGTTGTTGATCATGTGACTGGTGTGATGTGAAAAAAGTGTTTCCATTGCAGTTTTGCGTAATAAACCAGTTTCGATACGGCTGAAAAACCACCTCATCCTAGCGCCAAAACGTTTTCTCGAAAAAGGACTCAGAGTAGAGTCGCTGCTACTCCACGTCGAGAGGAGCCAGTGGAAGGTGGCTCGGCCATCAGGTTAGGATGCCTCCTGGACGATGTTCCAGGCTAGTTCTACCAGGAGGAGTCCCAGTAGAAGACCCAGGACATGCTGGAGGGACTGTGCCTTGGCTGACTTGGGAACACCTTGGGATTCCCCAGGTGAAGCTGGCCCAAGTAGCTGGGGAGAAGGAAGTATGGGCTTCTCTGCCTAGGTAAACATCTGGAACAATGCCGTTTGGACAGCTGAGACAAAGCTGTATGGGCATAATGCACAGTAATGGGTTAAGCGAAAATCAAAGACACCATAACGGCACAGACACCTGATACCAACTGTCCGGTACGATACAGAATGGTGATGATATGGGCTTGTTTTCCAGCCACAATACACAACGCCTTGCAGTAACTGAGTCAACCATGTCCTCCGCTGTTTACCAAAATATTCCAGAGTTTAATATCTATCTGTCCAACAGCTGAAGCCCAAACTGGGTCATCAACAGGACAATGTTTCAACACACAGCAGAATATTTACAACAGAATGCTTGAAAAAAAAAAAAAAAAAAAAAAAAAAAAAAAAAAAAAAAAATGGATTCAAGGTGTCGCAAAAGGCCAGATCTGACCCGATTGAAAAGCTGTGGTGGGACCACACAAAAGCTGGTTAGTCATACAGGAAGAATTATACTAACAATGTTCTATGAGCTGTTGAATCATGTGGTGAATTTAGTTTTTTCATGCTATTTCTTTGTTAATCTCTTTTATTTTATCTCTTTTATTGCACATACAAACTAAAAACAATGAGACAGTAAAAAAAAAAAAAAAAAAGTTTATTTAAATAATGCTTGTGCGGAATCTTATGTACACTTCAGATTAAATTTAAATAATTTTAGAATCTGGTTAATCATGTTTGATATGTTTTGGCTCGTAAAATCCAAAAACTGAAGCAGGATGTACTTTTTTCCTGAAGTCAACAGAAATCTACTATGTGGACACAAACAACAAAACTAAGTGCATTAAGTAAATTCTGATGTATTTCTGCTGAAAACTGGATTTGTCTCTCAAACACTGTAGCGGGAAATTTGCAACTTAAAATATTTATTTGCAGAAATTTGGTGCCCTGGGGGAACAACTGTCGGTTTGCTGACAAATATCTGTCAAGTTGAATTGATAAAAGTGGATATGATTTAATTTTCAAAGTAAAGTAAAGGCTCTAACGACATTAACGAGTAAAGAATCTAAAGCATTTTTTGAGGCTGACAATGGATACTTGTTCTATACTCTCCAAGGATTAAACATATTATATTTATTCTAATATCTTGGTAGGGTTCTACATTTCAGTGGTTTCTTCAAATGTTTCATTTCCCCCTCTCAAGAACAGGAGTTTCCAACTTGAAGTACTATACAAATTCCCAGTATCAAAGTCTGTAATTGCAATTCATTTATTTATTTACAGATAATAATAATAATAATAATAATAATAATAATAATAATAATAATAATAATAATAGTAAGTATGATCTTTCTCAATTGTTACCTTGCTGAATTAATTATGGGTAGAGAGTCCGTAAATTATTAACTGCGTCATAAATTTTTTAAAACATTTTTCAAATAATTTAACTTGTTTCTTTTTTTTTCTTTTTTTTTTTTGCTTTGTGTTTGCTGAAGTAAGTCACCAGAGAGACTATTAAGTATATACAATTTGCAAATATTATTCATAAATAGTGAAAATAACTGTAAGTGTTTCATACAATCTATGCTAAAAAATTGCTCCGTTATGCAGGCCCTTAATCCGAAACACACAGTGTCTTATTTTGAAAGGCTTGAGCGGAAGCACTACCATTGCAGTGTTAGCTTCACAGCGCTGTCGTATTCCGCGCTTCTCCATCCACGCTCCCACATTGACAGACATCCTGCCTATCGGTCAGGAATGAACAGTTTTTGGAGAAACCCCCATTGACGCCCCTTTTACACCTCCAACCGTGAACAGATGGAGGTCAGTCCCGTTTATGTGCTAAGTAATGATAGTGAACAGGACAGGCCACCTCATCCCCGGGGTTTCCTAACAGGCGAAGCCGGGAAGAGCGACCACCTTAAGGCGGGACTCTGCGTGGACTTCCCGGTGTCGGTGGTTCTTCCTGCCGGCGGCACCGGAGAGAGAACCGGACTGCAGACACCAAAACAGTTCTGTCCGTTTCTGGGTAGACCGCTTATAAGCTACACTATAGAGTCCTTTGAGAGGTAGGAAAATAAAACTATGACAAACCCCTTTTAGCTATAAAAAATAGGTACATAGAAAACAGATGGAAATATAGTTTTCTCTTTAACAGGGATGGTTTTACTGGATGTAGGGCCCCGGGGCTAAATAAATTGTTGCCCCCCGAACATCTCAAACTGTATTCATTATTTTCTCCAACCATTCACAAATCAAGCAGAATCCATAAGGAATTAGAAGAATTATTGAGACCTAATATACGAATCCCTTATTTTTCTGAAGACGATGTTAAAATCAAAATATGTTAGAACTTTCTTTTCCCAGTAATTACTGGTGAAATAGGGAGAAAAAAATGCCAAGTCGGCCAACATTAAAATGCCTCTGAAAGCATCAGGAAAAAAGTCCTTTCTACCCTTCTTGTCTGGATAGCAGAAGTAAAATGAAATTTATAGCTAGATGTACATGGAGAAATCATGATCAAGATTGTGGTGAACCAGAAATTCAATGTTTTTCCAGTCTGTGGATGCACCATTAGTGCTAGTAATTTCCACACACGCTAACCTGTTTAGTGTGTTATGTTAAGAATCATTGTGGTGTTGAAGCTGAAGTCACAGAAAGATAAGAAATGTATGAAGTTATTTGAAAAGAAACAATTTTCATATGACATATCCAAATGTGTGTCCTTTGGTGTTTTGAACTTCTGTTATTAAGGGTCCTGTGTTTGGAAATGTGAGCAGCCTTTTGGAAACCTTTGGGAAGTATGCAAGAAGGCTGCTTTTTAATAACAGTAGCTTTGTTAACAATTTAAATTACTGATGTGATATGGCAAACACAGTTGGTCAACTCTCTAAGTATTGTTATTAAACAGGATGTTGCCTCATTTCATGATACAAATAATGAATAAACACTACAGGAAGGCTAGAAGAAATATTTTTAATTCTGTTCTTATGTCATAGTTCTTAAATCAGCCTCAGAGTTGTGATTAGCAGATTTCTAGTTATAAACGATATAAAATGCCAATTTTAGACCTCTCAAAATTTTTGACAATGTTTTGGGAATTATAGCTTCCATGTTTATTTGTCCATGTACAAAGCAAACTGCCTTCTCAAATGAGAAGTACCAATTCTGGTTTGAAACGAGTTAAAATAATTAATAATTTTGATGACTGGTACTAAACATACAGAAAATACTTCAAATTAAGCCACTAATAGCAGCCACAAGATTCCAGTTTTTCTACCAGAACCCCCTCACAATTTTTGGGGAGGTATACTCGTATTTTAAAACAATGCAATATATTTGTTAAAAAAGTTAAATGTTTTTTTTTTTTTTTTCCTTTTTCAACTTTTTACTTCCGACTTCTAACTTTGCAGATGTTTTTTTTCCTGATCAATAAATATCTCGACATAGATACAGTGTGTTATGAGAAATTCCCTCTATTTTCTAACTGGAGTTTGAAGTTTTTTCCCCCTCACATCCTGGCATGGTTAACCATGGCATTGTTAGGCATGCCAGGATGTACTCCAGGGTGTGTGTTTGCATGGAAGGAGTTTGTTTTATTGAGGGATTACCTTTTACAAGAAACATAAGTGGCTTGTTTTGTGTGTTTCAGGATGCTTTGATCCTGCCTTGGCTGGAGTGTTCTGTTCAGGATGGCTTTTATTAATCACATAACTGCTGTGGAGGAATACCTTGATTTTAGCAGAACTATATAGTGTTATAAATAAAACAAAAGCAAAGGTTTGTTGTTTGAAGGAAATTTCCAAGAAACGGTTCCATTGTAATTTCCAAAGTAATTTACGACGCATCAACAGTGTAAATTAAACAGCCAAGGTGGCTCGGGTTGAGAAAAAAAAAAAAAAAAAAAAAAGCACTGCCAAGCAAATGCTATATTTAAAAAAAATGCAATTTGTTGGTGGAATATTTGAGTTTTTGTCTTTGGCAGACATATGGACATATTTTCAACAGATTTCAGGCTCCATGATTGGAAGATGAAACAGAGGATGTTTACATTACATCTCAATCCCTGGCTGATGATAAAAACTATTAAAGCAACAACTGCTGTTGATCAGATGAGTCCTGTTAGCTTGTTGGTTATTGTTTGCTTGTCAGGAAGTGAATTAGAAGAGAAGAACACATGGAAATTGACTCGGTGATCACAGGGAGAGATTTCCTGAAGAGGAAACTGGTGAAATGATGGTGTCAAAACAACACAATCTGATCACTAACTGTCCACAGAGTTTTGTTTTTGCTTGTTTATCATTTGAATGTCGTATAGTTTATAGATCTGATCCGGTATCAGACCAGACACCAGCAATCCATCCTAGACTTCATAATTTAGATAGATGTTTGGACACTTAGAGAATAAAATATACACTGTAGTCCTATGAATATAAACAGGTGTTTAATTTTTATCAATACATATATTTGTTAGATGATCTGTAGGTTGACTCTATGGGCGGAGCCTATTTCTGTACCTTGTTTCCAGTGGACAGCCTGATTCTCAACACAGTTTTCTTCTGAAGGGAAAATGTTGGTGAAAAAAAATCTTTTTGGTGAAATTTATGTCTGATTGTTACAGCAATAATAACTTATGAAAAAGGCATAATTTTAAAGGCTAAGAACACCCGGCTCCATCTAGTGCTGATTGCTTTGGTTTGGGTCACCAAAAGTTTACCACATTTGCAGGTGAATTTTTTGCTTGCGTATTTAAAGTGATAAAAATAAAAATAATAATGTACATAATTGCACAATTGGATAAAAATTCATTGTTATAAATTCAATATCTAACAAAAAGTCTGATTCAAATTCTGACTCTGTACGGACCATGCGTAGTTCTATCCTTTATAATTTGCATCATTCTTGCAGGGTGTCATGGGTCCAAACCGTTGTGGTTGTTGTTGCGAAGGAAAACATTGCCTTGATGATGGGCATCGTCCAGCGGTTCCAGCACAAGAAGGTCCGAGTGGTACCCGGAGGCTCAACTCGCCACAGGTCTATCTGCAATGGAGTCATGGCTCTGGGGGAGGAGGGGAGGCCAGTGGCTGACAAACCCAAGGTGGTCATCATACACGATGCTGTGCGCCCGTTTGTGGACGAGGACTTTCTGCACAAGATAGTCGTGGCTGCCAAGGAGCAAGGAGTGAGTGCAGGAAGAGCTAATTTAGTAAATACAGATTAAATTAAGAGCAAAGTGAAGAAATGGAGTAAGATTCCATCAATCCGTCTGTCTGAATGGACCTAAATTGAGGGGACCTGCAATCATTGGAATCATGAACTTATTATAAGTCGAATGATTGTTCTGTGTTCAATGCTCAGCAAATGTCACCTTCTGGAAAAACTTACTGGTGAAGTCAGGAAATGTCAGTTTTCCAATGGACAAGCATTGCAGAGAATAACGGTAATCCCCGTTCGAATGGAGAAACAACCCTGAAAGCCACTCTGCTAAATTAAATCCTGACTAGAGCTCAGGCTTCATCTACTCCTGAGCCTTGAGCTGAAAACCAGAGAGGGCCGATCACAGAACAAAGGGGAAACAAATCCGCCATGATTAGCCATCCCAGATGCAGAAATTATACAGGAGAGCAGAGGGTGCTTGTGCGACCTGAGCGTAGTCTTTTACCTGGTTCTGTAAACAGAAACAAACCAGTCACAAAAACCATCCACAGCCGTGGTTTCTAAAGCAGACTAAAAGAGCTGAAAGAAAACGAACAGGTTTAATGATTGTACCTCATTTTAAACAGATTAATGCATCATTTCATGATGACAGATTCATCACAAAACATTTAGATATTTGGACTTTAAAAAAAGAAACTCAGATGATTTATTGTTAAAGCTGGAGGAAAGGAGGTCAGGTTATTAAAAGATCATTCGCAGATCCCAGCATTTATTGTTTGTCTGATCTTTGTGATGAACTCTTAGCAGGCAGTCTGGGCTTTATTATCTCAGCGGTACCTACCCTCATGAGCCCTTCTTTGGTAAATGCAGCAGATTCATTTCTATCTCAAATGCATGTGTAACCCTTTGAACATGGTTACTTTGCATATTTAACCATTCCTCTCTTTATCATGCACCCCTATTGACTGCCTTCTCCTTATTTAACTAATGAAACAGGAGGTGTAAGTCAACTAATATATGTTCTGATAACTATTTTAATATGTTTTCCCTTGTGTTTTTAATCAAATCCATCCCTCTGCGGGCTTTAATTTTATTTTGTACAGGTGCAGTAATACATCTGAGCTGTATTTAAGAGCACAATCTGGTTTCATTACAGGGATTCGTAGCGATCAGTTTGAGGTGTGTTGTGAAAGATCACAGCCTGGTTGATGCATTTTGGTAAAGAGGCTGAAGCAGAAAGAGGATTTTTAACCAATTGGAATGAAAACTTCAAGTATAAATAGACTTACTCAAATGTCCTCATCCCTGTTTTCTTCAGCTTCTCCATATATGGCAGCACCAGTCATGGTTGTGATGTGGTCAGAATCAAACTCTACCTCAAACAAGTAATGATGAACCAACTGCAGCTTGAACTCTCACTCTGTCTGAGCTGTATTTGATTCTTCTTCATCCCAGTTGTATCGTGCAGAGACAAAAATCAATCTAGATATTGAAGCTTCAGAATCTACTACATGTTGTAATCTGGTAAAAGTGTTTACTAAAGCCAGCTGATCACCTCAAAACTCACTGCTCACTGTTATTGTCTGGTGACAGAGACGCGAATTTACATAGTACAGATTTGTTTTGTGCATTATATGTAGCAAGGAACTTGTTTGAGTCTAATTTCGCCCCTTACAAATACTTTGGTGAACATTATTTCTCTCTAAGCGCATTCTTGGCTTAATGTTTCATAATAATTTCCAGATCCTCCTGTCTTTTTCCACACAGGCAGCTGGAGCTATCAGACCACTTGTTTCCACAGTGATCGCCACAACATCGGAGGGATACCTGGATCATTCTTTAGAGCGAGCCAAGTACAGGGCCAGTGAAATGCCTCAGGGTTTTAGGTACGATGTCATCTGTCAGGCCTACCATAAGGTAAGTGCTGTTCTTTGGGTTAATGGAAGGATTTTAAGTAATTAGGGGTTTGGTTCTTTCTTGGTTTCTTCATTTTCTTCTTAGTTACTCTTTCTTGCACTAGAAGTTGCATCACAACAGATCTTTAAAGTTGTTTCATTAACAGTTCAGTGTGCTGAAAGCTGCAGGGTTTCAGTGTAAAGCCAATTGTACAAGGAAATAAAAACTTCATACTGTCTTCTGCTGGACCTCAGCACAGCATTCGACACTGCTGACCATGATATATTAATGAAGCGACTGGAGAGCTGGGTCGGACACTATAGCACAGTACTTAACTAGTTTGAGTCTTACCTAAAGAACAGCGACTTTTTCTTGTCATTAGGTAACTTTTCATCAGAGTGGACAGAAATCACATGCGGGGTTCCCCAAGGTTCCATCCTGGGGCCGCTCCTATTCAATATCTGTATGCTAAGTAATAAGATTAGTTACCATAACTATGCAGATGATACACATCTGTACATTACAATGTCACCAGGTGACTATGAACCTATTCAAGTGCTGAGTAGATGCTTTGAACAAATCAATGCGTGGATGTGCCAAAACTTTCTCCAGGTGAACAGAAACAAAACTGAAGTTATTATTTCTTAACCTAATGAGGAACGATTTAGAGTCAGCACCCAGCTTCAGTTATTACAGCTAGAAACTACTGATCAGGCCTGAAATCTGGATGTAGTGATGGACTCAGACTTGAACCTTCAGAGACACGTAAAGGCGATTACAAAGTCAAGCTTCTATCACCTGAAGAGCATTTCCAGGATTAAAGAATTAATGTCCCAACCAGATCCTGGACGCCTCCCTGGTGAGGTGTTCTGGGCACGTCCCACCGGGAGGAGACCCAGAGGAAGTCCCTGGACATGCTGGAGGGACTATTGTTCTTGGCTGGCCTGGGAACACCTTAGGGAGCTGGCCCAAGTGGCTCAGGAGAGGGAAGTCTGGGCCTTCATTTTCCATTGCTTTGGCTCTGCAATGGAATTTTTTTTTTTTTTTGCTTGTTTGTTGTTTTATTTTCCTTCTACTCATGTAGAGCACTTTGAATTGCCTTGTTCCTGAAAATGTGCAACACAAATAAACTGCCTTGCCTTGCCTTGCTTTGCCTTCAGGATCACCAAGACATTTCAAACATTGCTGGATTGCAGCAAATATGGAAACCCCAAATTAAGTGTGAAGGCAATCAAGACCGTACTGCTCTCTTAGTGCAGTTCCTGCTTTCCTGACCATCCCTACCAACAGTTTCCATATAAATATTTGAGGTTTTGTGTACCTTCACCATCAGTTTCAGTCGTACTGTGGTTGAGGAACATCATGGGGACTTCTGCTTACTAGCTAAATTTGGCTATGGTCTTGAGGATGTTTTGTGTACAAAATGCCACTGGGTGCCAAACATGCCTTTTGTGCATACTCAAAACAGGAACTCTCATGCCCCATCGTGCAAAATGGGGAGCACAGCACGTTCTTGATGCACCTCAAAGGGCCTCCCCAAAACCCTGCAGATGCCATCCGTATTCTGGCTCAGTTTAAATGTTGTGGTGCAGTGTTAGTCTGGTGTGAAGTAAGCAAATAGAGCTTGTGGTGTGATTGGTGTCGCTGAACAATTCTTTCTCTGCTGCACCTGGGAAAGAAATGACATGATGAAATATTCTGTGCACCCACAGACCTGTCCACGGGACAAAAATGGAACAAAAACCCCTTTCTGAAAGATAATAAACCCTTAAATTACCCTTCACTTTTAGGTTGGGTCGTCTGAGCATCTGAGTGCAGTTTAACGTGTACCTGCATAGAGGAAAGAATTTAGATTGATGTGGGCCATAACTGTGCAGAATCCCCTCAGAAAGCAGAGTCTTTTTGTCTTTAAATCGTGGCAATTGAACTGAAACTCAAGATGGCGAAGTATTTTTCAAACACTTGGAGTTTGCTGTTTCAGCCTTGATTTGTTCTCTGAAAGAGGCAGCAATCTTTTAGCTCAGAGCTGAAGTATGCCTTTAATTGGAACACCATTTGTCTGAAGTTATTTTTACTCCTGGCACGTACAGATCTCCAGATCGCTTTGAAAGCTGCATTGGCTTCAATGTTTTAAAGAAAATGAGCTCACTCTGGTGCTGCAGTGTCACAGATAGTCAGGTTGCAAAAAGACACACTAGTTCTGGCGGCTGAGACTGCGTACCCCTCTCCTCCTTCTCCACCTTAAAAAGATTTGAAAGTCTAAGGTGTCTGTCAGGTTAAGACTGTAGGACATACTCATGAAAAATCTCTGAGAGCGTCAGATTTGGAGCTTGACATCCATTCAGAGCTGAAGAACTAAGGGGTGAAAAGACAAAAGGGGAGACACTTTATCCAGTCTTTGGGGAGGGCTTTTGTATTTAGAGAAAATGCTAAAGGTTAAATTACCTCAAGACAGACACCATGTTTTTTTTTTTCTCCCTCTATAGTTACACAGACACTGAAGGAAAAGGTTCGTTTCTTTTCCAATTTATTACTCAAATATTATTGAACAACATCAGTTTCCTTTCAACAAAATACCCACCCACTCACTCACAATGCATACAATGATTCCTTGATTGAGTTATACATACAGTGCCTTGCAAAAGTATTAACCATTAAACTTTTTTATATTTTGTCACTTTAAAACTTCAAGCACCAGAGTATTTAAGTTGTTTTTTTCTGCTAGACTAAAACAAAGAGCATAAACCTTCACTGCGATTACAGCTGGGAGTCTTTTGGGGTACGTTTCTACCAGCTTTGCACAACTGGAGGCTGCATTTTTATTTTCAAGGCTTACCACAGATTCTCAGTTGGATTCAGGTGTGGACTTTTTTTTTTTTATTCATTTATTTTTATTTACCCTTTAGTTATCCTGACCTTAACATCTCTTTTTAGAGGGAGACCTGACCATTACAACTTGCCAAGTGGAAGGTCCAAGCTAAAAGTTTCACATAGCAAACAAGTTAAAGTCATCATGGTTCAGGTACAAGGTCCAGCTTAAGAATAGCAGTTTAACTTTTCTGTTAAACTGCAGAAGTCTTTAAATGAGCCTAAAATCTCCCAGAAAGACCAAACATTAAGCTTTTGTGTTCTCTGAAGATCAAGTGTGCAGAAGAAGAGAATGCAGTTCTACCAAGTTTATGAAAACCTAACCTTCTGAGAAGCTAACTTGAAAATTGCAATGAGATCAAGCAGAGCTGCACAAGTTCAGGAAAACATGTACTTGCAATTCTTTTGGGGAAATTTTAGATTATGATGATTGCGTCTCTTTTTCGTGACTCTTTTTGTTTATTTTCCTTTGTCACAATGTTCCCACCACTTTTATCAGCTTGAGAATCACAATCACCCTGAATTTGCATGCAAAGAGCTTGGAATATAATATCCTACTAAATACTGCAGCCCATGGAGATTGCAATATTGCTGTGTGCATAAAATACTCTAATGCTGTTGTACATTTATATTGTTATGAAATACATAGAGCAGTGATACACAGAGGGCATCAGAATCAGCATTCATAAAAATGAATGAAGACGGCCCTGTTTTAAGCATAAAAGCACAGTCAAAGCTTCAGCTTTTCACTAAATACTGATCTTTGACTTTGACTAGGCCATTCTAATACATGAATGTGCTTTGACCTAAGCCAGTAAACTATAGCTCCAGCTGTAAGTTTAGGGTCACGTTACCAGAGGAAGACACTCTTAGTGACTCACTGGTGGACTGTTCATCCAGCCATTGTCCTCCGTGTATTCATGATTGGGTCTTGAGGGCAACAGGTCCAGAACCAGATGGGATACATAGACCCTCCAGGGAGTTCTGCTCAGGGGCCATCCTAAGATACCCGAACCACCTTAACTGACTCCTTTCGATACAGAGAAGCAGCAGCTCTGCTTTGAGCTCCCCCAGTGGCGGAGCTCCTCACCCTATTTCTAGGGCTGAGTCCAGCCACCCTTCAGAGGAAGCTCATTTTGGCTGCTTGTATGCAGGACTGGTGGACTAACGCTTTATACGGCTTTTATATGTCCTGAATGCTAAATTAAGGAGCTCTCAAGTAATATTTAAAATCACTTTTATGAATCAGTGGTTTATAAAGTGGTTTATAAAGCTTTTTAATATTATAAACCTCAACATGTCTTAAAGCATCTAAATATGCATGTCCTTTATAACTACACTATAGCTCTGAATGCATCAGAGTGACAGAGGAATTACTTGCTTCAGTTTTTTGATTGTATTATTGCAGCTTAGATATGTACTTCAGGTTAATTGTACACACATAGTAAATATCTCTTCTGTTGAATGACAGGAAACCACAGCATAACTAAAAAAAAACATCCTGTATAGTGTCTTGTAGAATGATGTGGTAAAACACTGTATTTAGATCTTGATTAAAAACAGTCTTAGACACTTTAAGCGTTAAATCTGAAAGATAAGAGAGCTGTTATATGGCCAAGAACATTTTGTCAGCCAAAGAAAACAGCTCTCTGATGTGAAGTGAAAAATGTGGTGACAGCAGCGTCATGTTCTGAGCATTTTCTTTGCAAGCCCTACCATTCATCACTTTGTAGACAAATAAATCAAATGCCTCCATGGGAAAGATTGTTGTGAAGCTCAAGATGTAACATACAGGGCAGAATAGTTTGAATATTGTGGGTTCTTAAAGGGACCCACAACTAGTTGAACTCATTGGCCTAAATATGTTGTAATTTTTCCATTAACCTAAACATTGTTGTTTGTGACATGTAAAAACTCGTAGACACTTCAAAAATTGTATATCTTTATTATATTTTTCACCTACGGAGGTCGCCATTTTTTCACCTACGCAATGCATGCTGGGCCAATGTAGGTCAAGTAGGGTCAAGTAGAGTCGAGTCCATCAACAAAACACAAGTAGTAGAGATGGTGGAGGCTGACGAGGGCAGCCCACAAAATGGGGGCTGCCCTCGTCAGCTGCCGGCATACATCGTCTACCCAGAATGCATTGCAGTATTAACAACATGGTGACGTCCGTGTGACAATATTTTATTTAATTTTATAAAAACTAAACAGCCAACAGGATTGTTTTTACATCTGAAACAAATGTTTCTCAGATAAAGTCTATTATTACGGCTAATCAAGGATCCCTTTAATGTTTACCAGATACCAGAATATATTAATGGTTCCTGAAGATTTCTGTGTTAAGTATTATTAAACTCTAACTAAAATAAATCTTTAGTGAATAGGGACTAAAATAGGGTTTTCTAATTGTGCATTTACCAAACATTTCCAGGCTGAATTGGGCTACAGATGTGGCAAATCAAACATTGTAACAGTCCTCAGGATCATCAAGGCAATTTTTTTTCTTTTTTCGTTAGGGTGTATGTCGAGCAGCTAATTAAGACAATGCTGGGCAAAGAATTTACAAACGCTTAGAAAATTTAAGATGCTGCAACAAGCTATTTAAAACCTGTGCTCGCTGTATGTAGCATAACATGTATAAAGTAAAGACATGTTTGTAACCTAAATCATTGTGTGGAAATTTTGTTAATGAATTAATATGTTCAGGTTGAAAGTACCTTCAGAAAATAATCTTTAAGCTAGTGTTAAACATGGTTTTGTGAGGATTTGTTTTTGGTTTAAACATGGGTTGCTTATGACTTATTTGGGATATTGTAATTTAATATGTTATTATTTTGAGTTGTAATTGTTATTTTATAGAGATTTAGTTAATATTTGGTTCAAAAGTGACTATATTTCTTGACCTTTAATAGAAGGAACTTTATATTCCATGATGCTTCAGAAGTAGAAGACGACGAATTCTGGTTAGCCAAAAAAAAAAAAGATAGGAAGGTTTTTTTTCGGAGAGATATTTTTGTCTGATCTTCCACACTCTGTCATGAATCATAACTATTATGTATGAGTCGTTCACCTTTTTTATTCATTGAAGTTCATCTGAATCATTGATCTGGCTCCTTCTTGTCTTTGGATTAGTCACAAATACGACATGCATTTCATTAAGCCCACATTTCTGTACTACAAAATATATTTTTATTGGTTTGATGTAATATTCTAATCTTAAATGTCGTGTTTTCATCAGCTGTGAATGGGAAATCATCATAAATAACAGAAATAAAGGCTTGAAAAAGTGTGCATAATTAAGCTAAAACACCAATAATAATAATAATAATAATAATAATAATAAATATCATTAAAAATATATGTGTATATTACACAGAGGTGCTAGATCAAAATTTAAATGCCTAAAGAGCTGTCAGTCAGCTGTATATAAGGTCAGAATCTCCCATTGGCGTACACTAAACCAAATGTTTCTCATTTGTAAGACCGTCTTTTTTCTGCCAAACTCTTATCATAATTTAAAACCATCACCCCCATAAAGTAGCACTTTAAGAACATGGTATGTGTTTTGCTTCTTATAGTTATCCTAATGAACAAGAATTTCTCTGAGTGTCATGAACTACAGTGCTGTCTACATTGCCTCGCTCTTTTGTGCTCCTTCTGCAGTGCACTGAGTCAGACTTCGAGTTCGGTACCGAGTGTCTCCATCTGGTTCTGCAGTACTGCGGCACCAATGCCAAACTCATTGATGGTCCGCCAACTCTGTGGAAGGTGAGCATAAGAAAGGCCTGCTTTGGGCTGGCGTTGGTGCGGTAAGTGAGATTTTGGGCTATTTAATGAACAGAAAAAAAGGTTATTAAATTTGAAAATAATTTGACTTTGGAAAAAGAAGAAACATGGACTTGGAAATTAGAATGCTGTAAGTTAATTTTATATAAATGTTATGAGTCTTTGGATTGTCAAATGTAGGTTTTAAATGTTATACACAGTATATAATTCTCCAGTTTGACATCCAATGATAGTTTGGCTTTATTAGTTACGGTTTATATAAATCTATATTTCATTACATGAGTATTTGATCATTTTTCAGAGCATTTATTAGGTCAGACACTGATGTTGGACGAGAAGGCCTTGCTCGCATTCTCTGCTCTACCCAGAGGTGTTCTATCAGCTTGAGGTGAGGGCTCTGTGCAGACAGGTCCAGTTCCTTATGCACCATGCTTTCTAAACTGGTGCACAGTCATGTTGTAACTTAATGAGTGAGAAGCAGAAAACTGCCTAAAAGTGTCTTAGTATGTTGAAGGATTACAGTTCCTTTCACTGGAACAAAGAGACCAAACCCAGCTCTTGAGAAACAGTCCCACACCATCATCCCATGCATCCATCATCTCTACCCAATCATCCTTCCAGGGTTGGCCGTGGGGGAAGGTCATTTGGTGAAAGGTGGGATACCCCCTGGACACAAGAAAAACAACCATGCTTGTAAACAGTTAACCTAACAGTGATATTTGTGAACTGGAAGATGGATTTATGGGCAGAGTTCAGAGGCCGTGTGTGAGCAAGGTGTCCTTCAAACCTGACTCAGTTACACCAGTTCTGTCTGGAGGAATGAGTCAAATTTCCAGCAAACAATGTTGGGAAGGTTGTGGAACAAAATCCACAACATTTGATCCAAGTTATGCATTTTAAAAGGCATACTAGGAAATACTAAAAAAAAAAAAAAAAAAAAAAAAGTTTGAAAACTTCTGTAAATGTATGTTCAGTTCTATACAAAATGACCTTTCTTATGATTCTGGCATTTGAGAAATAGAAATAATTCTGATAATCTCAATTTAACAAAAGGAAATTACATATAATTTAAAAGGTTTCCTTTTTAGACACTTGAACCACACTTGACTTGTATTCACAAAATCCCAATCTGTGTGTGGGGTCATTCATCGGAGTGAAAAGGGATTTTAATGATTTACGTTTGTTTGATTTATTACCTTTATCAGCTCAGATTTAAGCTTCTGTAGCTTCGAGGCAACATTCCATCCTCTTGAGTGTTCTTGGACAAATATCTTAAAATCTGAGGAAATAAATTGAAAATATGTCTGCATGGATCTGCATGAATAAACTACTGTTGTTTCTACTTTGACTAAGCAAGTATTTGCCACTCAGGTGACCTATAAACGGGATTTGGCTGCTGCAGAGTCCATCATCAAAGGTGAGTTTCCTTCCACATAACCTTTTCGCACTCTGAAAGTGTTCACTGGGCTTCACTTTTCCCACATTTAATGTTACAGCGTTATTCCAGATTGTATTAAACTAATCTCTTTCCACAAAATTCTACAACTTTGCTTCATGGCAAACGCTGTAAATATTCACGTTAATGTGATTTCTTGGTATTCGTGTGCAGAATTTTGAGGAAAGAGTTTCATTTAATGCAATTTGGAAAAAGGCTGTAACATAACAAAATATGGAAAAAGTGAAGCGCTGTCGATACTTTCCGGATGCACTGTATGTGTTGTAAAAGAGATCTTTTTTCCTGTTATTGAGTCGTACGGCATGCATACATGCATATGTGAATAGCTGCTTCCAGAGCTCTTCTCAGACAGAATAAATGCCCTGAAGTGAGCAGAGCTGGAGTGCTTTGTCTCTTTTTGTATGGTCTATAGTTAGAAGTCAATAGGTGACAATAAACTAAAATGACCTGTCCCATTCTCTGACGGGGGGAAATTCTTTTTAAGCATTGTTTGGCCTGAGATGAACAGGGCGGGTGTAAGCAGACGGTGAATACTGGGGAGAGCAAGTTAGGACAAGGGACACCTTCACAATCAGAGGAGAGGAAATAAACACAGCCCCATATTTCACCCTGCCAGCACCTGGACCAACAAGTACCTGTTTGATGGTGACATGAGGTGTGTGGTGATAATTCCCAGAGCCTCCCAAGTGAATGAATTCATTGTGTGTGTGTTTTGTTAAAAAGATGTGGAAGGAAGTTCTCATATCTGTCAGTTTGACTAACTGCTTAGTGCTTCGGTTGGTGTGCGCTTGCAGCGTCCTTTTATCAAGCGAGACATCTGCATAGGAGGTCTAAATTTTTTATTTTTGCAGCAGTCTGCGATGAGCTGATTGTCCTTGATAACTGTTGTGTTTTTATCTGGAGACATTTAATTGTATTTTTGGTATGTGTTATAGCTTGACTGTGTGCCAACTGGTGAATCACTGCTGTTGTATCTGCCAGCTCACTCAATGTAATCCACTCAGTCTGTAAATCAATCAGCAGCTCAGAGGCATATTAACAACAATACGAGCTGCTCTAACTAGTTATTTTTAGGCCTAATAAGACTTGAAAATGTGTAATTTTGTTTGGGCATAACTTAAAAAGTCATGTTTTCAAATCAAGCCGTTGTTATTTCATTGCAAAGCAAATAGAATACAACAACGCATAATATTAATAAATGTTTTTCTCTGGGACCGCTCAGCAGAATAATTTAAAAATGTATAAATTGAGAAAACAAATATATAAAAACATAAAATAGATAAAACATATATAATAACTTCAGTAATAGAAAGTGCCTAATTTATTTTGGAGCATTTTTCAACCAGTTTTAGTCGCATGCAGCTATATGTCATGCACTGATGTTGAAAAGGATGTAACTACAATCAACTTAAAATCACACCTGCTCTCATCAATGCTATCAATCCTTTTCAGAAACCAAATTTTCTTCTGTTCTTTCTCTCCTTTATGAATGCATGTTCAACGAAAACTTCTCTATGCCACAAATTGAGCTTCATCTGATTTTAGATGCAGCCACAAACAATAAGCAGCAATAAGCAGGCATGTTAGTGTTTGATTATTTAAACAGATTAAAAAAGAGAAAATGTCACTAAACTGCAAAGCAGTTACTTAAAAAAATACAGCTCCCTACATACTACCAAAACAAACTGCTTTCACTCTGAATTTTGCTATCATATTGGATGTTGCAGTCAATTATACAGAGATATCACCAGGAAAAAGGTGATTGCATAATAAGTACATTAACCATGCTAGGGGTTTTTTCTCTCAGTTTTGATGTGTTAACGTAAATATTATTTCCACCTGCTGGCAAAGTAATAAAATGTTTTTCTTCAGATTTCAGTCCAGATGGGATTTTAATACAAAAGGAAAATACACCTGAGAATAAAAACAAGATCAATATATGATTACATAATGTTTAACACCTAGAACATTATGTTTGTTAATGTTTGGAGTTTTTGGTAACAAGGCTGAATAAGCATGCAGGACTGTGGTAAAACAGGGTACAGCATGGTGTAAATTTACTACTTGCTGATTCAAGAAAGCAGAGGAGAAGGTGATAGATAACAAACTGTTAAAAGCAATTACAAAGCCTTACGTCCCATTTCTACTCTAGAAAAGACTAACGCATTCTACCAACTCTTTGGTTCCTTTTTTTTCAGAGACACTGTCGCTGTCAGCTTGCCTTATAACAGGGGGGGTGGAAGTTGGTGTGACTCTGGCCAATGTTCTCCAAAAGGCTTTTGGAGCTCTGGATATGGTGAGTGCTGCTGAAGAATACCAGTTTACCATGATTACACTTACAATGATTCGTGTTTTGTTCACTAATTTGGTTTGAAATATCTGCATTTGATAACACTTTTATTGACTGTGCACAATGAAATTAGTAGTTTTGTTTCAT
The DNA here is from genome assembly GCA_014839685.1 of Anableps anableps. Classification (NCBI taxonomy): domain Eukaryota; kingdom Metazoa; phylum Chordata; class Actinopteri; order Cyprinodontiformes; family Anablepidae; genus Anableps; species Anableps anableps. Next base: position 6,442,042 of record CM026072.1, read on the forward strand.
GAGCACACGGAGGATATCATAACTTGCAGATGATCCTCTTTGATTAAAGAGCTTTAACTACTGTTGGTGACTGAATTTCAAAAAGCAAAGGTGCTTTTTATTTTTGCGCTGGCAAAAACCACACCACCCTTGTTCCCCTGTGTCTCATTTCATATGCATTAAAATGTCCCTGTTAAAACTTCATGCGAGTTCCACATGGGTGGCCTGGTGGTGAGAGATGGTATTTGCAGGCAGCCGTTTATCAGACCCTGTCTAAAATGTCCACACTCTACTTTCCTCCTCATTTCTTCCCTCCATCCATTCTCAAACTCTCACTCTGCTTAAGACTGGAAGACCAAGTCAAATTTCCGGAGCTCTGGGAGTTTACCTGATTAACTGTGTTTATTGATGAATTCTAACCTCCTCCTTAATATCATCTTCCTTCTACCTCAGCCCTGTCAAAGACTAGACAAATGGTTCATCCCTCTGTCTTCCTTTAAAAAGATGCCTGTTTTAAACTCACGCTATGGTCATCCTCCCTTTAATGCTCACAGTCCCTTTTCTTGGATAATAGAGAACAGCGTCTGAATGCAAACCAGTAAAGACTGACCATTTTTCACATAAAATACGACTCACAGACCACATAGACCTTTGATATGTGAAACACTTTTCTGCACCTCAAGAACTGCTGAATTTGCGTTGGGCAAGTCAGAAAATCAAAAACATCCAACACAGGGCTCTCAAACTTCAATCTCGGAGCCTGGAGCCCTGCAATCTTTAGATGAATATCTTTTCAGCACAGTTACATCAAAGAATTTGGTCGTTAGATGGGCTCTCCAGTGTTTGCATGCTGAGGACATTATTCAGGCATTTGATTCAGCTGCATTGGACCAGGACTACACCTAAAAGTATGAGCACACCGATCTCCAAGGACCGGGGTTTTATACCTATGCTATAAAAGGATGAAAAACAGTCAGGAACAATAAAAGAAAATGCTTCTTATGAAATATATAAAATATAACATGTTCTGCAACCACAATGAGAGCATGAAACTGATCCCTAACAGCTGCTGACAGATTCAGATGGTTGTGGTGCAGAAAATATGTTTAAAACCTCAAAAAATTTAAAAGGCAGTGTGACTTTATTAATACCCGCAGGTAGATTTGCCCCATGTAAAAGAGAGATTGACCTCTGTTCAAACATCTCATTCATATGTGTAGAAAGTGTACAAAAGGGTATAGGATGAGAAGTAAATAATTAAAGTTTGGCGTCAAGATGCTAAATCATCTCCATTAGGTACCACTATGCTAAGGAAGAAATAGGGGAACCTTAGACAAGCAATACTTGTTGTTCATCAGTCTTGGAATTTTTCACAATTCAACAAGAAACATCTGAGTGGACCTCCGGTGTTCATGGGGGTTAGGGACCACAACTGCCCCCGAATAGCTAAAATCCATGAATACTTAAGAACCCCCTCTAAAAACACTTATAACTGCCTGTTTTAATAATTCAATCATCAAATATACCCTAATCTGCAATAATACACACAGTCGAAACCATCTTGGCACTACCACGGAAGCTAACAGGAGGAGTGTAAATGCCTCAGTGTTGACCAAGAGAACAGACTGGGCTGGAGATGCAACACTAAAGCTATATAAAAGAAAGGGCAGAGCAGACTGTATTTCTTGAGACAGCTTACATCTTTTAGTGTTTGCAGCCAGATGATGTATGTCTTCTATAAGTTTGTTGTGGAGAGCACATTCTCTTCTGCCATCATTTGTTGGGGTAGCTGTGTCAGAGTCAGTGACGTAAAAAGGCTCAACGAGCTGATAAAGAAGGCTAGCTGCAGTGATACTTCATAATACAAAAAATTCAATTCAAAAACCATAACGGACAACCAAAATACAACAAAATTTCTTTAGTCAGAGGCTACTTCAGATCTGCTGTAACTCGGGAGGTCCTTCCTGCTCACAGGATTTGATTAAGAAAATTTTTGTTCATCCTTGCTTTTAGGTAATTTAAACAATAATGTAAATGTTTTAAAGATTAGCCTGTTTTGATCTTTAAAGCTGCAGTAGGGAGTTCTGAGAAAACCATGTAAATTTGAACAAGCACACCTTACAGTTCCCTTCCCCTTGCTCTTCACAGTCCTCCCTCCACAGCAGAGCTTGCCTTGAACCCGCTGGTAAGTAAGTGTGGCCACCGATGACAGGTGATTAACAGTTTTCCCGTAACGTTAGGTTGTTTCTCCACCATTACCACAGCTGTAGCACATCGGCAATCTTGAGCTTAAACAATGTTACGAGCTGTACGGGGGAATGATGTGAGCGGTGCGTACACCAGCGTGATTGACACTGCTATGACATTCCTCCTGGCTCTGATTGGTTGTTTCTGACCAGGAGCAGTGTATTTCTGCAGATGGCAGTAGAACCACTGGAAGGAGCCAGAGGAGCTTGATTTTTTTCACACATTATCTGTCTCATATTCTACTGTCAAGATAGTGATAGTTTTAACAAATATGTAAAAATCATGTTTTTATAGAAGTTACCTACTGCAGCTTTAAGGGTAAATCAATTTGAAAATCATCCACAAGGCAGTGTAAAGGTATGTTGTACCTCCTAAACACGATGTATATAAAGAAAACAACAAGGAGGCCAACATGGATCCTTGTGGAACTCCAGATGAAACTGGTACTGCAGTAGACCAACATTCATAAATGCAGAATTAGAAAAAACCTGCCTGATAAATAAACCCTGCAGCATTACAGAAAAGTGTTTGCAGGGGTTTTGGACTGATGAAACCAAAGTAGAGATGTTTCCCCACAATGTACAGCAACATCATTGAGGAAACCAAAGATAGGATATCAGAACAAGCACAGAGGTGGAAGGGATAAAGATTTGGTGTGGTTTTACTGCCACAGAACCCGAACACCTTCAGTCATTGGATCGACTATGAGCTCTGTATATCATAGTATTTTAGAGTCAAATATGAGGAACAATGTATCTGAACTTAACATTGAATGTATGGCTGAAGAGGAAAAGATTTAAGGTGCCTCAGCCTTAAGAGAGCTGTGCAGAAATTGATGTCTGAAAACCTCATTAAACAGTGGGCCATTTACTGGGAGTTATTGCTGTTAAAGGTGGTTTTACAAGGTATTCAGTCACAATGTGTGCTCAGATTTTCTCAGATTTAATAAGGTGCTCATGGCCCAATTACACTCCCACTTCTAAACAGATTCTGATGTGATTCAAGCAAAGTTTTTGAGCAGACAGGCCAGAAGCATCTGATTTTATAGATTGGGATGGTTTGTTTGTAGTAAGTCCAAATTTTGAGCTGAAATTGGGAAATAGGGACTGGGGAAAGCAGATATTCTTCTTAATATTAGCTGTTCAGCTGTAAAACTGTGCTGCTTGGATAAAAAAAATCACAAATATTTTTTGTTATCTGCACCAGCCTTTTTTTCTCGTGTGAGGAGGACCAATCTAGGATTTGGGTCCTGATTTTCTAAACTGCTTTTCTTCCTTTTTCAGTCCTTGGTAATTCTTTAGCTTTTTGTAATCCTTGTTGATCTTGTTGTCATTTAGGATCATTATTTATATCTCTACTGTTTTGGGTACTTTATCTTCAGTCTCACTGTCTGGTTGGCTGTCACCAGTTTGTCAGGATGTGGAAACTGAGAGTCTAGACCTTAACTCCAACAAGAATGTTTGGAATGTGCTGGAGAAGACTTGACACAGCAGTCTATCATCGTCAGCTTTAGATCTTGATGGGAACACAATTAACATTTTGAAGCAATGCCACAGCGAATGTGTGCTTGCATGTGTGTTGATATGATTTTGAGACACTTTAGCCAGATAGGTTGATTTGTAAAGGTGTTCCAGGGTGAAACAATTTCCCCCAGTGAAGGTAAAGATATGTTATGCAATTATATGCAAATTTTTTTACTTTATTCCCAATAGGAGGAAGAGTAACTTAAACTTTCAAAACTGCAGTGGATTACCAATATACATAGAGGTTAGGGACCGTAACCTCCCACAAATAACTTATATAGGTGAAACCTCTGAAAATGCTTGTAACTGCCTATTTTAGTAGTTCAGACACCAACTATACCTTAATATGTGCTAATATGGTTGGTGGAAACTGTCTTGGCACTACCCCAGAAGCTAACATTACCTTATCTCTGCTCCTGGGGCCACAGTCAATCAGCGAGAAGGAAAAAGAATAGCGCTCCAGGATTTGCTGCTTTGCAAACACAAGCCAATAGCCTGTCAATTAGCGTTACGCTTCCCAATTACATTTTCTTTTGAATATATTAGAAAAAATCAGCGAATTGGCAAATTTTCTGTGAATAATTTGGAGTTATATTCCACAGAAATTTCAGCGAATTGGTGAATCAGTGAATACTGAACTGCAAATAGGCAGGGGTCCACAATACCTCTTTTGACCTACAGGTGTTGCAGAAGTTAGAAACTGACATTGACCAGCTAAAGCAAGGAGCGGTGCAAATACCTCAAATGTCTTGGAGCAGTTTACTCTGCTATGATGGGATTTAGAAACTAAAGAAAGAACATTTGAAAACTTTTTGTTGCAGTTTCCCCAAAATCTCAGTTTCTGTCTGTTTGATCAAACAACACTGCTTAGGTTTCTACTGTATTTTGCACACGTTATTGTTACCCTTTACCACATGTTCACAATCCCCTAAACCTGTCTTCATGTTTTTGAGACATCTCTCCTTTATCTTGCACATCTGTATTTATCTTCCCTGGGTGTAACTGCTGACAGTAGAGGTTGGTGGCAGAACACTCCACATTTCATGTTTTAATGTTCTGCAGTGATCTAAACAGTCTGTCTTCCTTTAAACCCGCTCCAAGTCCTTCATCATCCGTTGCCAAAGCGTGTGCATCTTACTGTGTGGTGCTGAACAGAGCCCCAGTGATATATTGGAGCCTGTGTCGGCTTCTTTGGATCGGCTGTTTGGAGAGATTCCCAGCTGTGCTCAGGTAGCCTGTGGGGATGAGGTTTTCCGGTGTGCCTGTAAGGAACCAGATCCATCCTTTTCACTGAGTTTGGAAAAGGAGGAAGAATAATGGAGGAGATGAAAGACAAGTACAGGAGACAGAAGATGAAAAATCACTTTTGTCCCACTGCCATTACGTGGCTCTAATACAGGGATAGGCAGTCTGGGTGCAGGTGGTGAGTTTGGAGGTGCATGTTAGTTGAGAGTGGAAGACTGTCAGAGCAATAATATGATTTAGGACCTCATCAGTGTCATCAGTAACATGTAAAAGTCTACAAACAGGAATGTTAGGGTGAAAATGGTAATGTCTTTAAAAAGTCTTTCAACCTTCTTTCCCTCCTTTTTGTCACATAATAAAAAGACATCAATCATATTTTACTTGAGGGATCTCTGAAAAAAGACTAAAACAAAAAAAATTTACTAGTTAGTAATTCGGTATCATGTCTCTACAGGCATCCTTCAGGTCTGGCAACCTTCACTCACTGTTTTGACTGCCAAGTGCTCCAGCCAATCTCGGGAATATCTTCGATCTATCCTTGAAGCCACCACTCACATCCTTTAGTGCCCGTTCTTGACATTTCCAGATCAATTGTTTACATTCGTATTACTTATCTGTAGTAGTACCTTGCACTTTTATTCATCAGGAGATTATGGTACCCCTTTACTTTCAGAAGCACTATTACGATAGAAATATATTATGGTTTCAGATTTCGTTTTAAATTTAAAACTTACTGCAACTGCAAAATCACTGCCGTGTTGAGAGCTTAGATAGTTTTCTTCTGTGGTTTCTCTCCAGGCCTGACCTTAAACAAACATGTCTACTTTAGGATTTTGCTGCCAACCTGTTTTAGATCATGCCAGTTTCTCTGTTTAAAGCTTGTGAATCTTTAACATGTTGGACTGAACTGATTTTTCTCCATAGGCAGTGAGCAGTTACCTATCTCTGCTAGTTCCCAACATATGTTTCCCATAACCATTACACATTTTCAGTTACTTTCCATTGCTTGATGGGTAGAACAAACTGTGTTTCAGTGCCAAAACAGCTTCTGGATGTCTATTATGGTGTTTATTTTATGCAGGCATGACATTTCAGTTTTATAGAGGAATTAGAAGCAAAACACTGAAGATGATTGGTAAATGAATTCATTGGTCACTGGGTGATCTGGTTGCTTCATGTTGCCAAGGCCAGAACTCAGTGGAAACATCAGTACCTTGATGTTGGGGCTGTTTAGGCATAAAAGCTTTTATAATTCTTTGATGCATCATGATTTGACTCAATTTTCAGCATAATGTAATTTAACTTGGCTTGCGTGTGATTAATGCTTTTAAATTTTGCAAAGAAATTGTTTTTTGACATTTCAGGAGCTAAAAGGAGCAAAACTGACTACTGACTACATTCGAATATCAGCTGCAGTCATGGTAAAACGTTTCTGCAGACATAAATGTGTTTTTAGATAGAGCTTTTGCATATTTCAATGTTACACTAAAGAATAATTAATTTTTTTAAAATTTCATTGGTTTTAAGGGCTTTTATTGGCAGTTACACAGAGTTGATCAGAAGAGTTGATATATAAATGTTTTTCAATCTTCTTCATAACTTCTGGGCGATATCGCTGATTACTGCTTGAAGTCGATCAGTTTGTTGGCTCGTGTTGCAAGATTTGAATGTTCAGATCTTTGAGCCACTTTTATCACTTTTCATGTGACATGGTTCTCCATCATGCTGGAAAATCCACAGTTGGTCACCAGAATGTCCCTGAAATGTTAGGAGGAGTTACTCTTGCAGGATGCTTTCATACCATTCGTCATTTGTGGCAGTGTCCTTGTGCAGGATTGGGAAGTGAACCACTTCTTTGGATGAGAAGCAACTCCAAACCTAGATTGTTATTTTGTTTCACTGGTAGTATCACACAGGACTTGCGGTTACTCTTACCATCTTTTTTAGGTTGTGCCAAACAACAGAAGCATAATTCATTAGACTAAGTCACTTGGCACTAGTATTTTGCTGTTTATCCATGTTCTTCTTGCAGATTCTGTCCTTTTTTGGACAGTAGTTGCTTCTTTGCTGCATATTTTTTTGCGTCACTGTGTGCAGATACATTCATAACCGGTTACTTCCTGATTTGTGCAAGCTCTGCCCTCGTAGCTTTAGCATTTTGAGTGGCAGTCCTGGTTCCTGCTTAACCATCTTGGATGTCCTGAAGACTTTTTTTGGCAAATAAGGCTCTCACCTTCAAACAATGGACATGGATCAACATTTTTTTACTCCCATGTTTGAGGTTGTCCAGTGGTAGTGTGAATTTAGCCTAGAAAAATCTGTTGCAAATTTGACTTCTTTCACTCATATGTCCAATCAAAATTTAGCTTAACCACAAATGTTGAATGTTAGGCTGTGGTGACCTATTTTTATCAACCTAAGCAACTTTTCAACATCAATAGATGTCTTCAAGAAGACTGCTTTGTACTTTTCAACTGCAAAAAAGTTTGGTTTGTTAGGTCTTGTTGATCTTTTTTAAAAAATAACCATTACAAATACAAGAAGTCAATGATGTCAAGCACATCTGCTTCTCTTTTATTGTAATCAGTCCGTTAATCCCACTAATCAGTCCCCAACCTGTAACTGCACTCTTCCACAGTATCACCTGCGTGTGACTTATGACTACACTGAATTTACCCGATCGTCCTGAACAAAAGAACAGTGAAATGTTTTTTTAATAAAGATAACTTAACAAGTCGATGATTACCTTTGCACTGAATATCCGTCTAATCACTGGTCGCAATAATCTAAAAACATTGTGAACTGTTAGGATAAAAAGTAAAGCTGGAGGATTTGCAAAACACATTTGTATCACTGCAAAACCTTTTTGCCATTACTGCAGATGTTCCTTAATGGCCAATAAATACTCCGCAAGAACAGATATGTCCCCTCTCTCTTTCTGGGCTGTAAAAACAAACTGACGTCAATCTTTTCTTGCAGCTTTTCCGGACAGATCATTTAGGAAGAACTGTGTCTTGTAACTATTATGCACAAATGCTGAAATAGGGGGAATCTGTGAAACTTCCCAAGAGTTCTGCACTTGAGTAGTTGTGAAGTATGAAATGTCCTGCCAGAGAGAACTTGCCACCTTGAATAAAAGAACACTTACAGGCCTTAAGGAGCATTCTGGCTTTTAACCTCTGTTATCATGTAATGATAAATGGCAGGAAAGCAGGTGGTTGTACTAGGAAACAACCAAAGGAGTGAAAGGGACAAGAACCAGAAGGTTCCTGACCTTTGAGCACTGAAATCAGTTTGTCTCTTGACCTGGAATGTACCAGGACCATGGTACCGAAATCAAAAGGCATTCATCATTTGAAGGTTTGAAATATCTCTGCAGGAGCTGAAGATCACACCAGATCTGATGGGAGACAACGCCAGGTATCTGTTGAAAGACTGGAACTTCATAAAGGTTTCTGTGAGTTTGCATTTTAAACTCAGATTTACAATACAATTCAGACGTATCCAAGAAACAATTACCTGTAGCCAGACATGATCTTATTTAATGATTGCTTTTCTTGATCTTCAGGTCAATCCTTTTTGCCTTTCAGAAGTGGAGGCCATACTTGTGGCTTTAGAGGCAAAAAACCGAGCTCTTCTCAATCCAGCAGTCATCATCTGGGTGAGTTAACTGTCAGGACTCTACACCCAGACAATCAGCTGCTTGAACTATATGTTTTGAAACTGATGTCTTTTTTAATTTAGGTGAAACATATTTCCCTCATGCTAACCTGAACCTTTATCCTCCAGAATATAATTACCCTGAACCTTCAGTCTGTTGCTATTTATGGTGTGTGTTTATGCTCTCATTTGAAGACAATCTTGTTGTTGCCAACTATGTGTGGGACAAAGCGAAAGAAGGGTCTCAACAGCCATGAACATTAGTTTCTGATTGTTTCACAGACGTTAAACTGTACAACCAAACTAAAATCCCTTCAAACTCTATGGGAACATGTGAAGCAGGAAAATCTTTACAGTAGGGTTTTTCTTTGATCTCCCTGTTGTGAAAACGGGTGCAGAGCATCAGAATCAGAGTCTTTCCACAAAACGAAGTCTCCAAAGTTTTTTTCCTTTAAAAAAATATTTAAAAAAATGTATTACCTGAAAACAAAAAGGGCTGCAGGTTAAAGATGCCATTCATGTTTTTATACTTAAGCTAAAACTAGGGTGAATGCTGAGATCAGTGACAGTATGCTGTAATCTTTTTTTTTTTCCCATGTGAAGTTTACACCCATTTATAGCGCCCTTGCCACCTTTGGAGGGTGCACACTTGTATGGGCACAGATTGAGCATCAGCAGGGAGTTCATAGTTTTGTAAAAAGTTTTTGCCTCTTACAGATTTCTAGTGTTTTTTAAATTCTTGTCACACTTAAATGTTTCATAATAGTAAATACATTTTATATCCAAGATTACCTGAATAAATGCAAAATGAAGTTCTCGTGTAATGAATTCTTTTACTAAGGGACAAAGCTATCCAAACTAGTTTATATGAAAAAGTACTTGCTCCCCTAAACATAATATCTGGTTGTCCCACCCTTGGCTGTAACAATGGCCATAAAGCATTTGTGATAACTGGCAATGATTAGAGAAACTTTTTGGCCACTCGTCCTTGCTGAATTGTTTCAGTTCCACCACACTGAATTGTTTTCAAGCATAAAGCACCCTTTTTAGGGTCATGCAATAGCAACTCAAGGTCCAGACTTTGATTAGGCCACTCTGAAACCTTATTTTTTTAAGCCATTGGTTAACTTGCACCTTCCCAAGTGGGCTCGAGCTTTGGATCCCAAACTGCTTTCTGGACATTCTCCTTCATGATTTTTTGGTAGAGAACAGAATTGATGATTCCATCAATTACAGCAAGTCAAAGCAGCAAAGTGGTCTCACACCATCACACTACGACCACCATGTTTGATTGCTGGTATGAGGTTCTTCTGAAATGCTGTTAGTTTTAGTACATTTTCCAAAAAGTTCAGTTTTTGTCTCGTCAGTCCACAAAATATTTTTCCCTCAAGGTTTGGGGATCATCAAAATGTTTTTTGGGGAATGCGAGATGTGCCCTTGTATTCTTTTTGGTTAGCAGCGTTTTTTTTCCCTTCCTTGTAGCTTCCCCATGGATGCCATGTTTGCTCAGTCTCCTTCCTGTTGTTGAGTCATGAACTCTGACCTTAGCAGAGGCAAGTGAGGCCTGCAGTGTTTTAGATGTTCCTGGTTCTTTAGTTACCTTTTGGATGAGTTGCTGAGACACTCTAAAGATTGTCAGAGTGGCCACTCCTTCATTTGTGGGTATTGGCTGGAAATGGCTTTGTAACCCTTTCCAGACTGATGTCAGTAATTTTTTTTTTCTAATTTCTTCTTGAATTTCTTTAGATCAGAGCATGGTGTGTTGCTTTTTGAGATCTTTCAGCCTACTAGTTAAGTGGTTTCTTGATTCTACAGGTCTGGGTGTACAATCACACCTTGCTGTGGTTAAAGAGTGAGGTTAAACATGATTAATGATTTCACAAGGGGAAGCAATTATATTTTAACAATGAGTCAAGCTGAATTAGATATTTTATTCCCCTAAAATAATGACTTTTTTCACATTGTTGTCATCTGAACCACTCATTGATACAACATAAAACACACCCCACTGGTACTACAGTTTCAGGAGGAGAAAACTTCAACTCTTGAGTTAATAAAGGCAGTCTAAACTTTTTAACTTCACTTTTTCTCTCCAGAGGGCCAAAGTCTTGGAAACCTGTTCTCAGCTTTGGAACATGTGTGCTCAACACACACATCACACAAAACAGCTCTAATGTAATAAGTGTAAATGTCAGAGAGCATTACTTGAGTTAGACTTGCTGGCAAGGCTGCAGATTTAGTCACGGTTGGCTTCATTAGTAGAGAATCCACCTCTATCTGTCACATCAAGACAAAATCCATTCTGTTATTAATCTGTAAGGCAAACTGAACAGTTTGTGATTTATTTATTTCTCAAAAGGCTGTTTTCCTTTAGTTTATACGTCAAAAGTTTGTTTACATTTGTAATAGCTCTTGTTTGTCTTGCATTGAAAACAGAGACAATAAGACATTCTTTGAATGTGATTGCTTTAAGTGCAGCTGGGCCTTGAGTTGATGTAACTGCAAACAAAGTCATAAGACAAATAAACATGTTGGACACTCTGTTCTAATGACAATGATCTGTGGGGAGTCTGAGATATTAATCAAGGGTTTTATTGATATTTTAGTCAGCTTTTCTTAATAGAAATCCTCCTTCATAGCATGTAGATGAATCCTGGCAGAAATATAAAACTGCTGCTTTTGGAAGTAAATCAGAATAAGTCCTATGAAGCTATTTAGATGCTGAACATTCTGGCTTTCAGAAATAGAATAGATTTATTTTTTCACGGAAATTGTTGAAATAACTCAATAGGGAAGAAAGGATGGTTAGGATTAAACCAGCAACCTTACAATTAAAGAACTTAACCCACAGAAAATAGTTTATACATGGTTTTTACATGACAGAGATGAGCAATGCACTTTCAGTAAGAAATTTACATATGGTCATTGTGGGCCTTTAATGCTACTTTTAAAATATTCATATTCCAGCACGGTAAAGTTGTACATCAAGCAACTTGACTGAATTTTAACTGTGATTTGATGCACTAGTTTGATTTATTATGGGCTTTATTCAAGCGATGCTGACTCAAATATATACATCTGCCAAATCAACAGCTGGATTGTTAAAACTGGGGAAAAATAGTTTTTTTTAACAAGACAAATGCATCAAAACCGGTTTTGGGATGAATAAAGTTGGCTAACATTAAGCTTCTGCAATGGCCTTCCAAAAACCTCAACCTAAGTGCTGGACACAGCTAACTAAAAACTCTAAAGCACTAATCCTAAACATTAGTTCTGCTAATGCGAAAGCACTCTACCAACATGGTATTAGCAGAAGCTAATGCTAAAGCATTAAATTCAACCATGTTTATCACCACCTTGTGTCAAAGAGACAAGATGTTACATAGTATATCACTCTCAACAGGATCAAAGTTGTTATTTCACACTTGTATAGTTTGAGCTTCAGGAAATTATTCTTTGAAACTGACCTTTGTCACACGGTTTCAGTTACATAGTTGTTGAGTATTGTTGACTCTGTTGCTGATTTTGGCTAATTTATCGGTCAGAAACACCAGTAGACTTTAAACTGTTTTCTGTACTTCTACAGCAATGCATTCTAGGTACAGAATAAACATGATTTGTGGCACCGCATCACGGGTGGAGATTGAGAGGAGAGGAAACGGAACTGCTGTGTAAACAGTCTTTACCCACTTCAAAATAGGAGCATGAATATAAATGTCTAACTACTAACGGTCAATTACCAAAATTTCAACACGTCGAACTTTATTTAACTGAAAGCTTACAAAGCAGCCACTTACAAAGTGCTAAATTAGCACTTTAGAATTTATTTGCAGAAACTAATTTAGGGGAAGGTAAGTGCACTAAATTTTTTCAAAGTTAGTAAAAACGCTAAAGTGGTAAACAACAGACTTAGCTCTGCTATTAGTGGATTAGCGGAAGTGTGCCCGCCACCACTCAACTCCAATGAAAGTTTGAGAACTTTCCTTTCAATGCCAGATCTGTGGCCGGGGTGCAACTTGCTGGGCAAAATTTAACCATATATTTACCAAAATGGTGCGACAGAAACTGTTGCTTGTTGGCCTATCGTTCCACCCTGAAAAAAAAAAAAGTTAAAATAAATCATTAAAAAACCCCAAATATAAATGACAGACGAGTCCCTAAGAATTGTGGGTTTACCTGATTTCTGGGTCCATCTCTGGTCATTTATTATGGTCCGAAAAATATCTTCTTTTATGTCCTCATGAAATCTTCACTGCACAAAGTATTTTTTGTTCTCATAATCTGTTTATGTTTGTATATTGTGACATATTTGTGTGCAGCCCTGGCCCTGCATGACCTCTCTTACATATTTAGCAATGCTCTGAGGATAAACTCCTTCTAATCTGCTCAATAATCTGTTTTAGATTTAATCTGTGTTAGATTTATATTCAAATAGATTAAAATAATCATGTGTTTTAAGAAAATAAACTGAAAGCTTTGAACTGGATCTTCTTATTAGCTGAGCTCACTGTCATGGTTTTTAAGGAGATATGACAGAATAATTGCTGTAAATAAATCTTTCAAGCATCTGTCTCTGGGATTGTTTTGGAAATAAAGTAAAGCAAAATAACCTGACCCTGTATTTAAAAATACTTTTTTTATTTTTTTATTTATCTATATAGATGCATTTGAGCGGCACAGAGGAGCCATCTACCAGCCGGAGGGCGGCGGAGTCTGCTGCACTCATAGGCCTGGCTTCGACAGCTAAGCTCCAAAATATTCTCATCTACGGCATCCGGCTTCATCAGCCTGAGGTAAGGGCTTTTGTCTTTTTACGCTTCCCTTTATTTTCTTTTGTTTCGTTTCATTAGGAGCGCTCAGACTTCCTGAGGAATGCACATTCAGGGAGAGGCCAAACAAAACAAGATGGGAAACGTCTTTAAAGTGTTTTGTTCAAATGTCTTGTCAGGCACTCTCGCTTCAGGCAAGGTTGCTGTCTTTATCGTCCATATTAGCAAAATGGTGCTCACTATCTTTTGTGTGCAAGTGGGAAAAGGTGTCTGCCAACCTGTGTGATTCAAAGAACAGGATATAAGCGTTCTTCCTTTCCGATGCATGGGTAAGCTGTACGCCTGAACTGAAAGCCAGAGGGATAAAGCGAACGGAGAGGTGCTTTAGGTGTAAAGCTTCACGCAGGCCAGGCTACTGCATTTGAACCTTGTGTTATGGGAATCCTCTGCGAAGTCAGCCAAACGTGCACTGGGATCATTACAGTGGATGTGGTTGACCTAAAATCCATGAGTTATGGCTCAGTAATTACAGTATTACTTGGATTTTGAAATATTCATCTTGCACTGGGAGATGAGTCTGGTTTCAGGCTACCAAAGCTATCAAATAAAAATTTACTTTTTAAATCCAGATTTGTGCAGCAAACCCAAGACAAATGTTGAATATTCATGACTTTATTGGCCTTACATTTGACATTCAGCAAGATTTATGTTCATGTCTGAATGCAGTCTTGTGACAAATGAGTCTAAAGCTGCATGACTTTACAAATCATTAGTAAAAGCGTCATAGCCTCAGGCGAGGAGATGTTTTAGCAGGTCAGGTTTACACAGACCTTTTTTACTTAAAAAAACTATAAAAGGGCTTGTATGATCATTTTACAACACTTCCTGTTGATTTGTTTTAGACTTGTAGCTCACATAGGTATACTCATTTCCATGTCTGAAAACAAGAAAAATGTTGAAAACAAAAAAAAGTCAGCTAAGAATATAGCTGAAAGATGCTGCAGAGGGATGTTGTTGTGTTTGGAAAGTGAAACATAACCGGCATCAATTCACAACCAGGGTTTCCCCAAAAAAACTTGTGAAGCCCGGTGGTTGGGGTGCTAAGGCAGTTTGCCAATGGTTCACCATGTTTTTGTGTTGAAAAATGTTAAAAGTTGACAAGAAATTTTAATAAACTATGACTAGGTAATGGTGTTATTGGAAGACATTAGTGATAGTACTTAAACACCAGAATGTTAAAAAAGGCAAACAGACAACCAATCGTAAAGTCTGCAGCTTGGAGGAGATTTGCAGGTTGTTGTTGGTTTTTATTTATCAAAGTGAATGGAGTATTTGCAAGAAATACTTTGAATGAATAAAGGCCTGTCTGTGTCTGCAAGAGCACCTTCCAAACCGTCCGGTTTGAGTAAAAAGGTGGCGCGCACGATCTGTGCCGAGTTGAAAGATTTCTAAGGTGCAAGACCAGGCACTGTGTCAGTGCTGGAGATCAATACAAGGGATGGGGATGGCGTGATTGGTGTGCCTCATGGCCAGTTCAATGTCTCAACTATAAACCTGGCTTAACCCGTCTTTGCTAAAACTGTTTCTGTTTTATAGAAATGAAACACTATGTAGAATAAATAAACATGTGATGCTTAGCCTGGTGGGGGGCGCAAGTAAAGCCTGGTGGGCCACCAGGCTTACAATACACTGGGGGAAACCCTGACAACACAAAAAGTAACTCAAGACAAAAGTAGTGATAACAAAGTCTTCTTGTTAAATGGAAAATATCTGATGATTTATTATGTTCATAGTGAAGAGGAAAAAATCTTTGGAACTTGTAGCTTAAAGACTTAACAGACTGGCACTCGACCCAGTGATTTACAAGAACTCTGTGGTGAGGCAAGTCTGTCTGTTATTCCTTCCTTTATTGCAAGATTCTTATTGTTTGAGAAAAGTACATTTTAAAAGTACTTATCCACTGTGAAAACCAATGGAAAGGTTGATTGTAATTTATGTATAGTTAACGCCTGTTGGTATGAATTAAAGATGGTCTCCACAGAGATTATTGTGATCTACCAAAGACTATTAGAAATATAGGTTTAAATCTGGGTATAAATTGTGTTTTCCAATATATATACATGTAGGCCTGTTGCAATAAGCAGTTAATCAATTAGTCGCATGAAAAATTAAAATGAGCTCGATAATTTCCACTCTGATAATTCATATTTTTTGAAGGACAATTTTGTTTTCAGAGACTTCATAATCCATTTTATTTTTGGTTTTGGTCATGTGTGGTTTTTATTTCCGTATTATTTATTGTTTTTGGTGATTGTTTTTTATTTTGGATATTTAAAATATCTTAAAAAACACTAAATAAATACAGAATATGGATAAAATAGAAAAATATACATAATAAAAAAGTGACGATGAATAAAAAAAATTAAATCAATACAAAAAAATTGTAAAAAAAAACATTAATGAAGTAAAGACAACTAATAAAACAATAAGATTAGAAATAAAAAGGAAAATTAAATAATAGTGATAATGTTAAGTCTGCTTTACAAAATTAAAGTCTTTGACAAAGTGAACTTGCATTATCATGCCATTATCAAATAATACTTAAAAATGGTCTCAAAACAACAATATGATCATTTATCGCAATAATTTCTGGGACAATTTATCGTCCAGCAAAATTTGTTATCATGACAGACCTATATACACGTTTCAAGATTTTAAGGTTTCTGGCTCTAAAATATGACAATGTATTCTCTTTAAATGATGAGCTGAAAGCTGCCTGGATCTGCTTGTGGTTGGCGAAACAGTGAGGTGTATTGGTTCTAACAAGGAGATGTTTTTTCCCGGTGGTTAGGCGGGCAAAACGCTGCTGTCCCACATATGAGTTTGATTCTGGTGTCGGATGTTGGACATCGTGGTTTTCCTCAGATTCTCGGAGACTAATGCTGTTAATTTGTCAACCCGTTCCCCTTCTCTAACAGGACAGAGAAAGTGATAAAAAAAAAAAAAAAAAAAAAAAAAAAAAAAAAAAAAAAAAAAAAAAAAAAAAAAAAAAAAAAAAAAAAGGTTTGGAAAAAGATGATGTGTGTTTCACCATGATAAAATACTTTAGCCGTTAGAGATAGTGGAACAACAGAGAACAGGCTAATATAAATCACTGTTGACCTTTTGTTGTAATGAGGATAACTTTTCCCAGATGGCTTTTTTGTTCCTGGTTAATGTTGTTCACACAGCTTGTTTTATTTCCCTGATTTTTAAATATCTAACAGCATTTTAGGAATCTGTTAAAATCACCACAGAAATCTGTGATAGCATTGTTTTATTAGTTAGACAATACTTTGATGTCTGAGCCTTGAAGGGATCCAGAAAGTTATTCTTCTGTTCGATCTCATGAGGACTAATATGTTATGAGTTCCACTTGACAACAAAATCTGGATTACATTTTCTGTTCTTGGCAAAGACTGATCGAGTTTTCCTGTTGGAAGTGTCAACACATATTTTCTTTTGAATTTCACAGCAAACTGTAAATACTTAATGATGCTGCTGTCCAGACATTTGCACCATGGAAGATAATTTTTGATGCACAGTTGTAGCTGTGAATGTGCTGTTTTAAACTATTCTAATAATTGGTGTAAAATCAGTCTGAAGGGTGAATTATCTGGTCTCTATTATGTTAGAAGCAAGGAGATTTCTGTATAAACCAATGCAATGGGATTTATTTAGATCAGTCAAAATAATGACAAATTAAGACTAAGAATCAACAGGGTCTAGTAATAAATTTAATCGAGCAAATATATACTATTAATAAAACTAATATTTGTTTCCTAATTATAATTATAATTTATCAAAAAGAAACAAAAAAAGTTATCTAAACACCAAAGATGCTTGAACCAATTCTACTCTACACTCTACTTTTAATAGCTGAATAGAGAAGTTTATGGCTTGTAATTGAAAGTTTGTAAATACTACTTAAACTGATTAAAATCAGACTTTTATCAAAAGTTTATCAGTCTGTCAGAAGCCTAAGCAAAGGGGTTTAATGGACTAGAATAATGAGTTGATACCTCATGTTCATTTGAGAGGGGAAAGAAGGAAAAAAGGAAAAGAAATTTTCTGACCAACTTTTGATCCAACAGTTTTCAAAATCAGAATCGCCGTGGTTCACTCTCAGTTCAAACAAGCACAAACAACTGTTCTTTTGCTCGAAGGTAGTTCAAGCCCTGTTTACACGACATTTCCAAAAAGTTTTTCCGATGCGCATACGGAAAAAATTGCATTTACGCAACAGGATGAAAACACAAATAGCTCTGGAAATGGTGTAGTGGGCATGCCAGGCCTGTAGGAGGCGGTGAAACTTTGTGAGGGGTGTTTATAAATCACAGTGATGGAGCTGTTCTGTTTAGGGGTTGTTTTGCAGCCGCAGGACCTGGGGACCTTGCAGTCATTGAGTCAACCATCAGTTCCACTGTGCCAAAGTATTGTAGAGTTAAATGTGAGGCCGTCTCTCTGACAGTTAAAGCTCTCCCTAAACGGGGTCATCCTCCACAACGAGCTGGAAGACTGGAAGAGTCATGCAGAAAATGCTCCTTAAATGTGGTGCTCCAAGCTTCTCAGTCAGCCAGCTCACACAGTCAGCTTTTTCATTTTGACTTCATCTTTGCTTAATAATAATGACAGTACAATCTGTTCTGTGTGTTTACGCTTGAGCTTAGATTTCAATAACTTCAGCGCCTGGTAAATACCGGATACATAAAACTAGAACTGAAAGAGGGGGTACTGTGACTGTAAACATGTAGCAGTTTAAGGCACACATTAGAGGCTCTTGTTGACTCTACACAAAGCAGCGAAACCTACACCTTTTTTAAGGGTGACGTCTTATAGTCAGTGTTCTGGTTTTCACTGTTTAGCAAACATTTATCCAGTTGTCAAACACGAAATAAACAGACGAAAGTCACCATGGTTGCATGAATAGACTCTTTAACACGGCTCCAATTAAAACAAAATTAAAACTGGAGTTATTGTTTTGTACCAGCAAAGTTTTGTTTTGCTGAATATCATTTTTGAGGTCAGGAAGTTTCAGTCCTGAAATGCAATCTGTCAACATTTAAAGTTCAACATCAATTATGAGAAATGTACTGGCTCATCACCAGCACTGGAAGAGGTGAACGTAGGTCTTCCAGAGAAACTGGAGAACGTCTGCTGCGACTTTTGTTCTTCTCTGCTGATCTACTTCTGTTTCAGGCATATGGCTGTTCTGTGGGAGTATTTGACATCTGTCTACCTGTTCAGATGTTCACAGTGTTAGTGTGGTGATGTCTGATTTAATAAGGAGTCTTTTGTTCTCTGAATAAGAACTCTTCCTGAGTTGTTCCGTCATTGACATGATGCTTCTATACCTCTTGCCTTATTTCAGTATCTGAAACTGACTTCTTGTTGTTCAGGACAGATTTTTAATAATTCTGGTTGTTCTAGTCCAGCATCTCTTGATGTAAATGTTCTGCAGGGAAGGAAAGTTTCCATATCACCTTATGTGGGACTTTTCTGGTCCTGAATGCAGCTGTTTCCAAATCATGATTTGATGTTCTGAGTTAGGGGGCTTTTCACTGCATGATAATAGAAAAGCTGATGATGCTCTGAACTTCCTTAGCTGTCCCAGGTTTTACAGGCATGTCCATTCTCTGCTGGCCTAAACAGTATTAGAATCCTAAACATATATCTGCAACCTAAATTATTTTTGTTCATTTAAATTTTAATAATTTACTTACAATAGTTTATTCTCTTTTTTTGGTAATGTTTCTCCTGGATGCGCTGCTTCTTGTACATGTCTGTGTGGATTACTGATGTTTCATCCAATCAGATTTCAGCCTCTGTGTGATGCCAGGGGCAAGCTAATCTGCCAATGGCCTTCAGAATCAGTAAAGCAGGCCTACATTAATGAAACCATATAGCAACGCAAGTGTTTTTTTTTTAACCAATCAGCTTTCATATTCGCCCCACTGGGCCAGCGAGAAGACCCACAATGACATCAGAAGTTTCTCGCCCTCTGATTGGATAGTCAAATTGAACCTATCACCCGCAAGTTTAGCCAGCAAAGCACGTCCTCAGCGATCTGGTCTGCACACATTAATATTTGTAAATTTGTTTTCACAATGGCTGACGGAGAAGGAGTCAGTCTTGGGAATAATTAAAAATATTTTCAAAACTGACTTTTTCCGAAGAAGTGGACATTGTAAAGAGACGCCAACTTGTTTCATCTGGTGTACCTGGTAAAGTGTTTGTCCATCACTTTCAGACAAGTGCCTGTGTGCTGTACCACTGGCTTCCCACCTCTTGACGAGCATAGCATATTATATTGCTGAGAATGCCTGCTATTTGCAAGTGATCGACTTGGTTTTTGGAGTAACAGGGTTTGCCAATTTGAGTTGTCTGAACAAGGTAGGGGGGTGAAATCAAGGCAGCAGGGTACTTGCAGGCTGTGGTTCTTTTGAGAACATTTGGAGAAGCCAGAGTTAATCTCCAGCTCTGACCGTCACTACTCCTAGATCCACCACAACTGCTGAACGGACATTCTTTGCCATCAAATAAATAAAATTGTTTGCCAGGAATACAACAGGACAGAGGCGACTTGCAGCCTTGGCATCCATGGCCATGGAAAAGAACTTGTTGATGGAACTGAAAGGGAGAGATCAGCTCTATGACAGTCATTGAAGTCATCTTGCATAATGAGATGAGAATGGAGGATTCTGTACATTCCTTTTCCTTCAAGAGTTGGGGAAATCGTTTCTCTTTTTTTCCATCACTTTTGTTTGTTTTAAGTAAGACTTTAGGTTGATTGGGTTACACACATACTGTGTCCAGCAGGAAGCTGTCATCCTAGCCAATTTTTGTCTTTAAGGGGAGAAAGTGATTATTGCGTCATGGGCAACGAACAGCATTCTCTCCAAGCGCCTGTGATCAAAGCTCTTCTCTAGAGCTTTTTTCCATTTGTTATTACCTCTCTGAAAATGCCCACAAGCCAAACATCAGATGCATGAAAATCCAAAGACGTTGGCTGGAAACACTCAGACACCGGATCTTCGTATACTGAGATGATGTTGTGAAAACGCTGATGGTAAAAACTGTCAGTGATAGGAAGTAAGTGTCATAGGATCTGTTCTTCCACAGGGTCTTGGTGACTTGTCATCTGCTGAAAAGGGAGTTGTCACCGTGATATATGGGGGTTGTAATCCCTGCAGTGAGAGCCCTGATGTTTACTCAACCCCATATTTCCTCCTCCTCAAAGAGCCCAGACCGGGAATTCTGAACCTGAGAAGAGATTAGGAAGAAAGGGAGAAGGAGAGGAGGGAGGTGGTAAAGGAGAGGGCTCTAAAGGCCTATTCTCCTCTACCTGTTTGGACCTAGGTCTGAAAGGAGACAAGTGAAACCATACACGACCTGTTGAAGATGCTGCTGTGACAGTCTTGGAGTTGTACCTTCATTGAGGAAGACTGCCGCCTCTGTGGTTTTAACACATGCCAACATTTTCTCAAGCTAAATCCAGCAATTGTATTCGACTGAATGAGCCACACATCCATACATGTCAGAGACTGAATTTCTGGTGGAAAGTGAGGAAGATAAATAACTGAAGAATGGCACAAAAAAAACAGTTCTTCTTCTGATTTCACTCATAGATTCACCCTAGAAAAGTAGACTTTCAGCTAAACCAATCATTTCTGTTTTTGTTGTTTTCTAATCAAAACTCCCTAAACTTTGAGCCATTGTGTTTCTCTGATGGTCAAAAGGCCATATGTCTGTGGGTAACTTGAACGGAGTAACAGCAGTTACTCATGGTGGTGGTTGTGCAGTGATCTGGGGATGCTTGCTGCTTAAGGATTTGGATTATTTACTGTAGCGGTTGTTCTCGTGAACTCAGCATCATGTCTCGTCTCATCTTACTATTATTTACTAATCGGGTGACTTCCAAGGGCAGTTGATTGCAGTGTATTTTATTTAGGGGTGTCAGACTAAAAAGGGATAAATGCACATGCTTGGCACTTTTTCAGACTGTATCCATTTTAACCATTATCATTTTCTTTCCACTTCACAATAGTGTTCTATGTCCGGTTTGCCTGTCACATCAACTCAAAATAACATACGTTGACATTTGCGACAAAACATTGAAAAGTTTTAGGGTTATGAATCCACAACTGAAACTGGGTCTGTCAGGCTAGATATGTTTAGATCAAACAAGGCAGGCTATGAAAACAGAAGACCCTAAAGCTCCTGCCTTATTTCTCATGAATTTGCTGCCTGCTGGGGAGATCAGGCCTGACATCTGGTTGAACACAACTCAAACATTTCTCTTGGAATCCAACAGATACCATCAAAAGACCAGTTTACTGCTGTTACATTTGCATTGATGTATAAGCAATGATATCTTTAAAGTTCTGTCTTTATCATAGTAATTCCAAAAAACATGTTAATTTCCACATGAAAGTTTGACAGAATAGTTTTTTTAAACTTCTGAAACAAGCACAAACTTAAATAAAAAAAATCAGGGGTGTTGCGTGGCATAGTGGGTAGAGCGGGTGCCCTTGTATGTGGAGGCTATAGTCCTCGTTGTGGTTGTCCCAGGTTTGATTCCCGACCTCAGCACCTTTGCCACATTGTCTTTCCCTCAGCTCCCTTTCTGTCTATCTACAGTCAGAAAACATAGAAAAACAGCAAAAATTGGAATTTAATTGATTTGTTCTGAACATTTTCATTCTACATATTTTTTTTTTTTTTTCATCTTTGCCCCTTTACAGTTTTTTCCCACTTGCTTGCTGAAGTTCTGGTCTTGGTTCTACAAATACACCTGAGAACTTAAAGATTTGCCTGGAGGTGGAAAAAGCATGCTTCACTTTCACTGGGGGATCCTTACTTCTCCTCAAGCATCCTTCACCTCCATGTAGATGAATTTGTAGAAGGTTGCACTCAGAATCGAAGAGAAACCTTCACTGCTGTGACATATGCTTGGTATCAAACTTTATCCTCCCTGCTGAGGAGGCTCCAGATGTCGGGTGGTATGTGTGAAACTTGACCGCTGGAGTTCGCTTCAAGTAATTAGACATACCAAAGCAGTGTTTATTCAGCTTTGATTTCTTAGATTAGAAAGACCAGAAGGCACTCCCTGTTTGGGCTGAGGAGACTTTACTGTTCCACACAACCAGAAGATGCCTTCCCAAGAGAGAATCTGTATGTCAAACAGATGGTGTGAGCTCATGGAAGATTAATGCTTGCAGCTCTTAACAATCAGTTTGTAAACAGTCAATCACGGAGGCTGTGTGAGAGCATGCATGTAAATCTGTTATGCCACTTGGTTTTTGAGTGTTTTTGGCCACCCACAGATTCTCTACTTCGAGTCTCCTTTAGGTTAGTGAATCTTTTTGCTTTTACCTTTCATCTCTGCTGCTGTAAACAGTTTTTGTACAATTCAAGATTCTCTTAAAAACCCAGAGAAATGTTGAGAGGTTACAAATTAAAGCACAATGTACTTTCATGGAAGAGATACAGTTGTGCAGTGGTGTCCAAATCAATCCTCAAGGGTCGGTATCCTGCAGGTTTTTGTTCTTTCCCTGGTTCATGACACCTGAATCAAATGATGGTTAATTAACAGGCCTCTCTGGAATTTTACAAACTGGGAAGCTAGTTGGACCATTTGAATCAGCTGGAGCAGAGACACTGGCTGGACACCGGCCGTCAAGGACTGGAGCTGGACACCCATGCTGTAGTGTTTCTCAGTTCTGGTATTTTGTTACCCACACTCCTGTGTTTTTTTGGGTGTTTCTTTGTGTGGACACACTTGGTGTCATCAAGTTCAGGAGAAGCCTGCTAATCAACCATCAGTTTAAGTCACACGTGAGATCTCGCCATCTCCTGCTCTATGGTGAGAACGTTCAAGGCTCCATGTGGAGTAATAAAGGTGTTCCTCCAAGAGAGAGCTGAGCTGACAGGCAAAACTCCCAGTTTACTAGTTTGTCCCTCAACTGTGATTAAAAGAATGAGGACCTTGATGTAATTAATTGAAAAGAACTTCTTTCACTTGGTGGATGGAGTTAACCTCAGAAAAAAGATAAAGAGCTTCACCGTCCCAGGGAAGATTGGAGCAGACCCACTTCTCCTCCACATCAGGAGTCAGCTGAGGTGGTTCACCAGATCAGGATATCACCTGGACTCCCAGGAGCTTCTTACTGGGAGATCCCAGGGCAGACACAGACCTCGCTGGACAGATCATTACCAGTCCCATTAAAAGCTTTATTAATCCTTGACTTTTTTAACATTTTATCGTCTTTGAAACAAAATTTTGATGTATTTTCATGGGATTCTGAAGTAGAAGGGAAGGATATGTGCATTTTAAAGGCTTTTACAAATACAAATCAGAAAAGTGTAGCATGCTTATGTATTCAGACTCCTATAACTCTTTTACCCCTAAAGGAAATTCAGTTTGCCTAATTAATAAATAACAAAGAGCCACAAAATTTTCTTTCTAAATACAAATTTTAAAGCTAAATTTCTATTTTTTTTTCTTCTAGGCACTTTGAAATTAAATTGTAAATGGGCTGAACTTAAAAAGCACCTTACACTAGAGCCATATTCACCCGTTTATACTTCGGTACTCAGCTTGGGGTTAAGTGCCTTATCGGAGGAAGCTGGAATCAAACCGACAACCTTCTGATTGCAAGACGACTACTCTACCCTCTGAGCCACAGCGCTCAGTGGGACATTAAAGCTGTATGTAGTATGTAACTTTTATGAAAAAATATGTTTTATACATATTTGTTAAAATTATAATTATGTCCTGAAAGTATAAAACAGATAATCTGTGAAAAAAATCAAGCTCCTCTGTCTTCTCCCAGTTCTCCCAGTACTAACTGCAGAAATACACCACTCAGTCAGAAACAATCAATCAGAGCCAGGTGGAGGGTTTTAGTGCTGTCAGCACTCCACCTTGCTCTCTGCTACTAGAGCAGGATCATAACAACATAGCTTGGCACCAGTGCTAAGGCTAGTTAGCATGGGCACCAATGACAGTTTTCCTGTAATGTTAGGTTGTTTCTCCATCATTACCACAGCTGTAGCATACCAGCAATCTTGAGCTTAAACAATGTTATGAGCTGTGCAGGGGAATGGTGTGAGCAGCACGTACACGAGGGTGATTGACAGCACATAGACCCTCCTCCTGGCTTTGACTGGTTGTTTTAGCTCCATATTGGCACATTTCTTTAGACAACAATAGTAGCTCAGGGAGGGGGTGGAGGAGCTCAATCTTTTTACAGATTATCTGTCTCATACCAAACTGTCATGACTTGGTGACAGTTTTAACAAATATGAAAAAAACATATTTTTGTAAAAGTTACATACTGTAGCTTTAAGATGAATGTAGGAAGCTGGTTAATAAATAACATACTTTGTGTTTGCCCAACACTTTTTTAATTTTAAGTTTTTATGTGTCAGAAAATGCCATCCTAAAAGATAAAATTGGTATTCGTATTGTGATCGGTGGGGCACAAAATCACTCAGAGGGCCACAAATGGCTCCCAGGCCGCACTTTGGACATCCCTGATGTAAACTAAGTCTCCTTGTATAAGGTGTATGTGAACCCTGAGCACCGCAAGCATCACAAGGATCTCTAAAAAAAAAAAAAAAAAAAAAAAAAAAAAAAAAAAAAAAAAAAAAAAAAATTGGGGTTGTACGACTTAAAGTACTAAAACATAGAAATCATTTTACATTTTGTGTAACTTCTTAAATATTTTAGCTCTGGAGTTGTAATTTCCCCTCGGGGATAAATAAAGTACTATTGAATTGAATTGAATGAAAAGTGTGCACAATGTCTGGGGGCAAAAGAGGCTATCTGTTCCCTCTCTGTTGTTTTGTCTGACATGCTGGTATTTTGACAACAGTACAAAAACACAGTGTTGCACCTCTGTTTGTGTGTTCAGCTCACAGTGATGACAATCTCCTGCTTGCATCAGGGGTGGAACTGAGGACACTAATCCTTGGCCAGAATGTGTGCCGATGAAAAATCAGGCTCTAATAAATGTCTTGTTTTGTAAAAATATTCCTGCACCTGCAGCTGACCTCCGATGCCCCGCGAGGTGGAGCGTTTCTGGATTCTCTGGGATTCTGTAAGGGATACAGTGTGATAAGTAAATGAGGCATCCGCAGAGACTGTGTGGTTGTGTACCCAACCCGTGCCTTCGTGCTTTCATACCTCTGAATCTAAGGTCTCATTGTTCCGCTCACTGTTTTGAGGTTTGTCTTTCAGTGATGTGAATTCAAACAAAGTCATCTCTCATCAGAGCTTGTTTAAAAAAAATTCTCACTGAGGGGATCCAGTGGAAATACAGACCCCCTCGGTGTTCTGCTCTTTGCAGGGTAAACAGAAAGAGAGGACCTGTTAGACGCGACTTTGTCTGTCCGATCCAGACAGGATATTTTGGAAACCCGTACTGAAAGAGCGCTATCACTGTACCATGAAGGAGCTGTGTGGCAGCATTTGTTCTCTGAGGGATTTAAAACGCAGGTAAAAAAAAAACACAGAAATTAAATCTGTTGCGCTCTCGCAAACCTTTGGAAAATCTGAGGAAGCTGCAATACAGACGTTTATTTTCCTACGTTACACTCATTTTCAGATGAAGCAAGGCAGACACTGAGGCAACGGATCTGAATACTTTGGCAAGATTCAATAAAACACATTCCTTCGAGGCACTTCATGGTTGTGTTTCTGTCTTCTCATGTCAGCCTCAGCTCTCTGTCTCTCAGCTTGGCTCAGATCAACTTCTGTGTTTATAGCTCTGTGCTCTGATGATGCTGATAGTTGTGTAGACCAGAAGTAGAGGAGTAAATAGTAAAATGTTTGCAAGTAGAACGGTGTTTTGAAAGTTTTCTCTCTTCACGTTGCTCTGTAATGTACAGGTGAAGAAAAGGAAAACCTCAAAAACAAGATGTTTAACTTTTTTATCTTGTAAAATCATGTCACAGACCTGCTCATCTACAATTATATATGTAGTATTGATAAGCTATATTAGCTTTATTAATGTGCATAAATAAATTAGAATCAGCTTTATTCGCTATGGAAGCATTTAACTGGAATGGATAGGAAATAAATAAAGGAGCTGTATCTTGTTAAAACGAGAAAATTAATATTTTAACGAGATATAACACCTCATGATAACAAGTTTCATGTCTTGGCCTTTTTAAGAAGTCATTATCTGTCAAAAAACATGTTTTTGTATCTCATTATAATGAGAAAGTTTCTCGCTTTAATGTGATACTGCTCCTGAATTAATTTCCTGGCTGTGGGAGGTAAAAACTTTTGTAATAATTACCAAGTTTGTGTACACAGACAATGAATTTCACTTCGGTTTCACTTTTACTCTCAATTTACAATATGAATATATAAATAAGGCTTTACTTTTTTCACATTTTGCTATGTCACAGCCTTATTCCAGATTGTATGAAATTAATCTCTTTCCAGAAAATTCTGCATACAAATACCCAATTATGTCAATGTGGAAAAACTTTTTAGAGATTTTTGCAGATTTATTGAAAATAGAAAACCATTTATGTTTACATTTACAAACATATTCACAGCCTTTGCTTAATACTTTGTTGATCCATCTTTGGCAACAAATACAACCTCAAGTCTTTTTGAATACAATACCACCGGCTTCGCTCACCTATCTTTAGGTAGTTTGGCCCATTCTTCTTAGCAGAACTTCTCAAGCTCCATCAGGTTGGATGTTCCTAGGACTGAAAACATAGTTATATTCAGTAAATTACAATATGCATTGCAGTGAGGCTTATTTGTCAGATTTAAAGTGTCTTTTGAAAATAACAGCCTTTAACCAGGTAATAAACATACTTTTTATTGGTCTGATGTAATATTCTAATGTTAAGTGTCGAGTTTTCATCAGCTGTAAGAGGAAAATCATCATAATTAATAGAAATAAAGACTGGAAAACAATAATCTGTGTAATTAATCTACATAATGTTTTACCCATAGGGTATCGAGTCACTGAAACAAACAAACTTCTCAATGATATTCTAATTTACTGAATGGGTCTGTATATAGTCCCTACAACTATTTCTGGGAACGAGGGAATTGAACATCCAATATACAAATTAAACTGATTAAAGGATTTATTTACTTTATCAAAGATTTTCCTGTCTCACTTTGTCTCTACTTTAACCAGAGATTTGGGAACGGAAGAAATTCATGATTCATGATTCAAAATTTCGTCAGTCAGCTTCAATCCCCAGTACCACCGAGTATAAAGAGTGCCTTACTCATCAGACACACCTGGTTGCCTTCTCAGAACCAACTTATGCTTCCAGTCTGTTGGTTCCTGCAGCAGGTAACTCACGTATGGCCATCTGTACTGGTCTCTCCTGACACTGGTTTTTAGATGTTAGGATGTTCCTCACTCTGATTTTGGAAGCAGGTGGGCACACCGAAAGCAAATTCCTGAAGTGAAAATGCAAAAGGAAGCATTTGAAATGTTTCTTGACATTAAGCATTAGGACAACTTATAGTTAAAGAAGCTTAAAACAGCAATATATGGAGTAGTCAAACCTGATCTGGGATCTTCTGCTCTGATTATGTGATATTTAACACCATTTTTTTTTCTCTTTTTTTAAGCATAAAGTTCTTGGTTTGTTTAAAACAACATTGGCAAAATCTCGTCTTGTTTTTATGAGCCCAATAATGTGTATTGGGCTGAGATGATTAATTGGAAAAATTGTGTTGAATCGCTTATTGAAAAAAAGGGCAACTAATTTAGTAATCGATTAATTGTTAACTGGAGTATACAGACTCAAAAAAAGGCTGCTTGCTGAAAAAACAACATATTCAGAGCAGTAATTAAACCAAAAACTGTAGAAAAATATATACATTTTCATTTAAGATAATAAAAAAACCTTTGTCTGTAAATATGTTCTACCCAAAACTCCTCAATTGGCATAGTATTATCTTCATGTGATTCAAATACTGTAAAAATCTCCCAAATTCTGTAAAAATCTCCTATTAAACACCTTTTGCTATCCAATTATTAATTGGTAATCCAAAAAATAATAAACAAATTAGCCCTACACTGTACTGATGTTAAGTCGAGCAGAAAAAACTGAGCTTAGGAGTATTTTTTTCACTTCAGAAGCTTCCTTTGCTACATATGATCAAGAGTAAACTATAGGAATGCTATGTTATTGCATTTTAGGCAATAAAATGTTTAATTTCTTATTTAGAAAAGGAATTGAATTGTTTATTTGCATTTTTTAATGTATTTCTAATGTATAAAAATGGCTTAAATGAAAAATCTGCAGGATGTGCCAGTGTTTTTATCCGATTGTCAGAATAATCGATAACTAAAATAATTGTTAGTTGCAGCCCTAAATGTGTCGTTGCACTCTTAATTAACAATAATTACATAAAACCTTTCAACTCAAACTTTATCTGAAGTTTAGGTGTTCATTTACTACTTTTCTGTCAAGAAATCAGTTTATCATGGTCTAAATAAATCAAACCCCTGTTTAATAAATTACAGACAAAATTTCAATAACCTAATTACATCCAATACCTTACAATATGTCATAGGAGCCTCAACAGAACCTCAGCCGTGTAAAAGTCAGGGCTCTCAGTCTTTTACACTGACCAGTAATTGAACCCAGGGTCTCTGTTCTCAGTTTAGCCCCCTAGCTACTGCCTGTCTTCGGTAAACACAGAGAAGAGGGAGGGTACAACGACCACAAAGCCCACTCAGGGATGAGCTGTCAGAATCCCTGAAACACTATCCTTGCACAGACTAATGCAATGGGTGTTTTTACCAGGATTGTATCGCTGGGTTTCAGGAGCACTCAGGTCATTTCGGGAGAGTTTTTCTGAGAAATGACTGCATCTGTTAAAGGACAGTTGTAAGAGTAATGTTCAGTAAGGTTCAAGGCAGGTGGCTACTCTTTCTTTTAAGGCTCCCTGAGTGGAGAACCCGTCCTGGCAATGACACTGCCCTCAAGTGGAAGAAAAAACTATTAGTTCTTTGACAGTAAAATATTAGGATGATGAAATGCAGCATTAAAAATTCCTAATAGTCTTGGCTGCTTTAGTTATGGTAGCTAGTGTGAGTCAACAGCCCTTTCCAGCGTCCCTGGATCAGGCATCATGCCAGGTTTTTCTATTAAAGGGTTGACGTGCAAATTGTCACCATTAAAGGTTCTAAATGTAGGACTTTTCAGCTTCAAAGTTGGCCCCTTCCTGTGGGGCAGAAGATCTGCTGCACCCTTGTCTTAGATGGTAAGGTTGATCGCAACTGTGGCATTTAAGAGTAGAGTGAGAGACTTTCTTTGCTTATTGTGTGGTCTCCCCCGTTGGGCTCCTCCCGTGTTCTCCCTCTGCTTTTTGTTTCAAAGAGCTGTCGCCTCACGTCTCATCAGACTTTTCCCCCTTTCAGCAGTTAGCAAAACTAGAGGCTAATAATTGAAATTCCTTTCCATACGTTTGTGACCACGGCGAGGAATAACACGGCGTTTGCATGTGTTTGTGCAGTCCGACACATGGGAGTCATTTTTGCTTTTAGTTACTGCTTGATCAGATTATATACAGCACTGTTTAGATGTTCTAACAATGCTATCGGTTAATTTATGGGATAGGACTTTTCTGCTGCAAGAGAAAATACATGAACTCCACCAGGCCACCAAGAGTTTGGCTAAGTCAGTAATTGAAGTAACAGCTGCTCGGCTATAAATTCGGGAAAAAAGTGTGTCACTTTCTCCCATTTAATGCGACCCTTGCTGCTAATGATAGTTCTTCCACTAATGCATATAAATTATGATCAGTCTGGCAGGGTAATGCTTTAAGTGTGGATTTGTGGCTGTTAATCATCATGAAGTGGAAAGTAGGGATCCCTCATGTCCAATAGTGGTAAAGTGAAACTTGTAAAAACAGGCTTCAACAAAATAAAGACAAAATACTCTCCTACAGATCGTTCTCTGGTTCTGGGACACAAAACTTTTTTTTTTTTTTTTTTTTTTACAATGTGAAAATTAAATCCACATTGTTAGTAACGAAATCCACCCAATTGTCTCAACTAGGGCTATCAGTCTGATTGATTAGTTTGTGGGTTTTATCTAAAAGCTTTCTTGAGGTTTCATTTCATGAAACCAGATGTCCCTCACCGGTAGACTTTAGTCACAACGCTGCAGCAGACAGACAGAAAGACTCAGCTTTGAGCCTGCCGGTTTCTCCATCTCCATGCTCTTATGCCTGGACATGAGGATGAAGACATGCAAATCCTACAGGATCATATTCCATCATTTTTGTGTGTGTGTGTTTCCACATGCATATATATATATATATATATATATATATATATATATATATATATATATATATATATATATATATATATATATATATATACATACATATATATATATATATATATATATATATATATATATATATATATATATATATATATATATATATATACATACAATAATATGTGATATGTACTTTTGTTCTTTTTTCAAATGCTTGCTTTCTGACATGTAATCCTGATCATGGATGTTTTATTTAGAAACAATATTTTCTCTTAAATACAGAAAACTAACATTTTTGGCTCTAAACAACACTTTGGATAGTCCCTCTTGCTTTAGAAATATGCTCTGCTTCCTCCTCATCTTTCTGCTTTTGGATGTAATGCTGCTCGCATGAACGTTTTTGCTCCTGCTTTAATCCTGCTCCTGTCCAGGCAAGATCATTTTATGCATTCAGATGTCTTTTCTCTACTTTCAGATTTCTGGAAGAAAGTGGTAACTCGTACCAGGCCTAGCCTGTGACAGTGTTTCCTTCAACTATAAAAAGCCAACATTTTTGGTTTGAAAGCAAGACTTCTTATTTAGATGTTGTGCTGCTCTCGTTCAAAACATTCCCCTCACATGTAGAGCAGTTCTTACTTGCAGATATGCTTGACTCCCTCTCATTTTTCTGCTTTCAGATGCAGCCTTGCTTACATGAAAATACTTTTCTTCTCTTTTAATTCTGCTAAAACTCAAAAATCCATGATCGCAACTTGCTCAAACTTTCAACAGTTTGTTTTGCTCCCACTAGGAAGAAAGTGCTAACTCTGTCTGAAAGTAGCAGTAGCCGATAGAGTTACAGTGTTACTGGTTGCCTCCGAATACTGATCTGCACTGGTCCCCCTCAAAACTATCACAGTGCTTTCAGATTTTATTGCTGCTTGCATAAATATTTTCTACTCCTGTTTCATTCCCCGTCCTCTTGCTTAAACTTCCTCTGGACATGGAAAAACCTACCACATTTGACTCTAATCTCTACTTCTTAGAAAGAAAAATTTCCCCATATGTGTCCATAATAATTAATATAAGTGATGTATGAGAAAAGAAATGGTCTCAAGTCGTCTTTCCACTGTAACAACCAGTGTGTTTTTCTGAATGTCCCTCATTCTGATGGTAATGATTTATGTGGTTAAATTCACTGGTTTCTACCCCGTTCTGGAGCTGCTTCTCCATCTGAGGAGGAGATTATCTATCTACTCAGATGGATTACAAATAAATTATAGTGGCTGCTGTACACTTCACGCACTTCAAGTCCGCAGATTACATTTGCATAATGTAGCGCTAACTCTAGATCTCAATGGATATGTGGCCGTCCAGGGATGAAGTAAATGTTAAAGATTCCTGGGAATAAATTGTAAGTAGATAAAGGTTCATGATAGATACAGTCAATACATGACTTTAGAGTAAGACTTTAGATAGGCCATGAGGAATACTTTAGAGTGGATCCCTGCTTATTCACGGATTTTTCTGTGGAATGTAACGCCAATTTCCTTTTGGAAAATTCGCCCATTTGCGGATTTTTTTGAAGAGCATATCTAAAATGTTATTACAATGGAGCTTGGAAAACTGAAATACTTGGGCACAGTGCTGCTTGACACACTATTGGCTGGCATTTCCAAAGCAGCCAATCCAAGACCACCATTCATTTTCCCTTGCTGCTGATTGCCTGTACCCTCAAGAGCGGGGATAAGGATGACCATGGATGTTAGCTTTTGCGGTAGTGCTAAGACTGTTTCCACTGTGTGTGTTAATGCAGATTAAGGTATATTTGGTGTTTGAACTATTAAAATAGACAGTTATAAGTATTTTTAAAAGGGTCTCAAGTATTCGTGGATTTTAGCTATCCACGAGCCGTTGTGGTCCCTAACTCCTGCAATTACCAGGGGTCCACTGTAGGGTAATTACTTTAAAATTACAGAGATTTAAGGCAAAGAGCAGATGAACATGCAAAGATCTTTGAGTGCTCAGAAGTCTATTGCTGTGAAGTAACTCTATCCATTCGGTTTTTTGTTTTACTCAACCACATTTTAAGCCTGAGCGGCACCCGTGACTGCTTTAAGCTGTACCACGAGTCAATGAAAAACTAAACTCTTGGTTTTGTTCCACTGTGCAAGCAACTACTTGATTTAATATGATGTTTATAAAGCAAGATTCATATTTCTAAACCCACATTTCTGAAGCTGGGAATGATTCTGTGCTGGAGCCCAGACAGGCCTTCAACTTTGATCCTCCTCAGTCATTGTGATTTGCTTATTCTTGAGAAATTTGTACAAAATTCAGTGGTTTTTTTGCCTCCTTATATCTGAATACAGAGCTCTACAATGGAGGCATTAGATGTAGCTTGATTGCTGTGGCTGTCTTCAATATGCAAGACAAGAAGAGAACAATCCCCTTGCTTTCCCATGGTCGTCGTTGATGCGCCTGGGTGGGAATCGTCTGATGAACTCGCTCATTACATTCGTCTTTGCCTTATAGCTCTTCCAAACACTTGGAGATCTTAAACACGTTCTGTGTGAAGATGTGACTGCTTTTAGATAACGCCTGAAAAAATGCTTTGATCTGACAAACGATGAAAAGATGCAATCAGTTTTACATCTTCCTCGTTGTAGCAGTGATTAAACCACAGAACAGTAACTTGGGCAAATGATGAAAAAAAACAGGACATTTTTCAGTTCACTTCTGCTTCTTCAAATATCTTCACTGTAAATATAAATAAATTGTCACCTTTCTGTAGGGGGTTGTTTTGGCAGGCCAGATTTTCGTCCTCGGTGAAAGGGTTGGGTACAGTAATAATATGTGGCTCTACCTAGTTGACTTCACTCTGACTGGCTACACCCATATTTGGGAAACTCTTCAGTAAAATGTGCTGAAAATGGTCTCAAATTGGGGTTATAATTGTGTAGAACTTTCTCATAAATGAACTTCAGCCACTCTTCTCTGATTCTCTCATCCTTTGAGAGTAAGTGGAAACTTCCAGCCACTTTTGAGCTCCCTAGGACATAACGGCTCCCCTTTTTAGTAGCCATCCTCTTCTCAGGTGAAGTAGCCAGACATGCTAGCTTAGCCCTTAAATTAGCTGGTGTATCAGCTGGGTGGAGGAGGGAGGGGGAGGGCTGTTTGCTTGACAGTGCGCTCTAATCAGAGAATATGAATTACGTAGAAAGATAAACTGTTCTCTTATACATCCGTTTTTGAGCAAAAAAATAAAGCCGACCATCTATGTGCAGGGCTTTTGATAAAAACTCTTGATATTCACACAGCCTCATCAGTGCACAGCAGATCATATTAAAGCCCCAAAACCACAGAAAAATGTAATTTGTTGTCATGGCCCCTTTTAAACATGGTTCCATGATGGCATTTGTATGTTCTCTCCATGCATGGCTTCTGTGCAGGTACTTCAGTATTTTCCCACAATCTAAAAGCATACATGTGGGACAAGAGACCTCTCTAAATCACTCTTGTTTTTCCTGCTTGTGTCCATGCTGCTCTCGGATGGACTGGTGACCTGTCCAGGGTGTAACACGCATCTCTCCCAATGATGGATGCATGGATGCTTTAAAATGTGCAAGATAAGATAAAACCCACTTACAAAATGATGCAAACCCCTTAAAAGGTTTCAAAGCTGTGTACAAGTATGTACAAAGTGTAGGCTATTTGTCTATCTTTGCATTCAGATTGTTTAAGCATTCACAGGAAAACCATTAATATCTGGAAACACATCTTAAAACTATCAGATTCCTTCCACCTCAATCATACAAACTGACACATCTGGGGGGGATTTGTTCCTTCCAAACATTTAAGAGCGTATAAATCTATCTGTTTGCTCTCAGGTTATTGCTGCTTACACAAATACTCCCTCCTCCTATTTAAATCCTGCTCCTTGCACTCAAACTTCTCCCGCATCCAAATGAAACTTGCACCCAATTTTATTTAGAGGTGTCAGAGTTGAGGGGGCTGAATACAAATGTCAGTCAAACTTTTCAGATTTTTATTTGTCTATAATTTTTTTTCTCATTCACAGTCATTTAGTACTTTGTGTTGGTCTATCACATAAAAGGTCAATTAAATGCATTGAAGTTTGTGGCTGTAACATGTCCAAATGTGAAACAATTTGTAAGTAAATTAAATAAGACAGGTCAGGAAATGGTTGTGTGAACAAATCTACCTGCTCATAAGTTCAGAGAACTAATAAAAATGTTTAAAACTGGAACTGTGACCAATAAGGCTGATCGAAGACACATATTTATCTTGGTAAGGATGGAAAGGGGAGGTGTAAAAAATATCCAAAGCTCACTCTTGGAGATTGGCAGTCAAGAGTGTCATCTTTGGGTCACTAAGGGATGCCAGGAAAAAGCTCTTTCTGTCCTACCATCACAAATGTAACCATTTGAAGTCTGATAAATTTCACTGGACTTTTAACTGGAACTGTTTGCCTTAGGTGGATGAGAGAAAATTGAGCTTTGTGGCAACAAACACTCCAACTGGGGGTCTGGTTTGAAACAATGGATCTAAGTGTAGAAAAGCACCTTTTGCCCACTTTTTTAGGTATGGTGGAGGATTTGTGATGCTGTGGGCCTTTTTTTCAGTCAATGGGTGTAAAATTTAATTTTGTGCTATTTGAATTTATAGATAAAACATGTAAAAGTGCTTCCTCTGTAGAGCAAAGCAAAAAAAAAAAAAAAAATTCTCATTCGCCTGTTTTTTGTATTTTTTGTATTTTTCAGTCAGCTTCACAGTTTGTCATCTTTACAAAATCGAGTAAATATTTATATTAATACTTTCTTCAATAAGCTGCATCAAAATCTTCTTAAAAGTCAACAGGATATTTATGAAAAATCCAGTTAGAGCTTGTAGCGTGTCAGTGTGTAGAACCGGAGCGCAGCTGAGACGAAGTCAAACTCTTTTCTGTGGTTACTTTAAAAAAAAAAAAAAAAAGGAAAACAGACGTCTCCCTTGGGCCTCATCAAAACATTAAATCAAAGCAGGGAGTCGCTGCAGACGGAGGAATGAAGTCAGGAGTGAAAACTATTAAAAGTGCATCATGCATCCAGACTGCAGTGAAGAGAAAAAAACGTTACAGAAGAGAGGAATCACAAAACCAAAACAACCACAACAGTGGAGCCTTTCTAAGAACATCAAATGTGAGGTCTTATTTGTCTTAATATGTGGTTTGCAGCAGATCTGTCTAATATCATGCACTATAAATTTTCAAAGTGGGCCGTACCGGTTCAGAAGCCCCCAAGGGGTAGGGTGGGGTGGGGGGAATCGAAGTTTTTTTTAATTATGTGGCATTATTCTCTCTTTTGCAAAATTACTTCCTTGTGTTGATTACAAAAGATTAACTCTGCAGGCAGGAGAAACTTCAGAATGATTTCAGATTTTTCCCCTTAAAAACGACTAAATTCAGGACCTCTTGTAGGAAGTGTAAACATGGATGAAAAAGATTACATCTACTGGTGGTGTTTATGCTGCTAAACACAGACGTGTTTTACACACTGATTTTTGGGGGTTTTGCTGTCATTTCACAGTTTTCTGAATATTGTGCAAATTGATCTGTCTGCTAATTTATTGCAAAGAGCTTTATTAACTGAAACAGTTTATAACAAGAACAAATTAAACAATTCCAGAAATGCGCCACTCATGGTGGCAGTATGTAGGAGTAGCTCTGTTACGTTACTTCTGATTTGTTCTTTTTGTAGACTTTAGTTCATAATTTTACTTCTGGACAGTTGTTCTGATGCATAACCGTGAGAACAACATATTGTTTTTTTTTTTCAACTAGAAGCAGCTCAGATAATGCATAAACTACGACCCTAAATAACAGAGAAGTTGAATAGGAGGCTACATGGATGCAGAGCAGGGCCAAAAAGCAGAGAGAGAAGGAGGA
The DNA here is from genome assembly GCA_014839685.1 of Anableps anableps. Lineage (NCBI taxonomy): Eukaryota > Metazoa > Chordata > Actinopteri > Cyprinodontiformes > Anablepidae > Anableps > Anableps anableps. Next base: position 6,478,722 of record CM026072.1, read on the forward strand.
AGATCCTTCCTGCCCACAGCATCACCATCCACACCATGATATGAGTTACAATGACATTTAATTTCTCTTTGCAGCCTTTGGTATAAAGTATTACTTAATTGAGATGTTTAGAGGTAATCTGTGTGTTCCAGGATGATGGAGCTCTGGGAATTTTTTCAAAGATCAGAACATTAAAATTTTTGACTTTTGGTAGGGAACATCCTCAGATCCTAACTACACTGAGGGCCAGTGGTCATATCTCAAAAAGTAGGTGGAGAAATAGAAGCTAACAACTGAGATCCTGAGCTGAGAACTCTAACAGACTGAATGGGTCTCCATCATTCTGGATTAGGCTCAGACATAAAAAAAAATACACCGTAACATGTAAAATGCAGAAATTTTTAAGACAAAAACAAAATGCAGAATTTGTGTCACTTTGAAAACGTTTGGACACAACTGTTTCCTATTGCTTTTAAGATTCAGATGGAAGCCTGGCTTGGTGGAAACAGCCTCAGAAGTTTGTCACTCCTGGATTACCGTAGCTGATTGCTCCTTGTGAGTCTTGACCCTTCTGTCCTGTTCGTTCCTCCTGTCTCTGCAGGACACAGAGCAGTGGGAGAGGTCGGCGTCGCGGGTCGCTGAGATCGCATCAGCCTTGATTCGGGACAGGAACCCTGCGTTGGTGGGACAGCTCCTGCAGGCATGAAGAGAGGTGTCATCAACAAAACAATCATAACTCATAAAGGCTGAGACTGGATTTTTTAAGTTGTCTGTTAATGTGTTTAATCCTGCGTCAGTTTAACGGAAGTTGTGTTACTAATGTGAAGATAGAAAATCTGAGAAATCTTGACTTTTACAGCAAGCAGTGCGATAAAACGAATCCTGCATTTCCCACAATACTTCCATGAGCTGGATGATCAACTGCTGCTTTGTCTGTTGCACGTTTCTGCTCTGATGTATTACAGTTTTTACTGTAATACATGAAATGTGATGTCATGTAGTTGGACCTGCTTTTGGGAGTTCTAAAGATCATGTGCAGAGAAAATGTCATTAAAAATATCATTAAGATTTACAGTAACTCTGAAATACTTCCTCATTTTCTGAATCAGCTGATTTGAAAAATGTGTCAATACTTCATCTTCTGCTTGTGTGGAATTTGAATAAGAGAACAAGTTTCGTAGTGAAGAAACAGAAGTATAACCATTGTGCAGAGAGCCATCGATGAGAGGCATTAGTGAGGAAGTTAATAAGCAAAACTTACAAAACTCAGGGACAGGAAAAACTGGACATGGAAGAGAGCAAAGAACTATGTGAATCAGTGTAAAATAAGTCACCTGTACCAGTAAAGCAACATGAACACGTAATCAAACCTTGAAGGCATTTATTTCCCTTAGTGAAAAATTTTCTCAGTTAGATGAGTTCTGTATCCAACTTGATTATTGAAAGGTTGAGTAGAAGGAAAAACTGTGGTAGGAAAAGTTGCATAAGCAACAGGAATACCTGCAGCCATGAGTTAGTGGGAGATTCACATGGTATTGACTGCAGTTGGAGACACAGTTGGAGCTTCATTTCTTGCTGGCTTGGCCTGCCCACACTGCCAAGAGTACCAGAACCCGCTTCAATCACCGTAGCATCATTGTGCTTGATTCACCTGCAAACTGGCCGGACCTAAACCTCACAGAGAATCTGTGGAGTTTTATCAAGAGGAAGATATTCAAGCGACCTGGGTTTCTATTACACCTCAACAGAACCCCAGACTGATCCCCGCCATGCCACACTGGACTGATGCAGTAATTCATGCATAAGGAGCCCCAGCCAAGTATTAAATGCGTATTCTGTACAGTACGTGGACTTTTTGGTAGGATGACATTTCTGCATTTTAAGTCTTTATCGATCTTATGTTTGATTCAGATTTTCTGAGGAACCAAATCTTCGGTTTTCATTGGCTGAAAACATAATTCTCAAAACTAACAGACATAAACATTAAAAATATACTTTAAATATTGCTCTTCGTGTAATGACTCAATATAGATAATATATGAGCAATTCTTTAAGTGGGCCGGTACGGACTGGTACGCAGTACCACCACTTCTAAATTTTAGCCCCCAGCATACCAGGACTTATTTCCAGCATTCGGAACTTATTATTATTAACGTATTTTATTTCAACAAGTTTCGTAGTGAAGAAACAGAAGTATAACCATTGTGCAGAGAGCCATCGATGAGAGGCATTAGTGAGGAAGTTAATAAGCAAAACTTACAAAACTCAGGGACAGGAAAAACTGGACATGGAAGAGAGCAAAGAACTATGTGAATCAGGGCATGAAGACAACGAAGCCGGCGCTGAAGAGTGAGAGATCAAGAGTTTGAGTGGAAGATCGGGTAAAAGACATGAAGATGATGAGGCAAGCGCGCAGGTGGATGTTCACGTTCAAGTTTATTTGTATAGCACATTTCAGCAGCAAGGCAGTTCAAAGTGCTTCACATCATAAAAACATCACTCAAGTATACATCAAAATCATCAAGGAAATATACATGAAAATCATCAAAACCATCGTGCAAATATCAGTGCAATCATGAATGACATGAGTGAAGAATACTGGTGAGCATGATTACAATAAAGGCTCAAAATAATCGAAGAAAATTAAATAGAAATGCACAAGAACAAAATGAAGGAATAAACTAAGAAACAAAATACAAATGGAAAAACCTATGTGGCAAGATCTTTTGATCAATAAATAATACAGGAGACTGAACAAAATATGGCAAGACCATAACTGAAATAAAAACACAGTAGATCATGACAGGAAAAAATATTCAGGAAGTGGAACAGAACAATAAACTTTGAAAATAGACTTCAAGGAAAGAACTAATAAAGCAGAAACTATGAAGCATGAATTACCCACAAGCAGAGGTGGGTAGAGTACCCAAAAACTGTACTCAAGTAAGAATATCACTTCAAAAGTATCCATCCAAAAAATTATTATAAGAATTAAAAAGTATTTGGTAAAATGGCTACTCAAATACTGAGTAACTGATCACAGTGTCTGATTTAATATTTAAAAATGATGTAATCAGACAAAGAATATAAAGTTATGTACAAAGTTTGGTATTTCAATGACTAAAATGAAAATAGTGGTTTTTTATTGTTATTTTTCATCTCCACGTTAACACCATGAGGCTTGAAGTTAATAAAAGTAGCTCCAAGACACTGAATCTGACACACATTCACAATTTGGCTTTGATCTTTGTAATTTCTGTACAATAAAACTACTGAATTATAGATCAATAGACAGATCTATATAAAAATTTCACCCATGTTTTTGTCCCATATTTATATGACTTTAGGTAGAGTACCGGCACTTATTATTTCCACTTAAAGCATTGTATATGAGTCGTTTTGAATAATATTACTTTTAAAAATCAAGTTCTCTGACATATTTTTAACTCCTTGAAATGCACCTCGAAGCCTTGAAACAACAGATGTCAGTTCTACACACTTTTGTCTGACTTGTACAACAACATTAAGTTTCTGTTTTGTTAAGATTGTGAGCCTGGAGCAAATCAATCAAACACTAAGCACCATGATTGTTTTCGATCGTGACTTTTTTCAGGGAAATAATGCATTAGTTTGCTTCTTCATGCAGAGTTTATTATTTTCAGCAGTTGATTTATACACAGTTCGTGTGTTAGCAGAGACTGCAGCAGAATGGTGTGTATGGACTCGTTTGAAATCAGCTGCAGTGTGTTCATTGTGATGAAGGCACTTGTTATCACTAGATTCACCGATGTGGCTCTTTGATGTGTTTTTAATGGGTTCTGGAGAGAAACAGAACTGTGTGGTGCTGACAAATAGCAAATATGTCGAGATTTGGCAGAGAAGCCAATGTTTTATTCTTCTGTTTTCTGGATCTACTTGTGGACATCCTTCACAGGCTCGCTTCAACAGTTCAAATCACTGGTGCATGATGGAGGAATTTGATCTACTGCATGTACAAAGCACTGATTTACCATTGAATAAAGCTGCATTTTAACAGCATGGAATTAGATGCATTAGCTGCATAAACGCAGAGTTCAGAGAAGAGTTTTTTGGTGTTCCTGGTACTTGTTCTGTCTTGAGGAGTTTGTTAATTCAGTTCTCCTATGAACCAATAAGCAGCATAATTAATTACTGAAAACAGTCGTTCAGTTTTGACTTTAAATGCTTATTTAAAGCAGCAAAAAAAGTGAAAAAGGAAAATCGGACATTAATGCAGGTACAAAACAATGCATAATGTGGACAAAAAGTATGTTTTGTATCCCTCCCCACAAAAACTAGAGTGAAAAAGCAGCTTATCTTTAAGCAAGTAGGTGATAATAATAGAGGTGAACCACTCTTTTAACAAGAAGAAACCTCGAACAGAACCAGAGTCAACACTAGCAGCCAAGACTGTCTTGAGTTTGTAAGGTGAGGAGGGAGACTCAGAAAACACAGAAGTACTCAACCCTAATCGCTTTCTACTGGAAAAAGGAACAACATAAAGTTAACGGTAGCATTAGCTCCATCATTGGCTGAACACAGCTCTGAATTAGGTGGACCTTCAACAGAAAGAAAGATTAAAGATTAGAAAAATATTAGAAAAAGAAAAAGATTAGAAAGATGTTTTCAGTCTGGAACCATGTCTTTTTCAGTTAAGAAAGTTGACACTATCTACTTTAAAAATCAGGCTTAAGTCTTTCCTCCTTGATAAAGCTTATAAAGCTTAGAGTTAGGGGCGGCTGGAGTGAGTCATGCTTTTAGAAATGCTGCTATAGGCGTAGACTGCTGGAGGGCCGGATGCACTGAACACCTTTTCATCACATTTCCCTTTTATTCTTGGTGTTAATGCATACCATTATTGTTACTTTGTGTTTCTTCTTTCTCATGGTAGGTATTTGTTGCCAACAGCATCTGTGTTTGCCTCAGTCTCCTTCCTGTCCTCTCCACCCCCAGCCTGTCACGGCAGATAGTCACCCAAAACTGAGCCTTGTTCTGCTGGAGTTTTAGTCCTGTCAAAACCTTCTTTTCAGTGGTGCTGGTTGTCTTCACTGAGTTGTCTGAAAAGCAGCCTATATAAGATGTAATATTCTTATAGGAGACTTTGGCTTGGCATCCATGAGGACCCAGAAGTCCCCATGGATTTTGCTACGTTTCTACGTCTCTGTTTTGTTCTTTTCTAAATCCGATTCAAACCCAGTGAGGATAAACCAACATCTTACGTGTTCACAGTAATCACCCAAAATATTAAAAACAGCTGCCCGTTACCACGTAGGTCCCCAAACTGCAGCCAAAACACCTGTGAGGCATCGAGCCTTGGACTTGAATAGACCGCCATCAGACTAAGGTATTATCAGCAAATCCTGTAAGTTCTGAAACGGGGCTCTGAACCTGTTTTTCCACCACATACCAGAGACGCTTGATCAGACGGGGATCTGGAGACTAAAGGCCAAAGCAACACTTTGAAGTCTTTGTAATGTTCCTCAGACTATCCTAGATCCTTCTTTTTAGGATAACAGGGCTCGTTAATAATACCTTTTATTACTTTAGTATTACTCTTGTGTGCTCTGCAGTATTTTGTTAACTGATTTCTTGCCACAGTTCATCTTCAAGCTCAAACTGTTTTCCAAGTTATGACACATTTAGACACAAAATTCTTTCTATGCTTATTCGTGTACTTTAGGTTCTCCTCCACTTTGACATCATTTTTCCAGCAGTGTTAGAAATGACTGAAACTGTCATCATTGATAATTTAGAGATATTACTCTGGTACAAATAGACATAAAATGACTGCATGTGGGACTACAGTCTCAAAGAATGTTGTAAAAACATGAAGTCAAGTCAAGTTTATTTGTATTGCACTTTTCAGCTACAGGACAGTTCAAAGTGCTTTACATCATGAAAACATAAAAACATCACAAATACATCAAACAGTCACCATTTGTGAAACGAGTAACAAACATTACATTTTGTCATTAAAAACATCAATACACATCAAATATGTTGGTCAATGTTCCAATTATCATCAAACAAAAGCAGCTCTAAACAGGTGAGTTTTTAGCCTTGATTTAAAGGAACTCAGTGTGTCGGCTGTTTTGCAGTTTTCTGGAAGTTTGTTCCAGATTTTTGGAGCATAGAAGCTGAATGCTGCTTCTCCATGTTTGGTTCTGGTTCTGGGGATGCAGAGCAAACCAGAATCAGAAGACCTGAGTGGTCTGGAAGGTTGATACAACCACCTTCCAGACCACCAATGTAATTTGGTGCTAAGCCTCTCTGTGATTTGGACAAAAGTCACATATGAAGTACCCCAAGATTCAATCTTGGGACCCCTCCTATTTAATATCTACATGCTCCCACTAGCTCAGATTATAACAAGTAATAAGATCAGTTACCACAACTACGCAGATGATACACAGCTCTGTATCACCATGTCACCAGGAGACTCCGAATCCATCCAAGCACTGAACAGATGCTTAGAACAAATCAATGTGTGGATGTGTCAAAACGTTCTCCATCTGAACAGAAATAAAACTGAAGTTATTATCTTTGGACCTAAAGAGGAACAATCTAGAGTCAGTGTGCAGCTTCAGTTATTACAGCTAGAAACCAGTGATCAGGCCCGAAATCTGGGTGTAGAGATGGACTTGGACCTGATCCTGCAGAGACACATAAAGACAGTTACAAAGTCGGCCTTCTATCACCTGAAGAACATTTCCAGGATTAAAGGACTAATGTCCCAGCAAGATCAAGAGAAACTCATCCATGCATTTATCTTTAGTCGCATTGATTACTGCAAGTGTCTTAACAGGTCTGCCTAAATCAGATCAGACAACTAAATGCCACAAACTGTGTTATCTTTACCTTTAGTCATTTTTAAAGCTTTGATAATAGAAATTGTGGAAGGGGGTATCTCTTCCACAAGGGGGTATAGAGGCTGTTGTTGAGAACGAGCCTAAAGACTGTCTGTTACATGGGAACTCAAGGCTGGTTCAGCTCTCAAGTTTAAACACTTTTTCTTTCGTTCTGGACCACCTTAAAATATTCACTTAATTTCTGAATTTTTGGAGGTAAATGGGGGAAAACTAAAGACTGTTAAAATATTTATTTCATAGTAACATAGAAGGGCAACTTCACTGCGGTAACAGAGAGAAGAGACTGAGCCTAACTGGTGCGTATGTGAACATATTTCATTTCTTTGTGTTTGGTGACACCTGGTGGACAGATTGGATATGATTAGGTGCTGCCTCAACTTGGCTGTTTTGTAGTTCTTTAAGGTGTGCGGACATTTTGGATGTAGTTTTCACTAAGAGAAGAGGTTTTGAAGAGCTCTAAGAGTTTTTAAAAAATATATATTGCAGTTATGTGAGAGAACATAATCTTTTCTTCAAAGCCATTAAAACAACAAAAAGATTTCTTATTGTCCTAAGACTCTCACTAACATCTGATGCTGTTATTATAGGTGTTGTCAGATGGTTTATCTCTGCTCTTCATAGCTGCTGTACTTCACTCTGACTTAGCCAAGCTGCTAACCTGAGTGAGAAACTATGACTGCTGCACTTCAGGTATGGCTGCCATCCTTAATGCAGACTGAGACCAATACCAGATCTCACAGTTTTACTCTCTCCAGGTCTTCCCTCGATCCATAATGTTGAGCTCATCCCAAACTGTCTCACTTTTTTTTCCACACGAGACATTTTGAGATGCCTTGAACCTAAATTTAGGTTCATTTCAGCTGAAAAAAAATCCCAGACCTGAATCTCAGTGAAAGCTTCATGCCTGCTTTGTCAGACTTGGGGCTCAAAAAGAGAAACCACAAAGAAAAAAAAAAAAAGTTCTTCTTCCTGGAGACCAGAAAACAAACAGAGAGAGGAAGTCAGAGCAGCAGGCTGAGAAAATGAGGAGTTGTGATGGGTCAGGAGGCTTGAAGACACAAGATGCCAAGTGTAATAATGCTGGCGTTAATACAGGAGGGAAAATGTTGATAAATTTGGCCTTGTTATGTCTCTGCGAGCCCAAAATGTCTCTTTCTGTATCTGGATTAAACAACTGTGACACACTGTGGCAAGGAGTAAATGTAGAGTAGTCTTCACTGGAACTGTTGTTGGATTTTTATTTCTAAATTTATAGCACTTCAGGGTTGTTTTTTGCTAAACGTTCCTGAATAGAACGTTTGTTGACAGTGGCGCCCTCTGGTGGAATTTACCAAAGTTTGTCATACTGTAAAACAAGAAATGGGTTTGCTTTGTCATGGAATTACACGATAATTATGAAATATTTATAGAAATATGAAATGCCTTTGCAAAGCAACCCCGTGGCTCTATAGCATAGTGCTCACTAGTCAAGAAAAAGCTCCTGTGATGTTGGCATTTAGTAACATGAAATTACAGTAGAAAGGCTCATGTTACTAATTCTGCACACCCTTGGTTCTCTCTGACTCAGACTGGAAGGCTCTGCAGCTGTTTGGCTCTCCTTTCTAAAATGGTTTTGCTGTTTTAAGGTGTTTGGGTTTCTCTGCACATCTATTTAAACCATGTGCATTTCTATTTAAACCAAAATGTTAAGAGAACATATCTTTCCTACCAACACAACTGTATGTTCTGCAAATATTTTATTATTTCACTATTTGGATCCCAGCTTATTAAAGAATAAAATCTGGGCAGTTATAAGCCTATAAATGTTGTTTCTCTTTGCTTTTAATGTATTGTTTTGCAGACACAAAAAATAGGAAAACAATAAATTTTGCTGCCAGCAGAGGGCAGCACAAACAACATGTTGGCTGAGGTGAAATACGTGTGAAATACAGTCTTAGCGGTCTAACTTATGGCAGGATCATGAAAAGATGCAGACATTGTGGAAATCTGATCAAAACCTCTGAGCTTTGAAAAACTGACTCGTTGCTTCAGGTTTGAAATTCGGGACAAAATCAACATACAATTTTATTGTTAAACCTCATTTTTGGAGGTTTTCCTGGTATGTCCCACTAGGAAGAGACCCTAATACAAACCAAGAACTCACTGGAGGGATATAATATCCCTTCTAGTTTGAGAACACTTTCCGATCCCCCAGAGTGAAGAGTGTTGCTTTGGAGAGGAACTTCTTCTGGACCTGGACCCACTCAGCTCCTCCAGACTAGTGGCAGCAGCAATTAGCAAACACCTGGTGAAACTGCACATCTGCTGAACTTATCATGCAATACTTCTTCTCATCCAATGCTCCTAAGATTGTTGTAAACAGCATAATGGAGAAACGTGATGATGTGCTGAAGGAGAGTGTTGGAAAGAGCAGGAGCTTCTTAAAGAGACAGATGCCAATTGAAAGCGTCAAAATGCAAAGTCAAATATATATATATATATATATATATATATAATAGTATATATATATATATATATATATATATATATATATATATATAGTATATAGTTGCTTTAGTTGTTATTTTTATAACAGCTAAAAGGTAACAGTTACTTTGATTGTGCTATAAAATCGCCATCGCTCTGTGTCCGGAAAATACATAATACTGCCTCTTTAAGGCCCTCAGTCAATACTTTGTACAACCACTGCATTTACTGCTGCAAGTCTTGTGTGGTATGTTTCCATGGACTTGTTCACATTTTTGTACCTTTTTTCCCGTAGAATAAACTGGATGGATGAGAACATGTGTGAGAATCAATTTTCAAGTCTTGCCACAGGTTCTCAATTGGATTTAAAACTGCACTTTGGCCGGGCTATCCAATTCTAATTTGTGAACGTGTTTTGATCTAAACCACCTGGTTGTGTCTCTGGCTGTGTGTTTAGGGTTGAACCTCCACCAGCCTGAAGTCTTCTGCAGCCTCTAACAGATTTTAATCTAGACCTGGCCTGTATTTAGCTCCATCCGCTTTCCTATCAACTCTGGCCAGCTTCCTGGCTGAAGAAAGGAATCCCCAGAGCATGGGTGCTGCCACCATCATGTTTCACAGTGGTAACGGGTGTGTCAGGGTGATGTACAGTCTCTGCCACACAAGCTCTTTGCATGTATGCCAAAAAGTTGTGAATTTTGGTCCTTTTCCACATGTTTTCCTGTCTCCCCTACATAGACTGTGTTGCAAAAGGCTTCTTATAGATTTCTGTTGGCCACTCTCCCAAAAAAGCCGGATTTGTGGAAAGCAACAGATACTTCAACTTAATCTCTGCAGCTCCTACGTTCACCATGGGTCCTCTTGGCTCCCTCCTCTGACTAATGCTCTCCTTGCTCCCCTTTAAATGGACAGCCATGCCTTGGTAGGTTTGCAGTTGTGCTGTACTCATCTATACTCTGAACAGCGAGTTATCATTTTATTACATTTTGCTATGGTGTTCTACTTTGTGTTAGTCTACATACAATCCTAATAAAAAACATAAAAGTTTGTGTTGCAATATGACTGTGAAAAGGTTTAAGAGTTGTGAAGAAGTTTGCAGAGCACTTTAGATGGAAACAGCTTCAGATAATTTAGCCAAAGGCTGTTGGCTTCAGTCAAATGGGAGAAGTTTTAAATCTCGAAAGATGCAGATTTTTCACCAAAGTTATTTTCTAAACATTGTGGATTTTATTTATATAGCAGCAAATTAAACATACATAATTTAAGTGTTCATCATTCAAATAAGTTCTTCACCACATTACTTGAAGGAAAAACTCACTGAGTGTTTCTGATCCTGCTCCTGGAAACCAAATGCTGCAGCATTAAAAACTGATGACAGGAATCGACACAGTGGGGGAACATCTTTCAGCCAGTCAGCCTGTTGGTGTTGGATTACTTTATAACAGTAGAAATTGGCACATTTTACTCTATTGTACTTCTTCTTTTTTTTTTTTTTTTTTTTTTTTTTTTTTTTTTTTTTTTTTATTGCGTTGTCTTTTCCGGCCTCGTTCCCACCCACACATGTTCTTCCCATCCATCCAAGCTGTTGCTGATGTTCCTGGGGTCCAAATGAGATCCACATTTCTCCCCTTCGGAGATGTCGGTGCTGCGCAGACAGCTGAGGCTAAAAAATGAGGCTCAGCAGGACTCAAGATTCGTCGCTGACAGCTTCGTCTGAAGCAACCTGCTGGAAGTGGAGGTCCGTTTGGGCTGAAGTTGGCGCTCTCTGAACTCCCTGCAGTATGCTAGCGGAGAGAGGCTTCGGGGCCCACAGTGGTGTCGTGGTGAACCTCAGCAGTGCATTGTTGAGTAGTAATCTGTCACAGCTCTTTGCAGAAGAATGTTATTCAGCCTGGAATTAAGGATTTCCTTGCCAAAGAGGCTGCATCAGTAGGATTCAGGTGCGTTCTGACATATTATGAGCAGGGTAAACATTCAACGGTTGAACATAAAGTTGCTATAATCTTTGGGACTTTGGTCTTATGTTTTGCTTTATTTTATGATTTGTCAGTCTTTGCTTTTCATGTTCAATTCATTCCTTAGTTTTACGATTCTTTGTGTTTTTATTCTGTATTCTAGTTGGTGATATGTGTTTTTATTCTGTTGAGTTGCAGTTTTTGTTGCATTTGATAGATCTTAGTTCCTGATTTCCTGTTTGTGTTGGTTCACAGTCTGTAGTATTTGTGTATTCCTAGGTTTGTATCTTTGTTTACTTCTGTTAGGGCAGCATCATTCTTTGTGGATGGTTTTCTGCATCAGCAACTGGATGACTAGTAAAGTCATCAAACAGTCAAGTAAACAAAGTAGAGTGGACAAAAGATTGTAGAGTTACATCGAGAAAAACATCTTTGGAAAGACTTAAAATGTCTGTCTACAGGTCTTTAGAGTATCTGCAGAAAAGAATGGGAGAAAATATTCAGCAAAAGGTGTGAATACTTATGTATGTATGAATTTTTTGGTCTGTTTTTATAAAATTCCCCAAATTTTAAACAGTATTTTTTCCAATATGTTGTCATAGATCCTGTGTGTAGAATTCTGAGGGAAAATTTTTTAAAATCACTTTTGCAAAACAGACTGTAACAAGAAAATGTAGAAAAAACTGCGCTTATTCTCATGATTCTTGAAGACTTTTCACCTTCCATCCGAAAGACTTCTTCAATGAGAAGACTAGAGCTGCTATGTTGAGATCAAACTGTAACCATTAAACAAATCCAACACTGGTACAAGGACCTGTAAAGGCCACGCCTTATGTAAATAAGCAGGTAACTTTATACTTTAGAACAGGACAGTCTGCCTTTTTCAGCATATAAACATCCTGTGGACGCATACTCAGCCTGTAGGGGGATGCCGGCACGTACTGAACCTGCCCCAAAAGAACCCAGCAGTTTCAGAATTCTGCTTTTTCTTTTATATATAATTTCCACTTTATTCTCAATATTCTCACTTTCACTGAAACAGAATTTCAACATTTTTTTAATAAATGTAATTTTTTCCCCTTGAAATCAAATTACGACTTATGTTTGATATTTCAACTTTATTCTGTAATGGAGAAGAAAAAAACCCACTAAAAATAAACATGGACCATTTTTGGTTTCCTCCAAGTGACTTTAATACTCATACAAACTTCATACATAACAATCACACTAATAGTGGCATTAAGATCAATAATGTTTCATTTACACTGAGTGGCACGGCATGGGTTGGTGCGGTTCGGTACGCTATTTCGTCCGTTTCCATTGTAAAAAAGGCACATACAACCAAAACGTACCGCACCATTCCTGGGCCCCCCTCAATTGTAGGTCCATCGCACAAATGCTATTGCCGTCACACAACACAGTCCATTGGTTGGGGGACAGAAAAACGTCACTGCTTGCGAAAAGCATGAGACATACTCGTGTGTCATGTTTGTCATTGCACTATGATCCAATGTTAGGCGTTTGGGTTTAACCCTAAGCTGCCCAGTGGGAGTCCAATTGGCGGGGGAAACGCTCTGCTGAATACGCCGGATCATAAATAGTGTACCGAACTGGACCAACCCGTGCCGTACTGCTCAGTGGAAAGGAGCCATAATGTGGCAATTAGGACAGATAACTCACATGCCTTACTCTTTGTTTTACTCCATGTCTGGGTCGTTGACACGTGTGGATCTTAACATGCCCCTAATGACGCCATACGAGTTGATTTGGTCATGTGTCACTGTGTGAACTGCTGTATAACCCCTGGGGAGAAGAGTCAAGGCGGAAGGGTAGGTGTTAGAAAGATGAAACCTGAGCCTCTGTTTAGTGTTGTTTTTTTTTTATGTTAGATGACTTCCTTTAGTTCTCTCTCAAACCACCTGTCTTCCCTGTCCAAAATGGCCACATTGCTGTCTTCAAACACATGTCCCTTGTAACCACTTTTTTGTGTCGGGCCTTCCCTTTGTGTAGCTGCTGTTTTGTTTCTGCATAGTAGTGGTCTCAACATTCCAACTTTGAATAATTAATTGAGCTTAGTTTAGTTTATTTTGCATAACTACAATACAGAGCAAAGATATTAAAAAAATAAAAAGTGCAGGAAGAGACAAAAGCCCAGTGGGCTTATATAAAGCCTCCACCCAAATAATATAGAAAGAAATATAATATGATCCAACGATACAATCCTTCATCAACTGATCATAAATTTATGAAATACAATCAGTTATAAAAATAAAAACATAAAAACACATATATAAAGTATAAATGGGGTTTTAAATATAATATCAGTGGAAAAAAAAGTAACAATCATAACTCTTTGATTAAGTACAATTTTAAATAACATCTAAAATTTTTCACAGAAGGCCTGTCTTTTACCAAGTGTGAAAAGTCATTCCAAAGTTTAGCTCCCCTGCACCAGAGAGAAAACAGACCTATTCTGCTCTGATATACTACTGTACTGTTTGATGGCTAGGCTCAATCTGAATGTGTGTTTGACTGAATTGAAACAATTTTTGTAAAGTGCCTCGAGACAACATTTGGCGCTATATAAATAAAACTGAATTGAACTGAACATTCCTTGTTGCTTGCTGCATATTCCACACAGCTGAATTTGTTTGGGTGTGTTAATGATGTTAATAATAACATTATAATTAATCTTTTAATGTTCTTTTATCTGTTTCTGTAATGTTACATTCATTTTAAAGACCTTTATCAGCAAATGCATCAAAGTAATGTCAAGAGTCAATAATTCGTGTTGATCCCTATTTTTATAACTTCTGTAATTCACTTTGGAATGCTGGAAATCAACTTCTTGGCAAATCCTGACTGATGGTGATCCATTTTTGTCTTTTTAGTGCTAGGACTTAGACTTGGTTCACTTCTGTTTTTCCAACTGCTTTTTAAGAACTGACGACAGATTCTGGAGTGCTTGTTGACCATAGGTCTAAAATGAAACTTGTGCAAGCTCTGCACTTGGTGGAAACACAATTTTCCTGCTTACTCTTGAGTAGGAGACAGTCCTGAAGCTTCTACCCTGGAGCTAAGCTTCTTTCCTACATCTGAGAGCATTTCAATGTAAAACTGATGGCTGAATGATTATCTTTGCTGGTAGCCTTTGCTAACACAACAATATAAAGGTTTCAAGCAAATCTGTCCCTTTTTTTTTTATAGAAAGCACTTTGTGAATAAGCTTGATGAAGTGGTTTTAGCTGAATTCTTTCCCAGCATCTCCTGAGCTAATCCTATGACTGTTTTAGCTAATTATTATAGGCAAAAAGACAGTGAAAGTATTTATTACAAAGTGTTATTGTGTTCCCCTAATAAAAGTCTTATCACTCTGCATATCTGAAACTGTGTAAATTGTCACCAGATCAGCTCAAGTTTGCAAAACACGACATTTGCATCAAGGCCTAAACCTTTAATCTGTAATCTGAGGCTCATGTTTACATATTCTCTACATGCGTTGTCTGAGCAGGAGTGAGATCTAAACATTGTCCACATTCTAAATGCCAACGGGGCTGATTTTGTGTCAGAGTTTAGTAATTGCTCCAAATTAGGTTCAACAATTATCCACAATTACTTCAGTGGGAGGACGAGATTGCACATCAGCATTGGTTATTTGTGTTTGAAGGTGGCCGCTGGGTCAGTGGGAGCTCCATCAGAAAGTGGAGGAAAGGAGCAAATGACTCATCACCCATGGATGAGAGAGTGGGTTTCTGTGGGTTTTTCCTCCTGATTTGTTTCTATAAAAGAGAATGTCCAGAAAGGCGAAGATGTGGAATATCAAAACTGGGATGATATGAAAAACACTCAGTTCTGTCTGGAACTAAGAGGAAGATATAGAGGAAGGAAGGTGGTTTAAACTGAGAGATGTAAGAAAAGTCATACAAAACACTGAAACAGCAGTAAAAGTAAACACAGAGAAGATCTCAGCAAAAGGAAATAAATAAATTCTAAAAAAGAAAAAATCTCAAGAAGTCAAACATGAAGAATGAAAACAGAAAAGAGTCGATATTTTAAAGATAGTAGAAAATAACATACATGGAAAAAAAGATGATGGATGCTTGGAAAGTATACATACATACATTTATATATATATATATATATATATATATATATATATATATATATATATATATATATATATATATATATATATATATAATATGAGGGAATAAACAAGGATAGCAGGGTCAAACTGGGGATTTTCACTGTAGAATAAAGGAAAGATAAAAAATTAGAGAAAGAAATATTAGGGGAAAGCAGTGTTTGAAGAGAAAAAGGACAAAACAGGAGCATAGAGAACAAAAGGAGGAACAATGTGATCACACGATATAAGAAATAAAAAATGATAATATAGGACAGAATCACAGGTGAGAAGTAACTAGTTACATTTACTGTATTTAAGTAACTTTTTTGGGGGAAAAAAGTGTACTTTTAGGAATAATTTAACAGCACTGTACTTTTTTACTTGAGTAATACTATTATGAAGTACTCTCTCCACCTCTGGACAGAATGAAGGAATACAAAAGGAAATGGGAAAGCAAAAAAAGGAAAACAAAAGAAAGAGAAAGAGACTGGGAGGGAACTGAGCTAAAGAAAATGGGTACAGTAAGGGAAAAGTGAAAAAAAATATTGGAAGGAGGACAGAAGAAATGAAACATTGAGGTAAAGAAGAAAAGGAAGCAGGAAAAACAATCCTGAGAGACTGAAAGGGAAACAACAGGCTGTACATAAAGCATGGGAAAAGAGACAACAAAAGACAAATAAAAGAAAGACAGCAATAAAACCGAAAGCAGCAGATGCTCAATGGATCTGCTACTGAAACACTTGCTGATAGAAGACTTAAATAAGATTTAGCACAATAAGATGTTCTGTGTTGAATTACAAAACATTTCTTTTTGCTTCAGTGCCAGTAAAAGTTCAGTGAATTGAGTTTGAAACTGAGTGAGAGGCGAGTTAGTTAGAAGCAGCTGTGAGTTTGACTCGTTACGCCCCCACGTCTGCAAAGTCTCCATCATGCTGACAGCCATGTTTCTGCTCGGTTCTGACCTACAAACACCAACGGGGCTCGATGTCTCCTCTCGGTCTCCATCACCTGGCCCCCGCTCCTCAACTCCTCAGACACCGTTCAATCAGGCCCACCTCCAGTGAGCGAGACCGGACGTTCATCCATGAGAGATTACTCCCACATAAGCACAGTACATGCTGGTGTAGGGAAGTCTGACAAGAGCTTTTATACAGTGTTCATCTTCAAGCTTTCACAACTCATTTCATTTAGATATGTTAGTTTAATTCGAATTTATAGGTCTTCTTACAGCTTTTTTCCCATCACAAAACAAATACAAACTGGAAGAAATGAAATAAATACATACCTTAAAATTCTATGAAAATAGACAGACATGCCAAACACAAAATGTTTAATCAGAATTTAAGCCAACTTGTGAAAAATTCTCATAAGTTGGCAAAAATGGAAAATGATGTCACAAGCCTACTTTGTAAAAGCCTACTTTGCTTGTTCAGTGTGATGTATGGAGGGGTTGTCACTTTTTTTTTTCTCCTTAGCATTGACAAAAAACACGTTTAGTTTTTTGGAAATACACTTAACCTTGTGGTGTTGAGTTTTACTGGCACATTAAAGAATAGTGTGAATAAAAAACCCAATAAGTATCTGTTACATTTCCTAAAACCAAAACAACATCCCTTCACTTACAGTGCCAGTTCCGGTTTTTATCCTGAGATGCGCCTCAGTGTTAAGCAAAATTAGTCCTGGTATCCTCAGAACAAACACAGAGCCACATTAGCAGGAAAAGCAGTCCTAAGCTCTGAGTTTTTAGCAAAAATATAAAAAATACATTTTTTAAAAAAGTTACCTACTGCAGTCTCTTATTTGTATGTTAGTAATCTAAGAAAAGTACAGTTACTAAAAAAAAGCATACTCAGATTAAACGTAATGTGCAGCTGAGTAGGTTAATTTAGAGAAGTGAATGTATATATATGTGCATAAAAAACAACAATAGACTATCAGTAAAGCACAGGTCATGTTGCTGTGTTGTACATTTAGTTTTTGTATTTGTACAGCTAAAACTTAAGAACTGTGTGAAAGTTTTGCGATAAAAGTGCAGTACTTGGAGTTAGACTTTAGTAAAAAAAATTTAAATAGCTAAAATAATAATAATAATAATAATAATAATAATAATAATAATAATAATAATAATAATAATAATAATATTGACTTTCATACCTGTATCAACTATTTTAGGGTTAAAGGAGATGGGACGCATATAGTGAGAATTAAATAATAGTAGGTCTATTTACCGTTTTTGAAGAGGGGTATATGTAAACAAACAACCAGGGTGGTATTATTTTTGTACTTTATTGACAATTTATGTACTGCATTATGAATTTACAGGTGCTTAATAAAAGGCTTGCAGATCTGTGCATCATTCAAAAGATTACTCCAAAGTAAGCATTTATTTATTTCCTTCCAGAACACACACTTTGTATGGATGTTGTTGCTGCACTCCTCCCCTTGTGCCTGTTTTCCACCTCACTCTGTGGAGTAGCAAAGGAGAAGTATATGAGTGCATCTGTGGAAAACAGAAAAAAAGGAAAAAATTATTTAAACTCACCAACCTAATTATTTGATTTAGGTGTGTTGCAGAGACATATCTAAAAGTTGCAGGACAACGGCTCCACAAAGACTGGACTTTGACACACGCATGAAAAGAGGCTGTCAGTAAATTCGATATTTTCATAAACATCAATTTTCATATGCTTCCAGCTCGAGCTTCTCCTGAGAGTTATCTTGCATGACCGAAAGAACGAGATCCTAAACAGAAGTGCCTGAAATGAGCTTCCTTCAGGGGGTGGCTGGACTCAGTCTTGGAGATAGGATAAGGATTTTCGTCATCCGGGAGGAGCTCAAAGTGATGATGCTGCTTCTCTGCATTAAAAGGAGTCAGTTGAGTTGTTTCAGGGATTAGATCAAGATGCTTTCTGGGTGCCTCCCAAGGATGGAGGTTTGTCTGAGCATGTCCCACAATGAGGAGACCCCAGGGATGACCTAGAACTTGCTGGAGGGACTATGTATCCCATATGGCCTAGGAATGCCTTGGGATCCCCCAGAATGAGCTGGAGGATATCGCTGGTGAGAGGGATGTTGGCTGTTGCCCCCGCGACCTGATATAGGATAAGTGGAAGACAATGGATGGATGGATGCATATTGTTTCAAGTCAAAAGACTGTAATCAATTCACAATAATCCATTTTAGGTTTTATTTAAGTATTTTAGGTCTTACATTAAAGTTGATCAAGGAAGAAATCCTAGGATCTCTGAATTCCTGTTTCAGATGTCATAATTTCAATTTACTCAGAATCAGAATTCCTTTATTAGTCCCCCAGGGGGGAAATTTACAATTCAGTACATTCCATCCAAGAAAAACAAAAACAGACAACATAAGACATGGGTGGACAGGTGTCTGAGACATGAAACCAACATTGAGAGGCGGTGCCCTTTCATTAGATGAAAAAAACCCACATTAGGTAAGAGGAGGGGGGAAAAAAATCATATTTCACACTTTATCCTTGGCAGGATACAGTTTGAGATTGCAAAAAAAAAAAAAAAAAAAAAAAAAAAAAAAAAAAAAAAAAAAAAAAAACCTCAGCAAGAAAGAAAACAACATGCAGACAACAGACAACTTCATACATAACGAGGGTAGCCAGTGGAGGCAGTGAGAGGGGGACATGTATTTATATCTATGAACATGTGTGTGTGTGTGTGTGTGTGTGTGTGTGTGTGTGTGTGTGTGTGTGTGTGTGTGTGTGTGTGTGAGTGTGTGTGTTTGCAAGTAAGTCTGTGAAACACTGTCACAGAAGCCATTGCCCTTGATAGTGATGGAGCATTTATCAACTGGCTTCCCTCAGTTCTGAGCAGGTCCACAGATGTCATAGGGGAAGGGAGGGGCAGAGGGAACAGAGCATCTTGTTTATATAACATCCAGAAGAATTGAGATAGCCAGCCATCCAAGGCCAGTACTGGGGAGTTAGAATCAGATAACAGCAATTGTTTTGGGTCAGGCCTACTCCTAATTTTCCGTCTGCCTTGAAAGTCTTGCTGGTGCGTCTCAGTGGTGAGTCCAAACAGGCAAATTCCTGGTCATTTCTGCCAAATCCAAGCATATAACTTCTCTAAGATTTATCCCATTTCACTTCTGAGTCCAGGAACCGCAACCACCCTGTGATCATGTGCAAGGATCACATCCAGTTTCCGATTCTGTTCATGTAGCATCTCAGTCTGAGTGTTGATCGCTCTGAAGATTCCCTAACACAAGCTGGGTAGCCTTGTAATTGTCAGAACAGCTTCCGATGTTTTTCGAATTTCTCAATATGCCAGGTCACCACCAACTCCAAAAAGCATAAATCTTGTTAGCAAAAATCCAATTGTATACACATCCTCAATAGTTTGGACTGACAATACTGACAGACACACAATCCTCCACTTCTGCCAGGCAGAACAGGGAGGGTGCGGGAGACAGCGAAAAAGTGTCCACCTCCACCGACAACAGGAAGATGACGAAAAAAATGTACATACTATCAGACTGTATGCAATGATGTAGAAGCTTTGCAGACTTAAAAAGGTGCAGTAAAACATGTACAGGTGCAAAGAACAGATCGTGCACCCATGGAAAACAGAGAAAGTTAAAAAAAAATCATAGAGTAATTGACTAATCTGGAAAAATATTGATAGATTAGTTGACTACCAAAATAATAACCAGATGCAGCTCTATGTGCCACACTGTTACACTCTAGTCATCTGTATCCATCCAGATGCATAGATGTTGTTTCATCTGTTCACTGGAAGATTGTCTTTCGACACCTTTGGTGGTTTTGCTCTTGTTTGGTTAACAGATTTATCATATCAGAACACACACTTTGTATGTCATTTTCTGTCATTTTCTGTAACTCAAGAGAAGCTTTTAAAAAAATCTCAGTTTCAACAGATTATTTTAAAACTTGACCAAATTCCTAAAAAAATTCTTCTAAAGTCAGATGCCCTGCCTGTCTCACACAAACATTCACAAGATATTCCACAGAGACAAATTCCCAATTGATTTTTCCCATGAACACATCTCTTACACTCCCACTACCTCCACCCTTCAGTCCTGAGTTCTGAGCCTTTGCTCCCTCCGGACCAAAGTGAAGGATTGCAACTATTTTCTGGAGAGAGAAAAAAAACCCTCAAACATAACAACAGCAAATTAGTCATCACAAGCTGCCATAACATCTTGATTTGTGTCATAGCGTGGGAGCTGTGATGCGCTCTCACCAGCACCCTTTGAGGAATCAACTCCATCAAAAAAAAAAAATAAAATGGACTGCGGGTTTTTGGAAGCTCCCTGCATCGCTTCCCGAGAAATGATTTATGAAGCCAAATCATTCACAGCGCTCACTTCCTGTCAGTGAAATCTCCAGACGTCCTCCCGTGTTTTATACTGTCACGTCCCATCAAGATGGCTGGTTGTGGAATTTAGTGCATGGCTGTGCTCGCCTTGTCCGCACATGTGTTTCTCTGCAGGAAGCACCGTACCATTTGACTGTCCTCATCCAGTTTTAACAACTTTTTTTAATACACTTTTTTTTTTTTTTTTTTTTTTTTTATGTACAGACTCACTTTGTGTTTTCTTTATGCTTCTTAATCATCTTTTTGGCAGTGGCTTAAGCATTGGTACTGACAGATATACTGTGTCGTGCAAGACTCTCAGACTCCTAAATTTCTCAAACGCCTGGCTTTAACTTCGGCGTCATCTGTTGGCCTCGCGACTTCCTTTCCGATGCTGCTGTGATATTTAACGGGCCTCTGGTCAGGCACTTGAAGATACTGAAACACTTGCGTAACAGCAGACAGAAAAGGGTGTCAGGTATAATTATTTTGGGGGTATTTAATGACCAAAAGATCTTCTTTGTCTTATTTCACTACAAATTAACCATTCACTTCCAAGCAGCGACATGCACTGGCGAAATTTATTGATTCACAACAGGGCATGAGTGCCTAATTGGCTGTTTTGGAACTGACCCGACTCGTGATGGCCCCTTCAGCTGCCAGTTCTCCTCCCAAAATGGCTGCTTTGACCACAAGCCTTTAGTTGGCCCAGCGCATTTCAAAGAGCTCAGCTGTAAATCCTTTTTCTTCTCCCTCGTTGCTTTCTAACGTCTTCATTACTCAAGCTGTTTTGTCAGCACACCATTGGGTGTAACAGAATACCATACTGACCGACATTTAGGTCATTTCCTCCTCTTAAGACCAGATATTGCTTTGCCGCAAAGGTAGCTGGATAGCCAGATTGGAGCCCTTCGTTGCCAGATTGGGGACCCGGCTAATCTAATTAGAGAGTATGGGAAAGAGGCCCCAGGGGTCCGCAGCATTGGGACTGTGGTGGAGCCAGGACTGGTTCCCTCAATTTGAAAAACTATGCGCCGCAAAATACAATGTGGTAATGTCTGCGGGCCTAATTCTTCCGGAGGGGAGAGAGCTGGACTCTGTGCTGCAGACAGCCACATCCCTCGCTTCAGAGGGAGAAAGAAAAGAAAGAGAGGGCAGAGAAGAAAGAGTCCAAGGATGATTTATGTCCTGCTGCGCGGAAGCAGAAATAAATCCAGCGACCTAGAGCAGAGAAGGAAGACGGCCATAAAGCAAAGGATCGGTTCAGAACTGGTTCCCTTTTTCAAAAACCCCAAATGAGCTAAATTGTTCCCAAACGTCAAAACCAATCGCTTTGTTTTATGTCTCCAAGGCCTTTTATAAAAGTATTCCCATCCTTAAGAGCGGGTGTTTTTGGTCTCCAGGGTTAACTCTGGATTGATGGAGCAAATAATTAGTCTTCAGTCGTGAACACGGTGATAGCTGCGTGGGAGGCCTCCTTAAAAAAATGCACCTCTAATTTGGGCCGTAGAAGTTATTGAGGTTGTTGCTCTTCTCCTCACCTTCAGCTCTCAGTGGTGAGGGGGGCCGGCACGGTGTCATGTTTTCTCACGCACAAACACACATGTGTGCACCTCCAGGTGGCCGAGAGCTGTGCATATATTTCACACCCACTCTGCTACGATCAATTTCACTTCTTTGCATGCGTCTAGTTAAGTGTGCAACTTTTACAAGGTAGAGCGGGATCAGTTTTCCAGCTTCTTTCCATCACCATTAAATGGCCCTGATCGTGACCAGTAAAATGATCGTTACTCTCATCCATGACCTCATGAGAATCTGTGGCAAATACTCAAAGTGGAGCCTCTTTTTAAGATACAAAGCAACACATAAATTCATCACCTTAATACTTAACAACAGCTATATTTAGGATACATTCAGAGACAGTTTTTAAAAAGATTAACTCTAAGGTGTATAAGAACATCTACAAAACAACTGAACAGTAAAACTGAATAGTAAAATCTCAAGATAGCAAATCTGTTTAGACCATGAAAATCATTTGCAGCTTTTCTCATTAAATTACAATTTTGTATCAATATATTTATCATATAAAATGTCATTTTCTCTTTCCTTTGTGAGTTACTGTAGCAACTATCAGCTACTTTAGCTGATCCTAATTTCAGTAAACCCGTTATCGAACCAGTTATCACTGGTTATCAAAGTCTAATTAACTTCATAGCTTATCAATTAAATTTGTTAATTAAGATGAATTCTCAAACATAAATGAAGCCAACATTTGCAGTCACCAAGAATAAGAGTGGATTTCCTTTAAATTTTATGTTTGATATTTATTAAAAATAGCAAATCTAACGGTTTAGATTTCAGGGAAAACATAATGGACCATTTTTTTTTTTTTTTTTTTTTTTAACTCTTACTTATTAGAAATGTAATAGAATAAAGCATGAAAAAAAAAACAAACAAATATGAGCTACAGATTAGTTTTTAATTTTCAAACGTCAAAAGGAAGGCTTTGTTGATACTGTAATTCTGTGCACTGATTCCTAATGTTGACAAAAAGGAGGGAACTTAAAGTTTAAGACTCCCACAAACTGGGACATAACTTCAGGGGTACTACATTGAAGGTGCTGTCTGATGTGGATCAGACTGGTTACTTCCCCAGAACCTTTTGTATCCCTGACATCTCAGTTCTTCTCTCAAGCAGAGGAATTCTCTTCATAGGCCACTTCTGAAAAACTAAGCAGGAGTAGTGACGTTCGGTCAAGGGAGGCAGGTGAAGCAGTGCCTTACCTGTAATCCTGATAAGTAAAATAGATACATTAGAACTAAGATAGATGCTAACAATGATAAGAGAAAATCAATTTGTCTATGCGACTTTTCTATAAATTCGTTTTTTGTTGGTAACATCAACGTTTTCACCGTCAAAATCGCTAAATTTATGCAGTGTATGCTGAAATACCTACAAGAGGTCCGGGGTGAGACAGTGGCAGTGCTGTACCTCACCTGTGGTGGCGCTGTGGCACACAAAGTGAATGAAGCAGGCAGTTGGTGCATGCCCATTGCTGTCGCTCTTTATATCGCCAATATACTTGTTTAGTTACACATATGCTACATATGCTGACGTTCCACAGTCTGTCTAATATATTTAATTAATGTGAGTGACATATTTATTTTTTTCTGATCGGCCACTAATGTACTGTGAAAATGCGCAGGGTGAGGTAGAAAGTACCATGCCTCACTGATAGGTGGCAGTGCTTAACCCCGTAAGCATAACAAGCAACAGGTGCTCTTCTTCTATGCATTGAAAATACTGAAAAAAAAATCGGAAAACTACAAGAATACAGTCTGAATAGAACCATTCAAGGCGACTGTCCTCCATAGCTGCCAGATTTTTGAAAAATGAAAGGAAAATGAAAGACAATTATGTTTTTTTTTTTTTTTTTTTTTTTTTAAACAGAGTGACAGAGATATTCTTGGAGAAGGATAGGTGCATGGATTTCATATAAAGATAAAGGTAAGATCATACACACTTTTTAAATTTTAATAATCAGAAAAGAGAGAGGTTTGCCAAAGAAAACAACCTTTCGGTCCAATGTTACCAATGTTATGGTACACAGTGAAACAAAGATGTCTGCTCTTGATACACTTTAAATGTCTCTGGAAACAATTTTTAAAACTTTCACTAAAATTGAATGGGAGCCATAAATATTGATCGTGTTCTACATTAACTGTGTACTTTACCTTTCATAAATCCAGTGTAAAGCTATAAAGTGAAACAAGCAGCCTTTTCTGTCTCCCTGAAATTCTGCTGTTTGGTTTTATATGTACAATTAATCTTTCAAGAAAGATTTTCAAC
The DNA here is from genome assembly GCA_014839685.1 of Anableps anableps. NCBI lineage: Eukaryota > Metazoa > Chordata > Actinopteri > Cyprinodontiformes > Anablepidae > Anableps > Anableps anableps. The sequence continues at coordinate 6,503,336 of CM026072.1, forward strand.
TTTGTTTTTACAAAGTGAGGAGCACATAGAGGAAGTTGATGGAAGGTTTTAGTTTATTAAAACAGAGCTGATGTACCTCAAAGGATGTAAACTGTGAAAAAGCCATATAATAACAACAGTGACCATCAGTTCTCAGATATCAAACATGTGTCTCATCTGACTACTTCTGTTCACATGACCGGACAGAAAATCTGATGTTTCAGTTACAAGAGAATGAACATTTTGTTTAGCCTGTGGGAAACACAGCTGATGTGAAAGATTAGTTACATGCTTAATTCAAAATATGAAAACCTCCAGTGAGTTTTCTCTTATGCTTACTTGTTAGAGAGAGCTGCAACTTATACTTATGGCTAATTTATATTTACTTTTACAACAGCAGTCAATTATTTTTGACTTTTTGCAGAATTTGAAAGCATATAAATGAGTATGCGTTTTTTTTTCTGCCATAGAATCCAAAATAAATAATAAAAAGAAATATTCCAAGAAATATAAATTGTTTATTAATTAATGCCATCTCTAAGTCAGTATCTATATGTTTGTTGTATTGCAAGCTTTAGGTCAGTTTTAGACATAGATATAAGTGTGCAAATGTTTCAAAATCAGGCATGTTTTTCATTTGAATGTTAAGATTTTCACATTAAGATAATTATGTAGCCATTTATGCCAAGCTTAAATTTTGTCAGTAAGATATACTATTTTCCAGTGGTGGGCATCGTTAACTAAAAAGTTAGTTGCACTAACCCTAAAGCACTAAGATGCTATACCAACATGATATTTAGGGAAAGCTAATGGTAACGTGCTAAAGCATTAAATTCAACCACGGTGATACTCACCATGTGTCCATGATATATACTACAACATAATATATCACCTTCAACAGGGTCAAGTTTATTATTGTACACCTAACTATACAATCGCTGGGTAAACAGCCTTTACCCACTTCAAAATAAGAGCATGAATATAAATGCATAACTACTTGAAGAATTCCTAAGAGTCGATAATCAAAACTTCAACACAGACGTGGAATTTTATTCAACTGAAAGTTTACAAAACAGCCAAGTAAATTAACGCTTTAATCTTTACAAGGAAAAATGTATTTAGGGGAAGCTAAGTGTGCTAAATGTTTTCAAAGTTAGCAAAGATGCTAAAGTGCTAAATGAAAAATTAGCTCCACTTTTAGTGGATTAGCAGAAGTGTGCCCGCCACTGCTAGTTTCTTACTGCATGGTTTTGTTTTCATTTTTGTTTTTCACACAAATGCTACTTTATTCTCAGTTATACAGTGTGTTATATTTTATTTTATATTTTTGTCATATGTAGTATATTCTGATGAACATGTTTGTTTAATAAAAGTGAAAAGGCATTCTTAAAACCTAAAATCATTTAACCCAGTTTTGGACAGGAGGTATGGCATTCAGCCCATCAGTATAGTTAAAGGGTTCATGACAACAAATGTCATTTTTCTGTGGTTTTGAGGGTATAATATGATCTGTTCCTCACTGATGAGGCCATGTGAATGTCAAGAGTTGGTATCAAAAGCCCTGCTCATAGACGGCTGGAGATTCCACTTACTCCCGAAGGATGAAAGAACCAGAGAAGAGTGGCTGAAGTTCATTTATGGGAAAGTACTATGCAATTATAAGCTGAATTTAAGACTGTGTTTAACGCACTTTACTGAAGACTGTTTCCTGAACATGGTTCATTCCAGTCGGGGTTTTCAAACAAACTGATTTTGAAAAAAACCTTCTATACCAACACTAAAGGAGGCGACCACAATGTTGTCATTACCCGTAAGTTTATTTAATTTCTAAATGCTGTCTTGTCTGATAAACGTATGTGCACTGTGCACATGATGCTAACATAGGATAGCTTATACATTCAAACGCTCTATTGTGAATATATTTTCAAAGATAAAATCTTTCTTTGTATCTGACACCAAGGTTTACTTGGTTGGTTTCGAGAAAGTGGTTCAGTAAATTGCGAGTTGTTGAGTCTTATGTGTGTGCTCAGCATTGTGTAAACAACTACATTTATGCCTGTTTTTCTAGAAGCACACATTAACGTCAAATGTAAGGAAGGTGTGTTTGTAACTGAAAAATCATCCATGTCCATGTGTCTTCGTGCAGGCACGGTGTCTTCTTCATCCTCAGATGATGCGTCAGGCTTCCACTAGCCAAAATACCATAATAATGGATTTGTAACGGAGTGTTGCGCTGAGAAGAAAGGTGTGGATGGAGGGGCGAGGGCATGTGGGGGCGTGTTAGACCAGTTTCCCAAACATGGTTGAAGCCAGTCAGACTGATGTCAACTAGGTAGAGCCTCATATCATTGCTGTACCCAACCCTTTCACTGAGGAGGGAAATCTGGCCTGCCAAAACAACCCCCGACAAAAAGGTGACATTATTATTTTTTTTATAAAATTCTTTGGAGAACTAACATATGCAGCAATATCAGCTACATGAAATAATTTATACAGTGATGTCACCACCCCTTTAAAAGATATGGAACAAAATTATGAGATCAATAACCCAGTAGAAAATTTGAATTTAATTGAACAAATAGAACAGAACAGCTGCCATTAACAATGCTCTTTATTTCTCTTTTGGTCCAATGCTTCTCCATTTAACTGTGTTTCTCTACTTGGAGAAGCCACTAAGGAACCTGTTGTTGCTATTAACTCACTGTATTCTGTTTCCCTAACACCAAAATACTCCTGGGCAATCCAGGAGCGCCATAAAGGTTTCTTGCTGCTGAGGAAGACAGTGGATGTTAGTTTCTGCAGTAGTGCTTCGACGGTTTCCACTGTGTGAACTAATGCATACAACAGTAAGTCGGTGTTTGAACTTGTAAAATAGGCATTCATAAGCCTGTTTAGAGGGAGTCTCAAGTATTTATGGATTTTATCTTTTTGTGGGCTGTTGTGGCTGCTAAACCCTGCAAATACCGGGTGTCCACTGTATTACATAGATAAAACCAATAAAAAATTGTTTTTAACACAATTGCTCTGTTATGGTTTACACAATCATGGAAGATTGCTGAACTAACAGTTGTTCAGCAGATAGTTAGTGGCACCATCCACAAAGAGATTAAGCCACAAAAGGTCAATCAATTATATTTGGGTTCTTTTCCCCAATAAATGTTATTTATTAGCTACTGTATATATAAAACTTATTCTAGGCCAGTATTAGCTGGTTGTAATGCTATCTGTAAGTTAGTACGAGCTTCCTCTCATGTTTTGTTATAGTTTTAAAGATCTTTTAAATAGATAAGAGACAAGTACTAAACAAAAAACCAGAGAATTTCAGGTTTGATTTTGTTTCTTATTAGGAATTAGTTGGAACTGTCTTTGAAATACATTAATAAATGCCACAAACTGCCTGATCTTATCCTGGTTATCATGCAAAGGATGCGTAAAAAAATCAGCAAAAGTATTTCAATTTCCAGAACTAATATAGTGCTGTTCTAGTCATCAAACCACTCAAAATGCTTTTACACCTGACAGCTGCACACATTCATACGGAAATTCATGCATCGGTAGGTGGGGACATTGATATGTCTGGAAGCTGGATTTAAACCCACAACCCTCCCATTGCATGACAGCTACTCTTCCACTGTGCAAAAATCGCCAAAATGTAAGATCTATTAACGAAATACAAAATGTTTTATATGTGATCCTGAAACTTCTTTTACACAACCAAGGAGTAAAAATAAAAGTACATTTTTGTCACTCAATTCATAAAGTGAAACTCACAAATAATATAGATTCATTGCAAAGAGTGAAATACTCCTCAGTCCACTCCTTGTGAAGCTCCCTCAAATTTTTTAATGAGTTTTGCTCGACAATCCTCTCAAGGCTGTGGTTTTTCCTGTTGCTGGTGTAGCTTTTCCTACTAACCTTTTTCCTTCCACTCAACATTTCTTGAATACAGTATTTAACATTTTTATGATATTCTGTTTTTCTGAGACATTGAATTTTGTGTTTGTATTATCGGAAAGCCACAATCATCAAAATGACAAGAAATCACAAGACTATATTTATTTAATCTATAAAATATATTGATTTTACTTCCTGAAATGAGTGACAAGACATCAAATTTTTTTCATGATGTTCTAATTTCTTTAACTGTACTTGTAATTGTAATAGTAGTATTTTCAATTTATGATACTTTATGTTTTCTGTACAGTTAGTGTTTCCTCTGAAACCTGATTTCTGCATGGAAAGAACACACTCCTTTTTAAACAGGATAAAAATCTGAAACATTTTCACAAACTGTGACTGAAGTGATGAATGGACTCGTGACATAAAGTGACAAACATGTTTTTTTTCAGACTGAACTGTTATAACCCACACATATCCATCCATTAATACAGTAAGTGGGTCTGCAGGCAATTGGACAATAATGCGTTTTCCATTAACAGAGAAAATTTCCATTATTTAAAGGGAAAACCTTGGAGAAACATATTGTTTTTTGATGCAGTGTCAGATTCAACATCCATTCTTCCTCCCTGTTTTTCTCACACACTGTAAATCCAAAACAAAGCTCTCTGACTTGCCTTCACTCCATCTCTCTGACGTTGACTAATTGTGCTTTGTGCAGATTAAAGCGACCAGATGCCCCGGAGAAACTGGCCAAACCCCCGTAAACTCACAGCTCTTTTTCTAGCGAAAGAGTAGCTTTCTTGTGGAGAGCAGCAGGAATGCCAGCCATCTTCCCATCAGCACGGGACGCCGCAACATGTTCGCTTTAAAGAGGGTGTTTACAATGAACCGTTCCGCTGATGTGGGATAGATTTATTGCTTATTTACTCTCAGGCTTGGCCCGGCTTTTTGTTGCTCCCCTTTCTGATCACTTTCGATGCCTCACGCCAGACCACGAAGTGATGGCGGCATGTAAACACAACCAATGAGAGTCTGAATCCAGGAATGTGCGTGTGTTGGTGCTTGTGTTGGTGTGAGAAAAGGGCATCCAGGCTGTGCAAATATACCCATGCCTGAAAATGTGTTTGTGTATTTATGCAGAATATCTGTACATACATTTATGAATCAACACCATCCTCACTTGTGTATTTTTAAACTTTTTTAGCATTCCAGAAAGTTTGTCTGTGTGTCTTTTGCCTCCCACTCAGAGTTGTGTAATTAGTCACTTACAATCAGCGCCTTATAAAGGATCAATCAGGTGGAAGATAAACATCTGCTTGTATGACACACTTCATTAAGAGAGAAAATGGTGCTGTGTGATCACAGAACATCGTTAAGGTATTTACAAAACTGCAGCAATTTTTAACACAACTAATCCTCATCATTTGAGACAATGCCTCTTCACTCTGGTGTTCAAATCTTACACAGTATTCTAAATCCTCCCTGTTTTATCTTTATTTCTGTAGCTGGGACAACGAATTTTGAGATGAGGCACAATAACTGGATTTGAAATGCATAAAACATGAGCAAACCTACTGCTAAGCATAAGCAATGCTTGAGGTTGAAGCAGGAAGTTGATGTGTAAACTCTGATGGATGTTTATAACAGACATATTTTAACCATTGTTTCCGTTGTCAAATATGTAGACAACAGTGAGGTTTGTCTAATTAGCTAACTTATTTTGTTTTAGTTTGTTTTAGCTTTGATCTCAGTAAAACTTCTCAGATCAATTTTTTGTCAAATCCTAGCGGACCAAAAACATCTAAACAATATGTAACACTGTAATTTTAGCAAATCAGATTTGTCTTACACTAAAAAAAATCTGTTAACTGTCATGAGACATACTTCCATCACACTTTTGCTGATCAACCTATTGTTTCATGGTGTTAGAAGTCATGATGCCAAAGAAAAAATAGACTCCCACATTGCATTTTTAGACATTTAACACTGTATTATACACAGTCTGATCAACAGTTAGGCCAGGCTGCCATTAATCTATTAAATATGTTGAAAAATCCCACCACCAAGGTCCCCAGCTTCCGCTGGTCATGTAAATCGCATATTTGTGATTCAGATGTTGCTGTAATGACCCAATAATAACAGCACTTTATTATATATTTTGATATGCAGATGCTTTACTCTCTTCGCGATGGTCATATGCATGAAACCGAAAGTGAAAAATATCCAACCAGTACTGTATGAATAATTCAGGTAATAACTGAAATTTCATTCTTAGACAGTCAACCGATCCTTTAAGATAATAAAATTTAACTGAAACAAAAACTAGACAGTGCTATTATGCTGTTATGTACTCTTTTATGTAACAGCAGAACTCCTTGAATTCTACACCATTGATCTCAGCATACATGATCTATTCAGAATTGGAGTGTATCAAAACTGACACAATTCCTCAAAAGACGTCACAAGACTCCTTCAGATTTTCATGTGTCTTTTAAAAAAGCGGAGTACATGCCAAGATACGAAACAGTGTGACGTCAGCAAGATAATACAATATTATTAGGGGTGTAACAAGATCTCGTTGTACAAGTACTTGCGATATTACAACATCATGACATTTCCTGTTGAGGTGACAGCTATCTCGCAAGCATTAGTCAGTTGTGATCATCAATGCTTCGCCTGATGAAGTTGAAACAGAAGATGCCCCGCGTACTCTTAAATCATTTGTTTGTCAGCATTATAGGTTTCCAGTAGGAACAATAAATGGCAACAGAATGATAGACAACATCCAAACAATGTATAAGCACTGCAAGTTGTTCAGACGCTAAAAGAGCCAGAAAGTGTTGCCATAACAACTGATGGCTGTACATCTAGGCGTATATTGAGCTCCATCCCAATCACAGCACACTAACAATAGCAGCTGGGAAATGGTAAATATTGTACTGCAGCCCATGCATAGTTGAAGCACTGTCCTAAGGTCTGAAGACATAAAAAGACATCAGAAAAAGACATAAAGTTTGTGGCAAAATCAATAAAATGCACAATAAAGGCCTTTTTGAAGCAAAATAAATTTGATCTTTGAAGTTTTCTTAAAGGTAATATTAAAATCTCATGAACTCAGTATCACGTCTTGTCTTGTGAGTTTTAGGTATCATTACACCCCTAATTACTGTACATACAGTGGACCCCGGTATTTGCGGGGTTCAGGGACCGCAATCACCAATACAATCAATAGCTGAACTCTTTGAGACCTTCTCTAGAAACATGTATGACTGCCTATTTTAATAGTTCAGACACCAAATATAGCCGAATATGCATCAGTACATGTAGTAGAAACCATCTTGGCACTACCGCAGAAGCTAACATACAGGATCTCCTTTATTTCCCTTTCTGGGGAACAGCCAATCAGTGCCAAAGAAAATGAATGGTGCTTCTGGATTGGCTGCTTTGCAAACACCAGTCAACAGTGTGTCAACTTGGGTTGCTTTGTATTTTAGCTTCCCAAGGTGCATTTTTTCTTTGAAATATTTAAGACACACTGTACAAAAAAGTCTGCAAATAGGCAAAGCTTCCATGAAAAATTTGGTGTTACGTTCTATAGAAAAAATGCAAATAGGAGAATCCCTAAATACTGAACCAGAAACAGATGGGGGTCCACTGTCTTTGGTTTACAACTCATCTGTCCACAAATTGCTATCATGTAGTCCCAGCTCCACAAAACCAAATAATTTTTTAAAGGAATAAGTTTTCTTCCATTTAAAAAAAAAAGTTTAAAATGGCTCTGGGATTCCATTCAGGAAGAACTGTAACACAAAAGCTACACAAGTATTTATCAACAGCATTGACATTAACAACATCCTAAATATGGCTAAGTGCGTGTTAATGTCGTCATTTCTCATTCTCTGTAGCAGTAAGACAAATTTTGGTTTTCATTCAGCTTTTCAGTTGTTTCAGTTTAAGTTATTGCTCTGAACGTTTATATGCTCAAGTTTAGGGAAATAGCTATTGTTTGTAGGCACTTCCTGAATTTTTGAACTCCACCAACATCTCACTTGAAAGGCATGTTCTCATGTTTTCATGTTTTTCCCATTTTGAAGAGTGGTTAGTAGAAATGGGCCTTTAAATTATTCATCCTGAGGTTACTTTACTGCAATAATATATGAATTTATTTGAAGGAGTTATGCCCATCTTTAACAGGGGTGCCAATAGGTAGGGAGGGCACTAAATATTTAATAAGGCCAAATTCCCAATGATTCTTCTCTCATTTACATGTTGTTTGCTTTTGCTGTAAGAACAAAACAACTCAGTAAAATGTTTTACATGTAAGTATAAATTTATTTATGTACTTCATTTTTAAAAATCAATGTAAAAGCAAAGGCTAATTTGTTAAAAGTGGTGTTATATTCATATTTTACTCATCCAAAGGTTGTTATACTTTGTAATATGTCTATTTGTAACTATTCACTCAATTAGATTTTGTCTCAGGTTTGGTCTTCTCGGTATCTACCGCAAGTTCCAGTTTCTTTAAACTACAGAGATTTCAGTTTCTAGCGGATGGTCAGTAAAAATAAAACCACCAGAGGGATTTCAGTTCACAGATGTTTGTACACTTGGCAAAATATACGTCAAAAACGTACAAAAAAATCCATTCAAACTCAAGTTCATTCACCCACAGATCATGTATTAATACCACACATCACGCAATCTCTCTGTAGCTGTAGTACAGGAACTGATCTCTTTGAATGTAGATGTAAATCAGTGATTATTTGTGATCTAAGTGGTGGATATCCTGCAATGATTTCTGAATGAGACTGTTGTACTGAGAGACTACATCCTTTTTGTTTCCTGCTGTAGGACAAAGTGCTGTGATGCAGCTGTCAGACCCCAAATGTTTGCCTCTGATTTCTATTCTGTCTCATATTTTCTTACCTAAACATGTTGGTCTCTTCTATATATTTTTATTTACAATCATTTCTCACAACAGGGAACATTTTATGTCTAAAAAATGCAGCAGTATGTTATTCATGAGTTGCGATAGTTGCAAATCAGTGCTAGTTACCTATGTCAAACATGTGCCTCTAATATTTAATGGGGTAGCATAGCCTGTTCTAATGCAGTAGACTATAAGGAGATTATAATGTATAACTGTAATTCACAAGGCAAGCCAAGTTTATTTGTAAAGCAGAGTGCTTTCCAGGAAGAACAAAGAAACTAAAGTAAAAGAAAAAACATCTGATAAATCAGAAAGACATCAAAGTATCAAATAAAAGCAGAAAAACATGAGACATAATCACATAAAAGGAAAATACAATGTTAAAACTACAGTATTTAAGCAAATAAAGATCTAAGATATGACATAAGCAATAAACAGTAATGTTTTCAGTCCTTATTAAAAGGATCAAGCAATTTCTATACACTTCAGGTTTTCCGGCAGTTCATTCAATAACTGATTAGTACAGAAACTAAATGCTGCCCCTCTTTGTTTAGGTTTTATCTTGGCAACACAGAGCAATGAGCTCTGTAATGACCTGTGGGATCCACATGGTTCATACCTGACCAATATCTCTAAAAGGTGTTAAGCTAAATAAAGCGTTATAGACCATCAACAAGATTTTAAATCGTATCCTTGGACAAACAGGGATCTAATGCAGTGATTCAAGAACTGGGGTAAAGTTAATTTTCCTGGTGTTGGTCAGGATTCTGGCAGCAGCAGATTGATTTCAGTAGATCAGTCCAACCTGTTAAAAATAAAAGTATGCACTAGTTTTCCTAAGTCCTCTTTTGAGAGTCAAATAAAAGGGAAGCAATCAGCTGAATGCACTTTATTTTTTTATTAATAAAGCAGGACAGTTTGAGTTCTGGAGAATTCCTGTGGAAATGTCTCTGTACTGCATGCATCATTTTCAGCTCGTAGCCACAGGATTTCAAGTAGAGCCTAACTCTAAAGCAGAGATGTTCTAAGCAGCTTCTACAAATACAACTTGCAGGTTCTTCTGTCTTCATCTCTGCTCTGCAGAGTCAACCCAGTCCTTCATGTCTTTATTGAGATCAGGACTCAGAGACAACTTCAGCTTATTTACTGCTTCATTTGTTTTTATTGAAGTAGTTAAAGTAATTTTGATGCATAAGCTACAGTTTATACCCTTTAGAATAAAGGTGAATGCTTCAAAAATATTAACTGCTTGCTGTGTAGAAGGCTTGCACATAGTTGTGTATGCCTTTTATTTGTAAATCAAGGATCATCTTAAGACCTCTAAATTTTACTGAACTGTCAAAATCTAAAGCTTGGGCACTGAGTTCTCAGACACCAGGGAGATTAAAATTATGAAGTGCTAAATTAGTATTGACTGAGTGAAGTTTTGTTCAAAAAAAGAATGATAAAGGTCTAATTTGACTGCAGACACTTTAAAAAGTATTGTTGTTCCCCAAGTTCATCAGTAGCCTAATACATTATCTAATCTCAGTTTGATGGATTTTGAATGTCTGCTTGCAAAAGAACAACTTAATTTGATGTTGTGAAACACATGTTGTTACTGCAGCAATGTGGACCTCTAACTCCAGCAGGAAGACCTTCCTCCTCCGCCGCCTCCTCCTTTTGTTTTAATGAAACCCCAGGGAGGTTCTGGAAAGCCCTGGAACTTAACGCAGTCCATCCCATCCAAACCGCCGCCTCCTCTCCGGTCCCAGCGAGCTTTGGACCAAACCCTGCTCTGCCTCCAGAACGGGACGGGGTCCTGCTGAAAACAGGGCTATGGTTTCAGCAGATGTCCCAACACAGGCGGAAAGGCTCGACTTTGGTCCGTTTATAGCGTGACTCTACATGGAAATAATCCGCAGGCAGCACGTTTTTACAGCTTTATCATCAGACTTTCATTCTTATAACAGGGGACCATCATACTTAATATGACAAACACTTGATCACTTCAGAGGTTTTAAAGTGTTACACCATAAAATTCAGGAAATTGCCACTACACAGTAAAACAACCCATCTAATCCTGGCTGCGTTTGCGCGTTACAGCATGCCTTCGTATCCTCCCATTGTCCTGACAATGCGTCATGTCCACATTGATGAAACGAGCTGCTCCACTCCTCTGATTGGGCGCTGACGTGGGATTGTTCTGAGCCACAGTCAGGGGAAATGCTTGGGAACTCCACTCCCCAGCGTGAGAGGAGATGGAGAGCAGAACAGCTCCCTAGAGGCCCGAACCGTGACCCCTTTCGAGTGCAAAATATGCAGAGGTCACCGGGTTTCTGTTAGGCAAGATCTAAATTTGACTGACACTGAGCAGCAATAACCCATGACTTCATAACTGCTGCAGAGACACGCTATTTATTTACAGACAGATAAATGTCAAGCACACGATTCGCAGTTTTCAAACATGCCTTCAGTGGAAAACAATCTGTGATGTAAAAGAGTGGGAGTGAGGAATTCTAGCTCTATCAATGGAGTCGGCACTGGAAAAGCATTTTGTTTCTCTTTATGGTCATAAAGCAAATGTTCAAAGTGACTAAAACCTTTTTATTCCCCTACTGGCACCCTCTTAAAATTACATTTTATATATAAACATAATGAGAACTCAGATGGGCTGCACATGTAGCAGTGTTCGATTAATTATAACAACACATATTACATTAAAACATTTTACATAACTGCAAAAAAACTTTCACTGACAAAATTAGTCATTTTCCCCATCCAGTTTTAAGCAGGATTTATATTTATTTAAGCATACCATTTGCACACTTTTCCTCTAAGGTTCAGAAATGTGGATTCAACACATAATACTACAATGTTTCACAAACAATAAACAATATTTGCAGCCCAGTACACTTCTGGTGGAGATGTGTTTAAAGCCTTAAAATATATTCATCTTTTATTGCAGCAGTATAATATCAAATAAAAAAAAATTGAAAAATACAACCTTTCATTTAAATACAGTTAATATATTGGGAAATGGGTTTTTTTTATTTTTATTTTTTCAAAAGTACCAATCGTGTCACACTTATTGGCAACCTTTCTGCCAGACTGCGAGTCGCATAGTGTTTAGTCTTCTCCTATAATATTTCATACGGTTGGAGCTTACTGAAAGAGATATTTTTCCAGACCTCTTTTCTCAGTTTACCTATGTATTTTGGATCATTATATTTTAAAAAAACACCCACTTTCGGTTCTCAGACAGAAGCCACTAGATTTTTATTTAAAACATCCTGATGTGTCAAAGAATCCATGATGCCCTGCACTTTAACAGGGCTCTTTGAAGAGAAATATTCCCACAGCATCTCAGATCTTCCACTATGTTTAACTGTGGGTATTGAAATGTTTTTCCTTACGTTTATCATTTCGTTATGTCAGAGCCACCTGGACTATTTGTCACTGAAATGCTCAATTTTAGTCTCATCTCACCATTTTTGGTGAGATGGGCTTTTGGTTCTAGTTTATGGTGTTAGTTTTGAGCCACCAACCTGAACGCATAATGAGACTGATGTGAGTGGATATATCTATGTGAACAAACAATAATTTGTGGTGTGTGTTTAGTATCTTATACTCTCGCTCAATATTGTTTTGTCACATGTTCAACTTGGACAAACACTTGCCTTGTCTGTTCTCGCAGTCAGCCCTCTGTCTCAACATAAAGTGTATGTAAATGAACTATACCACCAGCCAATCACAGACAGATTTTTTTCATCCAATCAGAGTATTCCTGGCAAATACAACCAGAAAAACAACCAGTCACAACCAGCAAATCAAAATGTTGCATCAAACAGCAGAAATTACAAAACAAAATGGTAGGACATAAGAAAAACACATGAGAACATAATAAAATAAACACTGAATTTTGTAGGCTAATAATATTTAGTTAAGCATGCAAATGTCCTTTATTACATTGTGTATTTTAGGTAATATTTCTATATTTCCTGAGCTACTATGTGACAAGAGCAAAATATTTTATAATTTTATAGTAGATTTTTAAAGATAGTCAAAGTAGCTCATAATTTCATCTCAGGATATGCTTTTGTCTAATCTTAAAGATTTTATTTCTTCCAGCTCCTAAAGGGTAATGCAAAAATAATGTTACTCTAGATTTTTGGAGGAAGACCCAGATTAAAATACACAGTGACTCTTCATCTTCATCATCAGTGATTCTTCATCTTGTCATCTTTTCATCTTTCCACTATGGTTGTTTTTCATCCAAGCAAATACAGTATTTTTAAGAAATACTTTGATTAGATGAAAAAGATCTATATGTGATTGACTGGTGATGTGGTTGATTTATATACACTTTCTTCACTTGCAGACATAGGTGCAAATCTGAGCACAGAGCAGGCAGCGCAAATGTTCAGTACATTCTAGAACACGTATTGAGTGAGATTTAAATGCCCTCACCACAAATTGTTTGATCACATAGATATATACGCTCACATCGGTCTCCCTGTGTGCTCATTTTGGCGGCAGAAATCTTATGCCATACTAGTTAATGTCCCTGTAGTACTTAGCAAAATCTGAGTATTTGTGTTTGTGATGATATGATAGAAAAAAAAAACCTTTAACTGGCATTGCTCCCAAACAACAAGTTGGTAATTAAATAGTGTTTGATGGTTGTTATTGAGTTGGGGGCCCCAAGATGCCAAGCTACTGCATTTCTCTAACATAGGCAATGAGGGCCTTTTAAATCTTGCTTACCATCCTCCTCGCTGTGCGGGGTAGAAAGATAAACTCCACTTCCAGCCTCATTTGTCACAGTTTAAGTTGGTTTAGGTTATTGGTCTGACTGTATTTATATATATTATCAAGTTTCAGAGAGTAGAGATTTTCTTGTATCTATTTCCTGACTGTTTCAGCACATGTACCTAACTTGAGAGGCATGTTCTCTCGTCTTTCCCATTTTGGGATTATACTGATCTGAAACTTTGCCTTGTTTCTTCATAAAAAAACATTTTTTGTGTACTTTTATCTATTTTTGATTTGCACTTCTTTTGTTTACAAATCTTGTATAAAGTCAGCAGTACAAATTAGTACTGAACAGCCTCTCACTCTTCACCTCTCACCATGCCTTCTGTGGTGTTTATCCCTGTTAGTCATATGCTTGACATGTAAATGATGACAGAACAAAGAACATTTAGATTTGGTTGGCCAGGTTGGAGAAAAGGTTACAGAATGTGCCACACAACCACAGATTTAACTGAACACCAGAGGTAACCACTAACACACAATTCTTTATTTAGATCTGCATCATATAATTACATGTTAAAAGGCATCTATTTTTCCAATTTTATTCATGTAAAAAAAAAATCCAGCCCAGAAATAGAAGCAGAAAAGATGTTTTTGATGTATGTTCTTAGATTTAGGTCTCTTTTTTTCTTAAAGAACTCAACAAACCCTTCTTTTGTCACTTTTGGATCATTTATTCATTTTCAGGCTGGTGACACTGTGGTTTACACCTCTAACTGACAAACTGTCACACATCCTTAACTTCATACTGATGACATTTCCTTGGTCTAGGCATTGGTTTACAATAAATGTGTTTACTGGAATAGGTAAAGGTCCTTAACCTAACAAACCAGTACTATGTCATATATGCCCTTAAACTTTTAAACTGAACCTTTTCCTAAATGTATAAAATTAGACATAAAATGACTTTTAAGTGTCTGAACACCCTTAAAGGTTGTTAAAGTATTTGGTCTTTGAAGATAGAAAAATGGTTATGACTGAAAACTGACTATGCAATCCTTTAAAGGAGCAGTATTACATATTTTCCAGGCACATGGTGTCATTTTATAGCACAATTAAGTAATTATGTTAACTTCCGTTGTTATAAAAATGCTGTATATATCAAACATCACTTAAAAGAAATTTGACTTTGGAATTTGACGCCTTGAAATTGGCCTCTGTCTCTTTAAGAGGCTCCAACTCTTTTTTTTTTTTTTTTTTTTAACAAACCACAAACCGAACAAGGCTGCCAATGATATTCCCTACTACAGCCCTGAGCCAGTCCTTAAATGCTGAGTCTTTCACTAAGATGTCAGAAAACTTGCATTTGCCCATGACGACAATGATGGTTGTATGGACATTGAAGATATTCCCAAGCAAGTCAAAAACACAAGCTAGCCAATTGACTACCCAGTTGAGCTGAGCGTGTAAAATGTTTGAGACGTCGAACCTCCGCTGAATATGATGTCAATATGAACATAACCTGCCAAACTTTAGCAAATATAATTTCAATCAAAATGGGACACCTCATAGTCTGAAAAAATACCTGTACTTAAAAAAATACCTCTAAAACTAAATTTAAGACTTGTAATGGCCTTAAATATCCACATTTTAATTTATTGCCTTTTAATACTTTTTAAAGCCTTGCCTACTGTAAAACATTAATCAAATTTAAATTACACATAGTATGAAAAATAATGTGGGGATATGTGGGAAAATAAAGACATCAGAAATGAATACATTTAGATGTATGTATGTAGAGTTCATTTTTATGGTGAAAGGAGGTTCTTTGCTTTTTATGTCGCAGGGCTACTTTACATCAAATAGTTTGGGTTTTATCTTTTGCAGTTAATGGAATGATGAATATTTTTGAAACAGCTATGAGCTATATTAATAAACATATTTTAACAAGACATTAAGAGGCTGAGATTTGCATGCAGACAATCAGATCAGTTCCATGGGCAACCACCAGAGGTCACTGTTTTTCTGCTGCACACTGACCTTTAAACTGGGTTAGCTGCAACACATTTCGGTCTTCAGGTCATGGCATTGAGACACTGAGAACCAGCTTTCAGGGATCACTGGGGATTGCACCTGCAACTGCTGCAACACCAGAAAGGACAACAACAACATACACAGCTGTTAAACAGATGGGTACAGATGGTGTGAATGGCAAGCAGCATCTGCACATCAATGAGGTGAGCTAAAGATAGTTGTGTTTAATTTAAGCACTGTACTCATGTTATTAGTTCATTTTTTCATACACATTCTCCAGTTGGGTAATTAAGTTTAATTAATAATTAATAGACGGTCTGCTGTCTTAAGGTTAGAACTGGAAGAATTGCTCTAGATGTATGAGTTAATTTTTGTGGTGGGGTGTTGAAACGTTTAATCTGAAAGAGTCCTCCCCAGAAACCATCACAACAAATTAATAATTGAAGTAGCAACCAGTTAATTAAAGATTGTTTTGAGAATACAATAAATACAAGGGAAGACACCAAAGAATTGGAGTCAAGTTAAAAAAATTAAGATGCTAAAAATTACATGTTGATGGTAATTATGTTCAAGTTTAAAAGAAAGTTCTAAAGAAAAGTCTAATTTAAGTAAATTTGCAGTGATTAGTTTATTTCTAAAACAAATGTAGTTTATTTCTGAGAAATTTTGACACCAAAAGTTTCATTCCAAACTTTTCTAATACAATTAGCACACTGATTAAAATATTTCACCTCATCTCATTTATGAATATACCAAGAAGGTAAGACTCAAAATTGTGAATATCAGGTTATTTTCCTCTTTGAGTTATTTGTCAAAACATTTCAGCTTTGTTTCTGTTTTTTCTCATTGGTTATTGCTATTATGTAGTTATTTTGTCTGTTGTTGCACCAGCAGCACAATTCAAACACTGCACAGATAGAAGCTTTATTGTCATTCTAGTGGTTAATGTAACAAAATTGTGTTGGCATTAGCCAGTCCAACAGCTGCAAAACAGAAAAGTATCAGAGTACTAAAAATGCTAAAATATATATAAAAAAAGAATTTAAAAAATTAAAAATTTTATACAACCATGTCATTATATACATTGTATGTATATAGTGTACAGAATATATAATGTGTATACAGAATACAGTCATATACACTCACAGTCATATAAATAAGGCACACTTACAGTGTACAGTATTGCACATATTTTTAGAGAACACGACTGCTCTCTTTTTTGCGTCAGTCAACATTCAGAGTGGATGTTTTAACAGCTTATCCACAGCAAGAGGAAAGAAGCTATTCCTGACCGTGTGGGCCCTCATTCTACCTGATTGGAGGGAGGAAAAGTGAGAGGGTCCCAGGTCTGTGGGGCCCTTGAGGATGCTTTTTGTCCGCTTATGCAGGCAGACTGAGTAGATGTCCTCTATCTTGGAATCTGATTATTCTCTGTGCCGTTTTAGTCACTAGCTCTAGGCTGTTCCTCTCCACCGCAGAGCAATTTAAGTGCCACACTGTGCACCAGTAAGTCAGTGTGGACTCTATTGTGCACTAGTCGGCTATTCCTTTGGCATGCCACATTGTCGGAGGGCCCTTGGAAACAACAGTCTCTGCTGGGCCTGTTTTTCTGGTGTACAGTATTAGTGCTCAAGGTGAGGTCATCTGAGATGTGGACCCAGAGAAGTTTAAAGCTGCTAACTATTTCCACTTGCTTGCTGTTTATGCTCTTTTTTCTGAAATCGAAGATCATCTCCTTAATCTTCTTTGTATTTAGGATCAAATCCTCCTGCTTGCACCAGACTGCCAGTGTACAGACCTCCTCTCTATAAGCCGTTGTTATTGATGCAGTTGCGTCGTCTGTGAATTTAAACAGGGCGTTGCTCTTGATTGTGTCTCCACCTACAAATTTTTAACAAATAAAAAAAAAGCCTGCTGATAAGATGTGTAGTAACAGTGAAAATTGGCTTAAATTGGCCATAATTTCTCCAGACAGAGTCAGTGTAACTTAGGCAGGAAATAAGTAAGTTTAGTCAATCCAGTCAACATACAAGGCATAATCGTTTAATCGTTCACAGGGCCATCACTTGTGTTTTATCACTTTGTAGATCTGTCTGCATATCAGAGATTCCCATAGGTAATTTTTCCAAGTTCAGTGTTTCTAAGGGAAGTCCAAGTCAAGGCTTTAATGACTGTTTTATGTATTTTCT
This sequence comes from Anableps anableps, assembly GCA_014839685.1. Lineage (NCBI taxonomy): Eukaryota > Metazoa > Chordata > Actinopteri > Cyprinodontiformes > Anablepidae > Anableps > Anableps anableps. The sequence continues at coordinate 6,521,102 of CM026072.1, forward strand.
CATCAAATGCATCCCATCTAGTTTGTCTTTAACACTGCACTGCCGAGGTTAGCAATTCAAATCCTGTGCTGATTGTGATTAGGCCTAAATTAACAAATCCATATTTAACATGTCTTTTAATCCTTTAAGATTCATCAACAAATATTTTCCACATTTTACTGTTTACTTTAATATGCGAAGAACTGCAATGATCTGTTAATAAAGCTTGATATTTAACCCATTAGAAATCTAAATGCATGTTGTTGAAAGAAGGAATCAAACAAAGTGCTTCTTATTTTGTTTTATCATTTTTATTCACTCCTTCACTATAAAGTGACTATATTGTAGGGTTTGTTGGGTTTTCTTCTTTCTCGCTCATTTAACCATAAACATGACAGAAGGTATGTCATAAATTACAATATAATGAGCTCACCACAATGTAGTGAGCAAATGAGAGTAAAAAAAACTGGAAATGCTTGTATTTTGATATGCAGGTTGTGTCTTTGTTACTATGCAGCAATCTTAACAGCAAGAGAATGTATGAGGTAAGTCAAGTCGGTATGTATCTAACATATCGGCTTGCTTCTACTCCTAATTGGATGAGATAAAAACTGTTAACGAGACTTGAGTCCAGCCTATCCTATCAAGTCTAAGTGAAGTCTTGGGTCTTTGTAGAGGGGGTCTAAGTGAGCTCAAAAGGCTTTGTTTTTGCAACTTAAGTGCAGCAAATGTCTCAGTCTGAAACTCCAGTCACCATCTCTACTGCAATGATAATATTATAGCAGCATTATTTTATCTGCAACACCAATAGTTCTTTTTATTTTTTCTAATCTAAAGCAATTTGATTACATTAAACATTTTTGGCCTAATGCTATGAAGCTGTGGTGTTTTTCCTCATGTCAGTTCTCAAGTTGCCTCCGATTTATTCACCTCTGTTAAATATTATCAATCTTGTATTGATCACTGCTTGTGCTGACACTGCTGTGTCTTAATAAAGCTGAAAAACTGGATCATATTAGTTTCCTACGTTAGATATAAATGTCATTTCTAGGAGACAAACATGACTTGTGGATCAGTCACATAATAATGTCAACGAGCAATGAAAGTATTGGCACAGAGTTGGAATTAAGTGTTAATGAGATTCTCCAGTCTCGCCACATTGACTTATCATTAGTCAGAAAACAGGCCGGTCACCCTCATACTAACTCAGTGGAACAAATTCCTTGGGAATCATCCAAAAATCCCCAGAAACCAAAAGAGAGAAGGAAGCCGTTAAATCATAAAAGGTTGACTTCACTCTTCTGAGTGATTTGCCTTATTGGAACAACATGTTGAAGCTGGACTTTCACAGAGAAGCTGGATTGATGCAATATGGCAGAGAGCTCTTTGACAGAGTTACTGTATGTGTCGTAGTGTGGAGTAGAAACGTTAGTGAGCAAGGCTGGTTTTGGTTGGTGGGTTGGGTGAGCAAATGGGAATCTCTAATAGCCCAGTTTGTTAAAACGTCTGGAGTTGGTCCCTGCCTGGCACCTGAGGGGTGCAAAGAAGGCGTCCACAGATTCAGACTTGGGGGGGAACAGGGCCTATAGCCCTGCGACAGACCAAAGTAGATGCCACTTTTGGTTTTTTTGGTGGCTGAGCCCAGGCCAGATCTAAATGGAGGTTTTAGTGGAACGACCCAAAGCTGTTTGAGGTGTGGTCTGACTTGGCGCAGTGGTCCCTGCACAGCATCACGCACGTCTATTCAGGCTTTACAGCTGGAGACAGAGGGGACCAGGCAACTCCATCCCCCCCTCCATAATAGATGGTGATCTCACACTCTCTGTCTGTGACCATTATAGGCATAAAAGATGACCACCTAAGAGGAGCAAATGTGTTGGAAGACAGGATTAAAACACCAAAAAATAATCTGAGGACACATTGTTTTATCAAAGTTTTCTCTTAAAAGCTGATAGCTCAGACATGGCAGCTTCATCTTATGATACATTTTTAAGTTGAATTATCTTCCCTAACTTTTTGACTTTCATGCAAATTGATAAAGTTCAATCCAATAGAAGTGACTTCAGAAGAGTTTTTTCCCTAAAGTATTCTCCATGTCATTTCCTGAAAAAGACAGTTGTTTCCTCTTCGTGTAACCGAGCCGTAAACATTAACTGTCTGCCGTCGCCGTATATCTCTGACATGACGCTCCAATCTGTTCTGAACAACGGCCGTAAATCTGCGGCTAAAAATTGAAAGGAAATAAGTGACAACGCTTTCCACGCTACCCACACACGTTCATCCCAACACCCCAAATACTGCTCTGTCAGGGAATTAGGTGATTTATCCCTGAAGATGAAGGAGTGTTTATGCTTTAAAAAAAGTCAGAGTGTTAAATATATATTTTTAAATGTGGGAACTCCTATAAAATGACTAAAAATAACTCTTTCTTGTAAAAATTAGTGAGGATTTTCAGAGTAGCTAAAATAATCAACCTTTTTTGTGTAGAAAGCAGATCAGTTGTTGCTTTAAAGAAACCATAGGGTTAATGTATTAAATGAGGCTTCCTTAGTACTAAAATCTCTGAATGTTTCCATAATAGCTGCAAGCTAAAATAAGAATGAAAACATTTAATCATGTCTCTGTACATATGGACACTCTCTGTCTTTGTAAATGTAAATTTAATACAGTGTGAAGTCAGGAGCAGCTTCAAAGCTTTTCTGCCACGAAGCAAATTACACGTCAAACACAAATAAAAGAGCTGTTAAATATGGAAACATAAAAAGAAACAGAAATGGGATTACGTTTTAGGTGAAAAACGTACCGAGCCTTTTTTCTCACCTCTTCCCAGTCTGACTCTTTAATTTTACCCGCTTGTACAATATTTAAAAAAAAACATGCAAAAAAACAAACAAACTAGAAATTGACTAATCAGACTGTTCCAGAAGAGTCTGATTGATTATTGATGATGATTGTTTTCCTGTAAACTATGAACGATAAAAGAAATAATAAATGTGCTGCAGATGGAGGAAGGAGTTTCAAATTGATCTGTGAATGAAAGAATATCTTCCCCGTTTGTATATCGAAGCATATGCGCCAATAACCTTTATTAGATTTTTCTTTTATAGTAAAACAAAGCGCATCAAAGTACATACTGTGGACTGATTCATTTATTGACTCAAAATAGTAGGAGTTGGGTTTTTTGTATTAAATGGACAAAAAAAGATTTTTTGTGAATTTTACCTGCTGGTTAATGATCAGAGCTGATCAAGGAAAAATTGCTTGATTTCGATCCCACACTGATTGATCTGTGCATCATTACTGAAATCTCAAAGTCCTAAAAAAAATGTTGCTAACTCTGATATGAACCATTTAATACTCACTTATATATAGCATAAAAATGCACAGATAATTCAGTTAAAATTAAACCTTTTAATGCTTTATGTTTTTGTTTTTAAACTGCACTTTTGAAAACTTTACAGCTTTTCCTCTGATGATGTTTTTTTTTTTTTTTTTTTTTTTTGCAAAGTCAAGTTTTTTTATTTTGGGAGTAAGAAAAGCAGTGAGGAGGTGGTGGTTGAATGTTTGCTTTTGGTGACAGCGACACCGAGCTGCGTTCGCTGTAACCCTCCCTGCCGGTGTGACTGACAGCCACAGGTTTTAGCAACACACCTACCTATGGGATTCTGTCGACTGTGGGAGAAAACTCGCCACCCTAATCGCCGTGGCTCATCACAGCTCATCACAACCACAACCACTTGGCAAACTCTTTTATCACTTGCTTTTTACGTTCAAAGTGTTTTGACCTTTTGCAGAAAATGAGTTTCTGGAGGTCTGCATTTGTGTTTTTAAAGCACAGACTTCACTGATTATTTGTTCCAGCTTTCACAAATCTAAAAGTGTTTAAAATGCACATATATACCAATAGAAGAAAATAAACTAATAACTGAATCTGGATCAGTGGATATTAATTTACCTGTTAATAGCTCATACAAACCACCATTTGACTTCAGAGATGGAAGATGTTTAACAGTTGCTGTAAACATCTCAACATAAAAAAAGATAAAAAATAATGTTCTACTGATGGGCGTGTGTTCACAAAGAATTTTAGTATCGGTCAAAATCATGGGTGTATTTTTAATTTACACACTAAAAAACACACACTGGAAGATTGTGGACTCATGAAGCCCACGACATGGCAAAGACTGAAGGAAAACACCCACGCCACAGGCCATCAGTGCTTCGAGACCAGCAACAAGATTGAAAACACGTGTGCATTAATACCTGCTCAAATATATAGCTTGGACTAACCTGCTAATAGCCTTAATTTGCAAGATAAACAGTAGAAGAGTTTGACACTCACTCACCATAAGGTGCTTTTCCTCTGCTGCACTGCTTCTGCTGCCTTCTGAAGCCTTGGAGCGACTGGAGGGGGAGGGGGGGGGTCGACAGCGGCAAAGTTACTGCCTGCCTCCACCGTGCTATCTGTTAAAGTAATTTTCTCTCAAAGAGGAATTAATTTCCTTTCTCAGGCGGCCCACAGAGTCTGTGGCACTGCCTGCGACGTCCAGCTGGATCCCCTGAGTGTGGACTTATTGTGACTGTTCCCCCTGTAAAATCTGACTAAGCCGCAAAATATCTAAGGCAGCTATAAATTCACCATTTCTTTTATCTATTCTGGAATGCAAATTTATTTAATTCATTGCAAAATGCTAAAGACAGTGTTGGTACTGTTTTGATTTTAATTTGTGAGATTTGAAAGAAGGCTGATTCAAGTATATTTCTTTCATATTAAATATTTTTCCAAACATTTTTGTACATACACTATAAAAATTTGTCTAAATAACTAAGAAGCTCCAAATTATGTCACTTTCCCTTTAATCCAAATTAGTGTTGGTTCTTAACTTTAAAAAAGGCAGCTTTTTCTGGAAATTTGTAATGTAGGTAGATAAATGTGTAATAATGTAGTTATGTTGCTTAAGAAGCAAATTTCTCAATTAAATGCATAGGTTTTTCTCCAGGTACCCCATTTTACTTTTACAGACCAAAACATGAATGTTAAATTAAATACTACAGATCTCTCCAGAGTGTACTCTGCCTTACACTTACTGGCTTCTGGAAAGCAAGTTCAAGAGGATAAAACTGATACAATGGAGGAATGGATATTTAAAATGCAAGAAAATCAGTTTGAATGATGCAAAATAAAACATCTCATGTCACTTAAACAGGACAACCAAAAAAGAAAAATCTAACTTTGGACATCTGAGAAGGGGCTCTTAAATGAGGGTTTTAAAGGTGGTTTTTAGTTGGAAAATAGAGTATGTTGACAACAACAGAAGCTGTTTCCCAAAAATTTACTTTTAATTTTAAGGTAGAGCAATCTTTACCAAAGCCAACCTTTTATACAAGCCAAACATATTTACATTTGAAATGAAAGGCAAGGATGTATTAGCTTCAAGTTCTAAATAAATCTCAGTGTCATCGGCACAGAGTGCAACTCTTAAATATATACTCAGGAGGTCTGGTCTCAATGCAGCCAGCATGCCTTGCATATTTGACACATATTAAGTATTAAGCAGTATTTGAATGAATTGTGAAGAAACTTGTGGGGGTTTTTTTTAGGCTCCAGGGGCGATTATTAAACAGTAAACAGACAGGAAATGGGGAGGAGAAAGAGGGGGAAGACATGCAGCAAACTGCCTGAGACCGGGAATCGAACCCAGGACACCCTCCTCTGCATATGGTGCACCCGCTCTACCAACTGAGCCCCCCGGTGCCCCGAAACTTGTGTTTTAGTTAAATTTCAATAATAGAATCATTACATTTTTTAAAATTAAGTTATTATTTTAATTAAGTTAATTGCAGTGGCTGTAATTAATTGATCACAATTAATTGTGTTTTAATCAAAAACCATATATTGACAAAAGTATGCAACATTTTCAATTCAAAAACCCTTTATGCTGCTAAATTATTGAACAGACATATGAGCTCAGCAACAAAGATATTTATTGTTTTTAATCTGTTATTTATGTTCTTGAACCATCAGATTTATGCGAAATACTATTATAGCCATTCAGCTTTCAAGTGTTTAAGGAACTCCTGATCATTCATGTAAATACTTTTGAAATTTTCTTTGTTTATGTAAACAATGCACACTGACGTTAGTGTTGGACATTTGTGTTGGCTGCATTGAGATGGCATTATAGGCTTGAATAGTTTCGGTAATTGGCCAGTTTCTTTTTGCACAACATGCACACAACAATAGTCTTTTCCTGTCCCATCAGATTGTTTTTTTGAATCAGAAATTAACCCCCAGTGGGCCAAGAAAAGCTGCTTTGTCATTTATCGCTGTTGTTTTGCAGATGTCACTTGTGTATACCAGAAACACAATACAAAGGTTATACATATATATATATATATCCTCAGGTCATCTGGAAAGATTTGAAACAGTAATCACTGAAGAGTAGTGCAAATGATGAAAGCAGTGCCTCTAATAAACACATGATGTATAAGGTGAACAAGGGCATCATGATCTACAGGACTGCATGCAGCTGTGATGTGAAGGAATATAAATAGAGCACAGAAACCAAACACAACAATGAGCAAAATATTATTTAAAACAACAGCAAAAAAACAGTAAGAACTACTACAATCATCCAGTTAAGTTTTTGTGTGAGTCCATGCTGACAAACACAGGGTAACATGCTGGGTTAACCTTTGACACCTCTCCTTTCCATCTCCCACTTCCCCTCATATGACCTCCCTTTCCCTCAGCCCCACCCATGAAGCATTAATGCTGTTTTTCTTAAGAGGAAAAAAAAAAGGTGGGCACAAGAGGTCAAATCCAAGTCCAGATAAAACTGCCTTTCTTTCCTAAAACTCAGCCTTTTTAATAGTGCAGATTTATTGTGCTGAGCTTTTTGGAGGATGATCATATATATGTGGTCAGTAGTGCCTATGCAGCCTGTGACCCAGCCTCCCTCTCACGTTACACCCTATTTATAACATCCCCTTCCTTGACTCCCCTCGTTCTGCAGCTCCAAGGAACCTCCTGTGCTTCCAGCCTCGAGCTTCAGTCCTCTGTTCCTCTTGACATCTGAGAAGCTCTGCTGCAGCTTGTCCTGGGCTAACTGTTTATCCTGCACAGCCTGCCAACCAGCCGCATGCTCTGGATTACCACAGGACGCCCATTTCTGAACCCATTTTGCTTTCTGCTCTGACTATTTGATTTTTGTCAGTTTAACGGAAAAGTTTTGGGAAAGTAACCTGGATATGTGCTTGTGACCATTTTTTTTGGCTGTTTTTGGTTGATTTTCTGACTTCACTACTTTCACTCACCCATCCCACCCTCACTGGAGGGCCTTGTGTGTTTGGACTCCATGGATCACACGCTGTTCGGCTGCCTGCGCAGCCCTCACGCCCCGGCGCAGGCCCTGCATCCTGCCTTCACCCAGTCTCCCCTGACTCTCCACGGACGCACGGATCACATCTCCTACCCCGACCTGGCCTCTTCTTCATCCTCCTCCTCTACATCTTCACCTTCCCCGTGCGTCATCTCCAGCTACTCAGGCGACGACGGCCTATTTCCCGGGCAGCACCACCACCACCGGAGCCACCTGCCCTCCCAGCAGCATCACCACCAGCCTCAGCACCACGGATCCTGGCACATCCCACAGATGCCATCACCTGGCGGCGGCACGCGCCACGGCCTTTGCCATCCGCATTCCCTCTCGTCCCATGAGAACGGGCCCACGCCTCAAGACCTGGGCCACCCTGGGGCACCCAGCATGTGTGCCAGCACCCCAACTCTGGGTAGCGGCAGCACCCCAACAGGGGCTTCCTGTGTGCCTGCAGACTTCGGCAGGCAGACTCTGTCACCCGCTGAAGCGGAGAAGAGGAACAGCAAGAGGAAAAGTGACAGTTCAGGTAAGACGAATTCTGGGACAAAAAGGAGGTGATCTGGAATAATTGTAGAGGTTGGGAATTTCTTTTTCCCCAACATCTGCTTTGAAAAATAATCAGTTTTGACACATTGAAAAACAAAAGACTGAAGCTGAAATTCTTTGGAGGTCGTTTTGAGAAGGAAACACTTTTACATAAATATCATCTTTTTCCAAAATTTCCAACCAGAGGTCCAGGATACCACAAACATCTGTATGTGTCAGTCGGGATCATTCAACAGCTCAGCTGTTGGGAGTTCTGCAGCTCGGATAGAAAAACAAAAAGAGTGTCTGAGAAGCAGTTTGTAGGTGTTGGCTGATACAGGCTGCAGGCGCACTGAAGCATGGGGCAAAAGGCCATATCATAACTGCAGAGGCACTTCTTACTACTGGCGTGTTTTGCTTAAAAAAAAAAAAAAAAAAAAAAAAAAAAAAAAAAATCACATCTGGTTTATTGCGACACTCTTCAGAGGGCAGAAAATGAGGTGCACGGTAAAAAATTGATGTCATGGATTGTAAAAGGGCAGCAGCGGCGCCTTGTGCCGCACTAAACGCCCAGCAGATGCAGACTTTTCATGCTTTTCCTGTTTAAATTCTGTGGTTAATATAAATCACAGTTTAGGATGTTTCTTGAAAATTTACAATAGTCTAAAATATTGAAAAAGCCAAGGGCGGGCAATTATAAAAAATCATTAACATTTTTGTTTTTTAAATCGAAATTATTTGCCTTTGAAAGCCATATTTAACACCAAATTGAAATTGATAGTAAATATGGTTTCAAAAATTAGGAAAATTTTATAAAGCTAACTGACTTGAATCAATTTGCAGTCAGCTGTTTATTTTAAAGTTTTTTTTGTTTTGTTTTTTTTTTTGCTAAATCAGTTGGTGTAAAATGTGAGCCTTGAAGCTTAATGTTTTATAAGCTTTTTAAAACAAACCATTATGTGTAAGTCCAACTTTTTTTGTCCAAGGATACAATCTGAATAGACTTGAAAAAGTACAATTTTATATAAATTTCACCTGGATGACCGCAGAACATTTCCAACCTACAGCAACCACAATAATCAATCATGGCATGACAAACGGTCAGGTTTGGGTCACCGAGCCTCTTGCTGGGAACATGATATTAGTCAGAGTTTCAAGGAAACGAGTCCTCCCTGTTCTTTCTATCCTTTTAAACACTGAAATACTCAGAACTGATCTTGATTCCTTTTTTAAGGGGTGTTTATTGTCAAATCCCACTGATTTTTTGCTCAAATTGCAGGCTGACAGAGCCTGCTAGGTATGGACAGGGGATATGAACCTAAAATGTTATCATGACATTTTGTGGCATTTAGTGTGATAAAGACAAAATAATTTGGAATGGATTTTTGGCAATAAATTTGTCACTCCACTTACATGCATTAGCAAACAGGCTACTTCAGTACACTAGTTAGACAAGGTAGTCTAATGGTCCAGTCAAATAGCACACAATAATTGCATTTATTGATATTTTTGAATATATTTATACATACCAACATCATCAGTTAGTTTGTTGTTATCACAAGTCATAAATAACAATTCTTATTTTTTACTCCGATAATGATAAGTGATACCAGATTTGCCTATTATTACTCCTCCTGACAGTCTAGTTTATAAAGTTTGTTTTTTCAAAATCTCATTGCACTTCTTGACAGGCTTTATTTGAACAATCCTAAATAAAACAACTGGAAACAATTAGATTTATAATTCACCCAACAATTTACCGCAGCAAAAGGAAAAATGGCACAATCATGTAACCCAGCAAAGCCTAATTCATAGTTTTGTTTGTCTTTTTTCTTTTGCTGAATGATCAGCTATCCTCATGGAAAATGGTGCAATCACATATTTAATCTACTAATTCCACAAACTACCTCAAATTTTCCTTCACTGCTTCTAAAACCGAGCTTCTGCATCCAAATCCCGATTTTCCCGCAGCTTTACAAGAGCCGCGCGTCCTCGCCGCTGTGCGACCAATCACACTGATTATGGAGGCAAACTATGCCGCCGACTCAGTCAGCTGTCTAAATATCAGGCCGCTGCCTTTTGCATGAGCTACAGCTCTGATTGGGTTTCAGCATCTGGACCAGGAGCTTGAAGGGAAACCTGAATTTAGATGCAGAAATAAAAACAAAACCCAAGAATTCATTTCCATGTTTTTTCCCCTCAAATATGAATCGGTTTTCTGCTCCTGGTACCCAGTTGTGTCTGTTTCCTCGAGCTAGGCTGCAGGCTGAGCTAATGAGATGAGTCAGGGTGTCTGGTTTCAGGGTAACCTGCTCATTTTTTCACGGGCATGCTGGAGGCTTCGGGTGTCTATGCCGAGTTTATAGGGCTGTCAAGGGAGTGGTCGTCCTTTAAAAAAATACCAGATCTTCAGAGTGGAACAATAAAATGGATTTAATTTGTTGAGGCATCGCTGTAAAAAAAGCAGAAATGACCAGTAAGAATCCTCTTAAAGTCACTTTGAGTAAGGTTTACTTGTATTTATGAACAAAACAAATTTTAAAAAACACCCATTTTACAGCAGGAGGTTATACTTTCGAGGATCTATTCTTCTATCGTTTTCCCCGAGGATCCCTGTTAAACTTTGCCAAGTTCATTTGGCAGCCTCAAACGGCATGCCCCGTCTGGGTGTGTGTGTGTTTTGCCCACATTATTCCTCCTTTTTTGTGGACAGATGAAAGTTACAGCGGGGACCTAATTGGTGTGGTGCAGCGGCGCTGCCATAAAAGCTCCCCCGCTCGTTTTAACTGCAGGCCCGCCTGCTCTAAAGCGGCTGTCTGTCTTCTGCTTTCATTTTTTTTTTCCTTACGCAATGTCTGCGTAAAGGAAAGGGAGCAGGTCAGTTTGTCTGAAGGACCCGTTTTCAGGATCGACCACTTGCTGCTTGGTTTGAAATTACAGGGAGGGGTAAGCCGGGTCAAAGGGGAGTCAGGCACGAGCTGTGGGGAGAAGCAAAAACATGTTTCATTTTGCAAAATTTATGTGGGAATTCTTGCAGTTTATGTCTGTGTTTGTTTGTCTTGGCTTGTAAATCTGTGCCTGTGCATTTTCAGCATCTTTTCTTCCAACTGTTTAGGTGGTATTTAAAAACCGTACTTCTAATTAGAAGTATGACTGTCTTTATGATAGAAAGACAGCACCAACAGGGCTTCATCTGAGGAGAAGAAACCTAAGATGAGTCTGCAGGACTATTTACAGTTTTGCTTGACGCAGACCTGCTGGATTAACGCATGCTGCAGAACCGAACCACTGCTGAATTTCCATGGCAGTTGTTGCTTCCTTTAAGACCAGTATGTGCATGTGCAGTGAGTCCAGCAAAACCACAGAAAATGTTTAAAACAGGGAGGATTTGAAAGGCAAATTAACAGTTTAGAACATATTTAGAAATGCATAAGCAAAAAAAAAGTATTTGTGCAGAGCTCAATTGATGATTGCAGATACTAGAGTTTTTTCTTTATGTCTCATGCAAGTGAATCATTTGTTTTTCTTGTATGAAATTCAGTCCTTACTCCAGAGTTCCCAGTGCCTAATGACATGTGTTCTTAGGGGACTCATTTTTTCACTGACTGTGAAAAACTTTCAAAACAAATCTAAAAAGAAAGCAAACAAAGAGTCTTGAAGTAAAGTCTTTTATTTCCTGTTTAGTTTTTCTGATAAACTTTAGTCCATGTTGGCAGAATAGCAAGTCCTTCCATCCATTTCAACTCTGTATAAACAACCAAGGGACAGTTACATTTGACAGACAGCTCTTAGTTCCTCATACCTTACTTTTTTTCTTGCACCTGTCTTCTTTTTATTTTCCTTGCATGCAAATCTGCCCTGAGCGTAAGAGAAACCCTGTGTGGTGTTTGATTTCAGAGTCCCAAGATGGGAATTACAAGCAAGACGTGAGCAGCAAGCCCAGGAAGGAGAGGACAGCATTCACCAAGGAGCAAATTCGAGAGCTGGAGGCCGAGTTCGCCCACCACAACTACCTGACCCGCCTAAGGCGCTACGAGATCGCCGTGAACCTCGACCTCACTGAAAGACAAGTACGTCCCTGCAATCTGCCACCACTGCCTGTTTCCTCCAGGGTTCAGGCATTACTGAACCCTCCATTAGCACATTAATGCCATGTTGTGAAAACAGAGGCGCCCTCAGGACTAGAGGAAGGCTTTTCACTCGCTACTGTGTTTTGGTAACTTCATTGCGGGGGCTCATTGTGCTCCAGATGTGGCTGCGTCATTGGACGATCATATTCCAGATGTTCCTGTCTATTCTTTCAGGCAGGCTGCAGACGAGGTTGAAGGAAGTGCTGTCTAGCAAGTCGCTTCCCCTCTCCCACTACCTCTGCAGCTATGAATCGGTCTCTGAGTGTGGGCCGCTTGCTGTAAAATGCAGGCAGATGAAATAAATAACGGGAGACAAATGGTTGAAGGAAGGAAGCGGCACACAGCTTGTTGTTCAGTGACACCCTTTTGGAAGCTGTAACTCACACCTAGTTGACATGTAGCCAGTGATTTTGTTGGTTAGATGGACTACAGTTACAATGTAAATGTCAGCTGGAGTTTTTAGCTGATGCCTTAGAGACAAATCAAACCTAAAGATCTAAAAGATAGATATGTTTGTTTTGACTTTATGTCATATAATCCATTCTAAACGAAAAAATGGTAGAAATGATCTGGATATTCCAACTAACACTTACTCCCATTGCGATGGTTCTTTTAGATAATCCTTTTTTTTAGTGGTTCAATATTCCTAATAACTCCAAAAGTGAATTCTTCAAGCAGTGGCCAACATCTCTGGTCCTCGAGTTCTGGTGTTCAGCAAGCATTTTATGTGTTACTGCATCAGAATGCATTTATTCATTTCAGTTGTTGCATCTAACATCTAAAATCTGCAGAAAACGCGCTATTCAAGAACTGGTGCGTAGGACCGCTGGCTTAGTTAGAAAGCAAAGTCTTTCTCCGGTGCCCTATGTAGGGTTAGAGCTGTAACGCTAAATGTACTCACAGCAAGCTCCATACAGGCACCAGTTGTGGGTACAGTAGTTACATCAAGAATATGTATTTAGTGCGTTCTTTTAATTGCTTTGATAGGAAATGGTAGATAAAATCTGAAGCACTCCACACCAAACTAGTGCAACAATTAATGGTAATAATGGCACGCATTACTTATAGACCAACCTCCTTTTTTGTAATTAGCAGCACGCAGAGTAGTTTTGGATTTCCAGTAAATGAACAGAATTAGGTATATGGCACACCCACTGGTCATTTTATAGAGTAGCCATGGCAACGGACCTAACCTCTCCTGTATTTGAGGACGAGGTGTGGGGGTTTGAATCACATCTTAAACCAGATTTGATTTCTTATTTCTAAGGAGAAATTATGTAAATTTAACAAGTAAAATATATAAATACATTAGTTGGTGTAAGAATTTCTAGAAAATACATTTTTACAATCCTGTTCATTTTTAAGACCATTTTGCCCAAACTGGTTAATTTAATTAGTCACATTAATTAGTTTCTAACTATTCAGTTTTATACTGACTTAAATTTTTAACTCAAAATACACTGTTTGTCAATTTCTATTTTTATAAAAAATCAGAAGTAGATCATTTCCTAAACGTTCTTGAAAAGTGCTTAAATTTGTCCATGTCAAATGGTGAAGGAACCTGTATCTTTAATCATTGTCAATTTTGCCTGCTCGTTCATGACTTGCTGTACATGCTTTGCAACTCCTGAAAAAGTTTAATAATGAACACCAATAAATTTGCCACCTGCTACCAACAGACACTAAATAAATGTCACTGAGTTCCCAAGAAGTGGTCAAACAGTATCATATGAGGTGAGAGAGTGTAAGAGTGTAAAAATGATCATAGCCCAGTTATTTTGTATATTGAAACTATGGGAGAAGTTTTATTTATTGGCTTTTACTTTGTACAAAGTTAAGGTGAAATGAATTGAAGCAAACAAGTTAGTTCTGTTTTCATCAGTTTCTGAGTTGATAAAATCATTCCTTGGAGAACTGGTCTTTATGGTTCTTCTGCAGGGTCTTAGAAAGCTTTAAACTCAACAATTTATATTTTGCATACACAAAAAAATCAACTGCATTCCACATTTCTAAAATAGGTCTTAAATTAAATTTAGTTAGGTTTTAATTTGTACAGTCATTTATTCAGTCCTTCTTTTGTCATATTTTTAAACATGCCATTTCCTACTCTTAAAAAAGGATTATTATATGTTTTGGCAATTAAAATCAAAAACATTCTGGTTACTTTCCCTGGGATGGAGGATGTATAACAAGCTTACAGGTTAGTTAGCTAAAACCAGCATCAGTGAGCTTTATCAATCTCACTGTGTACTGGAAAAAAAATGGAGAATTGAGAATACCTATGAGTAATAGTACTCAAGACACAAGGAGCTGAAAAACATCTACTTTCTATTTAAATATCTTAATCCAGTTTTTGTATTAAACGTAGGCGCTAAATTTAAACAGTAGAGGTCTTAGAAAAACGTAAGCTTACTAAAACTTGCAAATTATTTTTCTCTTTCTGTGAGAGTGACACTTGTTGCAGAGAAGTCCTTTGCTTCTTTCTGCGGTAAACTCCACCTGCACTGAACACTAAAACTAAAATGTATCCTTAATCTCCTACTTAAGGTGTCAAATTTTAGCTTTCACAGACTGAAGGATGACTGATATTTAACCAACGCATTTGCATCTGCATCTGCATCTGCATGTATGCTTTCAAAAGAGATTTCTACACAGATGCATCAGAGATGATACTGTACTTTCAGTTGTTTGAAAGCTAGCCAAGTAAAAGTAAAGAACACCGGCAGCTAAAAGACCAAAACCAGCAGCAACTCAACCTGGAGCTGTGATGGCCTCTGAGTGGCAAAAAAACACTTCTTGTCCTCCATAAAGAAAGAAAATAAAAGATCTATCTTCAAAAAACTGAAACAAATATATATATATATATATATATATATATATATATATATATATATATATATATATATATATATATATATATATATATATATATATATATATACATTTTGTTGAAAGTGAATTTTCTTTGTTGTGTTATCACATTGAGATATTATGTATATCTAAAACTAATCTTTGCAAAGACACTAATACATCAGGCTTACAACTAAGATTCAGTGTGAGCAAATTAGAATGATTTCAAATCCTTTCAAATTTTAATTCCTTGTGTCTGAAATAAATTTGCACTTTTCTGCTAGAATTTGCAAAATTTCTCAACCAGTAACCTGTAAACCAGCACCTACATGAAAACAGCCAGGATTAAGTTCAGTGACGCCTCCTTTTCCTGCTGTTCACACGAAAATACCCCTAAAAGTAAAGTTAGACAAAAGATGAGAGGAAAGAAAGACATATGATAATAAATATCAATGGAAATTTTCAAATTCTATTTTATAAAATGTCCAACAGGACAAAAAAATTTTAAAGAAGTTTTAGTTTAAATTAGGTTTGAAAGTTATCATTTCCTTTTCTTCATTTAAACCCTGGAATATGAATACCAGAAGCAGGTGTTCACTGGGGAGATTCAAGACTTTCAGATCATGACTCAGAAAAATCTGTCTTTTTGGGCAGGTTTTAAGGAATTTTCAAAGTAATGCAAAGCTCTCATTCTGAAGACACCTGCAAAGTCCAGCATGGAAAATGTCAAATGCATCATGAAGTTTTGAAGTAATGCTCCCCTGTTGGTTCAAATTACAAAATTGCAGAAGCTCAGAAGAAAGAAAACTCCATCTCAGTCTGCATGGTAACTGAGGGCACAGAGTTTGCCATCCTGCAGCGCAGTCCCACATTGTTGCAATTAATCTTCCTGTGGCGTCACATTGTACATACATTTTTTAAGCTATTGCGACATACGTTGACTTTGTGTGAGCGCAGTTTTGTCTTGGAGCATACGCAGCAGGGGATTCTGAGGTAAATACTGGCAATAAACTTGGTTGGGCCGGCAGCTTGATTTATGCTGCGTGAGCTGTTTGGTGAAATCCGATGGATTTTTAATGTGTTTGGAAGCTGTGAAAGTTGGATTATTTTTAAAGATGGCAATGGGGAGGTGTCAGAATGAAATATCTCGCATGATGGAAGTTGAACCTCTTTAACTCCTGGCTGAAGATCACAGAAAATTCACTCTAACCCTGAGTTAATAACAGATAATATTACCACTTTAGTATTAAAATCTATAACTTATTACAACCATTAAACTAAATTTAGAGCCGCTTATTTGATTTCTGTCATACAGCTCATGTTATGCATACCTTTTACCATCAGAAGTTCCTTTACTGGTAGATTTTATGGGGTTAAAACGTGTTTAGTGGCTCATTTATGGTTCTCAGACCTCATTGTTTTTAATGCAAAGATTTATATTACCATATATGTGAAGTTAGGTAATACAGACTTACTGTCAGAGAATCTGAATTACCCCAGTATGCTTTGAAAGTGACAGGTTTGTGTGATATCAGAGCCATAAACATGTTGCCGCAGCCTCTCATCTCCCGCTTTAAGAAACCGCCTGAGGCTTGTAAAGAATCCGCTCTGATACTCAGCACCCCGCCTGTTCAAGACAAACGTTTGCGTTGTCAACTAACTTCCTGACCATGTGATGGCTCCACTCCCCAAAAATAAACCCACCTCCCCCTGTGTCAAAGGGGCACACTTTGCCTCCCCGCCCTTCAGGGCCCATGTGTCGACTCTCTGGAAGCCTCTGCTCCTGCTTGATGTGTAAACCGTTTTAAGCAACAGCTTAATCATCACTCTGAGTGACTTGGATACGGTAGAGACTGTTGAGTCAGGGAAAAACAGGTCGACACCGAGTGGCAGGTGGAGCTGCATGTCCACATATAAAGTCATCGTGTGAAGAAAGCACACCCCCATTCAATTCTATCGTCTTACATGTTTAAATCAAACATCAAGTGAAGAAAAAGACACAAACAATTTAGAATTAGTGTTATTCAAACAACAAAAACAAAAAATGAGGAAAAAATTGTGTAAATTAGGTACGTTTGCAAATGTAAGATTAATAGACCATCATAAATGTGACCACCATTATAAAATCAGTTTGCTGCTGAGGAGCGTACAGGTGTGTGTTAACACCATACCAAGGACAGAAGGACATAATTAATCACTTTAGAGAAGCAACCGCTGCTGCCCATCAACCTTGGAGGGGTTATTAGGTCATTTCTAAACCATTTCCAATCTCTCATTGTACAGAAGGAAAGATTCTTTAAAAGAGGAAAATATTTAAGATAGTCGCTAATCTTTCTTGTAGTGGATGTACCAGCAAATTCATCCCAAACTCAGACTATGAAATGCTCAGAGAAATTGCAAAAAACTCAGGAGCTCCATCTCTCAGACTGTAGAGCCCTCAGTAAGTCTTGGCAATTAAATTGGTTGACCCAGTGACTTGAGTGATGCTGGATGAGCTGTTTGGAGAAATTTGATGAATTTCAAAATGAAAAATGAAGCATGGCCATCAATCTGGGAAGGGTTATAAAGTCATGAGGTCATCTCAAAGAAAATCATTCTGCAGAGAAAAAGAATCCTCACTAAAGGAAAATATTTCAGACAGCAGCTAATTTAGCTGCAAATTCATCCCAAGCTCAGATCATGAAGTGCTCAGAGAAATTGCAAAAAAACCAAGAACTTCATCTCAGACAGTAAAGCCCTTAGGAAGTATTGGCAATAAAATTAATTGGTCACATGGATTGATTCATGCCGTTTACGTTTTGGATCAGTTTGACGAATGCCTTTTGAGTTTGCAGGCAATGAAAATTAAACTTAAAAAAATGCATGGAAGATGTCAAAATTAAACATGCTGTATGCCTATCAGTCTGGGAAGGGTTATAAGGTCAAAAGGTAATCTCAAATAAATTTTAAATTATTCTGCAGTGAGAACGATTCTTCACAAGCTCAGAGAAATGGCAGAAACCCAAGCGCTTCATCTCATAATGTACAGGCCTCAGTTCACATGATAGATGTTAAAGTCCCTGACAGGATAATTAGAGAAGGGCTGAGCATATGTGACTTGTATGTTGTAGGAGAAAGCCTCTAAATAGTTGTCATCTGAATGAACTGAACGAACCACTAGACCTCCAAAAGAATGTGCTTTAGACAGATGAGATCAGTTTGGCCACAATCCCCAGCACCATTGTCAGACACCACAAACACTTCACACCAACTGACAGGTATGGAGGTGGAGGGACGGTGCTCTGGATTTGTTTTGTAGCTGTAGGACCAGGAGATGTTGCAGTTACTGTGCTGACCCTGAACTCCTCTGTGTACCAAAATATTCCAGGGTTAAACGTGAGACCTTCTGTCAAACAGCTGAAGGTTGGCCCAAAATACAGGAGAATTATCTCAAACAAAACAGCAAATCTTCTCCACAAAGAAAAGAATCAAAGTTTTCCAATGACCCAACCAAAGTTCAGACCGCAACTTAATTGAAACGTGGTGGTTGGACCTCAAAGGAGCTGTGCAGAAGCAAATATATCTGCCAACATCAGTGAATTAAACCTGCAGTAAAGAAGAGTAAGGCAAAATTTCTTCACGCTGATGTAAGTTTCATAAGGTCATACAGAAAAAGACTGTAATTGCTTCTAAAGGTGGCTCCACAAGCTACTGCTGCTATTTTGCACACTTGAAGTTAAATTTTAATCCTTTTAGAAGCGGGAAAAGATTTGATTTTTTTTATTTTTTTTATTTTATCCTAATATCATCTGTAAAACACTAGAACTGAAAGAGAGCTTTATTTATTTATTTATTTATTTTACCGAAGCTGTTATTGGAGCTGGAGAAATAGCTGTAAAAGAGGATTCTCGTTGATTTAACGTTTTGTTCCCCTTTTAACCCCACAGGTGAAGGTGTGGTTCCAAAACAGGAGGATGAAGTGGAAAAGAGTGAAAGGCGGCCAGCAGGGGGCAGCAGCGCGTGAGAAGGAACTGGTGAATGTGAAAAAAGGAACGCTTCTGCCGTCAGAGTTCTCCGGCATCGCGGCGCTCCATCATTCGACGGACTCCTTAGCCAATGAAGACAGTCATGACAGCGATCAGAGCTCTGAGCACGCTCACTTATGATGGATGGGCTCACATCCACCCCTTTGTCCACCTCGGGAGCTTCCTTAGAAGGAACTGCTGTTGGATGATTCGCCACCGTCACACAACGACGCTAAACGAGTGTACAAACACAGAGGAGTGACGTTTGTTTGAAAAATAGCTGCAGGCATCATGTAAATTTGAAGAACTGAGGACATTCGTTGAAAGTTTTATTAATAAATGCCTCAAAAGAACAAAATACAGTGCTTTGAATAAGTGTTTGCCTCTACAGATTTCTTGTTTTTCATTTCTTGTCACACATAATTTTTTTTTTAATAAGACATGATAACCTGAGGAAATAAAAGAATCTGATTCGCATTTATGATTTATTTCATTTTGGGGAAAAAGCTGTCCAAACCAACCTAGCCCTATTTGAAAATGTAATGTTCCCCATAATAACTGGCACCAAGCATTTGCGCTAACAGACAATAGGTCTTTCCCATCGTGGTGAAGGAATTTTGTTTCACTCTTCATTCCAAAAACATTTAAATTCAGCCACATTTAGGGTTTTCCAGTCTAACCAGCCTATTGGAGGTCATAACACAGCATCCAAATCTGTCCAGAATTTGACTAGGCCACTCCACAACCTTAACTTTGCTTTTTGGGGCATCCAGAGGGGAATTTGCTGACATATTTCAGATCATCACCCTGCTACATAGCCCCAGATAATCACATGACCACCACCATGTTTGAAAGGGTTTGTAACTCTTTCTCAACAGATAGATGTCAGTGACTTTCTCATTTGTTCTTGAATTTCTTTAGATGGAGGTGTGATGTGTTGCTTTTTGAGTTCTTTTTCCCTACTTCGTGTTGTCTGACAGGTTTTATTTAAGTGATTTACAAAAATTGTGATCATTCATTTCATTGTTGACATAGGGTTCAGGGTGACTTGGACATCTTTTTCCTCTTTAAAACATAAATTCATCATTTTATGCATTTTCTGTTTACTCAGGTTAACTTGGTCTAATATAAATTAGTTTGATTTTCTAAAACATTTCGGTGTGGCAACAAAGCAAATGCAGAAGAAATCTTTAAGGAGACAGTTTTTCACTACTGTATCTTGATTATGAAAATTGACTAAAAGGAAATCATAAACTGTTAACATTCCATGTTTTGTCTCTTTGCAGGAGCAGCCTGAAGCTTTGATTTGCACTGTTGAACCTTAAGTCTGCGCCTCAATTGGTTTCTACTGTTTAAAATGTAAATTACGCTGTTATTAAGTGTTTGACTCAACCAGGTGCCAGGAAATCTGATCTGCCTCGCAAATATGAGTGATCTGTAAATAATTCTTAGTCTTGTCTTACCGTAACAATAAGCTTATACCCAGACTGTTCAGCTCATGCAGCAATATACACTGACAGCTCGTTAGCTGACGTTTTTCTGCCTGGAGATGACATTTTTTGCAAACCTGAAGCAGGAGACAGTTGCAAATTGAATAAAACTTTTAAGAGTGGTTTATGAAGTTTCTTATAAAAGTTTTTTCCCTCCTTCCTCCCGCCTACCCAACCATTTTTGCAGCTTTTCATCCTTCATCCTGTGTGATGAATGCATATTCCACCACGTGAGGCTAAAATAAATTAAACACTACAGAGAGTGCAGAAAGCTGGCGATGTGAGCGCATGTTAAATTCACCTTCGCCTGAGGGCTGGGCCGGGAACTCCTGCCAAGACTCAACGAAACCCACAAAGGATGGGATCCAGTTACCAAATCCAGTTGAAAATAATTTAGTGTCTTGATCTCATCTTTCACCACGTTGTGATTGTGCATGCTAATTTGTCTTAGAGGCACCTCACACAGTATTTGAGGTTTATAATTTTTTTCCTTCCAGCCCCTGCAGGCATAACCCGCTGATCCTGAATCTGATCCAGACTTTTTTTTCTTTTGCATTACCACTGCAGATTATTCACAAGTGTCGAGGGCTCCCCTGTTTTTCCATTTGGCTTTAAATTTGAACAAACAGTATTTGTAACCGCACACAAATGTGCTCTTGTTAGTTCTACTGCAGCCCCCAACTCCTGACTGTCAGCTGCTGTCTTTACAACAAAAATGTAAGTATATCTGTCCTGAGAGTAGTTAGTGTGTACCTTTAAAAGCATTTAAAGGGAAAGCTGTCCTGCTTTGACCTGCTTCCCTATGCTTATGAACAACAAAAACAATAAATATGAATAAACTGTTCCAAAGTTTATAGGCTTATTAGGAATTGAGAATTTTAATATTTTAGTTGTTCTTTTTTTAATCGCTTTTCATGGTTGTGTTTGGTTTAAAATAGAATAATATGGCACAATATAGGCAAGTATAATGATAATACTAATTCAATAGAATAAATAAAAAATTATAGTAACAAAAGATTATAGTAATACCAGGACAGTAGCAGATGGAAATAACATTAATTTACTGCTTTTAAATGTTTACAAGGCTTGAACTTTTCCCAAGCACTTTGTATCCATGTTGTTGGGATTTTTAGAGTATAGGCACTTCTAATTTCAAAAATAATAATTTTAAGAGGACTTTTTTGTTTCACATATTCACATCATCTAATCTAATACTCCAAGAGTTCAGTGCAACCAGCTGCCTTTAGAGGTCATCAGTAAAAAGGGTCTTTCTGTTTGAATTGGTATTCAACATCCCTCTACTAGTACTAAACAAGCTTTTGCTGCAGTTACAGTTGCAGGTATTTTTGGGTATGTCTGTCGCAACTTTTCACATCTGTGAACATTATTTTTTTTAAGTCCTGACACAGATTCTCAGTTAAATTTTGGTCTAGACTTTGACTAGGCCATTTTTAAACATCAGCATGCTTTGATCTGAACCATTCCATTCTAGCTCTGGCTGTATGTTTAGGGTTTGTTATCCTGGTGGAAAGTGAACCATGTGAAGAAACATCCATCTTGACATCAGCTTTAACCAGCTTCCCTCCCTCCTTGTGAGAAATTGCATACCCAGAGCATAATGCTGCCTCTACTATGTTTCACTCTGGGTATGATGTGTTGAGCATAGGGTGGAACCCCAGTTTTCATCCACACATTGGGTTTTACATGTAGGGAAAAGTTCATTTTTGTCTCGTCTGACTGAGAACGCTTTTTCCACATGTTTGCTACGTCTTGTACATGCCTTGTGGAACTCCAAACTGGACTTCTTTTGTTTTGTTTTTCTTGCCACCCTCACAGCAGTGGAAGATTTGGGGAGTACTTGAATGAGAGGTGTTATGTCCAAAGAGTCGCCTACCTGAAATGTGGATCTCTGCAACTCCTCCAGGGTTATATGGGCCACTTTGCTGCTTCTTAGGTTAATGCTCTCCAAGCTCAGCCTTTCAGTTTTGGTGGAAGTCCTGGTAGGTTTGCAGTTGTTCGATACTCTTTTCTCTTTCAGATCATTGACTGAACAGAGCTCTTTGAGATGTTTAAAGCTTGAGATGTTGTTTCCTAACCTCAACCTGCTTTAAACTTCTCCGACCCTGGTCCCTATTTCAGGGAAGTAAAAAAAAGAAAGCAACTTTATTGATCCCAAAGGGAAATTAAATAACAAAATATTAAACAAATAAATAATAATAAGCAATAAACAAAAACAATAATGAATATTAATAAACAAATAATAAGTAGATAATAGTGACTCTTATCTCTTTTACTGACAGACCTAATAACCGCATTTCAAATTGTTTCCTGCTACAATTTCATTCCACATTTTCTTATGGCTAAAAGATGCTTGAATACATTTAGTCTGTGCAAATTATTGTGAAATTGAATGTAAAATACATGTGACAAAAATATATTTTACTTTTTGCTTTTTAACCCATTTAAAATCATTTGATGATAGGCTTGTATTTTACACCATGTGGTCTTGTTAAAGTAGGGTTTTGTCTCTAAAGTGCAGAAAGTCATCTCAGGACATTGTGCTAACAGGCATATGGGCCGGCTCTAATTCATTCACTGTATACACAGTTCAAATCAGCTCAATTAGAATTAAATCCAAATTTAATCTTAGATAAGTCTTTCAACGTGAAGAATAAGTGAAAAATAAAGTGGAGGTATCATCTTTACTATTTCAAGTGGTGTATACAGAGTAGTTCATGCATGTAGTCAAAATATAAAGATAATGTACTGGTACATCTTAAAAAATTGCTTAAACGTTTCTTGCCAGTCATTTCAGAAAAAGAAACTCATATATCATATAGAATCATCACACATATATTCACATATATTCCAAGCCTTTCTTTCTTGTAATTTTGATGATTATGGCTTACAAAAAAATAAAAAACCCCAACTTAAGTGTCTCAGAAAATTACAATAGTCTGAAAAAGGTAGTTAATGGAAACTTATGGTGTCACACCATAAGTTTCCTGAGCATAAGTTTCACACCTGCAAAGGTTTCCTGAGCTTTTAAATGGTCTCTCACCTGGGTCAGTCGGCTACACAATCATGGGGAAAACTGCTGACTGGACAGATGTCCAGAAAACAGTCATCAACACCCTTCACAAGGAGGGGAAGTCACAATAGGTTGTTGGAGAAGCTGGTTGTTAACAGAGTTCTGTATCCAAACATGTAACAGAAAATTGAGTGGAAGGAAGAAGTGTGGTAGGAAAAGGTGCACTAACAGCAGGAAGAACTGCAACTTTGAGAGGACTGTGAAACAATCTACTCCAGACACACAGACAAATACAAGACATGGAAAACAAATGTTGCATTCCCTGTGTCAAGCCACTTCTGAACCAGAGACAATGTCAGAAGCGTCTTACCTGTACTACAGAGGAAAAGAACTGAACTGTGACACAATAGTCCAGAGTCCTGTTTTTAGATTAAAGTAAATTCTGCATTTAATTTGGAAATCTAGATCCCAGGGTCTGGAGGAAGAGTGGAGAGGCACAGAATCCACATTGCTTGAAGTCTAGTGTGACATGGCACCCCAGACCAGTCAGTGCTGGTCTGGGGTGCCATGTCATCTACTGGTGTTGGTCCACTGTGTTTTATGAAGTCCACACTCAATGCAGCCATCTACCAGGAAATTCTAGAGCACTTCATGCTTCCATGTACTGACAATATGTCTGGAGATCCTGAATTCATTTTCCAGCAGGTCTTGGTACCTTCCCACACTGCCAAAGGTACCAAAAACTGCTTCAATGACCCTGGTGTTCCTGTTCTTGATTGGCCAGCAAACTCCCCTGACCTGAACCCCATAGAAAATCTATAGGCTGTTGTCAAGAGGAAGATGAGAGACACCAGACCCAACAAGGCAGATGATCTATCAAAGCAATCTGGGCTTCCATTACACCTATGCAGTGCCACAGGCTGATCGTCTCTATGCCAGGCGCATTGAAGCAGTAATTCACGCAGGAGGAGGCCCGACCAAGAATGGAGTCCATCGAGATGCACATACTTTTTGGTAGTCTGACTTTTGTGCTTAGAAATACTGCTTTGGATTGGTCTAATGTGATATTCTAAATTTCTGAGACACACTGAATTTTGGGTTTTCTTTACCTGTAAGCCATCATCATATCACAGTATATTTATGGCACCATTCATACAGAAAGAAATCCAGAGGGCCTTAGAGGACTGCAAAGGAAGGAGAGAAGTACAATAGCAAAGCTTAAAAGAATTGCATAAAAGAAAAAAAAAAAGATGGTAAAATACAGATCTTGCAGGCATGGTGGAAACAAATATTTCAAATGGCCTTCAAAGAGCAGCTTTCTTCTTGTCTCTCTTCTTTAAAGACTAAAGGGCAAACATTATGCTGTCAAAAATCCCCAACCTTTGCTGTGGATCTCTGCAGCTCTCCCAGAGTTACCATGGTTTAGGGTGGATGACTATGTGTTGGTAAGGTTGTGGTTGGGCCATACTTTTAAAAAAAAAAGTTTTAGAAAACTTTCATTACATGTTCAGTTTGGGTCCTGTCCAAAGATTCTCCCTTAACATAACCCTGATATAAACTTTCAGTAACTTTCTCCCTGACCTGTCTGCTGTGTTCCTTGGTCTTCATGATGCTGTTCATTCACTGATGTTCTCTCACCAACCTCTGAGGCCTTCACAGGATAGCTGAGATCTAGTTACACACAAATGGACTCAGCTTTGCAAGCAATTAGCCATGATATATAGATTTTTAACTGCAAAAACATTTGAAACCATGTCAATTTTTTATCAAAATTCACAGTTATGGGTTACTTTTGTTGGTCTATCGCATAAGAACCCAATAAAACACTTTGAATGTTTTGGTTGTTATGTTACAAAATGTGAAAAAAGTTCAAGGGGCATGAATACTTTTGTTAGCCATGTTATATAGACAATCCTGCAATTATTCTAGCCCACAGAAGGTTTCGAAACGATTAACTGCAAACCTTTACATGGAGAAAAAAATGTGCATGGATTTCTGCTGCTTTAGTTGATTGGCTACACTTATGGGACTGGTTTGATAATTGACCTTGTGACATTTAATGGTATTTAAATTGAATGTGGACAATTTTATCTCCAGAAACTAATTAATAATGGTTCAGAAAAGCTCTGACTCATGGTTTATCTGTTAAATCACGTCTGTCTCTGTGCTGTATATTACAAACAAACCCATAGTTCTAAAAGCTGTTAATAAATAAATAAATAAATGGGTCTGGAGCAAGAAATTAATATTTTAACGTTAAAACCATAAAATCTACGAAAAAGAAGAAGTCCTTCGAGGAAACCGGTTAAGATAAACATAGAATTTTAACAGTGACTCTCACGAGTTTTACATTTTCAGCATAAAGCGTGGAACAACCCCCCGTAACAAACAGCTACAACGTGACAACGTGGACTGACATCC
Source organism: Anableps anableps (assembly GCA_014839685.1). Taxonomy (NCBI): domain Eukaryota; kingdom Metazoa; phylum Chordata; class Actinopteri; order Cyprinodontiformes; family Anablepidae; genus Anableps; species Anableps anableps. Next base: position 6,546,911 of record CM026072.1, read on the forward strand.
TTTCCGTCTGGCACCTCAATCATTTCCACAGATGAACTTCAAACAGAAGGCAGTTTGTACCGCGGACTCTCGCGATATAAGTGACAGCGTGATTTCGTGAAGAACCCCAGCGTCCAAAGGTAAAGTGCTCTTCTGATAAACCTGGGTTAATGAGTGGGTAAAGGCAGAGGCAGGATCCAGTGGGACGCTTTAAAACCGTCACGGTGTTTGATTTTTCTTTCCCCCCCGAACTTTGTCCAGCAGCTGGTTCCGGATCCGTGTCACAGCTGACCTACTTTTTTTTTTTTTTTTTTTTTTTTTTTTTTTTTTTTTTTTTTTTTTTTTTTTTTTATCTGCGGAAGTTAATAAAAACAAACAAAAGGAGTTTTAAAAGGTGACACGTTTGAGATTGAGCGCGCTGTGCGAAGCAGTGAAAGCTTGCTGGAACACCTGCACAGGTAACACAGTCTCTGCAGGATCCCGACCATGGCTGCAGCCCTGGGGTCCGGTTCCGTTTCCAGGGGTCTCCGGGCCATGTTTTTCATGCTCACTCCAAACGAATCCTCCTTTCAGAAAGTGGAGGAAGTGCCTCAGTATGTTCAACAGGTGGGTGAAGCCTCTTTCCTTTCAAAATAACCTGTACAATAAATTAAACTCCTCCTTCGGCTTTGGGGGCGTTTATTGACAGTGAAATGCTGGAGGAAGTTTATTATGATGTTAATTAATTATTTATTAATCTAAATTTTCAAGACATGTAAAAATATACAGTTTCATCTGGATGAACATCAAGATAACTTTTTAAAATAATATTAAGATTAGGCTTGTAAATTAAAAATTAAGACAGCTGAAGTTCTGTGATAATTCCTCTCTTAGTGTAGAGCATAACATTAATAAGCGAAAACTGAGGGAGTATTCTATTTGATATGTAATCTGGTGCTTGCATATCAAATCTTTTGATTCTTAGTATATAGATTGATCTTTGAAAAACGTACTAACAGACACTGGGGTTTGAGTAATGACAGGGAAATCAAACACAGTTTTTAGTGGACCAAAACTTCAGCAATAAACTGTAAAATTAGAAGCTGTTTTTGTGGGGAAAGCACATCCATTGTTGCGATCTCCTGTTTGTCTCTTGAATCATATTCAAAATCACCTTTACAGTCTGATAGATACTAATATGACATGGAACATGATTTGTTGCTTTATGAGAGCCTTTTGCCGACTTTATGCTATCAGAAAGGTTCTGTTTCTGAGAGATTTTTTTGTTTGTTTTGGTTTTGCAGATCTGGCAGAAATCAGATGTGGGTGTGGCTGGTGAATGTAAACGTAGTTTTCCAAATGATGTGGTCAATCTCAGTTTAAGTAAGCATGTTACTTTTTCACGTAGGGCCAGGTTGGTTTGGATGTTTTATTAAAAAAAATAATTATTTTGATTTTAAAAAATCCATGTTTTTAAAACCACTATTTGTGTTTACTCAGGTTATAGTTTAGTGATTTTAGTGTCACAGAGCTGTACAGTTTGAAAGCAGGAAAATACTGAGAAATTATTTCAATACGCTTGTAATGACAATGGCATTTAGGTGGGGCAAGAATGAGCTTTTCACCTTGCAAGTTGTACACAGTAAAATCAGGGGCAACATCATTCCAGATCCAATCTCTGAGATAACTAAGAGCAGTTCTGGTGTTCCGATCTTTCCAAGCAAGAGCAAATGGATCAGTGCAAAAGTTGTCTCACTTATTTTTGTGTTTCATTATGGGAAAACATTTTGAAATGGTGGGTATTTTTTAAACTGTTGTATAATCTTTTGTTTCATTTACTCTTTTAAGTTTATTTCAGGTTTCCAGCCATATATGTTCTTTCAGCTCCGAGTTCTTTTTGCAAACTAATCTAAGTTGATTTAACACAACAGGTACTGGAAGGCAACCCACTGGCTGAGTCTAAATTGTTTTGCAGCCTCAAACTGGTTTCCATACAGGATTGCCCTATATTTATCTCCACCCATCAGTTTTCCCGCCCCTGCTGAAGAAAAGCGTTCAAATTTGATGCCAAATCACCAAACGATTGCTGATCTGAAATATTCAGGTGTCGTGCAGAAGCAAAAACAGAAGAAATCTGCATGTGGCATTAAATAAATAAACTTTTAAGTGGTTGATATTCCTACAAATGCAAACTAAAATTTCCAGAAAAGCTCCTAAATGGTCAAATCTTGAAGTCTGAAAATTAAATTTATTTTTTTTCTAGGTCTAATTAAGTTTGGAACAAATGAGGAAAAAAATCACCACATTGGATCTTCTTTGAGATACAAACCTATATTTCTATTCTTTGAAATTGTTTTTTTTTTGTTTTTTTTAAAAAATTATATAATTTTTTTATTTGCTACATTAACCCTTAAAATCAAAATGTTGTGACTAGAAAAACTTTTAGATTCCAAAACACTTGAAAATTTTTTTTTCTCCCAGAATAAAGTTATCAAACATGACAAACTGCTTCACAAAATCTGTATTCAGTGTTGGATAATTCAGGGCTGATTTAAGAAGTCTTGACATAGAGCTTTTGCCCTTCATGTGACATTAAGACTGAACCATGAAATTAAAAATCGGCCAGAGGGTGATAGATCTGTCTAGAGATCCTCTGAGGTTAATCAAAAGTGCTGGAGGATCCCCATCATGAATGGTGGAGTATGAGAACTCACAGTATGCTTTAAAGGAGCAGAAAACCTCTGCAAAGCCATGGATAGCTTGTGGTGGTCCATAATCATGCTGAGAGGATATATGGGTTCTGGTTCTTATGTAGAGAAGCTGTGTGATGTGGAATCCATGCATACTGGCAAAAATATAAAAACTGGACTGACCAAAGTGGCCTCATGCCATTGCTCTTACCTCATCATGTCTGCAGCAGTCCAACTGCCCTCCAAGTCATTTATTGTAACACGCTTCATGGATGTGGCTGCTGTGTACATCTCATTCTGCCACCGGTGGAAACCAAAACCCTTGCATATAAAGTGTGCTGGACCCCATGTGGAATAGTGCTCCCAGCTAGGAAAAACACCCACACCACCATATTGGACTTATAACCTAGACTGTTTGAGGCAGAGGGAAGTTGTGAGATTTTCAGACGTGGGTCAACATTTTTCCCACAAATAATTTTTCTAATATTTCTATTTACACCAGCAACCCAAATAATCTACACACACACAAGAAAATTGAAATTATGGGTAGAAATTCCAATTACACAGGGAATTATTATTGAACACAGAAATGAATTGTACTCTTTGTGGAACAGCCTTCTTGTAAGGATGATTTCAAGCAGTCTCGTGAATGGAGAAACTAGTCACATGCATTGCTCATATGTGATTTTGACCCGTTATTCTACACAAACTGTCTTCAAATCGGAAATGTTTTGAGGTTCATTTCTGTGCACTCTCATCTTCTGTTCTTTTCATAGATTTTAAAATTGGATACAAGTCAGGGGATTTACTGGACTTTACTTTCTTTCCCTGAAACCAGTTAAGAGGGGGTTTTTTTTGTTTGTTTTTTTTTTGGCTGTGTAGCTGGGACGATTGTCTTGCTTGGAACTGCACATCTTCAGATTCCCATCAAGTAGGCTCTGGTTCATTTCTCCATACGTCCTCCCTTAAATTATATGAAGTCTGCCAGAACCTTTGGGTGTAAAATGGCCCACACCAAGCTATTCCTTACCTGTAAGTTTCTTTTTTGGCATGATGTTTTCAGGGTGATCTACTGGACCATTCTTTCTCCAAACATGGTGCATGTACAGTGACATCCAAAGAGTTTAGCTTTGGCCTTACATGACCAGACTATATCCATCGTTTATACCCGCTTGCCTGTGCAGGGTTGTAGGGAAGTTGGTGCCTGTCTCCAGTGGTCATTGAGGGAGAGGCAGGGTACACGCCGGACAGGGTGCCAGGGCAACACAGAGACAACCAGAACCAACAACCATACACACACTTGCATCTAAGGGTAACTTGGAGAGATCAGTTAACCTAACAGTCATGTTTTGGACTGTGGGATGACACTTGAGTACCCAGAGAGAACCCATGTATGTAATGGGAGAACATGCAAACTCCATGTAGAAATACCCCAAGGCCTTCTTTCTGCAAGGCAACAGTGCTACCAACTGGGCCACCATGCAGCCCACCAGACTATATTCTCTTAGTATCTTACTGGGTTATCCAAACGTTCCGCTAAACATCCTTTATGTTCAGCAGTTAAGTCTTGTGCAGTGTGATTATTGTTTTGACCACACTGGAACAGAATTTCACAAAGGACACATTGCCATGGCTGGTTTGTGGTGAAGCTATGTTCTTTCCACATCTGAATCTTGGCTCCAAAATAAGTCACTACAACATTGGGATGTTTAGAAATGCAGCTGTAACCATCAGCATTGGTATGTTATGCAAGAATAGGAGTCTTTTTTTGTGAAAGTCTTCTTGCTTTTATCCAATAACTCAGTACTTTGATTATGAAAAACCTTTTTATAGGCCATCAGTTAACATTAAATCCACTACTGATGATTTGCACTTAGCAGCAGGAATAGATTCTAAATATTGAGAGATTTCAGACTTTTTATGCCTTTAAAAAAAAAAAAAAAAAAAAAAAAAAAATTCTCTTCTTCCTGTGTTCAATACTAATTCCTGGTGTTGTTCCACTTTATAGATGATTTTTTTTTTTTCATTTCTTCGTATGTGTGGATTACTTGGTTTGTTCCTGGCATCTGGTGAAAATTGCATGTCAATAACATGAGAAATGTGTGTTCTGAGGAAAATGTTGCACATTTAATACCTATTTTACCTGCTGTATGAGCATTTATACCCATGGAAAATTTAGGTTTAAGTAGTCCAGTGGTTATCAGTTGTATTCTGCCATTCCTCCCAGAGAACATTTTTTTTTTTTTTTTAATGCCCACCCTGAATTGAAATACCATTGAGAACTGATACTATTTAACTAACTGTACAAACCACTGGCACCAGCATTCTGCATACAATCACCAGATTATCAAAACAGATCAATAAATTGGAACAACTCAAAATTTAAGTTGTTGCTGCTCATTTGTTGTAAGTTTGAAAACAATTCCAAAGATCAGTTTAATAACTCAATTTGTAACATTTAATCAAGACTACTCAGTCTGTTTGAGTCTCAGAAGAGAAAAAGTGCAAATGATTTACTGGGCTGTACATTTTTTAGACTAAACACCGTAATCAAAACTTTTCTAAACTGTAAACATTGGTTACTTATCAGCTTATTCCTTTTCAAAAAGGTATATAACTTTTTAAAACATCGTTTGTGCAAAGGTTGCAACAATATTATATTTATTTTATTTGAAGAGATGAAAAGTGCATAACATTTTGCATTCACAGTAAACATAAGGGCTATGTAGGCTTCATTGTATTTCCTGATCTTTTTCTGCTGGCTACAATCACTTGCTTTACTTGCCTTTGATGTCTCTGCCATTTTTTTCTTTTTGCTGTCACAAACTTTTACATCTCTCCTCCATCAGCTCTGTACACCAGTGTGCTTATGGAAGCTACTTCTTCTTCAGGGCTGAACAGGCAGCCTGTTGAATCGTTTGAGCACTCCTGCCATCTAGTGACGGGATGCTTGTTTATCGTTCATGCGTAAGTAAAGACTCTAACATTAAAAAGTCCTCCTGCCTCTTACGCCCCCTCTGACACCTCACCATTTGAGAAGTACTGAAGTATCTTTTAATTTTACCAACATGTTTCTTCTGACTAAGAGTAATATTAACACTTTGGAGCAGCTCAGCCAGAGTCCTAACTTGTATCTGATTGAGAATCTATAGAGAGAGCCAAAGATTAGGGTGATGGTAAGGGGGCCTTCTAACCTCAAAGTCTTGGAGCTTATCACCAAAGATGAATTAAAATACCAGTGGAAAGATGAAAAAAGCTGGTCAATAATCATATGAAGGGTTTTCACTGTAATAACCACATAACAAGAACACTATACAAAAAACCTGCTCTCTAAACTCTGTGGCTACTTTGTGATTGTCAGTATGTGACTAGGGTTTTTAAACTGGATGTTTGAGAGCAATTTTCCAAACTCAAATAAATTGTGTTGCATTATTTTATGGAAAATATATAAAGTAGTTTTCAAAGTTTGTTGCTTCAGTTTTCAGTTTTCACTTTTATTCAGATTAGGTTAAAATCTTTGTAACTCAGCTACAAACTCCAGGTCTTTCAGCTTTTAAAGTTGGTTGACCAAAAAACAGAAAGAACAAACACAAATTAAATGGAAAGTGGTAAAACTTTAACTTTTCTCAGTGGAATGACCTTAAACTGCAGTTTATTTCAGCAGTGACAGTAAAATGTCCTGAAACAGCCTCCTTACTCCTCTTTCTCAATTTAAATCGGTCTTAATTTTACATTTTTTTTAATAAATTAATTGACAATCAGTAAATAAAAGAATAATATATAATATTTGAAAAAACTCAGTACTATTGAAGTAGCCGTCTCTCCTTCTCTGACGACAGGAGCGTTAACAGTTTGTGCCGTTCTGGATGGTTTGCGGCTCAGGGCTGCTAATGTTTTGATCACCGTCTGTTAAGATTTCTCATCCAGAGCATTCCAACGGCTAGACCAGGTTGTGATGCACCTTGCCAGAATATTCTCAATAGACTCGTTCACAAAACAGATTGTCAAACAGCTGCCAAAATAACAGCCTCTCTCAATTGCCTTTTGGTTCATAAATCACCAATCAGAGTAGCAATATCCTGCAGACATGAGAAGTTTCAAAAATCAAGGCAACATCATGGAACCAAAGGAGGTATGGTTGATTTATTACATTGCATGAAATGCATGTGACATCTTCTGTTTAAAGAGTAAAACTCATCAGCAACATGTGATGCTGTTTTGGTTTTGTTCCGTTTTTGATCACAACCAGTACTCAAGAAATTCCCCAATAGTCCAGTTAGAAGTTATGTTTTGACCCACTGTGTGCAAATGTAAGGAAATGATTCACCGGACGGTTTGCTCAGAGTATCTGTCATTGATTCATCAAACCGTTGGGACTGAAAGCTGGTTAACATTGAGATTAGTCAGCCTTTTACAGAGCTGTGTCACTTGGTTTGGCAATCTGTCTTGACAACTCAAACTGGGTCACCTTCAAGACAATGATCTCAAACACGTCAGCTAATCTAGATAAGAATGACTGTAAAAGAAGTCCAGAAGTCCAACAAGTCCAGAATTCAGGCTGACTATAATGGTTTGGTGAGAAATGTGTGTTCTAAGGAAAATGTTGCACATTTAATACCTATTTTACCAGGGACTTTTAAAAGAGCTGAGTCAAAATAAATATCTGCAAACCTTAATTATTTGAAGCAACAAAAATTGGGCCAGAATTTTTCCACAAAGACGAGAGATTTTATCATTTAGGTATTCCTGCTTAAGGTGGTTCTACAAGGTGCTATATGACCGTTCTCTAATGAATGACTTTGTGGAATCTTTTGAAATGTTTTCTTACACTTGAGTTTTTGTTTAGTGGAACTAAACCCAATGTAAAAGCATAACACCGCTCCCAGACAAATTTTGAAAAATACCAACAGTGCCAAAAGAGACAGCAAGGCCAAGTGTGGGGATGAGCGGAAGGGGGTGAGCAATAAAATGTTTATGTGAAAATGTGTTGCCAACTTTAGCAACTTTTCCAACCCCCTCTAGTGACTTTTTTTTCAAAAATGCGACTAATCTGGTGTCTTTTTTTTTTTCTTTTTTTTTCTATTGTTGGAGACTTTCATAGTGATGTGAAAACATCAGTCCTAATAATAACTACATTTTGGTTATCGGCTGTAACAGCAGTATTAATGTTGGGTATCTATATTGGCCCTTTTTTAAATCTGTGCCTTCCTATTTTATAGTTATTTTATCTGGTATGTAACATCATAGGCTGCTGTTGCGATGATCACTTTAAATAAAATAAAATATGTGCATTTTCATGTTTGGGATATGTGTGTGTGAGCAGGAGGGTGGCTGTGAGTATATGTGGATTTTTTTTTTTTTTTTTTTTTTTTTTAACTCCTTTGTCTGGACTCTGGAGAGGCACATTTTCAATTTGTCTGCGCTATTGTTGTGTATACACAGTTAAATGACAAAGTCTGGTTTGAACTTGCACACTAAAGATGGCACAGTTTATCTGCAAAAAAGTTAAGATTTGGAGATTAACTACTCTTTTTAATAAACCCTGGTGTAAGACAATTTTGTTTTGATATGTTAACTTTAGAACTAAAATGGGGTGTCGCTTCTTTTAACCATATTTTCCCAGCAACACTACTATAGGGTTTGTCAATCTATTCTTCATAAGTGTTCATCACCATCTCATGTGCAGCAGATGATGCACATGAGATGCATGTTGTCTTCCAATTCAATGACAGAGTTTCATTTGAGTTTGTGCAATTATGGTTAAATGGGGTTTAAAGCAGGTGGCTGAGTACATGTCCATGAGGGATACCGCTGTTGAGATGCAGTTTTGATGAGGCAGTTTTCTTTTTTTTTTTTTTTTTGGTCTACACAGAGAAGCACCGCTATGCAGAATCCAAAGCTGCAGAATGACAGCTTTGGGTTGAATTATGGTGTTCTTAATGTGAAGTTTATGTAAAAATGCTGAGCTGCTATTTTTCTATGATTTTCTTACTTTTTATTGTGGGTAATGTCTGTAGCAGGTTTGAAAAAAAAAAAATTGTTAGGTTTTTATGGGCACATTGGGGGAGCAGAACAATTACCCTCACAGCAGGAGGCCTTATAATCCACTACCAGGCATGATTAGATAAACTTGTTGTTGCTGTAGGGTTTGATGGTGCCTGACTAGTTCCCAACTGTTTACAGTTTAAGATCTGCCATTAATTTTTCTTCGCTGTTGTTCTATGATCCCGGCACACCAAATTAATTAGAAACAAAACAAAACACAACCCTCTAATTTGGGAGTTGTTTAGAATTATGGGCCCTGCCAGGTCTCCCGGCTGCTCAGTGATTTGAAAGCAAACAGTATTTCTCAGATAAAAGTGCACTGTCAGCCTACGTGTTTTTTGCCAGCATCAGTCATCCATGACCTTAAATTCTCAAAAAAAAGGGGCTCTTTGGGAGAAAAAGCAGACATCTGGTCCACAAATGTCCCGTTGCATGTAAGGTTGAATTCAGGAGGAAATAAAACACAATTATTAGACACCACAACAAACAGTCGGACTAAATCTGCTGCCGTATTAAATAGTCTTTACTGTGATTTTTAGTTTGTGTTAGGAAGATAAAGTAACACAGGAAAGGACATTTTGATTGTACTCAAGATCAGAAAGAGTCAACCTCAAATGATCTCAATAAAGGGGAAAAAATAACATTTTACATAAAGGAGAAGAAAATATCACGAGACAGTGCAAGGAAGGTTCGACATGTGCATGCTTTAAAGAAAAAAGACAAAAACAAAGTTGTCGCTCTGCATGAGAATCAGCCTGGATAATATTGCTCAAAGCGGTCAAGAACTTTTGACTGCAGTGGTAAAACTATCTGCAGGACAGAAGTGGAGGAAAAGAAGGAAAGCTTTCGGCCAGCGTCCAGAATGATAATCTCTTTTCTTTTTCAGAAAGTTTGGAGGAGGTCTGCTTGTGTTGCAAGCCCATTTGTTAGCTGCAGCTTTGCAGTGTGCTGCCAGATGTTGGAACATTGCGTGTGATCTCAGGTCCCTGGTGATGCTCACGCCTCTGCCTGTGCGCACACACACACACACACACACACACACACACACACACACACACACACACACACACACACACACACGTACATGCATGCTCTCACTTCCTCCAGCTCCACCTGCACATGTGCTTCTCTGCAGTCCCATCGTGCCTCCCCACCTCACTCCAGCGGGGGCCAGGTGTCCATGCTTCAAACTGAGCTTCACTCGGTCAATGAGCTCCTTCAACGTGAAGCTAACCAGCAGTGCGAGCGGGCATGCTGCTGAAGTCACAGCTTTGACCTGTTTTCTGACCCCCTCCCTCACTAATTTGTTCCATGTTTGACAGACCCATTAAGAGGTTATAACATGTTTCCAGAACCCTTGGAAATGAAGACATGTCACAGGTTGTTTGTTTAGTGTTCAATAGCTCCAGCAAGAAATCTAATATTTGCAACTTTTAGCGTTTTCCTTTTTTTTTTTTTTTTTTTTTTTTTTAATTTTTTTTAATTTTTTTTGTCATTTGTTGTATTTTAATATTACTGGCTTCTGTCTGATATGTTTCATTCATAATGAATATAATTAAAATAATTTTGACATTTCTTCTCTGCTATGGTTTGCTGGTGAAACTACATTAGCTCAGAGGGGACAAACCAAATACTGGCTCAAGAGTGCATTGTTTTGCATTATTTGAAACTCTCAATGATTCAGAAGCCGGTTGGCCTAGTCTGTAAAATAAGGTTGCAAGATGTCATGAGAGTCTAAAGTGTTAATCCTTTAAAGGGAGGGCTAATAGGTGAAATTTGCTTTTTTGAGCTTTATATCATGTTATAATGTCATTTCCTCATTGAAACATACCTGGAGTGTTGTTTTGATTTCTTAATGCATGTTTGAGGAATCCTTGACTCTCCCGTGGCAACCATTTGGGGTGTCCAACGTGCTTAAGAATAGTTGTAATAATGGAGAAACGTCATTGTGATGATGTACTGAAGGTGGAGTGTCAGAAAGAGCAGGAGCTCCTTAAAGAGATGGACAGCAATTTCAAGCATCAAATTGCGAAGTCAAGTTTCTTTGAAGCTATTTTTGATATATAAGCATTTTTATAACAACTGAAGGTAACATAGTTACTTGATTGTGCTATGTGCCTGGAAAATGCATAATACCGCCCCTTTTTAAAATTGAAACGATCTGGACAAAGATGGCATTCTTAGATGTGTCCAGTGATTTAAATACCTTCACTATTTGAGTATCAGTGTATTTGGAGAAGTAATGTAGTTTGCATGTGAAAAATGTTAGCAAAAAATAAAACGGGCAAATAAATGTTGGATTTTTTTTTATAAAATTATGTTTGAAAAAACATTTTCATGTTTAAAAACAAGACTTAAAGCAATTGCAGCTTGGTTTTTTGCAAATGTAAAAACAATTTACCTGGGAAAAAAAGATATTTAGTGTTTCAGAGACCGTTTCTCACGAGATTTGACTAATGTCTTAATTTAATTAAAATGGATCAACACCTCCTTTTTCAATTCACTGTAAATACTGAATTTGAATATAATAATTTCCTTTTATACATTTCTTTTATTTTTATTGTCATTTAAAACAGCTGGTAGGTTAATATTTCACTTGAGGTGAGGTGTGCTTGAAGGAAGTGTTCTTGTTGGCCTTTTTGTTTTTTTTGTATTTCCATGTTTTTTGTCACACATTTAGGATTCTGTTTGGCATATTTGTAATGTTTTAGTTCCCAACAACTCACACCTTCCACTTCGCTACAGCACAACTGCAGTGTTTGAGTCTGTTGATTTTACTCTTTACACTTAAACATCTGGCTGGCATTTCTGGCACTGAATTGAATTTGGCTCTCCCCACATTTAAATTATAGGAGTTTCTTTGTTAGTCAGGAAGGTCTTTTCTGGGAGAGTTTCTTCTGTTTTGTGGATTTTGTGACCTTTATTGACAGTAATCAGACAGGCTGGGCAGAAAGAGTGCTGGGAGATGTGCCACAAAGGTCTCAAGGTTGGAAATTGGACACTGCAGGGCAGCGTCGAGGACTAATAACCTCCATAAATAAGGAGACCGCTCTATAGTTACATCGTAGGATGCCCCAGGATGCTCCATGGTGGTATCTTTGATCCAATATTTTCATTTTATAAACTTCCAGCAGATTAGCAGATAATATCAGTAGATATTATTATTTATTTACATCTCTTAGCATTTTTATTTTTACAGTATCTAGTTATGTGTCTGTTAAACCACAGTAATTCAGTACTATCCCCACTGAGGCACTGCTTTACTCTGATGAAGGACGAGGTGACTGATAATTACTTTTTATTTAAATTATAGCAAATCAGAAACGACAAATTTAGCCCATCGGAATTATATTAAAGTATGAGCCAAACAATGGCTTCAGCTATACACCCACCAAGTCAAGTATTTGTATCTTGGGGGGTAATCTTTGATTGAAAGCAAATTCTGAATTTACAAGTAAAATCCATCAATCAGATTTTGTTTTTCTTTCAGTTAAAAAGGCTTGCTAAACTCAGAGCTAGGTTGTCTGTTAAACAAGAGTTGATGATTCATTTGCTGGTGGATGGCCTGTTATAAAGCCCTTTTTATTAGATAAGACGACATAATTTAAGCATTTTCAGCTTACTAACATTTCACACAGAACTTGGGGAAAAATGAATTTTCTTTCACTGCTCCCCATGCTTGGGACAAATTACAACAGGACCTGAATCTGTGCAACTTAACTGAACTAAACATACCTTAAGGTCAATGGAGAAAGCATCACTGGATGGCTGTTCCTGCTCTTTATGTGTTATTGGTATTGTCTTTTGTTTTGTTCTAGTTTTCTCGTATCTGATAATTAGATGGATTTTGATAACTTATGTTTTATCATGTTGTAAATTTTTGTGTATATATGTAAAACAGGTTGCTCTTGAAAATGAGACTTAACGTCTCAGTGAGATTTAAATGTATCAAAGGTGAAATGAATAAATAAATGCTAATAAGTGAGGACATCTAACATCTGTTTAATACACTGGAGTTTACTGTTCATTTTAAAACCAATAATACTCTTGTAGCAAGTAGCCATATGTGCCCAAATCTTCTTTGACTAAAAATTCAATTTCTTCTCACCAACACATAGGTCGTTGGCAACTTGGAATTAAATGCCTTGCCAAGGGAACCATTGATATGTGGCAGGAAGAATCTGAAATTGAACGCATTTCCAGCTGCATATCAAGAGATCCAGTCAGGGCCCTGATGCTGGAAAATCTTCTTCCACAGTTGCATTTAAGTCACTTAATTAACTAGTAGGCATTTTCTTTAGGTTTATTCTGGCAGCAGTTCTTCCTGATGGAGTGCTTTCTAATTTATTTATTTATTTATTTTTTAATTTTATGCTTTTTACTCACCTTTAAAGACTTATATGGCCTCTCCACTAACAGCTCGCACTCACTGAGATGGGATGCCTCCATCTGATTGTCGAGGATCTCTGACAGCTCCTTGCAGCCTTTTCTATAATTTGTGGTCAATTCTTATGAAAGTTATAAAACTCTGCTTTCAGACCTCAAACAAGATAAATTTGACCTTTCTGAAAGCTTTTAATAGAGTATGATATTTTATTTTTATTATGTTTAATAGCAACTTATTCTGGAAGTAACTGAATGTTTGACAGATTACTTTGTTTGGCTGCGTTTTATCACTGACCATCAAGACAAGTATGGTCTCCTGACATAACGTCTATTGCTCCTTCATTTATTTTACTTGGCTTCCATCTGATGTTGCTAAAAAGAAATTTTTTTTTTTTTAAATTTTTTTTTTTTTTTTTACAGTTTGTTAGCACTGATGTGTAATTCATCCACTGAGATCATTTCTCCCTCCTTCACTGCTTTGTTCACATAAATGTTTGCGTTTTTAAATCTGCCAAATCACGGTGGCTTCAGACTCGCCGCTCTGGTCTCGTTCAGTGAAACAAACATCATGGACCGCAAGACATGAAAGTCCTGAAAGGTTTCAGCTCATCTGCCAAAACAAATACTCTGTTTCAGTACAACTAGTAAAAGCAACAGTGGACTTGAAATGGTGTTATTCTTGCAGTGCTGTGCTCTGACTGTGTGTCGTTCGCTCTGTGTGTGCAGGCCACTCCGTTCTTTGTGGGACTGATGCTGCTCGAGCTGGTGGTGGGTGCGCTGATGACAGGAAGCCCTGTAGCTACGCTGAGTGATGGCCTCACCTCCATTTCTGCTGGAATGATCTCCAGATTCCCTCTGTAAGACAGCTTGGATGGTTAGAGACATAAATATGTAAAGTACGGTAGACTGAAGAAATAGGAAGGATAACGCAGCTGATCCTTTTTCACTATTTATGTTTTATCATTGTAGTTTTTGTCTTTTGAACCAAAAAACACTAATTTCATTCTTTTCATCAGAATACATTGTGGAGGTGTTAAAAGTAGACCAAAGATAGGGCTAATGGCAAAATTGGAAATGCTAATTTGTTTAGGAAACAAGAAGTTACTTCAAGTTCATGCAAATTTTTAATTCAAAAAAGGGCAGAAAAATGAAACATTGAAAGATCTTAAAAAGTACTTTTTGGTTTCATTCACTCAGTCGGCAAATGTGACCAAAATCAGAGGTTTTTTTTTTTTTTTTTAATTTTTTTCCTCCCCATATGCAACCCATATCTGATTTCTTCATGACAGTCAGAACGACCCAATTCCGGTAACCCCCGACAAAAAAACAAAAAAACCCCAAACAATCCTGTTTGTGCCACTCCCATATGTGGTACTAAGTCGGATACATATCCGATTGTTTTTAAAGTGTTTGCAGTCTGAATGGTGATGTCGCATCTTATCCAACTTTTACATCATTTGATTGAGACATGCATCATAATTCTGCACCAGAAGAAGCCAGAGGCGGTAAAGCCGGATGTAAACAACGGCTGAAGCAAGCGGTGCTGACACTTAACTTTCTTTTTTCTTAGCTTCTTTCGTCCTATGATCTTGTGACAATACTGTCAGCTCCCATTGCTCAAAAACTTTAAAATCGATCCATAGACAGCGGGTCCCATTATTATTTCCGTAAACAATGCGCTGCTGTGTAACGTCTATGTTCTTCTTCTCCACATGCGGGTCACTTTGGGGTCGTAAAATTCACACAGAAGTCTGACTGCGGTTGCATTTAATTAGTAGTATGAACAACCACGCAAAAAAGGTCGAATTTCAGCAAAAATCGAATTGAGCATCAAGACCTGCTGTATGAAAGTAGCTAAGATCTGAATGCAAATAGATGTATGGTAAGCCATTGGGCCATATATCTGTGCATGTTGCAACATCTGGTAGAAAATAAGCAAATTAAAAAATATCAGAAGTGTCATGTATTTGTTTGTAGCCCACCTGAATCCATACTTACAGTACCCTTTGTAATACCTTGGGCAGCAGTTATAGCTGAAAGTCTTCTGGGGTACATCTCTGACAGTTTTCACCTCTCGAGACTAAAAATTTGACACATATTTATTTTTATAATAGATCAAGCTTTCTCAGGTTAAACAGTGTCTGCGAACACAAACTTTCAAGTCTTTCCTGTGATTCTCAGCTGAATTTAGGTCTGGACTTTGACTGGACCATTCCAGCACAGATATATGCTTTAAAGTACTGGAAGATGACCCTCTCTCCCTTAAGTTGTTTGTGACAATGGGTTGTCTTCTTCGATTGGCTGTATTTAGCTTCATCCAGCTGTACATACCAAAAAGCACCAGTACACATACCACAGTAATTTACCGTTACGCTTCCAGTTCCTCATTGTGGAAAAACAAAAAACAACATTTTAGCTGATACAGATCTTTGACTGTCTCCCTCTCCCAGGCTGGTGATGAGAGGCTGTGAGCTGTCGGCTTACATGTATGTGTGGGACCACTGCCGCCTGTTCGAACTGCCCTGGGACAATGCATGGACCTGGTGGCTCACCTTCCTCGGAGTGGACTTCTGCTACTACTGGGTTCATCGCTTCGCTCACGGTACCAATGAAAGCACTACTCTACTGTCCACAGATGATAGGAATTTAGGATAACTCAGTATAGGTGGGGTGTGGCCTACTTTTTCACCTTTTTAACCATAAAAGGTATGAAACTATTTAATGCAGTTTTAGTCTGATGCATCATCGATTTCTGTAGTGTTTCCAGCGTTGTGTTCTGCCAGCATCAAACCGGCTATCTTTGAGTTTCTTGTTGCTTTCACAAAGGCTGCAAAGTCAGCAGATGATAAATGGCCTCAAAATGTTGATTTAGTTGCCTTCCCTGCAGGGAGGAGCGGTGAACATGGCAGTCACTTGGTGTTTTCCTGGACACTGTAGAGGAAGCAATTATTTTTGAGTTACATCCAGCTGCTTTAGTGCTGTCCAGATGTAAGAGGCCTCAGCCTCCTGAGAGCTGTGGTCTTAACCCAAGGCTGCCACAGCAACAGGCTGCATATAGTAATGTCTCTGAGTCTGCACTGTCCTGCAGCATCTTTTTTAGAAAGAACGCAAGCAGAAAATATGGTCATGGCTCCAGTTTTTTTCCTTTTACAAGGATTTCCTCCATGTTTGCTTAGTGATGCACATGGCAGATGTTCAGCTGCCACTCAGCCGACTGGATGAGAGGTAAGTATTTGTGGCCTCAAGTAATGTTTATTTGTGTCAATGACACATCAAGCAACCCGCCGCCGTCCAGCCTTCATAGTTTTGGATTAAAGTTAATCGCCGCATGTTGATATTAGACTCTGGCTAAACAGAAGCTTTCAAAACGTGTGCCACTGCTCACCAAGACCTGGCCAGTGAGTGTTTTTTGAGGTGAGTGAGAACATATCGTTGGAATTATGGCGGTCATTTTTAATTGTACTTTGATATCATGTGCATGAAGCATGTTAGACATTAATATTGTCATGGTGACATCACTCAGTGTGTAAGTTTCAGTTCAGGTTCAACATTTTGAACAAAATACACCTGACTGTATTTAGAATTCTCAAACCTAAAGATCATCTTGCAGGAAATGTGATCTCATTGGATTTTGGCGAGCTCTTCTCCATCTGTTATTTATGAGGATGCAAGTTTTCATCAAATACTGTTGTCATTTAGAAAAACAAGTTATACTACAAGGCCAATAATAAGAACAATGGATTGGAGGATTTTAAATTAAGTTATATTCCAATAAATCCAAAGAGAACTAACTCCAATGATTAATATGTTGATGATTTTATCTCTTATACACATATGGTTTATCGACTGTTGTTCTCAGACTCCAGAGAATGTACTTCCTTCTTACGACAGATTAACATTAAATCCTAAAATTTCCCATTTACAGTGATGATGAAAAATGCATGGAAGCAACCTGTCATATTATTATTATTTATTCATATATTGTTATTTCCGAGCTTTGTTTTTTTGCAAGGCTTTGACCTGCTGAGAAACTGTATTCAAAGTATTGTTTTCTAGCCCTTCTGCCTTGAGCAGTCATTATTTATTTGGAGAAGAGTTGATGTCACACTGTGTGTGTGAAAACCTCTGTGGTACAGTAGAGTTTTTATCAAACATTTTAGAAAAAAGCAAAATGTTTATGGAGTTGACAGCTTAAAGTCTTTAGCATCTTAAATTAACTATTTGTATTATTAGCACAGGTAGCATTAGACATTGTAAACACTGGTCTCTATGTATTCCTGAGACACCCCAATGAAAGCCTGTTTTTTTCTAACATACTGAGAAATTCAAATGATCTAGATAAATAATTAAAGCAACAGAAAAAAAAATTTGTAAAATGTTCTTTAAATGTAGTCATTACTCAGCATTTTGAGGGCTACCTGTCCTGACTGAGGTCACTGACTGCTACAGTGAGTATTAATACCCTGGTGAGACTGAGATGCTGTGGGGTGACTTGGAATAGGCTGTAGATGTAAGAAATCCCTCAAACATCTCACATCTGAAAGTGAGGAGTGGGTAAACTTTGCTCAGATTGATGTCAGAGATGGTAGATGACTGTAAAAACCACTAAAGTTATTTCAACCAAAGAGGGTAAGACTGGCTATTAGAGAGTAGTATTATTTATGTATAATATATCAGGTATATTTTGTATATTTTGTGTTTGAACTACTAAGATGGGTAGTTTTATACGCTTTTTTTTTTTTTTTTTTTTTTTTAAGGCGGTCTCAGGGATTTTAACTGTTCGCCGGCCGCTGCGGGCTTATTTTTTGACACCCTGAAAGCACATTAGACAACATGCTGTGAGATAACAGAGTTATTTTAGGGAATACCATTCAGGAAAACTTGAAAGGATGTGAACTTTGATAATGTAAAGAATTCTGCTTGTATCATCACATATGTTATATTTTTATTGATTAGTTCATGCATTTATTGAAACAATTTTATTTTTGAATTGTAAAATCAGTTTTCTTGCATGCCTTACAAGTGTGAAAGAATTGCGCTGTTCTTTTTTCCTTTTTCCTGCCCATGTTTTTCTAGAACCCTTTGAGGTCACAAAAAGTCATATAGTGCTGAGCAGCTGCAGTTTCTCTGGGATATAAAAGCTTTTTCCTCTTGTTACCAGAAGGAAGCTGCTTTCTCCAACCGCAGGAGCAGGCCGCCACCATCTTCGTGCCTCACTCTGGTCAGCTGAGGTTGTCTCAGTCAACATATCTGATCTCCAGCTCCTCTCAGATGAAGTTTCAACCAGAATACCCCAATGCTGGAGATGCGTTTTGCCCATTAATGCTCTGAGCTGGCTTCTAACTGCTGGATAATAGTAGTTTATGAGCTGTGTCTTGCTTTACTGCTTTTATTTCTTGGAAGAACTTTACTACAGTTCAAAACAGAAGAAATAATGCATCTTTAATCCTCTTATATCAAGGCACAAGAGCAATAAATCGTCAATTTGAATAATGAAGGAAAAATTACAATACATATGTTCAAAATGAGGCAAAGTTAGATCCTGTGCTTGGGGGGGAAAAAAATACATATTTTCTCAGTGTAAAATATAATTGTGTGCTTGACCAGTTTTATGGTTGATTTCATAGTTTCCCTCCCATGACCTCAACATGAAAGGATCGCTCAGAGATAATTAAGTGGAAGGAATCTGGCAGTCATGTGCACTGATGCCATCTATACGGAGGAGACATTACTGGTGGGGATTTCTGCTGCCAGACACTGATTCTGGAGATAGCAGCAGATTGAAACAGAAAACTGAAACCACCTAATCAGCAGCCCCTTTTCAGATTTAGAACTTAATGAAATTCAGGTTTCTCCATTCATACGCACAGAGACTCACACACACAAAAATAATAATAATATTACTAAAAGCCTGTAACCAGACGTTTTTTATGGGCCTTTCTTTGCATTTGGCTGGAATCGATGTCGACAAACAGCAGTTGTGGTTAAAGCTGAGGCAAATCTGGGACTTCAAACATTTGAATGACCTTTATGCACACAGTGACTCAAATGAAGTGCCTTCCCATTTTTGCTCCTAATATCAATATTTGCATGAACCCTTATTATCAGTGCATGTTCCAGAATCAAAACTGAGTTATATTACTTTAAGAATAAGATTTTTATTGAGAGTTGATACGTTAAATTTTCTGCAATCTGAAATAATTTGAACCTTTTGTAAACCTTTTCCCACTTGTTTATGTTTTAACAGCCATCAAAGCCAACTTAAACAAATTTCCAAGCCCTTGATAAATCACATGGAAATTTATTACAATCCAGTTTACCTGAAGTGTTCTTCCAACACAGGCAAAAGTTTTCTTTTCTGAAGCATCTTGGACGCGGCCATGGGTGCCTCCGGGAGGCCGGGCTTGTTTCGGATGCGGCTGTGTTGTTGACAGGCTTGTTGATTCTGTTTATTCTAAACCCGTATCGCTAGTGCCACTAATAGCTGCTCTGCGCTTGGGCTGCATCTTCGTGCAGGCGTGCCAGCCAGGTTGAAGCCATTAATCAGCCAGTCAGCTGTCTGCGCTCTGATTATATGTGAGGTAATGGAGTTGCGCTGCAGTCGTCTCGCCGCACTAACGGCCGCTGCTGTTACACTTATAGCACAGAAACATCAGAGTATCACTTAAAGACATGAAATGGTATCATTACCTACTCAAAATGACGCAATTTTAGAGAAAAGGAAAAGGCTTGAATCGGTTAAAAAAAGAAAAAAGGTTTGTTTTTCTTTTTCTGCCTCTGAAGGATCACTTGATTAAAGCCAGTTGTTACGGGACAGGCTGGGTAAAATATTTGGTTGCTTTTCAGGGGCTGTGCACAATAAACTACAGGACAATAATTCTGTCAGAAATGTACAAACATAAAGTTGGGGTTCAGTAAAATGTAAATGGTAAATGAGATGAATGTGAGACGAAATATAGAAACCTTCTGGATTTAAGATCATCAAAAGTTGTTTAGACATAAACATAATCTAATTCTTGACAGATGTACTTTTTGTCATGCATTCACATTTCAGATGATCAAACCCTTTTGAGTGTTGGATAGACATAACCTGAGTAAATACAACATGCAGTTTTTAAATGACAAATTCATTTAAGGGAAGTAAAACTAACTTGAAAAAGCGTAACTGCTCCCTAAACCGAATAATTGGTTGTTCCACTCTTGTTGACAGCAATTGCCTAAGAAATAAAGCAGTCTAAGACCATCACGCTAAAGCCATCATGTTGGACTGTTGGTAAGATGTTAATTTTCTGAATGCTGTTAGTTTTACACCAGATGATGCACTCATTACAAAAAAATTGTTTTCTCACCAGTCCAGGCAGTTTTTTTCCCAAACGTTTTGAAAAGTTGTTTTATTTTTGATGCTTTTGAGTCAGGCATTTGTGGGTCTTTAGGAGAGCAGTGGTTTTCATGATAGTGACTTTTCCATAGATGCCATTTTTGCCTTGTCTCTTTCCTATGGTTGAACCGTGAACATCGACCGAGACATGACTGAGGTATGCGAGGCCTGCTATTAGATGCTTTTAAGGGTTATACCTCCTGGATGAATCCAGAATCAGAATCAGAATAGCTTTATTGGCCAATATTGTGTGTACAAATTAGGAATTTGACGTCTGTTTTCACCTTCTCATATTACTTTTTCACAAAAGGCCAGGTTTTCCCTTAAAAAGTGAAATCATTATTTCAAAACCACTTTTCGTATTTCCTCAGATTTTGATCTTTGTCCCATATTAAAATGTGTTTGATGATCTGAGACGTTTATGTGACATAAAAAAGAACTAAAGCCTAAAGGAAAATGTTTGTCTAAGCATTACAACAAGGAAGAACATTTTACTTTGGGGTCTTCAATCCACTGGGTCTTCGTTCCTCTCCATGCAGCTGGGAAGTAGGTGAAGTCAGAAACTTTGGAATGTTGCTGTCCCTTGCCAGAAATACTTGTTACTAGAAAACTTTCTTTTTTGTTATTTTTCTGTTGATGTGTTCAGTTATGTCTGAAAATGATTAGAGCTATGTGGGATGTAAAGGAGGGTCAGACATTTTATGCTTGCATGTTTCTTGTTTTTTTTTTACAGCTTATTTTATGTTGATTTTTGGGAATGTTTGCAGATTATTGACTGCAAAAAACTACATTTGTCCATAACATTCATTCTGCCAACATTCTAGCATATCCCCTGTTGAACGAACAGCCCTCATAAGTATTTTTGCTTCAGTTGCACCTTATTTAACCCTCTTTGTCCATTCACTGATGTGCCCACACCAGTTCATCTCATCAGACCTTCAGACAGCAGCAGCTACCAGACAAACATATGTGCTTAGCACTTCTTCACTATCCTCCGACCCCACTGAGAGGCAGGCAATGTGGATGTTATTGTTTAAAAAAGGAGCTCCTCCTCTCTGTGGAATACAGGAGTGGGTTAGAATGCCCCCCAACAGCCAGGCCTCCATAAATCTTCCCTCTGACGGCTAGTTCCTGGCTCTGCACAGGTTGTACGGTCTGACAACGAGATTCAGGCCCCTGGCTGGTTTGCTGGTCCTGTTGGTCTGATTTGGTCAGGATGTGGGACTTTCGCTCACGGCAGCACAGGAGATGATTTGAAAAGCCTCATGGGAGGTAAAGATAACATTAACAGTGATATACAGGTCTCTGTCCAGGCCTTTTTGCCTGTTGAAAGAAGGTAAAAGAATTTCCCTTCTTTGAGAATGAAGCTAGTTCAGTTTCCCCCAGACATCACAGAGAGATGACATCCGCCAGGCCTTAAGGCTAACGGTTTTAACAAAGTGTTGAAAAGAAGGCTTGTTATGATCAGTGAGGAGGCTGCTGAGCTAAGCAAAGACTGTTTGATGCCCTCATGTGCTCCCCCTCGCTGCACGGACAGACTTTCCTGTGGCAGCAGTGCTGATGGACGAGCTGAATTTGCCTGTAGACATGGCTGAGGGGAAGCCTTCTCTTGTCCGATGGGGTTGGGGAGAGGAAGTGTGAATGTGGATGGTTGTTGGAGCTATAAATTCAAGCCATTTCTTTATCTTTGTAAGCAGTAATGTTAGCCTTAGTAGAAACAAAAGTAAGAAATATGTGCATTTAGGGACTGTTTTTTGTCTCTGGACTGACCACAGTCTTTGTGTGCATATTTGACCTGTTCTTTCAATCCCAGGAATGCCTCAAGGGTTTTTTCCTCATATTTAGCCCAACATTTCTCTTGGACTCTACAGATTACTTTGATTTTAGTCAAAGATCACAGGAAAATCTCAAAGGAAATTGTTAGCTGTGATACAAAAACAATATCCAAAATGATCCGGCTGTAGTCTGCCAACTTTTACCTGACAGAAACTTCTTAGTCCTTTTGTAGAGATTTGTGATTTTCTCAAATTACATAATTTTCTCAGTGGATGAGCTGAAAATTAAACCATAGAGATCAGCAAGGTGCTACAAGCTGACAGTTGCTCCCAACTTTGGGCTGGCATGAGTTTACAGTATTTCAGTTGTTTCTATGCTTTTACCCAAAGGCTTCTTTGTGGTCACGGTTTTTCATATCTGCTTTTTTATTAAATGTTTTTCCCATATCTTCAGTTACATTTATATTTAAGGTTGATTGCTATATAACAACTAGACCTAAGACCTTTGTCACTTATGAAACTTCTAAATCTGCTGTAATCTCTGTCACATTTTGGTGTATAAAATATTGGTAAAAAGCACTCAGAAAGTGAATCATTGACTTAACATAATTTTTTCATTTCAACAGGTTCCACAAAATTTTATTGTGTTAGCTGAAAGTAAAAATTATATGGTAATCTGGTACCTTTACTAGACTAAACTAATTTAACCAAACAAACATTTTTTTATGTGTTAACTTGACATAAAATGTTTACATTACGTGGACAACTGCCCTGGTTCATTTTTTTGAGTGAGGTCTGAAAATCTGCTATATCTAACTAAATATGTACCTTAAGAAGCCTTTCTGCTGTGAACAGTCACTGTGTGTGTACGAGACAGAATTTTTTTTTTTTTTTTTTTTCAAAGGAGCAGTATTATGTATTTTTCAGGCACATTGAGTCACTTTATAGCACAATCAAGCCACTATGTAACCTTCAGTTGTTACATCAATGCTGTACATATCAAATATGACTTAAAAGAAATTTTTTTTTGTAATTTAACACCTTGAAATTGGGACTCTGTCTCTTTAAGAAAGTCCTGCTTTTTCTGAAACTCCGCCTTCAGGAAGTCATCACAACAACGCTCCTCTATTAGCCCTTTAGCAATGTTTTTACCAGTGTTTCACTGAGAACTAGCTCGTATAATGAGCTCAGCAGATGCGCAGTTTCACCAGGTGTTTTCTAATTGCTGCTGGCTAGTCTGAAGGAGCTGAGTGGGGAAGTCGTAGGGGAAGGGTGTTTTGTGTGTTGGAAGCTCGGAAGCATAGACACTGCAGCTCTGAGGAGCAGCTGGGTCTCAAAGGTGGAGCTAGGTCCATCCAGGCGTTTTGCACAGCTGAATGGTTGCCATGGGAGATTAAAGGATTTCTCAAACATGCATGAAACAATCAAGGCAATGCTCCAGGTATGTTTTTCATGAGGAAATAACATTATAACATGATAGAAAGCTCAAAAAAGTTGATTTTACATGATGCTGCACCTGAACTTGTAAAACTGTGATGTTAAATGTGATTTGGTTGAAAATTTGAATGCACCAAACTTCTGGACTCTAAATGTTTGAGCAAAAACACAAGACATCTTTCTTTTATTTTCTTATTTTAAATATTGAAATGCCTCTGGTGTTGGTGATACTGTGCAGCAGAGTGCTTACTCTGTATCTGCAGGCTGCCCACTGACAGCAGTGGCTTTTATATTAAGCACCACCCATATGTTTAAACTTAAAGCAATCAAAATACTACATCTTTAATATACTTTCAATATCTCCTTATACACAATGTAAGAAATTAGTGTGTGTATTTTATTAAGTAGGAAACAGGTTTTTGGCTGTAAACTGAAACCTCCAGAGGTCAAAACATAAGCACGGAGTCCAGATTGATGGATGGATTGGGGGCTTGAGCCTGATATGCTATTCAAAAATGACGGCAGTATCAGTCAAAAACTGATGTTGGATCAATTCTGGTCCATCTCTATTATGTATCGTCTTATTCTGTGAGCTGGATGTATCTTCACACCTCTTACAGATTTATAAAGATTTTTGTCACAAAGAAACCAAATGTTTCCAAAAATGGCCCTAAAGTTACAGTTCTATCATAGACCCTAGATTTTAATGAGGGTTAAGGAAAAGCAAAAGATTGGATGGTAAACCATTGCACTGCAATGTGTATAAACTCTTTATAAAAAACAAACCTGCTGTTTGAAGATCCGAATGAGAGATGTGAAACAAGAGCAAAGTGCAGGTTTTTCTGCATTTCATTAAATGTAACTGCAAATCTTTTCATTTTAAAAAGGAATATTAATGTTGATAAAATATGTTTTTACTTCACCTGTCTCTGTCGGTCCACAATTTTCATGCCATGTTTGTCAGAGCTGTAAGTGGGCCTGACCGGGGTTAGTGTGTTTTAGGTTAGACTGTGTGTGACTGAGCTGTGTGGACAGCATGAAGTATGCCGGCGGCTGAGGAGAGTTTGGTCGACCATCCAGAGGAGTCCTGTGCTGCCTGTTTGGGTTGGCACCCTGTCCAACAAGCCCTCCAGTCCAAACACTGGAAGCCTGTTCACAGCCCATTACTCCTCTGATTGACAGCACAGCCCACCATTCAAAGGAATGCACATGAAGGGTGTTGCTTATAAGTGCCAGGAGATTGTCGCTTGGGGTGATGATTTAGGAAGCTGATTGATGTCACTATAAAAGCATTTTATAAAGATGTCATTTTGAATCTACTTCCAAAATGATTTTTTTGTTGTTTTGTCAAATTTTTCTTTTATAGCACCATTATTTAAGGTACAGATTGGCAGTCGTGTCCACTTAGTGCTCCACTTTACTGGAGCTGGATTTATGGAGCTCAACAGGACTTTAGTTCCTACATTTATGTGACTCTGGTTATGTAAGCATTGCTGCAAACAGAGCTGAGTGGGATGTAAACAGTCCCTGTCAAAGTCTAACTCTGCAATGCTGCATGACTGAATATAATTTGTAGCTCCTTGATTATGTGTCATACTACCATTCAATTGTAAAAAGTAAAATATTACGTCATTCTAACACCAAACTTCCTGTGCTATCAGTCCACAGTTGCTTTAAATGTTTAAATTAAATTATTATTTTTTTATTAAAAAGGTAATTGATTAAATACATAAAGCCACAAATACTTGTTTATGCTTAAAAAGGTAAAAGGGAAATGTTGATATTTTGAGCCTCAGTAATGTAGATATGAGATTCAACAAAGGTAAACAACAACTATATTTACTGTAAGAAACCTCTATGGGGAATGCATATAAGAAATGTTGTAGTCAAGCATGGTAATTGAGGTACTTTGATTGTCATCTTTAATAAACACTGGAGCCATCGTGCTTAAGTGCATCAAGACCAAATACTGAACATAACCATGCTCATTTAAAGCAAGTAAATGACTAAAACATGATAGAAAGGAACTGATAAAAACAATCTCCTTATTGGAAATCTGTATTAAACAATGATGTTTTCAGTCCCTATTCAAAAAGCCCAAAAGTTTCTTGAGTAATCAGGTCTCTGATGAGCTGAGGGGTTGAGATAGTTCATACCTGACATGCAGCTTTGAAGGCTGAAGACCATTCAGTGTCCCTTAGACCAGGGACAAGATTTTAAAATCTATCCTTTTGCAAACGCGGAGTCAGTGCAGTGATTGAAGAACTGGTGTGATGTGATCCATTTTCATGGCCGAAGCATTTTGGTTGAGCTTCAACTTATTATTTCTTAAGAGACCAGTAAAAACCTCTTAACATAAATCAGTTTTATTGACACAAATTATACGCAGTTGAATTGTGTTCTCCTATGCTTATGAGAATCCACCTGCTATTTATTGCACATTTAAATTGAGCAATGTTTCCTTTTACCTTGCCACAGTCCAAATTTACTGTTTTTATAGTATTTTATTTATCTTGCTCTTTTAGGGGTCTTCACAGAAAACCTCTACCTCCATCTAGTTCTGTTCCTTACAGCTTCCTGTGTCATACCACCGATCTGCAGATCTATGAAGCTTCTCTGTTGTCTTTCTGTTTTCCTCTTCCCTGTGAACTCCCCATTCAAGAACCTGTCCAATATATCCACTTTCCTTCCATCCAAACCATCTCAGCCCCACTGCTTTGCCATTGTCATAATTTTTTTCACAAATTTTTGAAGCAGCCTGCAGGCCTAGGTTCTTGATTGTGAACACATGTGACCATGGAAGTGTTTGGAACACTTGAATTCAATCATTTGGATGGATGACCAAATATTATCAGCGGTATTGTGTATATTTACTACAAAGCTAAGCTTCTTGGCTGTCTGACAAAGTTTAGTAAAAAAAAAAAAAAAAAAAAAAAAAAAAAAATCAATACATCATGCAATTTTGCTTGTCTAGCAGGGTGTAATGAATTGCTTTTTAAAGTTACCCTATGTACTGCAGAACATAACACTGCCGAGCACTGTTGGTTTGCTAATTCTGTTAGACACTGGGCACTTCAATACTGTTTGAAGTTGTCTGAATTTTGTCATGTAAGACACGTGGAAGCAACTCTTGGCATGGCTTAACTGATTTGATCATATTTAAACCATGATTAGCCTTGATTTGTCAGGATGAGTCAGCTGAAATGGCAGTCGGTATTACTTAGGGAGACTCGGTTGCTGCTGCTGTTTCCTTTTAGAGCTGAGCTTTCCTGAGTTTTGCTGAAATATAAACAATTTCCTACATATTTTCTGTAAGTGCCGTGTATGGTGCCATAAATGTGCTTCACCTGATTAGCATCCACTCATCCTTGTTGCTCTTGAGAAATCCCAAGTTAAAGATCACTGGAGACCTGTCTTCTGTAGCTCTTTGCTCTTGCTGGGAATTTGGGCTCTGTGGCACTGGTTCTCATAATCAACAGGGTTTCCCTCCTGAATAAGCCCAGCCAAACTATGCAGTGTCCCGCCGCGTCGTCAGATGAGGACATGGGCCTGCAGTGAAGCTTAGCAGTTCCAACTTCCTATCAATGACAACAAGCATCAATCTTAGCCGCCCTTAGTCCTCGACCCTGCCAAGCGTGACTCCTGTGAAGTGAAAAATCGCAAATGCCGTAGGCTGCTGGAATTAAACAAAGGCTGGATTATCCTCTCAGTATGTCCCGTAGTGGGACTATTCATCTTTGAATCCCCCATAGTTCAGAGCGGAAGAAATATAATAATTTTTGTTCTTGGCGGCTGTTGATCCAGTCAGTTTTCTTCCCTCTTGCTCTACCTCATTCGTGCTTTCTCTGAAGAAATGTAATTTGTACTGAAATGTCCAATAAAGGTTTTTAAAAATTCCACTTTTCAATCTTTAATCATCCTAAGGAAAAATAAATAAATAAATGCACACCATTTAGTCATTATATGTTATACCAAAATAACAGTCTTTGTGACTTTTATCCAATCACACCTGCTAAGATCCAGTCATAACACTTAAGTAAGAAAGGTGTGAAGTAACATTAGGGAGCAGTAGCTTTCACTTTGGGTATCCCAAACACTCGAGGAATTAAAACTCAGCATCACTTATTAAACCATGAACAGACAGATGGTCCCACGTCTCTGCTTTCAAAACACTTACCTTCAGTTCTCAGCTGTGTGTTTGTTCAGGTGTTGCAGACCCACCACACAGGGTTTTATGACTGCTGGGTGCATTACACTTGAAGTTCATGAACAGAGAAAGTAGGCGTTCAGGATTCAACTTTTAAACGTTTGTCTCAGAGTAATCCATAATATGGAAGGCTTCTGTATTCTGTGGTACTCCAGCTTCCTCCCATAGTCCCAAAATATGACTGTAAAGTTAATTGGTCTCTCTAAATTGTCCTTAGGTATAAGTATGTGCATTTTTGTTTGTCCTGAGAGTCTCCATGTTCCCATGTGATGGACTGGCGAGATGTCCAGGGTGTACCCCTCCTCTCACCCTGTGACCGCTGCAAGGTTAAGCAGGTTTAGCCAATAGATGGATGGAATTTAAGTCCTTAAATGTCCGAAATATGCCTAGTGTCATACCATTAGGTCTTGAAATATATTTCTTTACATTGCTCATTTATGAATATCTTCTTCACCTTTTGTTTTTTTAAGAGGATTTTAGTCCTTCGGTATTTCTGGTTGATGTAGAGCAGCAGACAGCTCTGACAGAGGAAATGAGTTCTCACTGGTCATCCAATACTGGTCACTGAACGGCTGAATTAAACGATGCTCTGTTCAATGACTGAATGAAAGGTATAAATTAATAAAAGTTTCATTCAAACTGCCTGTTTTATGACTTCTTCGGCAGCAGAGGCAGAAGTGGGATGGAAGGTGCCAAAAAGCACAGGCCAAACGGGGTGGTCCGGAAACAGCTTGGGGATCCAGTGAAACTTAACAAGCATGTTCCCGTTGGACGTTAAAATGAAGTCTAACGCAGATATTAATGTAGCAAGTATCACAACACAGCAGAGGAATGCAAACTGGAGCACTGGGACATCAAGCTGGACGGTAACCAACTGCAGCCGAAAACTCGTGTAGTCATAATAGCTCAAACCCCTCAATCAGCCCCACAATAACCAGCCAGTTTCAAGCGTTACATTTTCAGCACAGCTGGCCAGGAGTGTTTTTAAAATGACTCCTTCTGTGGGTGGAGGTGTATAGTTACTCATCTAGGGAAGGAGTAGGGCCGTGTGTTGGGATAAATCACTTGTAGGGGTTTGAGGTCCATTCTTGAACCTCATATAAACAGTTACTCTGCTGCTCTCTGCTCTTTAATGAGTTCATCAGTTCATTGACACTCATAGGTGTTAATGTTACCTCTTTTTTATGTTCTCTGTTTGTATTGTTGTTATTATTTCTTGTTAGAGGTGGCCATCCTTTGGGCTGCTCACCAGGTTCACCACAGTTCAGAGTACTACAACCTGACCACCGCACTCAGACAGTCACTCACTCAGCAGTTTACCTCTTGGGTAAGACCTTTTTTATTCTCTGCCAAGTACAACTCAGCAAATCCAATAATTGACTGGGAATTATTAACTGATTAATGACCATCATCCATGTGGCCAGAAAATCTTTCCTTCCTTCTCTCAGACAGATGTTCATTTTTGTCCAGAAACAAATCATTCAGTCACATTGTTGCACTAGATGACATGTTCCTCCATTACTGCAATCATCCATTCTGTAGTTTAGTTTATTTGTGCTTCTGTAAATACTCACTAAAGCTCTAAATCTGCAAACAATGAAACACTTAAATGCTCCTGCTTGAGTGATGCTTAGAAAGCTACCTAAATGTTAAATGCATTCACACTGAAACATTTCGGTACTGAATGAATACAGTGTTGTTTTAAACCTGATCACTACCAGAACACTGAATGTCTGGAACCAAGCGTTCCGCCTGGCATCTTTTAAAAGGGACGCCAAAACAAAGCAGAGTACAAGGACTCTCAGCTACCACTGAAGTCTGATATTTGTGAACATTATGGTTTCCTATTTAGCTACAGTGACGATGAAGAAAGAAAGGTGGACCAAACCAAAGCTTTGTCATTGTTTATCAACAGTGACAAGCATAATTAAGTTCACTCTACACTTTACACATTACTCACCTGAGATGATGTCAAGGCGTCTTTATACAAGCAGAATTAAGACCACACACTGGTGTTTGAGGAAGCAGCCACAATGTACACTGAGTTGTCTAGGTATCAAAACAACTCTAAAGTCATTTAAAAAAAACATTAATATGATGTTTTTAATATCAGAGTCTTATTTATTTATTTATTTATTTTTTTGGATACACATTGTAGCAATACCACTATAAAAATGTTATAAAATAGTGAACTTTTGTTCAAGTAAAAAAGGACTCTGAACCCCTGGAACTGAATCTCAAAAAGTATGAAAGCATCACTGAAAAACATATAGGATGCTTGTTAAGTGATCCTGTCCTGAGTAGGTATTTTTTTAAATTGCACTGTCTGTCACAACTAATAAACAATGTGAAACAAAGTGTCTATTGCGCACTATTGTGTAATGAAGAGTTGAATACAGACTGTCCTGTTTGTCTCTTTTGTCCTCTTCAGATCTTCTACCTTCCTATGGCTCTAGCTGTTCCTCCATCCATCTTTGCTGTTCACATACAGTTAAACCTTCTCTACCAGTTCTGGATTCACACCGAGGTAACTTTTATGGCATGTGCTATGAATTCAATAAATAAACAAACCTGTGTGTGGACTTTTTAAAAATTGAAAAACTCAGTACTTTACCTGCAGGGATATTACATTTAATTTAAGTGAAGGTCGTATCTGGTAGGAAGAAATCGCCGTGGATAAATGCTCCACTTGTAGGAATCGAAAGGAGCATTTGTCGTAGGGCTGAACGTAAATGGCGTAAAATTCGACTTCACGTTTATTATGAAATCTACAAAGAGAGGCTGCGAAGCTGTCACTCATCCCTAAAACATGGAAGGGAAATGTTCTTTGCGGAAATATTAACAAAAACATCAACAATGCTTGTGCTTTATTTACCACAATTGAAATGCTCATGAATCCTCCTGTGATTTTACCACCTGAACTCCACTCTGTCAGGGCCTGCAATTACTTTGCCAACTTCTTTGCAGAGAAAATTCAAAAAAATTGAGGGTTAATCTGCACATTAACGCCAAATGCAGTACCAATGCTATGCTCAAACATAACAAATGTAGAGAAAATGGTTACATTCCAACAACCCAAATATAAAAGCTTAGAGAAAATTATAAATCAATTA
Source organism: Anableps anableps (assembly GCA_014839685.1). NCBI lineage: Eukaryota > Metazoa > Chordata > Actinopteri > Cyprinodontiformes > Anablepidae > Anableps > Anableps anableps. The sequence continues at coordinate 6,577,900 of CM026072.1, forward strand.
AGCTCCTCCTGCTGTCTTGATATCCTACCAACAACCTTCCTTAAGAAAGCTTTGCCTGCTTTCGCCTTTGCATCTGACCTGATTCAGATAGTAAACTCATCTCTCTCATCTGGTGTTTTCCCCCAGGCTTTAAAAACAGCAATTATCAAACCACTATTAAAAAAGAACAATCTAGACAAATCACTATTGCAGAATTACTGGCCAATCTCTAACCTTCCATTCATCAGCAAAATTACTGAAAAAGCTGTGTTTCAACAGTTAAACAGCTTCTCAACAATGACAAACCGCTTTGATGTTTTTCAGTCCGGTTTCCGTGCTCACCACAGCACTGAGACTGCCCTCGTTTAGTGTTTAATGATATCCACACAAATACAGACTGTGAAAAAACCACAGTGTTGGTTCTGTTGGACCTCAGTGCAGCATTTGACACTGTTGACCATGATATATTATTGAAGAGATTGGAGAGCTGGGTTGGACTCTCTGGTACAGTACTCAGTTGGTTTGAATCCTACCTAAAGAACAGGGACTTCTTTGTGTCCGTAGGCAACTTCTCATCAGAGAGGACACATGTGGGGTTCCAAAAGGTTCAGTCTTTGGACCCCTTCTATTCAATATCTATATGCTCCACTAGCTCAGGTTATAATAAGAAATAAGATTAATAACCATAATTACGCAGATGATGCACAGCTCTACATTACGATGTCACCAGATGACTTTGAACCCATCCATGTACTGAAAAGATGCTTCGAACATATCAGTGCATGGACGTGCCAAAACTTTCTCCAGCTGAACAGAAACAAAACTGAAGTTATTATCTATTGACCCAAAGAGGAACGATCTAGAGTCAGTGTGCAGCTTCGGTTATTACAACTAGAAATTAGTGATCAGGCCTGAAATCTGGGTGTAGTGACGGGCTCAAACCTGAACCCTCAGAGACACATAAAGACAGTTACAAAGTCAGCCTTCTATCACCTGAAGAACATTTCCGGGATTAATGGATTAATGTCTAAACAAGATCTCGAGAAACTCATCCATGCGTTTATCTTTAATTGCATTGATTATTGCAACAGTGTCTTCAGAGGTCTGCCTAAAATATCAATCAGACAGCTGCAGCTGATCCAGAACGCTACTGCTTGTGTTCTCACTCAAACCAAGAAGATGGAGCACATCACCCCAGTTCTAAAGTCCTTACACTGGCTTACTGTAGCTCAAAGAACAGACTTTAAAATACTTGTTAGTTTACAACTTATGTTGTAAACTATGTTTAGGTGCTAAGCTGTTGTAAACTATGTTTACAACAGCTTAGCACCAAAATACATTAAAGACCTGTTGTCATTGTATCAACCTTCCAGACCACTCAGGTCTTCTGGTTCCGGTCTTCTCTGCATCCCCAGAACCAAACATGAAGAAGCATCTTTCAGTTTTTATGCACCAGGAATCGGGAACAAACTTCCAGAAAACTGAAAAACAGCCGACACAAATCAAGCCTAAAAACCCACCTGTTTAAACTGCCTTTGATTAGTAGTAAGTGGAACATTGAGCAAAATTTCCAAATTATATTTGCTTGATGAGCCTCATGATTTTGATGCATTGATATTTGCGCGATGATTTTCATGTATATTTGCGCGATGATTTGCTGTATACTTGATTGACGTTTTTATGATGTGAACCACTTTGAACAACCTTGCTGCTGAAATGTGCTATACAAATAAACTTGACTGAAGTATGTTTTGCTGAGAAACAGAGCAATTCTACTAGCCAGATTGAGTCCCCGGTGGAGCAGATTTCAGATTTGTAGCTTCTATATGCATCTTGTGTAATGGCTGCTCAGGCTTCAACCATGAGACCCTCACCATACAGCTGCATCAAACAATCCAGGACTTTCAAGACAAAAAAATCAGGCCTCATAGAAATTTGGGGAGAATTTCACACATTTCCAGATTGCATTGGTTTATATGGCTTCCTTCCGACTACATCTTTAGAGCTGTATGTAAAGCTCCTTGCATCCTCTCATTCTGCTGATGAAATTACTGATGGTGTTTCCTCCACTATAGGAATGCTGAAAGTGATGGTAGAGGTGTAGAAACCTCGAAATATATAAAGAGAAATTCTGAAGTGTTTTATGAAACATATATGGCACATGTGACACTGTGATACAATGCGTTGTGGTTGGATGGCTGGAGAGAGGCAGAGGGGAAAAATGTATCTGGCAAGTACAAAGAGCACAGTAGCATCATTATTGAAAGTTTGGCTTTCCACATTTTCTGTGATCCAGTTGATTTTGCGCCGTTGTGGAGGCTGTTGTGCTACCTTTTCTAAAGTTAACGAGGTCGTGTTTTTACAGGTGGGGTCTTTGACATGAAGGAATTACATCTCAGGGCTTGTCCTGGGAACACCTTGGATTTTTCCGGGATGACCTGAGATCTGTAGAATAAATCTTAGAAGATAAACATTTATTTATTTAGGTCTTAAATTGTAGTAATATTTGCAATCAAATTTAAAAAATAACACTTTTATGATGTGCTCAGTATGATTTTAAACATGGTAGTCATGAATATTCTGAAAAAAACATTACATTTACTTGCTGTTCAGCACTTCCATTGTGTGAACATACATGTCTGTTTCCTGTTGCTTGGCTGAGTTAATGTTTAACTGAAAAGTCTTTAAAGTTATCTCTCTTCTTATGCCAGTTCTAATTCGTTGGTTAAGTCAGACTTTCTTGTCTCGGCACTCCAGTGTGGAACTTGTGTTCAATAAAAAATAATGAGATTTTATGAAAGATTCCAAACAGAAGCACAACCACTCTGTCTGCCTTTAAAGTGACTCGGAATATCACTTTTACAATCCCTAGGATCATTACAGGGAATGAGAGGATTTGGAATGCCCCCCATCTTTTAGTGCGCTTTTAGTGAAAGCTCTAGTAATAGTCACAATTTTCTCAGAGGATGTGATTTTATACCTCCTCTATAGACTTTTTAATTTTTTTTTTGATGTCATGTAAATTTACTGGCACGCTATTGGCCACAGCTTCAGAGCTGAAGTAGTGAAGTGGCCTTCTTTCATTCAAGATAAAACTCTCACTAAAACTCTCACGCTCAGCTGCCAAACTCCGGTCATTACATGGAAATAATGAATCGCTGAGACATTTGGTCCAGCTTGCGCATGTATCCAGACTGAGAGATCAGATCATGTAAGTTCAGGCCAATCCAGAAACATGAACTGGGCTAAATATGTTGTGTGTGACTGCTGTGAGCTTAAGTGACTGATTGAAGTTGATATTGTGGAACAAAAACCTATTAGTGCAGTGAGTTTCAGATCTTTATTCACAGTGAACCTCATTTATTTACATGGATGTGTTTATCTCTTTGCTTTATTTCTAGCAGTAGTGTTACCAGAAACATAATGTACTTGACTGAAGAACTTAACAAACTTGTGTTTTTATTGAGTGACAAGGACAATCTCGTCTTGGACATTAACAAAGAATAAATTGTTTGGCTTTCCAGGTTTGGTTGGCAATACTTACAGAAACAAGAGACCTTTAATATTAATTGATTATTACAAAGAAATTTAATTTGTTGTTGATTTGCTTCTCATTATGAGGTCAAAAGATAGTTTCCTAAGTTTTTGCAACATTTTTGTTCCTAAAAACCTCAAAAATTTAATCAGCACTTCCAAATGAAACGATTATTTGATCTTCTATTATTGACAAGCTAAAATATTTTTTTTTAAAAAACTTAGGTGCTGAGGTCATGTTTTAAATCAGTGTCCAGTCTAATGTTAATAAAACATTATTCCAATTCATCTTGAAAGGAAAAACTCTGATTTTGTTGCCTGTAATTCCTTTTGACTTGTTAGATATGAGGGTAAAATATGTCTTAGTATCATAAAATATTAGGTTGACCTGATTAGATTTTTCTCAATGCAATGTTATTGCAGCAGATATTCTGAATGATTTCTAAATTAAATATTATTGGGACACCATGTGGCTCGGTGGTAGAACAAGTGCACCATTAAAAGAGGCAACAGTCTAGGACTGTATATTTTTGTCATTTTATGCAAAGAAATGTTCAGAATTATAGTTTGGAAATTAAGAGACAATGTTGTCAGTTGTTTTTAAAAGAAGAAACTGTCGCTGCTTTGTTTTGTATTTTTTATTTTTTTTGTTTAATATCCTAAATGTTTCTGTGAGAAGATAGAAGTGCAGTAACTACACTTGAGTGCACAACTTTATGAAAACAACAGCAATTCTTGCTTCAGAAATTACAAACTACAAGCTTGAAACCATGGCAACCAAGCACAGAGGCCTGAAATTATTGGGCGTGAGGGCAGAGCTAAATGTAGTTTAATGTAATGTAACTTAATTCAGTTCATTTCAGCTTTTATGTCATGTAAGTTGGCAACAAACGTCAGCTTGGCAAACAGCTCCAAATTCATATTCAAAAGAATCTGATTCTGTACAAATTAAACCAAATCAATACAGTTCAGTCCAGTACATCTGAGTAAGGTAGTATGCAATAAATCAATGGTGATCAGATTGTTGAGATCGTAGGTGGTCTATAGGCTGAAAGCTGAAAATCTGCTGATTTACAATTACCATTTGGTTTATTAGTGCATCTCTAGTTTCTATGTGGGAAAACAAAAACAGTATGCAAAGTTAATGGTAGCAATATTAATAATATCCATCTATGGTGTTGTATTGGAAAGAACATTAGCTGAAAATCTGATTAAAGAAAAGCAGAGAATTCAAAATCTTTTTTTTTATAGTAAATTATCCTATGAACATTTTTAAGAGTAGAAAGAACAGAGATCTGCTCTTTGATGTTGCAATACCTCTTATTAAAATGGAATAACCAGTGCATTTATAATCAAAAAGTCATAACAATTTATTTAAAAGTATGCAAAGATTATCAATATGAAATATACTTGATATTTTCAAGGTAATCAAAGACCTCGGACCCCTGGAATGGGTCTTCAACACCCCTAAACATCACAGAGTTCATCATGGTGAGTCAGTCAATTGGTCTGCCATATTCTATATAAACTGCATCAATCATGTATTAAAGTTTACAAGATTGATAATTAGGCAATAAAATGCTTTTGAAGATATTAATGTCATAAAGTACAACTTTAACAGGAAGGAACCTCTACTGCATTGACAAGAACTACGGAGGAATTCTTATTATTTGGGACAGATTGTTTGGTAAGATGAATTATAATTGTTTTTGTTTGACTGCCTCTTACTTTCTATTTTAAGATTCTGAATGAAAACAGAAGCTACTTGTTGTTCTTTTGTCATTTTCACTTTTTAATTTAAAACTATTGCTACAGCTTACTGGTTGTATACCTGTGTCTTCATTCAGCTCTGATGTATGTGTCTGTAGTACTGGCTTCAGCCTCAGCCTGTCACATGATTCCCAATAAGTTTATGAATCATCCATCCAGGGAAGTTAAATATAAGACGAAGGGTTGGGGAAAGATTTCCAGTGTTTTTTTATGCTGAAATCCCATCCATCAGTTTTTCTTTATCTAGCTGCATATTGTTCTGAGAGGTCAGAATGGATGGATGATAAATGTATGTATGGGTGTACCAAGAATCATATTTTGTTTTACATTTGTTCCTCAGGTACATTTGCTGCAGAGTCTGATAAAGTCATATACGGCCTGGTGTTTCCCATCAAGACGTTTGAAATCCTCCATGTTCAGGTCAGTCCTCCATCGCTTCTGTGGCCCATCTCATAATGAGCACCTTTTAATCGGTGAAGTTTGAGGTCACGTTGCCATCGCTGGCTCTGGGACCTTTTTCTAACCATAACATTATTACTCTGTTCCAAACAAACTTCCCTGCTGAGGTGAAAGAGGCCAATAAAATAAAAATACCAGGTGGATTTTATAATTAGTGTTGTCGCCTGCGCCTTTGGCAGAGCACAGCATAATCAATGTCCTGCCTAATGATGACAGAAATGCTGTAACTCAAGATTAGTGATTGCAGCTCTTTGTTTGGTTGCACTTCAGGTAAATGTTTTGTTGTAAACTGATGTCAGACTTGTGTTTCTTTTTCTTTTAGTTGCACTACTATGTATATTTGTGGAAGAGATCCAGAATTTACAAAACCATTGGTGACAAAGTGTCAACTTTTATCAAAGGCCCGAGCTGGAAACCCGGTAAACCTCGTCTTGGTGACCACGTCGACAATCCCAAGGTTTGCAACATTCTTGACAAACAACAACAAAAAAAAATTTTGAAAAAGCCCTTAAGCTTCATTACCAATCATTTTGACACACACAAAACACTGGCCCAAATGACTCAGAGCATTCTTTCTTGAAGGATTCATATATTTTACAAGTTTTACAAGAAACTGCCACATGAAATAAAAGCTGCACAGCCTCTGTACAGGCGTCACAATAACTTCAGTTTCAGGGTCTTTAAACAGAGTTTGCAGGACTAAAACCGCATGCAGTAAACTGTGAATGCATGCGTGTGTTGGAGCAGAAAAAAAATAAAGGTTCCAGTTGAATGCTTCAGTGGTTTGCTTTGAAATATCGCCTTTGGTGTCACACATTTAGTCCCACAAGCGAACAAGGGGAAAAAAAACTCTCCGTCTTTGCATCCAACGGATCCCTTTAAAGCCATTAAAGACATTCTGCATTTGGGAAAAGCTGAAATTTCAGTGAAATATCTTGGCTTTCTTAAGGTGAGTTTTGCTGACGGGGGCAAGAAAGGAAAGAGAGGAGATGGACTTGGGATGAAGGGGTTGACTGCTTGTTTTGTTGTTGAAAATAAGCAGAGCAGGAGGCTAGAATATCTACATGGTTGGGATGGGATGTGGGGAGAACCCACATGTGATGGTTTGGTTCTTCAAGATTACGGGAAAATCCCAGGATTACAGGACCAGACAATTTCTTTATTTTTTTTTTTCCTTAACTGTTTTACTCTGAAAAGATTTCTTTTTTTATCATAAACCCTTAGGGAGTCATTTATCGTTTCAGACACAACGGGAGTTAGAAAACAAAAAGAAAAATTTTCAAGTCGGTTGTGAATTCTTTCAAAAGAACTCATTTGTTCCTGTGTGTTTGGCAGAGGCAACTGCAGCCTATAAATCCCACATTTCTTTTCAATGGAACACAAGAAGCTAACTGTCCTGAAAATTTAAGGTCATATGAATTATTTTCAGTGCTTTTTAACCCACTGTTGCTTAAAAACTCCTTCAGACGTCTTAAATATGTTTTGAATAAACAAACAATAAAAATAAATAACTTTTGAAAGATGCAGAAGTTTTTGTGAACCACTGCTTGAAGAACTTGGTCCGCGAAAAGCTGGCAGCAGGTTTGGGAGTTTATGGACTCCAGTAACTGAGAGGCTGTGTTATGGCCACTCTCCCTCCCACCTGCGTGCTGGTCGGTGCTTGTAAATGGCTTCCATTTGGTCGAACCATTTCCATTCAAGCCCCTCCACCTGTTGTGGTCCTTGTTGGTCAGGTAATTGCTTATCAGCTCTTCTCACGACATTGCCTTGTTCGCTGATAACCATGATCAGCTCAGACAGCTCTTTAAATTCTTTGTCGTTTCGGGTCACTCTGGCTAGCTCCCTCTGTATTTTCTCATCAGGCACCCAGCACAAAAATGTTTCCACCTCATCATTGGACCATGGTGTTTATTTCAGCATTTCCATCTTTCTAAAAGCTCAGAATACACTGAGTCGTTATTGGGAGTTTTTAGTGTTGTAACTCGACCAGTGATGTCGCCCCATAGACAATCAGTGACCAGCAGTCTTCTGAACTTGCATTTTTAACTTGACTTGGCTCGCATGGAACCCCGGCTGAGAAGATATTAAAAAAAAGAGCTGGTACCAGTACCTAGTGGAAAACGCTAATGGTAGAGTCCAGTAGGTACTAGTGAAAAAGGGGCTTATTTTATGTCCATCTTCAACCCAAAAACATCCAAATAGCTCATGTTTAATAATACCTGCCCATAACAGTAACCCACCTCCCCCTTGCAGGCATCTGAGTTGACCCTCTACCCATTACTGATCCAGCCAACAGCCCTTTAATCTAATACATCGAGAGTTCCTGTCATCTCATCAGTCCAATTGTAATTGTAATTGTGAATACAATGTAAATATCTATAAAAGCAGAAATGGATAAATATACCTATATACATTGACATTACATGGTCAGGTTAAGGTACATGCTTGTTGGACCCACAAAAGTGAATGATTTCATGTGAAACAACTACTTAAAAAGAAATGGTTTGTGAATTAAAAACAAGGTTCCAAGACAGTCTGTAGAAGCATGGGAAAGTATAGAATGTGTTTAAGTTAAATTTTGACTTGACAGTTGTTTTGAGTGCCTTAATTAAGTCTGTTTATTTTTGTGTCAGGTAACTGGAAATGAAGTACCTCATGATCCCAATTGGTCGCTGTCTTTTCAAGTTTATGTGGGCTTACATTTTCTGCTGGTGCTATGGACTTACCACGAGTTGTTTGAAAGCAAAATGGTATGTATTCTTCTCATTCATATATTGTTTAAAATTTCAGTTAGAAATATTAGCTATACTAAACCAGTGCTAGATGTTGATGTTGCTCAAATCAAGGACAAGATGGTCATTAAAGGTGGTCCTGACCACTCAGCTGTGTTTGTTTGCCAACATTATTTAGGCCAATTAAGCAGTTTGTTGTGGCTTCTTCATGGTGGAGTTGAATCCTGTACTTATCTGGGAGTAAAAAACTAACTCAGCCTAACATCATGACAGGATGACTGATCGGCATTCCTTTTTAAAACAACCTTTGTCTATTATTTTCCACTCGACAAGCCAAGAGACCCCCTTCTTCCAGCCTGAGGAAAAAGAGGAAGCAGGTCTCCTCTTGAGTTATCTTTGGAAGCGTTTTTTTCCCCCTACGGGCATAGTTTTGGTTAGCCCAGAAGTTTTGTCACGCCCATCTTCTTTAAAACGGCAAAATAAAATGTCCTGTCTTTCTCTTTTCTGATCACTACCTCTATGGGGCTCTTGCGCTTGTGGTCCCCTTTCAAAATACACACACACACGTCTTCTCTTTTGAGTTGAGGTTTCCCCTCCCTGTTGGCGAATGAGACGCCAGCTGGTGGTCCGGCAGTGAACACAAACGCTTTAATTGTCGAGTCAACCATTTCCCAACCCAAATAGCCTTCAGGATGCAGCAATCAGGACTTGGAGGGGAAAATAACAAAGTGAGCTCCTTGGCCGAACAATAAATCATGTCACTGTTATGTATTTATACCCACATGCTCCCAAGCCGGTTATTTAGTCTGACAATTGATGATTGGGCTATTGGACAGTATATGGGCTCTGTGTTAATTCAAAGCCATGAAAATATAAAAGCAATGAAGCTGCTCTTCAATTACATCACTATGAGGTCAATATGCATGCTTTATTAAACAGATTATATTACAGGCTAAGAGATAACTGAAGGTGACATTAGTTTTTATCTCTGAGAAATCAGGAAATTAGTCTCCTCTGTTTGGTAAAAATTGGAAGCACAACAAAGTTGTTAAAGTAAATTAAGACAAGACTGATACAGGTGATATTTTTTTTGTTTTAAGTCTTCCAGACAAGAGTAATGAGCAGAAATATTTTCTCTTTCATGTTTTTAGGTCTGGGCAGCACATAGTTTGCTGCATTTTTAAGAAAAACATCAAATAAATTATTTCAGCATCAACCACTTTGAGAGTCTAATGATAACCTCGGGCTAAAATCCAGCTGAGATGGACATCTTTCAAAAGACAGTATTATGATGTAAACGGAGTATCATGTTTGTAAAAAAATAAATAAAATATTTTAATTTCAATCATAAAAATGGTGTTAAAAATAATGTATACCCTTCATAATAATCAACAAACAATTTTTGTCGGCTTTACAAACATTCAAGGCCTTTTTATTATTGTTCCTTCTGTGTATCCACTGATATTTTGATTATTTAATTTTGACGATGATCTCCAAGTCTTTGAATGTGGAAGGCATCCTTGCTACCAATCCAATTTTTATAGTTTGGACTCTTGTTGGGCCAGTCCAAAACATTAGTATTATTTCCAGTCAGAAGAAACATGTTGGTGAGATTAAAATATTACTTTAAGCCTAATTTTACCAGGGTCATGAATAATTTTTAGCCTGTATGCCACAATGATTAAAATTCAGTATTGACATTTGTTTAAAGGGACGGTATTATGTGTTTTCCAGGGACTTTGTGCCATTTTATAGTACAATCAAGTAACTGTTACCTTCAGTTGTTATAAAAATGCTGTATATATTAAACTTAAATTAAAAGACACTTGACTTTGCAATGTGATGCCTTAAAATTGACCTCTGTCTCTTTAAGAAACTCCTAATCTTTCAGACACTCCTCCTTCAGCACGTCATCACAATAATACTGTTCCATTATGCCATTGATAACTGTTCTTAGGAGCATTGGACGGAGTAGTCTGTATGATAAGCTCAGCAGATGCGCATGTCCACCAAGTGTTTCCTAATTGCTGCTGCTGCTAGTCTGGTGGAGCTTTGTGGTGGAGACATGTGGGAGGGGTGTTCTGTGGGGCGGAAGCTTGGCTTGGGGACTGCAGCTCCAAGGAGGGGCTTTGTGGAAATAGGCAGCGCTTTATGAGAGCAAGCATTTATGCACCCCTGAACGGCTTCCACGGGAAATTCAAGGATTCCTCAAACATGGATGAATGAATTACTCCAGGTATGTTTTTGATAAGGGAATAACATTATACGATGATATAAAGTTAAAAGAGTACATTTTGCTTCGCACCACCCCCACCCCACCATTGTATTCACTTGTGAGCCGTCTTTCTCACTGTAGACTGAGTTGAAATTGTTTTGAAACAGCTTTATCACCTTTCCTAGATTTATTAGCCAAAACAATTGCTTCTCTAAGCTCTGATGCATTTCCACCTTAGCTTTGTGTTACAGTGCCACACAAAGCAGCATACTGCAGAAAACTTTTCTTTATGGCGAGGTTGTCACACTGATGGTTATCGTTTAATCAGGTGTATTGAATAAGCATCATCTAACTCCCAACAGGTGCATTTCTGTTTATCAAATGAATAAAGGACATTGCAGGTCCTCCCTGTGCATGTATAGGTTCTCTCTGGGTTGTCCGACTTTCCCCAGCAGCCAAAAAATATAGCTAAAGGTTCATTTTTGTCTTTAAATTTACCACATAAGTGTGTGCAGTATGTATAGTTGTTGGTCCTGCTTGTCTCTGTGTTGTCCTGACAGATTGACGACCTGTTCAGGATCTACCTCAATCATGATACATTTGGTAAATTTTAAACTTTGAAAATTACCAATACTTACATACAGTTCTTATCAAAGAAATATTTACATTTATGGTCATTTTCTTATTCTTTCTTTCAGTTGTGAATTTAAAGTTCTTGCATTTAAAGCTTCATTTTTAGGACCAAGTGTATCTAAATATTACATTTCTGCAGTTTGATCATATACTTTAATTAGGATTATGTATTTTGTAATTAGTTGAATTTAGCTGTAATTTTGCAACAAAATTGAGCTATATATTGTTGCAAATAAATGCTAGGTTAACTTTGGTTGTGTTCAGGGACTGTATGAATAAGGTCAATTGAACTGTGTTGCTCTTTCTTTTTGTCTGTTGCATTTTAAACCGTTAGGACAGAATGAATGACAGGTTTAATTCTCTGTAATAATTTACAACTTAAAGGCAACAAAATCTGAGCTGACACTGCTGGTACTTAAACTGTCCGCTGAGAGCACTTTTTATGTGTAACTTACTGAAATAACATTTCACAACAAAGTACTGGAGTGTTTTTTTTTTTGTTTTTTTTTTTTGTTTTTTGTTTTTTTTTTTGTTTCAGCTGACCAATAGACTAAGACTAAATGGCAGAAATAATAGCCTCAATAATGAGTTAATCTGCTTGTTTTCAGGAGACTGAGTAATAACAGTGATTTCTGTACTTACAGCATAGTTCTGCCACCAAATGTAGAGTTAAAATTTTGGACCACCACAGCTGTAACAGCAGCATGATGCTGGACCACATAGAGTTTTAAAATGCCCCACGTATTTCTGTACAGTTTCTGCCGTTAAATATTGCTTGAGTCTGACATTATTCTGCTCTGATATCACGGTTCTTGTGCACATTGGGAAACAATGACATTTTTTATGTTTATATTTCCAGGTCTGTATATGCATGGAAAAAGCAGTTAAGATTATGGAAAAAAATTACATTTTCCGACTTTATTCTTTATTTCAATATCTAAATGTTGTGTCCTTCCTTCCTATTGCCCTTTTTTTCTTCCTTCTGTCCTTCCATTCGTGTCTCAATTCATTTTTTTCCTGTCCTTGCCTTCTGTCCTTTCTGCTTTCCATCCTTGACTCCTTCCATTTCTTCCTTCCTTTTGTCCTCTTTTCTATTGGTTTCTTGTTTTTCTAGGTTCCGTATTTAAAGCTGCAGTAGGGAGTTCTGAGAATACTGTGATTTAGCCTGAAAATTTAAACGAGCACACACAACAGGTCCCTCCCCGCCCCACTCTGCAGCTCCTCCCTCACAGCGGAGCCTGCTGTGAACGTGAGGAATTGACAGTTTCCTGTAATGTTAAATTGTTTCTCCACCATTAGCACAGCTGCATCACACTGGCAATGTTGAGCTTGAATGACTGTATATGTTTTGTGGGCGAAAGGTGCGAGTAGCACGTACACAAGTGTGATTGACAATGCTAAGACATTTCTCCTGGCTCTGATTGGTTGTTTCTGTCCTGGAGCGTGTATTTCTGCAAATGGCAATAGAACCACTAGGAGGAGCCGGAGGAGCTTGATGTATTTTACAGATCATCTATCTCAAATTCTATTGTTAGAACATAGTGACAGTTCTATCAAATATCTAAAAGATACATTTTTATAAAAGTTACCTACTGCAGCTTTAAAGCATGCCCATTGCTAATCATTTGCCATCAGTTCCTAGTAAACATTATGATTTTATATTTAGAGTGAATACAAAGGACTGGGAGCTCTGGAAAGCTGAGCTAAGAAAAATATTGTATATTTATATTACATAAACAATATTTAGGAAAGCTTGAGTTTGGACCTACATTTTTGGGTTGCTATTATTAATTTCATATAGAAGCTCAAAACACCTACCAACTGATTTGTTGACACTATAATTGTATGCTCTCGTGCTCCAATATGAAGACTTAAGCAATACCCATTTCATGAGCTGTCATGCTAGGCTAAGCGTAAAGATACACTGCATGGTTGCATCCAGTGGATGGGTTTATTTCATCCTGACTGTATATGGTGTCTCCTCCTGGGTATGGGAGCAGTGAAATTTGGCTGTTAGTTTCTGTATTGAGTGTCAGAGAAACATAAACCCAAGTTTACAGCCCACAGCATCCTCAGGGGACACTCAGCTTCCAGCTGCTGCCCGCAGCCAAGGCCTTAGGTTAGAGAACACATATTAGCTCCATGACTTTTTGTGTTTGTGTGAATGTCCTAAATAGCTGGGAAAAGGTCAGTGAGAGTCTGGATGGGATCTTTGCTCAAATATTGGTTGTTTTGGCTCCTTTTTAGGGGATTTGTACAGCAGTCTGTTCATCTGTGGTCAAGTCCCCTGTCAAGAGCCATCTAAGATGACCAGACCATCTATGTAAACTGGGGATGTCTGAGTCCAATAGCTACAGTGTTGAATGGGTGCCAGTACACTCACTCTGAAGGTCAGACATGTTTTGGTTGGCATTGGCAAGCAAAAAGTTGAACAGCCATGTAGTTCATGACTGCTCTCCCATGAAGGTCTCCTGCAGATGTTTCTTTACAAACCATATTGATTTTAGGTTGTTTTTTTTAAATATATTTTTTCCTCATAATATTTCTCATGGAAATTATGTTTCTATCCTAGGTGCTCTCTCAGTTAACCATTCTCGGGATGACCAGCTACGTTCTGCTCACCCTCACCTCCCTGGGCTTCATCATCGAGCAAAGGTACAGATTGTGCACTGGATTCAGTTTCTAACATCAGCATAAAACAGCTGAAATTATTGAGGGAGATGTACAATGCTGTAGAAGTATTTTATAAAACCTTATCTGTTTCAAATCAAACAAATTTAATTATCAAACAGGGATGAGATCAGTAACAAAAATCAGTTTTCAAATTATGATCTCAAACTAACCTGCCTTTATCTGAAAAGTAATTACCCTCCTTGTTAATTCATGCATTAACTCTGATAAACCACTTTTCCACAATTTCCCTTGCTACACCCAAACCTAATTACTGCCAGACCGGTAGAATCAACAAATCACTTAAACAGAACTTGTCTGACAGCCTGAAGTAGGCTAAAAGATCTTCACCCAATAGCGTTCTTATGTCCCACCCTTGGGACATCACGTTATGCATTTTTTTGCAACACCGTTTTTATGTATATATACATATTATACATCATTGGAAGGCTAACATTCCTGAGATTCTGGTGATATATGTTAATTGACAATATAATCATAACTGTAGACAAAGTAAACGCTTTTGTCAAACCACTTGGAAATGCAAAATGATGTCCAACTCATCATTTGTAGCCTCATATCATTGACAGAACAGAGCCATCTCAAACAAAAACTTTTTTTTTTTCACAAGGGTGCAGCTATGGTACAGGTAAGGTAATATACTCTAATAAAATAGTTTGTCCACAACAAGTCTTATTTTCTCAATCCAACATAATTTGCTGCTGAAAACCTTTGAAATCTCCTTCAGATTCATCCATTTCTCACAAGGTTTTCATCATAACTTCTGTGAGCATGCTCTATTTTTTTAAGCATTTTTTGTAAAAACTGCAGGACATATTAGGAGTTTAAAAGCCTAATGAAATCCAATAACAGATGGAGAAAGAAACTCAGTTTGGAAAGGGACATTTCTAAGGCTTTGGGACACAGCAAAAGCCATCATCTAAAAATGGAGAAAACTGAAAAACTGGTGAACCATACAAGGCACTGTGGGCTTTATTTGCACCAATTAAGGCCAGTGCTCATGATTTAACAATAGGAATGAGACTGGGTAAGCATCTATGGGAGAGTTCTAAGTCAAAAACCACTGCTTACCAAAAAGAGCACAAAAAGTTCATTTCAGATTTGCCAAAAAATTCTTGATCATTGTTTTGAGTTCTCTTTTCAGAATATATTCTCTCAAGTGGTGAAACAAGGTATTCAAAATTGCTGAAAATCCTAAAGGACAATGTCCAGCCATCCATTCATGACCTATAGTTCATGCTGGACAATAATCCAAAGCACCCCAGCAAGTCTACCTAGAATGGTGGAAAAACAAGACAAAAGGTAAAGGGTTTGGAGTGGCATAGTCAAAGTCTGGCCTTAAATCTTATTGAAATATTGTGGTATGACCTTACACAGGCTATCTGTGTTTGAAAAATCTGCAGTGTACCTCATTACAACAATTTTGCAAAGAAGAGTGAGCCTAGATTTCTCCACATGGATATCAAAGATAAGCAGTTATTGCAAATGTTTGATGGCAACTGTTAACATCAACATAAGTTATTCAGTTTCCAGGGAAATTACTTTTTCACATAGAAACAAGTTGGTTTTGATAGATTTCTCCTTAATGAATTAAATCATCAGAATGTCTTTGTCTGATAGTAACATTTGTTTGATTACGTGAAACATTTTATCACAAGTGTGACAAAGTGAAAAAAGATTGTAAATCTGTTACTGTTGTCTGGTTTCATGTGTCCTTATCTTCAGGCCATCATCAGCTTTCTTGGAGACAGTTCGCTGTGTCATCATGGTAGTACTTATGCAGTACAACTACTTGAGGTCCCCCATGCCTTTACTCTCTGTCCCCTCAGAGGTAAGCTAAGCTACCGGGTGCTACAGATTAAGATAACACAGGCATAACTAAACATGTTGCTTTTTCTATTCCGCATGTTGTTTTTCTTTGACAAACCTTGGCACCTCAAATGCCTTCCATTCAATTCAGCCTTAGATGTTTTGGCCAAAGGTTTTGGTATGTTAGGCTACTGGCAGCATATGTTTTCTTGATTTGCTGGCTTCAGACAATGGAAAGTTTCAAGCTGCAGAGGTCTAGCAAACATATTGTGTTTTTCTTTCTCTTCTAACTCATATACTTAATTTATCAAGTTTCACATGTCTTCTCACTGCTTTTTTCTATGTGTAGCTGTGTTTTTCTGAATCTGTCAAAAAATTTTGATGTAAAAATTTGATTGATTTTCCCTTGATGTATTGACAGCTGCGTAGTCTAGCAGCTACCATTACTCATGCATACAGTCATTTCATGGTTTCTGCATCAGGGTCAAAGGCCACCAGCCTCTTTGCTTCTGTCTATAGAACACTATGGATATATCTGTGCTCAAAATATAAGCAGTCCAACAACACTAACCAGACCAGTCTCTGTTTTTTGAGGAAATTATATTTCTATATGGAATATACTTTACTAAATGTGCAGGAGAATAACAGAAACCCAATAGATCCAACGTTCATGACATACATTCTGCTGATTCTGTGTTCAAACAAGTCATTAATTGCCTGGGCTGTGCTCAAAATAATAATAGTCTGGAGTTTATTTAGTGAGGTCAGTCATTCGGTGGTGAGAAGTGGCCCTTATTTAAAGATGAAGGCAGTAAATACACATCACCTAGAATAACATCCTACTTTGATTTAGACGTTAATTGGAGTGTGGAAAACATATAAAGAAGTGCAGAAATCTACAGGCTTCTGAGCTAAGATGCTTTTAAATGGAAACCAAACCCAGAAAGACATGGAAAGAAAACAGAAACTAAATGACCAAACCCACTCATGCACCGTAGGACTCTAAAAGCTGGTTAATTTTTTGCACTATGCTGTAGCACTAAGGTAACATTTCAAGCTATTGCTCTTTATCAGAAAAGGGAACTATGGTGTAGGGCCTTTTAAAACTACAAATTGACTGAATTTGAAACAGAAAAGAAACAATTATTTCTACTTCTGCCTAAATAATATAACATTAATTATTACAGTTATGATGTCTACTATATGTTATTTGGATTTTTATAGATAGAATTAGGCAAAAAGATGGAATAAACACATGGGTTGGTTATAGTTTGAATCCTTTTTCTATCTTTGTTTGAGTAGCAAAACCGTGGGAGCCTTTAGATCACTGTATGTGCAATCTCTTTAATATTCCTGTTAACTTCATGGCTAAGGCTTGGAAAATGTCAGTAATGTCCATTATAGAACATTCAAAAGCACCACTCTGTAGCGTGTAGCCACCTCATGTCCACCTATTTCAGCTGCGCAGTGAAGCAGTCCCCTGATCAGAGCATAAGGAGATGATTGGGGGCATGAAAAGTATGGTTACCTGGTTAAACGGTATCTTCTCAGTGCATCTTTAAATCAGCTGATTTTCAGTGTTTCTCTGTAATATGAACAATAAATATTACTCCCGTTAACTACAGCTGTGAATAGTTCATATAACTTTAGCCATGTGAAGCTATAGCTTTACAGATAATTGGGTTGAGGTCATTCTTTAGGCTCCGTCTTTCATGAAATGCATCAGCAAACTATGATTCAAATATCTCTGCACTCCCAGCTTACCTCAGCTATACAGCTGCAGTCGACTCCGATGACAGATCCACCCATGCTTGCAAAGCATATCTATGGTTCATGAGGCTGGTTAAATGCCCCTTGAGATTATTTTGTCAAACAGGTGAGTCTTTTGACCCCTCAAAATATAACACCTCCTGTAAATGTCCTGAGAGAAACTAATTGTGTGTGACAGCATGTCAAGTTTCAGAGTCCTGTGTGTATAAAGATGCAGATAGTGGTTAAAGTAATAAAATGTTAGCCCACAAAGCTTTTTTCCACTTGCTGACAGCATGTCCCAAAGTCCTACTTGGAATTGAATATGTACGTAAGTGACAACATAGAATAGTTAGTTTATTTTAGTAGAGGGTAGAGTGCCTTCTTTGACTTGGGGTCCTGCCCCAAGTGAAGGACTTTAAGTATCTCAAGGTCTTGTTTAAAAATAAGGGGAAAATAGACCGGAAGATCAATAGGCGGATTGGTGTGGTGTTAGCAGTAATGCGATCGCTGTACCGGTCTGCCATGATGAAGAGAGAGCTGAGCTAAAAGGCAAACCTCTTGACTTACTGGTCAGTCTACATGCGATCCCTCATCTATGGTCATGAGCTCTGACTAGTGCACGAAAGAATGAGATCACGGATACAAGTGGGGATATCCCACTGGGTGGACCGGATTAACCGGACGATAATAGATGGATGGATGCTTACGTCCTCTCTGGCAAGCTTAAGTCGGGCCTTTATTTATTTATTTATTTTTTAAAGAAACGTTTCCTCCTTGCACAACTCCCATAAAAAATAAACTTTCACAGTCACTTTTTGCGTGTACATCTATGTGCTTTCATATCAGCAGTAGCAAGAAGTTGATTTAGGTCCTGTGATAAAAGTTTAAAGTTTTTGGAGACTTTTTTGTTATTTTTTTTTATCATTTTTGCAGTCTGCTTTCACAGTGAACTTGCTTGGATGTTGGCAGTTGCTTTGCTTTACTGTTGTCCACATGGGGGAATGAGTGATTTCAAATGCTTGTAAGACCTCTTTAAATCCCTTACCAGACCAAAAGGTGCTGGAATCGTCTTTCTAAGGCGCCTGATGGCTCTTTTAATATCATCTTGGTGTACATTCTCACTTGAATGTTGAGAATGAACACCAAACTAAATCTCTGAGGTTTAAAAGGGGCAAACCTCCTTAAAAATGCTGTGTAATGATGCCTGCATCATGAATAACTGATGCGATACCTCTGTAATTTTCTGTGAGCATAAATGTTGGTGTGGTCTAATTTATTCCTAACTAGAAATTGCAATTTTCATTACATTTCACAGATCTGAAAATGTCTTTTATTTATTTTTTCTTTATCTATAATTGATTTTTTTTTTTTTTTTTTTTTAGTTTTCTTAAAGCTGATTCATCTGTCCAAATATATTAGAAAAACTAAGGCTTGTCACAGAGTATTCTAATTGTTTTTTTACATTTGCATATGATTATATTGTTTTAGTATGTTTTAGTATTTAAAACTCGTACATGAGCATCTTCAAACAATTCCTGGCCGAAGTTGTGTTCCCCTGGTGTGTCGCAGCCTGTTTTCTCCCGATTGTGTGAGCTGTGTGGTCTGTTTTGTGTGAGTGAAACGCGTTTGAGCCGGGTGCTAAGTCCTGCCCCGCAGCCCTGTGATCTACGAGGCCAGATGCGTCGCCCAATTGACCATAAAATTGGCGTGCCTTTCTGGCTCTGGCAGCTCGACTGTAGATGGAGGCTGACCTCTCATTATTTGCCCTCCCTCCGCTCCAACTGCCTCTTTTTCTCCCTGCACAGCCCTGACTGCTTGATGTCCCGGCCGGCGTGAATCAGAGCAACACTTATGGAAACAATTAGTCTCGTCTGCCACTAACTAGCTCAGGCCATTGAGATTTGCCATTGCCTCTTTTACGTCCTTTGACTCCACATCTGGGCTGCGAAGGTGTTCAAATGACAACCCAAGGTTTTCCCACCTTTTCTTTTTTTTTTCTCACCATAAAATCTAATAAAACTGAATTAATTCTTTTTAGAAAGCGACGCCTGAAATGCAGTGCATAAGCAGGCAGCTGGAGAGCAAAAAGGCCTTTTGATTTATGCTGTACATGCTGCTCGGCTGTGTCACTGTGCAGATGTTTCTTTAAGTGATTCATTAGGGCTCATTTCAAGTCGCAGTACATCAGGTTTAGCTGGATAACTGTCTTGCTTGCAGGTGGGGGCTCGAAGAAAATCCTCGCAATTTATTCAGAATGGTTTCTGACATCTTTCCTTCTCTTTGTTCAAAAGTACAGCAAAGAAAAAGAAATTGAATCCACCCCCAAATTTTGGGCTGTTATAAAGATATATGATTCTGAAGCTCTTTGTTACGAGGAGGGTTTTGAAGTTGGGCCAATCAATTAACAGTCTGTAGAAATAGAGAGGGGGCAATTCAGATTTAATTGTGTTCAGACTCACTGTACATTTGAAAGAAAGGGGAAAAAAAAAAAAAAACCTACAAAAACTAGGTCGGTTTGTGGTCCTTCAAAACCAGTGGTGTGATATACTGCACCCTTAAAGCTCACAGCGGTATTTATAGTGGCTCTGGAGATTTCCCTTGTAAAGCTGCAGGCTTGACCTGTAAACCAGGGCTGCCTCTCGCTCCCAGCCGCCCATTCGCCACTCAAAAAAAAAACCCATGTCTGCGCAACTTATGATAATGTGTGTGAAAGAGTTAGGGTGTGTTTAGTCATATTGGCACCCTTGGTAAAGATATGGAAAATGCCTTAAAATATATTAATATCTTGTTGCAGCAGCATGATCAACCATCCAACCTTTAAGAACATTTCACTATTAAGTAATTGCATTTGTGTTCATCCCCTTTACTTTTAATACCCCTAAATAAAATTTTTACAGTAAATGGAGACCACCTAAATATAAAACCCTATGTCGGGAAAACTTAACACTGCTCTGTTTCCATAGTGAAGCATTTTAGCATGTTGTGGGGATGCTTTTCTTCAGCAGGGACAGGGCAGCTGGTTGGAGTTGATGGGGAACATGGCTGGAGGTAGAGACGGAGCAATCCTAGAAGAAAATCTGTTAGGGGCCTCAACAGTCTGAAGACAGGTAGAGGATGACTTTTTAGCAGGATGACAACAGCCTCAGACATACAACCACAACTATAATAATCAGGATTGGTATAAAAGCCTAAGCATGTGTTATATTGGCCCAGTCAAAGCTCAGTACCAAATCCAATTTAGAATTCATGCTGATGTTAACAGGCACTGTTTTGCCTATCTGATTCAGTCTGAGCTATTTTGACATATTTCAATGTCTATAAGTCCAAAGCTGGTACAGTGGCTGTTTATTTGTGATTCAGTATTCACAGATTTTTCTGTGGAACATCATTCCAAATTAATTGTGGATATTTGATTATTTGGGAGAAGGGGTGCATAATACATATCTAAAATATATATATTTTTAAAATGCAGCTTGGGAAGCTGCAATACCTAGATGCAATGCTACTTTACATGCTATTGGATGCCATTTGCAAAACAGTCAATCCAAGAGCACCATTAATTTTCCTTGACACTGATTGGTTGTTGCTGTTGGAGTGGAGATGAGGAAGACTGTAGATATTAGCTTCTCCTGTATTGCCAAGGTGGTTTCCGCTGTGCGTATTAATACATATTAAGCTATATATGGTGCTTGAACTATTAAAATAGACAGTTATAAGCTTTTTTTTTTATGGGGGATCTAAAGTATTTAGCTATTCATGAGAAGCTGTGGTCGCTAATCTCCGTGAATACTGGGGGTCCACTCTATAGACATACCCCAAAAGACTTGGAGCTGTAATTGCAGCAAAAGATGTTTCTATAAAGTCTTGAATCTGAGGTCTTGGATATACCGTTTATATTTTGGACTTTTTTCCAACAGGTTCCTTACACTTTATCATTCTGTAAATGTTTTGTGTTGATACATCACATTAAATCCTAGTAAAATAAATTAAAGTTTGTGGCTGTATTGAGGAAAAATACATTTTTTGAGCTACTGTTAATATCAACCACTCTGAATGATTAAAGACCATAGTTTTCATTTGAGATAACTATGAAACACAGCAGTGGAGGAGTAATTATTTGGGCTTGTTTTTAGACACAGAACCTGCTCATTGAGTGTCTTCTTTATACAAAAAGGTTCTTAAATGTAAAGTGTGAGGCCATCTGTCTGAGAGCTATTCCTCTGCCCAAACTGGTTCATCCGAGCAATAAAGCAACCTTTTAAAGCAGAGAATGCCAGTATTTATCCAAAACAATATGACAGACCTACAGTCATACAGAGAGTAAGTACTGGGCATTATTGCAGCTGAAGGTGGCTCTACAAGCTACAGAACATTAGGGTGTACTAAGTAATGTAACCTTTGTGTATTGTCAAACAATTTTAAAACTTAATGAAAAAAAGAAAAAAACTAGATCACTTATAATTGACCTGATGAGTTGAATTCGTTGAGATGAAACAGGGTGTAGCAGGATGGTAATTTGTTTGTAAAGCCGTTGTAGTTTATTGGATGGTAATGTCTTGCTTTAATTTGTGCCAGTGGCTGTGTGTGAGGGCACATTTACTGCGATAGTCTGTAAATGTGGTGGCATGCAGGTTGTAATAATGTAACCCAGGATGGTGTGCTGTGTGGGCTCCTGGTTTTGCCTTAAGGCACATGAAAACAAGCTCCAGAGTAGAGCACAGACATTGTGCATTCAGCAGCAACTGTAGAACTTTTCTCTTAAATGACCACTAGCTGTTAGTGAAGCCGCAGCAATTTACAAGGAGAGTTCATAAAAAATACACCTGTCTTTGGTTGAGAGAGACAGTGTTTCTTACACATTTATGCCAACAATAGCTTAACCATTAATTAACTTCAAGAGTTAGAGCTGCTTAAATTGTCTTCCTTGTATTTTTCTTTTTTTAGTTTTACCCTAACAGAATAATTAAGAAGGCTCTGGTTTGTTGTTCTTTTATGATTTACTGAATTGTTTTCTTGCAATTAAAGAGTTTATGGTGTGGAATAATAACTCATGCAAATTAAACACTTCAGAAGCAAATTTATAACAATGTAAACCTTTTTATTTTCAAGTATTTATTAAAAGAAACCTTTTCAAACCAAGTTAGATTTTCCATCTTTTCATCCCTGTGCCTTTTTCCAATCAAGAACCATCTCTGACAGAGTTTAAATGGAAAAATAAATGCTTCCCAGCCAAAAGTAGAGGTCAGAATAATATTATTAAAGTCATACCTAATACAAAGGCTTCACCTCAGCACCAAAGGACTTTATCTTCAACTTTATCCGTCTCTAGAAATGCCAAATCCCACCCTGTCTTTTCCAGCATCCTTGCTGATAAGATTGTAAAGGTTAAAAGGTTTCTGTTGTCTGATCGCATCTTTTCAAATCACTGAAACTCAGGTGTGGGAGGTTAGCTGGATCTCCTTTTTTTTCTAATGCAGGAATGAATAGTAGCAAAAGGCACTGAGGTTAACAGGCTTCTTTAGAGCTATGGAAACTCAGTGAGCATGACATCATTTGAGAGCTCACAGGAATGGAAAGGAAATCTCCTCCCAGGGAGAAAATGGGAATGGAAGAGGGGAGTTGAAATAGGAACGCTGGGTTGGACCGTTCTGTTGAAGTAAACAGCGGGGTGGTTTTGCATATACACACAGTGTGAAATATTATCAGTCAATGTGCAGGGGTTCATGCCCGTCAAAGAGTAACCGCTAGGTTTATGCTGTCACACTGGTTGCCAGGTAGAGCCATGAAAATCCAACAGCAAGTGGCCTTTTGGGAGTTTTTTTAGCCTAATTTAGTTTGGCTTCTGTGGAGTTATAGTCTTAATATGGCCAACTTTGACTTGCTCTTAATTTGTCTTCCTTTTTTGTTCTTTATTTCGCACAAAAAAATCACCCAGTTTGCAAAGCAGCGTTGGAGCTGCAGCTTCAGGCTGATTGAGCCTGACAGAAACTCCTTTGAAATTCACATAAAGCAGAAGCTGCTTATAAATCAAAGCAAATGATTAGACATATTAATATCCAGTTAAGAATTTTACAAATTTCTATTTGCTGAAAATCTAGCAAAAATTCTGCTGAGAGCTGGCTTAGCCACTTTTTTTTTTTTTCTCCACAATATTTCCAGCTGCAGCATCTTGCCTGAAGAGAAGAAGGAGCAGTCAGAGCAGTAGCTACACTTTTTACTCTGTTGAATAATCTTTAATTTCCATTTGATTAGATCTTCAGCCATTTGGTAGCAGACATCTTGGATCTGCTACCAAATGATGTCAACCTAACTAAAAATCAGAAGTTAAGGGTTTGCTTGTCAGCTACCAAAGGATGCAAAATAATCTTAAAACAGTGGAAGTCCTCTAGACTAATAGTTCGTAAAGTTGGGATCGGGATCTCACTTGGGGTCATGAATTGTAAGTCTCGGGTCTTGAGAAACTAACCTTAATACTTGATGAGGGGAAAAAACATATAAATTTTAGAAATGTAGTTAAAAATTTAAACCAGGACTTCAAAATAAATATTGAATATACTGGCTGTTGATGCTGATTGTATTGTCATTTTATAATTGTTTTTTAGCTCGATATAAATGCTTACAAGTACCTTCAACCAAGACTGGGAGTCATGACCCTCTTACATTTTTATTTTGTGGGTCAGAAGCTGGGAATTTTGGGAACCATGGCTCTAGGAATGTATTAGAAAAAAATGGCTACATGTTTGTGGGTCACTTACAAGGCTATGAATAGAAGAGGACAACTTAGAGGTTAATATTGAATTGCATTGTAGGGCCCCATTACTGGGTGTTTTGTTGGACTTTTGTTTCCGCATTTTTGTGTTGCTGGTCATTTTTAATTTTGACTTTTGCTATATTTTCTTGATGTTGATGCTAAACAAGGGCAGTTACTGTTGTTGCATGTTTGGAACCAGTACAAATGTAGAATACTTTTAGTTTTTGTTGCTATGATGCCCACTGTTAAGGATGAGGGACAATCTGTGAGGCTGTGGGCCTGTTTCTGTTCCCTTGGCAACCTTCTTGGAGTGCCTCTGATCATGAAGTGCTTCAAACAACATTCTAAATAAAAATCTGGTGCCTTTGGCAAACAAAACTGAATAGAGGTCAAATGGATAATGACTCGAAGCAAATGATCAAGTCAATACAGAAATTGTTTCCCAAAATCAAAATCTACCTTCTTCAATAACCACCACAGTCCCCAGAACTAAGCCCTATAAAAAACCAGACAGATTTTTTCCACACAGAGGCCCTGACCTCTGCAGACATTGGCTTGTTAAAAAAGCAAGTTGGGATGCTCATCTGCTTTGTGCATACAGTTAATTATCTGCTTCATGATAGCTCCCTCTGCCCAGCTGAATATCAGATCTCTTTATTTTCTAATTTTCCAACTTTAAAATAGAAGTTCTGATCCTGTTTCAGATTGTCTTATCCAAATAAACCGTAACTTTGCAATCCATCTTTGTTTACCGGTTTTGTTGTGGTGCCAGTGCCTTGACTCGCGCTGACAGAGATGGATGAGCTGATTGTCGTTGATTAGTGCCTCATTGGACTGCCCAGAAACCCACCCATGTGGCAGGAAAACAAAATGACTTCAAGAACATTTGGCCCCAAACTTCTCAACTTCAGAGTCAGCTAGTGTTCTTCTGTATAGGCGAGCAGATTGAAGGAGCCTGAAAAGATGTCACTAACAGGTCATTGGAGACACATTGCACTTAAGGGATGTCGCCTCTTTGGTCCACAAAAATGCTAAAAAAATCTTTACTTTTGCAATTTTTAACCTTCCATCACAATCACATATTTGAAGTGCTATAAAAAAGTATTTACCCTTTTCCAGATTTATCACGTCTTAGATTTTTTGTTGCACATAAATATCTCATATAGACAAACACAATATAACATCAGAAAAAAATTAGCAGAATAAGATAAAATAAATATTGCTATGTAGTGTTTACGATAAATGGCAGGAAGTCTTTTCACATCACTTTTTAGGGCTTTTGGCCAACTCCTCTTTGCAGAATTGCTCAAATTCTGCTACACTAAATGAATGACAGTTTAAGGCAGGGGTCGCATTAACAATATTTTCTGTATTTGACTGTTTCTTTTAAACGGTGATGGAAAAATGTGAAGGCTATCTGTCATTTTGACAGTTTACAATTCACACACCAGACCACTTGGAGCAGACTCGTAGACTTTTTCAACTTCATGCACAGAGTACATCACAGAGGTAACTAAATCAATCGATTAAAAAAAATCCTATTTGAGTATCATCTCTGGCCTGGACTCAGTGCATCTCACAATCCAGGAGCAGACAGAGGGTTGAAGAGTTATGGAAGGTTCTGGTTCCTAAGCACATTCAAAACTGTCTGAAGTGGCGCTTGTAATTTTAGTCTCCAGTGTGGCAGCAGAGCATGGATTTGAGTTTTTCACTTAGTAAATGACATCATTTGAAAATTGAGTTTGGTTTTTATTCAGGTTATCGTTGTCTGATATTAAAATGTATTTGATGATCTGAAACATTTAGTTTGGTTTAAAGCAAAAAGGTGGGTAATACTTTCACATCGCTGTTGTTTTGGTTTCGTCGTTACCTTCTACATTTCTGCAGCCCGGTGTGTTCTTTACTTCCATTTCAGTCACCCAGGCATCTCTGGTGAATGATGAGATGCAAAGTGAATTCAAGACACATGAAAATAGTCGTCCTTTGGGTTTTTATCTCATGTTTTCAATATGGCGTGGTAATCTGCATGAGTTGTTGTTGACCCTGCATGTCGTCCTGTAAGAGACACAAAGTACACTTCTGCAAATACCAGATGTTTGAAGGAAAAACATCTAAACAACTGTAGCATTTTAAACTGGCACGCCATCAGACTGCTTTGTGTTTTGCTACGCTTTCACATGAAGCCACTGCTGTTTAACATGTGTTTTGTCTGGCTGCTCCATGTCCGTCTTTCTGCGTTGAGTGTGTGGGAGTGTAACTGCGATATTTCTCATGGCAGCGTTTCAGATGGAGCTGCACGGAACCTCTGGTGGGACATTAACCTGCTCAGCGTATCCTTCCTGAGTCTGCCCTGCATAGAGGCTGTAGATCTGCTCGTAATAATAGGAAGTGCTCCGTGTGTGAACAGAGCTGACTGAAACTTTTCCACATTATCCCTAAGCCTTTTTAAAAGAACTTATGACAGTTATTTCTTTCATCTATGCATTACTAAAAGTGGTCACATTTACAGAAGGCGTTTGTGCTTTTTTAAAATTAAGTAATTAAAATATTTACAGTAATTTATAGTGAAATTCACAGAATTTATGTAAGCTTTCCTTAAATCATTTTCCCCTCAAATGTTATTGGGAATAACCTGTGTAGCTTTGCAGATTAATTGATAATTTGCTTGTTGTCTGCCTTACATTGGGTGATATGCTAGATATGATGGGGCCGTTGATGGTCACAAACTTTCTGCACTCTTCTAGAGGTTTTTGCGCTTTAGGCCAATTCCATTAATAAATGCATTCATTTCATTGCCAGTATCCATTTTCAGTAGAGTTGCTTGGTTTTCCACATGAGATTTGACTTGATCCTTATTTCTTTACATTTTGCTTGTAAGAAGTTGGGATTTCTTGTAATCTTTTAAAGTGGCTTTGATTAACTTTTTGAAGCTCTTTCTCTGTACTTTAGCTCTTCTGCTGCCATTTCTTTCATTCTGAGCAGAGAAGCATTGATCAGAGCCTTGTGGTCGATTTGGAGTCTCCAGTTTTTGTGAAGCATTGATTTTTGAATACAGAGTTTGTCCGATTCAATTTCCTCTTTGATTGTAGTGTTCAACCTTCCCGTTATCTGTTAAAAGTCTCACACTCTAAATCTGTCTCAATACGTCAAGAAAACACAATTTCTTTTATTTATTTATTTATTTATTTTTAGTGTCTTACATCTTTGGTCTGCCTCTAAATTAAAACACCTTATTGGTTCTGAAAATACGAGTCTTTTTCACTCAGTTATAGCGTCCACATCAAAGAGTGTCAGGTGAACCTTGCATCTGATACAATCACCGATCAGTAAAAAGTTTTAATTTTTCGGTTTCTGACCATATAGTTACCAGACAGAGCTGATCAAGCTGAAAATGGCCAAAGGTCTAATGTTTCAGCTTCCTTCCACACATGTCTGCCTGTATGGGAAACATCCCCTCAGACAGGCAGGACATATCATCCAGACAGACAGGAAACTGAAGCCACAAATATAGTCTCTGTTCTTTACTGTAAACATTATTGTAAATATTTCAAAAACTCTTGGTTTGTAAGGAAACAACAGATTTGTAAGATTACATTCACATATTTAAAAATTCCACCATATTCATTGTTTCACAGTGGATTTGTCTCTGTTTTCTACTGAAGTTGCAGGAGGAATCAATGGGAAAGAATCATTTAGAGACTAAATCAAAATAGAAAATCCATTAATCACAGAGCCCCAGTCATGCAGCACTGCAATAAATGTGCAAAAACTACATTAGATGTGTTCTGCTGCATTTATACATGATTAAAATGCTTGTTAAATAATGTTTTGAAATGTCTCATTAAAGTTTAATTTGAAAAAGTAAACCAGATTTTCAAATAATTTAATTCTGAACTTCATCTTGCTATAAAAGACATACAATTCTGTATGGTATCTTAACATAAAACCCTTTGTTCTGAATGTGCTGAAGGAACATTTTTTTTTCAAATTTGGGTTAATACTAAAGCTCAAAATCTTACCAGTGTTATTTTCTTGGTGTTGTCTTTTTTGCGTTTTCATGTAACACTCTGCCTGCCTTAATAAGTTGCATCATAAATCTCCCAATTAGCTAAATATAAAGATAAATGTCAATCAACGTGGGCATAATAACTCATTTAAAAGCATGAATTTATGTATTTCAGTCATGAATGATGCTGCTCAGAGCTCTTTTTTCCCCATTTAGTGCGCTTTTACCTTTGTAGCTCTTTGGTTTGTCCCTACTTATTATGTACAATTTTAATACGATGCTTGAGTTGCAGGTTCCTAAATTTCCTAATAATCTTGTTTGTTATTTTTTTAAAAATATACTAGTAAGTCCAGCAATTATTCAAACTGTTATTCATTAGAAATTTCAAATGGTTAGGAAGCATTTTGTATACAAGAAAGAAACAGTCGTTTGATTTCAAACATCTCTTCAGAACACAATTGCTGTTGTTCAGCCCATTCTGACAAATCCTTATAAAGAAGTGCATGCAATCGGTGGTTTTACACTTTATGTCGCTGAAACTTTGTGTATCAAGACTCAGAATGCCTGGTCAGGAACTGTTGAGAAACGTACTTCAGTGGTTTATTTCCACAGATTCAGCACACTACACCCACCTCCGCAGAGCATTGTGAATTATCTTCCAGTACAGTTCAGGCCGGGTCTGGTGGACTGTCGGCAGCCATATGGAGAGGGAGCTCTGGAAACATCCCATTGCAGGTCATATATCACACGTCTGACAGCAGCCATTCTGCCTTGTTTTCATTTCAATCACGAGTGCAGCTGTGTTGGAGAGCAGTGAGGTTCTGCGATGTTAACCCACTGAAGGCTGGAAGTTTATTTCCATGGGTACTGAAGTGGGTGTTTACAGGATCTCCTTGATGCTGGGTGTTCATCAGCGGCGTCTAGCGTTGCTCATATTAATTGGATGTTGCCAGAGTGAGATTCTCACTGTTTAATCCTTCAGAGCAAATAACTCTGGATGATATTTGAGCTTGTTTAGGATATTTTACTTTACATGCAGCTCCAAAAAGTACCGTAGATGTTCACTCAAAAACAGACCCATCCTTTTCAACATTTTGATGAATTTAAAGAGAAAATTTTTCACATCTGGGGTGTAATGATTCTTTTTCTGTTGACAAAATGGTACAGTATTGACTTCACAAGAAAGAGAAATTTTAATGATATTTTGAAGAAAACTGCACTCACACTGTTTCTCATCCTGTCATACATAGATCTATTGAAACACACTTTGTTACCTGGGTCTAAGGTTCGAAACTTTAGCAGATTTTCTGGAACATTAGGTCCTTACAGAGCTTTTAAAGTATGCTTGTCACTTTTGAAGTTCTCCTTGTTTGAATAGTTTGTGGGCATTGGAATCAAAGGTGTGGAAATCAGTGTTCTGCTGTACTAACAATTAACTGAATGTCTGGGAATAAAGTTACCATCCCCTGTATAGAACCCCCAAGTCGTGTCACATTAGTCAAAATTTAAAAGCAAGGCATGTGATCAGTTTCTCTTTCAGTTTCAAGCATCCAGTATACCGAGGTCAGTGAAGCATTTGGTGTGAGAGCAAGAAGTGTAATTAAGTCACTGCTACAATATTTATTTTGTAGCAGTGGCAGTATACATGTGAGTGGTGTGGCTCTCATGCAGCAGAAAAAAAAATCAGTTTCAGCCAAACTTGCTGCTGGTCACTTTTGCTGCAGTGTTAAATATGTTCTGAGATGATGCTGAAAACATTATTTTCTTATGGCATTAGGTCTTCCTATGTCATTGAAAGGAAAAGCAGATATAGTTTGACAAGGGTGCAATAAATATTTTTTTTATTGTTTTTAACAATACAGTAAAGGCTTCACAAATCACAAGTTTCCTTTTAAAGATCAAGTAGAAAGACTTGTCATCAGTGCACCGTAATCCATTCCAGCTTTGTCTTTTTCAACTGACTGCAGTCTTCAGACATTAATGTGCTCCCAGTAGCCAAAACATCAGTGAAATAACCCATTTTTGTTTTCTCACCAATATGGTAAATGTTTCTTGAATCTCTACTTGTTTTTTAAAGGATCTTTGTTTATAATATTATTTTGATTTTGTCTGGTTTATTTCAGAATTTGAACTTCAGATGATCAAATACAATTCTGGATTAGAACCCTGAATCTTCTGTTTGCAAGGCACCAATGCTAACAACTGCTCCACATTACACCCTAATGTACGATTTGAATATCAAGAAACTTGACCAATCCTTCTCTCACCTCTTAAGATTTTTCTTTGAGCTGCATTACAGCAACCTGACCACATACTCTCACTGGCTACGTTAAGGTCAACAAAGTAGGAGAAACCTCTTAGAAAAACCACATACTGTACTTAAGGCATTTTGCATTACTACTCTTTGCTAAATTCCCTTTGCACAAAACCAAGTGAGTGTGAGTCGATCCGCTGACCTCTCTTCTTTGGTAAAGAACATGGTGCTTATTTGTGGACGATCAGACCTGCTTCCTTCCACATGTAATCTGTCCCACATGGACTTCCTCAGAGTGTATTAAAATGTAGCTCAGATGGAAGATAAATGAGGAACGATGAACAGAAGAAAAATAGGTGCTCTCCACATGCGGCTTTGATGGAAGCTCCTTGTCATGTTCTGGTCTCCAGTTTGAGTGAAACATGATTTGCGTGGTTTTGCCAAGTTTTCGTTATGCTCTCAATCGTTGTCCATCACATTAAAAAAAAAAAAAAAAAAAAAAAAAAAAAAAAAAAAAAAAAAAGACATCGTGCAGATTGTCATTCTGGAACTCTTCCATCTGTTTTGACTTCAAGGAATTTGGATTTTTAGCCACTCAGGTTTGATTTGGATTTAGTGGATTTCATCTAATTTTTGATGAAAGCATAGTGATCTTTAACTCTGGGCTTTTTCAGGTCCATTTGTGAATTATAACACAAAACCACAAACATAAAAAAAAAAAAAAAAAAAAAAAAAAACCCCAAAAAACTGAAATGCAGTGAAAAACATCCCGAGAATCTTAGCTGCTGCTGGATTAGTCATTACATGAGTAATATTTTTAGTGGAGAAACCTCTGTTAGGTATCCCTTGTTAGTTTTTGTTTTTCTTTCATTTTTTTTTTTTTTTTTTTTTTATGGCAGATCTGTTAAAACTGTTTGCTTTTTTTCCTTTTTTTTGATTCCTGATATAACAAAAATGCAAAAACTTTTGAGTTTTTGTTTTGATAACCTTATCTGACAGATTAGATTATTCATTATTATTAAATACATGTGTGAGCAAGAGAATTAGCCTTGTATGAGACAGATTTTCCAACATAGACCCATCACTGATACATGAAGAGTTCAACATTTTAACGATGTTAGTCAAGTCTATAATTGATTTTTTTGAATTTGGGGAAAAAATGACCTGTTTGTGTGATGCTAAAAACGACTTTTTATTAAAACAGGAAGGGACCTTGAATGGCTGCAGGTATGCTTAATTTTGTGCCTAGCTTTCATAGTTGTCTCTAAAGAACTTTTCCTTGCAATTCTAATTGTATAAGTTTACTCTAAAAATTATTGTAAAGGGAAAAAAAATGCATATTTTTCCTTGCAGTATAGATGGTTTTTATTGTCATCTGTAGTGTATCAAGTCTAAATGTACTGCAAAATACTGAAATTGATTAGAACTGTGACAACTAAGAAAAATGTACATTAAGCACTGAATAATAGTTGTAGTAGTAATAATAATAATAATAATAATAATAATAATAATAATAATAATAATAATAATGTGTTTTCTGTCTGAACTTTCAGATTTTGAATTGTTTCCTTTTAATTATTCAATTCACCTGTACCATAAACTACTAGTTGCCTATAACTGAGATAAATTAAAAATATATATAACTATTTAAGGAAAGATTTAAAATATTTTTAAAAAATCATTCTGGAAATAAAAAGAAAAACTTATATCTGTGCATTTTAAATAAAATTAAAATGCAATTTTGTGCCAAAGTGATACTAGTTTTGCCCAGAGGTGTGGACTTGAGTCACATGACTTGGACTTGAGTCAGACTTGAGTCATTACTATTATAACTTTAGATTTGACTTAAAAAATTTTAAGAGACTTGACTTGGACTTTTATGCCATTGACTTGGGACTTGAATTGGACTTGAACCTGTTTATTTAAAAAGACTTGATATTTTACCCAAAATCTGAAGTTTAAAACATATATTATTTAAAATGTGTATTT
This sequence comes from Anableps anableps, assembly GCA_014839685.1. Classification (NCBI taxonomy): domain Eukaryota; kingdom Metazoa; phylum Chordata; class Actinopteri; order Cyprinodontiformes; family Anablepidae; genus Anableps; species Anableps anableps. The sequence goes on from CM026072.1 coordinate 6,610,474, forward strand.
ATTCTGGAAAATTATAGTTCAAAGGAAGACAAATCCTGCAGCTAATTTCAATTTAATCGTACAATATGGAGGTGGAATTTTAGAATTAAGTTCACTTACACATATTTCATCATGATTTGAGATAAATATAGATTTTAAAAAAGTACACATGATGTACTATTTTAAAATATAATTACAACATTGTAGAAAAAAGACTTGAAAGGACTTGAAATTCCAAGTTTCAGACTTGGGACTTGACAGTTGCCTGTCTTGACTTGACTCTGACTTGACTGACTGTGCTTGAGATTTAACTCAGGACTTGAGGATAAACACAGTGACTTGGTCCCACCTCTGGTTTTGCCAATTATACAAAATAGGGTTTTAAAAAAAAATAATGTAATAAAAGGGTTATCCCCTGTGTATTTTCTCTTTTGTTGTCAATTTGTCTTACTTGGGAGAAGTAAAGTTATAAGTTTTGATGGACACATTAATTTCAGGTTTGTTTTTTTTTTTTCTTCATTGATTTAAGATAGTTTGCTTATGTACCAAAAGCATATTGAAATACTTTTAGGATCATTTTGATTCAGTAATCAAATATTTGGGAGTTATTTCAGAAAAATTCCTCGTAATCATTGTCCTGTTTTTTTAAGATTGTTTGTTGTTTTTTTTTTTAATTCTTCTGCAAGTCCATTTGAATTCATCTGTATTAACAGTGCAGAACAGTTTTATATACATATAAAACTACATTTTGTTCTGTGATTGTGGATCATTGTCACTTAAAGGAGAAATTTGACATGTTTTTAATCTGTTTCCACCCTGAGTAAGTCCCTTCTGTTTCTTTGGCTCATCGATCATTTTGCTCCTGTTTTCTTACAGCAGGAAGGCTGATCTCAGAGCAGGTATTGAGAAGCAGAAAGTGGACGTCAAACTCTCACAGAAAAACAGCTGCCGTGCCGAGAAAGAGGAAAAATAGCTTCTTTTTTTTCCTTCCATGCCTTTTTTTTTTTCCTCCTGTGATGGACAGCGTTCTGCTTTTGGCTTGGGTTGAGATGTAGGATGCAGTTTATGGGCCAGAACTCAGCGAGGGGTGGAGGCGAGGGCTGTTTCTGGCAACGAAACCCCCTCCCTCACCCTGTTTTCTCCGAATAGCGGAGTCCCCTATGGTTGCGACCCCTTTGACCCGGTTGGGAGAGTGTCAGGAGACGGGACCCGCTACTTAACCTCTAAAGCCACATTTTTAACATCATCCTGAGACTGGCAACATATCACAGGTCTCACTGTTTTGTTTCAGTTACAGATCCACTGTCACACTTGGTAGATAGACACTAAGCATTTTGTTCTACTTTTTAAGTTTTATTCATCTGCATGATCTAATTGTTTTTTATTTAAACAAAAACAACAGCAATAATTTCTAATCCTACTAAAATAAGATGTGGGTTTTATCATGTATAGTTTAGAGTTTTATTTTTATTTAATTCAGTTCAGTTTATTTATATATCACACAAATCACAACATATTACATCACAAGACAACTTACAGACAGGTCCAAATTATATTGAGTTGTATAGATATAATAGTTAACCAATGATTTTAAACTCATTCAGTGGAACTGCAGATTAGTCTCAGTGTTGTAGTGTTTATATTTCACATTAACACACTGAGTGACACTCCTGTCAGATAAAACAGGAAACTGAGGCTACAGTTACACAGACTTGCCAAAGATGGACAGTAACAATTTGGAAAAACATAGCTTGGTCCAGTGAGTCTTAATTTTAGCATTGACATTCAGACGGCAGGGTTCGAATTTGGTGTAAACAACATGAAAGCTTGGACCCATCCTGTGTTCTGTCAGTGGTTCAGGTTGATGGTGGTGGATGGTTTTCAGAATTTTTCCTGGCTCATTTTGGGCCCCTTATTACCAACTGAACAGGGTTTAAATACCAGAGCCTATCATTCTATGTTCTAGCTCACACTATTACTTTCATTTGCATATAAGAAGTTAAGGAGATTTTATTTTCTTTTTTTCTTATTTTCACTTTTTTACTTTTTTCTTTATTTTCTTTCTGATCTTCAAATGATCTGTAGTTGAAACTACACATGTGCCAGTCACCAGCATCAAGATATATCAAATATCAAAGTTTTTCAATATCACTTCAATATTTATTTTTTTCATTTATGAGTGCAGAAGAGCACACAAGTTTTTAATTATTTGTACTAATTCCCACAACAGTAGACTTGATGATAAAATTTCTCTCTTTAGCATTCCCCACAAAAGCAATACAACAAAGGCCAGTAATGAGCACAGTAGTTGAAGATCTCCCAGGTTTCCCTGGTCAGCGGTGTTTTAGGTTTTCCAGCAACCTATGGTGACTTTGAAGAGAAAGAAGTGAATAAATAACTAGCAACTAATGTAATTTCTATTTCATATGTTTTAAAATGCACAATACTGCCAAAAGTACTTGCTCATCTTCTTCACACACATGTAAACTTGAGTGACACATCATTCTTAGTCTGTAGGGTTTAATATGATATCACCCCACTGGCAGCAGCTATGTTTGAATTAAATTCAGTAAGGAAACCCAGTGAATTGTATTGAGTCACTGACATTGCCACAATCACTCCTCTTCAACAACATGTATCGATAGTGGGTAATTGTTTGCATGGCGTCATTAACTGTGCAGCAATCCCTCATGCTGAGCATGCATGTAGTGACAGTGAAGAGAAGAACTCCCTTTACCAGGAAGAAACCTCCAGCAGAACCTGGCGCAGTGTGAGCGGCCATCTGATACGACTCACTGGGGGTTTGAGAGGATAGAGCGCACACACAAAAACCACAAAAGCACTGATCTAGGAGTACTTTCTATGTTACAGAAAAACTAAAGAGTTAATGGCAGCGGTTGCTCCTTTTGTGACATCATCTTGGATCAAATGGGAACAGATGAGCTCTGAGTCAGTAGTTAAATCTTTGCCTTGAAAAACCAAGCATGAAACCAGTTCCATGAAGATCTCTATCAATTGTTCCTTAGCTAATCTGGAGACAACATGAAATATAAAGGTCTCTAGAAATTGAATGTGCAGAAAGTTGTCAATATACCCAGGTGTTTCCAGTCTGTTACTATGCCACCAACAGTTGACTGTTAAATATTTAGTAGCAAGGAGATTTATGACTAGACTTATTGCACAGGTGGCATCCTTTCACTGAGCTCCTGAGAGTCACGTTCTTCCACAGGTGTTTGCAGAAGTGGTTTGTATGCCTGGTACTGCATGACAATGTCATGTATATAACAAATTAAGTAGTTTTCAACTTTTTCAAATACTACTTGGGTGTTTTCTTAATCTCCATTTAAGTCTGGAAAATAACGCTCTACCATAGTGTAAAAACAACCAAAAATAAATATATTTTTCCTGGATCAAGAGTGGCCATGGAGGATGTCAAAAATCCACAAGATATCCTCAAGTATTTTCAAATGATTATCAGCTGCATGAACTTTTAAGGCCAACTAAATCTGAACAAACTGTCATTTGATATGGTTTTTTTTTTTTTCAGCAACAGATACATATTTCAGTTTTGGACTCTGTTTTTGTTTTAATAAAATGGCAGAGAAAGTGATTGAGTCAATTTGCTCGCCCATTCCCCACCCCCACCTGTTGCTGCAAGCTGTCAGGAGAGAGAATTCTACTGAATGTTCCCCCTTTTTAAAATATTTATTATGAATAGCAGACCCGTGTAGCTTGGATTTTAGAAGAGTGCTATCCATCACTCTTTACAAAGAAAATCATGTTAGCATTAAGCAACTAGATCAGTGGTGATCATGTGCAGATAATATGGCTAAATACTATCCTATCAGCTTTCCAAGATTCCCAAACTTATTGCATACTATTGACGTGCAGTCATCCTGACAAGTAAAATTATAGATAAATGAAAACTAGAATGGATACAAACATCGATAACAGAAAAGTAATTTGTCCAATTGACTATTCAATAAATTTTTCTGTATGATTTCAACATTTTTATGGTCAAAATCGCAGAATTTATACATTGCCTGTTCAATTACATGGAAGAAATCCAGGGTGAGGCAGTGCTGTACCTTACCTCTGGTGGCGCTGTCTCACCCTGGCAGATGGCACATGCCCATTGCTGTCTCTCTTTATATTGCCAATATACTTGTTTAATTACACATGTGGTACACATGCTAACATTACACAGTCTAATATATTTAATGAATGTGTGTGACATATTTAGTCTTTCTAATCAGCCATAAATACACAGTGAAAATGTGCCGGGTGAGGTAGAATGTACCGTGCCGCACCAATAGGGGGCAGTGCTGAGAGCCATAGGCACACAGCGGGACAGGTGCTGTTCTTGAAAACAATCAGAAAAATACGAAAAAAATGCAGTTGGAAATATATGGCGCCATAGAAATAAACTGCTTAAGGCCACTCTCCTTGGCGATCATCCCCATTAAAGCTGCCAGATTTTTATGAAGGAAAGGAAAATGAGAGACAAACGAGAGCATTTTTTACAGCAGAATGACAGATATTCATGGAGAATAGGTGCATGGACTTCATATACAAACTCATATACATGAGTTTCAATTTTAAAAAGAAAAGAGAGCGATCAGGAAAACATTTAAATTAAAAACAGTAATTTGACCTTTATATTAAATATTTTTTTGTTTTTCTTGTTGGTTTTGATTTAAAATATAATTAAAAACTTTTAAAACAACTAAATGTTTCAAAACTGGTCAAAACTGAAATACAAGCTTCTATTTTGGATTTGTACATTCCAACTCCAGAAGAGTCAGTTCCTCACCAGTCGTGAACCTCACTGCACATCACTGCTGCATACATGCAGAAAAGGATAATGACTAAAAATAGATATGCAATGAGTAAGTTTACTTCTACAGCTAAATTTAGCTAAATTCTGCACTTTTGTTTCCTTCCTCCATGACTTTCAGCAACTGTTTGCTGGTCTTCTAGCTGACAATTTGTATTAAAATACGAGAAATTTAGTTCATACTTTAAATTCTGATCTTCATTACCAGGTTATCAACCTCAATTTTATCAAGGTTTTAAAAAGTTAGTTTAAAAACTACTAAAAAAAAATTTCTGTAACACGATTTATTTAATTTGAAACCTTTTTAATGGAAGTCAGAGGCAGTGCCAAAGTAATTTATTCATCGGATTTGGGTCAAAGTTATGCAACGCTGCCCTTTTTCCATCTGTTGCTGTGCACTGCTGGTCAGCTCGCCTAAGGTTGCAACACTTCCCTTGATTATAAGAAACACACATCTGATTTTTTAGGAAATGTTTAAGCTGAAGATGAACAGCTGAAGTAGAAATAATTGTTGTTTCCATTTTAAATGCAGTCAATCAGATCATGTTGTCAGATCACTTTATAATTTTTGTTTAAATGACATGATATAGTGGTAATTTTACTCAGTACCAGCCCATGCCTTCAAGTAAATCTCAGTGTATTGTGAAAACATTGTCAATATATATGTCGCAGAATGAATGTCTACATACTCACCTGTATGTCTGGGCAAAATAATAATAATTTAAAAAAAGATCTGGTCTTTATCAAGTTCTAAAAGTATTTAATGATAACTATAAGCATGCAAAACCACACAATAGAGTCCACCACGTAATTTTTTCCTAAACTAAGTTTAAAATAAAATGAACATTTTTAGAAAGTATGAAGGCGCCTAAACCCTAAAGACATTTGAAGTTGTTGTTTTATTGTTGTTGCTTAGTAAATTCTTACATTCTTTAAGTCTAAAGTGATGTTCCCAGTAGACAAATTGTGCGTTTTTGTACCATAGAGCCTACTCACTTGCAAGGATGGTCTGTTTTTCAGTCCTTTTTTGTGACTTTTTTTTGTATTTATCAAAATAAGGAAGAGGAAACCAAACTTCTATTTGTTTCTTTTTCTTGTTGTATCAAACTCACATGAAACAGCAGCTCCACAAATGACGTTTGTACAGAACCATAGTTTATGTGCACTGCTACTCCCCTACAATCTGTGGTTCATGACATGGCTAAAATCGGACAAAAATCAAACTTTCTATTGCTGCTGTTTATACTACTTTGATAAACCGTTTACCATTTAATAAACATTTTTGATTGGAGTGTTTAAATTTAATTTGTGACTTTTGTTAAACAGTTTTAGTAAATAGTAAAGCAAAGATGAATTAGTTTGAGCAAGTCTGAAAAAAATTATATATCGGTATTATTAAAAGTGCCTTATTCTTACGTTTTACTCAGCATGGATTTAAAAAATTAGTCATTTTGTGTTATGGAATATGCATATATAGGTTTTTAAATACATGCCTTTTAAAAATATGAATTGTATATTTAAATGTTCATTAAAAAATAAAACCCAATTAATTTCAGATTAACATAGCAGTTTATGATTAATAACATATAACCTGTATAATATTGTAAGATAAATGCAGTAAAATAAAAAAATATATAATTTAATGTGAAAGGTAAAGAAAAAAGCTGAGTTTATATATTCAATTACTTTGAAAAATGTTTGTTTTACTTTTTGTAAAATCCTGAAGTAGAGAAATAACATTTAAAGACTCTAAATCAAATCAGCAAAAAAAGGAACCAAAAAAACAGAAGATTATTTCTTTATCTTGTGAGCCTTCTGTAGCTTTTCTCCCTAGTTGTATTTTTTTCTTAACTTGTGACTCTTCAGTGATTTAAATCAGCACCTTAACTGTTCCACAGATTGACCCCCTGATTCGAGCAGCCTGTGTCCAGCCTGTTATGAGTCTTCTTCCACAGCTTTATATTGTTCTCGTTTCAGCGCCTCGCAGCCATGTGTTCATGAGAAACAGCTGAAGCTTTACGCCTGCAGTTCTAACCCTGTGTGTTGGTCTTGTTTAGGCCTTTGTCTCCCTCTCGCTGCTGTACTGGGCCCTGCAGAGCTTCTCTCAGCTGCTCATCATCAAGAAGAAAGACGACTGAGACACCAACACGATCCATTGAAAATGAAGACGTTTAAATTTAAAGGATTTTATCTTAACATGTTTTGATCTCCTATCCTGATCTCAATATCTATAATAGCAACCTATTAATTTGCAGTTTATTAGAAAAGAGAAACAGAATGGGTTCAGCTTCTGCTTGATTTTAACCTTTTAATGCACAGCTGCTTCAAGCATGTTTATAACAAAAGCTTTATGTGATAGTGTGTGTTAATGAGTTAATGAGCTAACAAAGAAAAAGTAGGCTAATAATTTTGCCAAACCATTTCATTATTTTTTTTTTTTCCTTTTTAGAAGCATCATGTTTAAAATGTCACTGCCATCATAGGTGCTGCAGTTCAAAGTGAAGGACCCATCGTAATATTTCCAGATGAGCCACAACACAACCACATACCTCTTATACATGTGCTGTTCATACTGAAGCCTGTTGATTTCAAAACTCAGAGTTATTGCTCAGCAATTTACAGTCCATTTTCCATTTCTTGTTGCAATAAAATACTTCAATTCTTTCTGTGTTTGTGCCTGTTTTTAATCCCTTAAATTACATATAGGGAAAATTATACGAAGGCTTATGCAACACTAGATTTTTAAAATATTTTATTTCATGTCCACAACTCATCAGCTTTGATTAGTTTTGAAAACAGCAGATGAATTCATCCTCACAGTCTCCAGATCTTGTGTGGGAGTAACAAATGGTCCACAGCAGATGGTGCTGTTATCACCCATCATTGGTCTCTTTTCAATCCAGCATCTTGTCTTAAAAAGACTCCAATGTTCAGATTTTATTCAACAAATTTTTTAATACTGGAAGGAAAGTGAAGTAGTTTGATGTTTGTATTTACATTTTCGTAATAACTTCAATGTGGGAATTTCCGTTGAAACAATACAAAAAAAAAAAAAACAAAAAAAAAAAAAACTAGCTCCTACGTTTATTTTCAGAAGGTTTGATTATTGTAATCGTGTGTTTACAAATCAGTCAGGCAGCTGATTCAAAATGCTGCTGCCAGAAACCAACACCAGGATGAGATCCCAACACCTCTTCAACCACTGCATTGGCTCCCTGTTCGAAAAAGGAGAGATTAGTGAATCATGTAATTGGTCTACCAGCCACTGAATGGTCTTGGGTCTGAATACATCAGTTGCTTGTCATTATGAACCAGAACCATTAGGTCTTCAGAGACCTTTTCCCTCAGTCTTACCTGGACCAGAACTCAACAAGAGGAGGCAGCATTAAGTTGTTACGCTCATCGGCTCTGGAACCAACTCCTTGAGGTATACGGAAACTGTTTATTCTTTCAAATGTGCAGGTTTCTGTGGTGGAGGGCCAAATTTGTACCATTCTTGGATTGGAATTGGGTTTTAGACACCCCTGCTTTACAGGAACATGCCAACAGTGATTTTATGGTTTGTTATATAAATAGATTTGCAGCATAAAAACACAATAAAACCACTAATGCATGTTACAATAAACATACTATGCAATAAATAAAAGAGGAAAACAAGTTTGATCAAACAGTATAAAAGAGTGCAGTACTTTAAGCAGCAGACCTTGTGGTTTATTTTAATTAAGCATAAGAATGGACTGAAAAACTGTATCTGATCTTCCCTGCAGGCACTATTAACCAACAGCTTGAGGGAAGAAGCGTGATGTCTTTAAAACGAGGATAATCTCAACATAAATGTTGCCTCCCCAGCACCTGCCTGTCATCTGAGTCCAGCAGGACCTGAATCCTCCCACTGATGAGCAGAGACAACCTGCTGGTCACCACCATCACCCCCTTCCTCTGCCATGGTCTGCACAAAAATTCAATTTATAGGATGTGTTTGAGGCTGATATGATAGCAGCTGTTTTCTCAGGTCACTTTAGAAGGCTAACATGACCAATTCATATCCAGTTATTTTGATTCCAATTCAATTTAAAATCAGTTTAGTTCCTTTCGATTGAAGGATACACATGGCCTTTCATATGCATGTGCATTTCCCTTAAACTGTTTGACATTTTGTTATGTTACACCAACAAAATTCAATATATTTATGTAATGTATACAGTACAGTGAAACAGCAGCCCTCCTACAGATTTCTTCCCTTTTTGCTGTTTTGTTGCACTAAAATGTTTCAGCTCAAACAAAATAAAATGAAGATAAGCTGAATAAATACAAAATGTAGTTTTCAAATGAGAATTATTTTTTATGGCACAAAAAGCTTTCAACATAAACCTGAAACCATGTGAAAAAGTAACTGTCCTCATTGTCAAATCATGCATTTTCTGTGAAAAAACAGTTTCGGGGTTTAATTTCCCTTTCCATAATTTCCCTGATGACCGTCTGATCTGTGGAAGCAAGAAATCACTTATCTGACTAAGCTGCAAGATCTCAAAAAGCTTCACATCATGCCCAGTCCTAAAGAAATTCTTCTTCAGATGAGCATAAGTCTGGTCAGTTGTTGGGAACCTTGAGAGATTTCTAATAAAAGCTGCAACACTTTCACCACAGGGAGTTGAACTCTTTTAAATAATGTGTTTTAGCATAAAATGTCAAATTAGTATTGCGATAAGTGTTCAGTTTCTTTGAATGTGGTACTTTTAGTTCTTGATCCACATTATCCACTTGCCACCCAACTTGGAGGCTATGGATTGACAGGAAGACTGTTGAAATCAAAGAGCAGATCAGCAGTAAATATGATCAAAAATGATATAAAATAGCACAAAATTACAAATAAAGGTTCTAGATTTGCATAGTAGGGATATGCATAAATGTTTAGCACTTTAAAGCAGTTGCATGAATTTACCACAGATTCTGAATGAAAATTAGATAATCCTTGTGTCAACAAAGGTGTTTGTTTCTCCATTTTCACACAGCAAAGTAATGGAGAGTTGGAGAGTGTTTCATTTACTTAGCTTCTATCCTTTTACCAACAAAATAATACTAAAATCAATAAGTCTGGAGGCTGAAATGAAGGAGTTGTACTTTGTATTTTCTTGTTTTTGAGTTGCATATAAATCCCCATATTTAGAAACCTGCTTTCTGTTGCCTGGTGATGACTGAAGATCATATTCAGCTTGTTTTTTCTGATGCTTCTCACACATTCAGGATCCTAAAAATCAATGTTGACGTAGTTTTGTGCTTAGTGCTTTTTTCCCCTCTGTGCTTCAGTGTAAAGTGACTGCAGATCTTTCACGATTTTCTGATATTATATAAAATTTCAAAGACTTAGGAATACATATTTCATTGAAGTGGAAATAAATGTGGAGTTTTTGGACTGCATCAGCAGGACAAATCCTTTATTATTTAGAAGCCTGACTGAAACACTTCAAGTTGTTTATCCTAATCCTGATCTCTATATGACAACAAAATCTCACAGTATTGAAAAAACTAAATAAAAACAATAAAATCATTGCACTTCATATACAGATATATGCTTTCTAAAAAAAAAAAAAAAAACCCTGAGAATAAGAGGCCAATAAATTTACATTTAAACATCTTTTATCTTTATAGAAGATCTTTATTTGAAAACACAATTCCCTTAGACAGATACAAATGTTTAACTGTGCAGTTCATTTACTTTTTAATCACCTGTTGGCTAATTAAAGTGATTTATTAACAGGCTAGTGGGCTGACATATTGATTGGAGTTTAGTGTGGCCTTCACCGACAAATAGGGAGGAGGGAATTCTGCCTCACTTGACAGAATAAGGAAATACCAGTATGGACAGAAGATCCTTATTGAGCTGGCCTTAAGACTACATTTCAGAAGGGCTAAGCAAATGGGATCCAAACCTTTTGCCACATGGGAAAAAAAATACAAAGTCTGTGGGCCTCAAGCATTTCTAAAAATTAGGATTAGAATAGAAATATCCTTCATTGTCCCACGATGGGGAAATATCAGTTCAACAGCAGCAAAGTGGCAATGACAGCAATATATCTATCTATCTATCTATCTATCTATCTATCTATCTATCTATCTATCTATCTATCTATCTATCTATCTATAAATTGGCAATGACAGCAATATATATCTATATATCTATCTATATATCTATATATAGACATATAGATATATAGATAGATATATATTGCTGTCATTGCCATTTTGCTGCTGTTGAACTGATATATATATATATATATATATATATATATATATATATATATATATATATATATATATATATATATATATATATATATAAACTGAATAAAGAATAAAAAACAAGGAAAAAACTGTTTTTAAACAGTAAACAATAAGTAAAGATGCCAAATTTAATGAAATAAACAAATAAGTCAGACCTGTTGTAGAAAAGGAATTTGGAAATATTTATACATTTAAAAGATAAAAAGTAAAAATACAACAAGTTCAAAAGAGCTTGCTATATTTGGCCAAATTAGGTGCACCAAAGTCTGCTACTGAGTATCTGGATGTTTGTGTTCCTACTTATTATGAAATTAGAGTGAATTAAACAAATCTTGATCATGTACCTGACCTGTTTTCTGGCTCCTGACAACCACCTCAGTCTGCGTCCTGTCAGCACTGAGTTACTTTGAGATTTTGGTTTCCAGCATTTCTCCTCTATGTGGTCCTGTGGGTGAAACAATCCCCTGTAAATGGGCATACTCCTTTCCTCAACAGTTAAAACTCAGAGGAATAAAGTTTTCTGAGGTCTGAGTCTTCAAAGAGAATCTCCCAGGAAATCACCTCTGTCAGGTAATTATTTCACTTTGCAGCAGGTCAGTTATTGGATTTTGATAGGGTATTCTCTTAACCTGTTCAAAATCCATTTTCAGGTTATCTGTCTCCAGAAGGAGAAGCCAGTATCCAAGATCCAGCAGGTAACTAAGTATTGAACATGTCAGCATTTAAATATTTCTAATGGGGGCCATAGACATGTAATCCATGCCAGATGTCGGCAACAATTTATATAATCCAACACAGAAATTAAAGCAAATTGAAATTATGGTAGAATGATGTCAAAGTTCAAACAGAAATCCAACTGAGAATCTGTCCCAAGATCCAAAAAAGAATGTTCTCTGTTGCTTTCCATCCAGTTGGACTGAACCTGAAATAGTTTGCGAAGAACACTGAACAGAAATGTCAGCCTAAAATGCGGGTAGAGACTTACAGCTGTAATTGCAGCAATTTGACTTAAATACCTAATCCTTTATCAGTTAAACTCTGTCAGTGCCACATAGACGCTAAGTGCTTGTCTATGGCTTCAAGCATTTGCAGATTGTATTAGATAAGCATGTAGGATTCCTTCATTTTTTGTCTCTTTAATCTATCACATGGCAGATGGGAGTGAACAAATGTGAACAGCCTCCTCAGGTCCACAGATTGGTCCAATGACTCATCCTTTGATCATTATCATACAAAGAAATCCTGCAACACAGCACTTCCATGTATCCACACGTATGTGCACAGAGAGCACACGTGACAGCACAAAACTGTTATCAATCTGAATTTTAACTGCATCACAGGCAGGAAGATAGAGGAGAGAGGGGACAAGGAGAAGCAAAGTGAACAATTTAATAAGCTTTGTGTCTGTTGTTTGTGTAAAAGATTGAGCCGTAATCCAGCTGGAATCACAATAATATAAAATGCACAGGTTTGATTATTCAACACAAGAATCAGAATCAGAATTCCTTTATTTGTCCCCCAGAGGGGAAATTACATTCCAGTACAGCCCATCCAAGGACAGGTGTCTGAGGCTGCAGACGTTGATTTGCATCTATGTTCTATGATTTGCATCTGTTTGTTGATTTCAGATTTGTTAAATTATTTATTCTTGTCAGTCATGTGTTAATCTAAAAATTAAAAATACTAAAAATGTATCATTTCACAGAAAGATATTTGGATTGGGCTTCTGCTGGTATCACTGTTGCCTTGCAGCAAGAAGGTCCTGGTTTTGAATCCTAATGTGGCATGTTTCTGCATGGAGTTTGCATGTTCTTCCTGTGCATGAGTGGGTTCTCTCCAGGTACTTCAGCTTACTCCCACTGTCCAAAAACATGACTGTGAGATTAATTGGTCTCTCTAAATTGTCTTTAGGTGTGTGATTGTGTGTGCTGGATTGTTTGTCCAGTGTGTCTATAAGTTGCCCTGCGATAGACTGCCAACCCATCCAGGTTGTACCTTGCCTTTCACCCAATGACTGCTGGAAACAGCTGCCAGCCTGTGATAATAATATTAATTGTGATGTATACCTTATTTTCCCTGTTTCCTCTCTATATCATCTGTGCTTCCTACAATCTCTGACCTTTAGCATTTTGGGGACTGCCATTTGAGCCATGGGACCCTATCCAACTGGCTAAACATCTCATTAGCATGTAAAATGCAAGCTCATACCACTTGGACTATACTAGTCTTTATTATTGCAGTGTTTGCACCCTCTGAAATGGTGATATATTTGCGATATTGTGCAACCCTACTTGCACTTTTGATGGTTTATGGATTGATAAATCAGTGGCACATATAGTGCTTGTACAATCAGTGAACCTGTTGCAGTGATTATATGCATAAAATACTGAGAAAAACATTCACCTTTATTGCTAACAACAGTTAGCCTGGTTGCTGGAGAACAGTTTCATTTTCAGATGGAAGATTTCAATTTCAGAGGCAAATAAAACGCACCTAATCCCAACCCTGTTACTGTCAGTTTTACATGGGATTCCGGCAGTGTGTGAAATACCTTTAGTAATATTGTTACAGTTTCATTGCAGAATGACATAAATATATAAAACATTTTGTAATAATGGCTTTTATTCAAAAACCCATCAAATCAACAGCTATTACTGACCTGCCACACTTGTAAATGTTTATTTTTGAGTAACTGAAGGGCTTTATTTGACAGTTCTACAGACTGACTGTGAGGAGGCAGTGGTAAGGATTGGACATGCAGTAAAAGACTGAGACTGTGGATCAAAACAACGGACAGCTGCATCTGTAAATGAGGCGCCTGTTCTACCCACTGTTCCGCACAGTTCCCCTCTCCCATCACTTGTTGAGGGGTCTTTGAACATATGAACGTACCAATCTGCGTATCAGTGAAAGAGTGAGTGTCCTATTCTGTACTAATATGCAAGTGATTTGTCATATGGTAGTCAGTTTAAAATAAAATATTGTCCAAGATAGCTGTACAGCGTTAGTAATGCTTGAATAATACAAAAGTTACTAATTTATATTTTATTTTTGAGACATAAATGTATTCCCTAGAACTGTGCCACTCATGGTGGCAGCATGTTGGAGTAGCTTGACTACAGGAATTCTGATTTGCTCTATTTATAAACTTTTGTTCATCACTTTTTTGTTTGAAGCATTGCATGTTTGGACAATTATTCCCTCTGGTTTTGGATGTTGTGCAGCTGGAAGGATTTTTGCTCTTACTTTTTTACTTTCAGACGGTTGTTATGATTCATAACCGTGGCAACAAAGTATTGTTTTTACAACAGGGAGCAGCTGAATAACATCTCAAAAGCTCAAATAATGCCTGAACTATGACCCTAAATCTCAGAGGAATTGAAAAGGAAGTTTCATGGGTGCAGAGCAGGACCAAAGTGCAGAGAGAAAAAGAGGAAGTTCAAACCATCTCTTCCATTGATCATAATGGGCAAGGATCATATCCCCGACAATGACGTCTCTGTCTGGCTTTCTAACCATACGAGCACACTGAGATTTAAAGAGGAGTGGTCAAAGCAAATGAGGTGGATTAGCAGTGCTTGCCAACAACTGATGGTGTCATTCAGGACATGTTAATGTGGAATATCATCTCTGCCGCCCGAATATTGAGCTGTTAGCATGTCATGACAGTCAGACTGTCACACAGCAACTGTCTTTAGTCAGAGGCAAATTCCAATTCATTGTAAGACTGACTGCTTTTGGAATTCCCTCCTGCCAACAGCATCACCATCCATAATGACTCTTTAAAGATACTTGGATGACTTATGACACCATTTAATTTCCCTTTGGGATAAATAAAGTAGTTTTGAATTGAATTGAAGTGAAAAGAGTGAGAACACAGGTAAGTTGTGTTGAAAGACTGTTTTTAAATTCAGTGTCAGTTAAACACTTAGTGAGACTAATCTTTAATCAGATCCAGCTGTAGATGTGTTTAAGATCAAAGATTTCCTGCAGAATCTCACATAATGGTTCCATCATGACACATAGTGTTCTACCTCAGACTCCTCACACTCACTCAGTGCTATTTATAGCGTTGTGGGTACAAAATGGGGTAGAATTGATGTATGTGCTCTGCACAGCTGGGTGGGGTGTTGTGCTGGTGGCCACAGTTACAAGCTCTTGTTTTACTGTGATTAGGGGAAATTGGACAGAATCTTAAAAGTCTAGTTAAATATCATGGTGGATTATATATTCTAAAACCCTTCAATCTGTCATACATATGTGTAGACAGACTAAATGGTACCACAGTGACTGTCTAAAACTTATTGTTCCTACTGTTCTCACCAAGCAGCAGCTGTTGCTGTTGGCTCATCTCCCTTTTCAATGCACTTCTTGATTAGGCTGTGGTGTGACCTGCGCTCAGCAGCCACCCTGAGAGAACTGGACCAATGTCCCTTTGGCTTTTATACATTTACTTTAGGCGTAGTTGAGGCACCAAAGCTTGTATTTTAAACAAAACATGATGCAAATAAAATCTGTCTGTACTCACCAACAGTTTCTCTGTGAGTGTCCATTCTGGGGTGTTTAACAGCACTGTTTCTGTAAATTACATCCACTGATGGTGACAGAGTCATTCCTTCTATTGAGGGTTTGGAAATATGATCAAACTTGATGCCCTGGAACCTGTAGGAGTCCTCCATAGCCTGTTACTCTGTGAAATTCCTGTTGCAGAGACGTAATGTTGCCCTATGCAAACACAATCAAGCATTAATTTCAGATTGTTCCATAGCAGTTATACTTTAAAACCTAAGTGTGTCAAGCATAGATTAAAATAATTTAAGCCTACAACTATCCTTAAGTAGCACTGACCACACAAATGGCTTCTTCAAACTTAAACTTGGGAAATGACACAATCCTGGAGGGATTCTCTAATTCTGGAGTCTCTAAAATGACATTTTTAAAGACAAAAATTACCACCACACATTCACTCTTTCCGACTTTGCAGATGCTGAAAGTGGAAATTCATGCTTCATTTACTTTATTTAATAAAAATATAAAACATTTTTCTTTACAGATGGTCTCCACCAGCTTCACTCATTTTACTAAGAGGAATGGGGAACTATTTTCAGTCTCTATCTGTTTGATGCCAGGAGAATCCTACCCAAAACACTTCGAGATGTAACTGAAGCGAAAGTGGATTCTATTAATTATTGACAAAGGCAGGTCACACTTTTCCTGAATTTGTAAAACAAGCAAAAATATATGATTTTTTCCACTTCACAGCTGTATGCTGGTTTGTGTTGGTCTCTCACATAATTTCCCAATAACATAAATTAAGTGTTGTGACTCTAATGTTACACAACGTGAAACAGTTTAAATTCCCATTTAAGGGGTGCAAATATTTTTGGGCAATATTTCTCTTGTTGTCTGAGAAAGCTAGGCTCAAAGTTGTATTTGCATGTGTTTAATCCAGGATTCCCACATTTGGTTTACTTCTAACAATACAAAGCCTCTGCAGCAGTTAAATGTCAGACGCGCTGTTCATGCAGAGTGAAAGGCCATTCTGTGTCCCAGATGCCCTGCAGTTACCATGTGTTGGTCACATGTGAGGGACATATCAATACTTCAGCTGCCTCTGCCTCTCTCACACTGAATGTAAATGCCTACATGACCTACACAGACAGCCTGAAGGCAGCGCTAAATCACAAATGATACTGGGCTGTCCGTATTTGGGTTGTTGGTCAGTGATTTTTGATGAAACTCAATTCATGCTGAGGTTTGTTGGTCAGACTAAACGGTGCTTCTGGTGGAGCAAAGGCTCTAAAAGGCGTCAGTAAAGTAAAGGTTATCTAAAGAATCAACTGAAAATGTGATGATTATTCCTGGAAATGGCATGTCAGAAGGTCCTGTTTAGAAAGCAGAACAAAGACAGGCTTTTATGTCTCCTGCAGAAACAGTTTGTTGTGCAAGATTTTGCTGGATGTTGCATTTTTGACTCATTAAGATCTAGAAAATGGCCGTTAAATGAGGTCACAAGCCCTGGGTAGTGACCCAAAGAATAAGATCGTATATACAAGTGGCCATTAGGGTGTCTGGGCTTTCCCTTAGACGTAGGTTGAGAAGCTCGGTCATCCGGGAGGGGCTCAGAGTAGAGCCGCTGCTCCTCCACATCAAGAGGAGCCAGTTGAGGTGGCTTAGGCATCTGATTAGGATGTCTCCTGGACAGCTCCCTGGTGGGGTGTTCCAGGCATGTCCCACTGGGAGGATACCAGTCCCACGACACAGTCCTGGATCAAGCGGAAGAGAATGGATGGATGGGCTGTTAAAAAAATCGGTAAATGAGATTTGTAAAGCTCTATTAACATTTACCTTAAAGGTTCAAAAAATCTCGAAGAAAATAGGAACAAGTCTGATTGTTCAGAGTCTGCTGTCATTTGATAACTGAAATTCATCCTTTTAGTGGAATAATTTGAGGAAAACATTTTTTAAATCAACAAATTCATGACAAAGTCAGATTTTTGTATATACCACATATTGGACACCTAAACTACAACGCAGATTACAAACATGCCATGTCCCAAATTCAAACCTCTTGTTTGTTGACAGAGAAACTGTCCTAAAGCAAAGCCAGTAGTTGAAAGTGATCACATTTAAAAAAAAGTGAAATATTCTGGCTAATGGACACCATTTACTGATCTCTTTCCTCCAACTTCAGAACTGCTTGCTGTTTTTGTCATGATGAATCCCATGTCTCGATAAATTGATAGCATAAGCCAGTTATTACCAAGTAGACCACAAAAAAAATGCTCCCAAATTTCCGTGAAATGACAAGAGAAGATAAAAAAAGAGACAAAAGTTGGGAATGCTCACAAAAAAAAAAAAACTAACAGGAGATCAAATTTGCATTCCCATTTCAAATGTATTTTTATATTTCACTCTTTGCATCTTCCGGTTCAACTTAAAAGATAGTGGAAACTGTTGAAATTGCCAGATTTATTTTCAGTCCTGAAGAATCCCTGAATAACTAATTACAGAAAAAAGAAGGAAATTCAGCCATCATAGGAGAGAAGCGAGGTACACCCTGGACAGGTCACCGGTCCACCACTGAGGAAGAAAGAGATGCAAAGGACAAACAGCTATGCACACACACACACACACACACACACACACACACACACACACACACACACACACACACACACACACACACAAACACACACACACACACACACACACACACACACACTTACTGCTGAGAGCAATTTAAAGGAACCAAATAACATATCATGCTGTAGATTGTGGGAGGAGGCCAGGGTACCTGTAGAGAATCCACACGTGTATGGGGAGATACTAAACAATACTAAACATACAGCCAGAGATAAAGAAGAATCGCCTAATCAAAGTCGAAGCATAAATTTAACTAAGAATCTCTGTCAAGACTAGACAGAAAACTGATGTTCACAGACACCATATCATCTAATAGAGCTGGAGCTATTTTGCACAGAAGAATGAGAAAAATCAGTCGTCACACCTTTTCAGGCTTTTTTGTAAACATTTCAAAAACTACATACTGTTATTTTTTCAGTTTGATTATTATGTGCTACTTTCTGTTGGTCTATCCCGTAAAATCCCAGTAAAGGGCTTTGAGGTATGTGTTTACAGCATGACAGAATGAGAAAAAGTTCAGGGGCTATGAATACTTTGCCTTATTTTTCTTCCTGTTGTCTTCTTGAGAGGAAATCCCACAGGTTGTTACTCTTACCGGTGCTGCCTGGTCGATGTGAGCAGCATAAAGCAGGTTGGAGGTGGGTTGAAAAGAGAAAAGAGGTGTGAGAAAAACAAGAGAGGCAGTGTGAAAGCAGCAGAGCAGAGGACCTGAGGGTTCTCCGTAGGAGGGGGTTAAAGATGAGCAGCAGAGCGAACAAGGGGAGGGAAGGAGGGATGTGACGTGAGTGAGCGGGAGTATGGAAAACGAACGCTGTAGGCAGACTAACACTAGATAATTCCTCTCTCTCTCTTTCTCTCTCTCTCAGCCTCCCCTTTTCTCTCTTTTTCCTTCACTCAGTGTTTCACCTCTCCACATCCTTGATCTTGTTCTGGCCAGACACCACCAGAGGGAAAAAACAATCACTCCACCATTCATATGCTCTGACAGTGACATGCAGTACAGAGGGTGGCTGCTGCTGCGTACACAGAGAAATATTACAACCACACGTCTGTCTCGTAGTCCAGAGAAGATCCAGTCAGGAGTAAAGCGAGGAATCTGAGTGAGGATCTTCATTTCAAGACATCTGTTTTCCTCTTCCCTCTGCGGTTATCTTCAACCCTGCAGCAGGTGAGCAGCATCTAAATATGTCATCTTATTGATTCTCATTCAATACCTACTGTTAGGCTCTCCTGCTAGATGATAGTGATGCTGTTTTTTACTGCACCACTGGAGCAGCAGCACTGCTGTGACATTTGCAGAGCTGGTTGCTGTTCAGAGTGCTGTGAGGATGCACTGCAGAAAGAGGGAGAGGATGATCGCAGTGCACAGCAGGAGTACACTCAGAGAAGCAGTTTTATGTAAGATCTTTCACTCAGTTTCTTTTCTGCAGCTTATTTGCAGAGTTTTTGCAGATTGAAGTTTATGCACAGGAGGTTGATTCCTACACATCCACCTCTAACACAGCTTCTACTGCTGGATGCGTTCTGTTTTCGCTGTAACTCTCTGTCATCTCTGTAATTTAGCCACATCAGAAAGATGACGCTCGGTTAATTGTCCAGGGAATTTCTGTACATGCATCCTCATACACACACACACATCAGTGAACAAACACACCCACAGATGGGTCAAAACCAAATCAAATGGCATTAACCATTAACGCCCCCCCCCCCCCCCCAAAAAAAATGTATGGTGTTTATACTCGCAGCGACGCAAACAGATTTCAGTCATTTGAAATTAGCCTTCACATGACTGAACACCCACTTGTTGATCCAGGCTTTCAGTTCTGAGTAATTGGGTCAAAGCTTCAGTGGCAATATAGACGCAGACACACTGATCCATGCAGATGCACTGCTAGGATGATCTAAACAGACAAATAAATGCACAATAACTACACAAAAAGAAAGAAACAAGGTTATATCAGCCAAAGGAGCTGAACTGTGATGGCTATAGTTGACCTCTAAAGTAAATTAGTATTATCCTAGTGTGGACTAATGAGGGTAATTTCTATAAGTTTCTCCCAAAAAAATATCCTGAAATTAATTAATTGGAAAGTTTTAATTCATAATCTGATCCCTTTCTTTGTAAAAATGCATCATCCTGTACAACATTAGTGGACAAATTATTCATCTTTATTGCATTAAAATACAGTCATATCATTGAAGGAAAGAAAATCCATGAATTAACCTTCCTTTAGTGAAACTCTGGATGTTGAATCTTTTTTCTGAAATAACTGCAAAAAAAAATGTATTTTGGGCTGAACTTCATCAAGCTGTCATCATGGCAACCAGTTGGGCTGATGGAGAATTATTGTGAAACGCAACACAAAAGCAGCTTTCAAAGACTGAAACATCTAAAAGAGGTTTTTTTCCTCAACAAGGAGCCTTTTACGTGTTGCAGAGATTTTGAGATGCTTCAAACTGAACCAAACGGGTATGCTGATGTTTTGGTTTTTATTCTGTATTCTTTTTAGAAATGCAACCTACACACCCAGAAATATGCATACATCACACACTGATGCATTTTCTTTAATTAATTATAATATTTACATCCATGTCCTTTAAATAAGCATCTCAAATGTGATATTCAAAGCTGTTTTATTTAAAAGCTGGAACGTTGGCTGCTGTTTAAAAACATTGGTTAAAAACTAGAAATCGTAGTCATTAATCTTTTCCCTTCAGATGAAGTAGAGCAATTAAACTGTGTAATCACAGAAGGTGAACAAAAGAAAAAAGTCCAAGAGTAATTAGCATTTCTAAAACAAATGCATCCATCCATCCATTTCCAGGGAAATCCTGGCATCCTCCCCGATGACAGTCTCCGGCTCCTTCTGGCCTATACCAAGGCGTTCACAGGCCAGAAGAGAAACTTAGTCCAAAAGTTTTCATACCCCTGTAACAATTACATATTTTGCCTCTGCACAGCCATAAGCTTAACTGTATTTTTTTTGATATTTTATTTAATAGATCACCACAAAATAATGCTCAATTGTGAAGTGAAAGAAAGATGAAACATGGGTTTCAAATATCTCTAGAAATAAACATCAGACAAAAGTGGTGTGCTTTTATATTTATGCCCTTTTACTATCATGCTCCAAAATAAAATTCAGTGCAACTTACTGCCTTCAGGATTTCTGTTAAATAGTCAACATGTGTTTAATTTAATATCAGCTTAAATTTATTTCTTTGAAGTCCTCAGATGTTAGAGAACATTAGTGAATAAACAACATTATGAAGACCAAGAAACACAACAGAAAGGACAGCAATAAAGTTGTGGAGACGTTCGAAGCAGGGTTAGGTTCTTAAACAATATCTCACGTACTGAACAGCTCACAGATCACTGTTCAATCTATCATCTGAAAATACAAAGCGTATGGAACAGTTTACCAAGACATGGTCATCCACCTGAACTCCCCATGGTAACTCTGGAGGAGCTGCAGAGATCCACAGCTCCCTTTCCATGAGGGATCTAACATTATCTCTTAAAAACAGTCTTTTGAAACCTGTTCTGTAGGGTCACAATTCATATCTTAGGCACATACAGGTAATTCTAGGAAAATTTAAATATCATGAAAAAAATCATTATTTGTCACTGATTTTAAAAAGTGAAACTCATGTATGGTTATACAGATAATGAAATCTGAAAATTTAGTGTTTCAGAAAATTACAATGTTACATAACACCATTTAAAAAAAGCATTTTAAATATATAAATGTTATGTAATGGCCACATTTTGTCCTACATAGCCATGGGGAAGACTGTTGACTTGACAGATGCCCAGAAGACAGATACTGAAATCCTCCACAAGTAGGGTAAGCTACTAAAGGGCATTGCTGAAGAAGCTGGTTGTTCACAGAGTGCTGTATCCAAGCAAGACATAAGTGTGGTAGGAAAAGGTGTTCCAACAACAGGGACCACAGCCTTGAGAGGATTGTCAAGCAAAAGCCATAAACAAGTTTGAAGAGCTTCACAAGGAGTGGACTGAGGCCGGAGTCAGCGCATCAAGAGCCGCTTCGCTCAGACTAATCCAGCACATAAGCTACAAATATTACAACCTTTGTGTCAAGCTACTCTTGAACCAGAGACAATGTCAGAAGCATTTTACCTGGGGTAAAGAGAAAAACAACTGGCTTTTCCTCAGTGGTCCAAAGTCTAGTATTCACATAAAAGTAAAGTTTGCATTTCATTTGGAAATCAAGGACCCAGAGAATGGAGGAATAGTGGAGAGGCACAGATTTCTCGTTGCTTGAAGTTCAGTGCTAAGTTCCTAAAATCAGTGATGATTTTGGAACCAGTATCATCTGCATGTGTTTGTACACTGTGTTTTCTGAAGTCCACAGTCAACTCAGCCGTCTACCAGGAAATTTTAGAGCACTTCAGGCTTCCTTCTGCTGACAAGATCTGTGGAGATGGTAATTTAATTTTTCTGCAGGATTTGGACTGGCCCACACTGCCAAATGTGCCAAAAGCTGTTTCAGTGACTGTGGTGTTACTGTGCTTGACTGGCCAGCAAATTGGCCTGATCTGAACCCCACAGAGAATCTAGGGAGTATTGTCAAGAGGAAGATGAGAGACACAAGACCCAACAAGGCAGATGGCCTGAAGATTGCTGGTAAAGCAACATGGGCTTTCATTATACCCCAGCAGAATCGCAGGTTGATCACCTCCATGCCACACTGCATTAATGCATTAATTCATGCAAAAGGAGCCCCAACCAACTTTTCAGAAGCCTGACATTTCTGGTTAAAATGTCCTTTTTATTGATCTGAAGTAATATTCAAATTTTTTGACTCTGAAATTTTGGTTTTCATTATCTGTAAATCATGAAATAAAGGCTTAAAATAGTTCACCTTATGTGTAAAGAATCTTAGTTTCGTTATTTATGTCAAACATATTCAGGTTCATAATTCAAATGCCATGACATATATTTGGATAACTATTTGTGTGAAAAGGAATTTAGGCAGAAGTATATAATATGTGACAAAAATACTGAACTTTTCCCATGATATCCACATTTTTTTTTAGATGCATCTGTTGATTGGCTAATAAATGTGATTTTATAAACCTCTTAGGAAAGAATAGAGTTATAAACACCCTGCTTTGGAACCACTGTCAGGGGAGGGGCATACCAGTAAATTATTTGTTGACAGAGCTTTTACTATTAGACCCAATAGGAATCATACCTATTATTTTATTTAAACCACCTACTAAATGTTAATACACTGGAAATTTCACTGTGCAAGTTGTGTCGCCTTGGTGTAACTGCCAGAAAACCATTCCAGGGACAGATGTGACATCAGGTTATCTAAAATGTTGTGGCACTAATGCTGTCTCATTCATTTTTGTTATTTTGGCTAAAAAAATTCATTCTATATTCAAAAGTTTTCTCTTCTTTGTTTTTTTTCCTGGCAAAAAAGTTAAAGGAGAAACGTAAAATCTGGCAGAAATGCATGCAGCAGAAAGAAAGGCATTGCAGGAAAATGTACAAAGTATCAGCCTCTAAAATGAGAGAGCCTCCAACTGTTGCTACCTTAAAACAGAGACAATGAGATTTTCTGTGGGCTGAATAAAGCTGAAAAGATGCTGCCTCTGACCTGCTCTGCCATTTTCTCTGACCTTTTCTTCAAAGGAAACAAAGCAGAAGGATAAGAAGGTGACTGCTGCTGGTAATGGAGCTGCTTGTCTGATGCATGACGTCCAGGGAATGCTCAAAGAACACAGAGAGAAAGACTGAACACAATGAGCGGTCAGGACAAATGGGTCACACTGACCCCAGCAGAATTTGCCCTGCTACAGGAATACACTCAGTGTGAGTAAATGACATTTTCATCTTATTTTATCTGTGTTCATGAAATTCTGTTTCTGACATTACACTCACATATAACCATACTGGTTTCCTAAAGGAAGCCCTGCTAATAGTGTAGAAAATTTGCTGTCATGACGAGAGTCCAATCACAGTTGGGCATTTTCTGTCTATCAGCCTATGGTCATCACTCCGTAGAGTGCTGTGAAAAGTATTTACCCCTTTACAGATTTAAATGTTTCATATGATCAAAAAAGATTGGCATAAATGTGTAGGAACATTCACTCCTGGGAAGACTGAAAACTGTTTTTCTCACTGTTAAATGTTGGACTTACTGTAAAAAAAAGACCTTATTGTCCTTCAGATTGATATCTGGATACAATTGTGTCTCTAATGCCTCACATCCACTGAGCGGTACGGCATGGGTCGATGCAGTTCAGTACACTATTTTATGGTCTGGCATGTTCAGGAGAGCATTTCTACTGATAGTTGGGTTCTCACGGGCAGGCTGGGTTAAACTTGAACGCTTGTTTGTCATACCAGTGCTATGACAAATGTAATGCACTAGTATGTCTCATGCTTGTCGCAAGCAGTGATGTTTTTCTGTTTCCCAGTTAATGGACTGTGTTGTATGATGACAGCAGCTCCACCCTAACTGGAGTTGGGCGATATGCAACATTTTCC
This sequence comes from Anableps anableps, assembly GCA_014839685.1. Taxonomy (NCBI): domain Eukaryota; kingdom Metazoa; phylum Chordata; class Actinopteri; order Cyprinodontiformes; family Anablepidae; genus Anableps; species Anableps anableps. The sequence goes on from CM026072.1 coordinate 6,635,241, forward strand.
CAGCCTATATTCGTCAGTCCAACAAATGACGATGGGCGCTATATTCACGCAGGAGACATTTGGACTTTTTTTGAGGGTGAAACAATGGACTTTGCACGGACTGATTTGCCAATTTAGAACACAAAAGTCCAAAAATGGAAGAATTAGTTGCCAAAAAAATACAAAGTCGCCTGTTTGGGATTACTTTGACTTTAAACGGGATGAAAAAAGTAAACCATAGGTTGCAACCGAAGCGGTTCGGAAATATGAAATATGGTTAAATACAAAAAGGACAGCCCCAGAAAAGTGACACAGTGCACCTTGGCTGTAAATATCTCTTAAAGAAAAATGCATGAAAAACGTTTCCCATGAAAATATGCATACTGGCCATAAGCACACCTTCAGAACTCGTCTTTAGCACATCTGGTAATATTATTAACCGCCTGCACACACTGCTAAATCCAAATAAGGGTAAATATGCTTTTTATTTCTTTTCGAAGCTTGTCTAAGCTTTATCCAGAAGAAATAGCTGATTTTCCTTTTTTTCTGCTTGTTCTAATTCAGTATAGTTTTTGGATGTTTCCGTCATGTATTTATTTCAAATGTGGCAAATCACTCAAAAAGACTTAAAACTGTGGCAGAGATTTTTTTTTTTTTTTTTTTTTTTTTTTTTTAATGGAAGCACCCACATTCGCTGGAGACTATTTTTATTTTAGTTATTGTTTAATTTTGTATTTGTTGTTTCATCCATAAAACAGATAGTGTAACAGCCCATAAACATGATTAAACTGGGGGAGAAGCTAATCTCTGTTTGCCCTCTCCCCCCACCATTACGGTTATTATTTAATTAAATGTGATATCTGAACATAGGATACTGCCTTTGTGTTAGAAGTTTGAGTAAATAAATCACTGCTGCACTTGGACGCACTCTGGGGAAAATAAAAGCCTTGCTTGCAGCTGGAAGGAGTTTGTGTGCACCATTAAAAACAGCAGTAGTTAGGCTATTATTTTTCCGTGGGCTGCGTCTTTTGGCTTCAATCAAGCATTATTAGCGTAATTAAGAGAGTAACTCATAGGCTAACCCCCCCCCCCAAAAAAAAAAAAAAAAAAAAAAAAAAAAAACTCGCTCTTAAAAAAGACCAGTGAAGGGCTCAGCCTATCGTCGATGGTCGATAAATTCGTCCAGTCGCCCAACCCTAACCCTAACTGTACCGCTCAGTGGAAACAAGGCTTTATGTTATAGGCGATATTATTCCACTTTGGCATTGGGTTAAAACACAGCACTACAACAACAAACTGGAAAAAAAAAACAACTTTTGTACAGGTGGTCACACCTGCTGATTTGCTTTACTCATGAAATCCTGTAGATACAGCAAGGTTATACTTCATATTTTTCCCATAACTGGGTCCAAAACATGATGGAAAAAAAAAACATGATGAGTAGCTAAGATTAGAGAAGATTAAGAATATAGTAGTAGTGAACATTTAGCTTCTTGAAAGCAACCTCTCTAACTGATATATAACATCATGAATGAGAAAAAAGAGGACTGGTTTCAGTTGACACAGAAATCTCAATAGGGAAGCAAGGTGTTTGATGGGTCCTTTAACTCTGTCACTTTTTTATTAGAGGAAAGTTGGCAGGATGTCTGCTTCGCTGCAATTGGTAATCCTCCACAAAGACAAAATAATAAAACAAAACATTTACAGAAGTCATTCTACCACAAGCATAAACACAACTTCTCAGATAACATCAAAGCACAGAGGTAACTATAACAAGAGTGTTATCTGTAAGCTGTAATAACAGTAACATCACTGTGGTTACACCAAAACACAATTTATGGTAAGGATTTTGACACGGCTTGCACTGAAAGGAGGCTCCAAAGTGGATGTCTGGATGTTTATGTTAAGCTTTGAGGTTTTGGCATTTTTTACGTTTGCTATTCAAATTATGAAATACGTGGTCTTGCTACTGGGGGCTTGGGGAGGCCCCCATCTGCTGGGGTTGTCAAGCTTCAGGCTTGGCCATGCCCTGTGGGACATTACCTTGGTGCTGGATGACCAAACTCTGTACCCTTTGTCCCTCCTGGTACCCGTTTGGTCTGGGAACTGCTGGTAGGATACAAAATCAAATTCAATTCAAAAGTACTTTATTAATCCCAAAGCAAAAGTAAATGTTGGAGCTCATATTATCCAAGGTTCTTCAAAGAGTTATTGTAGATACTGATTTCCATGGGCAGGGAAGCTCTCCTGTAGCAGTCTATATTACAACAGTCCCAAAAAAGCTTCTCTGTTGTTGTAAAGCAGCCACATGAAGAGGATGCTCAGAGTTGTCCATAAATTTTTTGATTTTATGAAGAATCTGTCAATGGTACATTAATAAAGATGTGCATCATCAACTCTAGAGGCTCCAGCCTGCAAAATCTAACAGTTACATGTACTGGTACAATTAAAATATTTTTCTATATTAATTCTAACATTACTGTGCATGTTTTATTATTTGGGTGTGCAACAATTTCTTCAGTTGATGGCCTTAACAATAGGAGTAAAATCTGTTAAAATATTTAAAATGTAGCACTCACTAAAAGGTTTTTGTAGAAAGACAAAATAACGTTCTATGAACAAAAAGACAGTTGGGTAAATGTCCAGCCATGGACTATAAATCATTTGTTGTTGCAGGGTTGCAGCTAAAATTATTACAGTGCACTTTTCAATGCTAACCAGTACAACTGTGTTTGTACAACACAGTTGTTTGGGCCATCTTTATTTTCTATTCAGAGTACATGCAATGATTCTGAATAATTAATGTTTTTTTAATTTAATTTTATTATTTTATTTATTTGTTTATTATTTTTTTTTTACCATAAATCGCACTGTTATTTGTGTTGAAAATGACAACTTTTTTTCCTGAATTAATGCTAATTTGGACTGATAAACTGGTGAGGGAACTCTCTCACTGTGTTCTCCAGACGATACACTCAAAAACCAGTTCCACCTTCAAGTTGCTTTTATTCATGTTTAGTACATTGGTCAAGCACTTGGTTTCACTTCATATCTCTGAATTAAGTGCAAATATGTTGCAAAGACATCAAGCTTTTTACATGCATGCTATTTAGAAGACATAATGGAAGTAGTACACATTAAAATAGCAATAGTTAAAGGAGAATTAACCTGTGTTGATGTGCATGTGGCCCAAAGATGCACAGCTGACAGATTTCAGATAATCATGTTTCCAGAAGCTCCTGGCTGCTCTGCATGTACTCTGCAGCTATTGGTTATAAAACCTCCTGTTTGGTAACAATAGGCATTTCATCCTTCATCTCCTCTCCTCTGCATCTCCCCTTCCCCTCATTAAAGTGAGCTGTGCACAATTTCATAACATTTTAATAGCCGTGTGCCTCGCTAGGTCTGACAACAATTAGAGTTACCCTTTCAGCAATATAATTGCTTATGTGAACATTCACAATATTCTATTCAATAGAGACATATTTAGGTTACTTTTATAGTTGAAGAAAATAGTCTGTGTTTATGAAGCTAAATCATTACCTTGACTAATTGTAGATTATTATTTAGTTGTGCCTGGAGAATGTGGCAGACCGGTAATCAGTAGTTTTATTATCACTCTGCTCCTAAATGGTTTTTGCGTCAATGGCGGATTAATAAAGATGGTCAGTAATGACACACAGTCCACTGTGAGACATTTATTTCAACTCACTATTGGTAAAATGGATTTGGATAAAAGAAAAGATCCAGAGCAGTTAGTGCAAGAGACGAAAAAAGAGGCAACAGAGTTGAAATGCACTTTGCTGTTAGACATGCTGTTATCAGCTATTGTTAATTATAATAGCATGGATCTTTCTGAAGCATTTCTTCTTCGTTTAAGCAGACGATGAATAAAAATTAACGTTACAACATAGATAGCCTTGTTTAATCCCACTCATCCTTTCCATCTCTAATTACCATCGTCCATATGTATGACCTTGGTTTGGCTGAATAAATTTATTCATATTTCTTTGTTATCCATTTTCATCCTTCCATCCCTCTTCACAGATCTATTCATTCCACTCATTCTACTCATCGCCAACTATTACAACCTGTTTTTCTTCCTCATCCTGGTTTATGGTCCCTTTTTAGGCCACTCATTTTCCCCAATCTATCTTTGACATCTCCTTTTCATCATACTCATTCCCATCGTACCTTTTTACAACCTCATTTGCATCCCATTCATTCCCCTCAAAATTTTTACTACCCAATGTCAGACCTTCCATTTTAAAATCATCCTCATCACACTTTACAATCAATTTTTGTCCCATTTATTGTCCTTATCCTGCTACCTGATCCCTTTTCATCTCAGTCATCTGTTAACCTGCAAAACAGCACATAGATTGCATTGGTGAAGGTTTTGAATGACATACAAAACAGTCATGGGTCTAGAACTTCTGTCTTGGCTTTACTCATCCGCAGTGCTATGTTTGATATAGTGTGATATACTTATACTATAGAGTCATAATTTCCATATGAGAAAGAAAAGGGTCGGGGGGATTTTAAGGCAGAGGGGGCATCTCATTTTGCAAAAATCATTAAATCATTCAAATGAAGAAGTCCAACTTGCAAACAAAAACATGAAAATTAGACAAACATACTGATTGATAGACTGGAAAAATACTTTTGGGGTTCCTCAAGGGTCCATTCTTTTATTAACATCTATATGATTGCTCAGATTATTGAGTACTACAAAATCCCTTACCATATGTATGATGATGACAAACAACTTTATATGTCAGTGTCAATGCATCACCACAGGCCACTACAGTCACTGAGTGTGTTCATCGTGTCATTGTGTGGCATGGCCAGAATTTCTTCCAGCTTTATGCAGAAAATTGTGTCCCAAAAATGCAAGTAAACACCAACACTCCATTAGACACATTAGTTCTAAATACCACAGACTGTCTGAAAAATTGGTGGAGGGTGTTTTGTGCCTAAAATTTGACATCATTAAAAGTCTGTTACTATATCAGCATACCGTGAAATTGTCATGATAAAGGATTTTCTGATCAAACAGGACAGAAAAACTGACACATCTTTTAAGTTAAATTATTGTAGAGGTATATAAAAGTCAGTCAACTCATTCAAAATGCTACGCCAGAGTCCTGAGCAACACTAGGATATTGATTATATATTAAACACACCAGGTCTTAAATCACCGCACTGGCAGGATAGATTTTAAAGCACTGGAAGGTCTTTAGCAAAAACACATTTCTGAGTTTCCTGTCAAGAATTAACCATATCAAATTATAAAGTTATCACTGCTAACTGAGTTTCCAGGGCCAGAGCCAAACAAGGAGAGCTGACATTTAGTGTCTAGTCTCCTCAACCTTGGAACAAACTCCCTGAAAACCTGAGATGTGCTGAAACTCCTTTAAATTAGGGCTGAAAACATTTCTGTTTAGTCCAATATTCAACCAAGCAATCTCCCAAACGAACTGTTCATTGTTTTCATTTCACTATTTGTTTGTTTTTATAGAATGCTTTTTAATTGGACATATTGAGCTCTCCTTAAGCTCAATATATACAAGGTTTTTCTCATTTTAATGTATTTTCTTTGATTTCTTGTAAAACACTTTGGATTGAATGGTGCCATATAAATAAACATGCCTTGAGTCATCCTGAGAATTGCTTGTCATCCATCTCACTCCACTCTTTAAGAACGATTTTCATTGCACTTAATTCGCTCATTTCTGATTATGACTCATTTTCATCCTACTCATCTTCATTTACGAAACCTTTTTATTCCTCTTATCATTCCCATCCTTCTCTATGACCCCTTTTATACCCTTCATCCTTCTCATCCCTCATAACAACCCTATTTTCATTCCACTAATCTTTCCTAAGACATTGTTGCAACCCCTCTTGAGCTCATTTATTTTATTTATTCATCTTTATGACCCATTTTTCCTTCCATTCATCCTTCCTGTCCCTCTTTGCAAGAACTCTTTCCTTACATGTCCCTAGTATTTGGTAGAATTGCCTATTCACTTGGTTCAAATGTTTGTACTGTTACTGTTTGTAAAATTCTGAATTTAAAGAAATACATAAAAAAGTCATTCAAAACAATTCTAGGAGCTCAATTCATTAAGCAAAACAAATTCCATGAATTTATTGCACACAGTATGATGTTTCCAAGATTTTCTATTAATTGTGATAATTTTCCACTTAAAGCTAATAAAAACACATTTGAAACTAGAATATCAGATTAACATACTTTTGTTTAAAAATATGCTTAATATCTGTTACAAGGTACCTTAAATTGGACTGGAACGAATATTCTAATTTATTAAATATGACTATGTGTTTTAACTGTAGATGTCATGAGTCCTTATGATCAAGTTAGACTTCCAATGGGTTTCTTCGCAGCCTTCAGCACATAAACCCCAATTTATGGCTCCCAAATAGCTATATTCTATAGCGATCAAAACATCTGCAGCATTGGCTGACTTAACTGCAGATTTTCTATAGCAAGTCAAAAAGAAGCAATCTGCAAGGCAAAATGTGCACTTGCTTAAGCTCCTCAACACAAAGCTGTGTAAAATAACTTAATGCAGTGTGAGCACAGATGTAAGTTCAGATATAAATTAAACTGAAAATGGTGACATGTTGTAAACATTTCTTCCTCAGACTCCACCAAGAAGCTGAAGGATGTGTTGCAGGAGTTCCATGGAGACGGTGTGTTGGCTAAATACAACCCAGAGGAGGTGTGTGTTGAGTTTACACGGCATTACATAACCGATAGTTTATGGTCTAGTTTCTTGTCCATGTGCTAAAAAATCCTAACATGGGTAAGTTATTTAGTGAGTGTTTTTAAACAAACACAGAAGTGACACCTATTAAACCTAAGATGGTATAAAGTTGAAACTATGACGTGTCTAACGTTTAACTCCAGTTAAGACAATTAAAACTTCTTTTTGTATATTGATGTGAATGGTTATATACATGTGTATTATGAGAACATAATTAAAACTTGCCATGATGCAACCATAAGTATGCATTCTCTCATCCTCATGCTTCCGGTTAAAGAAGCAGGAAATCCTCAGTCAGGTAACAATGTTATGTTTTCTTCAAATTATCGACAGTAAAGCCTGTTTTGACTGTGATATCAACCAAAGACTTCTTGCAATTGCTGACAAGCTCTTTGTATATCTACATTGGTATCTTTAGACATTCATCTTTTGCATTTTTCAAAGTCTCTGAGGTCAGAAGGCCTACAGTGTTTGCAGTGTTTACCTTGGTAAACATGAAATAAATTATCGAGGGCTGCTGAGACAAAATTTTGTGTTTTCTACAGTGTTTTTTTCTGGCGACGGTTGGTTAAATATAGAAGGGATGGACTCGACAAGACGTTAAAGGCCATGACAGTGTTTACCTGTCTTACCAGGGTTTACCAAGCAGTCCTGAAACAGTGCACTGGTTGGGAATCCAACCCAAGTGGACTGCTGGGAGAGCGGCTGCTTTCAATAATATCCAACCAGTGGCTGCATCACCAGCCCTTCCATGAACTAATGATAGATCCCCTCCAATCTCAGTCTAAGAAAACAATGTCACTATTGGTCATCAAAAAAACCTCTTGCTAGACTTGACCAAGGTAAACACTGCAGGTCGTCGCAGACCTAAGGAGCCGTATTAAAAGAAAATGGCACGAGGCATATGTAAGTCCGAAACTCCTACTCTGTTTGATGTTTTTGCGAAAGGCAAGTTCTCGGAGGCCTAGAAGACAGCCATCCGAGGCTTTAGCTCCGGCTTGGGAATAAACTTTAACGATGGAGTCTGTTTCAAAACAAATCATCCGCGGCATACATAACGAGCCACAGCATCGACATTCAGGCCAGGCTACGGTCATTCAGACTTCACCGGCAGGTCTTGTTTGAATGGAACACAGCTGGTCCCTGATGGTCTAGTGGTCAGGATTCGGCGCTCTCACCGCCGCGGCCTGGGTTCGATTCCCGTTTCAGGTTCCAGTTTTTTCCTGCATGACTTCACTATGACAAGTCTGCTTCTTGGAGATAGGTGGTTTTCCCAGACAAGTTAAAGGCACTGTCGTCTATGTGTTGATTTCCCAAGCGAAAAGTGTAATTGAGTTTGTCTAGTTAAACAAAGAAGTTCCCTATTTGGAGTTGGACAAAATGTATCCCCTTCATGAAATGACTCACTCAGTTTTTTACTCTTGACATCACCCTAATCTTTAGCTCCTTCCACGGAGTCAGTATTGGATTCAAGTTTCTGGTTGTGTCACTCCAAAATGTTAATGTTTTTGTCAGTTGATTCGTTCTTCACCACATTGGTTTTGTGTTTTGGGTCATTGTCATGCTAAACCTCCAGATAATCTCTAGTCTTCTTTGCTCAGTATGCCATTTACACTGATTAGTTTATCTGTCCAATTAGGTTATCTGTCCAATCCCTAAAGTATTATGTTCCCACCACCATGCTAAACTGGTGGTGTAATCATTGATTGTGTTCTTGGAGTTCATCTTTCGACACACATCTACATCCTTTCCACTCAGAGGAAACATGCAGGTCAGGTTTAAATATTACTTTACATCTAAATCTACCAAAGGTTTCATATACTCCAATCTGAATCATTTAAGAAATTACAACAGTCAATACCAACTCAGTCCGATACCCACTGGCTTTACAACAGTGTACAGTAAGGAGGTTCATCAAGGACTTATTATTCATTCAGCAGAGCTGAACCAATATAAGAGCAAGAAAATTAGAAACTGAGAATCAGCAGATCTGATTTTTATTACAAAGTCTTCTGTTTCTGTCTTGACTTTAGGAGATTGACTTCGAAGGTTTCAAGGTCTTCATGCAGACGTTCTTGGAGAGTGAGATTCCTGAGGAGTTCTGTCAACACCTCTTCATGTCGTTTAGCAACAAGGGACCCAAACCCAGTCCCTCATCTGCTGACAAGCCCAGAGTCTCTGGTAAGTGTAGAAAGAAAACTGTCTCTCTCTCAAGGCAAACAGTCAGTTGTAAACACAGCAGATGTTGGTGTTATGTAGATACTCATATATTTGCAATCAGACGTTCTAATTCTGCTACAGCAACCAGTCAGGTGGCATGAAATGTAAATCATAGAGTCTGCCAATTCTCTTGGCAGGGGCTCTGTTTGTTTTTAGCATTTACGCTAAATCATTCTTGTATAATAATGCCAAAATAATGCCAAAACGGAACCATAATACATTACACCAGGTACTGGTTGTTTTGCAGTGTCAAAATAACCTCCTCATACTTGTTGTAGAGCCTGAATTAGCTGCATATGTTAATGATGAGTAAACATAGTAGTGAAATCTCAATTTCAATGATACAGAAAGGATACCGAAAGTAAATACAATAAGAGATTTCAAATGAAAAAAGCTTTTTAAGCCAGCCTGGCTTCTTATCCTAAAGTGATTGCCCCTCATGGTAAAATGAATTTCCACAAAAGCTGAGTTTATTGTTTTGGCTGCACTCAGACGTGATTACTGACTGTAGAATCAAGAAATCACTTAAATGGAAAGGATCTGACAACATGAAGTACAGATGAAAAACAAAGTCAATGACTTCTTTGATTATGAATAGGCTTACAGAGCCATTTCTAAGGCATTGGGACTCACGTGATATAGAAAGAACATGAAACAGTTATGCACCTTCCTACAAGCATCTGGCCTACCAAAATTTCTCCAAGAGCGCATCAACGACTCATTCAAAAGGTCACTAAAAACCTAAAACAGCAAACAATACAAGACATGCCTCAGTTAAGGTCAGTGCTCGCGACTCCACACTACGAGATGAGGCAAAATGGGAGAGTTGTAGGCCCACGAAAACCACTACTGGCCATAGGGAACAAAGACTTCTTCATCATCATCAGGTTCATTTGATTAGCACATTTCAACAATAAGACAGTTCAAGGTGCTTTACATGATAAAAAACATAGCACAATAAACAAGCAAAAAAAAAAACAACATTAAATTACAGTGGCAAAAATAAAGAGAAGTAATAAAAAGTTGCAATCCATACTAAGACTAATGATATTCTACTTATTATTAAACAAAAGCAAGTCAAAACAAATTGATTTTAGCCTTGATTTAAAGTTCAATTTCAAGTTTATTTGTATAGCACATTTCAGCAGCAAGGCAGTTCAAAGTGTTTCACATCACTAAAAACATCAATCAGGTATACATCAAAATCATCAAGCAAATATACATGAAAATCATCAAGGAACTTAGTATTCCAACATTTTTGCAGTTTTCTGGAAGTTTGTTCCAGATTAGAGGAACATAAAAATTGAATGCTGCTTTTCCATGTTTGGTTCTCACTCTGGGGATGCAGATTGGATTTGAACCAGAAGACCTGACCTGACTTCAGTGTATTGTGGTGCTAAGCCATTCAGCGATTTATAAACTAACAAAAATATTTTAAAGTCTATTCTCTGAGCTACAGGGAGCCAGTGTAAGGACTTTAGAACAGGGGTGATGTGCTCTATTTTCCTAGCTTTAATGAGAATGTGAGCAGTAGAGTTGTGAATCAGCTGCAGCTGTCTGATGGACTCTTTCGGCAGACCTGTGAAGATACTGTTGCAGTAATCAATTCGACTAAAAATAAACACATGGATGACCTTCTCGAAACCTTGCTGGGACATTAGTCCTTTAATCCTGCAAATGTTCTCCAGGTGATAGAAGGCCAACCTTCTAATTGTCTTTATGTATTTCTGGAGTGTCAGGTCCGAGTCCATCACTACACTCAACTTTCGGGCCTGATCACTAGTTTCTAGCTGTAATCGTTGAAGCTGTTTTCTTAAAAAATATCTTGATGATCAGCAAAAGTTTTAGGGACTTTATGGACTGTCAAGACAACAGTGGAACCAATAGTCAAACAGACTGGTGGCAGTGTGATAGTCTCAGTCTGCTATGATGCTTTGGGACCTGGACAGATTTTTTTAATTGATGAAATTGTTAATTCTGCTCGCTATAAAAAAAAAAAAATAAATAAAATAAAAATAAAAAAAATAATAAAAAATAAAAAAAATTAAAAAAAAAATCCTGAAGTGGAATATATGGCTATCAGTGTGAGACCTTAAGGAGAAGAGCGCTTGGGTTATACAGCAGAACAATGATCCATATAACACCAGCAAGTGGATCTCCAAATGGTACAAAAACAAAACAAACAACATCAAAAAGCCCCCTACAGTTTTGGAGTGGCCTAATCAAAGTTTGAACCTAAATCTGATGGGGATGCTGTGGCATGACATTAAACACATCCATGCTCAAAAACTGTGGATAACTTATTCTGCAAAGATGAGTGGTCCAGTATTCTTGCACAGCAATGTAAAAGACTTGTTGCCGGTTGTCACAAATGCTTTACGGCAAGTACGAGGCGACAACTAGGGGCAATAATCTTTTTTGCATAGAGCCATGTTTATTTGGATAGCTTTTTCCCTTTATAAATGAAATATTTGTTTGAAAACTGCTCTTTGTATTAACTCAAGTTGATCTAAAAACATTTAAATGTGGCAAAAAGCAAAAACCCAGTAACACTGAGAGGTGGCAATTTTTTTTCTTTTTGAACAGTTGATTTTGTCTGATGTTAAGTTTTTGTTGTATCTGGTATACATTATCCTTTAAGTCAAGTCAAGTGAAGTTTATTTGTATATCACATTTCAGCAACAGGGAAGTTCAAAGTGCTTTACATCATGAAAACAAAAACATCACAAACACATCAGTCATTGTTTGTGAAACCAAGAACAAACATTACATTTTGTCAATTCCCATCGTTAAAAACATCAATACACAAAAAATATGTTGGTCAATGTTCCAGTTATTATGTGTCAAAAGCAACTCTAAAGAGGTGGGTTTTAGCCTTGATTTAAAGGAACTCAGTGTTCTGGCTATTTTGCAGTTTTCTGGAAGTTTGTTCCAGATTTGTGGAGCATAGAAGCTGAATGCTGCTTCTCCTCCATGTTTACTTCTGGTTCTTGGGACGCAGAGTAGGCCAGAACCAGAAGACCTGAGTGGTCTGGAAGGTTGATACAGCAACAACAGGTCTTTAATGTAATTTGGTGCTAAGCCATTCAGCGATTTATAAACGAACAAAAGTATTTTAAAGTCTGTTCTCTGAGCTACAGGAACCCAGTGTAAGGACTTTAGAACTGGGGTGATGTGCTCTATCTTCCTGGTCTTAGTTAGAACACAAGTAACACCGTTCTGGGTCAGCTGCAGTTATCTGATTGACTTTTTAGGTAGATCTGTGAAGACACAGTTGCAATAATCAATACAACTAAAGGTAAATGCATGGATGAGTTTCTCTAAATCTTGTTGAGACATTGGTCCTTTAATCCTGGAAATGTTCTTCAGGTGATGGAAGGCTGTCTGTTACACAGTCTTTACGTGTCTCTGAAGGTTCAGGTCCAAGTCCATCACTACACCCAGATTTCAGGCCTGATCACTAGTTCCTAGCTTTAATAACTGAAGTTGCACACTGACTCTAGATCGTTCCTCTTTAGGTCCAAAGATAATAACTTCAGTTTTGTTTCTGTTCATTTGGAGAAAGATTTGGCACATCCATGCATTGATATGTTTTAAGCATCTTTTCAGTACATGGATGGATTCAGAGTCACCTGATGACATCGTAATGTAGAGCTGTGTATCATCTGTGTAGTTATGGTAATTAATCTTACTTCTTGTTATAACCTGAGCTAACGGGAGCATATTGATATTGAATAGAAGGGGTCCAAGGACTGAACCTTTGGGAACCCCACATGTGTCCTCTCTGATGAGAAGTTGCCTACGGACACAAAGAAGTCCCTGTTCTTTAGGTAGGATTCGAACCAACTGAGTACTGTACCAGAGAGTCCAACCCAGCTCTCCAGTCTCTTCAATAATATATCATGGTCAACAGTGTCAAATGCTGCACTGAGGTCCAACAGAACCAACACTGTGGTTTTTCCACAGTCTGTATTTGTGTGGATGTCATTGAACACTTTGACGAGGGCAGTCTCAGTGCTGTGGTGAGCACGGAAACCAGACTGAAAGACATCAAAGCAGTTTGTCATTGTTAAGAAGTTGTTGAGACACAGCTTTTTAAATAATTTTACTGATACATGGAAGGTTGGAGATTGGCCAGTAATTCTGCAATAGTGATTTGTCTAGATTGTTCTTTTTTAACAGTGGTTTGATAACTGCTGTTTTTAAAGCCTGGGGAAAACATCAGATGAGAGAGATGAGTTTACTATCTGAATCAGGTCAGATGCAACGACAGACAAAACTGTTTTAAGGAAGGTTGTTGGTAGGATATCAAGACAGCAGGAGGAGCTTAATTGATTTATAATTTCCTCTAAGCTTTTATATTTGGGTTTTTGGAATGTAACCATTTTCTCTACATTTGTTATGTTTGAGCATAGCATTGGTACTGGATTTGTTAATGTGCAGATTAACCCTCAATTTTTTTGAATTTTCTCTGCAAAGAAGTTGGCAAAGTAATTGCAGGCCCTGACAGAGTGGAGTTCAGGTGGTAAAATCACAGGAGGATTCATGAGCCTTTCAATTGTGGTAAATAAAGCACAAGCATTGTTGACGTTTTTGTTAATATTTCTGCAAAGAACATTTCCCTTGCATGTTTTAGGGATGAGTGATAGCTTTGCACACTCTCTCTGTAGATTTCATAATAAACCTGAGGTTGAGTTTTATGCCATTTACGTTCAGCCCTACGATTTCTTTCACATCTCATTACTGGGGCATTTCTCCATGGAGATTTCTTTCTACCAGACACAATCTTCACTTTAACAGGAACAATGGAATCAATGATGTCTGAAATCTTAGAATGGAAATTATCAACTAACTCATCTACTAGGTTACACGATAGAATTAAGGTCAAGGAGTAGATTACATTTATGCTTCAGCTATGTTGTCTATAAAAGAACATTTTGTAACAATATCTGTTTTACTAAGTAAGTCAACGAACATTGTACTGTCAAATATAACAGAGAAATGATCCGACAGGGCGACATCAATTGTAGAAACCTTGCACCCTTGCTGATGATCAAATCCAGAGTGTGTCTTCGATTGTCTGTTGCTTGTTAGATATGTTGAATCAAACCAAAGTTATCAAGTATATCACACAGCTTTTTTTGCACCTCTATCTTCAGGCTTGTCAACACTGATGTTAAAATCTCCCACAATTATTAGACAGTCATAATCAATGCATATAACAGATAAAAGCGCCTTAAAGTCAATATAATTTGGGTTTTGTATGGAGTTAATGTCAATGTTTGTGACCTTTTATATCAATTTCCTAATATTCAAAAGAGTTAAATTTACCAAGGAAAACCTTTTTACAGTTCCTTTACATATCTTTTGTTTTCATGTTTAGTATTTCCAGAGTCAGTTCTTTTTGGGTATTTCCTTCATTAGTTTATGTCCTGCATTGTTTTAAGATTTATTCAGCACTCTGCATTTCATTTGTTAACATTTTAACTGTTACATTTTTCACTTTGAATTACGTCCTTGCTACAGTGCTTAAATGTTACAGAGCAATGGGGCCTTGAGATATTTACCAACATTGTTACGATGATTCTACCCTTCATGTTACAAAAATGAGGCTCCAGAAGGTTACTGCAAGAATTCTGTTACAATATTTTCAGGAACTAACATGTAATTTCGATGTTCACTGTATGTAGGATATTTTGTTTTTAACGTAGGAAATATGAAAAGTGGCTGCCTTGCTTCAATTAGCACTCCAATTAGCAAATCCCACTGGTTGTTCAACTTGGACCCAAAACGCAGTTATGTAATTCCCAGATCCAAGTTCTCTTCCATGACCACAGGCCTGTTGGCAGGCTCTCTAAATAATGCTCCTCCTTGTCCAGCCGGTCTGTAGCCATGTTTTGGTAGGTTTGTAGTTGTGCCATCGAACAGTGCACTAATATGTTCAAAGCTTGGGATATTATTTTGTAGCACAACCACCTTTGAAACATCCACGCAGTTGCATCCATGACCTGTCTGCTGTGTTCCTTGGTGTTCGTGATTCAATTGATCAAAAACTATTGGGGCTGAATGCCACAACTGTCAGATTGTTATTTGTAAAAAATAAAGAAAAATGAAAACCATGTATCATTTTTCTTCCATTAAAAAAACTACTTTGCATTGGTCTGTCTAAAAGAATTCTAATAAAATACTATGAAATTTCTTCACTGTAATAAAGTCTAAAGGGTGCCATGCTTTTGCAAGGCAATGTACATCCATAAATCTTCTCTGTGGCTTTGTTATTTTCTGTCTTCCTGACAGCATTATTATCAGCATCCTTTGTTCACTATAACTGCTTTCCCTCCTCTGTAACTGTCCAGCCTCTCTCACCTTGGACTCACTAACCCTTGTCTTCACCCAGTCCTTGTGAGTGTTGCTATTTGAGCAGATCTGTGTAAAGAAAATATCTGTTATGACCTAAAGTCCCTCCAGCTTTTGCAGTTAACAGCTTTGTCTAGTACAACTAATCATCCCAATTCTTTGTCAAATCCTTATTGGGAAAGATAATCTTCTGCCCTTTGTTCTGGTGCTAAGGATTTAGTTTTGTTTGTTTTTGTGGGGGGGGGGGTTTGTTTGTTTTTGTTTTTTTTGTTTTGTTTTTTTTATGAAAACTACATAATCCGGCCTGTACTTTTTCAAAATATAACTAGTAGTTTGCAGGAATATAGAAAATACTCTCCAAAACTTTCCCAGAACTTACCAGTTACTTTATAGAACTGTCCTGGAACCTTCACTGAACATAGGAGGTATTTTCTAGAGCTTTCAGGGAACATTCCTGCTGCTTTCCAAAAATTTCATGGTACTTTGCTGAAACTTTCCTGGAACTTGTGTAGTTTTCTAAAACTTACCAGATACTTTCTGAGATTTCCATGGTACATTATTGTAACTTACACTGAACTTAAAAGATATTTGCCATGTAAGTTCCAGGAACCTTGTAGGTTAAAAAAAATACCTGAGAAGATCCAGAAAAGTACTTTGAGGGATATAGAAAAGTATCTGACAAGTTCCATGAAAGTACTTGCTAAATTTCAAGACAGTACCTAAGTACCAGGTAAAAGCTATTAAAGTGCCTGATGATTTCCTGAAAAGTACTTGGTAAGTTCAGAAAGAACCTGGTGCGTCCCAAGAAAGTTCCAGAAAGTAACTTCCAGGTTCCGGGAAAATATGAGCAGTTATATGGGTTTTTTTTTTTTTTTTTTTTTACATTATTTCTTCTGTCTTTACCATTAAGAGCAATGAGATATGAACAACTCTATCCTGTTTCTGTTCATGAATCAGAACCCTGCAGTGAAGATTGGCACCCTAACCAGCAGGTATTTAGGGTAACAGAGGCATTGTGGAGGATGTTTTGACCTTTTCTTTGTGTCCCCCTGCAGGCCTTAAGCTCATCAAAAGCAACTCGACTCCTCTGAAGACCCCCGCCCTGCCTGGTCCTCTGGACACAGTGCAGCTGAAGGATATTGTGTTCTACCTCTCGCTGCTGGAAGGCGGGCGCCCTGAGGACAAGCTAGAGTGTTAGTATCATCCTATGTCACATGTCCGGTTCTGTTATCATCATGAAGTCAGAGTTAAAGGTACATTGCATGAACCAGTGACAAATCAGGTTAAATGTTCAAGCTGTAGTGGCCCACAGTGAAGCAGTTCACTGACTTAAAATCTATTCTCGAGCTGCAAGAACAAAATAACTTCATTCTGTTCTTGAACTGAGCCGGCTATGTTTCAGGTTCTATACTGAAAACAGCTGACAAATGGGAGGAAAAAATAAGGTTCTACATACCTTTATTAAATCAACCTGAGATAAATTTACACAGCAGGTTATTTAAACAGATGGTTGTTTATAACAGAATTCTGTTACACTTCTTAAGAGTTTTTATATAGTGATGCTTCTGTCTAATTCTCAGTCACATGTTGAATAATTGAGAGGAATGGCGCTCGTTAAGCATAGAGATTACTAAATAATTTAATTTACTCTTCCTATTTCTGAATACATTGTGAAACTAACTCTAAGTGATATCTCACTGAACATAGTTTGCCTCCCCGATGTCCTCTGATACTGTCTTATTACTTCATTAGATGAGGGCTCCCTCTGCTGGCTTGTTGATGACTGCTAAGCTGATTTGCATAGTTTTTATTATACTGTGTTCCGTTGTAGTGTAAAATATTATTTATGTTTTTAAGATAACTATTATGGAATACAGAGCACAATCTTCCACGATATGGTCATGTTTCACAGGGATTTTTTGGGAAAAGCAGTGAGCAAAATGCCTCCTGAGGATTTGACTAACTTTTAATGGTGTATGTGTAACTTAAATCAAAACCAGGGCTTTAAAACATTGCTAAAATGTTTCATATTTTAATATATTGTTTCTTAATTTAATGTTAAAATAATAGCCGGAGAGATTTGCAAACCTGATGTTCGCTGGTTGAAGTATGAAGCATTTTTACTAAAACAAGTAAACTAAACTGGTCGCCTCAATAACCTTTATACAATTTTTATGGTTTAATCTGGTCTGTTTCATCTCGCTACAGTTATGACAGGCACACGTCTGTGTTAATAGTGATTTCAGATATGATTTAAAGAGACACCGCCATAAAAATGATAAAAACAAAAAATAAGCCAGAGGAAGACTTTCATTTATACTTTTATTAGATTAAAACTTCCAGTAAATTCAAGTATTGTACATACTTAAAGGGGACCTGTTATGTTTTTATCCTTCCATTTGGGTCTCATCTGCTTCTAAAAACAAACAAACAAACAAACAAACAAAAAAACCTAGCCATTTTTGGCAATAAGTTTATGTTATTTTGGGTGTGCGGAAAACAAATGAGCCGCTTCAAAAACCTCCTGATTATTAAGTCACTTTTGATGGGCAATGCACCATTACCTAGCAGCCCCGAGCAACACTTATAACTCCCTATTTTAATAGTTCCAACACCAAATATACCATAATTTACATTAATACCCACAGTGGAAACCATCTTGGCACTATCACAGAAGCTAACATCTACTGTCTTCCTTAATTCCACTCCTGGACGGTACAGCAAATCAGAAGCAAAAAAAACCAACAAATTCCACTCCTGGATTGGATGCTTCGCAAACACCAACTAATAGTGTATGAAGTAAAATTCCACCCAGGTATTTCAACTTCCCAAGCTGCATTTTCTTTCTAATATTTTAAATGTGTTCTACGAGAAAATCTTTCCACAATTATACGGAGTCCTGTTCCACAGAAAAATCAATACTGAATCAGGGGGGATCTACATAGATACTGAACAAGCAGGGATTTACTATATATAATAATATGGTTTGAGGATTTTTCAGTTGTGGCATTAAAACATTTTAAAGAGAGAAATCTGCGTTTTTTGCTCATATGAAACATAAGCGTTTCATTGGACAGTTACACTTGACAGTTGGTATGATGTGTTTTTGCCAAATATGGCACCAGGAATTGTGACAAAATATTTCTACTTTAGTTTTATCTATCCAAAGGACATTGTTACAGAAGTCTCATAATGGAGTTATATGCAAGTTTCTCCTGAGCACGCAATCAAGTTATGCTGAGTCCTGCTGATGCAATAAATATTTGATTCAAATGTGTTTAAGCAGACATGTGTAGCTGTTGCATTGACCCTTCCAAACAAGCTATTGTTGTTCAGTGTTTTTCTAATTTTCCTGTTATTAACTTTAGCATTTAACCTCCTTACTATTGCCTGCATATGAAATGGAGCTCTTTGGGTTTTTAGTAATTTCTTCGAACATTGCCCATTTTGATCTTAGTGTGCTGGAAAGATTGGCAAATGGCTTTAATGTTTTCTCCTTGTGAACAATTGTTTCTCATTGTATGTTGCATTTCTAACATCCTTGCTGATTTTGTGCCTTGGCACTGTGTTAACACACACTTGTAGGCATTTAAAGATGTGGTTGTACTTTCTGGTGATCAGTTAAATAAGGCAAATTAAAACAATGTAATCAGTGCGAATTAATAAAAACGAAACAGCTGCATTAATTACAAGGAATCAAGTTTAACACACACACACACACACACACACACACACACACACACATATAAAGGGCAAGTACACAGTAGACATCTGTTTTCCTTCTTTACTGAGCATCCAGTTTGGTAGTTCAGTGCTGTTTTTCCACAGAGGCTGTTATTCATTGTAATTTTCTGTGATGTGTAGCCTTAGGTCTTTCTGCAGCCATCCCATGCATCAAATAAACATGTCTTTATCAATCTGACAGGTCCTGTACCTGAGTAACAGCAACACCTTCTCTAAAATAAACTTCTGTGACAGATCTGCCCTGTTGCACATTGTTTTGTAACCGTGGAAACAGTGATTTGTTGACTGTGTAACAGAAATAGGCTGTGGTCACAGCATTTAAAGAATATATCCTTGACAACTTCTTGCAAAAATAAGAAAATAATGAATAAATAAATAAATATCAAAAAGAATTCCTCACCCCCTTTTGAATCACAACTTTATTGTAAGTGTTTCATTTAAATGCAGATAGCTGACAGGTTATGGGGCATTTTCTTATTATTTAAAGCCACCCGAAAACCCTTAAGAGTAATAATGTCTCATCTCACAGTTAATTTCAAATATTCACTTTAAAGATTGAGCAGGTGGTGAATGCACTGATTTAGGACTAATATTTGGCCTTTGTTTGTTTGTTTCCACAGTCATGTTTCGGCTCTATGACACAGATGGAAATGGATCGCTGGACAGCTCGGTAAACATTTCTACCTTTTTTCACTTTCACTAAAATAAAGGTGCAAAAATGCAACACAGTCAAGCACATAAATCTGGGTGTTTTTTCTCCAATCAACAAAGAGCTAGTTTAGACCATTGAACGTCTGTGCACAGAGAAAGGCCTGTAAAAATTTATGTCTAACACAACAGCTGAAATCACACCAGTTCTATAGTTTGCTGGCATTCGAGGCAAACAAAATCACTAAAATGTCATTATGAAGCTACAAAAAATGTAGTAAATTAATAAAACACTTGCTAAGAACAGTCTAGCTTGTAGTCAATTATCATGCAACTTATCATGCTGCATGCACACCTGTGCTCAGTAGCATCAGGTGCACAGTTACCCACACAAACATGCATGATCCAGCCCTCCAGGTGTCCAGGTGGTGGAAAGCAGAATGTATATGTGAAGAATGCCTCACTGAGCTGTAACATGGGTAACAAACAATCAAATCTGGTTCATTTAAGGAGTCAGTTTTTTCCCCTCACGCAGTAAAAATGTCTACATAACGATGTATGAGTGTGAATAGCTGTAATGTGTTTCATGGAGCAAAAAATAAAAAAAGATTAAATTTAGTGCTGCCTCTTTGGTCAAGCAGGTCAACCTGAAATGATCCAATTCCAATTATTTGCTAAGGAATTTATGTAGAAAGTTGATGCAAAACTAAATAAATTAGAAAGTTGATTAAGCTTAGTATTGGAATGCAAAAATTTAATCTTTCATTATATAGAATCATTACACATAGAGATTAAGCATTTATTTCAATTCATTTAGAAAATTCTTGGTAATAAAAACCACAAATATAGTTTTTACAAATTCTGGCTTTCTGAAAATTGCGTCCAAATACTACATAGTATCTATCTATCTATCAATCAATCAATTAATCAATCTATCTATCTAGATGATGTTCCCTCCTGTTAGTGCCAGTTATCTTAAAGATCAACACAAGGTGCATTTAAATAAAGTATAATATCATTGAAAACAGGGTCATCATATCGTTTCGGGTTATGCTTTTTAGAAACGTTTTCTATCTTGACTCCTGAAACAGTTTGGTTTTTTTATCTTGAGATGCTCCTACTATTGTTTAATAAAAATTGGAGCAAAGACATCTAACTTATTTATGAATGAGAAGAAGAGTAGTCCTGTTTGTAGGTAAAGCTAGGGATTGTTAATCAACATGATAAAAGTATGTAGTCCAGTCCCCACATCGCTGGTTTAGAATGAAGAACAAGGTGGAAATATTTCACATTTAACATCAAAACATGCCTGTGATTCTTCTCTCAGCTCTTCAAAACTGTCCACATGGTAATTCAGTGTGGCACCAGATACAAATGTCAGCCTCTCTGCGACCATTGTAATTAAACCATCAGGCGAGGAGCCCTTCCCACGCTGCCTTTGTTTCCCGCTGTGCAGCTCTTCTGCACATGTTCCCAACCTGCTATTACCAGCTGTTTATCAGTCTCTATATGGGAAGGTAAATACAATATTTCTGTGCCTGTAATGACTGTCTGTGCTGCAGGAGCTGGAGCACATTATCTCCCAGATGATGCACGTAGCAGAGTACCTGGAATGGGATGTGACGGAGCTCAAACCAGTAAGGACATTTTATCAAGTAAAATATATTAGAAAACATGCATGGTAGAGATATTTTGTAAAAAAAAAAAAAAAAAAACTGTGGCACCCCTAGAAATGAATGGAAAAGATGTAATATAACTGAAAATGTTATTGATTTGACATAATGTCACAAAGAATTTTTTACACTTTAATTAAGTGCTTATACTCACTGGAAAAAAAATTCAAGCTAAAGAATGTATTGTATTCTACAAAATTACATGTGCTACAGTTACTGGCATTTTCAACAAAATTCATGTAATGAAAGGACAACTTAGAGGTAACTTATACTTATTTTAAGTTGATCAGTTTGATCATACCAAATTAGTACCATACTAGTAAATTATTATACTGCTTTCTGTATTGCTGGATAAATATGAGTTATTAAGAACATCTTAACTGGAGGTGCCAACAGGTGTGAAGCAAAAATGTAAATTATGAGAGTGATCAGTAAAGTTTGTAACAACTTTAAATCAACCACTGTGATTATGATAAAAAATATTTGTGTCACAGATCCTCCAGGAAATGATGCAGGAGATCGACTACGATCAGGACGGCACGGTGTCCCTGGGGGAGTGGATACAAGGAGGCCTGACCACCATCCCGCTGCTGGTCCTGTTGGGCCTGGAAACGGTGAATCCACGCAGAGATGGCTTGCATTTGCCACTTATGCTAAGTGCTCAGATTTTATAGGAACCTGAAAGAAATCTACAAAAGTAGGTAAAATATGTCAGTTCTTAGCATTGATCACTTACAGTCCTTAAGAGCTTCTGTAGAGCTCTGTTTGAGGGAAGAAAACCAGCTGAATGCGAATATTCAAACACACTGAAGTTTTCCTTTCTTATAACATGACTTCCTAAATTTTTCAACATTCTTTGGCATTTTTCATTTCATCATTTGACATCATAATGGCGCTAAAGAGAAAATAACTTCCTCAGTGTGTCATCAAACCTTTTACTAACCAATTAATGTTTAATTGTTGCTTTTTATTTATCCCCCCAGTTTGTTGCAATAAGGCAAAAAAAAACCAAAACAAACTTAAACAGTGAAACATTTGATGCCATTTTAAAAATTCATTCATAAGACAGTTATTTAACACTTTATTCAGAGCTTATATATATATATATATATATATATATATATATATATATATATATATATATATACATATATATATATATATATATATATATATATATATATATATATATATATATATATATACAGAGAGAGAGAGAGAGAGATAGATAGATAGATAGATAGATAGATAGATAGATAGATAGATAGATAGATAGATAGATAATGTCTTACACCTCATAAGTGTAAATTAGATATAGTAATCTCACCTCTCCTTTGTTTGACTACATTGCAGATTTGTCCTGCAAGGTGATTATGTTAATTACTCTAAATTTGCCACATCCTCCTCTAATTACATCATGTAAATAGTAAGTATAATTTAAAAAAAATCACTCTTAGGCATAGGTTTGTGTGATAGCACGTAGCTAAGTAGTAGATTTTTCACATTTTTGTGATCTCTAAGTTTTAAAGGTTGTTCCTTGGAAATACAGCAACGAGTCTGTATTTATAGTTCACACCATTCTTTTCCACAACTTCTCTCTGACTTTCTGGGAAACAACCTCTGGATCTTGGCATTGGTCTTCTGTGTCTCCACCTGTTCATCTTGGAGAACAGTTTGATCTCATTCTTTATTTAGTCTTCAGTCTTCTTGGTGCAGAATTGCAAAGAGGTCCACCCCCTTGGATGATGAGCAAGCCCATACCCTGCATCCGGATGCTTCACTGTTATCTCAACGCTAAACTCCTTGGGATAGCTTTTTCGTCCATACATGCCCCTAACAATAAGAAGGAGAATTCTTCAGACATCGGACAGCAGTGCAAAATAACTTTGCACTGTATCCAGAATCCCAGGTTGTTTTACTGTTTGTTTGTTTGATTTTTTTGTTGATGTTGTTGCAAGAGTAGGGTTTTTTGCTGACTTTCTTGTCAAAAAATATTCCTCTCTCTGAGAATGCAGAAGGATTTACTGTACCTTCTTCACTGGAGCTGAACCTTTCATCTTGACAGTCTTAATTTGAGAAGCTTTTTTTCCTTTTGAGGGATGGTTACCTCGCCATCACTTCGGCAAAGATTTTTAAACTAACAAAATTTTTGCAATAAATTAAATTGCATTCATTCCATTTGCATAATAATCTGAAATACAATGTAAGTTGTCATCAAAAGCGAGCATAATGCCTCATTAGTCAATCAGAAAAGCTTTTTAATTTAATGAACGTGAAAAAGGAAAAATTGCATTGTCGAGCAACGCTCTCGTACCAATTCTAAGAGTGTAATTCTTATATTGTCCACTAGATGGCCGCATTTCTCCGTCTTCATTTAAAATCCCAACCAAAGCTCTTTTTCTGTTTATGAATGAATTAATGAATGAAATATTTCTAATAAATGAACTGAAACCAATTTTAGAGTTTCCTACAGGATCTTTCTTATTGTTACCAAAGCAAAAAATGTATTTTGTGGACAGTTTAACAATTTACTGTCTTCCACCATAAGAGAAACATGGAAATGTAATAAAGCTTCTACAGTTCATTATAAAGTAAGAAATCAATGTTTCTGTTCTGTTTGTTTAGAATGTAAAAGATGATGGGCAGCACGTGTGGAGACTGAAACACTTCAACAAACCCGCCTACTGTAACCTGTGTCTCAACATGCTAATTGGACTGGGGAAGCAGGGACTCTGCTGCTCATGTGAGTCTCAGGACCTGATCTCGAAATATACAAACCGTTCATTGTTTGTTTATTATTGCCATTTTTATTTAGTTTCTATTAAAAACCTCACATAGGAAAACAAATTCTGAATAAATTCATCTTTTACTGCAGTAGTACAATCTCACACTGAAAATCTTTAAAAAAAAAAAAAAAAAAAAAAAAAAAAAAAAAAAAAAAAAAAAAAAAATCCAATATTTAATTTGAGGATGTTTATTCAGTGGAGAAAATGAATGTTTGGAAATGTTGGGGTTTTTTTTGTTTGTTTGATTTTACATGAATTTTAATGATTTAGGTACAGGGACTAAGATGGCCATGGAAGACAGTATATTTTGGTGTGTGTTTAGCCATATCTGTGTTGATTTGATGTTGGGATCATTATCACGCTGATGGCCCATATCTAGTTATCTGGACGAAGCCACCAGATTTTTATTAATTTTGCCTTGGTATTTCAAAGAGTTCATGATGCTATGCAGTCTAACAAGGTTTCCAGGGCCTTTAGAAGAGTAACAGGCCCACGGCATGACAGATCCTCCGCCGTACCTAACAGTGGGCATGAGGTGTTTCTCCTCCATAGTCGTCTTTTTCTTTTATACCAAACTCATCTGAAGTGTTTGTTTCCAAAGACCTCAATCTTTGTCTCATCTGAACAAAGCTCACAGTTCCACTTAAAGTCCCCACGAGAGTTTAGAAAACTCCAAATGTTTATGTTTCTGATGGTAGGACAGAAAAGACTACTTTTCTTACATCATTAGCTAATTGACAGTAATTACAAAGCTGCATTAGTTAGATTCATTTTTTAGGAATGTCTTTAGTTGCCAGTAAGTATGGCTCCTGTCACAATTATTTCTGAACATGGGATTTTTTTTCAACTCTGAATAAATGTACTTAATTAAAAGTTGATTTTTCCCCCCTTTTTTTTCCCAGTGTGACACTGCAATAAAATATGAATTTATTTTTTAGCTTTATGAGAATATTTGTTAGGGTTGTCTTTGTTTGTATGTTATTGTAAAAAGTATAAAACTGGCTTCTGTTTTAGGGCCAAAATTACATTTTATCAAGGTGCAAAGGGTAACCAAGTGTGCCAAAGTTATTCTTTTTATTTATAAAATGGTGGCCGCATGCAAATTGATTTTAGCACATTACTGAAAAATAAATTGCTTGAGGAAAGCCAGATTGAATCTGGACTGAAATATATTTCTGTCTTATTGATTGTTTATTTTATTGTGCCTTTTATCAGTTTGCAAGTATACGGTCCATGAGCGCTGTGTGGCTCGTGCTCCACTTTCTTGCATTAAAACGTATGTGAAGTCCAAGAAAAACACTGAGGTGAGTCCTGCTTCGCATAGTGCTGCTTTTCTACAATGAAAATTACTCAGTCTGTTATTAAGCATTGCTTTTTATTAGGATTTTGAAATAAAAAAAACACACATCATCACTTGTTTGGCCTCTTGTCTTCCTTTTCTCTCCTTTATATCTTGTTTCCTCCTGATTGTTTTCTTTCCTTTCTGCTATCTTTAATTGCAGTGTCACTTCTACCTTTGTATACATCTTGTTTTTCTCCACCATGTTTCTTTTTCTCGCTGCTTTTCCACCCAGTATGCCGTCTCTCCTCCTCTCTGCAGGTAATGCATCATTTCTGGGTGGAGGGGAACTGCCCCACCAAGTGTGACAAGTGTCACAAAACCATTAAGTGTTACCAGGGCCTGACTGGGCTCCACTGTGTGTGGTGTCAAATCACGGTAAGCCACCCCTCGCTGAGAGGCAGCCACCTCCTCATTATATTCCCACTGCTTCTTGTTGTTTAGGCTTTCATTTTGGCACCTCTGATACCTCACAAGTCATTTTGCCAATTTACACTCCGAAAACACTTGTTTGCAGCTCTAAGATAATAGAAAATAAGACAGACAGCGACGTGTGCATTTGCAAATAAAGCCTGAAAATATAGCTGAAATATTTTTTTCTGTTGCCACTAGTTTGAGGTTGTTAATAATAGCTTCCACCTCCTCCAGCTCCATAACAAGTGTGCTTCCCACGTGAAACCTGAGTGTGACTGTGGACCCCTGAAGGATCACATCCTGCCCCCAAACTCAATCTGCCCCGTTGTCCTGGTAAGACTTTGCTTTTGCTGGTCAGCGGGCCTCGAGGCTGAGAGTCTGATCTTGTTTGAGATCTGATGATCCAATCAGCAGACCTGTGTTCTCCTACTGAGCTATGAAATGGCAGCAAATTATTTTTTGGAACTTTATGTCAAAAATTGCACAAGTGTGTTTGAAGGGGATACAAGTGTGCTAACATAACTTTCTTTCTAATCAGCTACAGGTGAAACTACTGTTTCTTTTTTGTTTTTTGTTTTTTGAAAATTCAAGGATATGAGATAAAAAAATGTTAAGTTACTCTTTCAGCTTCAAATTGTTTTAAAGTAGTTGAACAACAAAATTCAGTCACTTGTAGCAATTTTCTCTCAATCAGTTCTGACTAGTGATCAGCAGGTTTGAAACTGAAAAATCAGAAGGGTAAAATTAATCTCAGCCTCCTCAATTTTTAAAGCTGTTTCGCTCCGACTTGTTGGCTTATTTGCTTCTTTTTCTGGGCTAGATTCACAAAGCAAATTGCACTAAATCCATATGGATGCAAGTACAGCAGCAAGAAGGAATTTGACATTATTTTTTGTCACACCAGGAGGTGTGATAAAAAGGTGTGTATCTTCACTGCACAGAAGGGACTAATACACAAAAGGGACTAAGCAATTTATTTGATTGACAATAAGCTGTTAATATGTCTGGGACACCTTACTGAGGAAAATTTTAAGCTTACCTTCTGAGACCTCTCTGGCTCTGTCTTATTGAATCCAGCAGTAAAACAGGTCGATTTTCGTCTGTTTATCTTCTACAACAATATTACCACTAGCTTTCAGTAGAGGGTATGTTTTTTTTTTCTGTGCAATCTGCATTACATGAACTACTATGGTTTTCAAGAATGTCAAACAATTTATCTCGGAGTTAATTTACATAATTATGCATTAAATATAGACAAAGTATGCTCTAAATGCATAATGCATCATTTAAACTTTGGCAATGTGCTTAGAGAAACACTATTTGTCCAGTAATGCTATTTTTGGGAGCTCTGCCTTTGTGTCTTGTTTCTGAATTAAAAGCCAAAGTCAAATATGCGGAAATTTACTACTCACAAATACCTTTGTAAATATCCCCCAGAGGATTTTTCTGTTGAATAAATGCATCGAAATTAAGTAGCAACATACAGAATGTTCTTTGAAGCACTATTTTCAAGTTTAACAGAAGACAGAGTTTAGCAACACATGTTTTGATGAATACAGTCATACAGTCTGGCAATTCCCCCGTTTTTGGTTGGACTCAAAACTGCCTCCTCTGTCAAGGAATCTGCAGCACATATTACAATTCTACTGTTTTGGGGTGTTTTTTTTTTTGTTTGTTTTTTTTACAGTCAATTGTTGAGAAAAAAAAGAAAGTTTACAGAAATGAGTTTCATTGTGTTGTAGTCCTTAGAAAGAAAATTGAAAACAAAAGGTCAGAGCTCAAAGAAAGATGGAAATAAGAATTGGCTGGGAAAAGTGCAATCATGGAAGTTATGGAGTAAACAAAAACTACAACAACAAACACAGGTGTATATATGTATATATATATATATATATATATATATATATATATATATATATATATATATATATATATATATATATATATATATATATATATATATGTGTGTGTGTGTGTGTGTGTGTGTGTATGTGTGTGTATCTATCTATCTAGCTATGTGTACATATATATCTTCCTTTTCTACTTGTGTAATATCTATATCTTGTCAATGGTTTTTTGGACTCAAATCTCTAACCGTTTTGATGTGTCACTTCAGGAACGGCAGTCAACTCTGAGGAAAGACTCGAGGTCAAGTCAGTCGAGTCGAGGAAAGATGCAGAGAGCCAACTCTGTCACAGTGGACGGCCAAGGGCTGCAGGTTAACCACACACCTGGCATATTTTTTAGCTTTAACTGATATTTTAATATATTATATATATTATATATATATATATATATTTTATATATATGAAGAAATTCACACTAAAATCACAGAGTTGATATGCGGTGATCAGTAAGTTTCATTATTTTGTCATGAATATGTTATAACATGGTTGAAAAGTGAAAAAAAAAACATGTATTTTACCAAAAGAAACCAGGTGTATTAGAACTGTAGCTATATCACCCTCTACATTTATTGGAGGCCCTTGTAAAGATGTGCTTTCTTTTATTGCAGCAGCTTAATTTCACACTCAAAAGTATAAAAAAGTCTAACCTTTAATTTGAGAAAATCTTTTCAGTAATGAAAAAAAAAATGTGTTAAGAAATAACTTTAAAAATCAACCTGCATATTTCCATCCCCAAAAATTCCTGCTAATAATGTAACATAACCGAAGCATTTTTTTATTTATACTTTACAATTTTTCAGTGAGTCAGTGTCCAAAGAGTAACTGAATATGGCACAGTCACTCTTGAAAATAGGAAAGATAACATGATATGCTGTATAAGTAAGTCTGATGTGTGTTGATCTTAATAAATCAAGAAATGGCAACTTGAAACTAGCTACTCACCTATATTTATAGTTAGGGCAGTTTTAAAACTCTACAATAACTGGAACTGTGACAAACAAGGCTCATTCCACCACTCGCAGTCAGAAGAATGAGAATGGAGATAAGCTGAAATAAAAAAAAACTCCAGCAAAGGATGAGGGTCATTCAGTTCCCATAACAACCATAAGACACTTTCTACATGCCAATGTGTTGTTTGGAAGGCCTTCCAGGAAAACGCCTTTTCTGACCTCCCATCACAAGCGTAAACATGTGGCGCTTGCTCAGCTCTACTGGGATCAAACACTGCAGATTTGTCTGGCATAAAAGGGGACCTTGTTGGATTGCATGACGTCATGAACTCCGTCATCATTGGGTCTTTCAGCAGCATAAAATATGTAGAATATTATAAAACAATATTTTTTAACTGTTGGGGATTTTTTTTTTCAGTCACTGAAAAATATGTACCCAAATAAAAGTAGTTTTTGCAGTGTGCTAGTATTTGAAACCTTTAACTCATCTTTATTGGGGTAGCTGATAAAAGTAAAGGATGTAAAACTGGTGATGGCTTTAGAACCAATCAAATATGTTCCCCAAGTCCATCTGATCTTCTGATCCAGGCAAAGTTTTAAAGCAGTTAGTTTGAGAAGCTACAGGTGGTGTGAAGATAGCAATATTTCTCCTTATTATCAGTGGATATTAGGCCAGTTTCCTGTTGAATCTTAAGATTTGACATGAACCTCTGCAGTTGGTGAACACCGCCAGTCCTGCTGGTAATCAGCATCATCCATAATCAACATCCTGATCCTCTGCCAGCATGCTGCCGATGGAAAACCTGCTGCTGTCTGTGGTGAGCGCTCGTCCATGAGCAGCTTTAAGAGAGAAAAATACGATGAATCATATCCCAGCCACATCCATCTCTGCCTCTCGCTGGCTAACCAGCGTAATAATCAAGATTATTATTTATAATTACAGGAAGTAATGGATCACTCTGGACCGGACAGGGAGCTCATTAATTCACCCTCGGCCTGCTGGGATGGCAGACAGGGGGAGTTAAGTGCTTCATCTGTGTCAGGGAGAGCATTGGGCGAATTGTTGCAGGACAGTTCAAATGGGGCATATGCATGAGGCTCAAACCAAATCCGGCTTCTGGCTTCTTAGAACCTCAAGCAAACTGGGAGATGATTACTCTGGTTGTTTGAGACAAGGTATCCTAGAAAATGCTTTGTGAACTGCAGTCACATTAAACCCACAATCTTTCATTGTGATTTTATGGTAATAATCAAAGTAAAGCATAAAAATCTTTTCCAAATAAAAATGTAACAAATGTACCATGTATTTGTGGACAGCCCTGTTTACTCTTAAACCTCTAAATATAATCCAGTGGAACCAAAGCACTGTCGACTAGCAGTGTCTACACCACACTCAACCCAGTCCGGACTCTACATCTGTTGTTCCATGATGGTAGAATGACCGATCAGGCGCTTCCAGAACAGGACCATTCCAGTCTATCTTAAAGAAACTCTTGAAGACCCAGTTCTTCAGCATCTCCTACCCTATAACCTGCCCTGTATTTCCCTACCTCCTCTACTGCACAATCTTTCTGCACTTTCCTCTATGTCTGCATTCTATTTCTACATTGTTACCACTGACATGGCCTCACTACTGGTCTTCTTTTTAAGTAGCTTAGTGTGAGCTCTCCTGCTATCTACTTTGTTATATCCTCATCAGGTTATTTTGGATAGAAGAGTATGACAAATGCATGAACATAAACACTTTAGAAGTCACCTAACAGTATAATCTAATATATTATTCTAGCCATTCTGAGAAGGCCAAATCAGTTTGTTAGAGAAGATTGGGGATGAACAGCATCATTGAGACTAAGAAACACAACAGAATATTTGAGATTAGATTCTAAAATTATGTCCCAAGCTCTGAATATAATAAACATCACTATTTAAGCCATCATACAAAAACAGAAAGAGAACCGCACAAGCAAAAACCTACCAAGACGTGCTTCTACCTAAACTGACAGGCCGGGCAATGAGACTTTATTTGGGAAACAACCAAGAGGTCTATGGTACCTCTGGAGGAGCTGCAGAGATTCACAACTTCTGGTTGTTACCCACCATTTCCAATATGAAGCATGGTAGTGGATGCATCATCCTGAGGGGATGCTTTTGATTTGAAGATAGATGAAGCTAAATGCAGGAAAATTGTTTCCTGTCCTGCTAGGTTTACCTTCTAGCAGGATAGTAACATTAAGCATACATGTCTTTGATATAAAGTCAGAATAAAATACATTCATGTTTGTGGTTCTAAATCAGTTTCAGGACGTTTCTGCAAAATTCTCCAAGTGAAAAAGGTTTTCAACCTTTATATTCAGGATCATTGGTGCAAGTCTAACCGTAAACCGTTTGACAACTTTTAAAAACAACCCTCTGCTTTAAATGTACTGTATAAGTAAAATTTCAAGGGAAAAGTTTACGTTTTCACTTAGAAGAATATAGAGGGCTCCCGTTCCTGGCCTCAACCAGTTCACAGGAAATATGTGCAGATGGCCAGCAGGCAGTGCAGTTCTTGGAAGTGCCATATATACTTGATAAAATGTCTGAGGGATACAGCTTGAAAGTGAATTCCTGTGAAGCATCCTGCAGTCTCCAAACACCGAGGCTTTGTTTTGACATCTTCCACACAGATCACAACAATAGAGGGCACTCATCCTCTGCTGGTGTTTGTCAATCCGAAGAGCGGGGGCAAGCAGGGGGAGAGGTAAGTACACAACCTGTCTCAACATGCTACAAGAGGCCTCTGAAGCCCCGCTCCTCAGCTACAGAGGGGAGGAAGCAGCATGGCCTCTGGGCTGATGACTGCTTTTTGGCTTACTTAGTCAAATAAAAACACAATCTGATTTACCTAAAGTACCGGTTGCCTCCACCATCAGAGAGAAACTCCTCTCACTGTCGCGTCTTGGCCTGGGTCCCTTTCTTTAACCCAGGGCTAATTGGGTTATTACTGAAACATATTCATTCACTTCTTATTATGCTGGCCCTCATCTGTTTAAATTATGAGATCAAAATATGACTTCAGCCAGTTGATATAATGAAATTGAAATTAAAATGAATTAGTCTTTCTAATGGTTTCTCCTCAAGGGGACTTTGGACATTTTTCCGCTTTGCTGCCCAGTCCACTGGCATGTCAGTCTGATCAGAGAGGGCTCTGTGTCCCCCTCCCCCCCATACACCAAGTCAGCATATGACAGAGTCAGCTATTATAGTTTCATTCAATGCCTTGTTTCCTGTTTCTTTCCCTATTAGGATTTATAGAAAGTTCCAGTATCTCCTGAACCCGAGACAAGTATACAACCTGGCCAAGAACGGACCCATGCCGGGGTAGGTTGGAACAAATCTTGGGTTGAATTAGTTACCATTTATATTAATTTTCATTTGTGCAATATGCAGTTATTGAAGTTTTTCATGGGACTAATTCTGAAATTAACACTAATGCAGCTTTTAATTGCACTTGTTGCTAAAACTGCAATTTCACATGCATTTTTCAAAATTAGCAAAATGAAATTAAATTTAAATAAACTAATTTCAATTTCTAACATAAATAGAACACAAATACTGCCATGTTGAAAATGAAGTACACTATCTTTCATAGTTTTATGTTTAAGAAACCACATGGCTGACCTATTCAGGCAATACAGTGGACCCCCAGTATTTGCAGGGGTTGGGGACCATAACTGCCTGCAAATAGCTGAAGTACATGAATATATGAGATCTCCTCTAAAAATGCTTATAACTAGCTATTTTAATAGCTCAGATATCAAATATACCTTAATATCCATTCATATGCACAGTGGAAATTTTCTTAGTACTTCCGTAGAGTCCATAGTCTTTCCTATTTCTACTCTTTGGGGTGTAGCCAGTCAATGTTGAGCAAAATAATTGCCATTCCTGGATTGGCTGCTTTGCAAACACCATGCAAGAGCATGTCAAGTATCATTTTAGCTGGGTAAAAAATTAGTTACGTTCTATAGAAATATCCACAAATACTGAACTGTGAATATGCGTGAGTCCACCATACACCCTATATTTATGTGCTGTTATTTTATCTCTAAATATGTTCAAGACTGGATATGTGTTGCATACAGTAATTGGAAAAGAAAGTACACCCTCTTTTAAGGGTTTAAAGGACATAATAAAAATGATCAAGGCTTCCAACATTAATTAAATCTAACTGGAAATGTGCACAACACAGCAAATTCTACACTCTCTTTATTTGTGAAACAAATATGAAGCCAAAATAAAGAAATTGAATGAGAAACAGTCCATGATCCAGAAGTTTGTACAACCACCTTTAGTAGCAAACTGTAAGTATGAAGTATTCATTTTCTGTATGACTTCATTAGTCTCTCCAGTAGATGTAAAGAAATGTTGGGGCACTATTCTTTATGTTCTGGTTATGTTCATTGAGGTTTCCAGATGTTTGCTTCTGCACGCCTCTCTTTTGGTTCCACCACAGCATTTCAACCGAGTCATGGTGTTTTTTTCTTTTTTTTCTTTTTAATTTTACAAGGACTGGGTCATTGCAACACCTAGATTCTATTCTTTTTCAGTCCTTCTGTTGTAGATCTGCTGTTGTGTTTGGGTTCAGTGTCCTGTTATTGACTCAGTTTGGGTCAAGCTTTATTTGCCCTGCTGATGCCCTCACATTTGACTCAAGAAAACGTTCATATACAGAGGTAATACACGATTGTCTCGATGCCTGAGGATGCCGCAGTGCATCAGCTGCAAAACAAATCCAGATCATTACCCTTCTACCTCTGTGCTTGGAATTTGGTTTGAGACACTTGTACTAATAAGCTGTGTTTGGTTGTCTCCAAACATGGTGCTGTGCACTGAAGCCAAACATCTCTTCTTGGGTCTCATCTGTCCAAAGGACATCATTCCAGAAGCCTTGTGGTTAAATTCACTGCAAATAATTCTGATGCAACTTTGCAAACCTAGGTTATGCTACCATATTCTTTCAAGAGAGAAGATACTATCTGCTGCCAACCCTGCCACACAAGCCATACCTATTTAGCCTTTTAGCATGTTCAACTTTTACACTTAACATGCCAAACGTAACTCCAAATTATTTGCAGAGAATCCACCTATTCACATGTTTTTTCACAGAACATACTGTAAATATCTGAAAGAAAATGCAGCTTGGAAAGCTGAAATACCAAAGCCCAATTCTACTTGACACACTATTGGCTGGTGTTTGCAACACAGCCACTTTAGGAATCCCATTCTTTGTCCTTGACACTAGGCTGTACCCACAAGAGCGAGATAAGGAACACCGTAGATGTTACCTTCTGTGGTAGTGCTAAGATGGTTTACACTGTGCGTATTAATGCATATTAAGGTATATTTGGTGTTTGAACTAATAAAATAGGCAGTTATAAGTGTTCTCAGAAGGGGTCTCAGGTATTTGTGGATTTTAGCTATTCATGGTTGCTTCTCTAAGCCAATAGCTACCAAATTTATAGTCTGGACCTACCTAGGGGTCATGAATAAAGAGAGCGTACCTTTCCCCAAATGGCTGTATGTAAAATATACTCTTACTCTTAAACATATTTTGACATGAAATAGCAAATAAATATGAAATGTATAGCCTTAATATTCAGGTTTTTATTTGTCTCTTTAACATACAGATACATACACCATGTAGATGACCACGTTTTCTCATTAAATGTAGGTGCAAAAGGAAAGATTATTCCTCAAATCCAGGTCAAAACAATCTAAAGTTAAGTGTGATAAATAATGACCTCTTATATTTGTTAACTGCAAAAATCAGCCTACCACATAATATCACATTTTTTAAAAAATTGTTTATTAATCTTAACAGAAGTGGATGCAGAATTTTGTTTGCATTTAACATATATATTCATCTTTCATACAAAAGTGAATACAATCCGTTTGCCATTCTGTATACTCTCTGTTGTTGCTCACACATAATGATCGCCAACACATGCAAGAGAGGCCTTTAGTATTACAGCCTCCACTTTCTCCTCCCTCATACATTACAGACCCAAATGAGGTGAGTTCACATATAACACATCCTGGAGACGATGGTATCATGCCGGATCCTCAGACAAGTAGTGGCTCTGTATGCATAAGACTATATGAGAGCTCATGACACAAATGACTGACGGATGCAGGGTGGGTGAAGCTCTTGCCACACAACATGTGATCACGCATACAGACAAGCAGCTCGCCGCAGCCTGGTGGTGTGGATGGCGTCGGGTCCCCTACAGTTCACATCTGTGATTAGGAAAATGAATGGATCATTTACATGCATGAGACTCCTTCACTTTGCTGCCCGCGTCCATCGGCGTTCGGAACACGCAGGAATTTCTCGCCGCCGTGCTGCCATGTTGTTTGGCTTTGATTAGACCTGAAAAACAGCATCTTTTAGACTTATAAAAAATAAATAAACAGCAGCACACCACTATTTAAAAAGGATCCGTGAGGCTTGAACAGCATGCACGAGGAGACAGTGGAGCTTTCAGCACCAGCAAGTTCATTTTATTTATTTTCCTCTGATGTGAACCAATGCAGAGATCCAGCACCAGCACCTCTTTTGAGCTAACAGCATATGCAATGACCTTCCCCAGTTTATAACCTTGTTAATATTTTGCCAAGTGAACTCACTGCAGCTCACATTAGCAGGGCGCGCAGTCACCAACGGACACTGCAGGCCTCGGCAGCCGTGTACACTGCTGTCAATTAGCTGCCTCTCTAATGAAATTACAGCAAATTAAGTGTTTGTTTCTTGGTATTTAAATATCCCCAAAGTTGCCTTTCATGTTCACGGCCGTCTGTTTTTGTGTCTAATGTGGTTTGCGGCCCCAGTTGGAGAGTAATTGAGCGAGTCATTTACCCGCCATACGAGGCAACGAGGCTGGCTCATTCAGTTAGGGCTTTGTTATTGTGAAGGAACGGAGGAAGTTGGACTGAACATTGCCTGTCATGATCCAATTAGTCCCTGAACAGACAGTGTACCTCACTGAATGAGTAATATCAATGCGACATGTGGTTTTTTGTGGGATAAGGTGCCGTTTGCAGTAAAGTAGTATGACTGTGAGCGCAAAAATATATGTTGTGTAAAATCTCAAATACAAGAAACTGGAAAAACTTTGAAGGAAAAACAATTTATTTTTTACTAAACAGCAGGATAAAAATAAAGGACAAACTGTGAGATTACTGATATTACAAAAGCATTAACTTTTATTGTTGCAGTTTGAACTTCTTCCGAGATGTTCCTGATTTCAGAGTATTGGCCTGCGGAGGAGATGGCACTGTGGGTTGGATCCTGGACTTTATTGGTACAAATTACTTCTTTTCAAATATTTTGTTGAAAATAGTCAGAGCCTTTTCTCTCACGCATTTTCTGTGATTTTTGGGAACACATCAAATATTGGCAAATTGTCATTATTGGGAAAAAGGAGTGCAAAATCTTGAAATATTTTGTACTTTATAAAATATTTGTGTAGTTTAAAAAGCTGACAGCTACTTTTATGAAAAGCCTGATATTCATTTTTCTCACTTTCTGCAGACTGATAACGATTCTGTTTTTCTTCATGTTGTGCTCGTGCAGTGCTCCAAATGGAGTTGTATGGAAATGAAAATTAACTGATTTTTGAGCTTTGCACCCTGTTTTTACACACTATTACTGTATATTTCATATATTTTCAAGTCTAACATGTAGAATTTTTGTACATAGTACAACATAGGCCCATCCTTGGTTACTTTTACTAGGTTATTTGGTTGCTTTTAGTTGTGAGATGTGTTATACAACAAGAGTCCATCACTGTGAAATGCACAGTGAGACACAGACTCACAAGGGCTATTCAGAATCTTAAGTCAAACATGTATTTTTAGACTGGAGTACCCAGAGAAACAACAGCAATCCAAATGGACATTATGCACTTCATACTACACACAGAAAGACTCTAGCTGAGATTTGAATCCCAGACTTCTCTCTTGCTGTGGGACAAGGGTGCCAACAACTTGTGCTCATTTTCAGTTTTCTGGCTGAAATCCCATTGTGAGTTGCATGAGTCTTAATAACAATCACAATTCATGTGGTATCAATTAGGTTTTATATGTTACTCTATGTTCATGACATAACACTTAACTTGCATGTCATTATGTGGAGAAAACATGTTAACACCAGTGTTGATTTTAGCCCATATTAGCAACATCATGTCCATCAACTCCTACTTAAGCAGCCATTTATCAAGTACAAAGCATACAAAAACACTTGGCGGCAACTATCCACTACTGAGTCCTGTATAAATAATGAACATAGTGCACCATATACTTGAATTTCCCTTGAATTTCTGGAAGTATGTAGTAACCTATGAAATAATAGAACAACTGTCCATTTCCTTTATTAGACAAATTTAATTTATTTTTACTGGTTTTCAGAGTCTCCATCATTCCTGTTGTTCAGCCTTCAATGGTAAAGCATCATTTATTGGTCATATATAAACACCTTTATCAAGCTCTGTGCTGTCAGTGGTGGTCAAATAGGATGATTACGTGAGAGAGGGAAAACAACATATTAGTCATCATTTAGAAAAAAACCTCTCCTCTGTTTGGATTTGAAGGTGTGTTACTTCTTCATTCTCTCTAAAAATTGCCTCAATTTTTTTTATCAATCAAAACAATGGTAGGTAATAACCGTCAGGCAAAATGTGGTTTTTGAAATAGACTGCACAACTGGAAGTCCATATTGACTTGTTTTTACAAGCAAAGGTGCAAAATGGATTTGATTTGTTCGTTGCAAGTTTGTGTTGTGAATGTGCCCTCTGGGTTTGACCCCTATGTTTGACACATTGTTGTGATTTTTGTCCCGCTGCTCCAGATAAGGCCAACCTGGACAGGAACCCCCCTGTATGTATACTTCCTCTTGGCACGGGCAATGACCTGGCAAGATGTCTGCGTTGGGGAGGAGGTACTGGATACATATCAGGAAACAATACACTTTGGTTTCACTTACTGCACTTTTTCAATAGAGGAGAGATGTGTACTCTTGATCATTGTGTAAGGTTGTTTGCAAAAAAAAAGGCTCAGACGTTGGGAAATACAAAAGAATCCTAACAGACGGTAGCAACTGAGAGATGAAAACTTTCTGTCATGCACTGATCAACCATAACCTTATGATTATGGATATTTTTAGTTGATTCATGCAGAAAAGGCTCTGAGCATTCAGGTCACTTAAAAAGGGAATTATAACTCAAATAATAATCTTAGATGTTTATTTTCTATCAGCTATGCAGTTCATTAATTTTATTTACTCTATAAGGAGACACTGCCTTACAAATTATTCATACCCCTTGAAATTTTTCACATTTTCTCACCTTAAAATCAAACACTTTAATGTATTTTTTTTTTTTTTTATTTATAGAACAACAGAGCAGTGCAAAAAATCTGAAATGGAATGAAACTGAAAGGTGTTCTTCATAATTTTTTTTACAAATAGAAATGTAAAAAGCGTGGCAACCATTTGCATTCTTCCATTTTTGAGTTGATACTATGTACTGTAATTACAGCTGTGAGTCTTTTGCTGTATGTCTCATAAAGCTTTGCACATCTCGAGACTTAATTTTATGCACATTCTACACTGTAAAATGATTCAAGCTTTGTTGGTCTGGATGGGGAATATCTGTAAACATCAAGTCCTGGACTTTGACTGGGCCATTCTGAAATCTGAATATAGTTTGATCTTAACCAATCAGTTGTATTGCTGACCATATATTTAGGGTTGTTGCACTGCTGGACGGTGAACCTCTCCACACTCAGCCTCCAACAGCTTTTCTTCTAACCTTTCTTTAACTGTCTCCACATCTTTGTCCCTGACCTGTCTACTGTGTTCCTTGGTCTTCATGATACTGGTTGTTCTCTAATGTTCTCTAGACAAACCTCTAACGCCTTTATAGAACAGTTGGATTTCTGCTGAGATTAAATTACAGACAAGAACTATTTGTTATTACTTCTGAAGACAATTGGCTGGGCTGGATTTTATTTAGATGTATATGATTAAAGGAGATTAAGTACAAATTAACGGAAAAGCTCTCTGAGTTATATTTGTTAAAATTTGTGAAAGCTGTATTTTGTTTTTTCTTCCACTTCGCAATTACACACTACAAAATGATGGTCTTTCATATAAGATCCCAATAAAATGCATCCTTAATGTGTGAAAACATTTAGGTCAAGTAAAGTCAAGTTTATATATATAGCACATTTCAGCAGCAAGGCAGTTTAAAGTGCTTTACATCGTAAAAACATCAATCAAGTATACAGCAAAATCATTAAAAAATCATCAAGCAAATATATATACATTTTGGGGAATGTATTCCTTTGTGAGGCAATGTATTTACCTGTTTTAATATCTCACCTGCCTTGTGCTTCTCTGAGGCTATGAGGGTGAAAACCTCTTGAAGATCCTTCGGGACATTGAGAACAGCACAGAAGTGATGCTGGATCGCTGGAAGATCGATGTGACATCCACTGACAAGGAGGAGCGAGGGGACCCTGTGCCTTACAGCATAATGAACAACTACTTCTCCATAGGAGTGGTGAGTCTTGACAACCTGTCGGATTACACTCAAACTGTAGATACATGAATTTGTTTTCTTTTAACAACTTCTGCAAAAAAAAAAAAAAAAAAAAAAAAAAAAAAAAAGGTTGTAATGAAAATCAAATGATCAGTAGTTTTTGATTTAGATAAATTTATTTATTGACATTAAAAAAACAGGTGAGAACAAAAAGTGCTGCAAAGACCAGTCTTAACATAAAATATTCTGATAGCCAGTCATAAAAACCTAAACTCATACTGCAGTGAAAGAGAAATAAGGGAAATCCTAAAAATCTGGTTCAAACCTAAAGAGCTGTTTCAGACTAAACGAGGAGAAGTTTTTGGTGAATACACTTGGACCTCTGGTATTTGCGGGGGCTAAGGGACCGCTAAAATCAGCAAATATCTGAGACCCTCTCTAAAAATCCTCATAACTATTAATTCAAACCCCAAACATACTTTAATATGCATTAATACACACAGTGGAGACCATCTTAGTATTATTGCATGGTCTTCTTTATTGCTGTTCTTGAAGGTACAAGGAAAATGAATGCTGTACCTGGATTGCCTGTTTTGGAAACACCAGGCAATAGCTTGTCGGGTAGCATTGTGCCTCGATATCTCAGCTCAGAGGATGGTCTGGGTCACAGCCCAAACAGCTAGCTCGACTGGCCGAGAGGTCAGATCATCTTTTTGTCCCATTATCTAGTGGTATTCTTAATGCCTCTTGATAACTGATAGGTCCATAATCTTGAAAAATTAACTCGTATGATTTGAAAGGACTAATCCAAGGCAAACAGAATGCAGCAAACAGACATGAAAAAACAAAGCAGAATCTTGAAAGGGTGATCATTCTATTGTCACTGTGTGTGTGTGTGTGTGTGTCAGATGCACTGCAAGCGTGGAACCGAAGCAGACATCAGTAAAGTAAAAATGAAACCGCCTCTGTCAATACTTGCATCTGCTATTAAAGGTAGCATTTTAAAAGTAATACATCGCAGTGCACACACAGCAACAGCATAATCATTTAATTTATTTGTTTTGAGCACATCGTGGTTAGGCCTTTATTGAGATGTGCTCAAGCTTTAACCACCTTTGATCGATAAATAAGCCTTGTTTTGCATCTGCGTGGGGTTACGGAGCTGTCGGCACCTCCTCTGTCCATTTCTTGGATAATGACTCTGATTTCACGTAGCTCATGTTAGCCATTACCCATAAATGTCAGGGGGAAATATGGTAATTGACATTTGCAGGTGTCTGAATGGATCCACTGGGGGTTGTGAGATTTGTACGGACTGTGGCAGGAACATAAGTGATGCATGGCCTCACAAATGTTAGTTGAATAACACCTCCATCCCGGCCCCACTAATGACCATGTTTGAGGATAATAAAGGACAGTTCTAGTTAACATTGTGATAGAGGAGACCAATGGCTGCAATCTGTCTTAAGAAGAAAACATATGGTGATGTCTGCAGGGGGATGTGTTTATAGCATTTTCTGAGGTTTTATTGCAATAATTTCCTCCTGTAAATGCCAAAAGTTACTCGTTTTTGACTGCACTGTACAGTAAATGAATGCAAAGGGTGGCTCAACTGAAGGGGCATAAAGGATATATAAACTACCTACAAATTGAAAATTTTGGATGTTAAGATTTTTTTTACAAAGTAATGAAGTATTGGAAATACTAAAAGTTAATTCAAAAGTTGAGAAGGTGTAAAGATTCATGTGTGTGTCATAATAGGCAGATTTAAACAGTAAATGATGGGTTCACATCATTGCTAAACCTCTGGGATGTTCCTGGTCTACAAGCTTCAAACTGGTGGTCAGCCAATATAGGTTGTATGACAGAGAACAATGTTATATTTTAAAAATCAAAGCAGCTAATACAGATCTTCTCTGAGTTGTACAGGTAACGATGTTGGAGCTGCTCCTTCTGAGACCTTCTGTTGGCTGGCGTGATCATTATTTCAGTAGAACACAGGAATTGTTGCCTTGCAGACTCACCTCTATAGTCTGCAAGAATATTAGCCAGAATTTTTGAGTATTCCAAATATTGGCTGGACTTTTTGGCCGGGCCGGTATTGGTTTACCTGTACTTCAAACATTTACAAAGCAGGCCACGGTGGGATTCAGTGTTCTTCAGAACTTCAGAAGAATTAAATTTCTCACATTTCTTTCTTTGAGGTTTTTAGTTTCTACCTGTCCTCAATTAAGTTTGACCACCTTTCCTCTTACATACACAAAGGCATGAAATATTTTTTCTTATTGTGACTTCTAATACCTACTTCAATATCCAACTTCCAGCACCAGACAACAGCTCCACTAAGAGAATTCAGCATCTCACTTTGGTTAAAATCAGATTATTAATATAACAAAGGGGAAATTTGCCCTGATAACTCAAGCCTCAGATAAAGGAGCCTCCGTAGTGATTGTGGAGGAAAAACAAGACAACATTTGCAGGAACCTTGCACATAACATAGCGGAAGATGCAAACAAAAACTATTAAACATAACAAAATCTTACAAAGTTGATCAGTCCATTCTCTGATTTGGTCTTGAAGTTTTCTTTTTAATCCTAAAATTTGGTTAGAATTTCTCAACTTGCTGCTTAAAGAAACATCTTCTGGGGAGAAATTGTCACGTGGGAGTCAGATGTGGGCTTGGGGTAGCATGAGAGCCGTATCATGAAAGTGTAAAAAAAAAAAAAAAAAGAAAAAAAAAAAATCAAAACACCTTCAGATGTCAACAGTCTATCACTTAAAACATAATAACTATCATGATTAAAGTTGTTTTGACATTTTGACATTTTTTACATGTATAAAATCAGACTTTGAAACATTAGCAATGAATATTGAGATTCTTGGTTATTTAAAATTATTTTAATTCTGTCTGGATTTCTAAATAAATATATATATATATAATTAACAAGCAATGTAATGAAAACACTCATTTTTGTAAAAAAAAAAAAAAAAAAAAAAAAAACAAGACGGGTTGCTGTGGGAATGAGAGTCTGAAGTTCTGCAAAGCGATTTGAAAGGATCTGGAAAAAAGAGCTTGTGTAGTTTAAAGGTCAAATCAAGGTGTATGTTTTGCTGTCCTCCCTGGTTCATAAAGGCTTTCTGAACCCTGTTGCCTCAGCTCTGTTTTGGGATCTGTACCCAACAGGCGTAATGATGACAAATGAAGTTGTTTGTGGCGGATTAAGGAGACTTTGAGCTCTCTATGGAATTGGGTGTGATATAATATTTTCTATGCATCAAATTTTGTCCTTTTTATTGAATGTGAAAAAGACTACAATAAAGATTATGAGGCAAGTGAAGCTCATAATTACCTTAGAGATTATGCAGATGAA
Source organism: Anableps anableps (assembly GCA_014839685.1). Classification (NCBI taxonomy): domain Eukaryota; kingdom Metazoa; phylum Chordata; class Actinopteri; order Cyprinodontiformes; family Anablepidae; genus Anableps; species Anableps anableps. Next base: position 6,678,003 of record CM026072.1, read on the forward strand.
GAGAGAATTGCTTCTGTAATGATACTGCTGGAATTCAACAGATCAGCAGAACCAGCCTACATGGATGGAAAGGGTTTCCAGTGTGTAATCCAGTTTGGTGAACTGATTTCAGTCTCGGAGCGCCTTTCGTACAGAAGACCATCTTTTTTTCTCCTTTATGTAAATTCCTCCAACCCAACCTGCCACAGCCCAGTGGGACAGGGAATTAATGGCGCCATCCCTTTGGGAGGATGTGGAAGTGACGTGAAGTGTAATGATCTCAATCAGGGCCAGGGGTGAGAGACAGAACTAATCACTGAGCGCGCTCCGCTACCATAATGCAGTCAGTTCCCCTAATGACCATGGCACTCCTGTCAAAGCCATTACTCTCCTCTGTGGTGAAAGGCACATCAAACTGCTGGGGCCTACTCATAATTGGACTAAACTTTGAGCTATGAGAGGACATTACACATGTCCTGTATTAATTTGGGTGCCAGATTTTTACAATGGCAATTATTTGAGGTGGAGAGAGTGAATGAGTGAGATTCTGACGCCCCACTACAGCAGCCAGAGGGTCAGCGATCGACAATATGTCCTAAATGTACTGGAGCTGTTGTAGATTACCATTCTGACTTTAGGGTTTTTTACTTTAACTAGGCAAATGGATAAATAACCCACACTACAATTTTACAAATTACTTTAAAATGGACTGACTGAACGGTGTTTACTATTCTGAGAGTTTTGATCAAATCGTACATTTTCTGTGTTTAAACTCTTTAATTATGATCAATTTCGGAGTTTAAATTTACTTACTTGAACTTAACAGAAAAAATATCTATCTATCTATCTATCTATCTATCTATCTATCTATCTATCTATCTATCTATCTATCTATCTATCTATCTATCTATCTATCTATCTATCTATCTATCTATCTGTATGCATTTTGTATTTGTATGTTCCTTTTCTAAATCTCTTTTTCTTAAAGAAGGTCATCAGTTCAAATCAGTCCAAAAATGATTGATTTATTAATTTATTAATCCATAATTAATTTGATTTAATTTCAGAGGGGTTTCCTCCCTTATATACGTAGCATTTTTTATGTATTTTTATGTATGTGTACTTAAGTTTGTGCTATTATTAATTTGTATGTGATCTTTTTTAATTACATAAACTGGATTTGGAAGAGAAACGAATCTTATATTGAGCAATTATTATAGGATAAAAAAATAATAACTCTTCCTAAATTATATTTGATTGATGTATTTTTGTTTTTGGTACCTTATGTTTTTTGTTGAAGTGTATGTATTTGTTTTTGTTTATTTATATGTGAAATTTAAAACTCTAGTGCAGTTTTACTGCTTGTACCAAATTAGCAGCAAAGGAAGTCTTCCAAAAGTTATCTACTCATTTTTGCCATTTATTGCGTAAACAACGTATTTATAAATTCTATATGATCCTGCCTTCTGTAAATTACAGGTATTCTTTATCTATGTTTTCTTTGAGCAACACAGTGTGGTGTATCTGACATTTAAACATTTATTAATTTACCATGGAAGCATGGAAAGATGACAAAGGGCCTCATCCACTCCTTGTTAAAATCAGTGTGCACTGTTGCAAAGCCACAGCTCTGCTTGTACACATCTCATATAATAGGCTTTAAACCAAAGGGGAGACATCCTCTCCAAGCTTTTGCTCTCTTGTTTGCAGCTATTGTCCTGTTTGTAAGAAAATCGAGTTACAATCTCTCAGATACATCCATCACTTCACCCTTCTGGCTCACGTTGGAAGCGTGAGGCGTGTCTGCGGGGATCTTGAAGAAATCTTTTGGTCTTCTGCTAACAGCGTCTTGAAAAGACATCAAGAGATGCCATTGATTTTTCTCTTTTGGCTTCTCCTGAATTTCTGTACAGAGAGCTAGCAGGGGGTCCTCCCTGTAGGTGCAGTTTCAATAGTGCCACTCAAAACGGAGCGGGTCAAAACAGATTGCTTTAGCAGAGGGGGGAGAGGGAAGAAAAAAAAAACAAAAAAGTTTATTGGAACTTTTTTATTCTCTCTGCCTTGAACTGTTTTGAGAGCCGGACAAGTTTATTGTATTCGTTTTCCACAGAAGGCTGTGCCAGCGTTTTCTGCTGACACGGACTTAGAAGTGTGAATTTAAGGAAATTTCTGGTATTACCTCCTTGAAGCTCATTAATTTTGGTTTCACACCGTTGAGGCCTTCTGCAGGTCTTATGAATTAAATAAACTGGAGTTTTTCCATCTTATGGGACTAACTCATTGTTTGCACTCACAGAAGCTGTTTGGTGCGATTGTATAAACCTCTTGAGGTTCAAAAGACATGTTTGTATCTTTATTCTTGAAATCTGGACCCTGGATTGCTTTAGTCGATCTTCTTCTCTGGTCCACACTGACACCTGGGACTGATTTCTACAAGCAATAAGTCAGTCAGTAGTTCCCTCAGAGTTCAGGTACATATATGGTTCTTTGCTCTCACATGTTCTTGAGTGGTATACTGGTATACTCTTTATTTTACCATCGACTGCATCCTTTATCTGCTTTTTGGTCCTCCATCAACCAGCCATTGGTAGACACATTTTATTGTCCCCAAAGATAAATTTTGCTTAAATGCTTTCTGGTGTTTATTGCAGCCATGATTTAAAAAAAAAAAGACATCTCAATATGGCCTTTTTGTCAGCAGAAGTGCATTTTAATATTTTAATAAATAGGAGTATCACAGAAAGGTGAATTTATTTCAGTGATTCAGTAAAAAAAGTTAAGCTAGTATTATTTAAAGATCCATTACAGAAAGATCAATATATTTCAAGCATATTTTTTTAGTGATTCTGATGATTATGGCTTGCTGCTAATAAAACTGAATGAATTAAATTTTTTCAGAGAAGTTTAAAAGGACATAAATGTGATAATGTGATTTTATGCCTGACACAAACATGGGGAAGTCTGCTGACTTGACAGTTGTCCAGCACACAGTTATTGACACCTTCCACAAAGAGGTTTAGCCACAAAATGTCACGATCTGTTGGAAATTTAGTTAAGTTTGATTATTTTCATTATACTGTTCCAGCCAATGTTTTGTTTAATTTTTGTGTTTTAAATTACTAGTGTTACTTTTACCTCAGTGCCCCAGTGTCTTGCTCTGGTACACCTGTTTTCCATCTGCTCATTTACTTAGCTGTTTTTTCATCTAGTAATTAAGTCCCCAGTATAAATACCCCTCCGTTCAGTCACTTGATGTCAGATCTTCCTGGTGTCTACATGCTGGGTTCCTGTCCTGCTGCTTACTGTCCTGTTATTAAATTGGCCTTTTTGCCATTTTTCTTCTCTGCATTTGGGTCCCCAACAACATCAAATCATGTCATCAAAGGCCATTTCTAAAGAAACTGAGAACTCAGAGAGCTGTATGCAACCATGTTAGTGGAAAGTTAAGTGGAAGGAAAAGTGTGGTCGGGAAAGGTACACAAGCAACAAAAATCGAGAAGAACAGCCTTGCAAGCAAGTACCTTTGTCAACAGATGTTTACACTGTCAGTGATGACTCAGGGAGTCATTTTAGATATTTTACATGTTTATGTATACAAAATTGTTAATTTTATGTATTTACAGTGCCATGCAAAAGCATTCATCCTCCCTAAACATTTCCATACCTTTTCACATTAGTACCACAAACAATGTATTTTGGGGGGGAATTTTATGTCAGAGACCAAGTCAGAGTAGTGCATAACTGTGAAGGGAATGAAAAATAAAAATTAGCTCTCATTTTGACTAATGAAAATCTGTGATATGCACTGTGCATTTGTATCAATACCAACTTTGCTGCTGTTACAGTTGCAGATATTTTAGGCTATGTTTCTAGCAGCTTTGCATGTTTAGAAACTGATATTTTTGATCGCTCTTCTTTCCAAAATAGTCCGAGCTCTGTCAGATTGGGTGGATTGATTCTGATCCTTTTTCCTGTGTCTGTTGAAGAGAAGCACCCACATAGCATGATGCAAATCAACACTTGAATACAACAAGCTTTACAAACCTTATGGTGATATCAATACACTGTTGGGGCATCTTTTCACACCAAATGAAATATGTCAGAAAAAATTCAAATCCCCAACATGTAAAACCTCTGTGTGATTGTATTTATTGCCTCAGGTTACAGAAAATAAGAAGGGGAGGATGGAGGAGATGGAGAGTGACTTATAGGAAAAAGGATGGTAAACAATTTGGTCACGAGGGCGATAACAGCATCCTGTAGGCTTAGTTAGGAGCTGTGATTACTCACAACATGTGTTAAGTTAATTAACCCATATGGAGACAATGTGCTGTCTATAATGGATCCTCAGACACAACCCTTCTCTTCCATCCTATAGAAGCACAAACAATGAAAATGGAAGGTGTGTTCGCATTTGAAAACTGGGTTAGTTAGGATAGTGCTCTGTCTGTCATTAAAACTTCTGTTTTAAAACAATTCACTCAAATAGTCAATGTCACCAAGCAACATTATATACTTTATGCATTAGTCCTGAAGAGAGATGCGATCAGAAGGTGCAAGTATGTAGAAGCAATATTTTCACTTTGGTTCCTGCATACAGTGATATGAATTTGTATTTTCTGTTTGTCACAGTTAAATGTTTCAGATAACCACACACCTTTTTAGTATCAAACAAAGACAAATGAAAAAGCTAACTTTTTGTCCATTTTTTTAATCTATATGGAGTTGTTGGACAGGTTCTATTAAACACACATCTAATTCAGTTAATTACATCTAGGTGTGACGAATGAAATTAAATCAAACATATGTGGTTAGTTACAGTTAAATCATTGTTTAACAAGGTGTCCGTTACTTTTTCACATAGGTTCAGGCAGGTTTAGATAGCTAGATTCCCTTAATACTTGAAACCATTACTCAAAAGCTCTACATGGGATTTGCTCTGGTTATCATTGACTGAAAGTGATATTTGCTTGGTGATCTGAAACATTTGAGTTTGACTAGAAAACAAATATTGAATAAATCTGTAATGAGGCAAATACTTTTTCACAGCATTGTAGGTTCATATGTATTTGGGTACTAACACTAGAATTACACAATGAACATATACATAAAGTGCAGCTTTAATTTGAGGGGATCAACATCCAAAGTGGATGAAGAGTTTATGCATTACATCTCTTCATTATGTACCAGCCTCTCTTTAAAGGGCCTAAAAGTTATTGTTTTAACAGACTCAAAAGCCATTTAATGGACAGGTGTGGATAATTCCCTTGTTGTTTCAATATTAATTAAGGAGATAAATGGCCTAGAGTTGATTTGATGTCTTGCTTTGGAACATTTCACTGGGAAGCTACAATGTACATTCAAAGGAGCTCTCCATACAAGTAAATATGGCCATCCTACCGTAAAGAGAAGACTTCAGGAAAGCAAATGGAGGGTCCTCTGTAAAGTGCAAACCACATTCTAGATTGGGCTTTGCTAAAAAAGCAAACAAAAAACATAGGTTGTTGCAGTTTTAGAAGAGCATTGTTTGGACAAGTGAAACTATGATCAACCTCTCCCAGAATGATGAAAAAAACACCATCACCTGTAAAACATGGCAGAGGCAGTGTGATGGCTTGGGCTTGCTTGGCTGCCAGTGGTGTTTATATTAAATCATTTTGTTTTATATTCATATTCCTCCCAGCGATCATTTTGCATGGTTTTATTTTAAGCATCACTTCTTATGGAAAATATGAGCCAAGGCTGGAATTAACTGATCCATTTCCTATTAAAAGGAATTTGTAACTACCGTCACCTCATTCTTATTTCTCTCTTTCAGGATGCATCCATTGCACATCGTTTCCATGTGATGAGAGAAAAGCACCCTGAGAAATTTAACAGCAGGTATGTTGATGTCTGTTGGCCTTTCAAACATTTTTGTGCATTTAATTAAATTACAATGCTGAAGAACCATTTATAAGAAGCATAATGACAAAAGGTTGAAATTAAGCTGTTTAGAGTAACCACTATTTAGAGTAAGTTTTTTGCACTTTAAAAGCTGCAAAAAACAAATTAAAGCCAGTTAAATTTCAGTAAACTTTGATGTTGGTATGTAATGGAACAAGTATATTAATTTCCATGTCCAAAATCGATTAATATGTAAGAAATAAAAACAAACTGAGTAAAGGCACCTTAGCACACCTGAAAGTTGCTAAAGAGGAGAAAGCCAGAAGAAATGTTATCTGAAAGCCAGTGGCTTTGAGATTTAACAGACTGACACCCTAGCCAGAGATTTAAAAGCTCTTTGTGGAGAGCACAGTCTGCCTATAATGCATCAGAGTGATGAATAACCACTTACAAAAATAGAGATTCAATTTCTCTTGTTCTGACCAGTATTGTTAAAATGATGTGTACAACATATTATCAAGTCACCAGGGACTGGCTAAAACCTGTGCTTTAAGTGGGCCGGTATGCACCAGTACACAGTAGCAGAGCTTTTAAATTTTACCCCTCAGCACACATGTTCTCATTGCAAGCTCGCTCCTGGCTCATAACCGGCACACTCTGCTTCCACACAGGGGCACGATGGCAACCGTAAAAGCTTAAACATCCTGTTTCAGTGAAGCCATCCATCCATCCTGCATGGATGGATGGCTTGATGGATACTAAAGTGGTATGGGTTTTTTGAGACCAGGCCTAATACTGAGAAGAAATATATTTTACAGTAGGAAACGGTAAGAGTTATAAGCTTTTAGAAATCTTTAGTCTAAAAATGACTAATCACTACTTTGTGTTTTTAAGGAGCTTTAATTTTATATATTTATGTTTTCAGTGTTATTTTCATGTCCATGTTAACACAATAAGACTTGAAGATAATAAAAATGATACCATGACACTTTGATTTTGGCTTACGTGGATTTGATTTAGAACTGGCTTTGTTCTTTGTAAATTCTGTTCAATAAGACTACTGATCTATAGACTGATAGACAGATATATATATAAAAATATCATGTTTCTGTCACATATTTGTATAACATTAAGTGGAATACCGGCATTTTTTTTTCCCCACTTAAAGCACTGGATAAAACATAGCCACAGTGAATGGAAGCAGCTGAAAATCTAACTTTTCTTCAAATAATGAGTCTGTTTTTTACTTGTAAGGATAAACCAACACTATAGTGATGTCACTGTCTGTCATGCTACTCAAACTCTGTGAATTAGTCCTGTAATTAATATTCCCACAACATGGGTTCAGCCCTAAAACATTTACTTCAATCTGATCCTGTACATGTGGTGGTTCGAAGAAAAGCTAAAGTACTGATGCAATCAGACTGTAGCTGCGGTGAAATGCTCTCATTTATTATGCCCATATGGCTCAGACACTGAAGAAATAAAATGAGTCACTGCTACATCTAATTAGTATGGTGAAAAACCATGCATGAACAGAGAGAGCTGATTTATTTATTTATTTTAAATAGAGCCTCTGACTTCAACAGACATTTCGAACTCACAGAGAACACATAGGCAAAAACTAGAATAAGACCTAAGAAACTTTATGCCTTGGCCAACTGACACCCATGGTCATCTGACCCCAGAACTATGATTTCTCCCTGTCCTTCAGCCTTAAGTTGTTCCTTCCATTCAGGGTAAGGCTTTTTGCATAAACCTCTGGCAAGAAGTGTTTGAAACAGAAAAATTATGTTTGTGAGCCTTCACCTATTTACATTTACAAATCTCTCCCACTTTGGGGGAAAGTTAGAGTACACTCCATCCTTTTTCATGTTTTCAAAAAGTGGGCACACATCTAACTGACATGTTTGTGTAAGTTTTTTTTTTTTTTTTTTTTTTTGACAAAACAACCCAATTTCTGTTATAATGCACAACAACAATAGGCTGTCACCGATTCCAGTTTCATTCTGTTACCACGGTGTTAGCCTGAAATACTAATTTATGAAGATTTAGATTTTTGTTGACCATGCAAAACATTTTTCTTGTGTAATAGAGCTATCTTGGGTTACCATTTGTACTTTTCCTATTGATTCAAGCGTTATAAACTCATTCAAACTTAACATTTATTTATTGACCTGCAGTCCCAGTAAACATCAGTTCATGGACTGCACTTATTTTCTTCAGCTGAAGATTATTTTTATTGTTTCATGAAATGAAGCTTTTCCAATGACACGTGCAAGATTGACAATTTCAAACTGAAAGTTTTCATTTAAAACAAACTAAAAATAAAATGGTTCATGAAACGAAATCAGCAACCTGGAACAGTCTAAATATACCTGCAGTTCATTTGCAGGACGTGTTCATGACAACATACTTCATATTTGCTCTGCATGGATAGGCGACGTATTTAGCATTTGTGATTATCTCGAGGAGATGTGTTCACCTTTTGGAGATGAACAAATGTGGCGTCTGTGTTTCCATCAATATTTAACATCATCCAATACGTCTCCACTTACGCCAGGGAGTAATTGCAGGCCTAATTGAATTTGCTTGGCTAGTTTGACATCGTGGATCAGTCAGACTGATGACACACAGGCTCCTAATAATCCCATTTGTACTCATTATCATATTTTACTCTGGTCTTAGTACAACATTCATATAACCAGCTTTTCCTCTCCAGCTCTAACATGATGATGAGCCTGAGAAATGGTTAAACGGAAGAGAATGGCACTTGGAATAAACACTGGAGTGTTTTTTAATGGTTACCAATGGTTGCTGAACATGTGGAAGCCTGTCTGATAAAAGACAGCAAGCAGGAAAATTATAAAACCAGTTCAAATGTTCAGATTAAAACAAGGTGTTGCAGCTACTATGGAGTTTATTTTCTGTACAGATGTTGGTAAATACAGTTTTTGGTCTCCACGTGCAGCATAGCTGCACTGCATTCCAGTTGTTTTACACCCTCTTGGGCCAATGTGAAAAATGATTGAGATATTTTAAGAAAATTATTCTGTCTGTTATTTGAATTCAATTAATAATTCACACAGGGGGAATGAGTTTAGGATCTCTCTATTACACACTATCCTTGCCAATTCAATAATGCATGATTATAGTTTTTCAAGGTAGCAGAGATTTTGTTAGATTTGTCCAAAGGGCTTCATGTCCATTGCAAGTTTAATCAAACTTATCATAGTCATTTTCCTGCAGCTGGAAGCTCTGTCTCAGAGAACTCTGACAATTTAAGAATGGTGTTGGCAGGTGTGTTAGTTAGAAATTAGTGCAAGTAGACTGCGAAATTGGATGTCCCTATAGATGTCTGTTTTGTTTTTTTTTTATTTTATTTTAGTTCAGTTAACATAAGAAACCTTTGCAGTGTTCATGCTGTATTAAAATCTGCAGTGGTGCAAACAAAACTTCTTGATATATTGCCATCCACATCTAATACCATCTTTGGTCAGGATGTGTAAAATGGCCTAAAATAAGTTGAATACTTTTAGTTTGCAGGTTCGCAAAGCTTTATTCAGTGAGGCAAAATGATCCACTTTAAGAAATATGTGGTTTACATGAAATCATAATGTTATACACTTTCTGGCACCCCTCCTGTTAATACTTTATAACCGGTGTTTGTTAGTAGGACAACTGTTAGTCTTTTCCTCTAGCATTTCATAAGGTTAGTGCATTCAGAGACAGAGATCTTTGATCATTTTTTGCACAATCTCTCTCAATTGTCCTGAGCCACATTTCAATGCTCTCTCCTCTTCAGTTCAGCACACAGGTTTTCAATAGGATTTAGGTCTTAGGACTAAGACGTCTGTGGTAGAAGGATGATATGTGTCTGACCATTTATGTGTTGAATTTGTCCATATAATTTAGTTCGCTTTGCTGCTAAAAGACCAAGTGATGACTTCATGTTACCAGCACAGGCCACCAGAGTTTTAAAGAAAGTTCATGTTACAGTGTTCTTGAGAAACAGGTCCACATCTTCACAGATTCTCCACTATACGTAATGCCATTTTATGGCACAATCAAGAAACTATATTACCTTCAGTTGTTATGAAAATGCTAAATATATCAAAAATAACTTAAAAGAAATTTGATTTCGCTTCATAGTTGTATCTGACACCTTGAAATAAGCCTCTGTCTCTTTAAGAGCCTCCTACTCTTTCCGACATGCCCACTTCAGCACGTTAGTCTTCCGTTAGTCTGGTGGAGCTAAGTGAGGGAGGTGTGGGAGAGGTGTGCTCAAGAGCTCGGCTGGGGACTGAAGCTCAAAGGCAGAGCTTTGGGTGCTCACTTGTGTGAGCAAGTGTTTAGGCACCTCTGAATGGCTGCCATGGAAGATTCAAGGATTCTGCATATTAACCCCCCTTTTGATGGCGGGCATGATGGGCTTTCCTCATATTTGTCATTTGTTTCACGCAAGTCAAACCTACAGTATTTGCACCTCAATCTTAATCTCATTTTACCAAAGCACACACTTCACACAGTTCTATTACAGTCTGAATAGCATTTAGCAACTTCCTCATTTACGTTTGTGATGGTAGGTCAGTAAAGGCTTTCTCACAGCATGCCTCACAAACAACTACTTGGCATGTTGATAGTGTGCTATAGTTGTAATGGAGAGTTGGTGAACACAAGGTGCTCTTTGCTCTAACATCCTAATCCAGTCTTGTTCATCACCTTTTCAATTGTTTTAAACTTTTTAATTATTTTTCTGACTACAGATAAGGGCAAGCTTAAATATGAAGACTTTCTGGTAGCCATTTCCTGAATTATAAAAATTAACATTGGCATGATGTCCTGTCCATTCCATTTTCAAAGATAATTAAGAAAAATTGACCATTGTGTTATGTCATATTTACCTCAGGGAAAAAGAAAGTTCTGGACAACTAAATAAAAAAAAAAATCATGTATCGCAAAGAAAATTATTCCCTACTGATCAAATGTTCTTAAACTGAAGGTTTGATTTTTAGGATGAAGTGGTGCTACTGCTACTTCATTTAATGAGTTTTAAAGGACACAAAGGACTGCATGTCATAAATGTGTTTTAAAAAAGACAAAACAAAACAATAGTCGACCCTACTGTCGCTGAGGTGTTCGGTTTCCTTATTGGTGCATCATGAGTATTACATTGTCATATAGACAGTTTGATCACCAAGTGGTATTTTGATTGACATTTTCATCATGACTTTAGAGGTTTTCTAACTTTCCTTGGCATGGTTGCTGTATTGTTGGTCAGAGACTTTAATTGTCAGCAAAACTGTCAGCTGTTGGACATCATGTGTTTTTATTAGTCCCTTTTTAACACAGCTACATGATAAGAAGCTGAACATCGTTGCTTAATATGTGGATCTCTTCGATACTTTCAACTCTTAATTTGGCCAAATTTAGGTTAAGAACTGGGAATGAGCTTTGTGTTTTTGGTAATCTTTATGAAAAAACATTGAAGGGTAGAGTTATTGCAAATATTTCTCAAACTGAAAGGCCTTAAAAGCTGAAATACTGTGAAAAATGTGTTGCCACTAAGACTTGACTTCTAGTCTCAATCTGGCTGTTTTTTGTTTTTTTTTTTAATAGAAATGGCTATTGTCTAGCACAGAGAATGCAGTCAGGATTGCACCTGTAATTCAGTTTTACACTTCCAGAATGGCTAAATTGACACTGTTATAAGGCCTTCAAATGGTAGCTGATGCACAGATACAACAGATTTAGTGCTACTCGTCTCTCTTGAAATGCCCTGTTTCTTGGAGTAGAAAGATGTCGCTGCACTAAGAAACTTCTGTTTGATCCTGACTTCAAACAGATGTTTCTTAGGAGGATTGTAAATCCTGGAGCTGCTCCAACAGGCTAAGTTAGGAACAAATTCCAGAAAAAAGTGGAGAAAAAGGCTTTCTCATCTTATGGAACTACAAAAAAAACAAATTTAATATCACTTATCGCTAATGTACACTTACTTTACCTTAATTCTTTGTAGCATTGATTCAAGAAGGTATTAGAAAAAATCCTGGGATTTGCAGCTGCTGCAGATTTATTGGCTGCACATCCTTTATTTGAATCTCCCATTCCACCACACCTCAAAGGTGGGGAATACAGGATTAAGATCTGGTGATTATGGAGGCCATTGTCTTTGCCATGTTCACCACAGTAGACATGATTTGAGCTTTATGATATGGTGCATTGTCCTCTTAGAAGTTGTCATCGGAAGATGGGTGCACTGTGGTCATAAAGGGATGGACATGGTCAGCAACAATCCTCTAATAGACTGGTTCTGACCCCACCTGAATGCCAAAACTGGCATCAAGGCCCATCAGACCATATACCAGTTCTCTAATCTGTTATTATTCAACTTGGCTCACTCTGTGTGAACTGTAGCCCAAGTTTCTTGTTCTGACCTGACAGAGGTAGGGCTGCTGTGGTGGTTTTGCTTCTGCTTCAAGGCTTGATACAGTCTGCATTCAGTTCAGTATACCTTGGTTGTAATAAGTGGTTGTTTGAGCTACGTTTCCTTTGCTATCATCTTAGCTCTGCCCATTCTCCTCTGATCTCTGACTTCAACAAGACATTATCGGCCATACAACTACCACTCACTGGATTTATTCTCTTTTTCAGATCATTCTTTGTGAACCTGAGATATGACTTTGCAATAAAAATCCCAGCAGATCAGCAGTTTCTGAAATACTCAGACCAACACAAATAACCATGCAACTTTTAAAGTAATTTTTCCCCTTTCTTCCTGATTTGAAATTGAACGATGTATGCCACTTTAATCTCTCAAAACAATTTAGCAATATAAAATATAGAGAGGAGAGAAGAGCTTGTGATTTATGAGGATGAAATGTAAGTTTACAGCCTGATAAAAAAGAGGGACATTGTAAGAGCTGCAGCCCCATGAAAAATAATTCCAACCCTTACGGAATTCTTACATTTTTGCTTTTTGTCACATTTAATATCGCAGATCTTCGGTCAAATTTTAAAATCACATGTAGTAAACCAGCTTAAATATAAAAAGTAGATTTTAAATGATGATTTCATCTCTCAAAAGAAACCAGCGATCCAAACTATCTTGGAACTATGTGAAAAAATAATTGCTCCCTAAATGTAACAATTGTTGAGGGAAGCCTTGAACGCAACAGAAAGAAATGTTTCAATTCTGCTACATTAGCCTGTCAATGGTCATGCTATCACATCTTAAAGTCTAGACTTTGACTAGGCCAACCCAAGACACTCATTTTATTTTTTCTCAGTTTATTTTTTGAGCCAATGTGCTACATGAACATGTTTGGATCAGATGTGCAGCTGGAAAGTGTGCAGCCAGCTGACATGTTGACTCAACGTTAACATAACATGAACTTTTCTGTGTTTAACACCTTATCTGGTTATTTTTTTCTTAGATCACTTTGTTCCATGATGCAATTTCAGTTAAAAATCTTTAATCTGGGGCATCATGTGGTGTAGCAGTAGAGCAAACACCACATATACAGAGTCCTTGATGTAGCCCCCCTGCATTCGATTCCCAACCTTGAGACTTTTGCTGCGTGTCTTCCCCCCTTTTTTCTCTGCCCACTTCCTGTCTGGTAACTGCCAAGAAAGACCACTAGTCCCAAAAAAAAAAAAAAAAAAAAAAAAAATCTTTAATCTTACAAAGGTTAAAAATAAAAAAAAATTTAAAGACCTTAAATATATGCGGCAAAACTCAAGCCTCTCAGGAAAACTATAATACTGTAAAGACTGGTATATTTTAGAAAGGCTCAACAGAATCAAAAAAATAAATAAATAAAAAGCACCCAACTCAATCTGAAGAGAAATTTTGGATTTTACATTCATATTTTTTTCCAGGTGTGTGATTTTTAATATGTGCCTTTCCTCTGAAATATCTATAAAATAAAGTGAAACATTTTTTGTTTTCACAGACATATAATAACAACAACAAAAAATCCAAATTTGAGCTTGCAAAGGTTTTTATGTGACATCTGAAACAAATCTATGTATTCTTGAGCCAAACTAAATACATAATCATCTTAAATTACAGAGTAAGTTGCATAATTAAGTAACTACACTCCATTATGAAACGAAGGTTGATTTTTGTTGATGAAATGAAAGGGTCACACATATTTTCTCTCACTGCCTCACTTCATTTCTCCTATTCTATCCATCTTCTGTATTTGCACCTTGGGGTGATTACCAGGGCGAAGGTGTGAAGATTTGACACTCGGCAGATAGATTCATTTACTGCCACTGCCGGACCTGGAGGTGATAATGAGGTCGAGGATTAAAAGTAGACAATCAGTCGGGCCGTGACGAAGGCTGCCTCTCCCCCTCCTCGCACCCCCCCACCCTCTCCTCCTTTCCACGCCACTCCTCCTGGACTGGCTTGTTGAAATACACTGTTCCCACCCATTCACCCCACTCTTTTTATCATCTCCCATGTAATTACATGCTAATCTCTGGCTCAGAGGGAAATGGCGAGATAAACAAGGAAAGAAAAATACAAGAGAAAGAATTGTTAGAAAAAATTAAGCCATACGTTGATACCGTTTTCCTCCATCTTGCTGTGTTTATGGCAGATTGGAATTCACTTAAAAATACCTGTCAAAGTCCAGGTAACGCAGATAAAAGTGAGTTAAGGCAGGTTCATTTAACTCAGAATTAAAGTTGAAGCTTCAAAATGAACCAGTTCATACTGAATTATCTTTTTTCTTTTCTTATTCACAAAAAAAGTTTGTGAAACAGACATTTTGTGATAACCAACTCATTACATCATATCACATCAAAGGGTAAGATTTCGCATTTAACTCACAGTACTTAGGGGAAGATTTGTAGGGTTTTATGCATCAGGATATAATCAACATGATCTAATCTTAACCAGGTTCTGAAAGTCTCAATATCTAAATCCTCACATTTAGAAAAACATTCAATTGTCATCATTTATTGGATAAAAATGAAAATAAATTGTGATCACCTCAGTTAAAGCAGGAGTTGTACTAGTTTGCTTGTCTGGAGCATACAGGTTTTTGTCAACACAATGCAGAGCCAGAAAGGCATCAGTAAACACAACTGTTATTTCAATCTTTACTAAACAATTTGAAGTCTGTTCTTGTACAGTGAGAAATATTATTCATCAGATAAAAACATTTGTAGAGCTGCCGAACATTGTAGGAGTGAAGGTCCCAGAAAATTCACCCCAAAGTCAGACAAATCAGAGAACTACACAGCCGACTCCAGAGGCCTCATTAAGCACGTTAAATGTTAAAGATCATGGCAGCACAATTAGAAAACAACAGGTTGAAGCAGAAAACATTTTCTTTCTAAAAACAATATGTTGCCATGACTTGTGTTTGCAAATTTGTATCCGGATGACTCTTCAGGAACTACGTTCTTCAGGAAGATGAGTTCAACATTGAGACATTCTGGTTATAATATGTTGCTCCATTTGGCAGAAAACAAGACACATTACATGACGACAAACGTCTCAAACTCACTGCCAAGAATGATGGTGGAGAGGTGATGATCAGGGGTTGTTTTGCAGGAAAGGGACCTGGACACCTTCCAGTCTTGAGTTGACCATTAACTTCTCTGTACACCAAAGTATTTTGTAGTTAAATGTGAGTCCATCTTTCTGACGGCAGATGCAAGACCCAACCTGGATCATCAACAGGAGAATTATCTAAAGCACAGCAGAAAGCGTGAAACAGAATGACTGAAAAAGAAAAGAATCCCAGTGTGTTAATAGTCTAGTCTAAGTCCAGACCTCATCTTAATTTAAATGCTGTTGTCAGACCTTAAAGGAGTTTTGCAGGACCAAAAGTCTCTCAACCTCAATGAGCTGAACAAGTGTTTGAAAGAAGAGGGGGCCAAACGTTCTCCATTCACATGGGACACTCAGAAAGTCCTACAGAAAGACTGCTGCTAAAGGTTCTATCAAAGTCTGAATCAAGAGGTGTACTTAGGTGTACTTTTCCACACACATTTCACTTTCAGCTTTCTGTGTTTGATAAATTATCAAATTATTTCAACACATTCATCCAGAACCCTTTAAAATGTAAGAATTCATCATTCACTGGCACCCAGCTTATACTTTCTAATGTAACACTCTATATATGTTTACTTGTAAACTACTTGCATAATTTTAATTCAGCATTCATGAAATAGTTTTCCGTAACAGTACTGGTAATAACATGGTTATAAAACTTAATTGTCACAATTACGTTCATCTTCCTCCAGAATAAGACGCTTGCTGATGTAATGAATGAGCTTTCAAAGTGTCCCGAATGACTGTAATTTGACTGGGCAGGACTGGTGTGAAGCGATTAATTTGTTCTTACTTGTTGCATAACTCAGCCCACCTGTAGATGAGCTCAAAGATGACAGAACGAGAATGACAACTGCGCCGATAAGTAGATAATTAACCCGATTTCTTTCAGAATGCTTCATTTTTTCCCCCTGGGATTATCTTTATCACTTATCTGAATCATTTTTAGTTTTGTTTGAAAACAAAATTGGCTGCATCTTTCACACTAATCAAACAATATCAGATCTGTGAAGTGAAAAACATTTGATTTGTGATTAGCAGCTGAGGTGTGGCTTCACCTGAAACGTGTGTTTATTCTGTGGCATCCATCCCAGCGCCTTGATGTTCCCATGATATTTGCTATGCATAGCCACATCTATTTTTGGTCCTGAGACATCTAACACCGTCAGTGCTCTCCTCTGGAGCCTCTCTGCCCCCGTGCACCCACAGGCTCTCGCTGTGCTGTGTAACCATCCTGAGTTAACCTTTCCTGAAGGCACAGGGAAGCCCAGGCATGAAGCTCTCTTTAGCATAATGAGTATGTTCATCAAAGCCCCGCGATGTGCTGGTTGGGGCTGCCAGATTCACCAACACACACAACACGCCCATGCAAATGTGTGTTTTTGTGTGTGTGTGTGTGTGTGTGTGTGTGTGTGTTTCGTGCTGAGCTGAGAACAGGGCCACAGGTGATGGCACTTTATATTACACATGCACACACACTCAAACACACACACAGGTTTGCATGGCAGACCTCTGTAGCAGCCGCCCTCAGACCTCATTTGAGGATGAAATCGTTTATGTGACCAAAGTGTCATTTATAATTAATGACCACTTGTGTGTCATTTAGAGGGATCTCACCTGTGGCCCTGTCTTCAGCTCAGTGGGAGCACACACACACATATCAACATAAATGAGCCCAAGAGAGAGCTGGTATAGGCAAGACTTTGTGCAAAATCAAGAGATGGAAAAAAACCCCACAGAATAGGGTCATTGTCCATTTGCAAGAAAAACAAGGTTTTACCCTTTAAAGTGTTTTTTTGTTTGTTTGTTTGTTTTTTTTTTGTTTTGGTTTACATGCAGACCAGTGATGGATGTGTTGAATGTTTGATTTTCAAGAAACTGGCCTGTCTAGAACGACCACCAGAGGGCATAAGTGGTCACATCACATGGATAGCTAGGGTTATCAGGCAGTGACCAGAGCGTCTGACAGTCATTCAAAACAGTGATTGACACATTGAATCCAAAGTGTGTTCACCAGCATATACAGCTGAAACCAGATGTTTAAATATAGAAAAATAATCTTTTTCTACTAAGTGTATGACATTAAATTAGACTTAATATTTCCTGTTTTATGTCAGTAAGGATTTAAAAAAAATTCTATTTAGTTAATATCAGAATAATGAGAGAGGGAATTGTTTATTCCTTCAAAATCAGAAGTTCACATACATTTTCTCAGTATTTAATCACATTGCCCTTGAACGTATACTTGACTTAGGTTTCGGTTTTCCTCCCACAAGCCTCTCACAATAGTTTGCTGGACTCCTGGCCCATTCCTCCAGACATAACTGGTGTAACTGAGTTAGGTTTGTAAGCCACTCACCTAGGCCAATTGTCTGTGGGACTCAGATCGTGGCTTTATGATTGATCCAAAATGTTGACCTTGTTTGACCTAGCAAATTTGGCTGTATGCTTAGGGGTCATTGTCCATTTGGAAGATCTATTTGTGCCAAAGGCTTAACTTGGTTGTTTTCTCTTCTGTTGGATAATGCTACATGTGGTGTTCTTAGACTCGCAAGTTTCTCCCTTTTTCCACCCAATGTTGGAACAGTCACTACTTCCAAACTCTTCAATTTTATTTTCACCAAACCACAGGACATGTCTACAAAAATTAAGGTCTTTGTCCCTGTGTGCATTTACAAACTGTGGTCTCACTCTTAATCTTGCTTTTGGAGTATTGACTCCTTCCTCACTAAGTGGCCTTTCTCTCCATGTTAGTACCAGACTCATTTCACAATGTGATGTGTACAATGATCAGCATCAACCTCAACCAGCATCTTCAAAAGATGTTTTGCTATTTTTCTGGGGTTTGTACACATATTTTACTCAATAACAGATCTATCTCTGAAACACAGAACCAGTCTTCTTCCTGAAAGGTACGATGGCTGGACATTCCCATTGTGTTTATATGTGCATATTATTGTTTGAACAGATAAATCTTGCACCCTTAGGCATCTGCAAATTGTTCCCAAGGATAAATTATAGTTGTGTATTTTAGCTCATCAAAAAATAAAGCTACTTACTGTTGCTTGTACTGTTTTGTTCCTGCTAAGTTGCATTCAGCCATCACAAGGGGAACTGCACCATTAATTCACTATTTGGGTTGAAGCTGGCATTTTTGTTTGTAACTTACAGAAAGGTTGACATAAACCGTTTATTGTCCAAGAAAATTTTTCCTTGATGATAGTTCATTTTGCAAAAACAAAGAAGTTCCCTAAGCCTTCTGAACAATGTATGTATTGTTTGTTTAAGAAAAAAGCATGTCGTAATCATTGCAGTGCAAAAGCGAGAACTACATTTTTCAAGATGCTTGCTGAATCTCTTAAGGCAAGACAACACAGCTCAAGTCATTTCTCAAACTGCCATTCGAGTCAGAGAGCTCTAGGCGGTGTCATGTTAAACAAAACAGTGCATTGATGCAACGCACAAAGACTTGGTTATGTCAATGCGATATTTATCACCTCTGATCAAGAAGAAATTAGTGTGAAAATAAGGTCGTAGATCACTGTGGGTTAGATTAAGTGTCAGAAGGGGAAATAAATCAATGGGTATGTACTGCTCAGTTGGAGTGGCCAGTAGAAAGTGCATCTGAAGGTGCTGTGGCCGCAGGACAGCGATGCTACACTGGAGTTTATCGTCTCTGACATCCTTTAATATGTTGACCAAGCTTGAAGAACAACAGTGAGTTACACTGTTTTTTTTTCTCCTTCCCTTAAACATCTCTCCTGTCTCTTGAATACTGCTGTTTCCCCTAAAGCTTGATATGCTCTTAAGAGCTCTGTTGTTATTTTTTCTGAACCACAAAGTTTGAATTCATCTCTCTCCTTTTCAGTTTTGTTTTACAAATGTGTTTGTGCAAATAAATGACACCTCACAGTCTCTGGAAACCCGAGTCACTGTTGTTTGGGGCCGACTCCATCTGATCTCACATGTACACCGCTAAAGTTATTACTGCAGCATGCTTTGCATTGATACTCTGCAGATACAATCACAACAAAGACCCAGAGGCCACTCTGAGAATTGAAAACGCACGTTATGCTTCTGATTTCTTCACTCAGTTGTTCTCAGAAAGCAATATAGCAAATAAACTTCTGAAATGTCTGCCAACGGACACTTTATGTTTACCTTTATTGCACCTACCATAAAGTAAGGGCCTCCTAATCTACCTTAAAAGTATCATCTGACTCAAATGGGCTCCCTACAAATCTTTCCTACAAAGACAAGCTGGCCACTGTCAAAGATGCCCCTCACAGTCAGTCTCTCAAATCAGATGAGTCCAGTGTTTGGCATCAGTCGGCAGAAAACAAACGACAATCTGATCCAGTCAATGAGATGCTCCTAATTACCTAATGAACATGCACATGGAGTGATTTGTTGGCATGGTGTCCTAGTTAGGTTAAGTGGTGAGAATCAATAGGATGGTCAGTTATTGTCTCTTACTGCATTTCTTCTTACACTGAGTTTTGGTTGACTGCATTATGCTCAAATTTGTATCAACATTTGAGAGTCATGAGACTCCATTTATTCTGACTTTGCTAAAATATCTTAGGATAATTGTTAGACTGCAAATGACCTTATTTTATATTCCCCGTGTTTCCCATTTGAGAATTGTGAAATTTACAGTGTGACCATGTACTTTATGGATATTTTGTCCTATTTAACTAAATCAATTTCAAACTCAATTTGTTTATTTGGGACTGATTTTCAACAAATGTCATTTTAGAACAGTTTACCAGACAAACAGACCCAATTCATACCCAAAAGCATTAAATTAAATAAATCCAAGGAAATCCGATTTTAGGTACAGATTAAAATTCAGTTATTTACATTCCAACTTGATCCTAGTTATAATACAACCAGGTCACATCTAATTTATTAAATCAACTGGTTAAAAGATGTGTAGCTAAGGAGACCCATCTCAGGGCATCAAGTCACTGATTTTGAAGCAATCCCACATCCCAACTCAGTTTTTTCTAAGACAAGTTTTCCTATAAATAAAAAAACAGCTTAGCTATAGAGATGCACCAATCAGACATTTACTGGTTGATGCCAGTTTAGTTTTATTTGAGGTATCTGTTGCAGCCTTTGCTAAGTTTATCTACATCAGTTTATTTCTCTCCTGTTTGCTCATGAGGACTGTATTTTAACTTGGCCTAATTCTCATTGAAACTTGTCTGATTAACATATTTTGTTGCTTTAGTTTAATTAAAATCATGACTAAAAGGCAGCCTATTAATAATATATCTTAAATGCATCCACTTTTAAAGAACCATGAGATGTTCCTCTTTGTTCCAGCTCTGATTCTGTTTAAACATGTCAGAAGACAAAGTCAGGCGTCATAATTTGAATCAAGTAAAAATAACAACTGCATTGCTTTTTTTTTTATCATTTTGCCAATTATGATGGTTGGAGAAAAGAGTTGGAAGTGACAGAAAGCAATAAGGTGCTGCTTCATTCCTCTTCATATTAGCGCTTACAAACTCCCTGCCAGCAGCAGGCTGTGCACAGCAACAAAAAAAACTGGAGTTCAAAAAAATATATATTCTAGCAGTTTTTATGCTTAACCTAAGGCATCAGTATTCATTTGATATTGTGAGGGATAAAGTGAGGAGAGAGGCATAAAGACTAATACAAATAATGGGTTTTCAGCCTTAACCACATACACAGACCTGTCAGGGTAAATGTTGCATTTCTGTTTAAAGTCGCTAAAGTTTGCTCCAAATAGTTGACGGCACAGATAAGCACATTTTTTTCAGTTTGTTCATATGCAACGTTGTAGATTTCCTTTGTAGACTACCTGTTGTCAGGTCAGTAAATGCTGAACCTCACATATTGTTTATGGTGTTTCTGAAAGACATGCTCACTGTTATGGAGAACATACACACCAAATATGGAAAAAGGTTGGAAAGATAGGATTGGTTGTTTTATAAATCAATTCAAACAAATCTTTTTTTTTTTTCAATCCACTTGTTTTACATTCTTGCTTATTAATATCTAAAGCTTCTGAATAATACTGGGTCAGTTCATATACCCATTAGTTCCCCATACATTGTTTTTACGACCCAACCCAAGTTCATTTTGTTTTCATAAGCAAACCATTTCATATCCACTTAGACTACTTAACCATAATAGATCAGTTTATTTCACGCTTAAGTATTTTGAGTTATAGAAATTAAAAAACAGAAAGATTTTTAGATCTTGCATATAATTGGATGTAATTGCATATGACTTTCGAAAGATTTTCATTGATTTTTCATTGATTTTCATTGTTCTGAGGCTTGTTTGGGTCAGTTTACAATTATGAAAAATTATTAGGTTGTAATCAAACCCAAAAACAATGTGTTAGGTCATATGAAGTGTTCTGTTCTTGCCTTTCCCTAAGAACAGATGATCACCACTCCATTTGAACTCCACCAGCAATTAAAAACTATTGAATTGACCGCAATCATATCTTAATCAGCCCTTGAAAGCATCAGGCAGGCTTCAACTGAAGCCAAACAGTGCTTGTAATGTATCCGCCTTTCTTCTTGCTGTTAACCACAAGCTTTGAATATGCTTTTCAGAGTAGTCACCTTCATTTGTGTATTTGCAAACCAGCTCCAGCCTGTGTTCCTGCCGACTTTCTTTTGATTGCTAAGATTATACAGGTGATGAGCTGACATCCATCATCATTCTTTGGCTTTTAACCACTTCAGTTTGTCCCCAACCCCCCATGATATTGACCATGTTGCACGTTATAAATCAACCCAGAGTGGGGCTACCTCGCAAGTACCCTAATGAAAGCTCATTTATAAAGTGGCTAAATGGTCCTGACAAAAGTCCTAATGAGGAAATCAATAGTTCAATGATTGTTACTCTGCGTATACTAATACGTTTTGCTTGTAGTGCTTTAAATCCAACTAAGAGAAAGCCATTTTTTACTGTTCAGTTCTGTGTGTCTGGACTGTTGCAGATTTCTTGGAGATAAAGGACAGTGTTCTGTAAAAAAAAAAAATCTAACTTATGTCAGCTTTGCATCAATGGAAAGCAAAAGTTAAGGTAACATTAAACATGTTTAATGGAGTAATTCAAATCAGATCATGAGCAAGGAGAAAAAAAAAGCTTTTGATTTAGTTAGAAACTGACTATGAGATAATCCATCTTGGGGTTTTTGGTGTACATGGATATGTATGTATGTTTACATAATATCAAATATTCAAAACAAATACATAATTATATAGATTAAATGA
Organism: Anableps anableps; assembly: GCA_014839685.1. Lineage (NCBI taxonomy): Eukaryota > Metazoa > Chordata > Actinopteri > Cyprinodontiformes > Anablepidae > Anableps > Anableps anableps. The sequence goes on from CM026072.1 coordinate 6,700,704, forward strand.
AAAAAATAATTAATATATGTCATAAAAGTACTCTTCTATAGAAGGGTGTGTGTTATAAAAACTGTCTCAAGCACATCTTAAAGGATATTCTCCTGCTGGAGTGAAGCAAAGTCTACACCTGACTCCCAAGACATTATTAAGATTTCTAAGAGTTAATGTTAATATTCTTCCATTAACGAGACTATGAGCCTCAGCTGCAAAAGCCTACTGCAAACATGCATTTTATCAGATTAAACATTGATTTCAGCACAAAAGTTTTTTGACAACCTTCATGTTGTTTTCCTCTTTCTTATTAAAAATATGGTACTGATTTCACTGCAGAAAAATTATTACTCAAGGTCTTTCATTGTTCTTTCTAAAGCCAAATCAGCTACTTGAATAGAGATTATGAGAGGGCATAATCAAGAGATTATGCTCTCCACAACAGACTTATGCTAGATTTTATAGACATTTTGCTGCAAAACTGAAGGACCTAAGCTTCCTCAAGAAGTACAGTCTGCTCTGTCCCTTCTTGTAGACGGCTTCACTGTTACATCTCTAGTCCAGTGTATTGTCCAGGTCAACACTTAGGTATTTATGCTCCTCAATCACCTCCACTTCTTCTCCCATGCTGGAAGATGTATTTGACATAACCCTGTTTCTTTTTAAGTCTACAATAATATCCTTTGTTTTGTTCACATTTACCATGCAATGATTGTTTCCACACCATGACACAAAGTGGTCCACCAGCTCTCTGTATTCAGCTTCTTGTCCATCTCTGATCCATCCCAGGACTGCAGAGTCATGAGTATTTATGCTGATGACAGGACTTTGAAGTGTATTTATGTGTATTTACCATTTACAATTTGATCACAAAACAAGCTAAGCTGTGACAAGTTTTTACTCTTACACACCATGTATACTTTTCACCTGTAGTGTTTTTTCACTACAGGTGAAAAAATTAAACAAGACTGTGGCATCATGGCAAAAGTAACATATCCCACGCAGACGCAGCTGAACACTGTGAATTTCACAATCTTGATCACAATACACATGCTGTATTCAGAAGGGGAGAGCATCAAAAGTGAAACACATACTTCGGAGACTTGGCAGGACTTGATGTTCCCCAGAATTCCCTTCTTTTACTCATTTTTAGATATATAACACACATTTTTCAATATATTGCTAATATTTAGATGTTCTCAATAGCCATCCATCCATTATCTTCTGCTTAAACTGGAGTCAGGTTGCACAGGCTGCAGCCTAAGTGGAGAGGCCCAGAGTTTCCTCTCCCAGGCCACATCCTTGGCTACAGAAGCTGACTCTCAAGACGTGGAATTTTTCAGTATTTCAGCATAAATAGAAATAGACATGTAAGCAGTTGCAGTTTTAAAGATCTAAATGATCTGGAGTCATTAGTACCATTTTAAAGCTACATTAATCCATTGCAATCCCCAAAAAATGATACACACTGTAAGTCCATTCTAATGGAATGATTATATAAAAAAGTATTATCCTAAATTCAGCATTAGTTCATCAAGATCTAACAGTTTAGGAAAGACAAGTTGTGTATTAGAAAACAAAAACAAAAGCTCAAGTTCAAATAAATAAAATAAAATTAAATTAAATTAAATTTCACTGACATTTGATTGGTGTTGTCATGAGAAAATATAATGGCAGTATGCGGACAGATGGTGACTCACCCCTGCAAGGTCATTGATCATCAGCATTAGCAGCTGGGAGTGTGTGCTGCAGGAAGCCCAGGGTACAGCACCCCAGTCCTCTGTTAATTGCAGGGGCAGGTAGATTAAACTGTTATGCTCCACCCTATGCCTTATTATTGGGCCTGCGTCACCAGTGGTTTACATGTGTGTCCCATCAAAGGCCCTCTTCATCACCTTTAGAATTATCATTGTGACTTAATATATAACTTTTGAAACACATTATCCATCCTTTAGAATGATGAGTTAATGGTTTAAAGGTGTAAATTCAGTTCTTTTTAAAGTTGGAATCAAACACTGATGCGTCTGTATGTATTTTTTTTTTCTATAGGAGACTAGAGACAGAGTGCATAAGCTTTAGATTTTGATGTGAAGAAAACATTCCCATGTTTCCTTTCACCTTTTATTCTTGCTCCCTTTACAGTTCCTGTTTCTTTTCTTTTTTTCAGAACAAAGAATAAGCTGTGGTATTTTGAGTTCGGCACTTCAGAGACGTTTTCGGCCACGTGTAAGAAGCTCCATGACTTTTTGGAGGTTGAGGTAAATCAAACCATTCTGTTTGCGGAGAACCATACTAGAAAAGGAACAAAAGCTAAGAAAAACATAAAAGTATCTGCTTTTAGCTTCTCTTTTATGAAATCTCTCAAATGAAAAACTAATCTTTTCTTTGCATTAATGTGAATATTAAACTGGCCTTAAGGTAAGAATTATTACACAGCTAAGGAATATTCTGGTCATCCTCTGTTCCATAAATATGCTAGTTTCAGCTTCGGAAAATGTGTTGATGTGTGAGGGCTATCTCTGCAACTCCCTGCCTGCTTTTCATAGATCCTGAGTTCAACACTCAGGTAATTAGCCCAATGTGACCCTGCTGTGTGTGATATTGAGTGATAATGAAGCTGGTGTCTATACAATTCATCTTCCATCTTCACACAGCTATCCACACAGTGTAGAGGTCTTCATCAATTAGCGCTCTATAAGTAACTGCAATACTACTGAGCTGCAAGTAAGTAGATGAGAGCCACTCATGTGTTAAAATCCACTCTGCAGGTTACAGTTTTTTAGACTTAACAGAGGAAAGTAACAATGGTCCTTTCTTAGCTTAAACCATAAAAGTTCACATCACATGAGAGTATATTTTTGTCTGTTTAAATAGTGCTTTAGGCACTGTTTGGTTAAAGCAGCTCAAGTAGCCAAATTGCTTATAACTGTTCCAAACTAAAGTTTTATGCAGACAAAGGAGCTCATACATAGATTCTGATTCCTTGCTTGGTGAAATATGCAGAATTAGAGAGATTTTTAATTTCAAAACTACATGTTTTTGACAAAATTTGGATTGTTTTAAGTACTAAAGAACTGAACCCCTTGTCCTGGAAAAAAAACTGTTATTTTAGAACATAATGCTCTAACACAGGGGTGTCCAAAGTCGGTCCTCAAGGGCTGGGATCCTGCATGTTTTAGTTCTCTTCCTGGTTCAACACACCTGGATCAAATGATGGATCGTTAGCAGGCCTCTGCAGAACATTGACATACTGAGGAGGTAGTTACTACGACCAGGGAGAGAACTGAAACATGCAGGATGCCAGCCCTTGAGGACGAACTTTGGACACCACTGCTCTAACAGAAACACAGTCTGATCTAAAAATATTAATTCATTCTTATTTACAAAAACAGAAATATCATCTAATAAAATTATTAATTTTGGCATCAGCAAAAAAATTACCTTTGTATGTCAATCTGGTTGATTGTAGCTTAATGGGTAGAGTAATTGGTGTATGAATTTGTGTCTGTTTGTACAACCAGATGATCTGGCTTTAAATGGTAAATTGACTGAATTTATATAATGCTTTTTTAGCCATGCTGAGCTCTCAAAGCACTTTACATTCCAGCCACATTCACTCAATCCCACACACATTCATATACCCAAAAGCAGATCAGTTGGTAACTTGCGTTGAGTGCCTTGCCCAGGGGTACATTGACATTGTGACAAGAGAAGGCATGTTAATTTATTCTTCAGGTTATTATTGCGTAGCTATCAATTACATTTTCTATGTCAGAAGTAGTTTGTGAATGCTGCTGTTAGCGTAGCGATACATATCAACATCCATCCATCCATTATCTTCCACTTAGTTCAGGGTCGGGTCGCAGAGCCAGCAGCCTAAGCAGAGACCTAGACTTCCCTGTCGTGGACCACTTGTGCCAGCTCCTTTGGGGGAATCCCAAGGCATTCCCAAGCCAGCCGAGAAACATAGTTACTCATTAGCTGGCTAATGTTAGCTTAAGACTTTTTACTATTTAGTGTTAGCATGTTGACATTAGCATTAGCATTCCTGAGCACCGGCTGAAGTTCTTGATTCTCTGTTATACCCAATGTAGTCCTCCACCTCTGTAAAATAATTTTACTGCCTCTAATGACACTTTAGAATGTGTCATACTGTGTAATACTTAATCAAACATATCTGACTGGCTACATTGTTTTAGTAAAGTGGAAAATTTCGACACCAATAAGAATTTTTTTTTTTTTTTTTTTTATTGCTCCAAGAAGTTAGCAGTTATATATTATATGCTGTATACCTACTTTGATCTTTCCCTCTGTTTTCCTTCTCATCTGTAACAGTGTGATGGTGTCACTCTGGACCTCAGCAGTATTTCTTTAGAAGGCATTGCAATTCTCAACATTCCCAGCATGCATGGAGGTTCCAATCTTTGGGGCGAGAGCAAAAAGAGGCGTGGTCAGCGCAAAGCGGGGAAGAAGAGTCAAGAAAAGCGGACACCAGTGGTCGACCCCAAAGAGCTCATGTTTGCTGTTCAAGGTAGCATAATACATTTAGTTGTCTCAGAGGTTTCTATGCCACAAATTCAAATTCAAACAAATCTGAAAAAAATGAAAGTCTTTGCCACTTATTTTTGTGCTAGAGGAGCAAAAATGTTTGTCTTTTCCCAGAAGCCTCCTTTAGACTCAGTTAGTTTGTGTCCTTGCTCCTTTCAAATAGATCAAAGACTAAACTTTTAGCTAAACTTTTCCATTGTGCATTAATATTTCACCCATGACAAGGTGAATCACAGCCAGCAGGTTTTGTTTGCAAAGAAAAGGTGCAATCATGTCACTGTGTGGAACTGTCACTTGGGTATTAATGGCCTGTGTAGGCGGCAGTGGACAGACTCAGTTAATGGGAGCGGACTTAGTCAGGTGTTGGGCAAACCCTTGAATCCATTTACGTCAAAAGGAAACCCATCAACGATAACATATGAATGAATGAAACAGAATGAGTCAGCTACTCTGTGGTAGATGGGGAAATGGCTGGAATCACCAAAGGGAGTTATTTGCAAGAGATAAGTATGTCATTTATGTGTTTTAATCAAATATTTAGTGTATTTGATTGTCATTCAAGGAGTTGCTAAAACTGAAAAATGTAGCTGCCAAACCAAAACACTAACCAGACATATCATGAGCTCATTCATTAGTATGTTGCTTTTTCTCTAAAGAAAGGTACCTCAGGAGATTACCTTAGGCCTGTGACCTAATGGAAAATGCCACATTTTAACCAACATTTGGATAGTGAAGTCAAATATTCATGCATAGTTACTTTGATGCTCTTTGATGCTCATTGTAAACATAGAATATATATATATATATATATATATATATATATATATATATATATATATATATATATATATATATATATATATATATATTTCAAAGCATCTCTCTTGAGGTTCTACTCTTTACAGGCAATGCAGGATCACATAATGTGTTTGAGTGCCCTCACATACCCATTGGCTCCAACACTGGGCCACTGTTACAACTGTACACCACACAAGCCAGGCAATTACACAAAACAACCACCTGCATAAGCCAAAAGGAGCCCCTATTAAACTCCATCAACTGCAGTTAACCCTTTGTAATTTGTCCACCATCCTTTGCACCTGCTGAACTTCAGTCATAATTTTGGACGACTGTTGGATGGTATCTGATGTGTTCTGGGTTTAATTCTGTCGCTTTGCTCCTGATGCCACTAGATTGTCTGGTGGTCATTCTAAACATGCAAGCTCCTTCTAAGTGCCCATTGCAGGCACGCATGTGTCCTCATTAGTCTTTTGTGTGCCTAACTTAGTATTTTGTCAATGAGTGTAACTTTGGATCAGCTATATTTCCACATTTGGCTTAGGGGTGTAGATTTTTCCACTCCTGTCCATTACATGGTGATAATGATGTTTGCCAACTCTCGTTTCAAAAACAAATAATGAGGTTTGAGTGAGTTCTCGACAGGAATTTGACTCAAATTGTGTCCTTGTTTTCGAAGTGATTAATTAAACACATCAATAAAACCAAAACTTCTGGCTCAATATCTCATTTATTCAACCATCTTAACCTTTTCCCTCTTGTGCTCATTGCTTTTCTTGAGGTCTTTGGAGTCCTGTGGAGCACTGTGTAAATCATATTTGGTTGGCAGTTACTGCACATAATGATAATTATTTTTGCAGTAGGAAAATAAAATGTGCTTAAGACTAATAAAGAGGGATAAACTGTCTATTTTAATGCTATATCACCACTGTAGCAGGTGGGACTGTTTGAAAGAAATGCAAACAAATCATGCGCATAATCCCAGAGTTTACCAACTTTTCCATCTCTCTCTGTGATCTTCAATGCAACTACCATGAATGAGTAGGTTGTCTCAGTTTCATGAACAGAGGTCAATAGAGGGATTTGATGTACTTCTTTCAATTCATGGAGATTTTTAAATTGCCTCAGTCAAACCCAGGGTATTTGTCACAGGTTGAATCACAATACTTGGATTTGCGTTTTTTTTTTTTTTTTTTTTTTTTTTTTTTTTTTTTTTTTTTTTTTTTTGTTTTGTTTTGTTTTGTTTTTTTTTTTGTTTTGTTTTCGTATCTGACTGCTGGTGTGACAGTGATGTGCAGTATGTTATGAAGGTTTCCTGGTGAGCTGGGTGTGTTCGGTTGTGGGGATGAAATGGATGTTAAAATCAGTGCTGACGAGCCAGTGAGGCTTTCCAGACATGGCTGCAGGTGATCCCTTGTGAGACTTCACTGGTCAGAACATGATTGGTAGAGAAACAGATCTCTGTGAAGATGCCTATGAAGCTTTATTCTTATGTTTGTTTTGTATAGAGTTTTTGGATTATCTTTTATTTCTGTGGGACTGTTGTATCTTCAGAGGTTGTTAAAATCTGTGCATTTCAGATTCGCTTTAGAATCGCAGCAGCTGCACCCGATCAAATAGCAACAAATAGCTTACAAAAGAAACAAAAAAAATGCTCCTGAGTCTGATGAAACAGGAAATATATAGAGTGCTTTGCAAAACTGTTCATAGCCTTGGAGTTTTACCACATGTTGTGCAAAACAATGTATTTTAATGAGATTTTAAATTATAGAACAACATAAGTTAGGAAAATGAAGCATAGCTCAAAATTTTTTACAAGTAAAAATCTGAAAAGTATTATTCCTTTCAGAGTCAACACTTCAAATCACCTTTAGCTACTATTACAGCTGCAGTTTTTTGGGGCTTGGTTGTTACCTAGGTAAGTTTTTTTTTTTTTTTTTTTTTTTTTTTTTTTCAGATACATGTAGCAATTTGAATGTAAGCCAAAAGCTTCCGTTTTTATCTAATTTGACCACAGCACCTGCTTCCAGAAGACCTCTCACTGCTTTCATCCAAAAATGGCTTTTTTCTTGCCAATCTTCCATGAGACCCAGATTTGTGAAGTTACTTGACGAACTGGCAGCACTTTCCCCCACCTGAGCCGTGGATCTTTGCAGCTCCTCCAGTGTTTTTCTTCCCTGTCACAATTATACTTTTGTCTTAGTCTATCCTCTAAACCCCCAATAAAATACACTGAAGACAAAATGTGAAAATAATTTAGTTACAGTTTTTCAAGGGACGTTTTACAGTATCTAACAGGCTATATGTTAGGGTGCCTTTTATTTCTTTAATATGTTTATATGACTGTGAGTTTGATCAGTTCAAGGCCAAACCTTGCAACAATGAACACTCCATTAAATCTCGAATAAAAATCAATCGTTTCAGTGTTTGAGGAGTCTGAACCTGGGAAGGCTCTTAGTGTGAGTGAGGAGTGTGTTTTTGCTCTGCGTTCAAAGCTGTGTTTATTTCACTCTAAGTCTCATATGTGAGAATGGATGCCCTTGTGGAAGGTGCCCTCAAGGAGAGGGGCCTAACTTGTCAGATCAAGAGAACGCCATATTTATAGGTAAACAAAGGAGTGCCTTGGCCCATGGGGGCCCCGGCGAGCACTATCCACAGATCAAACTGTTGGGAGGCATTTTATTTGGTGAAACCATGTGTCAGTGTGTGTGGATTGGCGACTGGTGGGTGGCTAAAAATAAATAAATAAATAAAACGTGACCTTTCGGGAGCTGTTAAATCGTCCCGCTGGTGACGCCAGGAGACAAGCCCCTCAGGTGGAAGGGAATGGCTGCAGAGTGAATTATTTAGAATGGGACTGAGGTTTCGCAAAAGGGAGGGGTGGCGTAGAGAGGGAGGGTTCATGTGTGGGTGGAAGGGGTTGACGTCGACGACTGATCCCCACTGACAACCCTCATGAAGCTTTCGTCGGAGGATCGCGCCCTCCGCACATCCTCCCTCCCTCCTCATCCCGCCATTCCTCTTTAGTTTTACGTTCAGCTGATCTGGTCCTGCTCCACTCCACTCCGTCACTGCCTGTCTTTTAGCCCTCAGCCCCCAGCCCGTCGCTCCACATGTGTCAGAGCAGCCACCGACTGTTCGACAGTGACAAGAACGCCGTCTCTAATCACACTCGCTGCCTGGGATTAAAGCTGCAGTGTTGTTTTATTTTTGCCATACAGACATTCATTCATGTTCATCTTTCCTTTCAGTTGAATGAGGCATATATTGTTGATTGTATGTCATAAGGTCTGATTACATTTTCATTCAACAAATGTAATGTGAGTAAATGCAAAGAGCAGTTGTTAAATTATGATTCTATTTATTAAGGGGAAAAAGCAATGCAACTCAACCTGGTTCTATGTAAAAGAAATACTTTCTTATTCAATCATAAACTGGTTCAATTTCACTTGTCCTGATTACTGCCTGACCTGCATAGTCAAGAAACATCTTAAATATGTCAATGGGACTCCAGCGAACCACAGTAAAAACCATTATCCACAAACAGAGAAAACAGTGGTGAACCTTCTCAGGAGTGGTTGGCCAACCAAAATTACACCAAGATTGCATTGTTGATTAATCCAGGAGGTCGCAAAAACCCCACAGCAACATCTGAAGCCCTGGAAACTTTATTTTAGTTAAAATCAATGCTAATGATTCAACATCAAGAAGCGAGTGGGCAAGAATGGGAGAGCTCCAAGGTTAAAACCATCAAAAAGAACACAAAGGCCTGTCTCACATTTGCCCACAAAACATACTGATGATGCTTTGATGAAGACTGGTGGAAAAGTATTCAACAGACTGAGGAGACAAAAGTGGAACATAAAGCTGGCATTGCCTTTCAGAAAAAGATCATACCGACAAACTTTTGGTGGTAGTGGGATGGTCTGGTGCTGCTTTGGTGCTTCAGAACCTGGACAACTTGCCATAATTGATTAATTGATTTTCTCTCTACCAGAAAAACCTGATAGAGAACATCTGGGCATCAGTTAATTAGCTTTAAGATCAAAACTCTTTAAGGTAATTTAAAATCTGGACTTTAATCTGATTGAGACATCATGGCAGGACCTTAAACAAGACCAGTCATATTTGAAAACCAATAAGGCAAAGTTTGTTTTTGTCAGTTAATGAACGAAAACATCCTTTGAAAGCTGTTTTTTGTATTTCCTCAGATTATCTCTGTTTGATATTTCAATTAATCTGATGATACAATACTGAGGTGTGACAAAAAATAAAAGCAAAGAAAATTTGTATGGATCACAGCCAGTTGCTGATGACTAAATGTATAATTTAAGTCAATGAACAGTGATTCCAAATGACTAAGGTGCCTGAAGAGATTATTTGCTAATAATTGGATATGAATGTTTATTTATTTATTTTACATGTCCTACCTTGGCATTACAGGCATACCACGAAGGTGCTGGTTGGCTACATGTGCCGGGGCATTTTTTTGTTCAGTAAAAAAGATATCTGAGGATGGTATCTTAATTGCGTGATTGAATCAGGGTTGCCCCTGGCATCAAAGTAGACGGGTTGCATAATGAAATATAAACCTGTTATGGATGTTTATAATTAAAAGTTACACCCAGAATATCTTAAACATGTTTTTGTGGTTGCGCATGAAATTTAAAATTGGCATCCAATGGTTTTTCTTAGAAAACACCCTCCAGGGTATGTTTGATTTTTGTAGCCAACAGCAACAAGGAATTCCCATTGACATGGTGATGTTTTCCATCATATGTTTTAGCTGGAGAGTGAATCTTAACGGGAGGATCGGCCTTAAAGCCCAGAGCCAGGAGGTCAACCTGCCGTGGACTGTGTGTACACACAAACTCTTTCACTCTGACCCTAGAAAGCTCTGCACTCACAGCCCCTCTCTCAGATAGGGGCAGACGCATGTCCATCACCATGGTGACAGCTGGACTCCGGAGCTCAGCAGCAGCAACAACATCTCACCCTGAACAGCAACATCAGCTGCGACACTCCTTCAGGAAACTAACACGACTCCCATAAACACGACAGCCACCGAGCTCCTCAACTGACAGCGAGCTAACGCACTCTCACGCACCGAGCACCTAAAAATGGGTCTTTGTTTCAATTAGTATCTGGATACTCCCAGCAGTGTTGCAGCAGCTTCTTAATCTGTGGAGGGACGAGTCGACTGAGACAGAGTGGGCCCCTGGAACAGATGGGCCCTGCATGACGCTTAGCTTCCAGCAGGGTCAAAATCAATGCTCATAACTGAAAAACAGCTTAGAAATTAATAATTATACTATCACAAGATTGCTCTGCATTGCCGGTGCAATCTAATTAATTGCTGTTTTGTTTGTAGCTTGTTGCCTCTTTTCCTTTTTTTTCATGGGAAACTGTGAACGTTAAGTGTTTCGGAAGCAAAAACCTGAAGTGAGGAACCCAACATCATCTCTTTTATTAGCCTTCACCTGCTTCCTCTTTCCTCTCTCACTTCTTTACTGCCTTCATTTCTACAGCACTCTGTAAATATATTGTGCATTTATTTGTGGAAAACGGTTTGCAAGATATTCATATAACTTTTATTTAACATGCAACAAGCAATAAAGATTCTTCCATTGAAGTTTTTCTTTTGTCTTAGACCTGTCTGACCAGCTTCTGGAGGTGGTGGGGCTTGAAGGAGCCATGGAGATGGGTCAGATCTACACAGGCCTGAAGAGTGCTGGAAGACGGCTGGCCCAGTGCTCCTCTGTAACCATCAGGTCAGTCTTCCACACATAGAACACCTTCCACTCAGGAAAAAAATACAGCACTCTCCAGTTATTAGTAGCCTTGGTAAAGATCTGTAAAAAGCCTAAAATATATATTTCATTTTTCATTTATGTACTAATTTATTTTTTATTAGCGTGATCCCAGAGTTGGGTAGTAACTAGTTACATTTACTTGAGTAACTTTTTGGAAAAAAAAAATACTTTTAGGAGTATTTTCACAATGCTGTACTTTTTACTTTTAATTTTATTATGAAGTATCACTAGTCTTAAGTAAAATTTCTGAATACTCTACCCACTGTAAGTAACTTCACTGAATGAGGAACAAGCTTGTTTTACCCAAAAATTCACCAGACAGACACACACGTGCAATTTTTGTCAAAGTTTCACAAGTTTTATATTGAAAAAAAAATAGATTTGGAAAAATGTTGATTTTGTTTATTTGTAATTATGTTATTTATATGAGTTATTTTTATTTTGCTTTTTAAAGTACCAAAATTTCCACACAACTTTTAGTCTGTCTGATGATGTAATTTTTAAATATTAAATTATTGATGTTTTGATCAATTACTCAGTACTTGAGTATCCTTTTTACAATATGCTTCTTTACTCTTACTTGATGAATTTCTTGGATGGCTACTTTTTATTTGATTATAAAATATGTTGAAGTAGTGCTACTCTTACTTGACTACAATTTTTGGGTACTCTACCCACCTCTGCGTGATCCAATCGTAGCTTTCCATCAAAGCACCCCCAGCTCTAAACTGGTGCTAGTGCTTTCCTAGCACCAATTCTTTGTATGTTCACCACCCCTGGAATCTCTGGCCTTCAGAAAACTGTTCCTTTCTCAGCACCAACTCTGAGCAGGGACAGGTGAGAAGAAAATTCATCAGGAATTGGAGGCAAATCTAAGATACCAACATCCAGAATGTTGTGAGCTCTATGTTTAAAACTATGGAGATAGCTTAAGGCCTCTGCAGGAACCAGACATGCTAAGAAGGTTATTTAACAATTGGATTCAGCTTTGCTGGAACAGAGATGCATCTAAATGTTGCAAGATAGTAGCTCTCATGAAACTGAGTTGGAGACAACTGTTTATTTTTGAGATGGTAGGAAAAAAAGTGCTCTTTTTTAGCTTTGTATATATTTTTAACAATTTCATTTCTGTATATGGTGGTGAGTTAAACTGAGGTCTTCACCTAGCCTAGTTTATCACAGTTCCAATTGCTTTAAATGTTTTAAGTACTGCTCTGAATGCATAATTCACAAGTTAATTTAAGTAACAACTTTATTTTGTGGGCAACTGTAGGAGAATAGCTATTTTGTTGTTGATAATTTCTGACTTTTGAATATTGACACCCACCTGCCTTACTTAAGAGGACATCTTACTCATTTTCAAGAGTTGCTAAGAGAAATGGGTCTTTGTGTCACATCATATTTATACATCATGGAAACAGGAAGTCATGGGATACTGATTTAAAAGTTCCCAAACGGTTAAAATAGTACATTTTAAAGAAACAAATGCTTCAGGTACATTCATTTTATAATAATTAATAGGAGTGTTGATAATTGTGGGACCTGTGGTTTTCAAAAAATTTGATTTTTAATTAAAGGTGTGATTTTTCTTTTTTCAGTATGAGACTATGCTATAGCAGTAAAAGATAAATTCATTTCAAGGCTTTTTACACATCTTTATTTGAGGTGCAAATAATTTTGGAGCACTCTCGACATCTATGATTATGTGTTAATTTAGAAGCATGCCTAAATTGGCACAACAGGACTTTTCTTTTCACAGCACTTTGTTTATAACCTGCAGGACCACAAAATCCCTACCGATGCAGATTGATGGTGAACCTTGGATGCAGACTCCCTGCACTGTAAGTCATGAAATGTGTTTACCGTTTCAAAAATGTGGTTCAAGCATAATGGCGTCAATCAGCTGAAAAAATTTTGGTTTACAGGTTGATGTATGTAGTATCAAATGTTTTAAAGGGATCAAAGTGTGAGGAATCTTTAGATATATTAATTTCGGGTAATTTCAAAGATGCTTTATTAGTCCCCAAGGGAAATAAACCTTTCTTGCATTTAATTGTGTGAATCGATAACATCGATTAATCAATCAATCAATAACAGGCCGATTCTTATAAAAGAAGAGGAGATATGCTTTAAATTGTTGTATTCCTATGTTAGCACTGGTCACCTCTAAAGAGAAATATGCAGCCATCATCAGTTTGCATAAAAATGGCCTCACATGCAGTAAAATGTTGGTAAGATTGTTGTAGCTGCAGCAAAAACGCTTCAGGAAATCCAACAAGGTCCTGTCAGCTTGAGGACCATGCTAATGAATGGTGTTCCCACCAGTGCAGAGAATGCGCAACATAGGAAACCGGTGGTCCTGTGAGAGTATCACATGCACAGAACATGTCACCATCAGCATAATAAGTTAGGATTCATGTTCAAGAGAATTGCAAAACATAAAAAGGATTATAACTGTGAATACTGACTCTTCACATAAATTTGATGCATTTGCTGAAAAGAGTCTTTGATGCTTATAAAATATTTTAATTATTCTTCATTCTGTTGCCAGCAAACCGTGCAGACAGCACGATTTGCTGGCAACACCTTTAGTTTAACTTTAAAACGTTCGTCCATATTATTATCAAGACTCCTCAGTTGGTGTTTAGTTTGATTCTTAGTTGTGTCCCACCTTAATTAATAGTGTATCACAAATCAACAGGAGCTTCTTCATCCTGTATGTCAGAGGTGACTTTAACCCATCAACCTGTGAAATACTTTTAAAAACATCTCAGTTTAGATGGAATCTCACTAATTATTAACAACAACAGCATGTATGCAAACACACCTCAGTTCCTCTGCATGCATGACATATTTACACCATCAGTTCATTTGCATTTTGACGCCACATACAACATGTATCACGGCCTTTGATAACTAGGTCTGAAATAACTGTCACAAATGTAAATTGCTTTATTTTCTGATTTGTTTCTGGTAAAAATATTTATAAAGGCTTAATTTTAATGATTTCTTGCTGTTTGGATGATTCTACTTAAAGTCACATCAGTTTGAAATCAGTGCTCTGATATTTTAAATCTTTAATGTTGCATCTTTAATTTAATATGACTTTATTTTAGGTCTTTCTTTTGATCTTCCCTTCCTTTTGTGGCCAGTGTCTCATGTCAAAAGGTTATCTTGTGCATCGAAAGGAAAATCAGAAGCGTTAAGTTCTTGTTTAACGATGAAAGTGCGTCTATAAAAGCCCGTAACTGCCACAAAGTCAGAGTTCAAGTATATTAAATGGCAGCTTTTCTTTGAAGGTAATGTGCTCCTTTAAATGGAGATGGAAACTTCACATTAGCGCTTCTGAGACTCTTGGTGCAACACTTTAATGATGTGCTGAACCCTTGATGGTTGCTGTGAGTTGCACCATCAGAAATTTCATAAAATCATAGCATCATTGCTAATTCACACTTTGTTGGTCTATGAAATCAAAATTTTATTATAAATTATGATGCACATATGTTACCATTTGACGTCGGCGTCATACATCTCAGGGATTCTCAAACTGTGTTATATTAAAGTTCATAGATGTACATTTATAAGCCATTTGACAAGAACCCATATGGGAAATTGCTTCTGTTGGTAATACATTACTGAATTTAATTCTGCATGTAGATGACAGTGTATGAAATGAAGTATTGGTTGAACTGTTGTTATATATCAACAAAAATAATATGTTTAAAAGTGAAGAGGAAATTCACTTTAAAGCAACAATTATTTATCCTGCTGTTTGCATTGAAAACATTGTAAGACCTTCTGCAAATTGGTGTTAATATCATTACATCAAAAATATTTGAGCCCTTTGTTGCCCATTAAAATTTGTGTTAAACTCCTAAATCAGACTGGATATCCTGACGTATCAGCATACAGTTGGCTAAAAGACCACCTCAAATGCAGGAAAAAATTGGGAGAAAACAGGGATGTGACACTCTTAACAACCGTGCTAAGTGGGATTTTAGGCTATAGCTCCTGTCCCTGTGCTGAAAAGTGGAAGTTTGTTGACTGAATAGTTTAGAGATTCTACAGGTATAGCAGTAGGATTGTGTTTTTCTGCTGCGATAAATCTCTGTATACACTGCCAACAACTTGATACTTACAACTTATATCAACAGTAAACACAATTTTATTGAACTCTCAACCATGATTCACTCCGATTTAATCCAATTGAATCCCATGCAGGTCACTGCATTGCTGTGTGATGTCTACGTTCTTCTTCTGCGCTTGCGGGTTGCTTTGAGGTCATAAACTGTTGACACTGAAGTCTGAATTCGGTTGCATTATTCAGTAGTATGAACGACCAGGCAAAAGAAATTGAATTTCAGCAAAAAAAATCAGACCTGCTCTTTGAACATAGCCTTAGGGACAGTGGATTAAAGTGCATTTCAGTGTATTTTAGAGGTTCCCCAAAAGACCATATAAACTACTTTCACTTTATTTTTCTCATTCCAGATTCAGATTGTCCACAAGAACCAGGCTCACATGCTGATGGGACCGCCACAAGGCCGGAGCTTCTTCTCTTCAATCCTCAGACGAACACGCTCTGAAAGCAAAGACTAAACCATCATTGTGGGAGAGACTTGAGTTCTCTCAAGCTCCTGCAGAGCAGCTGTGGGCAAGTTTCATCAAGACCCAGTGGTCCAGTTGAAGAAGTGGACTTTGATGCCTGTTTCATAGCCCAGCGGCCAGTAGCACGCTGTAGCTTTGGTTTGTGTTGCCTGCAGCATGACGATGTCTCTGAGATTGTCCTCATTGAATCCAAAATAAGCTGTGATCGGAACAGACAGTTTGATCTTCAGTGAGCTCCAAAAATACCGAAGTTATTTCTGGAAGTCCACCTTTGTTTTTGTTCTATTTTCTGTAAAAATTGATTTTATTTTTTGCTGTTGTGCTCTGTGCCAATTTGAACAACCAAATAGATAAATTATGCATTTAATAATTTAATAATATTTTGCTATTTATGCTGTTTTTTCTGTATTTCTGCACACACCTGATGCACATTGGAGAGTAAAAAAGGTTTCTGTGGTTGGAGCTGACATTCGTGGACTTTGCAGCTGATTTTAAGGTGTTTAGTGTGAGCTCAAGTTTCCCTTTGTTTTTTACTCATGGATCCTTCAAAGACAGATTAATTTGCAATATGTTCCTGATGAGTTGTCCCTGTCACTATTTGATCAGCTTTGTTGCGGCTCTTTAAGAGGGTAATTTGGCTAACACTTACTGATTGTCCATAAAACATGCATGCTCCTTTTTGTTCCATGCTGAGAGATTTCTAGGCAGTTTTACCAGTTATGTGTACATTTGCTGTTGCATGAGAAAGCTACAGGTTTGATAATATTGTAGACATTTTTAAATATAGGTTTTGAAGCACTCATCCCCAATTTTATTACTCCATACCTGTGAGATGAATGAATTTTGGTAGAAACATGTTGTGCTAGAGCAATTATAGACCAAACACCAGTTAAATGTTTTCTTTGACTGCAGCCAAGAATGAAAAATCACAACAACCTGTTTGGTGCTCTTGGAAGCATACATTAAACACCAGGGTCTCAAAATAAGATGACTTATAGTTTTTATAGTGCAATACATTAGTACATCCAATATTTACAGTTTTCCAGAGGCATTTTTATTGTCCCTCATATGTGCCATTTAACTCTTAAAAGTACTCTTGTTGGCACTGGTAGTGATTTATTTCCGCGCATTGCCTTCACTTGTACCAAAAGCATAAATGTTTCAACTGTTTTGGATGTTTTGCAAATTTACTGTAAGAGCAGTGTTTTTTAAAAATGCACTTCTGCATGTTTTTCTGAGAATGCTAGTTGGACTGGCTGTTTCTCTAAAAGTGCCATCTGTTATGTGGAGACTAAGATCTGAGTCTCGCTAATTTTTTGTGCTTTGTAAAGTGCAGCATTTGTACAGTGAGGTTGTAATTTTGTAAACAGTATGATTTATTTTTCCGCTTCCTGCTTCACTCTGGCACTCACGCCATGTTGTTGTTGCCCACAAATAGCTTACGTTCACTAGTACTGACTGAGAAAAGTGATAGAAACAATTAAAGGCTCTAGTTGTTTGATACAGTGTTCTGGTGGTGATTTGATGTCTGTATGTCTTGTGTATACAGTAAAAGTACAATTTCTATTCTTTTGTGTTCTGCAAAACAATTATGTGGCAATTTGTTTCAGACAGAATATGGTCTTTACCCTAATACTTGAATTCATTTTTGATTTTTCAAAAAATATATTAGTGATCTAGAGACAAAAACTGTTAGGCACTTAGAAGAAATACAGTGAACCCCCACCTATTCACAGTTCAGAGTTCACAGAATTTTCTGAGGAACGTGACTCCAAATTATTCAGGGAAAATTTGTCTTTTCGTTGAATTTTTTTGTAGAGTATATCAAAAATATTCTAAAGAAAAAGCAGTTTGGGTAGCTGAAATACTTCTGTGCAATGCTACTTGACACACTATTGGCTGGTGTTTGCACACCAGCCAATCCAAGAGCGTCATTCATTTTCCTTGCCGCTGATTGGCTCTACTCTCAAGAGCAGAGATGAGGAAGACCATAGATGTTAGCTTCTGTGCCAAGACGGTTTCCACTGTAAATATTATTGCATATTAAGATATATTTGGTGTTTGAATTATTAAAATACGTGGTTTAAGCGTATTCAGAGGGAATCTCAAGTATTCACGGATTTCGACTATTTTTGGTCTTTGTGGTCTCTGATTTAACAGGGGTCCACTGTAGTCTCATTGGGCGTAATTTGGTCCACATGCAGACCAAGACAGAACAGGGCAAGTTTATTTTTATTGCAATTTAAAGTGCTTTACAGGAGAATAAAAGAGGCAATGAAAATGACATTAAAGACTAAAAAATTCATTTAAAAGAAAATAAGCAGTTGCTGAGCTTTGGAAGTTGATTTCATCTGGGTTGTAGGAATTCCCTTTTCTTCCTTCTAAGCTTTACCATGGTGAAAAAAATGCAGCTTGGATTTTTATGGTTGCATCTTGCTTTGTCAAAATCATCTAATCAGCACAGTTATTTCAGACTTACTGATGTGTCACAGAATTTATTGGTGTTTTTCTGGTAATTTTGCTATGATCTGCATTCTCTCACCAGCGTTTGTTTAAAGATATAAGCCACTTCTCAGAAGCAGAAGGGTGGGCAGCAGCACTTGACCTGTGTTTCTCCATCCTTGGTGGAGTTCAGCAGGAGTGGCACCAGGCTTCACTTCACATCAGTTTCACCTGCCTGGTAATGGAACCCTGCCTGGATCCAAGATGGCACCAGCGTGACCACTACTGACTTCCGATACGTCCATCTTTCAGTCAAGAGTTTCTTGGAATGGTAAACTTTACTTTCAGGGATTTCACCACAAACTACCCTGTATCGGTTCAACTGGATATTTACAGGCAAAATAGCCGAAAAAGGACAACATATTTTACAGTACAAAAATGTAGAGCTTTTTTTTTCAACAACTGCTAATTGAATATTGGGAGGTAAGGCAGTAATAAGAAGTTATGCATTTTTGTAACTTTTAGCTCATACCGGAAAACATGTAACATATTTCTTAAAAGCCCTCTCAAAAAGTATGAATAAAAAAAGTTTAAATATTCCATTCTTAATGTTCCTAATCTTTAAGAGAAATTTATCATAGTGCACCATTTACATCTAAGCAAGGCAATTTACTTTCTCTTTGCTATACTTTCTCTTTCCAGAGATAAAAGGGAAAAAACTTACTTTTGCCTTTACAGAAAAGCTACAGTAAATAATGTTTTCTTTTTTCTTTTTGCCTCTTATTTTATTTTCAGAACATAGTATTAGTGTTGGAAGCTGGGGGCATACTAGGGTTATATAGCTTACATAAGCAAATACAGTGGACCCAGTGATTTCACTTATTTATGCATTTTTCTGTGGAACATGACTCCAAAGTATTTGCAGAAAAGCCGCAAATTCACCGATTTTTTTTTTTTTTTTTTTTTTTTTTTTTTTTTTTTTTTTTCATAGAGCATATTTAAAATACTTGAAAAAAAAATGCAGATTAGGAAGCCAAAATACCTAGGCGCAGTGCTACTTCACATGCTTTTAGATGCTGTTTGCAAAGCAGCTAATCCAGGAGCGGCATTTTATTTTATTTAGAGCATAGATAAGGAACACTGTAGACATTAGGCTCTGCAGTAGTGTTAAGACGGTTTCCACTGTGTGAATTAATGCATACTAAGGTATATTTTGGTGTTTGACCTATTAAAATCGGCACTTATAAGTGTTTTTAGAGGGGGTCGCAAGTATTTGTGGCCAGCTGTGGTCCCTAACCCTCACAATAGGGATCCATACATCATAAAAGTGTCTTAACTGTAGCATTATTTTATAGAAAGACATATATAAATAAAATATAATAACATAAAATAAAATGTTTGTTTTTACGTAAAAATATTTTTAAAATGTAGCATAGTTGATGTAGCATCAACAGGAAGATAGAAATGTAGAAGCACAGAATAGTGTTTTTCTTATTGTTTATTTTTAATTCATATTAACCATTATTTATTGTTATGGTTAGCTGTCACTCTGTTAAAGAGGAGGGTAGACAAAATACTGAACACTGAACCCAAATCTTAAAAGGTCCCTGCTCATGTACAAGCTAATGTTGGCATGGTCAGTCAGCAAAGAAAGTTATAAAACGGTAATCTCGAACATTGTTTATTTAATTGGTTACTTTAGTTCTTGTCAGGTGTGACACTGGTATTAATAGTAACAAAACAAAACACCACAGCTAAAACCAAGTATATAACTGTTTTTTCTCTTTAATTACAAGCTTGAATCACATCAAAACAGCTAGAATCGAATACTTTTTAAAAAGTTTTTATTATTGTTTACTGTAGTAGTGTTATAGAGGATGAGAGAAACAACAATAACACAACTGAAACAAAAAAATTCACTTGTTTCTGTTATTATGCATTTGCACTGCAGCACAGCCAGCTGCTACAGGAAGTTAGAAAGGTAGCAGCAATGAACATTGTTTATTATTTGCAACTTTTTTCAATTCATTAGCTTTAGAGTTAGTTAAAAAGGCTAGTGTTTGTATTGCAGCACTTAATAAAATCAAGAAAAAAAAACAACTATTACCATGTTTTTATTATTTCATTAGCAGTGCAGCAGTTTTAAATTCCCACAAGTCACTGATGTAAAAAGCTATGAATTGTGGACAGTGGCAGTTTTTTATATGGGTCCTATGGGCAGCTTGCCAGGGCAGCATTAGAAAGAGGGCGTGCACAAGCAACAGATAAAAGAATAAAACTTATCTATCATTTGTGCTTCAGACAACTTTATTTTTCCTTGTTTTTTCTGCATGTGTAGTCTATAAGGAGTTCTTGAGCTGAGAAGATTTTCTGCATTTTGATTGTCTGGGGGTGGTTAAAGGAGGGGCTCACCCAGGACGCCTTTCTAGCAAGATTTACCACTGACTATTTAATTAACTCACAAACATTTGTTTTCCATTAGAGTCCCATTAGATTAGAGTTGCTAAAGATGCTGCTTAAATGTAAAGAATAATGTACAGTTGTGCTGTAGCTTTATTCCTGTAGAACATTATTGCTAAATTTGCCCATACCTCCCCCTGTTTAAAAAAAAAAAGTCCTCCTATTCAGTTTCTTGGAGGAGCTTTAAGCTGTGACCTGTGCGTTACTTCCAGGTCAGTGCCTTCTGCAAGTCTTCGGAGCTCTCAACAATGTATCCCTTTACAGGAGAGGGAAGAGCTGGCGCTTAAGCAAGTCCCTCTGGAGGCTCTTCAAAACCCCGTTACCATGGTCACAAACTTGACCGGGTAGAGAAGTGAGTGGCGTGTTTGTGTGTACACACTGTATGTGAATAGAACCCAGGAGGGGATGGATACTGTGAGATGAGAGGAGAGGGGGGTGCAGGTGCAGTATGCCTGTGTGTTTTGAAATATTATCAAACTATGGTGCAAAGTTATTATAGACAATCTAAAAGGCCATACTTACTGATACTACAGCGTCTAGACGTGCACACCGTCTGCAGCCGGGCGTGATTGACTGCCAGCAGCTATCTGATCCACTGAAAGACATTGACAACCAATAGGAAGCGGAGCGCGGCTTGTTTCCATGGGAGGCCCCGGGAGGCGATGCCAAGCCGCCAGGAAGAAGCCCAGTGAGCGGGGAGAAGCGCAGACTGTAGCCGGGACTGGTGCAGATCCTGCCGGCCGCTCCGTGGCTTTCTGTACGCGGATGAAAACGACGCGAAGGGGTAAGGTGAGTACGTACTGTTCCCCACCCCCTCCCCCTTAACCTCACTTCACCTCCTGCAGAGCTTTTCGGCTGCTGGAAGTTTATATTGAATTAACAAGGAGGCTTTTTGGTGCGCCCTCTAGCTCCGTGCGCTCCTTTTTTCCGTGCATCAGGTTCTTTGATTGATAACTTTACTTTACAGTAACGCCGGAGATTTCGAATATTCTGAAGCGAAACTGCGTTTTAGAATGAGACTGAAGCAATAATGTAATCAACTTCTGTCTTTTTGTTTCTGTGCTTTTCTTTTTAGCGTTTGAAAGGAGGACTCTTTGCAGACTGGGGATCGTGGAGGATGGATGGAAATCACGATCAGCAAGTGCCTTACTATAACTCTAAAGTAAGTAATCACTACCTCACCTTAAAAAAGTTTCTATTAAACAAGGTATCCTGTCCCCATTTGCCCAAACTTTATCTTGATTTTATCTCAAATCAAGATAAAATCAATTTTATTTTTGATTTGAGCATCTTTCCTTAACATTTGAATCAAACTTTTCTTTTCAAACGTCAAACTTTTCATTAACAAATTACAAATTATGAATCTAACTAGGGTTGTCCAAGTCATCAAAGTTGTATTTCAGTTTTGATTTCAGCTCTAAATGATATCAGAAACATGATAATCAACAACAATAACAACAACAAACAAAAAAAACTATCATTCAAATAATTTTGCCAATTTTCTGTTCAACTATGACTTCAACAGTGTAGGAATCTAAAACTGGAATATTGTTGAATTTATTTAGAAATATCCGGATATGGTCTTAGGAATATAGGGTTTTCATAGCAAACTAAAAGCTTTTACAATTTTTACGATGAAAGCACACTGACAGAGAGACTGCATTGGCTGCTGCAGCTTTGTTTTAATCTGTTTGATGTGACACTATTTGCTGCATTTTCATTTCAATTTTGGAGACATTTCATAAACATGCAATATTTACGCAGTGCATTTTTGAAATTACATGTCAACCATTTGCTTAGACAGTTTTTAGGTGGAAAAGCTGGCCAGATTATAAAAAAGTATTTCTAAAGGACATAAACAAAAGAAAACAGCATCTAAACAAAAACGTCCAGAAAATGCATCATGTTTCCAAACTCAGTGATTAATTATTTTTAATAATCTTGATTTATGGAATGACCAAAATATAAATAATTGTGGTTATTTTTTTTCCTAGCTTACGCCCTTTTATGTAGAAGTAAAGCTTCAATGAATGGCTGATTCAGTTGCACTTGTGCTGGAGCCACTGCTTCTGCTCGGAAAAGAATGAACAATCTTTTTTTCCTCCCCCAGAAGCTGCAAGAGGAGACATCTTGCTATGAGAGTCCAGCAAACGACAGAAAAAGAAAATTCATTAAGTCTGACCTGGCTCTGGACACTGAAGGTAGGCGCTGGACGGAGGGAGAAGTTAATTTCACGGCTTCTAAACATTTAGCAAAATTCAATTGGCTCGTGGCCACCTGCGCTGCTAACTACAGAATCTCAATTACAGCACAGCGGCCTGTGATGATCCTCACAAGCCTCTGTCAGTGGTCAGAGACACAAATTGACTTGTTATTAGCTGCACACTCTGAGCTCCAGAAGCATATCAGCTAGTCATAATGAACTCAGTTGTTTCTGACACTTCTCTTTTGCTTTGACTGTTTTTTTTTTTTTTTTTTTTTTTGGGGGGGGGGGGTTTGTACTGTTTCTCCCCTCAGAGCTCTTCCAGGACCTCAGTCAGCTGCAGGAGGCATGGCTGGCAGAAGGTGAGTGTTTCAAATCTCAAGTAAAAAAAAGGAGATGGGTAAGAAAATAGGAGAGGTTGTGAGGTGGTGGTGGTGGTGATAGCGGAGGGGGGGAGCAGCCTGGAGTTACATGCCTTGCGTCGCAGTCCAATTAAAAGCGTGTGTGGAAGAGGCACCTTGTGTGTCATGCATACATTAGAGACTGTGAGCGAGGGGTCTTGAGGGAGACCGAGGAGGCTCTACCCAGAGAGTGTCATCACAGATTACCAGGAGAAGGCTCTCCGACGCTCACTGTCTCTCCTGCTTTTGGCAGCAGCCAACACGCTGCGCGCCAGCCGCCACCAGAGCTCCACTGCAGCCCACCAACTCTCTCCTTCCCTCTCTCTCTCTTCTCTCACCCCCCCCTTTCTCTCTCTCTCTCTGCCCTCCCCTCTTCTTTCCCCGTTGCTTCCTCTCAGCACTCGTCTCTTTATCTTCTACAGCTGTACTTTACTATCACCTTGTCTTCTTGAATTTCATTTCTTGGTGGCATAGAAAAAAAATGGATCTATAATTTTTTTTCTTGCAAACTTCCAAAACAAACCCGTCTCTCAGAGAGACAACTAAGTTTTTTCCTCTTTACTTCCATCCATTTCTCTTATTTTTGCATATTTTTTTTCTAATGGCAAGACTTGCTCATTGTGGTCTAACTGAGACGGGATGCTTCAGGATTTAAGCGCGAGCGTCCTCTTTCCATCGTGTCTGCAGCACCGAACTTTTGGTAAAAATTTATTTCTCCTTGTGCATGTTGGACATTAGTTTTTCTCTTCTATAAGATCTTTTACTGTCACTTCTTTTACTGTTACATGTAACATAACAGTAATATCTCAGTTTATATCTTAGTTGGATAAAAAGTTTAATCTTTTGGAACTAAACTTTAAAAAATATTGTGTATTACAAGAGTCGCAGTAGTTTTAGATTTCTTCCAACATTAAACTAAATCATTTTTGTAAAAGAAAAAATATATTAAAAAGTTTAATGCGAACATGCTGAACTTCTAGACAGCAGTTTTGCAGGAATATTCGCCATAAAAATACTATAAAAAATACAGGCATTTGTGAGATCGCTGTGAACTGTGTAATGCGTTGTGTGTTTATTTACAATTAAATTGCGAATTTGTGAAATAAAAATTTTAATTAGGGGGTCGTTTTAAAGAAAAAATGTAAAAAGTATATACATCTGAGGTTTAAATTACTTATTCAAGTCTTTTATTAAAGAATATTAAAATGGTATACGATGAAAGAAAATGTTATATACTGTATCATTTATATAAACATATTTACATATTTATATATAAACATTTACATATATAAACATATTTATTATTAGTTCATTTTTTTTGATTAAAATTCTAAAAGTTTGTGACTTCTGCACCATTTTATTTTAAAGTTACATAGGTCTAATTCTAATTGTGAACCTCAACTGTATGAAGGACTGAGTTAACTTTAAAGCTTTTGAAAATCCGATTGAGTCAGAATATCAAGTGGAAAAGTAAAGTCTCCCGACAAAAGGGACTCAATCATTTATGGGCTTCAACTATTCTTCAACACCTCCCAACACACCCAACCGCGCAGTCTGAATCTTTTAAAAAATGGGAAGTAATCTTTGTTACAAATCCTGGAATATTTAAACAACTGAGCGGCAGCGAGGTAGAATTAGGTGTTGTGTGTAAAAGAGTAAAAGACGTGTTTTTAATATTTTAGTATCCAAAGTGATGGAAAGAAACGGCGACTGGTGGGGAAAAAAAGGTATTCCTGTTAAGGATTACAGTTCTGCCTGTCATGGATCAATGTGATGATGTACGATTCAGGATTGTGGATTTAATGAATGACTTCCTGTCCATTAAGATGAAAAGGAATACCTTCCCATTTCTAAGATTTATTGGTTCAGGTAATTGGAAGAAGAGGAGGAATTATGAGAGACGGGTTAAATTTCCGACTCCAAAGACGGAGAAGTTGAAGGTTTGTCAAATGACGGCTAAATGTCTGACCCCCCCTCCACCTGGCCCACACCACAGTAGACCTCCTTTTAACTCACTGAGGGGCTATTAACTGAAAAAAATTAAGATATATTTAAAAAGTATTTTTTGCAGTTTTTTTTTAATTTAAGAAGTTTTTTTTTTTTCCTCTACTTTCAGACTCATTTTTAGTCTTAGTAAACTCTTGGCAGCTTTAAAAGCTCTTTTAATAGCTTCAGGATGTAGTTTTATTACATTTGCAACCTGTTTTCCAGATCCGTGCTGTTTTGGTTTTGTGAATGGCGGCAGATTTCCAGCTCTGCCGTTCTCCCCGGGAGTTTGTTGCAGGGATCAGCTGGCCCATTCACAGATTGAGGCCGATGACTCATCCATCCTGTACTTCCTTTTAAACCTTAAGACACCACCACCTGCTTTGCCCTTTTTTTTTATGCAGTTTTAGTTTCTTTAATAAGCCTCTTAAGTCCACTTTCAAGCCTTGAAGCTTTTTTAATGTGGTATTTAATGTTGGTTTAAGAGAATTGCTGTCTTGACTTTTATTTTCTTGAAAATGATCTGACAAAAAATTATTTGACTGATTATTTATTATTTTCTAAGAAAGGACGCATCAAATTTTATTACATTAGTTGTTCAGTCTTTTCTACATATTTTAAAGATTTGGAGAAATTTCTTTTCTTTATCTGTTAATTGTTTACTCTCCTCTGTTCACACTTCTGATGAGAGGGAATAACAGACCCCTGACCACATCAACAGTGATAAAAGTGGAAAAATCTGTCATTTTTATTTTGAAGACCTCTAGACACGTCGAGACAAGTTACTGGTCTTGTGATAATGAGGATTCACCTCTTTGTGGGTATAAATAGAAGTGCTAATGACACATTTAATATGTCTTTTTGCTGCAGACAGTCAAACTTGAGGGATGTGGAAACGCTGTCACGGAGTGTAAATACACTGGAGATAAATATGTGCATGCCTAATTGGAGCTGGAGTGAAGCAGGCTTCATTATTTTAGCATTAGCCCGGGTGCAGGGGGGCACAAGGGGGGTGTTTGAAGTGCAGGTGAGGCATTCAGTAGTTTGGAACAGACCTAACTCAGTAGGTACAGGTGGATTCGCCAGTGGGGAGGAAGCCAATTAGATACTGTTAACAATGGGTGATTGGCTGCTGGCAAACAGTGAAAACCCGAGGATGCAGTGCAGTCAATGGACGGGGCGTCCTCCGGAAGTGGATTTGGGAGGTGGAGAGGGAGCCAGATGAAAATAAAGTGAAAATTCTGCTGTAAACCTGTCAGTTCAAGTCAGTCACGGTTGTTCCATATCTTAATTTTTATCAAAACTAAAAAAAGAAAAACAACATCCTTAAAAAAATAAAAGGAAGGTTTGATATAAATGCTTAAAATTGTCAAATTTCAGTTTTGGAAAAAATATTTTTCCAAACAGGTATTAAGTAATTTGAACCTCAAGAAGCTGATGAACAAATATGTTAAAATATCTAAAAAGAAACATTTGAATTTTAAAGAGAAACTACAACAGAACCTGCATTTGAAAAGTACCTACAAAGCTGAGAAATGCGTAAAAAAGTCATTCTTTTTTACGCATGTCTTAAAACAATATTATCACCTCAGTTTTTCACATTTGTGGCATATATATGCCACAAATATCTACAGATAGATAGATAGATAGATAGATAGATAGATAGATAGATAGATAGATAGATAGATAGATAGATAGATTAGCACAAAGAACAGCCATTAAATAATTTAATGTTTAGTAGTTTTCAGCAAATTGGGAATTTGTTTTTGAGATTTTGGAAAAAAGCAAAAAAATATATATATTGACGTATGATGATGTAATCACAGTTTTTAAACATACAACGACTTAAGAGGGAGGAAATGTATTATGTTAGAGTAAAGACCTTGGGTTTCAATATATGCAATAAAAAAATAGAAAAAAATCATGCAGCTTTTACACATTCAAATTGGTTTAATGATCTTTAAATTAAAAAAAATAGAAAAATGCCCAAGATGGGCAAAAGGATTAAAATATATTTTAGAGATTTTATTCATTAATCGTAAATGGAAACATACCATGCAGGGATGAAAAGAACTAAAAATAAAAAGACTCGTTTCGGCAGAGATTGGTGTATCGGACTGAACATCAGAGAAAAATCCCTCTGCTTCTTGTTTTTTTGCTTGTGTCTTTAGCTCAAGTTCCCGACAATGATGAGCAGTTTGTTCCAGACTTCCAGACAGAAAACTGTAAGTAACAGACCTTGCCGCTTTGTCTTATAGTGTGTGTAAGTGTCTGTAAAAATGTGCCGCTTTTTAAAAATTTTAACCATTGTGTGTGTACGTGTGGATGGTGGTGTCTCTCGGTTTGCTCACCTTCGCTTTTTAGCACAATTGATCTCTGAAGATCTGCAGCAGTCTTGCAGGTTTGCAGATAGGTGTACGGAAACTGGAGTTTATCACGATCTGTTTACTTCTTTCTCTTGGTGCTCATGAGCCTTGTGATTTATTTGCATAAGGAAAACATCAAAATATTGAGGCAGACTTTTTTAAGCTGATATTTTTATCTCCAACTGGTCTGAACACCTTTTAAGTGATGTTTTCTTTTTTTAAATCTTCCACGGTAACCTTTTCTCAAAGGGCTTTTGCACAAACCCTCCAGTGTGGTTACATTTTCTAAATCAGGCAGAGTAAAATTAGTTACTACATTTATCTTTTTTAGTGGAGGGTCGGCTTGTCTTGCACACCCACTCACTCTCTTTCACAGAATAAAGACAACTGTAACTGTTTTTTTCCTTTCCTGTTTACATAATTTATCCCATAGAATATTAAATTATTTTTCTAATAATACTGCAGAAATGTTGTTAATGTCTAAGCAGAGCTAATTTCGTGCACACAGTGATAAGAAGAATGTAGTGAGTCATATACATCACCTGGTTGTGAACATTGGTTGCACATGGTGACTGGTGGCTTGGCACGGTCTGTCTCTGGAGGAAGTAAAGCCAAGGTGGGGACAGAAATTGAGTGAGTGGAGCTCAGTGGGACTCAGATCGAGCACATGTCTTTTAGATGAGCCAAAATACACATGAAATTGTGAGAAAAAACACAAAAGTGTATGCCCATGCCATGGTTTTTATCACCCTTTAACCTTTAAAGCAACAGCTGAACAAAAGGTAGAATGCTTTTAGAAGAACATGCACCAGATTGAAGAGCTTTAAAGGTTTAGATCCCATTTAAATAAGATTAAGTTGGAAATAAGTAGGCACTGAGCAAGTAGTTTTTATGTTTTATAGTCAATTTTGCCAATAAATATTTTTTAAACCTCATTTTGTATAAGTTGCATAGAAAATGATAGAAAAGACCAAAGCAGTTTAAGCTATTTTGTGTAATTCTACCATTCTTCTCACCTAATTTACAAATATTCAGAGCAGCATGTTTGTGAACTGAGCATCTTTATTTTATTGAAAAAAAAAAAATCTAAATTGTGTGTTTAAATTAGCCAACGATGAATTCCACTGTGAAGGAGTTATGTGATGTTCAGCACAGCCCAGAACCAGAGGTCACCAAGACTGTCCCGTTGTCCTTCAGAGTAGCCGGGGTGGGTGGCCATGATGGCAGGAGGCTGCTGACCATCTGAATTGTCCTGTTGGCAAACCTGCAGCAGACTGGAGAGGCACTAACAGATGGCGGGAGGGTGAGGGCACTGTGGTTGGGCGCTTGAGTAGGCATCCCAGCCGGCAGCGATCCCATATGGGTTTCACCGGTCCGAGAGACAGAGGCGCGGTCGGTGAGGTATAGGTGGAACTAAGACAGACGCTAAATAGAATAAATTGCTGGGGAAGGAATTGAAAGAAAAACTGACATTTTATTTAATGTCTTTAAAGTTAGTGACAGCTTTATTATAAAAACATCCCAGAGATGTTTTGTTTGTGACAGTTTGTCCATAAACACTCAAAGGGACTGTCTTGTACAGTTTGTTTTAATATTCAAATCAAATTTGGATTACTTATTTTTTTAATAATCCAACATTCATAATAGTGGGACTTCGTCCACATGAGCGAATTTTTGTTAAAATACATAGAAAACATTACTTTGCCTTCTGTAAATGTGGTTAAAACATTAAAGATGAGAATTTGTCCATATAATGATCTTAAACATGGTTGAAAAGTTGTTAGACTCGGTCAAAAGTACTAACTCAGATGGATTGTTTCTGTTTACACTAACTTTGGCCAGTATATACCGTCATAAAGAAAGGTTGACTTGAGACGTCCGGTGTTTGAAAGTAGCTATTAGTTTACCAAAAGTCTATTAAACCATGTATCTTAAAATCGTGCAAACTTGGTTGAATTTAGGCCACATTTAATAAAATTCAGTACCTGAGTTTAACAATAGCTCCTAAACACCTTTCTCTTTCACAAAGCTTAAGTTTTATGAATCATGAATTTAAAGACCATCAGCAACAGTATAATATTTGGTGTCTTGTCAACTAAATATATTTACCCTTTCTGTTCTTTATATTAACATGGTGACTTAAAACATCTTTTTTGGGTTAGATTAAAAGTATGAATGAATATTTTAGAATCCTTAAATCCAAATGACAGCGACACAGTTATTCTAAAAATATTTATGTTTGGAGGTATGAATATGTAATTAGCTAACTAGCTACTTCTCTAGCTTGTAGCTAAACAATGATTAGCTTTTCTAAGGAGAAAATGGTTTTACAGTACAAAAGGATGATCTATTCATTATTTTTGTTAGAATTTAGATTGTGATGGGATTGTTAAATATTTCTCTTGCTAGCTTGGTACAAACTTGAAGCTAATGCTAATTATTTTTGCTGGTATGAAACATTAACATTAGCAAAGGAAAAAAAAATGAAAATTTGGGGTTTATAGATCAACTCACAAAATAACAAAATTAGTGTTTAGTTTGTCTGAAGACGTTTTTCTGTGGGAATAGTTGACTATTTAGTTAGCTTGCTACATACAGCATATCCAAATCAAATAGTACTAGTAAAAAACAAATGAAATTTGGCAATCACTGATTCCCGTCATCTGACATCAAGAAATGTTTCTTAAAAGGCAATAATTTACATCAGATCACTAAATATGAGATTATATAATTGAATTACAGTTTTGATTTTTGACAAGTGTTTTTCATAACAAGAAGTCTTGATGAGAAATTTGGCTATCAGTGATCTTTGTTTTGATACAGTAGTCACATTAAAAGCTGATACAAGAAAAAAAAATCATATTTTTCAAAATTAAACTTATTAATGTATTAAATTATTGCAACATCAAGTTTCACCTGGCTTTCTGTTGTTTATTTTTGTATCATAATTGATACATCAAGCTTTCACAAATAGATAATTATTATTAAGATACATCTTATATGTGTTATAAAATAACTTGACACATTTAAACAGCTTTATCAAGCATATAAAATTTTGGTTCAGTTTGGTCCCCCCATCACCACCCCACTTAATTTCATGACCTTACATTACCTCTCTTGAATAAGCAGGACAGCCTTCCTCAATGTCAACTTTATGCTCTCCACCGATTAAGCAGCATGTGAAGCAAAAGTGTCATAAGGCTGAAGGAGAATAAGGAGAAATTTCTTTGTCTCAAACTCCAACACAGATGCTTACCATTAGCATAACTTAGCAGGAAATGAAGGAGTAGAGGAGGTGTAAAATGAGGCCACACGTTACCAGCAGATCTGAGCTTCCATCATTTAACAGCAAAGGCGAGCACCTACAGTAGGTGAAAATGGAATGGGAGGTTTTTCACTGTTGCCAAAAGACCTGTATTTTTTTATGAATGGACTAGAGAAATATCTGCCAAACGTAGGCTCCAGTTCTGCCAAAATTCACAATTTATTCCTAAGAGTTCACAGCACTTTGGGCCAACAGATCTTTGACTGAGTTTAGAAATGATTGCCAAACAAATTGCACAAGTGTTGTAAATCTTTCTCTACATGAATGATAACTGGAATTTTATTTTTCTTTTCTTTGAAATGTTTATCACTATTTACATTACTAGTTGTACAGCAAAGATCTGAGGAAACTACTAAATGTTTAAGTCAATGGCACAAAAACATTTGCATTAAAAATAGGTCTGATAATTGCTCTAACTACCTCTCCTTAACAGCCCTCCATCTTGATTAATCAATATGCAGATAATGAGAGCAATCAAGCCATGATGGGCATGACATTCTGGACTAAAAAGGAAGTCTCTGTTTTAGTCAGAGGCAATGCCCTCGCTATTGATTTGTGTACCTTGGCACCCCACTGACGAAATCTATTGTGACATTTCCATTTCTAATTTAAGACTCTGTGCTGCTGCACATGTGAAGCCATTGTTAAGACCTGATGTGACACTTACAGTTGAGTCTTTTCTTAGGGATTCTTACGCATGAACTGAGTAACTCGGACACTGAAGTTTAAATAAGTTTTAAATGAAGAAATGAAAAAATATAGTTTGACATCTGCTGAGTTCCAAATTGGAAAATTGTTTATTATTTGTGTTTATTATGGTTGGCAGTAGAGTCAACACATCCAGATGCTTGGTCACAACACCCACTTCCTGTTTTGGGGAAAAGTATTTACGATTCAAATTGGAGTCACGACAACT
The DNA here is from genome assembly GCA_014839685.1 of Anableps anableps. Taxonomy (NCBI): domain Eukaryota; kingdom Metazoa; phylum Chordata; class Actinopteri; order Cyprinodontiformes; family Anablepidae; genus Anableps; species Anableps anableps. The sequence goes on from CM026072.1 coordinate 6,732,552, forward strand.
TCTGAAGTGTTTGATACAATAAAAGCATGAAATAAGCAAATGTATGTGTTTTTGGGTGCTCAAATATAATGACAGACAAGGTAAACGATCACATGACGTCACTACTGGCAGCTGATTGGTATCGTTGAATTGTAAAACTCTGAAGTAAAGGGACTAAAGCCTGTCACTTTAACCTGGCTCCACTGTGATGGTTAAAGAGTGGGAGGAAAAATACCAAGCTTTTAAATCAAGAGAAATATAAAACCTTATTACATATACAGGGGGGTTCCTATTACTTTTTAAATTTCATTTTTTTGTTTGTTTGTTTGCTGTTGCTCCTGAACTGCATTAAGTTTTCAAAGTATTTTATCTATAACAGTGAGAGGAATTAGATGACTATTATTTCATTTTGAATTATCGTTTTAAATGACTAATAACTTTATTTGTACATATTCAGTACAGTTTTTTTTATTCAGTTATCAAATAGGCAACTCCGTCCATTCATTTTCTATTATGTATCACATTTATAACATGTTTGATCTAGCACAGTGAGAATGACTTTACTGTATAGATTTTTGGGACAAATTTTGTTTTTCCACTTCATCAGACAAAGGCTGAAGTGGCAGCTTGTGGTTCCTGCTTTAAACTTTATCCATATACTCTTCCTAGTTAGCGACTAGCACTGATGTCATTTAACTGTTTAGCTTTCCTGTCATGATGCTATACACCTAAGACCTACAAAACACATTTATTTGTTTTTTTTAGGCTTTTAGTAAACTGAACTGAGAAGTTGTATTTACTCCAGTTCAAGTTGCAGCATGCAGTTTCCACAAAAACAACTAAAAAGTTTCCCTCATACAGATTCAAGTCTTTTTTAATGAAATTCCAGAAATGTGCTACACTTTTCTTTGACTCATTGTAGTGTAAAATAGTGCAGCCCTCCCCTCCCCCATTTGTTGCTGCACACTGCTGCTCAGCTGACTGGAAGAAGGCTACCATTTTTCGTCAAGAAAGACAAATTCACCAGTTTAGGAATATTTTTGGTCGCAAAAAACAACCATACAGTCATCGTATGGGAACTAAAACAGAGTTAAATATATAATACGTATTTTTTTCAAACTGATAGTGCCTGGTTGATAATCAAAGTGACAGCGATTTGAATCTCGATAAGGGAAGCTTGGATGTTGTTTTGACTCTATAAGGTCTAAACAAGCCTCTGCTTTACCCGCACCGCCAAAGGTCTCCCCTCAGGAAGTGTCTTTTTGACCTACGATCGATGACCTGGAAAGGTCAGGCCCCCAGCGAGGGCTGCGAACAACCCCTGAGGCCTGCCATGCGGGGCCCGTGTGGCACAGGCACAGCCCCCATGGGCTCGGCTGTGCGTCACATGAAGTGTTGGCTGATAGACCCCTGCACATGCAGCAGATGTCAGTCAGTTGTGAGAAAACCCAAAACAGCTGCCAGATTTCAGTCTCTTTGGTCGACTGAGGCATTAATGTTTGTTCTGTAGCTTCACTGACAGTTGATCAACTTTTCTCTGTGTCTCTGTCTATTCATGATTTCTGGTGAGTTTTCTTTTAACTCAGGGAATGACCATCTCTCAGTCTGAAACATCAGTCAAAACTGATCCCCCTTCAGCATGGGTCAGGCGGCTCTGATAGAGCACCGTGGGAAGGCTGCGCTCGCTGCTGCTTTGTGTGCAGTCGCAATGGAGACGGCGATCGGCCAGGCAACCCGAGCCTGACTTCATTCTGACTGAATGGGTTTTCTTCAGAGACGCAGTCAATTAGATTAGCGTTGATCATGACTCGAGATGATGGGATGTTAATCAGGACTGATCAGGCACTTAACAGCCTTTCAGATGCACCAGGCTCACGGCAGGGGCCATAGGCAGCAAGCACATGCCCACCCCACCCAGCCCTTTGGATCAATGAGCCCGTTGTTGTCGTCTGGAACGTATTGACAGCCTGCTGAAAGCAGATAAAGTATTTATAGGAGCTTGCCGCACACCCAGTTTTATGATTGTCATATTTCACTAACAGAGCCCCCGCCAGGAAAAAGCCCAACAAATGAGATTTGAAGTAAGTTGTTTGTGTAAGTGATGGCTCGAGATGTCAAATGGAAGATAGATAGAATCAGTGTTAGTGCACATTCAAACCGATATGTGCATTTCTTAAACTGTTTATGTACACTGAAGCAGCAGTACGTTTTTTTTTTTTTTTTTTATTTCATTCTCTCTTTTTTTGGTTTGTTTGTTGTTGTTTTTTTGTTCCTGGATCTTATCCTGTGTAAATAATTTATAATCGTAAGTACAAATCTGTACAGTTTATTTTTCTGCTGATCTTAGAAATGTCATTTTAATATCAAACATTATTTCAAGGTGTATTTTTCATTTGCTGAAAAACATCAAAGTTTATCATTAGACCCCAAGATAATTCAGGTATCTTCTTCTCTTTGTCTTGATGCCACAGTGGCTTTCCACGGACTGCAGCTGAAGATCAAGAGGGAGCTGCACAGCCCATGCTCAGAGCTGAGCTCCAACTGCAGTCAGGAGCGGCCCTTCAAGCTCCAGTATGGAGAGAAGTGCCCATACAGCATCAGGTGGCCAGCCCTCTATCTACACTTAAAAGATTGCAGCTTAAAACTTGGATTGTTGTAACATATTCAGCTTAGCTAAAATAACTTATTTCTTGGATGACGTTTTAAATAACACTAGATGCACAAGAGGTATGGTGAATAAATGCAGCTTTACAAACATGTCAAAGTATGCAAAGATCTGTAAAAGTTAGTTTTGAAATTGCTAAAAAAAAAATTCATACAGTTTATTAACTTTAAAGTCCATTTAATGAAATGTCAGAGAAGTGAAAGAATGACAGGAGTTCTCACCAACTGTAAGAAACACAGCACCTCCCTCAGTTGTAGCTTCACACTGCTGGTCAGCAGGCTTAAAGAAGGCTACTCCCTTGCTTAAAAGAAAAGCTAATTTGGCAGTTATGAAGCATTTTCAGGCACAAAAAACACAAAAAGTCCTGGTGTTTCATCTAAAGGAGTGTCCGTGCTATTTTTAAGATACCACTGCTTTAAAATGAGGGATAGGAAGGTAAAAATAGCATCTCTGTTTGCCAGAAAAACTGACTGATCAACCAGCTGTTTTACCCTGGAAAGAGCAGAATAGCAAAAATATTATGTAATATTTGACTTTAACTTTAACAAGTGTGTAATCATGAATCAAAATAGCAAAACAATAAATGTTACAGATCACATTTAAACAGTAATAATCATAATGTTACGTTGTTTTACTACCACTAGGAATAATTGTTATGTTTTGGGTTTTTTTCTGGTCTGATTATGTTTTTTTGTGTCTGTTTTAAATCTTCTAAAAACTATATAAATCTCATACTGGCCAATACCTGTTACCATTGACGACAGCATTTGGTGGAGTTTATTGTGATGACAAAATAAGTAATGATACAAGTTACAAAAAAAGTGTTTCTAGCTGTAACTTACCTGAAAATAGAATTATTGGCTGAAAAATAAAAGCGACCAGTTTTCAAAAGTCTTACTCTATTTCACGAGTTATATTAATAGGCAAATCACAACAATAATTGTTTTTAATAATAATTTTGAAACATATTTTGCATTTATGTAAACTATGAATAGTTTAGCCAACAGAAGTCAACACACACACACACACACTGGCTGTTTTGGGCATTTTACAAATTTAATTAATTAGTTTATCATAAATGTTAACATGGATTTTCTTTTCTTTTATATTTCCTGGCCCTTAAATTAAGATGCAGCTTTTACCTTAGATCGAGTTCTTATCTTTTTCTGATTTGTTTTGTGCATGGCAGTTTCAGAGATAGTTTTTATCTACATCTATATGTTAGTCCTGAAAACAGTAATGTATGTTTAAAGCAGCATCCTTTGTAAATGTGAGTATTTAAACTACCAGTAAATTGAAATACATCACAAATTATCTGGGGAGTTCTGGAATCTATACACTGACAGCTGGATCTTTTGTTCCCGCAGTGCCTATGAGCAGAAGCACCACACAGGAATGAAGCCCTCCAGCCCAGTGACGCCCCCCTGCAGCACCCCTGTGTCCCCCCTTCACCATGGCTCACCCACGTCAGCCCCCACGCCCAAACCGGACCGGACTTATGCCCACATCCCCCCCTCGCAGCCTCTCCCTGACAGCGCCTACTCCATGGACCACAGGTACTGCAGCAGCAGCACATTTAAACTGCTGGTTGCTCTCAGAACTGACTGTAGTAAGGTAATGGCTGCCAATGTTTTTTTTTTTTATTGGCTGGAGGGGAAAACAACTTTAGCAGAACATTGTTTCACTTTTAACCCTGGGTGGGAGGGACACAGCTCAAAGAACTGAAATAAACAATAAGATCCTAATGAAGCAGGTTACAACTAGGAAGGGACAGGTTACCGGTAGCAAGGTTTTAAAGGTTTACGGTTTCAGAACCACCTGACCACTGTCATTACGCACCAGCTGTTCACAGCAGATAAAGCGCCTGACTGACTTATCCTAGCATTTGTGGTTGTTTGAAGCATAGAGTAGTGCAGTGTTGCCCCATCCCCCAACCGTTGCTGCACATTGCCAGTCAGCTACCTGAAAGGAGGTTGCTACATGTTCTTCATACTTTCAACAAAGAAAGAAATTTGGTTATTTGGTTACATTTCTGGTGCAAAGAACTCAGAAAAATTGAATTTCTAAAATAATGTATACCCTTCTCAGTAATCAGTGGAAATATCTTTATTTGCTTTTCTACGATACAGCTCTTATAATTGCTGACCAGCTTTTTGCGCCTGTATTTGGACTATTTGTTCTTGGTGATGAGCTCTAAGTCTTTGAGGTTCGAATGACTCCTAGTCATCGCCCTAATCTTTAGCTCCCTCAACAGATTCTCCATCAGATTCAAGTTGGGACTCCACCTTAGCTACTCTAAAACAATAATATAATCTCCAGTCCGAAGAAACATTCTGGTAAATTTCAAGAATTACTTTGAACCTAAATCTTTAAGAGGTGTGAATAACTGGGGAATTAACTCTATATTTTGTGCAAAAAGAACTCTAAAACTAGCAGGTATTTATTTAACATTGGTGTTCAAGTCTATGTATTAGAATCAAAATAGTTAAAGAAAACATTACAACTGTAAAAATCAATGTTTTATTTTAGCAGCAGTAGGGATAATTTGCTTAGATTAGATCATATAATAAATAATAGATTTTTGTCTAAGACATTTGTGTAAATGTACTAAAAATAGTTTTACTCAACATCAACATACAGTATAATCTCTAATGGCATCTCATGGCAGCCCATGCCTAATACCAGATATCTGCTTTATTAATCTATCAATAACAACAAGCTACAAAGAAGGTAGCATCTGGGAAAACAATAGCTTAAAAGGCTATAATTTGGATATAAAAAAGAAGCACTTAATGTAGGATTATTGACCTTTTTTTTGTTTTTTACTACAGATTAATAAATATGCACACCCAGCAGCAGAGATTTTTAAGCATTTGAGCACTTTGTCCTCTTAGTTATAGGTTTACCTACCCCTCCTATAACTAAAAGTATTATAAATCAGTTAGTTGTTTAATAATACCTAATAATACCTAATACCTAAAATATTAAATTCAATTACTTATTCAAAAAAGTGTTTTCCTCTTTTTAAATTATATCTCCCATTTTGTTTTAACATTATTATTACATTGTTGTGTATCAAAGCTTAATCTAGTATGTTGCTGATTTTCTCGTGACTTTTTTTTTTTTTTTTTTTTTTTTTTTTTTTGCAGATTTCGACGTCAGCTCTCTGAGCCGTGCCACTCATTTCCCTCCCCGCCGACGATGGCTCGGGACAGTCGGCCCATCTACCACAGGCAGCTGTCCGAGCCCAGCATCCCCTTCCCTCCTCAAGGCTTCAAGCAAGAGTACCCTGACCCCCTGTTTGAGCACCCCGCCATGATGGGAGCACCGCTCCCCCACGGGTACCCAGCCAGCATGATGATCAAGCAGGAGCCGAGGGACTTCACTTACGACTCAGGTGAGAGAAGACAAGAAGTTACTGTTTTGTAGATTTTACTTTTTTCGCCCATAGCTGATTCATTTTAGGAATGAGAGGAGACATGATAGGAGGGGGTGGTGTTTATTGAGTTTACCTATTATTAGGGCAGGGTTCTGGTTGGGCTGGGCGTCTGTGCTGCTCACCATTTCCTGTAGGGCTCTAATAGAAAAGAGGAGAAGGAGTTTGGGGGGCGGAGGTTGCTTGGTCACAGTCCAGAATCTGCCCTCCCACGCATGTTTGCTCCTTTTGGTTAGAGACTAAAGGGACCTAATCAGGAGGCTCCAAGAGGCCTAAGGCTGCATCGGGACATGAATGAACATCCGTCGGACGGTTGGGTTCATTCACAAGGTAACAGAGAAAAGACCCAGGAGAGACAGAGCTGTACAGCACCGAGTGTGACCAGTCAGGGGAAAAAAGCAACTAACCCTTGGGCGATGAGTTCAAGAAAAAACTCTGGGGCCTTAATCATGTCTCCTCTGCTCCATATTAGACTCTGTCTGTGTGCCAACCAGCAGCTCAGTAGTTTTTTTTTTTTTTTTTTTTTTTTTTTTTTTGTTATTTTTCCTTTTTTCATTGAAAAGCCAGATAACTGTGAATTTTGGTGTTTTTTCGCTCCTCAGTACGATAGATGTGCTCACCAGGTTTCACAACTGTGTGGTTTCTAAATACCAATTAACACCACTGGATAATGCCAGAAGAAACACATGGGTATCACTGCAGACATCTTATTTCTTGACAGACACTCTCTTAGTAGCTACTTGGTTGTTATTGGCCCGTTATCAGCATAATTATTCTCACAATCAACTGATCTGACTCTTTAAATCAATTATTTTTTTTCAAAATTTAACAAGATAATTAAAGGAGCCTATACACCACTTTATGAATATAAAAACCTGAGAAAACATCTAATTATGATCTGCCTTGACCTAAAACTAGAGATTTATCTGCATTTTTTACTTTGTAAATGGTTAAAACAATCAAGACAACTTTTAATTGTACAGTTAACCAGCAGTAAACATCACATTATAAGTTAAAATAAGCTTAAACCAATTTAATGTATAATTTAGGTTTAAAAATGTCTTTCCAATTGTACTGTACACGCAAGATGAAACATGAGGGTGCATTTATTAGCAGTCACTGTTAAGCATGTTGACAGGAGCAGGCCTGTCGGAGAGGATGGGAGGGGACTTGTAATTTCATTAGCAGCAATTTCCTCTACAAGCCCATTACTTTGATGAAGTTCAGAGAAATGTTTATGGGCCTAAATGAAGGGCCTCAGTGTGTTTATTGAATATTCACTCAGTAACCTGTTTGGCTGCTTTCTTAATCGCAGCATCTTGTTCTGGGACGTTTAGGTACTGTCACAAAACGGATATAACAATTTGAAAGTGTTCCAAAGTAGACACATCAATGATATGGAAAAGTGAAGGAGTTTGAGAAAATTATGTGATTACATTGTTGTCATTTGGAAGATTTGGGTTTTCTTATGAAGGTTTGTAAATCTGTGTGATCTATGAGGATATCAAATATTGAAATTGAGTTTTAGAGATTAGGAATGTAGAAGTCAGCATGGTCCCTTTTTACTACTGTGCTTGATTTTACTACCTAATAAAAGTGTATTTAAAATGTAAAAAACTGCTTCACTAGCTAGTGGGAATATGATGTGTTATGGTCAAGGAATTGAATCTCATTGTTTGTGTAACTTTTTTGATTGGTTTATATTTGCCTTCATGTGTTAGGAGCAGGGCCATTACAGTTGTTGAATACAATAACTAGGTTAAGATTTTTGTTTAATATAGCAGATCAGATAAGTCTTAGTTTATAGCTTTAGCTGACATGTGGGTGTTGCAGCATTCTCTGTCTTCAGGCCTGATTAGTAAATCAATGAGCTTTCACAAAAATACCCTTTTGGCATTGATTTCAAATTACTAAAGGTTTGGAAACTATAGAGGGTCATGACTCAGTTTTTAAGCATTTTTGCAAAGTTTGTTATGAAAACAATGGTATAAAGAGATCAAATAGTGAATTTTACAAGTCTTAAGCTTAGAATTAAGTGCAGTTGATTTTATGTACATTAAAATATTATATTCAAATGTAAACTTCAAAATTTTCACATTTTTAGGCATATCTGCTTCATTATCGTGTGTGGGTGCAATGTATAATAGAAAATTTTATTATTAGAATTCCAAAATTTCCATCGTCTTATGCTAGTTGTGTCCAGTAAACAGAGGCCGAAATATAATATGTCACACTAGATAAATACATTATGTTTGCTGTCTTTAGCTTTAGCAAATGTGCCACTACTGTTAAGTAAAAGAACCAATAATCTAAGATCCGACCCGTTTTAATGAAAATGGTGGTTTGGGAGGGTGTTGTTTTATTTAAAAAAAAAAAAAAAAAGATAATTGCAAGTAATTTCTGTGTGGTGGTTTTCCTTAAAAAAAAAAAACATCCCTTAATTTTAGCTTTCGCTAACATGGTATCTGACTACCTTCCATAAATAAATAATAAACCTCTGCTGGTCTGATAAGTGTTATGAAAATTACTTTAAGCTTTTACATTTAGAATTTCAAATGCTAATAAAGAATTTTGTTTTAAAACATTAGACACATTGAAATTTAAGAAAATCCAAAGCTAATCTGCTTCATTATCTTTTGTGGGTTTGATGTATATTGACTAGAAAATTAGATTGTTGCAACCGTACAATTTTCCGCTTGTATCAATTTTAGAATTTTGTATGTTCTCTCCACTAAGTAGGACAGTGATATAGTAAATATGTTAAATTAGATAGATTAAATATAATCTATTCATGTTCTTTAGTCATAGATTTAGCTATATTCAGCTTTAGCTAGTGTACCGATTTAGCTAACATGCTGCGTCTGTAAAAGACAGAAAATAATGGTCTGATAGCTTTCTTGCTCAAATGAGGTTGTGGATATCAAAGGAAATGGCCTTAATTAATAAAAATTAGTAATTTCAAGTATCTTGTTTTTTTTATTTTACCCTAAAAAGATCAGTCTCTATTGCCACATTAGCTTTAGCAAAAGTACTGCCATGACACAATTTTCTGTAAAAGAAAGAAACTAACTTCTGTAGGTCTGATTAGATTTGATTAAAATGGTTAGAGACAATATTAGGGGGAAAAAAAATCAAATCTACATCTCATTTTCAAATTTCAAAATCATCATTCCTGGTGAGTTACCTGTTAGTTCAAACTTTAGCTTATGTGCTGCCATAGTACAATATTCTGTAAAATATGACCTAATACCAGCAGGCTGTCTAACATTTTATTAAAATGGTTGAGGGTGACAGGGAATTATATTAATATCAAAAATTTGCGCATAATTTTCAGAAGGTATATGTGACCCAAAAATGTCATATTAGTTTTAGCTCATATGGTTTTAGTACAGTTTTTTTTTTTAAAGAAAGAAAGTAACATCTGCAGTTCTGATAAGCTGATTTAATTTCCCTTTGGAATAAATAAAGTATTTTTGAATTTTGAATAGTATTGTATAAAATAAATCGTGGAGGCAGTATAGGAAAACGACCTATGATAGTGAATGGCTTTTCTAAAACCACTTTCTCTTCAAACGCTAAATACCTGGTCACATGTTGTCTTCAGCTAATGTCCACCATTGCCCAGTTTTCTGTAAAAGAGTGACACTAGCACCAGCAGATACAATCAAATTTCATCAAAAAAATGTGTAACGGCATTTTATGTCCCCACGTTATGAAAAACTTACATCATATCAACACGTGTTTTCATATTCTGTGATGAATCTTACTCTCAGTGGAGAGGCCCGGGGCCAGTATTAACAGTGTGATACAGTGCGTTTGCCTGTGGCTGCAAGACATTACAATGCCGCTGCTGGAGGGCATTTTCTTTAATCAGTGCCGCTGGTGCATTGATTGAACAGGCTGTGGCTGTTCTCAGATAGCTGAGATAGTGTTCTTAATGCCGCCTTTGGGCCCTTTAACACCCACTTTCATTCTTGCCTGGCTTTCAGCAGAAGTACCTAGCTGCCATTCTGTCTACTTACGACAAGACGGCTATCTGGCTCACACTAACAGGACTGAAGGTACTAACAAAGACACGTGCTGATGTCGTAATGGTGCTTGATGGGATTTTTTTTCTCCCCTCAATATTACATTAAAGGGACCTTATTTATCTTTTTTTTAAGGTTGTATGTTTGACAAAGTGGCGAGGCACTTCTACGATGATACCTGCGTGGTACCTGAAAAGGTTGAGGGTAAGTCAGTTGAGAGTTCTTAACACAGCTAATCTGTGCTTAGTCCCAGGTCTTACAAAATGATCCATTCATTCTGTTTTCTGTAGGTGACATCAAGCAGGAGGCAGCCCTGTACCGTGAGGGTCCATCATATCAGCGTCGAGGCTCACTGCAGCTCTGGCAGTTTCTGGTGGCTCTTCTGGATGATCCGTCCAACTCCCACTTCATCGCCTGGACCGGCCGTGGCATGGAGTTTAAACTCATAGAGCCAGAAGAGGTAAAAACCTTATAAATCCAATGTATTCTTTTATTCTTTTATATTTTGATGGGAAGGAGTTTCTTCATAGCATTTTTACTAGTTTTTATTTAACATTAAGGCTGAAAACTGAAATGGCAAGGAGCTTTTTGCCACTGATTGTATTTACACCTTATGGCTGGTCCCTCACAGGAAGCACACTCTGCTCTGATTTGACCATCTCATCAGATACTTCCCTCTTAAAAAAACAAAAGCTTTTAAATTCCCGATTTGAGACTCATATTTTAGTATTTTTCAGGAATCAATTGAGAAATATTCTGGGTTCATAAAGTTATTAGAAATTTGCAAAATGCTCAAACTTTAATGTGGTGTTTTTAAAGTTACAAAAATGTTTACATTTTGGATTGTTTGAAACTGCTAGTCTCAGTAATCACATTGCTTTTTGTAATAAATCACTGATTTTTTTATTTTTTTTTTTTTTTTATTGGTTGTTTTGTCTTTTATGGAGATGGAGATGTCTGAAACTGTGTGAGTTTGGTCACATGTTTTTGGGTATCCTTCCACGAGCTTCTTCCTCCTGTTTGCTGTAATTTTGGCCCATTCCTCCTGACAGAAGTGGTGTCACAGTCAGTTTTGCAGGCCATCTCATTCACACACACTGAGATTAGGTGATGGCCACTCCAACACATTTGGAACTAATTTAGCTGTATCCTTAAGGTCGGTGTCCATTTCATAGCTTCCTGACTGATCTCTTGAGATGTTGCTCGATGATTTTCACACAGTGTTCTTTCCTCATGATGCCATATAGCTTGTGAAGTGCATATGTGCCTCCCACAGCAAAACAACAACTAAGCATGATACTGCCACCATCGTGCTTGAAAGCTAAGATGGTTACCTCAGGCTTGTAAGCTACAACTGTACTTAATTCCTTCAAACATAATAATAGTTGTTATTGCCAAACACTTCAATTTTAGTTTCCTCACACGATAAAGCATGTCTCAGAAATTAAGGTTTTTGTCCCTGATTGCATATTGCTTTAGGACTAATAGTTTCGTCCTCGCGGAGATGCCTTTCAGCTCATCTCAGTACAGGTCTCGTTCCTCTGTGGATAATGCCACTCTCTTACCAGCTTTAGCCAGCATCCTTATGTCTGTAGCTTTTGTTTTGGATGGTACCATGGTTTTTGGATGGATTGGATGTGGAGGTTCACAATTCTATCCCTGGTATCTTGGCTGATTTCTTTTTAAATTTCCATGATGTCACATAAGGAAGGAGTGTGTTTGAGGTGCTCCATTAGAATACATGTGTCTCCACTTAACTCAAATGTGAATTAGAAGCTTACAAAACCATCACATCATCATCTGGCCTTTCACAATATTATCTAAAGGCATGATAGTCTTAGTGTATACACACCTCCAACTTTGAATCAGAAACAGGAAGCATTAGTCTGATTCAATGTCAGACAGTGAATAAAAATGGTTGTCTTTTTTTTAGTGCAAGTAAAAATCTGCTTTCAACTGGAGTTTTTTTTTTTCTCAAAGAACAAAACTGTATGCTATTATGGGCTGCATCCCGCTAAGGCTCATGCTGTTATTTTTTTCCCATATTTTTATTTAGGAATTTATTAAAATACTGTTTACATCAGTAGAGTTTACACAGAATGAAACACACATTTATGACATCCTCTACAAGTTTGCTGTGCTTGCTGTTCATTTAGCAACCATTTCAAGATAATATTCGGAAAAAAATGAAACTCCCACTAATTGTTAAATTCTGAAAATTTATTATGCAACATTTCAGTCAAAGATCTTGCGCTGGGAAACCTGTTTCTTTGACCGAAACACTTCATAATAAATTTTCAGAGTTTAACAGTGTGGAGGAGGTTTCTGGGAATGGCCTGTCCTTTTCCTGCACACCAGTTAAAAATGTGCAATTTTATTTATCTATTTTTTATATTACATATCAATATTTTGGTTCTTTAAATTAGAAGCATGTTAATTTATATGGTGATGGGTAAAAAATTATAAACAAGAGAGATCACATAAAATGTCTAACATTTCCTTCACACTGAATGTTAAGTGTTTTCTTTACATTTAAGTCATGAAGATTTCTGGTTCATTTACAAAATATTCCACTCGCTGAGAAAGAAAATAATGCATTCAGCAGTTGTAGATTTCCACATTATGTATGTGTAGTAGGTCTATTATATGTAGAGTTATCAATACAGATGGAAGACAGATGTTGTATAAAGCATATATATATATATATATATATATATATATATATATATATATATATATATATATATATACGCATACAACTTCAACTACAGAGTTCTCAAAGTTCATCTCACCATCTTGTGAACAAAAAATTGCAGGCTTACTGTTTGTTTTATTTCAACGTCTCAAATTTTTAACAAATATTTTTCATTCTTTACAAAAATTGTGCCCTCCAAAAAATCTCAATGTTTTGGGTCAAATGAAGCCACCACTTTGGCCTCTCCTATGTTACAAAAAAGAGCCACGACATCCGTACGCCTACATAGAGGTGTTTGGGATTCATCCTAACTATCTTCGAGTTTTAGACTGCTGATCAGATGACAGCTGATGACATTTTCTCATGATTATTAGAAATGTTCATGAGTTTCTGCTCTATTGTATAACAAAAGGTATTTGAATAGAATAATAGCTCCCTAAAGCATTTTCTTTTGTAATATTATAGGGTCAAAATGAGAATTTAAAAGCAAAATCGATGTTAAATTATGAATTATTCAATTTTCAAAGGACATTTTCCTAAAAGTATAACTCTTATAGGCGGTTGAGTCCCTTCAAACGTAAAACACAGTCTGGATCTGTGTATACCCACTCCACCCACAGTGGGGCTCAGTTTCTATTGAGGGGGGGGTTTAATCAGCGGGTGGCAGTGTAGGAAGCAGGAGACAGATGAGCAGGTGGCAGCGGTCCATGGAGCCCGATGGTGTGTGGAGGTGCGGGCCAGCCGCAGCTATCAGGGGGTCCATTCATACCATCAGGTGATACAGCAGACAAATGTTAGCTAACAGCACCTGGCTTTACAGGTGTAGGATATAAACAGAAACATGGAAATAAAGAAAGTATAATCTGGGGGAGAGAGAGAGAGCAATAAATGGGAAGCTGGAGTAGGAGAATCAGAGAGGAGACGATGGAGCGAGTTCTGTTGTGAGTTTGGACCGCGAGGCCGGATGGTGGGTGGTCTGCAAGACAGGTGCTGCAACATCTGCTGCCTCCTCAGCTGGCTGTGTTGACAGGCTGCTAATGAACACATCCCTGGTCAGGTCTGCTTAGTCTGGACGCAGCCTAATTACTGTTATTAGGACAATATAGATTAATAAGTTTGTTAACATTTCAGCTGCCGCTTCAACCTTCTTGTAAAGGAAACCTTCTCAGCCGACTGTGATTGTCTTTATTTTGGCATCGCGGTTTTCTGACTGACTGTTCAGTGGTGTTTGTCTTTGCTTTGTAAAGGTGGCACGTCGGTGGGGGATACAGAAGAACCGGCCAGCTATGAATTATGACAAACTCAGCCGGTCGCTTCGTTATTACTACGAAAAGGGAATCATGCAAAAGGTAAAAGAAAGTCTTTGTATGCAGAGAATATTTTTTAAAAAGTTAAAAAGTAAAGAAATTCTGCATTGGATCCAGAATGTTTTTACTTTAGCTCAGAGGGGACTCTGAAATATTATCCAGCACCTATCACACTTATTGCCACCCCTACTAATTATGTATAAATACTTCTAATCTCTTACTGCAGTAGTATCATTTCAACTTGAAAAACATCAATTTAGTGCATTTAATAACTGAGGAAATAATTCCACATTAAGACATATTTTTGCATGTTGCGGGGTAAATCATTGCTTTTAAATGCCAGTCCTGTAATTTACCAGTAAGAGAGAAATCCTCCGCATTCCTGCTTACTTATGCTTCATTTCCTTTAGTTCTCCCCTCTGGGTTTCTATAGGATTATGACCAGGGAAAATGGTTGAGTTTCTGCCTGTTGAACCATTTCTGAGTTGATTTGGCCATAGTTCTGGATCTTTATCCATTTCTAGTCTTCTGGTAACTTGATTTAAAATTTCCTGGTAATTTCATGAAGATCATGATGTCATGCACCCTAACAAAGTTTCTTGGCCCTTGGAAATGAAACAAGCCCACAGCATGATAGATTCTCCATCATACTGAACCATGTGTATGAGTTCTTTTTCCACATATTCATCATTTGTTTTACACAGGGAGTGGCCGTTGGCAAAAAGCTCAATATTACCCTATTCTGATCAAAGCACATAGCTGCAGATAAAGTACCAGTGGATTTTAGTAGACTCCTCCATGTTTACGTTTGTGATGGTGGGACAGAAAATGATTTTTCCTGGAAAGCCTTTCAAACAATCAGTGGGCATATACATATCTTTTATTATTTCTTATGGAGACTTAGTGAACCTAAGATGCTGCTCTTTGCTGCAGATCTTAAACAGTGAGTTTTTGGAGATTTAGCTTTCCTTCTTTCTATCCTGTGCCCAGTTCCAGTCATTTAAATGTTTTAATTGTTGCTTTGACTGTTGATATGAGCAAGGATTGGCGAGTGGCTATTTATTTATTTATTTGTTGCCATTTACTGACCTATGGATATCAACATGCAGTTACCTTTCTTTATTGGCATGTTCTCTTGTCTTTTCCATTTTGATGAGAGCCGGGTCAGGGAGTATTAATGAAAAATTCCTCTATAAACATGAAAAAATGCCTCAGTTATACCAACAGATTTCCTATAGTCAATATTTGTCAAAAGATCGAAGTCTTTTTTTCAAAAGATGAAGCTATATTTGCGGCTGTAAAATTTTATTTTGCTGTACTGAGGGCAAAAATGGCTCTTTGGATTGTGAGGGCCTCAGACCCCTGTTCTAGATTTTTTCAGATATGAAATCATGCAACTGCAGTAAACTACCAGCTTTTTACCTTTTTTTTCTTTTGTGGGGGGATTAGTAACATTTATTTTGAAACATGTTTTTTTTTTTTTTCCTGTTCCTAAACTGGATCCTTTAAAAGAACTGAAGTATGAACAATGGAGGCTTTGGAGTGTGGCGCTAATGTGCAATAACATTAGTGAAGACCAGTTTAACAAAATGAGTAAACTCAATTTAAGAAATGGAGCCACAGAAGTCACAAAAAGATGTTTCAAAAGTAGTCTGTCTCTAAATCATTTTTCCGTCAGCACAAAAACACAGTGTTATTCACATATGAACTGGGATTTAGATCTGTGGGAACCAAGGCATAGCTTTCTCAAAACTGACTCAACCAGAAGGCCTTCTTATCAATAAATTTTGGAGAGGAGGTTAAGGAAATACAAGCGTTTGACACAAACAGGAAAAAAACCCTTGTTTTTTATCGACCAGGTTGCTGGGGAGAGATACGTCTACAAGTTCGTGTGCGACCCCGAGGCCTTGTTCTCCATGGCATTCCCCGACAACCAGCGGCCAGTGCTGAAGACGGACATGGAGCGGCAGATCAACGAGGAGGACACCGTGCCGCTATCGCACTTTGACGAAAACATGGCATATGTTCAGGAGGCGCCCTACTGCCAGCCACATCCCTACAGCGAAGGCTACGTTTATTAGCAACACACACACCTTCACTCTGCTGTGCTGCCCTGCCTCCTCCATACACCTGAGACTGTCATGTCCTCTGATTCACAGTCGCTCCGGGAAAAAGACTGAACACACACACACACACACACACATTGATACACACACATACACAGTGGCACTTCCCTCAATCTGTCCAACATAAACACACTCACTCAGCCTCTTCTTTGCTCTTGTCTTTCTGACGTTCAGAGAGTGCACTTTATGGACAGGAACAGCACCAGAGTCTGTGTGTTTGGCTTTTTACCCCTGTTTCTGTTTGTACATTACTGCTGAAAGCATTCTGTTTATTTTTTATTATTATTATTATTTTCATTTTGAGCATGTGCTGCCCTGATGAGACTGGATTCAGCAGCTAAAACTTTGGTTTCCTGCAAAAAGGACTCTTCTCTACACATGAAGCAAATAGAAGGAAAAACTACAGTTTTGTCCTAATGCAAACATCTTCTACTGGAAATGTAACAATACTTCCACGGTGATGAAATGGTTCTTTGAAAGACTGACATGATGGGGGGAAAAAAAGGACATTTTAGCCATGTAGGTGAGAAATTCCTCGCCTCGAGGCTGACCACAGCTCTCTGCCATGACTCCAACCAAACTGTAGATCTCATCATGTAGATGTTTTTGCTGTAACAACATAACCTCCACTGGATCATTCCCTCATCAGCTAAAAAAAAAATAACCTTGTGGGTCACAGCTGCAAGGATGCACTGGAATCTTCAACATCAAGCGGCCTGTGTTTTAGGATAATCATCAGAGAAATAACTCAGTCGCTGTGTAAAAAAAAAATGAAAAGAAAAAAAACTGATTTGTATTCATTTTTCATTCAGGTGTTCAGTTTTTCAGTGAAAAACAGGTGACTTCTATGTACAGTTAAAATTAATTCAGAATACCTATTGCATCCCCAAATTTCAATGAGTGGATTTCATCAGCAAAATCCTGAAAAAGAAAATTCAAAATATTTTTCTTTAAATTTTTCAGTTCAGTTCCAGGTGAACGCAGTGTGTTTGTTTCTGAAAAAAAAAGTTGCTTTGCCATCATTAGTTTGCTTTTTGGTAAAACAAAAAGAGCTATTTAGAAGTTTATAATGTGGTGAAATAAAGGAAGTCGTGTTATATTATAATGTTGTATAATCAGGTACATGCACATTTTGTTGCTGCTTCAAATTGTAAGTGTATTTTCTAGTCTCAAGATAAAAGGAAATCAAAAAACTGAAAGCGTTTGGCAACTATGGCCTGCTGCTCTGGATTTCTGTTAATTTTGTTGTTTTATTTTATTTTTTTTTTCATTCATGCATCAAAAAAAAAAAAGAAAACGAGTCTGGTCTGTCTGTTTTTGGAGGTTTACATGTGTGGGATGAAATTGGCAATAGGAATGTTCTGTAATAAAATAGTAAAAAAAAAAAAAAAAAAAAAAAAAAAAAACTAAATTATGTCCACTTGTTAATGCTTACATAATTAAACAATCACATGAAAGGTTTTGTCAAAAGATTTTTGTGCTTTGTTTGACATAGACATCATCTGGTTTCTGATTTTAACGTATACCACAGTTTTAAAGGGTATAATTAAAAAGTAGCTTAATTTTTCCATCATGCTGTTTCTGTGGTGTGAACTCCTTTCAATGCGATGTCAAGCACAGATTGAAGGATTTCTCTTGCTCCCCACTCCCCCACTTGTTGGGAAATTGTCATTTAGGTATTTTGTCAAAATCAAGGGAATTTACCTATCTATGCTCTCTACCTCATTAAAAAAATAATTTCAGTTGTGGAAAAAAAATGATAAATTATTGCTTAAAATTTGATAAAGCACCACTTCAGTTTTATTTAAGAACAAGGTGTCCCAAAAACAGATATTAGCACCAAGACTTGCGGTTTCCCAGCCTCCTGCAGGCCTTCACTGGGGCATCTAAAAACAACAACTCTTTAAAGTAGCTGTAAGCATTTATTATAAATAACTGTAGTTTCAATACTATGGTAATATGCAGTGGTGGGCACACTTCTGCTGCGTTCAGACTGAACGCATTTTGCACATCAAAAAGGCATCCAACGAGTCAAGTCATGCGTTTTGAAATCAGACGCTTAATATCGAGCATCAAACTCGCTCTAGACACATATCTGAGCAAAGTGTGGAAAGACCTGCATTGGGAGGAGCCTTTTGACTTTTGGTTGTTTTCCTCTGCCGGTCTCTTTGTATAATGGCGGATGAAATTAAGAGAGTGGCTTGGCTTTATTCACTGAAAGCAAGAGAACGTCATCGTCGGGCACCTCTGCACCGTGTCTGGATCCACCAGATAATTCAGAGGAGTTCTGAGTTTGGTGAGTTTCACCACCTACTCCAGGAGATGCGCCCTGACAAGGGTTGCTTCAGCGCTATTTTTGTCTCATCCAAGCCCAGTTTGATGACCTGCTCAAATGATTGTAGATAATGACCACACAACAGCACAATACATACAATAATGGGCACAAACAGCGACGATGAGTTTGTCCTCCACTGTCGTCTTTGTGTGATACAGCTTCCTGGGCTCTTGGTCCTTCCGTCCCATCGGAAAATGCACCACTACATCACATAGTGGAGTCTCCCTAATTTGTTGACGCTCTGTGACAGCTGCAAAAGTTCAGATTTTCTGACTCTAGCATCACGTCAAAGGCCCGAAATCTGAAAATGTGCAGCGCCAGATGGGCAAAACATTTCAAAACACACAGCACTAGACGTGCGAGACACGCCGTGAGACTTCTCGATGCCTCCACAAAGACTGTGCATGTAAACCAGATGCCCCGGACACTTAAATCGCGTTCAGTCTGAACACACTATTCAACTAATCTCCTAATGCACTAATAGTGGAGCTAATTTTTCGTTTAGCGCTTTTGCTAAGTTTGAAAACATTTAGCGAACTTACCTTACACTAAAATAATTTTTCTGGATAAAATCTCATACTTGCCAGTTTTGTAAACTTTTGTAAAATAAAGTTCGACATCTGTGTTGAAGTTTTGGTTATCGGTTCTTAAGAATTCTTCACGTAGTTCGATGTTTATATTCATGCTCTTATTTTGAAGTGGGTGGAGCCTGTTTACACAGCAGTTCTGTTTACTCTCCTCACTCTCTTTTTTTATCCCCAATAACTTATTTTGTTCCCGTATGTTTCTTGTTTGAAGTAAAAACATGTACAGTAGCGAACAAGATATAAACATAAATACTATATGTAAGGGCATTATAAAACATGTAAATTGTAATGTCAAAATTAAACTGGTGCTCAAGGTTGTAGTCTTTCAAAGGCAGATATAATTTGAATTGAAGTTAGTGCTTAAGCATTAGTTTCCTCTGTATACATTGTTGGTGTAGTGCTATAGGGTTAGCACAACTAACTTTCTTTTTAGCAGTGCCTTCCCACCACTGGCCGTATGTTAATTTTACATATGAATTTCTCAAAACAAACTTATGCTTACTTGAATGTTAAATGTTCTGCATCTAACATTTAAGTAAATTCACATTTGTGCTTGGCTTGATGCCGGCTCGGTTTCCCATTCCCAGGGTTTTCAAACATACCTTTTCCATCACACCAGTTTTGTTTAAACCCATTTTAATGAGAAGACAATGAGAGTCTGGGATTTTCTCTGGTTTCCCCTCCCCCACATGTTGATGTGACCGTTTTCTTCGTATAATCACTAAATAAGGGGAAATTCCATAGACTTCCTGTCAGTGAAAGCAGTTGGGTATTTTGGTTATTTTTCGGTGGATTTAACCTTATTTTATTACAATAATATTCAGTGTTATGGCACATTTGTTTGCTATTTCAGCACCAGAAGTTTTATAAGTTACATTTTTTGATAAAAATCAATTAGATATGATAGATGATAAACTTGTTTGCATTTTGGTTTTGATATCAATCAATCTTCATTAATAGAGCACTTTTCATACATCCATGATTAACCTAAACTGCTTCAATGAGGTTAAAAACAGAAGGATTATATTTTTATCTCACTCATAAACATTTATTAATTGACATTAAAAAAAGTTTGGGTTCCTGAGTTTCTATGTGGAGGAAACTGAAACGTACATAAGTTGATATGATGACTAACAGATCATGGCTTCTTTTCTAATTTCTAACTTCGTCTGAGAGAAAAAAAGCATGGAGCATTTAACCAAAATGACACCTCAGGAAAAATCAATGCCTAATTTAAGACACCACTTTTTCATGTAGGTGAATTGTTTCTGTCTTTAGTTTTTTCATGTTCTTACACACACACACACACACACACACACACACAAAACCACTTCCTTAAAGTTATTATTTCCTTCTTGAAAGTGTCACTATTGCTAAAAATCAATGACTAATTTAAAGAAGCATTGTTTAATTGCTTCCACTGATGGGAAAAATGAAAACGGATGTGTAAGTAATGAAAAAAACCCTACTTGCCTTAATTTGTCAGAGCAGGTTACAAGCCAACCCCATTACAGTCCCTTGTCTTGAACTTATTTATTGATTGTCTGTAGTGTAGCGAATAGCCCTTAACTTAAACAGCTGATTGCTTCCCTGAGGATATTTAACATCTAATCTGACATATACACAGCAGAAAACAGCTGTGCAGCTTTTAATATGATGAATGAAACACCAAATGTGTTAAAAATGACAATAATTCAGATTTTTAAAAATATGAAATATTTAAAAATGATGGCATACGTATAGTACATAAAAACAAAGAAGCTGAATTTAATAGTAATTTTATGACATTTCTCAAATTGGAAATTAATATTTTTAGGTATTGTGAGCTATTTTAAATGGTAGCTTTCTTTCTGACAGAATTTTCAGCATTTGAAACTTGAATATTTTTAATGTTTTATGATAACAAATTATCAATGCAGTGGGCTTCTTTTTACCAGTATATACACCTTTGCACAGTGCAGGACTTTCATTAGTAGGTTTCTCCAAAGCACTGTATTTTTTAAAATGTATTTGTAAGCTGTTTATTTTACATTTCTTCTGTGAATTCACCCACAAAATAAATATTCTTTGGGATTTGCAGGGTTAATAAAGGCTCCAAATGGGGAGGCTTTAATAAATAAGGGTTTGTTAGCTGATTTCCAAATAAATAAACATTTCATAGGTAGTTTGTGTTGTATTTAAAAATGGAAGGGGTTTTTTTTCTGGACTTTCTATATTTGATGCTTTAGGTGTTTTTGAAGTTGTACAATAAGGAATGGTAAAAATTTTCAGAGAGATCATATTTTAGCATACTAAGTATTTTGAAATAGTGGTTTTGGAACCAAAATATGTTTTAATACCTAAATTGCAACAATATGGGAAACATAAACTAAGAGATGTAAACATCCATCTAACTGCAAAAGATGTCAAATCTACAAGTTTTCTTAACACTTCATGCAAATCTGCACTTTTTTTTCATTTCTAGCTTCTCTAAAAAGCACAGTGACTTTTTTAAAACTTATTTTCTAGTATAAAATTCTATCAAATATAGTAATTAATTCACCCAGCAGTTTTTCAGTGGTAAAAGGTTTACTCTGCTTCTACATCAGTCAATTCACCCACATAATAAGACTCTTACTTTTGTTTTTCACGTATTTTCATGATTTGTCTTTATGTTTCCTAAAGCATGTTTTTTGAAACAGATACAAAGGTGCTTACTGGAGAATCTTTCACTGTTTGCCTCAGAGGCTTGCCTGTGGTTTGACTTCTGCTGTTTAAATGAGCTTCACGGTTTTGGATCAGACACAAATGACTGTGGTATACATTCAAATGCCCATCATTGAAATCTAATGCAAATATCTCGGTGCTTTAAATATGTGGTGGGTTTTCCACGTAAGCCGTGTGAGCTGTTGATGAGACAGCAGGCCTGCAGCCCCGTCCACCTCAGTGTGGTGAACAGTCTGAAGGTCACTCACAGGATTACTTGTCTTACACCTTTTAAAGGCGTTCTGTCGCTTAGTCCGAAAATCACCATGCAAATCCTGTTATCTGGCCCCGGCTCAGGAAATCAGGGCCTCGGCCTTCAACATATTTACCATTTATGGACATCTGTTTTACATCCTGCGCCACCAGCCAAACCCTTCCCTCCTCTTCTGCACTACCAGCTAATATTCTGTGTATCTGTAACTGTGAATTGTGGTCCTCCCCCACTGTAGCAAACAGATGGCCACTCGATTCTTGAGTCATCACAAACCCATTATGAGAGTGACTTGTCCTCAGCCAGGCCGCCTTGATTCGTGCCCGATGGCTCTCGCCAGTGTTTGCTCAGGCTCTTAAGTCATCCTCGGGCTTTGTGACACACTGTGTTTGCTCGGGTTAAATGGCTTGTGTTGCCCATGGTGTCCCCTGATTGGCTGTGACACCACGGTGTTTGACAAGCGAAACGACACCGAGTGGTCCCTGTTGCAGCAAATGTGTTTGGCTGTTTGAAACAAGTCGCCTTTTTAAGCAGCATGTTTACTCACCAAAAAGCCCTAAGTGTGTTTCTATCTGTGTTGCTCGGGGTTTATCAGTGGCCAGGCCAGTGAGCATAAATCATTCAGAGGTAATTCAGTGAAACAACATGGGTTCTAGGAGGCAAAAGCAGGGAAATTATAAAGCTACGATAATGGAGGCACCTATTACTGCTGCTGCTCCAGTTTAAGATGGCTGGGTGAATGAGTTTTATAATCTGCAAGGGTCTATGTTTGGGAAAGCTGACAAAATTCACCTCAGTAATGAAAAACTTCCTGACATATACCTATTTTCTTCACGTGGTTTCTAAATTAAAGTCAAATTTTCCCTTTTACATCTCGTTTTTGATGGTTACAAACAGCCATACCTTGTTAAAGCAGGCTCAGGTCAACCTTTTAAGCAAAAGTCTTGCAGAAAATACAGATAAGCCCAAAAGTATTCATACCCCTGCCAGATTTACATTCTTTTAATAATCCTAAATCTTTTAATATTACCAACAAGTTTATTCTGACTTGAGGTTATATTAATTTTTTGCAGACACCTGACTTGGATCTGATGGAGAATCTGTGGAGGGAGCTAAAGATTATAGTCACAGTTTGCATTTTTTAAGTTTAAAAAAGTAAAATCATTGTTTATTCGTCTTTTGAGAGATACCTATCTCATTTCCTATCAGAAACAAAGATTTCCTTATTGAAAATAATTTTCCCTCTAAATCTGCCAGTGGTATGAATAATTTTGTTTGTTTGTTTTTGAAGGTTTAAAGTGATACTTGTTCTGACTCGTTATTTATTTTGTTGATCATTGCTTTGCTTTTCAGAATAGTTTTGGTTTAGAAAAAGTCGCCTTCCTCCTTCTTAACACAACGACAGTGACAGTAATAAATAGCCTCTATGATCCAGGTTTAGAAAGCTGTGAAATTGGATATTGAGAGGCTCTCCGGAGCTGCGGGTCGGGAGTAGCTTCAGACTAGACTGTGGGAATCGTCTAATCCGATCACCAGGAATGTTAGACGGGCTAATCGCCGAACAGGCCGCGTCTCTTGTACCCACGGGCCAGTGGAGGTGGGGAACTGATGCACAGCTCTTTTTTAAACAGGGTCCTTAGGATCTCTTTAGTTACACCAAGACTCACTGGTAAATATTAATATATCATGTTTGCCCAAATGCTAATATATCTGGGTAACAAATGTAATAGTACCCTGCAATAGGTTTGCTAAACTAGACAGATGTGCATCACTTTAAATAGAATATGGTCTATACAGTATATTTGCTTTTTCAATTCTGATAGGTATAAAAATATAACTGCAAATAGATAATTTCACCCAATAAAGGGGGCAAACTGCCAGCTAACACATAGCTCTGCATCCAGTCTAAAATTTATACTTTATTTAACTAAAGTTACCATGCACTGTTTTTCTTTCTGGAGCTTTAGAAAGATGTTTCTGAGCTCAGTTCTGGTGTAATGAAGGATTTAAATGCTTAATTTGAATCAAATATTTAACTCACTTTCAAGTGCTGTTATAATGTGACCAGCATTTTCTTAATTGTTGTAATTTCATTAATTGGAAAACACATTAAATTCTAGAGTATGTCTGGTGGGAAAAATATTATTATCCAGTTTGAAAAACCCTCCATCTTCCAAATCATGACAAAATCATACAGCTGCTTTCAAATGTGTACACACACACTGATAGTCATTTATCATTTGAAAACTTTTTTCCTAAATGGATATGACGTGTACAATTTGGTTGGACTCCCACATCCCGTCTTGGTAATATTTTACCACTCCACCTTGCAAAATCAATAAGCATATGAGGACATCTCTTGTACTAAGTCCTCTTAAGAGGACCCTGTAGATATTCTGTCAGATTTGTCAGAAATCTGACTAGGTCATTCCAAAACTTTCATTTTCTTCTCATAAAGTCATTCATTTGTGGATTTTGATGGATTCATAGTGGACTTCGTGTTCAGCTTTCTGAAGTTTTCAGTCAAAACAGTCTGGCATTTGGAAGTGTTCCTATTTTCATCAACCTCAATAAAAGCCAGTTCCATGATACTGCCGCCACCATGTTTCACTCTGGGTATGGTGTTCTTTTTCTAGTGTTTAATTTGTGTCAAACCAGGCTTTTGGAGTTGTAGCCCAAAGTTCAAGTTTGGTTTTTATTTGATCACATTCTCCCATGAGGTTTGAGAGATTTCACCTGGATGTTTTATTTGGAAAAAAATGCCAATGTCTCACAACCCCACTTCTTAGTTTAGACATGTACAGAATACAGGAGATTGTTGACACATGTGGTTGGAAAATAAATCACACTCAGTGCTTAAACTCAACAAGAAGGAGCATCTACAGTATTAAGCATTAGTAGTTTTCTTGGTGCATGCACTTATGCAGCCAGGTTATTGTATTCTTTGTATATTTTTTTTTCAAATATATATTTTCAATTGAATTATGCATGATAGAAAATGTTTTGTAATGAATTTTTTTGTTGTTTCTTTTGTTAGATCACAAAAAAACATTATTTTTAAGTGTTAAGCTCTAACGTCTGCACTCCAACTCTGTTCCGAGACTTCTGGTCTGGCACGCCACCACACCACCCGTCTCCTCACCTTCCACAATGTCGTTTGATCTCGCCGATTGCTGTCAGCTCCACAGATCAGCCTCACGACAGACCTCATAGCCACAGCCACCCAGAGAGGTGGCCAACCATCTGTCACTAGGGCCCAGAGACCTTGTGCGGCAAAAGAGGGCCCAACCCCACCCCTTCAACCCCCTCCTGGAGCCCATTAGCTCTCCCTAATGCAGCCAACGTCGCTCCAAAAGGGTCCCTCACAGGCACAAAATGGACCCCTACTTATCCTACTTAATTCCCACATGAGTTCTCTTTAGCATATATACATAATTTATTTCTCACTATTTGTCACTTACAGTTTAGCAAATACTTGAGTTTATCTTCTTTTGTGTAGCATTTTAAGGTTTGTAAACTAGAACAGTGTTGCTACTATGTTAATGGATTACTCTAGATAAGAGGAAAAATATGCAAAAGGGAGGGAAAGAAAAGCAGATGAGGCTGGATTTCAGAGGTTTAAATAAGAAGCCTGGAAAAGTATACCAATCTAGATGAAGACTGATATCACAGGGTAAATTTAGACCACCTCACATTCATAATACCTAATGCCCTTTAAATAGGCTTAAGAAGAGGACTAGAAATAGTCTCAAATAATTAATTACTTGCTGAAGATTCTCTTTTCCTTGCTTTCCTTTCCACAGGCATATTAATTCTTTCTCTGCGAATATGTGGCAGCCATGTCAAATCTACTAAATAATGCACCTGTTACTATACACCTTAATTTAATAGGAAAAGAGAACTTCACTAGGTTTTTGCTGGTTTATTTAAAATGGGCAGTTATATATTTATTTATATATAGCTTTTGTTCTTATCATGGTTCCTTGTGTGGTTTTGAGTCTCCCTGCACATGTAACTAAAAGCTGAAACTCTGCAAATGAGTTGTTTGTGTGATTATAAACAAGATTAGAAGGAATTGTTGGGGGTTATCAAACATCTGCAGTCAGAACATGACGCATTTTATCCAACTTTTACGTCATTGACGTGAGACATGTCATATTTCTGCACCAGAAGAAGCAAGAACCGATAAATCTGGATGTAAAAAATGGTTGAAACAAGCAGTGCCAACACACTAACCGTTAGCTTCCTTTGTCTTGTTATGATCTTGTGA
Source organism: Anableps anableps (assembly GCA_014839685.1). Lineage (NCBI taxonomy): Eukaryota > Metazoa > Chordata > Actinopteri > Cyprinodontiformes > Anablepidae > Anableps > Anableps anableps. The sequence goes on from CM026072.1 coordinate 6,758,936, forward strand.
CAATACTGTCAGCTTCCATTGCTCAACAACTTTAAAATCGATCCATAGACGATAGTATAAACTCTTACTTCAGTAAACAATGCGCTGCTGTGTGACGTCTACATTCTTCTTCTGGGCTTGTGGGTCACTTTAGGGTCGTAAACCATTCACACAGAAGTCAGATTGTAGTTGCATTTAATCAGTAGTAAGAACGACCACACAAAAAAAGTTGGATTTCAGCAAAAAAAATCAGAATTGAGCATCAAGACCTGCTGTGTAAACGTAGCCACATTTTCCTCATGAGCCTACATCTAAGAGGAACAGAGGAAACTTAACAAGAGACAAACAGAGGGAAATGTTGTGGCTTAAATAACGAAAATTAGCTATGACTGCTGTCATTAGCATTCATATGAAGATGATTTCCACAAGAAGAATGTGTGCAGATAATTCATATTTGGTTAAAAGTACCCTTACTTTGTTTGAGTGTAAAAATACATAATTGTACTTCTTTCATGTTTACTATCAAGACTCACTGTATAAACTTAGTAAAAAGAGCTTAGGCATGATTTTAGTATGTTCCTCATAATCTCAGGAATGTTAAATTAAGCTAACATTAAAAAAAGAGTTGTTAACAATTGTCATCTAAAAGGGAGGAGTGCAGTTGCTTAAGAGTTAAAATATTGAGGGAATCATTTTGCTATGAGATGAGAATTATAAAAATTAGCTATGGATGTAAGATTGTTAGTAGTGGCATGCTAACAATAGTATTTTTTTTAACATCTTTACAAAACAATTCTGAATATTTGCATGCATAAACAAGAAAAAAAATTATATTGAGAGCTTCTAGAGATAGTTTAAACACATTAGCATATTCCTAATAATACTGCAAAAGCAACATGTTTGTGCTTTAAATCACAGCAAAGAAACAACAAAGACTCAAAAAAGAGGTTCTAAAAACTTTTTCAGAAAGAGAAAAATAGATTATGCTGTGGTAAACAGTCATATTTAGGGCTCACTTTCAAAACATGTAATAAATAGGACTGACAAAGATATCTCTGTCACTCCACAAAACCTGCAAAACACACAAAACAAGCGCACCCTTTTTCCTCATAAGCCTCATGAGAAACAAAGGCGTAGTGTGATAGCACAAATGGCACGCTTCCAGCATCCCCTGCAAAAGCCTCAGAGGGAAGAGCCGAGGAAATGCATTACAATTGGAGCTCTTTGAGCACAGACACAAAGGCTGCAGGGTCAGGCCGCGGCAGCAAGCTGACCACTACCAAACTGGTCATGTGAAAGGAGATTCACTCTGGACCCCTGGTGCCTTGTTTTGGCAAACAGAGGGCAGGGGGAGTGAGTGCTGAGCCAGGACAATATGTTTTTTCAAATGTCCCTCAGCCAATATTTATTTAGCTACAAGCTGGCATGTCTGAGGAGCCCAGTGCAGCCAAGACAGTGCATACAAGCGTGATTTTCAAGATGTTGCAAACATCAGGCTCCAATATGACGTTGACCTTGCTAATATCCAATAAATCACAAATGAGTTGTGTGTCTCTATAATGACTGCTCCAGTGCCACTTTTGATGAAGCATTATGAGTTGGTAGTCAGAGCAGAAAACAAATCAACAGGTTTATTATTTACCAGGAAAACTGATGAAATAAAATAGTTTTCTGAAATAAGAAATTGGTTACTTTTCCATTTTGACTCAATTTGAGAGGCCAATAAAGCCTAGTAGAGATTGAGTGTAGTCACAGCAGTAATTTTGCTGGCTAGCTGTAGATTGCAAATCACGGCAAGTAAGATGAAAGATAATAGTGGAGCTCTATATTGAAGACCTGTGGTACAAAGAGTAAGTGGGGGAGAGAAAAACAGAGAGAGTGAAAAAGAGAGGGGGCTCTTTATTTATTTATTTCTGGCTTTTTAAAACAGATGGTTCCTTATGTGCTGAGCGGAAGTGTCTGTTAACTCAGTTGGCTCACTACTGGTGGCTGCTAGCCAATGACAACAACGGGATCGGGGAGTGTGAGCAACAGTGCAGTTTGCTTTCTTCAGATGCTCTGCGAACAGAAGGATGGCAGCCTGTAAATACTGTTGCACGGCCACCCAAACGTGGCAGTGCCAGCGCCGGCACCCATCACACCTCCGTGGCAGAGGCCCGCTCTGCCTCGCTGCGGCAAGTATGGGTGCAGGACAGGCAAGGGTCCAAGGTGTAATTCAGAGAATAAGGTTATTTTACAAGTCTTGTTCATTGATAAACTCTTTCTGGGATCATATTTATATGAAATTATTGTAGTACTTGATAATGCATCTTTATTATTTCAACAAATAGTGATGCAAGGGTCAAAGGAGTTGATTATATCTGCAGCAGACGTCAATCTTTCTTTCTTTGTGTGCCACCTTTTGACCTTTTTTGTATACTGTCTTGTGCCCTCTTCCTTGCATACTTTGTTATGTCCTTCCTTTGTCCCTTGAGCCATTCTTTCCCTCATGGTATACTTCTGTGTGGCCTTCCTTTTTTCTTGTGTCCTTCCAACCTCATGTGTCTCCCGCTTTTCTTTTCTTCCTGGTATACTCCTTGTGTCCTTCCTTTCTTTTTGGTGTCCTCTTCCCTTGTATATGTTTATGCATTACTTACTTACTTACTCACTTACAAGAGAGAGACACAAAATTACATATACTTATATATCTGAATTTACTTCCAAATCAGAAACACATTGATTTGCCTCTGAAAGGTTTGAAATTGTGCCATTTAGTATGCCATTTGGATATACAGTTGATTCCTATATGTCACACTAAGAGCAAATAATAGAAAAACAGAGTATCCACCCATACCCTATTCTCTCTCTAGGTAGTACCAACCTGGAATCTTGAGTACCCCATGGAACTAAAGTTCAGGATTGGGGGCATAGAATGAGCTTGAAAGCAAAAGAGTTGTAAAAGATAGTGTAGAGAAAGAAATAAGTGTGTACGTTCCATATTTCTTTCATGCAGGAGACATCAATTATTCTATTCAGTAATAGTAAACCCACTCTGTCCAAGCTTTCAAATGTTGTTATTCTTTGTTTGTTGTCAGGGCTCTCCAAAGCATTCCAGATGGTTCTGCAATACAAACCATCTGGAAAGTCCACAAAGAAACCAGTTTCTAAGTGGCAGGAGTGACTACCGACAACAACAAAAAAGAAAAGTTAAAAAGCACTTAGAAGATGATTGGATCAAAGTCAAAAGTGAATTTTCATGCTTAATCAGTGAGTTTTGAGTAACCCTCATGTTGGTTGTTGTTCCATCTTAAATCTGCTCTTAGTTTCTGCTACAGGAAACTTATTGTAAAATATTGCAGCTATGATGAGTCAAGCATTAGGGTGGATCTTATCCACTGTAAGATGCAGTAGTGTGGTGGATATGACTCTGAAAGATTACTGTGTAAAAGTACTACATATCCTGACAGATATCCTCATTACTTTACACCAATTATTGTAAAGTATGTAACTTAAATAACTGCAATATGAAAACTAAGACCCAAATATATGCATCTGTAAGCCTGAAGCACATAATGAGCTCTGGTGTAGGTGGCATGCAGAACAAGGTGACAGTGTTAATAAAAAACCTCAGTTGTGTGATGTCTGTGAAATACGGATCAGTGCTGTTGGTGGGGATGATTCCTTTAAACCATATCAACACCAGTCTCTCAGCAAGAGGTACAACCTATAGAACAAAACCTAAACTAGTTTGTGTATCCGCAAACATTGGTTCAGTGTTTACTTCACAGTTACTGGGCATAACTGTGTCAAATTAAAATCTGACATGGTCCAAAAACACCCGGAAACAGAATAACTTCTTCCAATGTAAAAATCAGGGTAAATAAATTAAATGTTAATCACAAATAGTACTTCTCAAATTCCTGGTATAATATTGTTTATTAGACTGTACAAGGTGTCGCAGAGTTCATGAAGTATGAGCTGTTTTCCTTTCCACAAATCTACAGCTCTCCCCTGCTGCTGTAGATCCCCAGGAATCCTAAATATTTCCACACACCTCATTAAAACCAAGCAGGCGAGTCTTGAAACTCCTAAATACCATCTTTACAAGCCAATATAGCATTACTTTGCTGTGGAATGTTTTAGATAACTCCATCTACTTATTTTATGTCACAACATCATGAAGTTCAAAATGTTCTTTTTGTTTTCCATAGTTAATAAATTGTGTGTAGGTGTTAGTGTATAGGTGCTGGCACTAAGGCAAAACACAGTGGACAAAGAGACCCCATAGAAGATTGTTTTATGACCAATTGACATTTGTCCACAAATGAGGGAAAAATGGATTGGAAGATTGATAGGTGGATTGGTGCAGCATCTGTATCGGTCTGTTGTAGTGAAGAGAGATGAGCCAAAAATGCAAAGCTCTCGATTTACCAGCCCATCTTTGTTCTTACCTTCATCTATGGTCACAAGCTCTGGGTAGTGACCAAAAAAACAAGATTGCAGATACAAGCAGGCAAAATGTACTTACGCCACTGGGTGTCTCCCTAAGAGATCGTGTGAAAAGCTCGGTCATCCGAGAGGGGCTCAAGAGTAGAGCCTGCTGGTCCTCCATATTGAGTCAGCCACAACATGGCCGTCCACCTTAACTGAATAATGCAGCAAGGGGAACATTGATCATACAAGCAACCAGAAGCCTCATGGTGACTTTGGAGGAGCTACAGAGATCCATAACTTAGGTAGGAAAGTCTGTTGACCAGACACTATAACTTGTGCCCCTCAAAGAGTAACATAAAAACAAGATCATAAGCAGTCTTTAGAGATGGAGTAAGAAGCTTGGCCATCCACAAGGGGCTTAGAGTAGAGCTGCTGCTCCTCCACATTGAGAGGAACCAGTTAAGGTGGCTTGTGCATCAGGATGCCTCCTGGTGAGGCATGTCCCACTGGGAGGAGTCCCAGAGGAACACTCAGAACACGCTGGAGGGACTATGTCTCTTGGCTCGCCTGGGAACACCTTGGGATTCCCCCAGAGGAGCTGGCCCAAATGACTGGGGAGAGGGAAGTCTGGGCTTCTCTGCTTAGGGTGCTGCCCCTGCAACCCGATCCCAGATTAAGCAGAAGATAATGAATGGAAGGATGGATGACACTTTCCAATGAGTTTAGGCTGACTAAATACATAATTATTTTTGATATGCATAATTATCCCAATGACAGCAAACTGATTACAAAGTATTGGGTTCCAACACGTTTTGTCCCCCCTTTTACCTTTGTACATATTTTTGAATAGTATGAATTCAATTTAGAATGACTTTGGTTGAGTAATATGAGAAAAAAAAATCATACCTCGCCTTGTATGAGGGAATAATTAAATTACTAATGCACTCTATATGTCTTCACACCAAGAGGTCCAGGAGGCATAATCAGTCTATAGGAAATTTGTCTAATTAACCAGCTGATGAATCAGTATGCTAATGAAACCATATTGATACAGTTCCGTGGATCTGATTTGGGTCTAGTGTGTAATGAGATCAAATCAGAGCAGTGGGACAGTTGCTGTGCTAAAATGATGTCTGGCAATATGTTCTTCCACACACAGAAAGAAATAAAAAACACAAACACTTCTCTGTCTATCCATATGGCTTCATGTGTAGTGCATCTGGCTCAGCATGCAGTATACAGTTACCAACTTATATTTCCAGTTGTATTCGCACCTCATGATGCCGTGTGCAAAGTGAAAATTAAAGGCAGAAGGCTTGTGTGACGGGATTAATTAGACGGAGGCCAAGTGAAGTCACACTCCTCGTGGCAAACGTGCTCCAACCCTCAATTACTCACAGTGAACAAAGCAATTAAAAGGTCTGTCCTATGGAGTTACCTGGGACTGGATTGTGAGCTGTCTCCAGTGAAACCCCCAGGGGCAAACGAAGCTCCGCTGGCCAAGTCCACAGGTAGATAATTACTATTGATCAACTGGCATTAGAGCATGTGAAACGACATTGTTATTTTTGCCAGCACTCTATTTTAGGTGGCCACTTCAACAGTAGGATTGTTTTTGTGCATAGATAGATAGATAGATAGATAGATAGATAGATAGATAGATAGATAGATAGATAGATAGATAGATAGATAGATAGATAGATAGATAGATAGATAGATAGATAGATAGATAGATAGATAGATAGATAGATAATGTCTTTTTATTGCTTTTGATTTACATTAACTTTACCCTGACCCACAGATGTCTTTTAAAGTCCAGTGAACATCCTGCACACATCTTGAAGACATTCTGGAACTTCACAGAACATCAGTGTTTAATAAACCTGGACAAAAGACCAGATTTTATGCTTTCCTGTTGACTTTTCACCAGTCAACAGGAAAGCACCAAGACAGCTCTATGATATTATAAAGACAACCTCTTCTCTATAGTCAATATTCTGGACTACCACTCAAGCTAGCCATGTTGTGCCAAACAGAGCCTGTTTATGCTTACCCCCACTTCACACCTACCCACCGACTTAGCTCTGCAGCCACTCACCTCTGTGGCTTAGAGGCATAACAGTGGTATCCCGATTAGCTTAAAATCAGGATGCTACTCTACTCTACTACTTAAGCAGAAGTGCTTAAGTAGGGGGTAATTGGACTTCTTCTTTTGTTTATTGAAGATTTTTCACCAAAAGGATTCCTCAGTTTTTGTTGTCTTGGTTGGAAGTAATAGGGCTATAAATTGTAGTCGGAATAATCACACTCATGGTAAGGACCATTAAAGTCCCAAATGGGACAATAAAGGTTCCCAGATATACAGACTCAAGGTGGATGTCTGCCGGACACATCCGCACTAACAGGTGTGCGGTGGCTGCCCTAGTGGAGAAGAAAAGGGGATAGATGCAAAACTAGCTCATCAAACTTGCTAATATCCATTTGGATTGTGGAAAATTAAGGAAATTGTCATGACAAATGTGTGTAATCAGTATGTTCATCTATGAAATCTCAACCGTCCATGGACAGTGTGTGGATTAACTTCCACATGGCTCATAGAATACGCACAGTACGCCAGAGTATGTGGAAGCCTTTAGGACACGAGTGACTGACTTTTGTTTGGGTTGTTTGATGTTTTTTTATGTTTAACATAGATGGTGTCTTCCACTTCTGTAGGAGGAAGGTAAACCAGTAGAGACAGTTCGATGCATGCAGCAATGTCTGCTGATAAACTTTGGGTCCTACCATCCATGTGGGTGTTACTATGACATAGTCAAACTACTCAAAGATTGTTGCTGACCATGTATACCCTTTTTATTAAAGTTGCATTGCTCAATGGCAGTAGCTCCTTTCAGCATTGCCACAAATCAAAATGGTTCAGAAATATATAGGAATAAATTTAGAGGTTAAGTTGGCCTTCAGTTTTCACAGATCTCAATCTATTCAAACATCTGTAGGATGTTCTGGACAAATAAGTTTAATGCAGTGGTCTAAAACTCCAGTCCTTGAGGGCCAGTACAACTTTTAAATGTGTCCCTAGTCCTACACACTTAAATTAAATGGCTAAACTGCCTCACTAGGTATGCTGAAGCAGAGAGACATCTAAAATTTGCAGGACACCGGCTCTTGAAGACTGGACTTGTGCCTCACCTGCATAGAGTTGCAGCCATGTCATTGGCTGATCAGCTATTTTATTTCCAGTGTGTTGATACATGTAGTTCTTCAAGCTCTTAGGGTGTTTTCACACCTGATAGTCTGGTAGACTTGGTTAAATTGGGGACCAAAATTGCAACATTTGTTACATTTTTAGCTGGTGTGGTTCTTTCTCATTGCACTGTTTCAGACGAACCAAACTCTTTCAGCAACCTGTTTATCCCTCACTTGTGATGGTACTGCACCAAGTAACACTGAAAAAATGACATGAAAACTTCTAAACAAGACAATGAGCATAACTTCCTTCTTCACAAAACGGTAACAAAAATGTAGTAGTGTCAGATTTTAGCATTTGTAGGTTTTCTCTTTTGTCTTTGGCAAAAACCACAAGCTATTTCTCTCACTAGCAATAGACACACACATTTGTTGTGGTTGTATTTACCCATAATGCCCTATGTTACAGTCTGCTTCTTGCTTTTGGAGTGGTCTCTGGTTTGCTTGGCATTCAATATGCATTCAGACCACACGAGAGTTCATTTCAACTGAACTGAGACCTAGGTTTTTAGGTGGACCAGAGTTAGCTTTTTTGGTCCTCATCAATATTTGATTGTGCATTTACACCTCACCAAACAACCAACCTTTCTAGGCAAATGAATTAGACTTTAATTAAAGTGGACTACACAGGGCTGGTGTGAATGCACCGTTAAAAACTGGATGCAGAAATATGGTACTAGGTGACAAATCGAACAATGCTATGGCGATCTTACTACATGTAGGCTTGTTCTGTTGAACTCAAGTTTATTTAGATTCAATGTACACAGAGGGTCCATCTATACATTCAATGGGTGTTTAACATCTAAACAATGCTCTTTTACTAACTCTCCAGCGCACTACCCTTCAATGCGCTCATTCACACCCACACTGAAATATATACACGCCTGACCAGGGCAGGGACCTCGGGGCAGGGTACACCCAGTCACTGCACAGTTGCCACACACCACTGTCCACACAGTCACACACACATTTATATGCTGCCGCCTTTGGACACCCAGCGGATTTAGATTGATTGCCCCAGAGTCATTTTTCGTCCCGACCCAGAACGAGTCACCACCACATTGCACTGATGATGTTTACTTGGTGTGACTCCTTGACAGAGCCATTGTCTTATTCAAACTCCCTCCTGTTTTTTCACTACCATCAAATTTCCCTTTTTTTTTTTTTTTTTTTTTTTTATCTTTTGCCACACTTTCTCTTTTCTCCTGCAGCTATTCTTGGAAGGGAGCTGTGGCTGTTTTTACCTCCAAAACAAAAATCCTTGAGGTAACAATAATTAGAATACAGGTTAGTACCTCAAAGCAGTGTAGTCCTGTTGAGAGTTTAGAAGTCCATCCAAAAAAAGTGTCTCTTCTGTAGGTCCTTGGGGGGCTTTCAAAGTTCAGTGTGCTATGACAGAGACTCCAACAGATGAGCTAAAGAGACTTTTCAAAAATTATCCTCCTGCGATAAACAAACTGTCATTTAATTTTTTTTTCTAAGTTTTTTGTGTATGTTTTAATTCCAAAAACAATGTGATGTCCTGTTTTGAACCTAAATACAAAGTTTGATTTAAAATGTGTTTCTTGTGGAATAAAAAATTGTATTGCTTTTAATCGCTGCCTGAGCATCTCTATGTGGAGTCTGATTTTTTTTTTTCCTCATCAGTGTTTGTTTTTTTCCATCTATGTCTTGAGGAGTGAAACGCAAAATCTTCAATGGTTTGATCTTTTGTCTGGCATTTCTGTGTGGAAATAGCTGTACATGTGTTTTCTCCAGATAGTTGGGTTTTTTTATATAAAAAGATATGCATGTGAGATTAATAGGGGATTTTAAATTGACTTATTTTAGAGAGGTGTCCTGTAGAGTATGGACCTTGCTCTGCGACTATTATTGCTAGCATAGACTCTAGTTTCCTGCTCATTTATTAACTAACTGTGATTAACGAATTTGTTTTGGTTCACTTTCTCTAGTCACACCCAAGCATGATTACTGCCTGACCTATAGAATCGAGACAACACTTAAACCGAACCTGTCTGACAACATGACGTAGACTAAAGGATGAAAAACTAACATGCAAAGAAATTTATAAAAAGATAAGTAACAAAGTCACTGACATCTATAAGTCAGGAAAGAGTTAGAAAGTCTTTTGAAGCCTTTGGGACTCCAGCAAATCACAGCAAGAACCATTATACACAAATAGAGAAAACATGGAACAGTGGAGAACCTTCCCAGAAGGCCTCCAGTGGTGCTGAATTCAAACAAGAGTGGGCCAAAATTCCTTTACAGTGATGTAGGAAACTCATTGCTAGTTGTTGCAAACACTTGATTGGAGTTGTTGCCAAGGATGACTCAACCCCTTTTCAGGTTTAGGGGGAAATTACTTATTCACATCAGCTCAGGTTGGTCTGCATGGCAATCTTCCATTTAATAAATGAAGTCATCAGTTGAAAACTGCATTTCGAATTTATTATGGTTATATTTGTCTGATATAAAAAAAAAATTTGTTTGATCTAAAAGATTTAAATGTGTAAAAAGGCAAAAACATTTGGTAGATCCAAGCCATCCGATTCATTCTGAAATTTAGTGGGGTTTTTTTCTGATAATTTAATTAATTTATTTTGAACTATGAGCTTGTCCTGTTACTCGGTGAACTTATAACATATATTTTGAAATGTAGGGTAAAAAAGATAATTCTGCTATCAACTAATCATTCTCCCTCTGCAATTAATTTTTTACTTCTCATGAACATAGAAAATAATCCTATATCAGTTCATCTGTTTCTTTTTGTGCATTCTGCCCTGTCTTCTCAAACCCCCAGTCGGTTGCAGCAGATGGCTGCTTGTACTGAGCCAGGTTCTGTTGGAGTTTTTTTCCTGTTAAAGGGGAGTTTTTCCTCTCCACTGTCACTACATGCAAACTTGGTATGAGGGATTGCTGTAAAGTCAATGACACAATGCAATTGTCTGCTGTCTCTATGTGCTCATCTAGGAGGAGTGAATGCTGCAAGTCAATGACTCGATGCAATTGGATTGGGGTTTCCTTGGATAGAAAACTTATTAACTACTTTGAAAAATTAGCTGAGCTTAATTCGATATTTGATAACTAGGATCAATTGGAATCTATGCATGATTGAATTTAAAATACTTTTTTGTAAAGTGCCTCAAGACGACATTTGCTGTGAATTGGTCCTATATAAATAAATTGAATTGAACTGAATGTCACTACGGCAAAATAAATTGGCAACTCTTTATTTTATTTATTTTTTAAATTTTTTATGATGTCAACGATCACTCTAAGACAAATATGAATTTACCAAGTTCAAAAGTGACAGGTGAGATCTTTAAAAAATAAATCTAATATTGGAAACTGCAATCAGTGCATTGGTATAAAATATACCAAAAAGGTATATACATTTCATGTATATACCTGGTTTCATGTATTTGCCTGGTTTCAAAAGATATAAAAGGGTGACCTAAATTTATGGTTACTTCCCATAGTTTCATTAACTGACTTCACATACTCATATATATTTTGCTCACTGGCCCTTCATTATATAAATGTGAGACATTTTTACAAAATATAAATGCAACAAAAGTAACCCTTTTGGAAATGCAGCAAATTTGGTTTCTCATGTAACATATGAATATATTATGGGTCTCTATGCCATTTTGAGATACAAAGAGATATCATGTGAAGAAACAAACTTGTAAACATGTAATATATATTTATATAGTTTCACTTAATATCAAAATTTCATAATTCTGTATGATTTATTCTTCAGTTTCTGATGTCTCTGTTCTCAAAAAGAGAAAACAAGGAGAAGTCCAACTACAAATTTTTATAAGTCATGCTTTAAAGCCTTGAAAATATGTAACATAGGTTACCATAACACCCAACAGTTGTTTTTTTGTGTGTAAAATGGTTTTGTTAGTTGTTTCCTTTAAGTTAGTTGCCTGCTTTATTTTTTAAAATAAATGAAAGGTAGAATCTCATGACTTGAATGTAAAATATGTGCTCCGAGAATGTTGGCGCTAGCAGCATTTACCCTGCTTCTTTCCGGTTCAACATCAACACATCAATCAGAGATTAGAAATTAATTACTCGAATATCAGATTGACTCAGAAACAGCTCTGGTTCTGTTGTGCTGCTGCTACTGTGTGTGAGGACACGGCTAACGAAATCAAGCCTCTCCAGGAAAGAAAAAACAGGCTCAACTTCGGCAATCCTTGGCTTAATTCTCATTGAAGCCCCTAAATTGACATGTCTCCCTTATGATCTTGACATATTATTAAGATTTAATGGTGGAATTATGATCATTAAAACAACATGACTGATACAGGGGGCAGATGATGAGCTATTCATTTAACCTACTCTTCCTGTAATAATATTGAAACAGACAGTCTGCCAGTTATTAGATCATAATTAGCTGGTGCAATCTGTACGGAATCCGAGGAAATGACGCCAAGTTAGCGGCACGGAGCGGTTCACTCTCCGTTTCGACATGCAGACGTCGACAGCTCCTCTGTGCGTTCAGGCAGGCTTTTTCAGTTAATTTCATGAAAGAAACAAACTGTACAGTGCATGGGCCCACATCTGAATAGGGTGGAATATAATGAGCCAGATGGTAGTTAATGAAAATAACTGGCACTGTTGTCATTGTTGCCACCCAAACACGAGGTTTTGTTTGTGTGTTGTTGATGCTTTCAGCAGCCCACTGAAACCAGAAAACTACTTTATCTCTCGCTAATTGTTCGAATACAAGCAGTAACGCAATTTTCCAACATAGCCAACCACCACACCCTTTGCTTTCTTATTTCCATACAGTGCATGTGAGCACTCCAGTGTGTGCCAGTTTAGCAATGAAAAATCTGCACCCTCAGCTGTTTTATCCTGTTCTCAGAGAGAGAGAGAGGAGAGAAAACACACTACACTGTCGGCGTCCCTCTCTTCTAGCTCCCCCCTCCGGCATTTCTGCAGGTAGCGTTCGCCAAAGTTGCCCCATTAATAAGCAACATATTTGATTTACAATGTGAAACGTATTATCTCAGGGCCTGCAAAGAGAAGGGGAGAAAAAAACGACACAAGACGTATGGTTGGGGCAGAATTATTCAGGAGAGTGTGGGAGAGGTGTCGTGCTGCCCTGGGGCGCCCAACATGCTTTGGGTGGGTGAGAACGTGGAGCTGTGAACATGGAGCCCGCCATCTCAGACGCCCCAGGTGAGCAGAGAGCGCAAATTCTGCAGTTAGACTTCATCTTCCTCGTCACAACACAGATTGTTTATCACATTCAGGGTATCTGAGAGAAGCTCAAACAGTTGTGGTCTGAGCAAAATGTAAAAAAATGTCTAAAATCTTACAGTCATAGTGCCTGGTAGGTTTATAACAGAACATTAGTGAACAAACAGCATCATGAGGACAAAGTGATACAGCAGGCATGTGAGGGAGAAAGTTGTGGAGAAGTTTATACAGTTTTAGTAGAGTTAGGTTATACAGTAATATCTGAAACATCTTAGACCAGTGTTCACCCAAAAGAATCAGCCACAGTGTGGCAGTCCACCTGAACTGAATCAGCCAGCAAGGAGTGCATTGCTCCTACGAACAACCAAGAGCCCCATGGTGACTTGAGAGGAGCTGCAGAAATCCATGACGTAGGCGGGAGAATCTGTTGACCAGACAGCTTAGTCATTAGTCTAAAAGAAGATCATAAGCACTCCTTAGAGATAGAGTGAGAAGCTCAATCATCCGGGAGGGGCTCAGACTAGAGCCACTGCTCCTCCACACCGAGAGGACCCAGTTGAGGAGGCTTGGGCATCTGGTTAGGATGCCTCCTGGACACCTCTCTGGTGAGGTGTTCCAGGTGCGTCCTACCAGGAGGAAACCCAAAGGAATGCTGGAGGGACTGTGTTTCTTGGCTGGCAAGGAAATGCCTTCAGATTCCCCTGCAAGATATTCTCCAAGTGGATGAGGGGAGGGAAGTTTGGGTCTGTCTGGTTGGGATGATGCCCCCGCAACCCAAGTCTGGATTAAGGGGAAGTTAATGAATTGATGGATGGAGAAAATCATATGTTGTGTTTATTATTTGCTACAAGTCATGTGGAAGAAGGTGCTCTGATCAAATGAGACCAGAAATGAACTTTTTTGCTTCCATGCAAAAGGCCCAGACTAAAACTAATGCTGCACATCATCCAGAACACACTATTCCCACGATCAACCATGGTGATGGCAGCATCATGCTGTAGGAATGATTTTTTTAACCAGGGACAGGAAGCTGGTCAAAGCTGATAGGAAGATGGATGGTGCTAAATGCAGAACAATCCTGAAACAAAAGCTGCTGGAAGCTGCAAAATACTGGGGATTAGGGTGAAGGTTTACCTTCCAGAAAGGAAACGACCATAAGCATACAGCTAGAGCTATAATAGAATGGATTAAAGCATATTCACATGTTAGATAGTCCAGTCAAAGACATTTACCTTGAGGTTAAAATTAGACTGCTTTCTTAGCAGCTATTCAAAAAGACATTTGCTATCTCCTGTAAAGTAGGGGAATAACTCTTCGTTCTTGAGTCTACATTCAGTGCAAATACCAACTCAGTTTGACCTCAAATCTCTCTGAATGCAATAAATTATGAAGTATCCAGGAACATCTTTTTAAAGCAGTTTGACTGATTATTGGTGTTTGTAAATTTGATCTTCTAAATGTATTATCAAAAAGTTTGCCAAATATAAAATGAACATATTTCAGTACAACTGGAAGCAATAAAAAAGTTTAAAGTTTACACCTCACTTTGGCCAATATCCATCCATCCATCCATCCATTTGCGTGACACCACATTTAAAGCCTGCCCACTATATGTACAATAAATTAAAAAGTTTTACATTCATAACTAAAGATATTTGACATAAAAAACGTGAATGAACACTCAATAATCGAAAACGGCAAGTTAAGGCAAGAGTGATTTACTCCTTAACAACTGAAGGTGTAGTTTTCCTCTGAATTGTTTTAATTGGGATACAATAAACTGAATAAACGGCCAGAGTGAGGAGTTTATACTTTAATGCTCAAATGAATCAGAAGCTGGATTCTAACAGAGGTGATTTATGAGCATTTAGATTATTTATATTGTATCCTCTGCTGAATGGTTTATTTTTTGGGATTTTTCATTTCAGAGTCATTTATCTTAATTAACCTAATGAGGATTGACTGGGATTTGTTTCCGCTACTGATCGTTCCCCTTCACTAAATCTCTTGTATAAAACAAAGTGGCTCAATAATTGTTGTTCATGACCTAAAAGTTGTACTTTCTTCATCTGTGCCGCCTTGCTTCTGTTATCTTTTAAATCCCACAGAGCTGGCAAACTTTTCATACCAAGAGACTCAAACTTGATAACGTCTCCGTCACAAAGTTCAGGGACTATTTTTTCAGGCGTAACAGGACAATCTGTGAGCCTGCTGCTCAGCCCGTCGCTGCCCTCTGTCAGGGAGTGGTTAGCAGCGGTGACTGTGTCCTACACTGATTACCCAGCTGATGGGCCTCCGTTTGTCACTGCTCCTGCTAGCTCCAGCGCACAGCAGCAGGGTTTCTTGATTACTTAATTGCTTGTAAGAGCTCATTAAAGCTTCCTATCCATCATAAGTCGTATGGCGAGTATCAATTTCAGAGTGAGAGATGGAGGGAGAAAGAGACAGAGAGACGCTAGGAACTCTGATGAGCAATTAGTGACGTGCAATGCTTTTGAATTGTCTGTATTTTTTAGGGAGTATGTGGGATTCATCACATGGATGGATGCTGCTGCATTACCAAGTGAAAAACATGTCCTTATTCTCAAAGTTTTAATGCAAAGGGACAATAAAAAGTGGATTTTTGTTTTAGAGAAGGTGTAAAATCAAAGAAAACTTAACATATTGAGAAAGAATTAAATTAAAGAAGATTTTTTTGATCAGAATAAAAACCTTTATGTTTTAAACAGCTAAAGCACAACACCTTTCTGACTTGCTCTGTCCTTTAGGGTTCTCAGTAATGTCGATCTTCATGGGTTATGGACTTTTGCCATTGCTTTTTTTTTCCTCCCGCCATGATCCCAAAAGGGAGTCATTTATATCGATAGCTTAGAAGAGCTTTAGAAGATACTCACAATCTTACCAGGTGCAAAATTAGAATTGGATGCTGTTCGTATTAATTGGTGATCATTTGCAAAGCGGGTGGAAAAAAACGTCCTGTGCCAAGAGCAAGTCTTACAAGCCCCCAGCTGGGGTTGTCAGGGGCAGGCTTGTTGGCATTGTGGCAGCATATGTTTGGTGCCAAGAACACCATTGATTTGCATTTCTTTTATATGAATTTTACAAAGCAGAAATGCTCTTTTGTGCAGAAGTGATCCCAAAAGTGAGCGTTGCAATTAATCACAAGTGAAATTTATCGGCTGATGAAAAGCCATAATTCTACTTGCAATCTTTTTTTTTCCTAAAAAGAAAAAGTGGCAGCATCTGCAGCGCACTCGCTTTTTGATGAATGTGCCTTTAAAGCCGTGCAGTTTGGCTCCATTTAAAACTGGCTTGAAGGAAGAAAAACAGCAGCTCGATCTTTGAGATTCTGCAAATGCCATAACTCATGAAAATAGTTCTTCTGTCTCAGAAAACAAGCACTGCATAATGTCGTCAAGTGACGCAAACGTGAAAAATTGCCCGCATGATTTAAGTTAGGCGAATTTTAAATAACATTTAGAATTTGTCAGAAATTGCCCCAATAACACATAATGAAGATGCAAATACCTCTCAACATTCGAGAACCTGCTTACAACAACCACACAATCATTTCAAATATTGACTTGTACCGTTTGATTCGCCTACCGCACATCATCAGGACCTATTGGGACATCTAATTGATCCAATTAACCAATTAATTCTTTGGTAGGATTAGAGACAATCACACTTGTATGTACAGAGACGGGGTCGGCCCTGCCAAGCGATGGACAAGCTCCAGGTTTTTTGCTTCATCTCCAAGGTGGCTCCAGATGGGTTGGGGGCTTGAGACTCATCTGTGGCCAACTGGTCCAAACCTCACATTGAGACTCGCCTAGAGGATCACAGACAGGCACTCCTTAAACACAAGAAACATATTCTTGCATCTTCTTAATATTGTGTAACCCTAATTAAATGGTGCTGCGTTTATCCATTTGAATCTGTATTTACCTGCGGTCTTTATAGATATCCCATATCTGATTGTTTTTATTTGGTGCCTCTAAACTAAGAACACTGTTTCTTCAAGGTGCTCCTTTCAACAACAGCTGTTACATTTCCTTTTTTCATTTGGTCCATATGTAAACAGCAGGAGAGAGAAATTGTGAATTTTTGGTGTATTATTTTATTTTTACCAGCCAGTTCAGTGATGTCAGACCGGGACATGAGGTGTGACACTAGACAGCAAGAATAAACAACTAGGATGAACACAAAAAAATAGTTTTAGTGTGATTTGTTGGCCTAAGTAAATGCTAGGACCAACAAATCGCTAGTCTATGCTAGACATGTGTTTTTGGACAGATTCAGACTTGGATTTTAAACTTTTTTCTTCTAATTTGATGGACTGATCCTCAAACAAACAACTCCGATAGAGTGGAATACAATATAGATCATGCAAAAAGAATATTCTAGCTGCAAGAGGTTTGACCTTATATGCTTGAAGCCAGAATTAGACATTGATGATCCAAGGGGTTATTGATGAATCATGTGTAGTGATAATGATATTAAGAACTAACCCCTATAGAAGTTGTTGATTTCATTAGTTTCTACATAACTGCAAAACAATGAACACCTTATAGCCTGTGAAGTCAGCTTCTCTGCTTTGAAACAAAATAGGCATATTTGTATATTGAGCAACCTGCACAGTTAAATAATGATTTATAATGAAATAGCAAAACAACTTGAAAACCTGTGAGCGGTGAGTTCGACTGATGTTAAAGCAAAGTCTGAGCAATATGTTAAAGCTCAAAGAATATTACCTGAACCATTGATTTGTTGTTTTTTTTTTCCAAGTATCTGCTTTATGGAAAATGATCCATAGACTAATGTTGTACAGTTATTACCATCCATTTACTAAACAGGACTTAAACAAAGATGAGTTTTGAAGATAATCTCAACTCAGAATGGGACTTGATTAAATTCATCCAAAAATAATTTGATTTATTTATTTAAAAAACACTACAATTACTATCAATGCTCCAATAAAATATGAAATATTAGCATGAACTAAATGTCAAAGGTAGAATGATATTACAACTGTTCAGGCCCAAAATCTGGGTATAGCTATGGACTCAGACCTGAACCTTTAGAGACACATAAAGACAATTACAAAGTTGGCCTTCCATCACCTGAGTAGCAACCAGCTGGATTTTAAGACACTCATACATGCATTTATCTTTAACTGAATTGATTATTTCAACAATGTCTTCATAGATCTGCTTAAAAAGTCAATCAGACAGCTGCAGCTGATCCAGAAATCTGCTGCTCGCATTCTCACTAAAACCAGGAAGATAGAGCACATCACCCCAGTTCTAAAGTCCTTCCACTGGCTCTGTGTATTTCAGAGAATAGACTTTAAAATAATTTTGTTAGTTTATAAATCACTGAACAGCTTAGCACCAAAATATATTATAGATCTGTTGTCATTGTATCAACCTTCCAGACCACTCAGGTGTTCTAGTTCAAGTCTGCTCTGCATCCTCAGAATTAGAGCCAAACATGGAGAAGCAGCATTCAGCTTCTATGCTCCTCTAATCTGGAACAAACTTCCAGAAAACTGCAAAACTGCTGAAACACTGAGTTCCTTTAAATCAAGGCTAAAAACCCACCTGTTTAGAGTTGCCTTTGATTATTGACTGGGACATCATTAATTGTAGTCTGTATCCTAACTTTTCATTATTTTCCTTTATTATGTCACTGCGAGGTACTTGCCTTGCCTTATAAACACATTTAACTTTAATATTATTAATTCGCATTTTTATTTGTGGTTATCTTGGATTTGATGCACAGATAAACAAAATGTTTGCATTGTGTGTGTATCTGTTTGTTCATCAATCCGATAGAAAATGTAAGCAGTGATTAAAGATCTAAACAAATCCATCCATCCAATATCCATCATCCATCCATTCATCCATCCATCCATTGTCTGAGTTAAAGAATCATCCAGCCCTGTTTACTTACTGACAATTTTCTATCGACATTTAACCTCAGCATGTTTTTACACTGTAGGAGGAAATTGGGGCACCCTCAGAACACCCACTTGTCCATGGAAAAGAAAGGACCCAGCTGATGGGTCTATGTAATTCTTATTAATAGCACTACATTAAAGCAGCTCTAAGTACTGTGACAAAACTCTTGGTACAAACTTCACTTGTTTATATGTCTGCATCATGTACTCCAAGAGATCCCCAGTGATCAAGAAGGGAAGAACGGAGTTCCACAGAGGGCTGTGTGGATAAAACTGTGTCCGTCCTCCCCACTTGAATGACTCACTGAAAGCCTTGAGTTATAGTCCTGCAATTAGCTAAGTATCCACAAAGGCTCTCCTGTCCCTGTCGACTTTAATGCTCATCCCTGTACATACGATGCAACAATAAAAAACAGCAACAAGACAAACCAACAGGGGGAAAAGAAAGATCAACGCATCAAAAAACAAACTTTAAGCAATGACCCCACTTCTCATTTGTAACTTTTTTCCCCCTTACCCCTTGCATCTTTTCTTCTGTCACAAGTATAAAGGGTAACAGCAATCCATTCCTTTTTTCCTCTTCCAAGGATAATGATTTACAAAATGCCTCTCATCAAAGAATTCATTAACAACGAGCGTTAATTAAAAAATAAATGAGTAAACATCAATATCAAATCTCAGCACTGTGGAAGGGAATGCATTATGCAGAGTAATGATGTTTGAAAGGGGCTTTAGCACCTCTGTGGGACTCTTTTAAACCCCTTACCTCTTAGGCAGTTGCTTATTTTGCAACCCTTTGTTGTTTAACAACAAAGAGAATGGGCCCTCATAATGTTATATTAATCAGCGGATTAATATTTCAATTTGATTTGCTTTATAGTTGAGGTGCTGTTGGCATTTCCATTTTCCCTCCATATGTGCAGTGATGTTAAGTGGTATCATTACCATTTTCTACCTGGGGGTTCTGGGAGATAACAGGCACCAGTGATAGCTCTATTCTGAGGGGGGAGAGGGAGGTTTTTAGGTGGGGGGGCACTCATGCATTTTTTAAAGGTCCTTGTTTGGTGTGCCTTCACATCCATTATTCTCAAATGTTTCAGGCAAACAGCTGAGTCACAGCCTTTCTGTCCACCACAGAAATACCCCGATGATCTAAAGTAGGCTCGGTAGTTAAAAAAGGAGTCTCCACAACTGATTTATTTACATTCTGTTTAGCAGCCTTTAACCAGCTCATGAAGTCAAATTGTGGGTATAAAATTAAAATAACTGAGAACAGGTAGACTTGATAACTTGTAATCATCTTTAATCCATTGATATTCAGTCAAAAAATACTAAGAGCTAGGAAGCAATGGTCCAATTTACACAATCTGATCCACATAAAAACCATCAATCATTGGCACTAACTCTAGTGCACTAATCATAAACATTACTTCAGCTAAAGCACAATACATGGTAAATAATTACCAGAAATTAATGCTAAAGCTCTATTATCAACCATATTGATACCAATCATTTATCAGTAACACAGCACGCGTTATATCGCCATCAACAGGGTCAAATTGTACAGATGTACAGTTGTACTTCAGAAAGTGATTCTTTGGAACCGACCTTTCACTCATGATTTCTGTTTTATAGCTGAGTATTGCTAACTCTAGTTGTTGTTTACTATAGAACTACAGCCTGTAGTTTTACAGCGATGGATTCTGGGCACAGAATAAACATAATTTGCTGCACTGAGACAAAATGGAACTGCTGTGTAAACAGTCTTTACCCAACGTCTAACTACTTGAAGAATTCTTAAAAGTCAATAACCAAAACTTAAATTCAGATGTCAAACTATATTCAATTGAAAGTTTACAAAACAGCCAAGTAAATTGGTGCTTTAGAATTTATCTGGAAAAATTAATTTAGGGGAAGCTAAGTGCACTAAATGTTTTCAAAGTTAGTAAAAACAAAAATTCTGAATGGAAAATTAGTGCCGCTACTGGCGCATTAGCAGAAGTGTGCCCATCACTGCCATCAATGAGTACATTCTTGATTTGATCTGCAAGGAGCTGGCACTGCAGGAAATAAGTGGTAGCGGTACAGGCAGTTGCTGGAGTTTCCAACAGCTTTCCAAAGTGAGGCTCCCAACCACTGTTCATAAATGCTACAAATCTTGTCCAGCAGAATAGACAGGAGATGCAGATTTTCATTCACCCCCAAAAAATCTTGAAATGGATCATATTTGATACAACACAAAGTATTTTTCTTTTTTTAACCATGTAATATACATTCCTTTTAACTTCATACAAAAGAGGATCAAAAACATCTAATGACTTTTATTTTGAAGAAGACTTGAGTCAGTCCATTTATTCAACTTGCTAAAGCACTGTGAGGATCATGTTCTTTGATTTCTCCAGCGCTTTCAACACCATTCAGCCAAGACTTATAAGGAACAAGCTGGAGCTGTCAGAAGTGGACCACCACATGTCCCAGTGGATACTGAACTACCTCACTGGCCGCCAACAGTATATGAGGACACAGGGCTGTGTCTCCGACAGTCTGGTCTGCAGTATGGGGGTCCCTAAGGGAATTGTGCTGGCGCCGTTTCTCTTCACCCTCTGCACTGCAGACTTCTCCATCAACTTCCCACTCTGCCATCTGCAAAAGTTCTCTGATGACTCTGCCATAGTCGGCCTCATCACAGGTGAGGACGAAACAGAGTACTGACAGTGGACTCAGGACTTTGTGGACTGGTGCCAGCAGAACCACCTCCTGATCAATGCTGCTAAAACCAAGGAACTGGTGGTGGATTTCTGCAGGCACAGGACCACCTCACTGACACCGGAGAACATCCAGGGAGAGGACATTGAGATTGTGGACTCTTATAAGTACCTGGGTGTTCACCTGAACAATAAGCTGTACTGGACTCATAACACTGATGCACTTTACAGGAAGGGTCAGAGCAGACTCTACGTGCTGAGGAGGCTGAGGTCTTTTGGAGCACAGGGGGCGCTCTTGAAGACCTTCTTTGACTCTGTAGTGGCATCAGCCATCTTCTATGGGACTATATGATGGAGCAGCAGCTTATCTATACAGCTGAGAGGAAGCAGTTAGATAAGCTCATCAGGAAGGCCAGCTCTGTGCTAGGATGCCCTCTTGACCCAGTGCAGGTGGTAGGAGACTCTGGTTAAAATAACATCACTGATGGACAAAGTCTCCCACCCCATGACTGAAGCTGTTGCTAAGCTGGAGAGCTCCTTCAGTGACAGACTGCTGCATCCCAGGTGCACTAAGGAGCGTTATAGGAGATCCTTCCTCGCAGCAGCTGTGAGACTCTATAACCATCATTGCTTTCAACAAAATCAATGTTTTATATCCATGGTAGTATCTATACAACATTACAATTTTTCTATTGTCACTAACTGTAAATAGCTTGTATTTTCAATGCTCAGAGACATGCATATCTTGTACATTTTTAATTAACCAACTCAATTGCTCATTCCTCTGGACTGGAGTATTTTTTACAACTACATAGTATTTATGTTGAAATTTTGCCTTACTGTTCAGTATTTTATATTCTTTATTCTGTTTTTATATATATTTCATATTCTTTGTGTGAGTCTGTTTTTCTGTTATTGCCTGTCACTTCCACTTTGCTGCTGTTGCACAGAGATGTCCCCATCGTGGGACAATAAAGGATATTTCTATTCTTCTGTTATATTCTAAATACACATAGTGGTTTAAAAGAGACTGAACCATATTCAGTTCTTGTTGCTGATTGTGGACTAAAGCTTTTTTCTAGACCATTGGTCTGCAACCTTTGCTACTCAAAGAGCCATTTTTGCCCTCAGTCCAGCAAAATAATACTTGTTTAGAGTTGCAAATGTTACATTATCTTCTAAAAAACACGTCTTTTTAAATGCAACTTTTTTAATTTTTAATGCATGAATGAATATCTACTATAGAAAAATCTGAAGGACCTTATGAAAAAAATCATAGATATAACAGGTTTGGTCCTGGAGTGTGTGGTGCACAGCCACAGGCCAAAGACAACACACCAAACATAAACAGATTTCATTCATGAACATTCAGATGTCAGACAGGAAATCTCATAAACCTCTCAAGATAAAACGTGAGCTCAGAGAAAACAAACACGGGCAATGAGGAAGAAGCAATGGCAATAGTTTGTGGACTATTTTTAACAGAGAAAAAAACAATACAAAAAGACATCTCTGACATCCACTGGACTTTCACGTGCACCATGGCAGATGTATGTCTTCTGTATTTTGGAATCCCCTCTATGTTTCCGTTACCTCACTTTCTGATTGGCTACATGTCACATTAAACAAGCCATCACGATAATCGGAGCATCTTTAAGATTGTCAGAAGGGAAGATCGAGTCAAAAATTGGCATAATTATTTTCTCAGACATCTTATCCAGTAGTTGTGTAGATTTTGGAAACAGAATTTTTGTCACAAATTGTCATTAACCACCGTGTTGAAATACAGGCAAACCTGAGCTTGAGACTTTATCTCTACTTTCTTTTTATGTGACCATTGTGGTATCCATTTCTGCCCAAATTCGTGTTCTTTACGTAGCGATTTAACAATGTAGATTGCCTTAGAAGATAAAGTTAATAAGTACAGTTAATAGAATGGTATAAAAATAAAAAATATTGACCTCCCTCCAAAAATTTAACTTCATTATTTATTAGCCAACTACAAAAGAAACCCTTTGCAGCTAAATATAACCTGTCAACTTTATCATACCTTTCTAACCAGTGAGTCTTGAGCTCATCACATCTAATCATCAGTACACTTCAGTCTTAAGGAAAACAGATAAGCAATTAAGACATAGATTATTTGTCATAAACATCATTGACTACCATGCAAATGCAACATAATTGCCCAACAGACCTTGAGTGACAAGTCATTAGATGATTGTTCACAACGCCTGATTGCAATAAGACAGGCGTGTCTTACTCAATACATAAATGAAGTTAAGTGTTGATGACTTTATAATTCCTACTCAACACATGAAAAGTAACTTTATGAAGAGCAGTTCTGCTGCAGCAAAAATACTGTTTTTTGTTGTTTCATTTAAAGCTGTGAAGAGCAGACTTGATAAAGAAAAAGATGTGGGACAATATAGGAAGTGTAGATTGGGCATCACAACAAACAGATCTACTGATGTTAGGAGGTCAGAGTCAGAGTTTGTTGAAAAAGAAGATAAAAAATACGAAGAAAAGAAGTTTTGGCCTCCTCCAAACTAGTGTGTCTACCTATTGTTGAGAAAAGAAGGGCACTAAAGACTTGTCCTTCTCTTGCTGATGAACTGTTTAGTTTCTTCACAGATGGTGCTGGTTCCAGTTAAACCAGCAGACAACATTAGGCCAGCCATGATGTGTCACATAAGCATAAGAATTTGTTTTTCTAATCTCTAAACCAAATCAGGTGTTTTTGGACGTCCATTTGAGCAGATACTTGAAATCAATTGTGTCCCTGAATAAATTTTTTAAATAACAAATCATGAATTACAAAGCTCTAAAATACCCTCTGAAAATCATATATACTTTCTGTGTATTACTGTCCCACCAGTCAAGCCCATTATCAGAGACATTTCTACATTTTGACTAACATCCTGAGGTATAAATCGCTTATGAAACTGTCCAGTTTTCTGTCCACCCTAACATCTGTATCAAGGAGTTTTGGAGAAACAAAGAAGGAAAACAGTAGCCTACTGCTGGTACTGTGGTATTGTTTTGTTAAACTGTTTGCACCTCTTAGGTCCTCCCCTTTTGTAAACTTGCCCTGCGGGAGAGGTGGGTGCTGGTCATTTTTTGTCAAACATCCAGTTTATTCATAGATTTATTAACTGCATTTTTGTTACCATCACCATGTATTCATCCCATAATGTGAATATTTAAGTGAATTTATGCCTGTAAAGTAAAACTTTAGTTTTATTATATTCTTTTGCTTTGTGTAGGACTTGGCGCGAGCAGCCGATAATGTAATTGTTTTTCAGTTTACTGTTCTCATCAGACTAAACGGAGAAGCCATCCAACTCCAAAGACAAACTGTGTCACGGACAAAGCCTTCATTTCTAATCAGCACAACACAGAAAAGATCCAGTTACACCCATTATTAACAAGTGAAATCTTTTACGAAAATTGTCAGTATTCCCAAAAGTGAACATTGCATTGGTGAGAAAACCTGCAAACACTTCCTCCTTTGGACAGATGAGACCAAAAGTAGAAATGATTGACCAATATGCAGGGCTCCACTTTTGGAGATAACAAAACACAGCCAATCAGCACGAAGACTGCCTACCTACGATCAAGCACAGTGGTGAAGGGGTGATGATTTGGGTTTTTTTGAAACCACTAGACCTGAAAATCTTGCAGTTACTAAACTCCTCTGTATACCAAAATATTCCAGACTGAAATGTGAGGACATTTGTCCTGAAGCTTGGTCCAAAAACAAGACAATAAACAAAGACATAAAAATGACAATGATCCCAAACACATCACCAAATGCTGCTAAATGCAACAAAATGCACAAAATAAGGAATCAAGGTGTTGCAGTGGTCTAGTCAAAGTCTAGTTAGCTAGTTCAGAAAGAAAATGTGAATGAAGTTAGTTCATTTTGTCTTGTAAGCTCAATATTTGCATTTTTTTTTACTTTGGATGCTGCTACTGTAGAAACACATACACCAAGGCAGAGCATCTTTTCTAAAAAGATTTGTTGATTGAATTCCTGTATCCAGTTGCATGCTCTTGTTTTTAGAACATATGACTAATCTCATAGATCAGTTTAAAAATTGTATCCCTTTCCTATATAGGACTTTCATTGTAAGATCATATCTTCATTTTATTAAAGTCTGCTGTGATTAAACAGATTTTTTCCGGTGGATTTCCATTAAAAAACAATAAATGGTTACTGTGCAAACCACCTGGAGTTGTCACACGTGCATCTCTTGTTCCAGATGATTTAGACTCTTCAGAGACGCAATCATTTGCATGCGAGTAGCTCTAAAACATGCACTGGTGGACTTTTAAAAACAAAGCACAATTAGCAGTTAACTTAGAGGAAAATCTCCTCCATGGTATTGACTTCAGGTGGAGGGCTGAGTATGTTCACAATATAATAGACTAGTTTGTGTTTAAGCATCATTTTTCACTCTGTTAATTAGTTCACTTGCCAAGTTTTTCATTAATTATTCCTGTTTTTTTAAGGAATTTTTGTATTAAAAGATCAATATTTTTCTAATTGTCACAGTGACCTCAGTTTCTACATCTGTGGCAATGTGGACGTGTGTGTTCCTGCACACATGAATGCCTGGTAATGTGTTTATGTGAATGAGCACGTGCACCGCTGCCCTTCATAATCAGAGGTCTTAAAGAGCCCCCACTCTGCCGGTGAATTGCTCACAGCTGTGGGCCCCTTGTCGCGCTGGCAGCCGTGGCTCTGTCATCGAGCGTCCGCCTATCTGACCTGCTAATTTGGAGCATATGTAAGTGCTCTTAAAGTGGCGGGCCTTTTGACATGCCACAAACAGCAGCTGTGGCAGCTGCCCCGAAGGAAAGCTTTATTTAATTCAATTACATCTTTTGGAGATATGTAAACGAGGAGCTTCGGGGCTGGGAAAGGCGGAGTAGGAGGAGGGAAAGGTTGGTGAGAGGGAGGGGAGAAGATGACAGGGGGGGTGGTCCTTTCTCCCCTCACCACCCAGCCTAAATTCATAACACCGATCTTGCTTTCCCGTCTTTTGCTCCCAGAACACCTTCCACCCCAGTTTGATCATCAGCAGCCTCCGACTTGAAACCCTAAAATGTCAAGGCCCAGGTGGCTCAATAGGCAAATGATTGGATCCTAAACACCTACATAGCCCCCACCACCCCTGTACCTCTTACTGTCTCTCCAGCATGTGTGTGTGTGTGTGTGTGTGTGTGTGTGTGTGTGTGGAGGGTGGGGTAGGGGGGGTTTGAGGGGATAATCAGGGTCAGAATCCTCTGCCACACTGATCAGTACGTCTCAACCCCCGGGCAGCCCTGCAATTAATGTGCTGCTGAAAAGGAGCGAAAATATTCACCATCTGGCAATTAGAGGCTCATAGGCTCCTCGTTTCTGCCTCTTATTTGCCTTGTTGGGCTCAAAATGCAATTGTGATCTTATTCTTTCTCCACCCTCAGCACCTCACACTGGCCCAAGGCCCATTTTGCCACTCCAAGGGTCTTATATAGGAATGAAGGAGCACAGGATCGCAATCCAGGGCAATTCAGAAACCCCTCTCATTCCTTAAATGGAGCCGTAATAACGGCTCTTCTTGTTATTTACTCCCCCACGCCTCCCTCCACCTTCTCCTCTCTATCAGTGCTAAGGATTCATCCCATCGCTTGCTCTTTCCAACCCCAGCTGCTGCGGCTGGCCTGAAAAGGGCCTTTAGAGAGAGACTGGTGTCATCATGATCAAATTAACTCTTTCTCTCATGATGGGAGCAAAGGTTGTCAATGGTACTGTCGTCTGTCGGCAGTTTTTTTTTTTTAAAACACTTCAATGATGTTATGATTAGTCATTTTGCTGCCAACAATAGCCGCCAAATGCATGTGAATGCCCTTTGGCGTCGAAGGATCGTAAAGCTGTTGAAAGACAGATTCTGAGAGATGTCTGACATCTTTCCAGGGTTTTTTTCTTTTCCTCCCTACCTTTCTGCTCCACACAGTCATTGTGAAATTCAAATCTAGGGATGACAAACAAGCATGATTACATATGCCATTGATCTGACTAGTTTTGAGTTGCAAATGTACAACCTCGACATTTGGCTGGAGTAACTCAAGGTCTCTGGGACAATAGAGAGGCAAATTTGAGGAAGTGGGAGTTCGCAGATTCCTTCGCAGACAGAGACCTTGTGGATGTCCTCTAAATAAAATGCAAGGTTTTAACATATCACGATACAAGTAGTTTTTTGTTTGACTTTGTCTCTAATATTGCTCCTGGCAGATTTTGGCCCAGTCTTTCTTTCAAAATTGTTTCTGTTCAGTGAGGTTTTGAAGACAGTTTCTGCGCAGGTTCTAAACTTTGGCTAGGTCCTTGAAACTTTGGTTCTTCTCTTTTTCAGCTATTCTGTTGTAGATTTGCTGCTGTGTTTTGGTTCGTTGTCCAGTTGGCAACCCAGTTTGGACCAAGCTTCAACTGTGACACAGATGTCCTCACATTTGATTCTAGAAACTTTGGTATACAGAGGAATTCCTCATCTTTTCATTGAACTAAAGGTGTCCAGATTCTCTGGCTGTCAAACAAGTACACATCATCACCAGAGGGTTGCTATAGGGAGTCTGTGCCGATGCAATGTTTGGTTTTCTCCAAATATCTCTACTTTTGTCTTATCTGTCCAAAGAACAGTGTTCCAGAAGTCTTACATTCCTTCAGATGAGTCTTTGGAGACCTAAAATTTTCTGCCATACCATTTTTAAAAAGAAGAGGCTTTATCATTCACCCTTTCCAAACAAGCCATTCATGTTCAGTCTTTTTCTAATTGTTGTTTCATAAATCAAGGCCTGTAGAGTAGATTATGGAGCTCTTGGGTTTTTTGCAATTTATGAGCATTCCACAAATGACCTAGGGGTGAATTTTCTGGGATGTCCACTTCCAGGAAGATTAACATGTGTCTTAAATGTTTTCCACTTGCGAACAATCCTTCTCATTGTAGAATGATAGACTTCAAACTGTTTGGAAATGAGTTCATAACTCTTCCAAGATTAATGGGTAGCAACAATTACTTATCCAAGCTGATTGCTGATGTCTGCACATCAGAGCTGCACAAATAGTAGCACAATGTCAGAGTGTGCAATATCATAGTCACAAATGACAGCTTGGATGCAATAGGACACTGTATTTAAAGTGTCATGTGTTCATGCTCTACATATTGATAGCATATTTTGCTATTTGGATAGACTGTAAATGCTCTTTATACAAACACCTCATATATGCTTTTAATGGCTGTAAGATACTAAAGTATTTGTCAGAAAAAAATATGGGTTTATCACAATCTTTTGCAGTATGATCACAATTCTATATTTTTCTAGTACCGTCCAGACCTACTTTACACATTGGCATTGTGTTAATCCGCATCAGAAAATGGCCAAAACACCTGCTTTTGTTGAGGTGTCCACACTTGGTGATTGCCTTTGAACAGCAACACATAGATGCTACTTTTTCTTCTATGGAAGAAGCAACAATAAAAAAATTTTCACATGCAGTTCCTTTATTTTTTTTTTTATATTTGAAAAATAATGAAGAATCTGTTGTACATTTCCGGAAATTTCTTTCAATCATTTTACTCTTTCACCAGATCCTGTAAGGTCATCGCCTGCTTTCTCAACACTAACCTCTGCATTGCCTCCCCTTGATCGGCTGACCCCGATCTTTCTCATCTTTAATTGCCACCATCCCTACAGCAAGCTGCCGCCATCATGCTTTCCTGTAAAGCAATAATTACACACTCTGAATTATTAACAGTCATTATCAAAGCTTTGTGCTTAACTTGTTTTGTTGTAGTGTTAGGTTCCTGTGATCTCGGGTAGTCATTACTTATTAACAAACTGATGCTTTTCCCCGAGTCGCCGCCTGTCGATGATGTGTGGCTTTAATGACGCACTCATCCTGTTTGCCCCTGTCTCTATTTGCAACTAAACGCCAAAAAAAATAATATTGGGGTTGCACTTAGGGGGATAAAATGCACTGCAAAAATTACTATTTATTGGCCTTAGATTAAATCATTATCATAAGGGGGAATTAATTAAACCAGTATTTTTCTGCAGTGTTTACATAACCAAGAAGTGGGGTTTTTTTTCAGTTATGGGTGAGAATAGTTGCGTTTAGTCATGGATGTGTCCACTTACACCCAACAAGAACTACAACAACTAGCCTGATAGATCTGTCAGGTGTTCCTGTATGATGGCAAGTTTGAGACCAAAAATGTATAATTCATTAATTAATTGATTTCACAACCATTTTGTAAAAGCTTACTCTAGAATTAGCTTAAAAAAATAATTTTGGCAAAATCTAAAATTGTGTATTGAGAACAATAAACAGTAAAATAAGATTTATATGTATTTTATCTTGATTGCTCTTACTGGTCACCAACTACACGTTGACATATACAGTACTGTTGAAAAGTTTGGAACCGCTTTTGCTTTTCTTCCAAACAACCAGATGGTCTTGTAATCCTTCAAGTTGGTGCTGATCAGTTCTTTTGCAGCCATTTTGCTGGTGTGTAAAAGTTTTCCATTGACCTTGGCTGCTTTTTTACTTTTTCAGTCCACCAGTAGAGAAAGTGGACAGGTGGAGGAAAACAGAAAAATATCTGAATCTTTTAAAAAATATGTTCATTTGATAAAGAGTACAGTGAACGCCACCTAGTCAAGGTCCAGTATTCACAGTTTTTTCTGTGGAACATAATTCCACAGAATTATGTTCCACGTTATTTGCGGAAATTTTGCCTATTCATGGATTTTTTAGTAGAGTGTATCGAAAATATTCAAAAGAAATTCAGCTTGTGAAGCTGAAATAACAAGGCGCAATACCACTTGATACACTATTGGCCAGCATTTGCAAAGCAGCCAATCCAGAACCACCAGTCTTTAATCTTGGCGCCAGTTGGCTATAGCTTGAAGAGCAAAGATAAGGAAGACTGCAAATGTTAGCTTCTGCAGAAGGGCTTAGATGGTTTCCACTGTGTGTATTAATGCATATTATGGTATTAGGTGTTTGAACTATTAAAATAACCAGTTGTAAGCATTTTTAGAGGTGGTTTCAGGGTGGCTGTGGGCCATAACCCTCATGAATACCAGGGATCCACTGTACCTGAAAGTCATATAGATAAAGAGCAGGAAAAAGTCCAGTAAAGACCTAAAACAAAACTTCAGAGATCAATCCTCCTTCAGATGTACTTCTACTTTATGCCAAATTCAGTTCATTGTGTTGTAACATTGAAAATGTAAACAGCTGATAGCACCAGAATAAAAAACAGATATTTTTACACCACACTTTGGAGTTATTTGGGAATCACCTTACTGGAGCTAAAATCCTTTTTTTTATCTTTCAAACTGTTATCTTTGGTTATTTTCACATGCTGATGCAAACAGAAAGCCTAATCATCCTGTTTAAAATGAGTTGAATGTGTGAGCATTTTTCTGTTTGAATGGTTCGCTGGACTCCTTAAAAACAGCAAAATACCTAAACAAAACTTTGAAAAGCTGTTACAAGCCTAAATAAATAATCAAGACAGCTTCAAAAGATTGACTGAAGTTTCTGGGTCAACTTACCCTTTGTACTACCAATTCATGCATAGAGAAGATCTTACAGAGAAGATCTTATAAAGAAGATTTAGAGGAAGCGGTTAAGTAAGCTCAGCAGAAAGGCCAGCTCTGTCCTAGGATGCCCCCTCGACCCAGTGCAGGTGGTGGCAGACAGACGAACTCTGGCTGAAATAACATGACTGATGAACAATGTCTCCCACCCCATGCATGAGGCTGTTACTGAATTGGAGAGCTCCTTCGGTAACAGACTGCTGCATCCTAGGTGCACAAAAGAGCATTAAAGGAGATTCTTCCACCCAGCAGTTATTTGCACAGTTTAACTAATTTTAAATCGCATTTCTGCTGGTAATTTTTATTATATTGTATTGTATTGCATTGTATTGTGTTGTATTGTATTGTATTGTATTGTATAAACATCTGTGACTGGGAAAATGGTTAGTCAACAGTTCAGTTGAGAACTCACTGACAGTCACTGTGTTATCAGTACAACATGAATAAAACTTAACTATACACAACAATGGTGGTGTATGAAAAAATGCTCTTTCAGTTGCTGTTAGTTTTTTCTAAAAAAATATGTATTCATAAGCTGTAACTTTAATATGAATAAATATAAACCTTTCTTTTTACAAACCTGTTATTCAGATGCTCGTATTCATTTCACAACATTAGAAATAGAAAAACAGTGAGCTGTTTTTTTAAAGCTTCCTCTAAATATAGATTTTCAGATGAATGTTTCCACTCATGTAGTCCAGAAATATCTCCAGTGACCTTCAAAAACAGCCACCTCACTCTAAACTTCACCCTATTCAAATGGGGTTAGGGTATGGAAATAGTAAGACAAATATTGAGGGCAGAAACCGTGTCAGACAACTGTGACCACCACGCCCTTTTCTAACCCCTCCCTGTACCAGAGAAACCTCCCCCGAGACGAGCAAAAAGGGAGAAAGAAAACCAGCAGATATCGCACAACAAGATATCGTGTCTGAGAAGCAGGCTGTGGCTGTGCATGAGGAGCTTTAATATGCACTTAAACAAATCGCTAAAGGGTTGACCACACAAGCTGAAGAGACCTCAGCACATCAACCCGGGACACTTTTTTGCACATGCAAATTTGGCGTTTGTGTGACTGGAGCCAGACACAGAGACAGGGCCAGACTGAGTGTTCACCTGCAAGACCTCCACCCGACCAAAACCCCAACATGAACATACTTTGTTCTCCTTTTATCCAGCTTTCCGCTCTGTTATTACTCAATTGCTGGTGGCTTTGTGCTTTCATAGTTCACCTGCTCTGTGTGACAGCACAATACTGGGTATATGTTTGTCAAGTTTGGATCATTAAAGAAAAGTAAAAGTACATAACGATATTACAAAATTAACTATGTTCTAGAAATGCTGATTATTAGGGGTGTAACAACAAACCAAGATAATGAGAGGAGACAATACTGATGATGATGGTAATGATATTGGGTTCACAGCAATATTTTATGGGTGAACTGGGAATCTTTTTTTTTTTTTTTTTTTTTTTTTTTTTTTTTTACAAATAAAGATTTGATTGATTATAAAGTATGTTTTAAAGAATCTGTAATAAATTTCAATCCAAGTTTAACCAATCTATTTTGTCCTCTTTATTAGGTACACCTTACTTGGACTCGCTATCAGATTCGTCAGGCTCTCATTCGTAATAGCAATATCAAGTTTCACTATGTTCCAAAAGTTTTCTA
Organism: Anableps anableps; assembly: GCA_014839685.1. Taxonomy (NCBI): domain Eukaryota; kingdom Metazoa; phylum Chordata; class Actinopteri; order Cyprinodontiformes; family Anablepidae; genus Anableps; species Anableps anableps. The sequence goes on from CM026072.1 coordinate 6,791,782, forward strand.
TCAGATTGAAATCTGGTCACCAAAGGAACATTGGAGAACAGTGAACTTATTGTCATGGTCAGGAAACCACAGAATATTCTGATTCTGGTAGAAGCCATCAGAAGATGGATATAGTGTGGTCTTAAAGGGGTAAAAATTGTCAGTAACAATAGTCAGGCAGGCCGTGGGGTTGAAATAATGCTCCGTTGTTCATAAGGGGCTCAAAGTGTGCCAAAAAATATTCCTCACACCATTATACCACCACCACCTGTCTGAGCTGATGCTATAAGGCAGAATGGACTCAGCCCTTCATGTTGTTTACACCAAATTCTGATCCTATCATCTGACTGTTGTAGCGGAAACTGAAACTCATCAGACCAGAAATCCTTTCCCAATCTGTTAGTGTCAAACTTTGCTAAGCAAGTATGAATTGTAGCTTCAGATTAATGTGTTTAGCTGACAGAAGGGACAACCAGTGAGTCGTCTGTTTCAAGGCTCCATGTCTTATGCTTTCGTAGAAGATATTCCCCATACCTTTCTTTTATTATGTGTTTATTTGAGTTGTTGCCTTTCTTTCATCTCGAACCAGCCTGCCCCAGTCTCCTCTGACCTTTGCCATCTGCAAGACTATTTCATCCACATAGCTGCTGCATACATATGAATCTAACACAGGAAGACCCACATTGCATTTCTGCCTTGTGGTCACGTAAAAAGATACACAGTTTTAAGTAAAAAAGTTCAATCATCATTTCATTGCTACATTTCCAGTGAAAGATATCAAAAAGAACATATAACTTTGTCTAAACAGTAAGAATTTACATTTATAAACAATTTTTTTTTCATTACCTGAAAGGTTTTTTGGGATGCAATGTTTCATCCTAACTGCAGGAAAAGTAATTCTGAAATGAGCTCTAGTTATTATAGGGATGGTATGACATTAAGCTTAAATTTCACTTTATTCACAGTACTAGGACTTTAGCTACCTTACCACATAATCATAAAGCTATTATTATTTTTTTAGCATTGGCATAAACTTTTTTAAATTCACCCTTCAGATAAACTTGTACATTTTTAGCCTACTCCTGCAATGAAGGTCTGATCAAACCTTTGATTAATGGAGAGGTTAGTTTGCTTGAAGTTGCCCTGATCAGAAGAATTGTGGGTAATAAATGTTCAATATTGAGTGATACATTTTCTATATATACCATTGTCTACCCAATGTTGGCCTTCCCAACAGAAATAAAGCAGGTATTTGTAATAAAATAATGAAGTTTAAAGACCAAAGGTTATTTAGTATCGCCACCTTCATCTGATTTTGAAGTCCTTTTATAGCAAACCTCCTCCTCCCTCTACATTCTCACCCCGTCCCTTCCCATTTCCGTTTGGTCAATGTCTTTTTTAGTCTCTGGACCTTCCTCTTCCCATTCTTCAGCCACGGTAACAGATCTACTCTGCTCCCCCTTCTTCTCTCCATCCCTGCATCGAACAAATGGGTAATAAGCACCACTTTGTACATGGCTCCTTTCTCAGATCCAGAGTGAAGAGTCTGATTAAATAATCATTGGAGGAGTGGTGTGCGTGCGGCTTCCCCCCTCCCCGCTCCTCACCTTGGGGACATATTGTCCCCTGTCACTGAAACCTCGGGGACAGAAGGCTCCGCCATGGGGAGGCGCAGTGGGAGTGCGGGGAGCTGATGAAATGAAGATCGGGTAATGAAGGCATGGCCCATGGCTTCCGCGGCTCCGCCATATGTTTCACCAAATGCAAATTGCCCCCTATTCAAACAACTTTTTCATCTTGATATATGCAAATGTGTTTATAAATACTGCCTTATAAATATAGCATTACAGTTTGTACAGAGGCAGCTCTGAGTTGTTTTCTGCAGCATGCTGCTATTGCGATGTATGGCAGCGGCGCAGTAAGACAAGCTTTAATGAACATGCTCGGACCTGGCAGCGGCTAATGGAGTCCTGGGGGACGAAATGTAAGGTGGTCACACTGGGAGAGTCGCTGCTAACCAATAAAAATGGGCCTCAGCTAACACCTCGTCCAATTGAAAATAACCAAGCAATCACAGGGGCCAATGAAGAACTAGAAGGGACATATTGGACAAATCAGAACTGGCCACACGTTGTAACTTTTGACATTTCTGTAATGAGCTCTGTTATTTTTCATTTCATAATCTGAGACATTCAGACATGAATCTGAAGCTCAGTGTAGGATTTTACCCAAAAGAAAATCTATAATCTATAAAAATAAATGCAATAACAAACAAAAAGTTTACAGTGTTTACATGAGTTCAGGCAGGCAGCTCCTGTGGGGTAACGTCAGCTAAACGCTAAAAGCTCAGATGTTTGTGTGTGTTCCACGCTTAGAGCGATGAAACCAAAGCATCAACATCAAAGAGGCAAAATGTTAAATAATCATAAAGCCTTGATTGCACCCTAATTAGCTTGATTGAGCTAAACAGCTAATATATTTCTCTTCTGACCTGGAAAAAAGTTTGCAACACATCTTTATTCTTCTGAGTGAGAAGAAACAATAAAGTCAAACATGTTTTATCTTAATAAGAATACAGATTAGAACCTCCATTGCAATTCGTTGCCCTCATACATCATTCAGACCCCTCGAGGACACATTGTGGGGATGCTGTCAGGTGTCAGTCGGCATGGAGATGATCAGATTGTAGAACTCCTGCGACACCGCTTGAAGATGGCTCCAGAGTCAATGTCAGTGCCAAAATCTTCTCATTCCCAGCAGCAGCAGCTCTGGACCAGGCCACTTCATGGCCAGCATGGGCCAAGTGGGTCAAACCTCACTGAGAACACCAAAACAGTCACTCCAGAGTATTGTTGATGTTGGATGTGCTGCGTGATCTGTCTTGGAAAGCTTTACATTTCACTTATCGCTGTATCTGTAGTTTTTTTTGCACCGTAAGCAAACCATTTCATATCTATACTTAAAACCACTGAAAATCAGTCTATTGTTGTTGTTATATTAAGTACTTTATTGAGGTACCAATTATTTGGGTTTTGATCACAATTTGGACCAGATGACTTTTAGAAAACATAACAGATTATGAAGTTATGATCCAATCAAAATAACTGTTTCCTCAATGTTATTTATTGGAGCCATAAGACTGCATTTCACTACAGCAGACTATAGGTAGAGTACAGTAATTTACTGTAAATTAATAGCTGTCAAAGTGGGTAGAAAATGTCCTGTTGATTGTAAAAATCTAACTGCAAAGGTATGAAAGAAAGGGGAAAATTGACTAAAGTTACTATAAATGAAACATATAAATTTTTTATTGTATTTATTTTTTCTATTTTTATTATTGGTAGTTTTAGTTTCGTCATTTTGATGAGGATTTTAAAATCTGTGCATCTTGAATTTTAATACATCTGGTGTTTCCTCATCGTTGTTGTATCATTAATACAAATTATTTCACAATTTTTCAGACCCACATTTCCTGTCTTAATTTTATATTTTCTGAGGATTTTTCAGTGTTTACCGTTGTTCAGCCCATTAGCTCTCCATCATTGTAGTTGGTGTTTTTTGTGTTTTTGTTCAGTCTGATCTATAAAACATTCACAGTCAAAACAACACTTCATTGACTGATTGCACAAAATAACTGGACATAAGATTTGTTCTTATTTACAAAACTGGAAGATTTACTCAAGAACTCAAAAAACAGCTTACAAAACTAACAATTTACAAGATTTTCTGAGGTTAAAGTTTTTTAAGCTGAAAGAAAAAAACATTTTGAGTGTGTGAAACATTTCTAGGTATGACAGGATTCTGATAGCTGCAGAAAAATAATCTAGGATCTGCTTAAAGTATCTGTGACAAAGTACAAATTCCTGGATTGATTACTGTCCAGAAAACGAAAGGTTTTATGTGAAATATTTTATGTTCCTCCTTATAGAAATCCCTACATTTTGTTTGTTCAAACCCTATAGTACGGCTTAAAGAATAACACTGTGTAGCTCTTGCAGATAAAACTGTGGAAAAAATAGCGTGGAAACCAGCACACTACTCGGAACACTGTGTGCGTTATGTAGAAAACTAAGCAGTGGATAGTGAACTACAGTAGTGTCCTTGTTATTTGAATATTTTAAAATATCCACATTTCTTTTTAGGGTGCTGGTTTAGAGTAAAATTGGAGCTGGGGCACCATTGTGGGCCTTGAAGACCCAATTTGTTTTACATTGTTTGTTATGAAGATTAAAAATAATTGTGAAATATATTTTTAAAAAGTTATGTGGTTATTGAGGTTGTTGGTCATTGGGTTTAATTGTTTTTCTGATAGTTTTGATAACACTGATAGTTGAGGCTTGGTATCATGACAGAGGGGCTTGAGAACCTTCCTGATATTTTCTTTATTCACAGTTGACCCCTGTTATTCATGGGGGTGAAGGACCGCTGCCGCCCATGGATAGCTAAAATCCGCAAACGCTTGAGATGCCCTCTAAAACACCAAATATACCTCAATATGTATTAATATGCACAGTGGAAACCATCTTGATACTAATGCAGAAGCTAATAGCTATAGTCTTCCTTATATCTGCACTTGAGGGTACAGCCAATCAGCATCAAGGAAAACTGATGGCGCTTCTGGATTGACTGCTTTACAAACCCAGCAAATAGTCTATCAAATAGCATTGCGTCTAGGTGTTTCAGCTTCTCAAGCTGCATTTTGTTTTGAATAATTTTAATATGCCCTACGAGAAAATCCACAAACAAATTTTCCATGAATAATTAGTCACATTCCACAGAAAAATCCACAAATCTCTGAAAAAAATAAAATAAACATGTTTTTTGCTTATTTGTTAAAATTATTACCATGTCGTGACAGTTTGGTCTGAGACAGATCATTTGTGAAAAGATCGATCTCTTCCACCTCCTCCCCGAGCTGCTATCACTGTCTAAAGAAATGCACCGCTCCGGACCGAAAACAACCAATCAGAGTCAGGAGGAGGGTCTTAGTGCTGTCAATGTATGCGTGTACGCGCTGCTAAATGAGCTAATGGTGAGGAACAGCTTACCGTTCCAGGAAAACTGTTTATCCGCCGTCATCAGTGGCCATGCTAACTAGCCTTAGCATTAGTGGCAGGCTATGCTGTGGTGAGCCAGCTGTAGTGAAGCAGAGAGCAAAAGGGGAGTGTGTGAGCAGCGCACGCATGAGGGTGATTGACAGTGCTAAGACCCTCATCCTAGCTCTGATTGGTTGTTTCTGACTGAGTGGTATATTTCTGAAGATAGTACTGGGAGCACTGGGAGAAGGCAGAGGAGCTTGATTTTTTTCACAGATTATCTGTCTTATTTTATACTGTCACAACATCATAATTTTAACAAATATGTAAAAAATATATATTTTTCATAAAAACTTACATACTGCAGCTTTAAATACCATGAATGGCGCATTGAACTTTCAGCCCAAGATGGTCAGATGATCATTTTGTAAGGAAAGATAAAATCCGGGCAAATAACCCCTGTGACTGTTTGGGTGCATGTCCTAGATACATCTGTTTGTGGTTTCCTATGAAAGCACATCAAACTTCTCAAATGGGCTTTCCTTCACAATCCTCCGACCGCCTATTTTCCTTCCACTTAACCTTCCAATTATATGCTTCAGTACAGCAGCTTCTTTAGAGATAACCTTTTGTCAGTAGTCTTTCCCATCATTTTAGGCCCAAACATAGCATCTCTGTGTTTAAAAAAAACTTTTTCTATAGCACTTGTGTTTTAAGAAACTAAACTTTGGGTTTTTATTTGTTGTAAGCTAAATTGAATTGCTGAAATAAATTAACTTTTCATTAAGATTTATTCAGATGCACATTTAGAACCACATTAAGCACATTTTTACCAAGAAATAATGTTTAAACCATTTTTGAAAACCAATTTAAATGCCATGTTTGGATAATCTTTAGACTCCACAGAGGACATAAGGACAAGCACAAACTGGTCAGCTTGACTCAAAATCATACCATCCAATGCATGTGTGAGTCCAGCAGCCTTCAGATCTTGACAGATGAGTTGCGTTTGTTTCTGTAACCTCCTAGTTCACTGTCGGCTCATTAGCCCGAGTGCTCCTCTGCCAGTTGAGAAGGGTTAACAAACTGGATGCTAATTAATCACAGGCAGAGACGACCTGACGTGTAACAGCAGACAAAGCAGCGGTGAACATGGTTGCCGTGCAGGCGTGATGCTCAGGTGTAGTTTGCGAGCAAGTACAGCACCACACAGGCCACTGAGTGTGTACACTGCTGTGCAAAAAATGACAAAGTAAGCAAAGAAAGCAGTGAAACAACTGTGTGATCACAGGGAGTTTAGAGGCAGACTAGATTGGAAAGGGTGTGACCGAAGCCTTTAATTGGTCTTATGAGAAAGTGAATCTGTGAAGTGGATCCTGTAATGAAGATGTTTTCACGGTATGTTAACTTCTTAGGCGTATCTTTCATTTTTTGCTAAAAAATGTCTTCCCATATATCCCAAAAACGAGGAAAATCAAAGATAATGTTTTATCATTATCAAAGAGTTTATCCAACACATACATTTTATTGTCAATATGTATTTTTTTTTAAAAAAAAAAAATCTTTTAAGATTGTTCAGTGGCACTGACTTCATGGGAAAACCAGCAGAAGTGGAAAAGGTGAACATTTTCTCACCATCGATACTTACTGTGTGCAAACATTGCACATCCAGCAGGCTAAAGCAATATTAAGTTTTATTGCATCCATCTTCCTGTTATCTTCTCATATTTAAGACCAATATTTACCCTGCTTTCTGTCCAATACCTACCTGTTAAATGCATCTTTATCTTTTGAAGCTGACTTTTTTTCTCGAATATACATGTGCAGGCAGGGTGATAATGAACTAAAAGATAAGAAAATGCTCCACTGAGCCAAAGATTGATGACTTTTCATCAGATTTTAACAGTTAAAGTTTAACCTTCTTCTATTGGAATAGAATTGCAACTCCAATGCAAATTATTATTACTATTATTATTATTATTATTATTATTATTATTAGAGTTAAATGGATGTCCTGTGGTGTATAAGTCACTGAGAAGTGAGCTCCGTGTTTAAAGCAACAATGGCGACCTCTACTGGTTTCCTGTGAGTCTACGACAAGACAAGTGAGGAAAAGATACTTTTAAATCCTTCTTTTCAAGAATAAAACCAAAATTATTAAAGAAACCAAGCATTTTATTCATATTCCATTGTTTTTCTTTTGTTTTAGTATTTTTATGTAATGTTTTGTTTTCGAAGGATTATTCCAGTACCTTTGCCGCTGTGTGACATGAGGAACAACTAGATATAAAGTGAAAGATTTTCCATTTAAAGAATGAAACCACTTTCACGGGGACAGACTATGACCAATAAAAGACCAACAACATGAAACCTGTCTGCACAAATAAAACAGTTTCTGTTTATCTCCTTGTCCCTTTAGTTATTTTGTCCAGTTACACGCAGTAAATCCTAACTGGATTTGAAATTAAATATCACCTGTGTCGCACTATTCACATTTTTTTTTCCTATTTTGATTTCATGAGGGAAAGAAATTTAGAAAATAAAACCAACCATTGTAGATATGCAGCTTCTCACGTATTCACACCAGAGGGCAGAGGAGGACGATCTGAGTCAACATTTCAGATGTAAAAATGTATTTTGTATTTCAGAAACAGACAAAAATACTTTACCTTCTATTTCCAGATTGCTACCTCCTTGAAGTCAGATTGTTTTAAGCCAGATGTTTTAATCCAGTCTTCATTTTTTGCATTTTCCTTACAGAGAGCCAAATTTAATCAATCGACCAGAAGTTTTAAGGCTTCTAGAAGGTCTTTCCGTAGCATCCTATGAACTTTGGCTGCTTTTTCTCTCAGTTTCAATCCAATCCTCATACCTGATAATGAAACCTTATTGTGCAGTGTAAGAATAAAACATGAGCAAGTCAGACAACTGAAGAACAAAAGAAGAATACTCAGGCCAGCAGATGAACCATATCTAAAAGCTCAGTTTTTAAGGAACAATAAAATTAGCAAAAATCCAATTGACACAGGAAATGACATCTATCATCATTAACTAGATCATCTACTGTTATCGGATGTTTTAGGACCACTTTGTTGGTGCTAAAATCTTATTTTGCATCAGTCAAACTGTGTTATCTTTAGCATTTTTCTTGGATTTACAAAATATTTATTTTGATGATGATGGTTGATTTAGTCCTTGTGACAAAGTGAGACAAAAAAGCAACTTTTTATTTTAAAAAAAGGTGAAAAGATATCTACATAAATGTAGTTGTCACATGCTTACACAAGAGGGCACTAGAGGACAACTTGATTCAACAGACTTTTCAAGTTGACATGAAACTGAATTAGGTCTCTGTAGCTTTAACAAAAGACCTTTCCTTTCTTTTTTAAATCACTAACATCTACAAACTTGACTTATTGTAGCGTACAAAAAATTTCAACTATCATTTCTTCATATGTTCCTTCCTAGCACCCTTACTTATTTGTAATCTTCTAAAATACTCTTCTTGATCAGTAGTTTTTAGTCCTTTAAGAAGTCTTTCTGTGTTTTTTCTTTAAAATATGCCTGTTTTCACTCAGTTTGAGACACCATTTTGGATAGTGTGAGCTTAAAACATGAGAAATATGGGTAATGGTAGGAGAAAAGAAGAATAACCAGGGATTTAAAAGAAAACTATCTGCAGCAGATAATAGTAACTGAAAGTCCTGTCTTTGAGAAATAGGATAAAAATCCAGCAAAGACCTCTTCAGGGACCAGAGAGCCATCATCTTTCAGTGAATCATCTAATGTGTGCCCAATGGTCAGCTAATAGCTCTTTGAAAATCATCTCTTTGGTGCTGAAATACTATTTATTCCTATCAAACCTTGGTGCTTCTCACAAAAAAAAATGGAAAGAAATCATCTTTGTAGCAAAGAGCCAAAAGATCTATTTTAAATTTGTTTTACTCAAGTGGTTTGTTGTTGATATAACACTGGTTTAAACTATGAATTTAAGAGAATAACTAATAGGTCAGAGTTAGGTGACTTAAAAACAATGGATTAAAAAAAGAGAAAAAGCAGCCAAAGAACAAAGAATATGTTCAAAAACGTCCAGAACGTTGACTAAAGCCACTTTAAAGATTAGAAAGCATGGATGACTCAAAACTTTTGCACAGTATTGTACCATTCAAACCTGTAAATTATGAATAAAAGTCATTCAATGTGTTGTTCTACTTTTATTTGGCTCCTGATTATTATGAAGATGAGATGAAGAAGTAAACACTTGGAAAATAACAAGAACTAAAATCCAGAGGCTACAGAGTTTATCTCAGGGGGAGTTTACATGATTTTGCTCATAAGTGACAGGGAAAGTGATTGTGAAGTCACATAAAAGATGGGTGAGGCTTCCTCAGTGATCCACTTTCTCAGTGGCACAGAGGGATTGAGCCATAAGGCAAATCTAAGGATTTAGCTTTACCACCTGATCCATGTCATTGCTCTCACCTATACCGCCGTGAACTCTGTGTAATCAGAGTCAGAACAGTTACACGTCTGCAGGGCAGGCCAAGAATGCTCCGAAGCCACTTCTCCACAGCAAGAGGAGCCACTTGTTGTGGTTTAGGCACCTCGTAAGTCTTTGCTTCTCTCTTAAAGAGTTTGTCAAGCAAATCCAGATGGGTGGAAGCCTGGAGAGATTACATCTTCCAGCTGGTCCCAAGTCTGATGGGAATCCTCAAAGAGGATCAGGAGAAGGATGCTGAGGACACTCACTCACTCAACAGTTGGGGAGTAGGAATCTACAGTTACAGAGTTAATCTACAGTGTTATTTATTTTTTCACTGAAAATATATGAAAATAACAAATAGCAAAGTGTTATTTTAGGTGTTGGGATTTAATTTTCAAGGAACATAGATCTAAAAAAGGTTTGAAGGAGGAACCTCATCCAAGATCATTTTATGTGATACAGTGGACCCTCAATGTTCGCGGGGGTTAGGGAACCATATCCACATGCAAATAGCTAAAATCCACAAATACTTGAGGCCCCCCACCCCCAAAGATGCTTCAAACTGGCTATTTCAGTAGTTCAAACATGCACAGTGGGAACCATCTTGGTTCAACTGCTGAAGTTATATCTACAGTCTTCCTTATATCTGCTCTTGGGGGCACAGCCAATCAGCACCAAAGAAAGTGAATGGCGCTCCTGAATTGACTGGTTTGCAAATGGCAGCCTGTCTGTCAGGTAACATTGTGCCCAGGTATTTCAGCTTCCCAAGCTGCATTTTCTTTCAGTTTGATATACTCTATGGAAAAATCCACAAAGAGGCAAATTTTCCACAGATGTATTGGAGTTACATTCCACAGAAAATCCGTGAATAGGCGGAGGTCCACTGTATATTTAATTTATAACAGGATACCTATGTTGTCACTATGGGATGCTTAGAGGGTGGTTATAGAGTACCTTTGGGGTACTTATAGGCTACCTACGTGGGTATTTACAAAGTCTCTACAGGATGCACAGAGGGTACTCACTGGGTACCTCCGCTGGATTTAGGGGGTACCTATGGGAACAAACAAAACTTTGAAATCAGGACAACCACAGTCAGACAAAAAACGTGGAAATTGTTCACACCTGTGGCTGGTTCAATCCAACCTGTCCTTAGTGCTTTTTGCTTTGTGAATGAGATGTTAAAACAGCTGCTGCAAATGAACCAAAAATGTAATACTGAAAGCAGAGTCCTCACAATCTTAGTAAGTCAGGGCATCAGCGTTTACTTCAAGCCAGTGTGTGAGCTTCAATTTTTAGAGCTTTCCACTACCACCGCTAAAGGGAAAAACAACGTCACAGATAATCATGTCTAATTATACAGGATAATATTTTCTCAGTTTTTATATTTACTGTGCAGAGAGTAAAACCCCAAAGCTCCAGACAGAAACATTTATTACTAAGAAATATCCACAGGTGCCTTCTGTTTGTATGTAATCCCAGAAGGTGATTTTTTACAAATTAACATGTTTTCTGTGTTCTAAGTGTTGAGAAGACAAAAGCACGGAGACACAGCACAGCATCATAGAGAGCTGGTTTCTTTCTGAAGCACTTCTCTCACCAGAGAGATTGTCTTGACTACCAACATCCACCCGATTCTCGATACAGATAACCTCCCACGGACTGGAAGGCAAAGCTACCAGCACATAAGCATGCAACCACACACACACACACAGAGACACATGAAGCTCTGTTTCTCGTTCCCCTCTCGGTGCTCACATTAGGAGAGCTCCCTGCAGACATGCATTGCATTAAACAGCCAGGGAGTTGAATGTATGCATGGGCCATAATTGGCAGATTAAAAATTCCTACACAGTTGTGGCACTGTTGACTTTTCCGCCTGTGAAACCCCCAGTGTATTCGTTTCAAAGGACTATTTGGTGAAAAAAAAACAATTTTTAAAAAAAAAAACAAAAAAAAAACAGTTAAATGTGCAGTCTGAGTATGGTGAAACACACACACACACATAATTGGGGCCTTTTACGTTCAGATAAATTATGCATGAACTAAATAGTGAGGGTTTGTGGCCCCTGCTGATATGAAAACTACAAAGGATTTGCAACACTTAGGGTAATCAGTGTAAAAAATATGAAACTCATATGTTCAGGTTTGCTTGTAGATTAATTTAATCATCTCTAAATTTACCTAGTTCTACACATTTTGTTCCCCTTTTAAATATAATTGCTATTTATTATGATAAACCAGCTTTTTAAAAAATAAATCTAAATGCAAAAAAAACAGAAACAGTCAGTTTAAGGGAGATCTTGATTGTTGTTTGGGATCTTGGAGCAAAAGTCTTTCCCAACATGCAGACACATGCACATTCTCTCCCACACACAGAGATAGTAAATCTAGATTTAATGCCACAGGCTGGGTGGGGAAATAACCACCGGCTAAATACTGGTGGTTACTTCATGGCTGGAAAGCGACAATTATCTTTCCTCAGTTGTGAAAAAAAAAAAAAAAATATATATATATATATATATATATATATATATATATATATATATATATATATATATATATATATATATATATATATATATATATATATATATATATATATATATCTGGTTGTTAAAAAGGAGATGCACTTTGTGGTTTGTAAGAGAAAAAAGTCCCCTTGCTGCTCTTAAAAAGTTTTATGTTTATTTTTTTTAAAAATTTATCATTATATGTACTTTATTTTTGCTGCCTTCTGTTTACATTGGAGCTCTGACTCTGAGCTCTTTGTCTTTCTGAGCTCTGAGCTCTTTTTTTGTTTTGTTTAGTTTTGCATTTTATACATTTAAACAATACAAGATGATGTTCCAAAATAAATTCTTTAAAGGGAACCTATTACGCAAAATTCACTTTTTGAACATCTTTGTACTTCCTTTTGGGGCTCTACTGCTTCTAGAAACAGTCGATGGACTACAAAAAAAAAGTCCATCCAGCAGTTTTCAGGCAATCATTTGAGCTGTATTCACAGCAGCCCTGTTCAGTCCACTTTAATTGAACTTCAGTTCTTTAACCAAGAAAGTTTGACTTGTTTTGGGAGGAGTGAATGCTCAATTGAACTCTGATGTGGATCAAAAAAGCGAACTGTCTAAAAACCTAGGTCTCGTTTCAGTTGAAGTGAACTCTGGTGCAGTTCAAATGCATAGGTGAATCCCCAAAAGACCAGAGGAAGTTGATTAAAAGCGCAGGGCATTCTGGTTGGATACAACCAAAACAAACACTCATGTCTAGCACTAGTGAGAGAAATGGCTTGTGGTTTTTTGCCAAAGACAAAAGAGAAAAAGTGATTGAACAGGAAAATTATATAAAAAGGTATTAAAGGAACTGAGAAGAATTGGAGAGTGTATTCTGTTGAAACCAAACCATGGTCATATAGGCAGACAAAAGTTTCAGCAACAACTGCCGAGAAAATTGTTTGGGATGCAAAGAAAAACCCACAAATAACTTCAACTGAAACACAAGACTCACTGAAAATAAGGAAGCACTTGAAGAAAAATGGGCTGCATGGTCAAGTCACCAAAAGAAAGCCATTGCTACATAAATGCCACTAAGTATCCCGCTTACAATATGCCAAACAACACTAAGGCAAGCCTCAAAATCTCTGGAACAAAGTAATTTGGAGTGATGAGACCAAAATTTAACTTTCTGGTCACAACCATAAACATTACATTTGGACAGGAGTCAGCAAGGCCTATAATGAAAGGTATTTCATTCCTACTGTGGAGGAGGATTGTCGATGGTTTGGGGATGTGCGAGCCACAAAGGCACAGGAATGCTTAAACATGCAGTTCATACCAGACAACCCAGGAATTGACAGGAACTGGAGGCTTTTTGCCAAGAAGAATGGGCAGCTCGGGGTTATGGTTATGTAAACTTTTGATAAGGGTCATTTGGGTATTTTCTGTTGTCATTATGATTTAAAAGAGCAAACACAGTTGTTTGACAATAAATGGTTTCACCCAACCACTAACCATGAGTGAAAAAAAAGTTTTCATGTTATCATTTATATTTTCTGACAAATGGCCTGAACAAAATCTCTGAGGGTATGTAAACTTATAAGCACAACTGTACATACAGTGGTTGCCATGTGGTGTTGCGTGGGGACCCAAGTGCAGGTATGAGGTAGGCAGGATCATGTTAAAGATGATTTAAGAAGAAGAAAATTTAAATTTACAAGAAACTTGAGCTGACAATCTTGAATTGTATGCCATTAAAGGGGTCATGACAACAAATTAAATTTTTCTGTTGTTTTGGGGGTATAAAATGATCTGTTGTGCACTGATGAGGCCATGTGAATGTTAAGAGTTCGTTTCAAAAGCCCTACTCATAGACAGTCAGCTTTGTTTCTTTGCTCAAAACAGACAAAACAGAGAACAGTTAATCTTGTAATTCATGTTCTCCAATTAGAGCACACCATCAAGCAAACAGCCCTCCCCCTCCCTCCTCCACCCAGCTGATACACCGACTAATTTCAGGGCTAAGTTGCGCTAGCATGTCTGGCTACTCCACCTGAGAAGAAGATGGCTACTAAAAAGGGGAGCTATTATGTCCGAGGGAGCTCAAAAGTGGCTGGAAGTTTCCACTTACTCCCGAAGGATGAGAGAATCAGAGAAGAGTGGCTGACGTTTATTTATGGGAAAGTACCACGCAATTATAACCTCAATTTGAGACGATGTTCAGCGCATTTTACTGAAGAGTTTCCCAAATATAGTTATAGCCAATCAGAGTGAAGTCAACTTGGTAGAGCCACATATCATTACCGTACCCAACCTTTTTACTGAGGGGGGAACTCTGGCCTGCCAAAACAACTCCCTACAAATAGGTGACATTATTTTTTTTTTAATGAAATTCTTTGGAGAATTGACATATGCAGCAATATCAGCTACATGAAATAGTTAATACAGTCTCATTGCTTCACAGTCATCTGTTAGGGGGTAAATTATTTCACATAAACCATTTTTTTTTTTTTCAAACAAGCAGCAAAGTTTACATATCTATATTTAAAGGGGCAGTATTATGTAAAATCAACTTTTTTGAGCTTTACATCATGTTATAATGTTATTCCCTCATCAAAAACATACCCAGAGTGTTGCCTTAATTCTTTTATGCATGTTTGAAAAATCCTTTAACTTCCCATGGCAACCATTCAGCTGTGCAAAACACCTAGACGGAACTAGCACCGCCTTTGAGACCCAGCTCCTCCTTAGAGCTGCATTTTCTAAGCTTTTGAGCTTCCGCATCCCCAGTGACTCTCCCACTCAGCTTTTACAGACTAGCCAGCAGCTACTAGCAAACAGCTGGTGGAACTGCACACCTATTGAGCTCATTATACTAGATACTTCTCAGTGCAACACTGATAAAAACGTAGTTAAAGGGTTCGCAGCTGTGACGACTTCCTGAAGGCGGAGTTTCAGAAAGAGCAGGACTTTCTTAAAGAGACAGAGGCCCAATTTCAAGGCGTTAAATTATTAAGTCAAATTTCTTTTAAGTCATATTTTATATATACAGCATTTTTATGACAACTGAAGGTAACATAGTTACTTGATTGTGCTATAAAATGATTCTTTGTGCCTGGAAAACACATAGTACTGCTCTTTTAAAAGCTGAAGTATTGATAAATTTCTATTAATGTTAGAGTGAAAATAAAAAATGCAGATAGAGCTTCCGTTCTCAGCTGAAATTGTTTGTTTCATGCTTCCATTTTCCTCTGGTTTCATAGAGAAGCCAGAAGATTTCTGTGGTTCTTTCCCACCAGAGCTGAGGTTGTAATGGGTGAAATGATTAAAGAATAAATCAAGTTTTATTCTGAAAAAGAGACAGTTTTAATGGCACTGCAATTCCTTCTTCCCAACATTTTTCTCAGTGCATTCCTTCCCATTAACTGGATGCATTCTGACTGTACCAGCCACGGTGTGTTACCTTGCCCACACCATCACCTCTCTTTCTCACGGTGAGTGCTTTGAGCAGGCCACTGTGTGGGATTTACCTTTAAACCAATTACACCCTGAGGTCATGGGAAGGCTTCACGTTTGACCGATTGCTGACAAACCAAGTTTAACTCACTTCCTGGACCCAAAAAAGCTCCAGAGAGACACAGACTGGACAAAAAGGGTGAAGAAGTGATTCTTGCATCGATTTAAAAAAGTTTGTTCACACGATCATCTGTTTTTAAACTACAAATGGAAGCAGGAGAAAATAAGTAGGGACCGGCAAAAGAGGGATTTACTGATTTAATTGCCGTATCATCCCAGAGTAGGGGATGAATATGTGATTCCTGATCAGTTTCTTATAAATGTGCTGAAAATCAACATCATCCGCTGATATAAACCACCTGACACTGCTTATAAGTGAGCTACAAACTGTGGTTGGTACCAGTTTTGAACAAAGCTCCACACACTCACCAGCGTTACTGGATAATATTAAACAGTGGAAAGATGAGAGAGAACGAGGTCATGTTATTCAGTGCTAATCCGACTGTTTATTAATGTTCAAGCTTAGAGCTTTTATTGATTTTTGTCCTAAATCAGATGGATTAGAAGAACATATAAAAACTGCATATATAGATTAGACAGGGGAGGGTAAAACATCTGTTTAGGGAATAATGAAACAATGCATCTTTGCAGATCCAACTACTGAGATATATTTTTTCTACAGAGGACCTGACATGCTGTAGCTTTGGTTCTCTAACTGAAGAAAACCTAACTGGTTCTTTGGTGTTTTTTGTGTAAAGCCAGTTAAGCAAGGCCACCAGCCTTTATTTACTTTATTTATCTACTGCTGTGTGGTTATGTTTGTGTTATTTAGTGCTACTATGCTGAGTGGGTGCACTTTCTGTAACGTGGTCATTGTGGTTCAGTTTTGCATTCAATTTTCCACTATTATGAGCCTCATTTCCTATTTTCAGTAGGGTTTCCTCTTTTTTTTTATTGGATATGAACCATGTTTTACTTCCTCGCCTGTAATTGGTTCCCTGATTGCCTGTTAAGTATCTCGTGTTGATCCCTCTCCCAGTAGATTTGTTCTTTTGTTCTCACAGTTTATAGTCATGTGGTTGTTATCTTAGTTCTATGATGAGATTATTTTTTTTTTATCAGTTCCCCATTTTTACACTTGACCTTCCCTGTCCATTGTTTCAGTTTCTCAGTTTCCGTAAAGGTTGTCCTTTATCCTCTAGTCTCTTGCTTTTTTTGGCTCTGTATTTGGGGCCTGCTTCTTTAACAACATAACTCCACAGATTTATCTTGGACTTTTTTTTTTCAATGTCTTTGGAAGACAAAAAGGACATAGCGGGTCTTTTATTTTATGAAATCTATGTAGTATGTGAATGTAACTGGTAATATGTATATTTATTAGGTTTTGAAACATGTTTATATGAAGTAATCCCATCAATTAGAAGGCTTTGCACTTTTGATGACTGGATCTTAATTGGAAGCAAAGCATATCAATTTAAGTTAAAAGCACTATTTCAAAAGGCCAACATCATCACATAATATATTTCAATCTGCTGGAAGACAGATGTGGAGCCTTGTTTCTTACAATTTAGCTTTTATGCTACAAACCTCTTGAAAGTGATCTCAGAGATCAAGACTTCAGCAGCCTAAACGCATAGCTTCCAAACAACTGAAAACAATTGAAATTTTACACCCCTCCATCCATTTATGTGGAATCTTGATGCCGTTTAAACAATGGATATCCATAACCAGTCTTCTCTTTTTGATGAGGCCACTAGATAAAACCAGCCTTAATGGTTGCTTTTGTTTGCCATAAATTAAGGTTTTGAGTTACGTGCCTGTCCCTGCAGAATGAACTCATTGCACCTGCACAGGAGAACCTCAGTAAACTGCAGTGGAGCAAAAAGAGCTTCAACATAAAGCCTGCTGGCCTGTGCGTTTGCTCAGTGACATCATTGCGGGTTATTAAGCTCATAATGGATGTTTGTTTGCAGAGTAGGCGTCCAAGACGCATCAGCAGAAAGAAACACAATGTGACGTTTATGTGCTGCAGTTGTAGATCCACCAGACCATAATGGATGCTTTAATTTAGCAAAGATCTTGTCTGTAAACATAAATCTGGTCAGGTGGGATTTTTTTTCCCTCATTCAGTGAAATGTCTGTCATTGCATCATGAACTCTTTTCAGTTAAGTGAAAAGGATTCTCAGAAGTTATATTTACAGACTTGTTGTGATAATCTCCAAAGCAAAAGTTTGGTTCCTCTTAAAATTAAAAACAATAGATTCATTAAAAGTTGACACGTGTAGAAAGGGCAGCAGAAAGCCTAAGTGTAGCAAGAGTCTTATCATGAAGTTGTGTCCAGCAGTCAGTTCAAACACCGAGTGGACCAGACACAGAGGGTTTCTCCCCAGCCTCTCCATATGGACTGTTCAGAGGATGAACTGATACTTAGTGGCTCTGGTCTCAAAATGAGCTTTTCCTTTGGGACCCACATGTATATACTTAGCATATACTACTCTGGACCCTTTCCAGGTTTTATTTGAGTTTCAAATTGGTAATGAGTAAATCAGATGTAAATGGGCAACCAGTGGTGGTAGCTTACCACCATCAGTGTGTGAATGTGTGTATGAATGATTGGAGTTGAAAGCGTTTTGGATTCCTCTAACTTGATAAAACGTTGTATAAGTACAGGCCATTTACCATTTCACACAAATCCCTCCATAAACTTTGTCGTTCTCCTTGTAGCACTTTTTAACCTTTGTTCACAATGTGTTTTTATGATGTTGTTGATATAAAGCAACCTTGAGAGTCTTGAACTAACTAAAATATATTATTACTATTAGGCAGCTTTACAAGCACTTGATGGTGCTTGATAGGGACATATATTGTTTTTATTCTACATCTTGCAGCAGGCAATGATACAAGGACTTGACTAGTTAGTTCTAGACTGATTCATGATAACCAAAAAGATACAAAATATATGAGTGCCCAATAAGTATGTGTTCCTCAACCTTAAAACTAAAAGTGGAACAAAACCGAAAATAATTTTCTACCAGCTAAGCAAAATATCCCCTCTTTGTTATGTTAACTCACTGCATAGACAGCGTTCACTTTTGGAGTTAAGGAGACCTTAAAGGGGCAGTATTATGTATTTTCAAGGCATGTAATGCCATTTTATAGCACAATCAAGTAATTATGTTACCTTCAGTTGTGACAAAAATGCTGTATATATCAAATATGACTTTGTAATTTAACGCATTGAAATTGGGCCTCTGTCTCTTTAAAAACTCCTGCTCTTTCTAAAGCTCTGCCTTCAGGAAGTCATCACAACATCGCTCCTCTATTATCCCTTTAACAACGTTTTTATCAGTGTTTCACTGAGAAGTAGCTGGTATAATGAGCTCAGCAAATGTACAGTTTCACCACGTGTTTGCTAAGTTCTGCTGGATAGTCTGAAGAAGCTAAGTGGAGAAGTCACGGGGGACGGTGTTCTGTGAGGCAGAAGCTCAGAAGCTGAGAAACTGCAGCTCTGGAGAGGAGCTGCACCTTGAAGATGGCACTGAATCCACCCAAGCGTTTTGCACAGTTTAATGGTTGCCACAGGAGATTAAAGGATTTCTCAAACATACATGAAAGAATAAAGCCAACACTCCAGGTATGCTTTTGATGCGATAATAACATTATATCATGATGCAAATCTCAAAAAAGTTGATTTTACATAACACTGCCCCTGTAAGAACTTAAATAAGATTTGCTTTTTAGTTCAACTCAATTAAAAAATTCTTTTTTATCCCAAAAGGGAAATTAAATGTTGTAATTCATTCCAGTATCTTCATAGAGTCATTGTGGATGGTGATGTTGTGGGCAGGAAGGATCTCTGCTAGCAGTCAGTCTTGCAATGAACCTCAAGGAGCCTCTGATTGAAGTCTGTTGCTGTACGACTGCCACATGACTGCCATGACATGCTAACACCTCAGTTTCTGGGCAGCAGAGATCATATTCCACAGTGACATGCCCAGGATGGCACCATCAGTTGTTGCCAAGTCCTGCTTATCCACCTCATTTGCTTTTGCCACTCCTCTGTAAATCTCTGTCTAGCTGTATGGTTAGAAAGTCGGCAGAGAGACGGAGTCAGGAATATGATCCTTGCCCATTATGATTGATGGAAGAGATGGTTTGAACTTCCTTCTTCTCTCTCTGATCTTTGGTCCTGCTCTGCATCTATAGAGCCTCCTTTTCAATTCCTCTGGGATTTGGGGTCAGAGTTCAGGTATTATTTGAGCTTTTGAGAGGCTAATCAGCTGCTCCCAGTTGTAAAAACATTATCCTGTTGGTAGGATTACACATCATAACAGCTGTCTGAAAGCAAAAAAGTAACAACAAAAATCCTTCCATCTCCTCCCTCAGCATCCAAAACCAGAGGGAATAATTGTCCAAAATGCTGCCACCATGAGCAACGCAATTCTAAAATATAATAATAAATAGCTATAACAGGCCTGCGATGATCTTACTGGCCATGAATCAGACAAACTAAACAAGAAAAGCTTCAACCTCACCTTTTCTGGTATAACAACAATTAAATATGCTCATGGATTCATAAAAAATCTGTAACTGCAATAATCTACTGGTTCATAATATTTGTAACTGATCTAACACTTATACCTAACAAAAAAGCATTACAGAAATCTATTGATTATAGATGTTCATTCAAATTAGGCATTTTCAGGCCATATTATAATAATCATAAAAACTTGGTATAGCTTAATGTCCCAGAACAGTCCTAAATCAGTGATCATCAAATTTTGTCAAGCATCTCTCTTGATGATTGATTTTAGTTTTAAGAAGTGTTAATAGTTTGACATTCTCATACAAAATTTGGCAGCAGGAAGCCAATGTTAAGTCAACTTTTTTTTGCAACACCAAAAAATACACTTTCCAATAATTATCTGCCCAATGGTTGAGAAATCGGCAACTAAAAGGCAGCAAAATGTGGAAAAAAACAGGTCTTTGCTATCTTCTGTCAAAGATTATTATTTTGGAGTGAGAGTTAGTAAGAAACAACCAGGCAGGATCATAACTGTGGTGAATTAGTAATAATAATAAAACAAAAACCACAAACTAGAGACCAGAGCAGAAAATCAAAAATACAGGAGCCTCAGTTGGAGCGAAAACAACAACAAAAAAACTATGATGCAAGGATCTGACAAAGAGGTCACTAAAGTGAGAGGCTTAAATGCTGGGGGTGATTACTGGATGCAAAAATGGGGAGTCTAATGAACCACAGGCTGCAGCTATGAGTAAAGTGTGGAGGTGTTGAGAACTCAGGGTAAACTATGAACGCAATGACAGATCAACATAGTAGGGGACCACAGCAGATCAATAACTTAACAGCAATAGAGAGACCAGTTATACAAGATGAAAAGGACAGAAAAACTTAGGAGAATGTGTAATAGGAAGTAAAGAGAAAACAGATTTCCAAAATTACAGAGGAACTAGGGTCAACAAAGACAAACAGCAACAAAGTGTAAATCTCTAAGGAACACACAAGAAAAACCAAAACCACAGATCCAGCTGCTGATTATACCTCTTCACCACTTTAACTTCCATGTTGTGCTGCAGTGATACAAGTTTTAACCAGTTCTAATAATTTAGACTCGGGTGGGGAACGGACATCCCCATGATGAAATGCAAATTCTTCGGAACTAAATTTCGTGACAGGCTTGATGAAATCACAGAAATCCAAAAACAGCAACTTTAACTATTGACTGACTTTCCATCCTTGTCACAGTTGGACTCCCATTATGTAATAGCGGAACCCACTGTGTTTCCTGGTCAATAGGCAAACTAACTGGGACAGTGTGTGTCTTTCCACTATCACGTCATTGAAAAAAAACAGGGCTTCATTCCTCCATGGATGTGAAGGCCTTTGTTTAGACCCGAGCTAAAGTAGGGCCAGTTTTTTCTGCTGTTTCAACAAGCACGCAGAAGTTTAATAACTAGAGGTTGACCTAGTTGCCTGGTCTTGTCTGTGTTCTCTTGTCACAATGAGCATTTGGGAGAGAAAGACAAATATGGGGGATAAAAGAGAAGTGGGGGGAGTGGGTTTGGGGGTACAGGGAGGAGCTGGGGAATGCCCATCTCACTTCCCCTGTTGAGAAATGGGACAGCTGGGGCTAACAGTGTGGCAACAAAACCAACCCACATTTTCTCCCTGTTCTCATTCCATAAATAGAACAGCAGCATCCTTGAAGGCATGTGCAACAACTGATGCTGCTAATTACACTCATATTGTAAGTTGAAGATGAAATTACCAACACAGATTTACTTAAACATTAATTAGAAATAAAATAATTATAAAATCTGAAACTTTGCTCTTCAAAATTGGTTTTAGCTTTTTGCTCAGATATAATGAATCTCTCTGAATAGATTCGAGAAAACTAGACCATGGGCTTTCAAAATAATCACATTTTGTAAAAAAAAAAAAATGAATCTCTGCAGTGGCAGTTCCTGAATGAATGGTGCCCTGAATGACCCCCTACTTTCACCCCCACTCACTTTCAATTATTAACTTGCTAAAAGAATGTATGTTTAAAGAAGAATAATCTTGTTTAGGTTTGACCAGTGAAAGTATTTTGCTTTTTGAGCTTAAGATGATCACATGCAGTCAACATTTCTTGAAAAGAATTAAACAAGCCGATGATGTAAAGCCATATTTTTTCCACTATGTACAACATAGCATGTCAGTGGGGCTCTCCCTGTTAAACAGACACAGAAATGTGCCATAGAAAGTATTTGGGTTACAAATTACTTAAGTTTTTTTTTATTATTTGATCGCTTGTGACTTCCCAATAGGCTGTGGTGCCCTGGGCAGTGAGCCCTATTGCCCATATCTAAAATCACCACTGATTCAGTGTATATAGAATCAATTCAATTTCGTACCATATATGGAAGTGGCAAAAATTGGACTTTCTGGGGGGTTGAAAGATAAATATTGGGCCATTCAGACTGCCATGAAAATTTGAATATGGGTCCCATATGGCCAAGAAATTGGATTTGGGTCACATTTGCCTGTTGTGTGAACATAGCCAATGAGAAATGTAAAAAAAAAAAATAAATAAAGCTACAGACATCTGTCAACATAAATATACACACCCTCGGCATATTTTTGTGAAAACCCAAGTTGAATCAGTTTATGCATTTAGTCTTCTTAAGTTCACCAGTTACAGTGATAAATTTTCTAAAGGATCATGTTGCAGAAAGTATCCATTACCATAAATCCTGCAGCTGCAAAATTACATTGAACCATAGTGAGGACAGGCTTTACTGAGTAGAGGCAACCTGGGAACAAAGTGGTGGTGGCAGCATCATGCTATAGGGATGGTTTTCTTGAAATATCCTAGAAGAAAACTGGAAGAGGCTGCAAAAGACTTGAGCAGTTCCTGTTCCAGCCGGACATAAGAGCTAAAATGGATTTATTTAAACCAGAGCATATTCAATCTGACTGACGCTGAGCTATTTTGCAAAGAAGAATGCTGAAAAATTAGAGACATACCCCAAAAGTATTCCAGCTGTAATTGCAGTGAAAGGTGGGTTCCACAAAGGATCGACTCTTGGAGCCAGAATAGACATGAATGCCACACTTTTCAGATTTTTGGTTGTGAAAATGTTAAGAACAGTCAATGGTTTCTTTCCATTTCACGTGACAAAATGCAAAAAACTGTACATTTATCTTTGCGACTCTTTATATTGTTTTTCATTATTGCCTTTAATTGAGGGGTGGAACCCTAATGTTAGCCAAGAGATGTTGAATTCACCCATTCATCTTTGCTTTCCTAAAACATAAATCAGTTTGCTAAACACTATAATGAGTACATTCAGAGTGGGAAACTCAGACTATAATGTTCATTTAGAAACCAGTTTGTCTCAGTGTGAGATTATCGATGTTTGCACAGCAACAACTGCTTCACTCCTTCTTTGAATGTAAATTATGCAAACCAACTTAGTACAAACCCTGTCATTGTCATCCCACTGACCTTATTTTACTAAAGCTGTAAGGA
Organism: Anableps anableps; assembly: GCA_014839685.1. Classification (NCBI taxonomy): domain Eukaryota; kingdom Metazoa; phylum Chordata; class Actinopteri; order Cyprinodontiformes; family Anablepidae; genus Anableps; species Anableps anableps. Next base: position 6,815,328 of record CM026072.1, read on the forward strand.
AGTGGTAAATTTACATCCTGCCAGCATTTACTGCCATTATTACCTTTTACCTCTGGATTTACAACATCCTCCTCTCCTATCTTCTGTTAATAATGGCAGCTCATCATCCTGAGGTTTCAAAGTTCATTTGATCATTTGTCACTCTTTAAGCAAATATGTTGTCACTCTTCAAAGGTTGATATCATCAAAAGACTCATGCTAAATTTAAAACCCTCTTATCAGCCCCAACACATGTAAAAACACCAACATGATGCAAGACAAAAGGAACTAAACAAAAGGGGAAATCTTGTCAGCATTCCCAGATTAGGGTTTAAAGCAGTTGATTGAACAGGGAATAAAGAGAACGCCTTCAAAATGCCAAATTCTGTCACAAACCATAAGGTGGTGTGTGTTATCCTCCAGGCAGTAAGATTAAATTAGGGTTGAGCAAGAGAAAAAAAAAAAAATGCTGATAAGGCTTTTCCTCAGTGCTGCCTGTGCCCACGTGTTGGTCCGTCAGGGAGTCTGCTGCTAAAGACTTCCTGCAGGGCCAGGATGCACCTGCTCCGGTTGGACGGGTCTTGAGTTTTCCAAACACGTCATGGCTACTCCCTGTAGAGAAGAGCCTATTGTATGAAAAGCTGCTGAACTTGTGGAACAGTTTGCACCAGAACACAGGCATGCTGTTCTGTTTTGTAGCATTTCTGTTAGTCTTTTAAGAGCTTACTGGAAGCTCATCAAGATCCAAAACAGACTTCACTTAGCAAAGTTTTTCTTCTCTATATCAGGACGCTTGATTTTGTGCTGCTAAATTTGAAGGCTGAATAACTGGTTTTAATCCCATGATTTATCTTTAAATCAGGCCTCAACCTAGCCTCGCCAAACAGGCTTGGACTGCCACTGGATTTGTGCTAAAAAAAGACCTAACTTAAACAGATTTTTTTCTAGGGTAAGCAAAAACTAACAAGGGCCATCTTTAAATAGCCATTCAAAATATGTCTATTGATTTTCAGTATTTGGAATGGAGACACCTTACCTGGAAAAAGGCTTTAAGGGTCTCAACTGCTCACCTACTTTAACCACTGGGTCTGGTGGAGCAAAAATTATTTGGTTATAGCTTAATTTTAGACCTTTGGCACTTGAAGTTCCCTTCTAGCACCATAAACACAAAGTAAATTCAGTGGGTATTAAATTATAAACAGCTTCCGATTGAAAATGCATGAACTTAAAGAGAATTTCCGAGTACTTGAGCATATGTGAACTGGAACTGTTAGGCCACAGAGTCTTCAGTCAGAAGTTATTGATTCAATTACAACGCAAATGAGTTATCTAAAACTGGTGGATTGAGAAATTAGCAAGACTTGGAGGTAAAGACTTTGGTTGTCCAATCAACAGTTGCAGAAAAATACCTTTAGCGATAAGATAAAACCTAAAAATATCCACAATATTTATCATTTTAAAGCACTTTATCACAGTTCAGATAGTTTAGAACAAACAGCACATGTTTGTCTCTCTGTTATCTCTGTCAGAGTTTATTCCAAGAAAAAGATAAAACTCAGCAAATACCAAGAGTGACACATTCCGAAAATGACTATCATCACATTGTGTTATTGACAAGGGAATCTTGTCAAAAACAACGAAACTATGAAACGTTTTCAGGGATGCAAAACAAACCTAATCTGTCTCAATCTTGTTTCTCTTTCTTTCTTTGTGGTTTAACTCTATGTTGTTAACATCTGAGACAAATGCAGCAGTGGGAAGAAGGAACAAGTTCACACTGAAATCCCCAGACTGAAGTTCCTGCAGCTTATTTGACAAGTAGATAAAGCACCAGTAAATACTGGAGTTTTTCCCAATGATCACATAGATATTTTACTTTTAACATAAAGCATCTTGTGACTCAAGGTGGACCATATAATTAGTATGATAATTTAAGGGGCATTGGTAAGAATTCACCAACTGGCCTTCATGCTGAACAAGGCATTATCTGTCTCCTCCAAAGGTAGACACTGGGTACTTTTGAAGTCTCTGCTTTCAGTCCTTTGAGCTCAGGGGCCTCTCTGCAGCATATCAAACGCAACTCAGAAACAAAGATACTTTGTTTGAAGGATTTTTTTTTTCTCATTGCCACAAAGACAGATAGCTAATGAGGCGCCAGTGTCTAAACTATGATCTGGCTTTGAGACTGTAGTTTTAAATTTCAGCTCAAAACAAGACCAGCTTGCTTTCATAGAACAACAGGAAGGTGTTCTACAGACTTGTTTTCTGTGGATTTTAGGGATAAAGGATATCCTTAAGATGTGCCATGGTACTGACTTTAATATTTGTTTTTACCAACTATGCCTTTGCACAAAACTCTAAGATCCAAAGTAGAGAAATAATCATAAGATGCATAAGATTGTCAGTTTGAATGTTGTGTTTTTCATTTTTTACATAGCACCAATTCTCAACAAAGGTAATCTCAAGGGACTTCACAAGAAAAATAAAGTTCACATAAACAGAACCAAAGGTCCAGGTGTAGATTCTATAGAGTTTTTCTTTTAACTATTTGTCTCCATTTAGTTATATCCTCTACATCCTCTACCTTCACACTAACTAACCTCGTGTCCTCTTTCACCACATCCATAAATCTCTATTTTGGTCTTCTTGTCAGCCTCCTGCCCTATGGCTCCAACCTCAGAATCCTTCTACGGATATAATTATTGTCTTTCCTCTGGACATGTCTAAACCAGCTCAGTCTGGTCTCTCTGACTTTTTCTCCAAAACATCTAACATGATGTATTTACTCCTGATCCTACACATCCTCATCACTCCCAAAGAGAACCTCAACATCTTGAGCTCTGCAACCTCAAGGTCTGCCTCTTGTCTTTTCCTCATTGTCTCTAAACCATTCAACATTGCTGGTCTCACTACTGTTTTGTACACATTTTCTTTCATTCCTGATGAGACCTTTTTATCACACACTACAGCCAACACTTTTCTTCATCTATTCCAACTTGTTTGCACACACTTCTTCACCTCTTTTCCACCATCTCCTTTCCTCTGGACCTTTAACCCCAAATACTTAGACTTTTTCCTTCTTCACTGCTACTCCCTGTAACACCACCATTCCACTTGTTCCTTTTTTATTTACACACAGGTATTCTGTCTTGCTGCAACTAATCTTTATTACTCTCTTTTCCAGTACATAGCTTCATCTCTCTAGCTTTTCCTCTACTTGCGCCCTGCTCTCACTGCAGATCACAATATCATCTACAAACACAGTCCATGGAGACTCCAGTCCAATCTCATCTGTCAACCTGTCCATCACCAAAGCAAACAAGAAGGATCTTAGAGCCAATCCTTGGTGTAATCCCAACTCCACCTTGAAACACCTCTGTCACTCCTACAGCACACCTCACTGCTGTCTCACAGCTCTCATACATGTCCTGCACCACTCTGACATGCTTCTCTCCCACTCCAGACCTTCTCATGCAATACCACAGGTCCTCTCTCGCCACCCTGTCATACACTAACTTTAAATCTACAAAGAGACAATGCAGCTTCCTCTGGCCTTCTCTGTACTTCTCCATCTTAGTATTCTTAAAACAAAGACTGCATCTTTAATACTCTTTCTTGGCATGAAACTGTACTGCTGCTCACAAATGCTCACTTCTGACCCAAGTCTAGCTTCCCTCACTCTCACAGCTTCATTGTAAGACTCATTAGCTTTAGTCCTCTGTAGTTGCCACAATTCTGTAAGTCTCCATTGTTCTTCAAAACTGGCACCAGAACACTTTTCCTCAATTCCTCGTGGCTCTTCTCACTTTTCAAGATCTTTTTGAACAACCTCATCAAAAACTCTACTGCTACCTCTCCTAGTAGTTTCTATAGATAAAAAAAAACAAAGAGAACAGAAAGTTACTGCCAGCATTAGCTTTGTCAGTGGCTCTGTCCAGGACCAAAACATTAGCTGAACACAGAAACACTGAGGAAGGAGTACTTTTTGAGGGAAAGAAAAACAAAGAAAGGGCTTAAAATAACTCACGCACCAACTTAAAGATTGATGATAAGAAACAAATAAGAGGAATTTCATCTTGGAGGAAATATTTCTGCAAGCAGGTAGACGCCACTTCCCTGAGTGGAAAGTTTGTTTTGACTCAAACTTTATCAACCAGCATCACAGCAGGTGAAGCATTAGAAAATACTACTGACTATACCAAAAAAGTCAAAACACGATTATTTTATTGCAAAATCTTCGAAGATAGCTGTTTCTAAAATATTTCTGACATGGTCTGATATGATTCAGATACCAACCCTCATTTTCAGTTTTGGTTACAAAAATCTAGCATGTGTAAATGTTGTTTTCATTATTGTTTTTGGAAAAAGAGTTGACTCATCCCTTCATACGAGTCTACAGTGATTTTCCACACAAGAGCCACAAGTCCTGCAACATGCTTTTGTAACTGAGGGGAGAATCAAGTGAAACCCAACCGCTGCTATGTAACATTGTGAAAAGTTATGATGCTAAGGTTTATCCTGCACAGTCCTTGAACACAAGTACAAATACAGGATCTGATGTGAAGCATTTTGCTGTTTTCAGTTCAGCTGAAATAAAGACATGTAAGTAGTATATGTAACTACAATACAAACTTGATCAATTAAAAATAAAAATCTCATAACTTCATAGGAAAATAATAACACACTAAATGCAAGAAAAAGCCAACGATTTAGATGTCAGTTTTGGGTCATTTTTCATGTCTCTACAAAGGTTTTTTATATATTTAAGATGAATTCATGGCCAGGTTTAAATTGTGTGTCCTCCATAATTTGTAAACACAGCAAACTACTGTCAGAGACAAAGGTCAGGGAAAGACATCTGTGTAACATCTACAGATGTTCACATTATTAAGAACAAGGTTTAATCCAGTGGTAGTTCTTGCATGAATGGGACTCTGGGCAAACCCCTTCTTCTGCATCCTCTATCTCCTCTATACCCCCCTGAATCTCGGAATCTGCAGCATATTCAGCCTCAGTCCATTTTATTATGATCCCAAACCTCTGCTCTATAGTAGAACTAAAATTCATATTAATTTGTTGTGCTTTTTAAAAAGAATTTTTAAAAGAATTTTTAATGTTGTAAAATAAACAAATAAACTGTAACAGAACCATCTATTGAACCAAACCAGACTGCTTGTTCTCTTATGGGTCAAGGGATAACAGGTCTTGGAGGAAAATCAATCAATCAATCAGTCTCTATATATTCTGATGCAACTCTAAATATAATACTACACCTCTAGTCATCAGTCCATCTCTTCAAGCTCAGCTATCGCTGATAACTGATGCTAATTGTCAAGACATAATGTGTTCTGGATGTTGTAAAGAGTGCAGTGCCTGCTTCTGGATGGTAGACAGAATGCTCTAACATTAAAAAAGTACAATAACTATAACGTGCAACCTGATCTCTTAACCATTTGCTCAGAGGTTAACTATAAGAGTAGGAGAACATGAATCAGAGTGAAGTTGTCAATCTTATCAATGGGCATCTGTAGGCTTACACTGTCTTATCATCATTAGACCAGAATTAATGCTAAATGCCAGAATAATGACACAAAAATTTGTTTTTAACCATTTACTACTTTTCTCAAATCTAGAGGTTTATGTTGATTTCCTTACTATTTGGTAGAGTTCCCTTTTAAATTGCATGGCTTGAGTCAAACATTTGGGGGTTTTTTCCAAAAAGCTTCTCCCAACAGCTTGCTGGAATTTGGCCCATTACTCCTGACAGAACTGGTTTAACTGGGTCAGGTTTTTAGGCCACCCTCCTCACACACACCTTTTCAGCCCGGCCCATAAATTTTTCTCTGGGACTGAGATTAGGGCTTTGGAAAGCTCACTCCAAAAGATTGGCTTTTTTTGTCCTCACTAACTTGGGAGCATGCTTAGGGTTACTGTGAATTTGAAAGACTCATTGGTGCCCAAGCTTTAACTTGGCTGATGCCTTAAGATTCTAATTTCCTCATGATGGCATCTACTTCATCAAGGGGACCAGTAGCAAAAACCCCACACAGTATGGTGCTGCCACAATCCCCATACATCATAGTTGGGGTGGAGCTCCCAAGATTTTAAGCCCTCCCCTCCTTTTTTATCCAAATGCAGCAATTGTCATTGTGGACAAACAGTTAAATTTTTGCTTTATCTGCCCACATGGCATGCCTCTGCATGCATTTGAGAGCTGTAATCTCTCTTCTTGTTACTTTTGAAGTACTAGCCTCTTCCTCTGTGAGTGGCCTTTCAGTCCATGCCAGAATAGGACTCATTTTATTGTAGAGAAAACTCTTACAAATATTGTGAATTAACCAAAGCTTATCAGAAGTTTACAAAGGCTTGACATCATCACATTGGCTTTGTCTAACTGCTTAACAGCACAGTACTCTTGATGTATTCAAGCTTCTGATTTTAAAGTGGGTTGTAAAGAAATGAACACTAGTCCTTTCAAGAGGAATGGGTCAAAATTTCAACAAACTATTTTGAGGGGCTCATAGAAGTACACCCAAAATGGTTTAGTCAAAGCTATTGTACAGCTTAAAAGGGCACTTTCACCAAATACCAAAGAAACATATGTAAATTTCTGACCTGACCTGAAATCTTTTTATTTGCTTTTTGGGAGTTTCCAGTAATGCTTAAAACATGATTACTATATTCTACTCATTTTGCACCTTGCACCACTTGTTTTGGCGTCAAACAGCCTTGAGAAAGATGGGTATTTTTCCTAAATACGATGCTGAAAAATAAGCAATTGTCAAATGAGGAAAAAAGGACAGCCATGCCATGTTTACAAAGACACCAATTGCTCTATTTTATCTGGACTGTCAGCTATTTTAACAAGATTGGCCTTATAGTCATGAAGACTTAAAATGATTTAGCGCACAACTAATACTAAGGTTTAAACTTAATAAGGTGAGAGAATCTATAAAAAAGATAATGTAATTCCTGTGTTGTCATATGTCACCATGGGCTTCATGGCAGGGAAAAAAAAATTACTCATAAAAGATCAAAGACTTAACTAAGATCAGAAACAAAAGAGGGCTGTTGTAGTGAAGGTGATAAGAGGCTTAACACTGGCTTAGAGGCCATGCACACCTTGTAGAGTGAATTTACTGCCACTGTCTAAAAGCTGCAAAAGAAAGAGGAGGTGAGGAGTGTAGTGGTGCAGAGTGTTTCTCATACTCCTTACGCAAATAAGCATCAGAAATAAAAGGCCCCTAAATTCCTTAGTTAGTGGGTGTACAAAATGCAAGGCTATGTTTTTAGTGGAAAATATTTTTGGACACAAAGGTTTTCGCTTCAGAAGTAATTTGAGATTTAAATTGCTCCCTAAAAAACTTAAGAGGAAAGTGTAGCAGCTTGCTGAATCACCTGTAGCTTATCATTTAAGTAATAGTTTGGGTTTTGCGGTGCAGTTCTGTGAAGAGATTGAGAATAACTCTAACTCTAACCATGTTTATGTTTTTGGTCAACATATATTACCTTACACAAAGGCTGTCAGATTCAAGTTCTGGTCCTGAACCTCTTAGATGTTCCTGTACTAACACACCTCACACAAGTTATACAGAGTCTTACTAATGACCCAACTGTTTGATTAAGGTGTGTTGAAGCAAAGACGCATCAAGGACTGGAGTTTGAGTCATCTGCCTTAAGGCAAAAACCTAAAACTAGTAAAAGTAAGTGAAATGACTTTTGCCACATTAAAACTATTCCAAACTTATAAGTCAAAGCAGTTAATGGCAGCACTCTGTAAAAAGACTTTATGTCACTGCGGTTAATTGTCTTTTACACTGCAGGTAGTGTTGGTCCATAAGATTAAACTTCCATATGAAACATTTAATGCAACTGAACTGTGTAACTATTTGGTGGAAAGCTAAAAAAGAATAATAAAAATTACTTGGCTCAACTATATTTTTTTTTTGTTTGTTTTACCCAGCCTTGCCTTTGTAACACATACAGCTGTACAACATATCAAATATGCATTCATCCACCCATTGTCAATACCCACTTGGCCTGACGCCTATGTCCAATGGTCATTGGAGAGGAGGCAGGGTATGCCCAGGACAGGTCGCCAGAGGCATGCAGGAAAAACCATGCACACACACTCATAAGGGCAATTTAAAATAACCAATTAATCTTGTAATAATTGAGCACTTCTGGCACTGCACAAGCTGGCAGCCTGCTACAGAAGCTCTGACTCAATTAAGAGTATTTTCCTTTAAAAACTTATTTAGACGTGCTGTATATTCTTTTTCTGTTGCTCTCTTTTTTGTATTGCTGGTTCATGCGATGGAAGTGACCGTTTTGTGGGTCACAGAGATGACAAAACCCTGGATCTACTTTATGCCAACACCAAGGAGGCTTACAGTTCACAACCTGTTTCATCTTTAGCCTGTGTATAAACCCCTGGAACACAGAGAATCAGCTGTGACACACACACAGTGAAGAAATGTTCTGAGGAGACTGAAGAAGCTCTGAGGGACTGTTTCAGTTCCAATGTGTAGGAAGAGCTCTGTTTATCATGGACTATATCAGCTTCTGTGTTAACAACACTGTAACCACCATGACAGAGCAGTGTTTCTCCGATACCAAGCCCTGGATCAACCCTGAAATAAAGGATCTCCTGAAGGAGAAGAAGAGAGCATTTAAATCAGGAAACAAGTAGCAGCTGAGAGCTGTGCAGAAGGGAACTAAGAATGAAAATTAGGGATGGAAAAAAAAACAGCTACAGGAAGAAGATGGAGGATCAGCTTTAGCAGAGCAACATCAATGGAGTTTGGAGAAGTTTGAAGTTAATTTCAGGCCACAAACCAAACCCTCAGGTTGTAGGAGACTTGGAGTGGGTGAACGACTTGAACCAGTTCTTTAACAGGTTTGACCAGTCTCCCCTGCTGTTACCCCCCTCATCTGTAATGATTGCTAGCTTTTCTTCTCAGGACTACACACCTCTCAGCTCTCAGCCATCATCCAACCACTTCACTTCAGAGGAATCCATCCCACAGCCTCCCACCCCCACCTCCATCTTGTCTCTTTCATCACTTCAGGTGAGGAACAGGCTGTGAAAGATCAAGGTGCGAAAGGCTGCAGGTCCAGATGGCATCAGCTCCAGGCTCCTGAAGGGCTGCACTGATCAACTGTGTGGCATCATGGGATACATGTTCAACCTGAGCCTGAAGCTGGGGAACGGACCACAACTGTGGAAGACCTCCTGTGTGGTACCGGTACCAAAGACCAAACATCCAAAGGATCTCAGCAGCTACAGGCCAGTCACCCTGACTTCGCATCTGATGAAGACCCTCAAGAGGCTGGTCCTCAAACATCTATGCCCCCTGGTGACGTCTTCATTTGATGTGCTGCAGTTCGCCTACCAGCTTGGCATCGGGGTGGATGACGTCATCATCTACCTCCTGCACCGAGCTCTTACCCACCTGGAGACGCCTGGAAGCACTGTGAGGATCATGTTCTGTGATTTCTCCAGTGCTTTCAACCCCAACCAGCTAGAACTTCTGCAGAACAAGCTGGAGGAGTCAGGAGTGGACCACCACATTCCCCAGTGAATACTGGACTACCTCACTGGCCGCCCACAGAATGTGAGGACACAGGGCTGTGTCTCCGGCAGGCTGTTCTGCAGTATGGGGGTCCCTAAGGGAATTGTGCTGGCGCCGTTTCTCTTCACCCTCTGCACTGCAGACTTCTCCATCAACTTCCCACTCTGCCATCTGCAAAAGTTCTCTGATGACTCTGCCATAGTCGGCCTCATCACAGGTGAGGACGAAACAGAGTACTGACAGTGGACTCAGGACTTTGTGGACTGGTGCCAGCAGAACCACCTCCTGATCAATGCTGCTAAAACCAAGGAACTGGTGGTGGATTTCTGCAGGCACAGGACCACCTCACTGACACCGGAGAACATCCAGGGAGAGGACATTGAGATTGTGGACTCTTATAAGTACCTGGGTGTTCACCTGAACAATAAGCTGTACTGGACTCATAACACTGATGCACTTTACAGGAAGGGTCAGAGCAGACTCTATGTGCTGAGGAGGCTGAGGTCTTTTGGAGCACAGGGGGTGCTCTTTGACTCTGTAGTGGCATCAGCCATCTTCTATGGGACTATATGATGGAGCAGCAGCTTATCTATACAGCTGAGAGGAAGCAATTAGATAAGCTCGTCAGGAAGGCCAGCTCTGTACTAGGATGCCCCTTTGACTCAGTGCATGTGGTGGGAGACAGAAGGACTCTGGCTAAAATAACATCATTGATGGACAATGTCTCCCACCCCATGACTGAAGCTGTTGCTGAGCTGGAGAGCTACTTCAATGACAGACTGCTGCATTCTAGGTGTAGTAAGAAGATCCTTCCTCCCAGCAGCTGTTAGACTCTATAACCATCATTACTCCCAACAAAATCAATGTGTTTATATCCATGCTAATATCTGTACAACTTTACCATTTTTCTATTCACTAACTGTAAATAGTTTGTATTTTTAATGCTCAGAGACATGCATATCTTGTACATTTTTAATTAAAATACTCCAGTGTGGACGAATGTGAAACTGAGGTGGTCAGTTGCATATTCGTCTACACTTAAGTATGTTTTACAACTACGCAGTATTCATGTTGAAATTTTGAGTGTGTCTGTTTTCTGTTATTGCCTGTCACTGCCACTTTGCTGCTGTTGCACAGAAATTTCCCCATCGTGTGAGAATAAAGAATAGTTCTATTTTATTCTTTTCTATTCTAAACCTAAAAGTAATGTTTTTGGACTGTGAGTGGAAGCCATAGTACCTGGAGAGATCCCATGCATGCACAAGGAGAACATTAACTAATCATTGCATTATATTATTTAATTTATTTCACAGGAGGATGGAACTCAAACGTGATTTATGGTATAGTTTAAAATAGTTTGGTACCTGACCTTGGTTTTTAAGAGCCTTGTCACTGGATCTAACATATCTGCTGGGTGGCAGGACTTTAATTTATTTTGATTCATGGCTGTGGGGGCAAGAGGACATAACCCACCCCCACACTCTCCTCCCCTCACCCACAATGTTGGAGTCTGGTTCTCACAGAAAACTCTCAACCTGATTGTTCTGCTCAACACCAAGCCTCTGACATGGCAGCAGGGGACAACTGATAAGATTTCGGGTGGACCCAAAACTTGACTTGTGTTTTCTTTAAGATAATGACCTAATCTGCCTTGTCTGACAAGAAGTGCAAACTGCACATTCAGAGACGAGCCATGTTTCCAAAGACAAGAGAAACAGAACTCAAATCTTCTCTGCTTTGGAGATGATCCATGACTGAACCACCTTTTAAATCTCTCAGATCAATGTAACCAGGCAGAAACCTCCATCTTAATAACTCAGAAGCTCCATTAGTAAAAAGCAATCTCAGTCTGCTCTGTAAATCCAGGAAGACTCTGGAGTTCTGGCCAGAGTGGAGTGTTAATCATTGAGGAACATCAATACCTCTGACCGCCATCCTCCCCTTATTCCACCTAAAAAGGGTCCAGTTCAATATTCAGCTATGTCTTTCTTGTAGTTAATTAAGTCCTAGTACAAACTCATGTTGTGACTCTTTAACTACCTTACTCAGTGGTAATGCCAACACCAGGGGAGCTGCCAACCACCACACTGCTCATAACGAAAGGGCCGGCAGTGGCTTGCTTCATTACACAGAGGGGAGAAAAACAACAAACCAGCTGGGAAGTCAGGACCTCTCATTCAGCTCAGGAATGAAACCGTGTCGTTTCACTGCAGATTTAATTACAATCCAATGTGATTCCAATAAGAACAATTGAATATTGAGGTACTGTGAAGTGAGAGCTGCTATATTTGGAACACAAACATAGTAAAGACAAACATTCAACAGTCTTCAGACTTTTCTGTCTTAGAATACAAGCTTTATTAAGATTAAACTGAGATTTTTTTAAACTTGGCTTTAAAGATAGCATACACTCACCAATCATACTACTAGGTACATGCGTTCAATTGCTCGTTAACACAAATAGCAAACTGACCAATCACATGGTAGCAGCTCATTGCATTTAGGCATCTGGACACAGTAAGCATGACTTCTAACCAAGCAACAGAATGAGGAAAAAAGTTTTTTGTTTTTTTTTCATTGTTGATGTTAGAGGTTAGACTGGTTCAAGAAGATAGAAAGGTAACAGTAGCTCAAATACTGAATTGTTGCAACAAAAGTATGCAAACAACACACAACATGTAGAATCATGAAGCAGATGGTCTACAGCAGAACAAGACCATACCAGGAGCCACTCATGTCAGCTAAGAACAGGAAACTGAGTCAGCAAAATTAGACAATAACAGACTGGAAAAACGTTGTCTTGTCCGATGAGTCTCAGTTTTAGCACATCCAGATGGTAGGGTTAGAATATGGTGTAAACAACATGAAAGCTTGGATCCATCCTGACTTGTATCAGCTGACGTTGCTGGTGGTGGTACAATGGTATCAGGATATTTTGTTGGCCTACTTTGTGCCTTTTCAAAAAAGCTGTTGGCCTTCCAACAATGAGGATTTCCTAATTTTTCTACAATCTCAATGTGATACATTTGTCCAAACTATTATCTTTAGTGGAAGACCTCACTAAGACCCTGAAATGACCAACCAGTTGTCCTGGTTTATCTTTTTTACCCTGTAATGTGATTTTAATCCAGTATGAAAGGTTATTAGGTCTCTAGTTTTTGAGACCCAGTTTTTAAGGATGTTTTGTTTGTGCTTCTCCTTATTTTTCTCCATCGTGGTTCAGTATTTGTGGATTCACCCGTTTGCAGATTTTTCTGTGAAACATAACTCCAAATTATTCAGGAAAAAAACATGTATTCACAGACTTTTTTCGTGGTGCATGTCTAAAATATGAAGCTGAAATACCGAGGCGCAATTCTACTCGACACACTATTGGCTAGTGTTTGCAAAGCAGCTAATCCAGGAGCGTAATTTATTTTCCACTGTGTGTATTAATGCATATTATGGTATATTTGATTTGGTGTTTAAACTAATAAAACAAACAGCAATAAGCATGTTTAGATAGAGTCTTAATACCGTGGGTTCACTGTGATGTCTTATACAGGCTCAACCAGAGTTAGCGAGACTTTACTGCAAAACAACAAACTAAATCTATAAAAGGTGTCAGAGATACTGATTTCAAACACAATCCTGTGTAGCATCAAAATGACTCAGTAGGCCAATCATGGTTGCCTGTAAAATATCAGCTTAAATCCTTGTTTTGACCTCAGCTACAGTTTATCCATTTCCATCTTTTTCACTGCAGTTTATCTCATAACAGACATGTAATTAAATATCTGAGGAGAGAAGCTGTGACCTCTGTGTGAACCCATGTAGCTGCTTCCTCCCTCCCCTCGGTTTGAGAATTCACTTCAGGCTGACATGGCTGAGAGGCTTTTAGGTGAATCACAGACAGTTTCTGATTTGAATTTCAATTAGCACACAGAGGGTAGAGCATCTAGACAACAAAACTGTCTTCTGTGCCCACAAATTGGTTATGGTGTGAATTACATGTGAAAGAGATCTACTAGAAATTAAAAATTATTTTTCCCCCCACTCTTTCAATTCTATAATTGCTTATTTTCTTTACTCCAGATTTTGTTTTCATTTCACGTTAAAATATTAATAACAGCCAATGTTTCTCTTTTTAAATTTCCCAAAAATGACGTGCTAAATTTCTGTTCTGATCTTAGGTTATGGATCCTTTCATCTGTTGAAGCATTCCCAAACATCTCTGAATCCACTGGTCGCCACATATTTTCCCCTTCGCTCCATGTGCAAACAGAAAGCACTGGGGACCACAGTCTAAATCCATTATAATCCCCTCTGCCCAAACATCACCAAAGACTGATTTCACAGGCTTCTGCCTCACAATGCCCATGCTGGAGGGGGACACAGCTCTTTGTGAACCAGATTTGTGTTTGGACACTGGTGCTTCATGGATGATGGTGCGACTGTGAAGCTCTGGGTTCGAGGTCAACATGGTAGAGAAAATGAAAAAGCTATTTTTGAATTATCTCAGTAGCAAACGGTTTTCAACTGGTGGTACTCCAGCTGTCAACAGTCGTTCTCTCACAGAATGAAGAGTTGGAGGTTAAAGAGCAATCATCACCTCAACAATGTGGCTTTCACACAGGCTGGAGAGGAGAATACCATTACAAGAAGTCCACCAGGATACGTGGCAAAAGCAACCACTTGAAAACACAATTTATATTCTGTTTGTACTTTAGAATAAACTTTTCACCCAGAGCGGAGATTAAGTCAAGAAAATAGTTTATTTTGTAAATGATGAAGCCTTTAGGACCGAAGCCTTTAGAACATTGCATTGCTAACATACAGTGGTAGGAGTTCATCCCATAATTGACGGGTTGCTGGTTTGAGTCTTGCTCTGTCTGTCTCCATTGTTGTGTCCTTGGGCAAGACACTTCACCCACCTTGCCCAAATGGGCAGCACCTCCCAAGATGGCTGCAGCCTCAGACATTTGACTACCTTAGACGGGCTCTACTGAACATTTCCCCCCTGGGGGAATAATAAAAGTTTAAAATAAATAAGTAAATAAAAAATTTTTTTACATGCTCTTATTTTGATATCTCAGTGCAGAATGATCCCCAGTTGGTTTTCAGAACAGCTTCCTTCATATAATATGAAGGTGTGTCTGTTTCAGCTTAGGTTACTCTCTTTCTCTTTATATTTTATATATATATATAAAAAATAAAAAGGTTGTTGATCCTTTTATTCTACTTCCTCTAAAGTTTATGTATTTATACTTAATGTCTGTACGCTGTAAGTACTTGCAACTGAAGTGAAGTTCCTTGTATGTGCACAAAATGTTGGCCAAGAAAGCTGATTCTGTTTCTGATCTGATACTATCCCAGAATGGTTAAAGAACCTTTATTTGCCAGTTATGCTTTTTGCCCAAATATGAACTTTTTTGAACACTTATTTAGAAGTTTATTTATTTTATTGTCCCATGATGGGTAAATTTAGATCTAACTCTTTTAGAATGAATATGACCAGAGCAGTGGGTACAGTAGGGCAATAAGGTGCTTTTCACAAAGGGACCTCAGCCATAACATCCCAGGAAAGAAAAGCAAATCAGTGACTTTTGGGTCCCAAACCCTCAAGGTTGCTAAAAAATATTGGTGAATGGATTTCATTTTGGTTCAAAGTCTTTAGAGAGACAATAAAAGCGAATGTTGTACCTCGGCGTTCCTACTGTTACTGCGACTAAAAGATTTTAATACAAGTCTAAACTTATTTCACATGTATTCACTTTAGCAGAGCTTTGTTTTGTGTTCCCTCCTCCAGCCTGAGGATTAATAAAACAGGCTTCTCCACACACTAAAGAAACAGGAGTACACTTCTTCGGTGCCTCCCTCCTCGTCCTCCCCTTCTCCCCTTGCAGGTGGCCCCGTTTTCTACTTTCAGCAGGGCTGCAGGAGGAATTCACATGTAAATAGGCCACTAGCTCTCAATAGACTGCAGGGAGAAAAATGAATCCCATCATGATAACCTTGCATAATAATCACGCTTCAAGTGTGCATATATTGCACACTTTTTTACGAGATGGGATAAAATCTGAAAACCCAGCAGATTAAGAGAACCCCCTGGAGATGTGTTTATGGGGAAATGAAGAGAAGAGTGAGACGCAGGCAACACAAAAACCTCATGGTATGCATTTAAAATGATGTCTGAGACTTTTACAAGCACGTTTTTGGCTAATTCCATATGTGCACAAACCCTGGTTCCAAAAGAAGATATCAGATTTCACACAGGTCTTTGTAAGTCTGTATTTGGGGACATGCAATGAAGCTGAGAGTACTAGATGTGTACCCAAAGGGTTTAGAAAGAAAACAGGCTTTAACACTCAGAAACACCTCAGATCCCTGCACTTGTTCTTGTATTTTGACCTAATTTCTCAGCAAGTTATGTCAATTTCACATCTCACTTGAAGTTTGATTTGAAGCCCCAAATGGGCTAGTCTTAACTTTTAAAGAACCCACTTCAATGTTAACTGGACAGATTGTGTGAGAAAAATTATAGAACTAGCTAGGTAACTAATTAATAACAATCAATAGCTTTGTTTTGCATGAACCCTGTCCTTAAAAGCAGAAGATGTATAGGCTCTTCGAAGAAATGTGTTCTTGTTTTTAGGCAAAGAAAACTCATATGCATCCATTTTGTGGCTAGTTTGTGCAGTTACAACTTGAAGGAACAATCCAGTTAAATTTAAATAGCAAATTATCTATCAAACCTTTTAAACTAATCTAGAAAATGACTGGTGAAATTTAAGATGAATCACAAATATTGCAATAAATTCCTCTGATATTTTTATAAGCTGGGCTCTGTGGAGAGGTTATAAGCAGTTAACATTTTACTTGCAGTAGATTAACACTGTGATGGTCTTCAGTTTGGATTAGTTTTTCCTGCAGACTAAAGAAAACAAGTCAGGTTTAATACATGTGGCCCTTTTCCACTAGAATCTCGCAGCTCAACTCTACACAGTCTAGATGGCTGTCCCACGGTCAGAAAAGTAGTGTGACGTGATCTGTACGTTGAACTACTGTCCGACACAAACATAACACAGCAATGGAGGACATGGAAGCTATGATGAACATTCTGCTCAGTCTGCCATTGTCCTTAAAAACTCCAAATATTCTCAGTTGTTGTGAGTTTCTACAAATGGCAGGTCCGATTATTTTAAGGAAGTCCCTCTTCTGATGCAACCAGTGACTCCACCCCCAAACCAATCAGTGACATTGCATTTTCAGCCCGACTCAGCACATTTGGAACCCTAGTGAAGTAGGTTCTTAAAAAAGGGCTGGTAACAAGGTAACTGTAATGAGCGGAAAACCCTTAAAACCACATAGAGCCGAGTTGAGACATGCTAAGCAAGCGCTGGTGGAAAAGGGCCAAAAATGTTTGCATTTTTTAGACTTCTCTATTCTCAGATATTTCATAGGGCCAAGCAAATGTCTTTTTATCTCCACCTAAGGATCTTTTTCAATGAACCTTGGACATTTACTTCAGGCACTGTGTACACCCTCCTCACTCAATCTACCATGGTAAAAAACAGATAACGGGGGAGAAATCTACCCCAGAAAACTGCCATATTAGAGAGGTGGTACTTATGATATCACTTTGAACTTTGGGTTGGAGCTTAGTGGATGGAGGTTGTTGATTGGTTGAATTAATATAAGTATTTTTAGCTGTTATTTCCTATCTTGCCATGTATGTTGCCATATAAAAAAAATTGTTGAGTTGGTTTTAATGAGAGAAATGGAAGTAGATTTTGTGGAACATCAAGTCACATCTCTGAAGTGTGTGTGTGTCACTTTTGAAATGCTTCTGGGTTGAATAGTGTTTCTGTATTGGGATCAACAACGTGGAATTCAGTGTGTAACTGTGATAGATGGAATACGTTAAACTTGCTGTGATGACAACATTTTGTATCTTTTTCTGTATTTCAGGTCTGACCAAGAAATTTCCATGAATGACATGTAAATACTATGAGTGTCCCCATGTTGTCAAACTAATAGCAAAATTAATCAGAAAGCAGAGAAAGTCATCGGTTCCACTTTCAGTTTCAAGCATTCTGCATCCTGAGGTGAGTCAATAATCTTCCCCACTTGAAAGGAATAGGCATCCACACTAGTTATTTCAGCTTTATTCCACTAAATGACCAAACAATCTTTCTGTCTTTCATCATTTATTTAAGGAAATGAATAATTATGTTTGCTGTACAAATAAGTCAATGTACTGATGACTTGAACACATTACCTCCAGTAAATGAATTTTCAACAACAGCATTAAACTTCAAATTATGTCAATTTTCAAAATCTGACAAGCACTTCATAATAGTCTTCTTTTTCACAGAAACTGAAAATTTTGCAAGGATGAAATACTCCCAATAGTTCATGATGTCATGAAATCACACTGAACACACTTATTGGGTAATTGAAAACATTATGTTTTCAATTACCCAATAACAAACAAACCGTTTAAGTGAAACATTTATCCAACGCCAACAAACACACAAAGCAATTGTTGTAAACCCACTAACACATGGCAATGGATAGTGATCAGAATTGTTTGGGTCACACCCTACTAAGCCATTAGCTCTGTGACTGTATTAGTTGTAGCACCATCTCAGAGGCAACAATGACAAGAACGGCATTGTTTCAAAAGTTTGCATCCTTACCGGCTGCCTCTCTGGTGCTTGTAAATGGCTTGAGTTTTCCACAGGTTCACACGTTTGGTTAGCACATGTCAGACCCGAACTCAAGTGTGAGTCATCTTGCTCGTCCCTGTGCCATCAGGTTATCAGAGAATGGTTCCTATCCTCTTGCTTCCATGCTTGTTGAAAGATTTTCTTTTCTTCAGTACTTTTCTAGCAGAGTAGAAAATTAGTCTGATATGCAGTAAGTTCATTATAGACTGCATCAGTGACACAGGGCAACTCTAAAACTACTTCCTCTCTAAAGCCAAAATAAAAGTCACAGACACGGACATCTGGTGTTCAGCTTAAAACACTCACCTCGCCAGAAATCGGCCATTGTTGACAGCAGTTGAATAGCTTTTCACACAACTGACTCCACTTTGATAAGAATTATTGTGGTGTTTTACCATCCTGGCAAACAAAATCTGTATGTATCTGAATGAGCTACTGCAACTATTCTTTTAAATGCAGTTTAGCTTCAAATCAATATGAAACCCTTTCAACTAACTTCAAAGAAAAAAAAATTGGTACTAAAGTCTTTAGTTAAAAAATAAATGCATCATATAATGCAATTAAGAACACTTAAACTGTTAACCTTTTCATAAATAAATGTTTCTGTGAGTTCTTTTTAATTCATTTGGATTTTATTACAGTTTATTATTTGCCTCTTCCTAATAAGAGCAGAGGCTGTGACTCTGGGGGATTGTAGGATTTACAACCATTTCCTTGTTCAAAATGAGGTAAACAAACCTAGTTTTCTATAAAAAAAAAAAAAAAAAAAAAAAAAAACACTTTAAAATAAAGACATGGGTCTTTATTGACTACTTGATAAGGGGTTTCTATCTTAAACTGTTTCAAGGGTGTAACCAAGCTGAGTAAAAACCAAGATATCTTTAAGGAAAGACTGAAGGTTCTTAGAAACCTTAAAGGACCGAGCAGCTCCGCCCCTCTTGTAACTCCGTATAAGAACATTTTGTACTCAATACATGGAGTTGTACAGCAATCCACCTGAAAGAAATAACTGCCAAAGTCAATTATGCTGCAGGCTTTACACAACTAGTACAAGTGACATAACAACAATTCCAAAGGAATTCAGTAAAATAGGTGTGAAGAAACTCTGGAGAGCACATTAAAGTGTCTCTTATCATGTCAAAAACAAACAACCTTAATTTGGGGGATTTATTTGCTCTAACAAACATTTCCTGAACACTTCAAGAATAACAAGAGGGGGTAAAAAGGTCAGGAGAGACATAACTAAAGTAAAATGTGATTTTAGCTGCATTAAATTAAACCATGTCAGCAAAAACAAAACCCAAGGGAGGAACTGTGGTCTCTGACAATGATCCCCCGGTGAGTACCTTGGCAGAAAACCAATGAGCTGAGGTACTCTGTGTACAAAGCAGGACAGGACACACGTTAAGGAAAGAGTGAGTGCAGCGGGCAGAGAGAGGGAAACAGAATCAGGACAACTGAGGGAATGCCTTTGCTCTTAAAAGGTTTCCTTCCTTGGCAAACAAGTTGAGTAAGATGCACCTGGTCATGGGACTATTACTATTCCTGTTTTGCTCTAAAACTTTTTGTTTAGTACGCTCACAAATGCATAATCAAATAGGAGAGGATATTGTTTTTTATTCTGAAGTTTAATCATTCCTTTTAGAGGCAATCCAAATGAATAATCCTTAATTATAGCATCTATTTGTCTTGGATATTTGTGGTGAGGTAATTTGTGAATTATCCGTCTGCATCACGGTGTTATTTTAGACAGGCAGCTGCTTTGTTAGGCTTAATTATTTCAAAGGGATGGGAAAACAAGTGGAGTTAATGCACAAGGCTGCATATCCAACTGTAATCCAAAAATACTCAGACATGCTGCCTTCTTTGCAATCTCCTGCCGCAGCCTGTTTCACTAGGCTTGGCATCTAGACTTTAACAACACCCTCAAGCTTAGACAGTGCATATAAAAAAAAAAAAACTACACACCCCTTTACAGACATCAGATCTCTGTGACGTAAAAATAAAAGAAATTCATTTCAGAACCTTTAGAACCTTTAGAACCTTTTATCTGGCCAACAACCAGTTTGACTGAATTAAAAAATAAAGGGAAACCTTTTTGATTGCATAGTTTCTCTAATGGCTCTGTTCAGCATCAACCATTACATTTAAGTAAAGTTAAAAAGGAGAAAGTACACAATTGTACTTATTTAAAGTGCCTCTACAGTTTAGTTTTCCCAACAGTTTCTTAGTTGGATCTCAGGAAAAGCCGTGAAGATCTTTCAAAGCATCAGTGAAACCACATTAAAAGTGCCTCAAAATGCTTTCATGGTGGACTCTGTAGATAAGGTGTATGGAGGAGGCCAAGACTGCGCTGCGTAAGACCACCTCTGACAACCTGGGGTAAAATGTGTTATAGTTTGATCACACCAAAGTTGATCTTTTTGGCTATAACTCCAAAAGGTTTGGATCAGAAACAACAGCGCACATCACTAAAACACCACTATACCCACTGTTAAGCACTGGGGTGGCTCCATCATGTTTTTGCACTGTTTTTTTTTTTTTTTTTTTGTCCCCCCCCCCATCAGCTGGAACTGGAGCCTCAGCTCTAAATACAAGTCAGTGCTGACACAAAACCTTTAGGCTTCTGCTTGAAAGCAAAGACTGAGGAGGAACCTCATCTTTCAGGTCAACAAGCACCCAGTATGTAAATCCCAGACCAAAATCAGGTTAAAAATCTGCACAGGGCTGTGAACAGGACATGTCCTCGCAGTCTTGACAGATGTGGACTGGTATTTCCACAGAAGAGAGGGCAAGTCAAGAAGTCCCATGCTAGAAGATAAAAGGGCTGTGAAAAAATCTAAGTGTGCTTCTTGTTTTTAAAGATTTACTTTTCAGTTTAATTGCACAAGGTTGCAGGTAACAGAAGTTGAAAGGTTTCAGTCTGATTTTATACATAACACAAATTGACATTTTAATAGGTGTAGACTTTATATCCATCATAGTTCAACATGTCTTTGCATTTTGTTTTGGTTAATTTGAGGCTTCATCAACTGAGGTCTGTGATTTTATTTGCACCGAAAACCTGCAGCTAGACATGTTGTAATCTTCCTGCAGTCATTCAAACAAACCCCCGGTTTTTGGGTGTGTCAGTGCAATTAGTGTGCAGGCTGCATAAAATGAAACCAAAGGCATATTTGCAAAGTGACAATTAAAGGTTATAGCATGACTAAACATGCATTTTGTTTTTAAGCATCACATGAATGAGCTGCAGAACAACTTGTCCCGCAACGTCAGCCGCTCCTCTGCGGGAACTGGTTTAGTTGCTCCTCTGTTTTCATTTTCCATCATTCCCTGGCAACGCATTCCAAGGTCTTGAATCTCGGATTAAAGCATTACCAAACACTCCAGCATTGTTTCAAACATACTTTATTTAGCAAAACATAATCCATATATATCGTCTGATGTCAGCCAGTGTGGAAAAAAACTACTGTACATTAGCATTTTCCGTCCAAATATATCTATAAAAATCAAAACACATATGATCCATTTTTAATCTGTAAACTCCAGAAAAGGTGATCTAAAGTGCATTTTTAAAAATCTAGATAAAGACAGCAAACAATCAGATGATACTGTAATAATTCATAATACTTTTCTTTTACAAAACAAAAACAAAAATCCAGTGTGGAAAAATGTACAAGATATAACATTTGAACCAATTAAATACAATTGCCTCTCATGTGCAACAATGTTTCAACCTCTTTTTATCCCCTATGTGGACCTTAAACTAATCAAAGCCTTGAATTATTTTTGGTAATGTTGGGTAAAAACCAGCCGTTTGAAATCATCTAGCATCCTTTAAACATTTTCAATCACCCTTCCAGACCCCAAACCCTCAGTGCTACGCAGGTCCTCTAGAAAACACATCAACACGTCTGAAACCTTGACCTCATCATACTGTAATTCTTTACCTTCACTTCCTGATCAACACCATTAACATCCAACCACAACCGGGAATCCTAAAGCTCACTTTTGGACTAATAAAACTCAGCCCAGTGGATATGAATCTGCAGTGAAACTGGAAATCCACTCAAGGGAAAAAAATTAGTTCCTTCATAATAACAGCAGAAAGTCCAGTTTTATTAGAAATTTATCTCTTTTTCTTCTGCTGTCGAAGCATTTTCCTCCTCTTCTGGATCATCTTGTAGAGTTCATCTAAGCCGTCTCTGAGTCCCTCCCCGATGATGGCGCAGGAGGGCTGCAGGTGCCAGGGTGTGGCGGGGCCCAGTTCCTTCAGGGCCAGCAGCTTCTCAATCTCATCCAGCGGCAGAGAGAGCCTCAAGTCCTGCTTGTTGGCCACCACCAGCACGGGAACGCCCTGGTTCTCAGAGCTCTTGGTGATCTTATGCAGCTCAGTCTTGGCCTCCTCCATGCGCTCCGCGTCTACGGAGTCCACCACGAAGATGATGCCATCCGTGCACCGAGTGTACGACTTCCACAGGGGGCGGAGCTTTTCCTGACCTCCGACATCCCAGAAGTGGAAGGTAACAGTCCGGTTGCCCCCCAGGGACACTTTAACCTTCTCTGAGTTGAAACCTTTGGTGGGCACCGTGTTCACAAACTCATTGAACTGCAGTCTATACAACACTGTTGTCTTTCCAGCAGCGTCTAGTCCAAGAATGGCGATGTGAAAAGACTGGAAGAAGGACATGTTGGAGCAAAAGTTTGGCTGTTCAGACAGTCCATTCCCCATCGTTCCACATGGGGAAGAACAGGAGACGAACCAGGTTTCGAGTGGCTATCCAGATGCAATCCTCACAGGTGCTTATAGTCCGAAAAGGCAGCAGGAATTATCTGAAATTAAATTCTCTGTGTTAATTTGGTGCAGAAGACAGAATCCAAAAGGTAAATATGTTGCATTTCTAGTCTGAATCTGAGAGAACTGAGGACTTGGAGCATTTCTGAAGACATTGCATCATTTCACCATGTGACAAACATCAACGAAAGGAGGAATAACCACTGGGCATGATTATCAAATCGCAGTTAATCTCAGAGTGACTAAGCTTTTTATTCCTTCAGATTTTGGTTTTCCAGCTTGCGGCCAGCTCCACAAATCCAGATCCACACTAATGGACAGACCTCTGCGCCAACATGTGTCAGGTTTATTTAGTCATTTAAAGTTTTGATAATTACTGCCGTGATGTTAAGATGTTTAAAAAAAAAAAAAAATTAATTCATCTGATAAAATAAAAAAAAAAATGCCTCAGCATCTCATTGACAGATGAGATTTAAGGATTGTCACATGCATGCGTATCAACTTGCAATCACCATTTTTGCAAATACCACGAGGTCTTTGTTTCTGTGTCAAAGAAAGCCTTTATTTATAAAATGGTTACATTTAAAGTTAACTGTTTGCATTTAGAGTATGAATCTGATTCAAAGCAATGAAAAAAAAAGCATGCAGGATTCAAAAATATGTTCTCAATATAAACCCTGCAATGTTTCACTGAACTCTGATGGTAACTGTAGTTATTTTGCCAGGACAACTAAGAATGTCTAGTCTAGCAAGAATAATCAAGCACGACTTCATTTTAGAGATGCACTGACTAGATTTGTCAGATTTTAGCTCACAAAACATGACACATAATTCACTGGCCTGAATACAATTTTTTTTTTAAAAATCTGTTATTTTCTCCAATAAGTGAACACACCACAAAACTACACTCTTTGGTGTGGAAGCTGTGACTGAGGAAAAGACTCAATGGTAACTAGAGTCAGTGACAGTATAGCGTTTAAAATGAAATCAGATGAAGCAAAAAATAAAAATAAAAAAATATAAGAAGCAATTTAAAATCACACATTTTGTACAGAAAATAGCCTTGTTCAATAATTCAAATAATTTACTGTCTTAGACGTTATCCACTGATGCAGGAATGGAGACAGGTGTTTTACCTGGTCATGCTTTTCTAGAAGAGCTTTTTTTTAAAAAAAAAAAAAAAAACAAACAAACAAAAAAAAAAAAAAAAAAAAAACTAAACACTTTATTGTAAACACATTTTCAATTCAACTAGAAAGTACCAAAGAATATTTGGAATAATAGTAACAATATAAGAGAAACTGGTATCAGCAGGTCAGACTTTGCAAAAATCGGAGATCGGTGCATCTCTATTTACAGACTAAATGCTGACAAACTTCTCATTAAATATCTCTTCCATGTTATCAAAAGGAAATATAAAATTATTGCCCTATTGATGGCTTCTGAAATTTGGGTTTGCTTTTCAAAATCATGAATCCCAAAAGATTTTTATAACTGGACAAAATAACTTTTACAGACACTGAGGGTGTCCAAAATTTGCGTATGAAATGCTTTAAACTTGAAATGATCATTGTAATTGTAGATAATTAGGCCTAATTGAAGTATTTTTCAACTCTTACTGTCTTTTAGATTTATTTTATTTTTTGGGAACATAGCTAAAATTTACACAATAACTAACCTTATGTCATTTCACTTAGTTATAATGTAGCTTTTAAGATCAGCAGAAGATATTTGAGCCACATCAGGAACAACGGTGTGAATTAGCACCCGCTACTAGTATAAAGTGGCAAACTTAAGAAGTGAAGGGTAAATATGATCAATTTTTAAGCTACATTGGTGGATTTGCGATTCAAACAAAAGAATAGTGTTAAATTTCTACAAATGGCCTGTTGGGGGCAGCACTGCGCCTAAGCTGCAATTAAGACTGCCCTGGTCTAGAGCACAGAGCAGAAATCAACTAAGTTTTTCAAGAGGAGCCAAGTGATGAAACCTAAGGTTGACCATCGAGGTTTCACCATCTCATACGTTTGGTCTTGCTGTACCCGACTTTTTCAGACGTTTCCTACATGCTTTGATATCCTACGATTCAAAGCAATGTTCCTCAATCTATTCATGTCTACTATAAGGAAATGTGGCTGCATTACAGATGCTGGAAGGAGACGCAAACAGCTCTTGCTCAATTCATCCATTTGCCAATTCATACCTGTATTTTGTATCCATAAACAAACCAGTTCATTTGTATGTACTTAACAACTGCATATCCTTTTTATTTCAATGCTGAAATGTTACATATAATTGTATTTAATTATGCATTACTCTCAGAAGATCATATATGGCAGCACATTTCTAATGATTGTGATTCTGACCGCTGTTTGCGCTGGACAACTCTTGTTAAATAAGGCCTGATCTAACCAAAATAACTATCAGTGATCTCCTGCTGACAGATATCATTTTGTTGAGTGACATAACTACACATTTATAGTATATTGCTTTTTTTTTTTTTTAAATGGTATAGACCTTTTTAAAATCAGTACTTTAAAACAAATTACATGAAGTATTTTTTTTTTTTTTAAATTGTAATCAGGACAAATATTACACAAGTGTGTTTGAAAGAAATAGTAGCTTGTAAGATTCTCTTCTAAATTTCTAATTCCCCTGTCTGTTTGGAATACTGTAACAAACCTTCGTAACAGAATGACATAAATCTCCTTTTATTTACTTCACTTTGTCCTTGTAATTATATGTTTAAGGTGAAACTATGAAGTTACTCGAAATATACTCTACAATTTAAAAATAAATCTGGGTGTAATTAGAGTTACATTTACACATAACATACCTCAGTTGATGGGAAATTTACACAAAAAAAACATTTTTATTTTGAGTGAGCGATCCCTTACCTCTCAATGAGAGTCCTGTGTGGAGAAAATATTAAATCTAATCCTGTCCAAGCTAAGATGTGATTTCTTATGTCGTCTACTCGATCTGGAATCCAGCTCACAGTGTACTTCCTCTTATTTTCACAGCAACGAAGGCGGAAAAAAAAATCCTCCTAACAACAGCAAAGCACCACCCTCCCTCCCTGACTGCTTCTCTTCCGCGCCCCGTGTCGATCTACGGCTGATGACACCGCTGCTACTGCTTGTGTATCCTGTCCAGCGAGGGCAACACCCACACCGGCACTGCGGACAAATCTGATTGGCTCCTGGGATCCTTTCTCTGTCAGCTGATTGGATAAAACAACTGCCACTCACGTTCTCTGTCCGGGAATAAGAGATCACCTGTTGCCCAGAATGCTTGGCACACCATTTCATTCTACACACCCAAAAACCCAGTTTGAGAATGTTTAAAACAAAATACGAAGCTTGACACTGTGTTTAACGGTAGTTAGAGCCAAAAGGCTGAGTGTAGCTCACTTTCATGAAAAAAGGAGCATTTATTTTGCTGTTTAACAATTTATAACTGAAAATATTTCCCGATAATGTATTACACTTCATATTACTGTTGATAAACTGTTACCATGAACACAAGCTGACTGGAATACATTTACACACGATATTCAAGTCAACCTGTTTGGGTGTTTTGTAAACGTTTTAGACCAGAAAAAGAACTGGAAAAACGAAGAACGCTACCGGGACAGTTAAGCTAGGTGCCACTGGAGACACAGACGTGAGAGTGGACCTACCGTTGGTTTTAGCGTGGAGAATCGTCGTGTTTTCCCTGCTTTGCCCTGG
This sequence comes from Anableps anableps, assembly GCA_014839685.1. NCBI lineage: Eukaryota > Metazoa > Chordata > Actinopteri > Cyprinodontiformes > Anablepidae > Anableps > Anableps anableps. The sequence goes on from CM026072.1 coordinate 6,842,119, forward strand.
CTGTGTGAGAGAGAGGCGGATAGCGGGGGAGAGGCCACATTCACATTCACTGTGTGTGTTCGCAGCAACAGCGCCGCCCCGCTTGTCCCACGCATGTTTTTGTTTGAAATGATTGGTCAGAGAGCAGGAAGCACCGCCACACTCCCCTAAGTCCCAGATATCAACACAGTAACTGGCTGCTAGCCACCGGCTTGCGTAATGTGCATGTGTGTTTCTCTTTTCTTCCAGACATAATAAAGGACCTGAACCAGATAGGGATTATACCACCCTGTCCACATAGTCTTGTAGATTTTTTGTTTGTTTGTTTGTTTGTTTTTACTATGGATACCGTTTTCATTATTCTTATGCTTTATCTTCAGTACAGTTGTGGTAAAAAAAGAAAAACAAATGTATCTTAGGGGTTTGAGACAAGTTTATTTCTCTTGTACATTGCAGCAGCAAGGCAGTTCAGACTGCTTTACATGATAAAAACATAACACAATAAACAACAAAATATTTACATTACAGTGGCAAAATAAAGAGAAGTAATAAATTGTAATCCAGACTAGAATTAATCTATGTTCCCGTTATTAATCAAATGCAACTAAATGAATGGGTTTTTAGCCTTGATTTAAAGGAACTCAGTGTTGTAGCATTTTTCTGTTTTCTGAAAGTTGGTTCCAGATTAGTGGAACATAAAACAGAAAGCTTCTTCTCCATGTTTGTTTCTGATTCTGGGGATACAGAGTAGACCAGAAGACCTGGGTGGTCTGGAGGGTTGATACGACAACAGGTCTTTAATGTATTTTACTACTAAGCCATTCAGTGATTTATAAACCAACAAAAGTAGTAGTATTAGTAAGGTCTTTTCTTAGTGTTAGTAAGATCTTTTCTCTGAGCTACAGGGAGCCAGTGTAAGGACTTTAGAGCTGGAGTGATGTGCTCTATTTTCCTAGTTTTATTGAGAACATGAGCAGTAACGTTGTGGATCAGCTGCAGCGGTCTGACTCTTTAGGTAGACCTGTGAAGATACTGTTGCTGTAACTACTTCAACTAACGATACTTGTAAACACATGGATGAGTTTCTGAAGATCTTGTTGGGACATTAGTCCTTCAAACCTAGAAAAGTTCTTCAGGTGATAGAAGACCGACTTTGAAATTTTCTTTGTGTCTCTGAAGGCTCAGGTCTGAGTCCATCACTACACCCAGATTTTAGGCCTGATCAGTAGTTTTGTTCCTCTTTAGGTCAAAAAATAATTGCTTTTGTTTTGTTTCTGTTCAGGTGAGGAAAGTTATGGCACATCCATGCATTGATTTGTTCTATGTATCTGTTCAGCGCTTGAATGAGTTCATAGTCACCTGATGACATAGTAATGTAGATTTGGCTATCATCTATATCGCCATGGTAACTAATCTTATTATTTGTTGTGATTTGATTAAGTGGAAGCGTGTAGATATTAAATAGATATTTACATATCAAGGCAACACTAAATCAGTTTGGTCTTTATCAGGTTGTAAAGTTATTTAAATCTAATCTGTACAAAAACAGTTAATAGATCCCACAGTGTCATTTTCATAACATAAAAGCAAGACTAAAATGGAACAGCTATGAGTGAAAATTAATTACATCCTTCATCCACAGGATTTAAGAGAATAAGTAGCAGCCAGGTGTTGCTGGCTTTGGTGCTACTGATCACCTCTACAAAAGCAGAGTTTTCAGCCATTTGCTGCTCTGGTGTATACAGATTAACACAATGTCATGAAGCACAGATAAACAGTTATCTGAGAGAAGCAACTACTTCTGTCCATCAATCTGAGAAGGGATATAAAGCAATTATTAAACTATATGAAACTATGTAAAACATTTAAGGTAGCTGCTCATCTTCCCACGAGTGGACATCTCACCAAATTCACCTGAAAGAGAAATTGCAAAAAATTAAAGACCCCCTCTTCAGAATCTACAGACATGTTGTTCATGACCATGAAATTAGAAAAAGACTGAATAAGTATGGGCAATTTGAAACGGTTGCCAGGAGAAATCCTCTTTTCTCTAAGAACAATACGGCAGTGTCTGATGTTGCAATGTTTCATCTGAATAAACCTCAGCACTTCTGGATCAATGTTCTTTGTCCTTTCAGCTGTTGCAGCTAGAAACTGCTGATCAGGCCCAAAATGTGGGTGTAGCAATGGACTCTGACCTGAATCTTCAGAGACACATAAAGACATTTACAAAGTCAGCCTTCTATCACCTCAAGAACAAGGATGAAAGCACTAATGTCCCAACAAGATCTTGAGAAACTCATCCATACGTTTATCTTTAGTTGAACTGATTACTACAACAGTATCTTCCCAGGTCTGCCTAAAGAGTCAGACAGCTGCAGTTCATCCAGAACGCTACTGCTTGTGTTCTCACTAAAAGTAGGAAAAGAGCACATCATCCAAGTTCAAAATTAATGTACAGTCATCTGTCTGACAGCCGAACCTTGGCCCAAAATTGCTTCATTGCTTGCAATGAAGCAATTTTGGGCTTAAAAAAGGTGTGGGCCAGGGTTTTTCTACAATACTGGAAAAGAATGAAACTTATACAGGAAACAGCTGCTTCAGGCTGCTGCTGCTAAAGGTTGTTGTTCTACAGAGCTTCTCTATTTTGGCTTTATGTATGTTTAATAAATAGGGACTGTGTGGTGTCTGTTGTGTGTTTTATATCCTGACAAGTAAAACCTAGAATTGAAAATGGGTTACTTTTCTTCTACCCTTGACTATGTAACTCTGGCGATGTGTTTAATCATTTCTAACATAACAAATGTGAACCTTTTTTATCTCCCACTTTTTTACTCTTTACTGTTTTTTACAGCTGCTGTGGTATTTTAACAGAACACTATTTTATGTGGAGATTTTTTTAAATTCAGTCTTAATACAATTAATCTAATTTATATAGTGCCTAACAGCAAAAACCACCCTAAAGCACTTTTGATATCAAAACAGATGCAATTCAGCTGTGTACAATTCAGAGAACTTCCCAAGGCATGGTAAGTTTATTTATATAGCATCATTCATACACAAGGCGATTCAAAGTAGTTTATGGGGTATTAAAAGAAAGACAGAAAGAAAAAAACAAAGAATAAAATCGTTGCATAAAAGAAAAATATGTTAAATTGCAGATATTAAAGGCATACAAGGAACAAATGTTTCGAACATTAAATACATCAAATCAAAACCTAAAGTAGACAGAAAATTTTTCAGACTTGAGGTAAAGGAACCAAAGGTTTCTGCACATCTCAGGTTTTCAGGGAGTTTGTTCCAGGCTAAGGAGTATAGAAACTAAATGTTGTTTATAACTTTCTTTGGTTCTGGTCCGGGGAACACTGAGTAAGCAGATCTCTGAAGACCTGAGGGGTCATAGTTCATACTTGACAAACAATTTCGAAATGTACTAGCTGTTACATGGCTAATCGTCTTATAATTAGATGTATGCTATACATGTGAAAAGCAATAAATTATTTTATTCTTACAGGTTTAACAATCAAATTCATGGATGGATTTAGGATAAGTTGAGAAGATTGCTTCTCTAAGAAGTGATTTAACAAACTTACTGGCAGTAAAATGTGTCAGGGGTATTTCAACATTATAAAGCACTGTGCCTGTGTTACATTACCGGCAAAGCTGGTGTTGTTGCATAAGCTCGTTAACAATAGGTTTCTTGTCTTGATATGTCTTATCTATTTGTGTTAGAGAGATAAAGGGGGTTAGCCCGGGTTTCCAAAACTGCACGATCCACTGTGACAATAAGGAATCAAAGATTCAATAAGGAATTTCTTCAGCAAATAACCCAGTTCTGTTAATTATTGTACTGATATTAATATAGTTTTTCCTTCAATTTAGTTGTTCTGAGTTGACCTAGAGCTAGTGTACATACAGATTAATGATAACTGACACAGTAAAACATTTGTTATCATTGCTTAGAGTTTCTCTATCTATCAAGAATTTAAAAACTGCACACATGGCAGAGTAAAACTGAAGCGGTGTTCAACAGAAACCTATACTCCATTTATTTTATATTTAGACAGGCAGTTATGTGCAGAGTCACAGACAAGCCTTTAAATACATCCATGCAACTATTTCAGACACGCTTCGAGCAAGTGCTGGCTTCACGAGTTTGTAATTCTGTGTTTAGCGAATGAACAGCTGTCAGTGCCCCAGTGAGCTTCATGACTCTGAACTCGTCAAGCTCGTCAATCTGCTATTAACTGAACACTTTAGGTCAATCATAGCTTTTTCACTTTATGGTGCACTTTAACGTTTCTAGCGGGGGGGTTTTCCCTAAAACCTCTTTATAGAAACATCTACAATGGTAATAGATGTCATCTAAACAGAGTTTTGCATTACATACAAATTTCAAGAAGTAATTAGGCTATTTAATAAAATACAAATTTTCTATAGACATCTTCTGATTGGTTAATAAAAGTACCTAGCAAATATAAATCAGATAATGACAAATTCAGATTACTGAATTTAATCTGTGTACCTGAAGAAAAAACAAACTGCTCAAAAAACTTTTGAAACTTCTTCTACTTCTTCTTGTGGTAGAAAAAAAAAATATTAATATTCACTAATAGTTTGTGGTGAAAGAAGCATATAGAACAAGAACCTGACTGACTCCAAAACATAACCCTGTGGAACCCCACATTTTAGGTTTTGTTTTCACGATCTGGTTCATATAAACAGAAGCTTTTGTTTGAAAGGTAAGAGGTGAGCCATTCTAGAACAGCCACTGAGGTCTGAATGAAATTTAGGTGAGGTGATGAACTGTGTTAAAGACAGAAGTAAGATCCAACAGAGAGTAAAATGATAACAAACAGTCATGATGTCATTGGCTGGCCTGAGCAGAGCCGTGTCTGTTTAACTAACAAAAAACAGACTGAAACCTCTCAAACATGCTGTTAATAATAAGTTCCTTAGCTAGTTTTTTTTCCAGAATCTTTGAAATAAACATATGCAGGATGACAATGGATGCATTTTTTTCATTTTGAAGGACAGAGGATTTTCCTTTGTTACCCTTCTTAATCAATACAGTTTAAAACAGTTTTAAATAGAAAAAAAAATCTTCCTTATTTCTTATTTTTCCAGGATTCACTGAGTTTCTCCTTAACACGGTCTAAAAAGGCACTTCTTCTTCTGAGTCTCTGTGGAAAAGAGCAAAGATTTTCTCTTATGTCCTTGCAATACATGATTAATATCAAGCATATCAGGGTGTCCAAGTATTAACAACACAATGTGCTTTAACAAAACGAAATATATTCAGTGTTATCTGGTTGTTTTAGTGTTCTCTGGTACAAACCTGTACTTCACAGTTGATTCTGGTAGAACTAATTTGATGTGTTGGTGTTAAATCTGTAACAGTGTGTTATGTTTTATGAGGTCACCACTGCAAGTTGTTCGATCTGCTTTAAAATGTAATTTCTGCAAATCCTAAATATCCCAAATCTCCAAATTCATTAAGATGTAAGGTAGAAATACTGACGGTAAAGGAAGGTGATTTTGGAGGCCAAGGCAGAGGAGGAACAAAGAGCTCAGGATCCCACTTAGGCTCTGCTGGTTTATAGGTGTCTAATTGTTTCTTCATGTCTCTGAAGTTTGAAATTCAGGTTGCCTGGATCTCTCTCACATGCAGTTTTAATGTCTAGAAGGTCTTCATCAAGCTGTAGAGATGAAGATTCATATTTTTGAATATATCACCACCTGGTGTTAAAACCAAAGTATTACAAGTGCAAATCCAGAGACCTGTTTTATATTTAGAAAGAACTCTGAAGGAGTCTTTTTGTCCTTCTGAGAAGCAGTCAGATGTCTGTGAAGTTTCACTAAGAAATCCGGTGGTTTGATGCAGGAAAAGTCAAGCTGACTCCTGGTTTCTGGAAGCTTAAAAAAATTACCTCTTGTTGACAAGAGATCCTGATGTGCAGAGAATTTTATTTTCATTTCAAATGTGACAGAAGAGCTTTGATGTAACAAATTTTGAACAGCCATTTTTAAAAAGTTTACTGGACATTTCAAGAAGGAAGTTCACTTGAGTTAAAGTTTAGAGCCCCAGAGTTTGAGCGTGATGATGTTGGAGTGTTTGCATGTTAAGAACATGCAGTTGAGGAGAACAAAAGTGAGAGTGGCATTCATAAAAGTGCTGCACGGTTACAAAAGAATTTAACCTTCTTAACAAAAGAATGGGGCTTAAATGGGTTTAGCTCAGCAGGAGATTGGACTAAACAAAATACCAGGAACTTAGCAACAGAGCAAAAACATATATCCATTGCCAGTTGATATCCTCTAAACTCTGACTGATACAAAAAAAAAAACAAAAACAAACAAAAAAAAAAACTGCTATAGATCTTAGTTTTATAGATGCAAAATTAGTATTTGGACTCATTTATCTGATTTCAGCATCAAACAAAAATACCTCCACTGAAGTGAACTTGAAGTTCATCTAGTGTTCCTTCTTAAATTCACGTAAAGCTCTTGGAAGACCTATTTTGCTCTGAACTCACAACTTATATATATATATATATATATATATATATATATATATATATATATATATATATATATATATATATATATATATATATATATATATAAATTCTTTTAGGATATTTTTGTTTTGTTTGATCATGAATATTGGGTTTCTTGTTTCCTTACCATGCAGCTAAATTTATGTGTTATTTTTAATTCCCAACTGCATAACATGATAAAACCAAATGAACATGTGCACTAACTTAAAAAATGGCCAGAATGCTTAATAAATAAAGTTTATTGCTAAGAACTGGTTTGCTGTGGAGAACTGTAGTCATTTCAATTCTAATTTTACAAAAAGAAAAATAAAAACATCAGGCAATCTGTCAAAGGTTAATCAAAGAAACAAAGCAATTCTTACATAAATTTATAGTTTATTTACTTACAGGAACTGTCATATTTCTAAAAAGAAATTCACATGACTGCATGAAAAGACATGACAGCGCATACAAAGAGAATTGTGCCTAAATAGCCACCAGAGGGCAGCAGATAAAATAATCCTCATTATTCATTTTGTATTATTTCTTAATATCTTTTCAGCAGTTTGTCTAAATTTCTACAGCTAATATAAATGTTACATGGACTGAATTTATATAGCACTTTTTCTTGCATGGTTTGCATATATTTTAATCCCTCATCTTAATCACAAATTCAAGCTAAACATAAACTGAACTACAGAAACTACAAGCCTTTAGAAGTTGTGCACACTGTGATCATGCTGACTGAGAGAAATACAATTTTGTGTGCTGGCAAAATACCATTAGTCAAGTCAAATTTATTTGTACAGCATATTTAATAACAAGGCAGTTCAAAGAGCTTTACATCATGAAAACATAAAAACATCATAAACATATCAATCACCGGTTGTGAAACCAGTAACAAACATTACCTTTTATCAAGTGGCATCATTAAAATCCATGAAACCATTAAAGTAATCTACTTTATAGCTTAAACTGCCTAACATTGGTGAACGGTTTCAGTTTACAATGAGTTTTAGGAGATGGGCCCAGACATGGTCTGCATAGATGATGTTTATTCCAGATTTCTGCTACAAACTCTAAGACAGAGCGAACTGTTTACTGTCTAACTACAACATAAAACTTTTTACTGACTGAAATTCTCACAAAAATCAGAGAAGCGTTTATTCTATGATAAAAACAAAACATCTGGCTTTCTAAGATATCATTTCATCATACACACTGTAAAAATAAAGAAAAAAAGGGTATAGTATATTCTAAATTTCCCTAAAATGTCTTCAGTTTATGCATTGTTGAAACAGCATTTAATAGTCCATTCTTTTCTTTAACAATATAATTTCCATTAGAGAGTTCAGTAAGTTTTACTACTAAATACTAAATTTAGCTTTCATTCTCTTATGGTGATTCACACATTCAGTTCCAGATAACTTCTAAGCTGTTTTTTCAGATTTCTGTGTCCACTGTCCATTAGATTTGCTTACTTTATGTACTGTTTTGATTTTTTTGTTGTTTTTGTTTTTTTTACCAAACCTATGCAGTAAAATGTCTAACTTTTATTTTAATATTTAATCATGACCAAATTGAAAATGTATATTGTGGTCTGAAAATGGTGTTTCAGCAGGATACAAGGTCAGAGCCATGAGTGCGACAGTAAACTGAGAAGACTTGGATGTGTAAACACTGATCTGTATGCACCTAGTGTCTAGACGAGTTGTTGCATCCTTCACTTTGTCTTGACCTGAACAGCCGACACATGCAAACAAAGACATCAGGAAACCTGAGCTGAAACCAAGTAAGTGTCTCTGAAGGACCTAACATCTTTAACCCGGGAAAACCGGGAGCCTCCACCTTCTGGAGCTTCTCTTGACCTTCGGCTCTTTACATGTGTCAGAAATCTCCTATTCTTGTATTCAGTGACATTTACAGCCACTGTGTGATCAACTGCTCGAAAGTAACTACAGGAGTCAATCAAATTTAACAACCTGGGATTTCCCTGCCAAGCCTGCTTTACAATCTCTGACAGCAAAAATGTTTTTACTTCATTATGAGAACACCATAAAGTGTAAAGAAGGTTTAAATGTTTTGTTTTAGCAGAAACAAATTTCGGCCTGCAGCTTATGTGGAGATGCTAGAAATAAAAGCTGAGTATCCAGGGTAAATTTGTGAAAATACTGGTTTCACTAAAGAAATTATCTTTGTTTATTTCAACATTTGACTTCCACCTGTTTTTTCTGCTGCTGAAAGAATGTGTTAGGAAACAGTTTTTGGATTCTGTCATCAGATCCTCTCTTCCTTCCTTTTCAGTTATTTTGTCTTGGCACAGATAGAGAGCAGGGCTTAATATTATTCACAGGGAAACAATACAAAGATTCCTCCTTATTGAAAAAAGCCAGCGCTCTAAAAACCATACTCAGAGCCGCCTTGAGTAAGAGTACTTTCGTGATGGACATTACAAAAAACAACACAGCTAGAGGATAGTTGATCTTTGTGTGGTCTTGGTTAGGTCTTCTGAGGCATGTTGAGAACATGTTTGAATCTCCATTACACATGGTTTAGCGTGAGAGCTTCAAGAGTCTTTTGAATATGGACAAAACATCAATAGTTTTAGATGGTGGTAGTTTCTTACCATTGTGGCAACATTATCAGGCTTAGTATTCACTGTGGTGGCAGGGTATCAAAGACATTTGGGTGTGTGCACCACTTGGCTTGGTCACTGGGAATTTAAAACATGACTGTATATGCTATCGTCATGGCAAGGATACCATACCATCATCTCAGTATCATCATGCTAAGTGACATGACCTAGAACAAGTCTGGCTCTTGAAGAGAGCCGTGAGACTTGTGTAAGGAACATCAGGGAAAGAGCATCTCAATAATGAGGAAGAACCTAGTAATCAAATACTAAGAGTGTAATGGTAGGAAATTTTACGAATTTGATGCAATCTGAACGTGCTCTGACATGTTGGCTAGGTTATGGATGGTACATTCATGGGTGAATGAACATTTTTGGATAACTTTGACATTATTGAGGCTGTGCAGGTCTCCATACCATCATTTAGCAGTGCTTTATGTGGAAACAAAAGATGTAAATTTAGAAAGTTTTATGACAGACTTTGGCTTCTTCACGAAGAAGAGTGATGACATTTACCCTTTAAGGTAAGAGCGTGGTGACTGCTGTGGGTGTGAGGCTGCAGGGCACACATTTATTTCTCTGTAGAGACATTTAATCAATATTCTATGCCCTCTCGTCCACTTTAAACTTGACTGTAAGGCTTTCCTCTTTATCCTCTGCATCCTGTTTCTGTTACTGACATCTGACTGTTACTCCACAGTTTGGTCCAGTCAAGGATGGCAAGTTGTCAGGTTCAGCAGAGACAAACAGAAGAATGAAGTCACAGTTTAATGCTTTCACTTTTAACTTTGTTCTCTAGTGGTTGTAGAGTTAAATACAGCCAAAGGCAAATATTGTCAGCTGCCGTGTTTCATCAGAATAAGAACTTTAGAAAACATGAACACCAGTCATTTAAGGGTGTCTGCAATTAAAAAACAGGCGATGGGTTTGAGTTTAGCCACGTTAAAATACAGTTTGTACGAGCAAAGAGAACAGGAGACAATTGGACAGTCCATTTGTGAGGATTAATATTTTGTACACATCAGTGTCTTGGAAATTTACAGAGATTTACAGTGTTGAGTTTGGATGTTTTATTTGAAGCTTGATGTAATGGTTAAAGTAAGAAAACCTACTGTCAAGCACAACAAGACACTTCCCATTTCTAATCTTTCATTCAAACTTTATGTTCTTCATAGCAAAGCTCGAATTTCATAGCTTGCTATTGGTGTTGTCAAAAATTTCTCCTCAGGTGACCAACAAAGGCAGAAACTCATTACTCCAGAGAGCTTAGAACCAAAATAAGAACTCTGGCCATTTAGCTGGACTGCAAAACACAGCAGCCATAATTAGATATTACCTCATTTCTGGGTCATTTAAAAATATATATATATAATTGGTACATTTCTTTTGGCTATGAGGAAAAAATTCAGTTTGACTAAATTTTGCTCTTGTATTCCATAGATTGCACAACCAATCTGTTTTGCTCTTGGTGGGGGAGTTCAAGGTAATTATGCGTGGTTTGAATTCAGCAGCCCATTTCACTGATAGCACATTTCCTGGAGGACACTGCAGGGCTGCCACCTCTCTCGCCTCAGTTTCTGATTGTAATCAGAGAAAATTGGGTAAAATTAGCTTGAGTGAAGATTATGCTATTAAAAGAAGCAAGTATTTCCATTTACTTAGCCCCTTCTGTGATCCTTGGGTTTAACTTGACCATTTTATACATGTGTTTTCACTCACTGTAGATTCATGATTGCTGCTTGTGTAAAAAAAAACAGTGAAGAGAGTGAAAGAAAGTGGGGTTGTTCCTGATGGTTATTCCAGACTCTTACCAGGCTGATGGTCCAGGAGATTTATGAGGGAGAGTTTGTATCCCTCCTTAGCCTGAGATTCAAAATCAAGACAGTCAGGCACCTCATGCTGCACAGGGAGAGGAAAAGACATGTGCAACCGTCAGTTTTTAACTGATTCCTTGTAGATGTGTAGAAGGTTTCTTAAAGCATTCTTTCTGAGTTGATTTTAAAACTTAGGTCTATTTAAACAGTTGTGTTTCAGTAATGATGCTGTAACTGATTCTTAATGCCTTTAGTCAATGTTTGAAAACAAGGACATCACACGAGTGGTCTTGCCTAATCAAACATCCTAAAAACAATTGTGTCTCTCTTTTAGTTGTTTAGTGATTCAGCACACTCTTCGAGATGTGATTGTTTACCTAACTGCAATTATAGTCATTTTATTTAAAGCTTCATAATTTATTCTTACATGTGCTCCTGATTGTGATTTTTTTTTAACAAACTCTTTCACATATCATAAAACCTACCATAACAGATGAAGTATTATCCTCATGTCATTCAAAATTCCTGTGAATTATTCCTCAGTAATTTTTTATGCTGTATAAATTTCACCTTTTTATGACCTGATCAGATGATTTTCACACAACAGCCAGCTTCTAAAAGCTGCTGCTGAGTGTGAGAAGGGACAGGGACGTAGTTTGGAAAAAGCTGTTAATGTTATTCCTGTTTCTTCCAAAATCCCACAGATTGGCTTGGTATTCTGTTTTCCTAAAGAAAAAAATGAAGCACCATCTGTTTAAGTGGTTTCAAGTAGTGACTAATGAAACATCAGTGGCTGGTCTGTAGTGTTTTTATGATTAAACCATTAGCTGAGGCTCTGTTTTGTTAGAAAGACTGCAAATACTTTATCATTAAAGAAGGCAGATTAATGTTTATTTATATATATATATATATATATATATATATATATATATATATATATATATATATATATATATATATATATATATATATATATATATATATATATATATATATTATCTACTGTTAACATTAGTTTCTTAAGTTTTATATTGAACAAATACAGATTTGGAGATGTGTTTCTTCTCCCTTAATGTGATATGTAATTGTGTTATTTATTTGTATTAATATGTTTTTCATCTTAGTCTTTTAAAAAAACAGACTTTGCACATAACTGTTTTTCAGACAGAAAAAAAATATTAAGTCAGATGTCATAATCAGTTACTCAGTACTTAAGAGGCATTTTTATCAAATACTTTTACACTCTTACTTGAGTAATTTCTTGGACAGCTACCTTTGCAAGTACCTACCACCACCATATATATATATATATATATATATATATATATATATATATATATATATATATATATATATATATATATATATATATATATATATATATAGTTTCTTATGTTTAATTCTTCGTTATTGCATTCGTTTTCACACTTTCCATAATTTAATTACATATAGTTATATAACTAACATTTGATTTGATTAATTATAACTCATTCAAGTTGGTTCTGAGGCAAAATCATCCTGTGATTTGATGATATATTTTTCGGATCTTGTGTTCAGTTATAGATAACTTAAAGTTCTGAATGTTTCTCATTTTGTTCGGTGGCATTTCTTCACGTACTCTGTTGTGTAACGAGTTAAACCGTTTATTCAATAAGGCAGTTTTAGCCGTAATGTTATGAAACAGAACATCAGAGCGGAAGCTGAGCGTGCTTCCCAGTGGTGTGAAAAGGCTGCGGAGCTTCGGGTTATCTGAATTCAATGCTCCTCCTAACGCGCTGTGATGCTGAAGCCTCCTGCACTCCTCCAGTTCGAATCATCGGACAGCTTCAGCACTCCAGGACAAAAATCGATTCAAGCGAACTGAAAGAGACGCGGGAGACAAAGCTGTTGGGGGCAAAACACGGCGGAGTTCGTGTCGCGCTGAGAAGACTTCAGATCCCAACACGGAGCTCGCGCTGTTCCGTGGGAGAGTCACGCGGTGACCCCTCTGCAGAATGATGAGGCTGTGGTTTCTCCTCAGACAGCTTCTTTGGGCTGTGTTTTCACTTCCCATCAACATGCACGCTCAAACAGGTAGGCTCTCACTTCTTTAAAGCACTCTTAGTCTGATTAGCTCATCAGAGTACCAAACTTAGCAGCTGTTTTCTCTAGAATCCCCAAGATGGATTTAAAATCTGTACTTATACCCTAAAGTCACAGATCTATTGTAGAATTGAAGTCATTTAGCATTTAATTTCACTTGTCATAGGGCAACGCCTCCCATCATCAATCTATGATACATCCAGTTATGTTGGGCCTCACAGGCTGTCAGAAAGCTTTCACAGACATTCCCAGGAAATAGCTCTCAGACTTCCTGTTGATGTAGCAAGGCCTGAACTGAAGGTTGCGTGTAAAGTTGAGACAACCTCTGTCATCTCTTTATTAACAGTTTACCTGGCTGTTACTGTGGAAAAACACTCCCAGCAAATTGGTTTTCACTGGACCTCTCAGGTCAGGGTTGAAAACTTTTCACCTGAGCACAGGAGAGGCCGTGTGATTTCTTTTTCTCTCCTCAGTTTTCAACAAACACTGTATATTAATGATGAGAGTAGCTACAGGTATGCTAAAAATTAAGATTTGAAACTATTTTTCATTCAACCACGAAAGGAAATGAGGCAGGAATCCCCCAAGATATTGAAAACATTAAATGAGTACTCATTCTGAAAAATTAAACCCATCCCTGTCAGTCTGAAGAATGTGATAAAGCTCATCGAACAAAACTTTTACCAGCAAATGTTCCTCTTTTATCTGAGCTCAGTATATAAATGCATATGATAACTGCTGTCTTGTTCAGCCTCATTAGAGAAGAAAAGGTCATATTTTGTCCGTAAAGTTTTATTTCTGAGGGTTGTGTATTAAAACCTCACCACATATAAGTTATGTAACATGATACAAGCGTTAAAGTTTTGATTGAAATTTACGTGCACATCCATGAAGCGATATTTGGGCTGTCAGAAGCTTTCCATAAATACTTTATCATCTGTACTTGGCATCTTAAACTTCAGTGTTTCTAGGTAGCCTCTGGCTGTCTCTGCAGGGCTCCCTCCAGAGTGTGTGCCTGGTGGCCACATGGTCCTCCAGAACCCCCACCGCAGCACCACTTTCAGCTCCAGCAGCCTGCAGCAGTCAGAGCTGCAGGACGTCATCTGCGACCACTCCCTCACTCCAGGCTGGTACCAGTTTCAGATTTCTGACAAGCGGGCCAGTATGCCCACACAGTGTGTGGAGGTAAAATCTCTTTTTTAGTGGTGGGATGTTTTGTGAAGGTATTATAAAGTGTCCACCCATTTTTTTCCAATAATATATCCCCTCAGCTGCAAAGAATTATAAATACAAAGGAAAATAATTCATTAATCAATTGGGAGACTCTTCATATTGCTATTGTTTTATAATACATACATGAGACCATTCATTAGCTTCTATTAAACTTGCATTAAATTTAGCTTTTCTACCTGCATTTTAATTGCTTTTAACATAAGCTGCCCACAGAAGTGTGAACATTATTCTTTAAAACTTGAATAATTGTGAAAGATATCAAGTGTGCATTTTTACATAATATTGATGCTGTTGTCTTAAGACACATGAAACTGTTTGCAAAACATATCATGAGCCTATTACTAAATTGGTTTATAAGCAAAGCATGCTTGCATGTTGCATAAAATGTGCGCACTGTAACTGCACCCTACAGATGTAGTTTTTTCACACCTGTGTGATCCAGCTAAACCACTGTGGGACCCAGGCTCCGGTGTGGCTGTCTCTCGGTGACGGTGAGACCCTTCCTGGGCCGCTGGAGGTAAGGCAGCTGAGAGCCTGTGCTGCCTGGAAGATCTTTCAGAGCGGCAGCAAAGACTGCTGCATGTTCCGCATCCCGGTCACCGTCCGGAACTGTGGAGATTTTTACGTGTACCTGCTGCAGCCCACACCGGGATGCATGGGCTACTGTGCACAAGGTAAATAAATACAGAAAGTTGATTCTGCATTGAAAACAAGTTATCTTATTGATTTTTTTATTCTTTGCTTATTTGAGGTTGAAAAATGGTCAGTATAGGTTTGAATCTGTCTCAGTTTCTGAATGAGAGGCAGGCTGGTTGCAGATCTTACAGAAAGTGATGCTTCTGTAAAGCTCCCAGGAGGATGTAGAGGGTGCGACAGTTATACCGTGTTCGGCTTGAATTAGATTTTCCAAATTCCAGGGTAGAAAATTCAACATTTTATTCTCTGCAGTGACGTAAACATTTCAATAGTTTTGTCATTAAAAGTGGTTGTTACTGTATTTATTTGAATCTTTGTGTATCTCATTAAATCAGTCATGCACACACTGTCCGGCTTCTATGTATGGAAATGTTACGTCTGGGTACGTACAGTGGCCTCCGAGTTTATTGCCACCACTGATAAAAATTTATAAAAATCCTTAAAATAGATACATCTTTTGCAAAAAAACTATACTGCAGTGGCAGTATAGTTTAGAAAATTTTAGAAAATTTCAACTTCTTTACCAGGTGTGCCAATAAATTAGGTGAGTTGATTAAAAAAAGAGGTGAAAGCAGAGTTCATACTCATTCTGAAGGATGACATCAGATGTACTTTTCTATCAGTGGTGTTTGTACACAGACAGGTTCATTGACACATTTATCATAACATATTGTATAATTGGTGTAACAGTGTTGTATTGACAGCTTTTTTGCCCTCATGAGGTTTAAATCAGGAAACAAATAAGCAACATCAATCTAAATAGGAATAACAATAATTCTCATTATCACTCACACCTTGAGAGGCTGCGATCTGTTTTATTTGCTGCGATCTGTTTTATTTGCTGCTTGCATGAATGCACAACAATCTGCTGTGATATATTCGAATAATTCAAATCCAATCAACACTGATGATTCATGCTGACTGCAGGGTTTGATGGGTCTGTTAGATGAGGGAAAATGTTTGACAAAAGAATTATTTTATTGCTTTATGTTTAACATTTTCTTTTTCCCACTGAACTTGAGATCTTGGTAAACTGTTGACTCAGACGGTGTTTGTCTCCTTTTTTTGAATAAATAACCTTTAAACATAACAATGAATGATAATTTTTCCAGTTTAGGGTTGGGTGTGCATCTTTGGGGGCTGTTGTTGGTTTACAGCATGGGGCATACAATCCTACAGAACATTAGAGGTTTGTGGGTGGTTACTAATGGGTACTGGTGCATCACTGTGACCAGTCCCCTTGCCCTGTACCCCGTTTTTGCTTATCAAGTTTATTTATATAGCACTTTTCAAGGCAGTTCAAAGTGATTTACATTATAAAAAAATATGACACAATAAAAAAAGAAATGTTACATTGCAGTGACAAAATAAAAAGAAGTAATAAAAAGTTGCAATCCAGACTAGAATTAATTTATTATGTTCACTTAATTATTACTCAGAGGGAACAAATGGGTTTTTAGCCTTGATTTAAATGAACCTAGTGTTTCAGCATCTTTGTATTTTTCTGGAACTTTGTTGCGGATTAGAGGAACATAACAACTGAATGCTGCTTCTCCATATTTGGTTCTGATTCTGGGGATGCAGAGTCGACTTGACAGTAGACCGCGCTTTAGACAGACCTGTGAAGACACTGTTGAAATAATCAATTTGACTAAAGATAAACACATGGATGAGTTTCTCTAGATCTTGTTGGGACATTAGTCCCTTAATCCTGGAAATGTTTTTCAGGTGATAGAAGGCCGACTTTGTAATTGTCTTTATGTGTCTCAGAAAGTAATAACTTCAGTTTTATTTCAGTTTTGTCAGCTGAAGAAAGTTATGACATATCCACGCATTGACTTGTTCTGTGCATCTGCTCAATGCTTGTACAGGTTCATAGTCACCCGGTGACATTGTAATGTAGAGCTGCGTATCGTCTGCATAGTTATGGTTGTTAATCTTATTACTTGTGACACTAAAGCCATGGGGAGTGGTGCAGTAGGGGGTTGGCAAAATTTAGCATCTGCCAGACTGTCCTCACAATTTTCATGCACCTACAATCATAAAACCCATGAGTTTACTGTAGCGGAGGGGTTGCACTGGTCTGCAGGTTAAGTTGAAGCGATTTACCTTGTAGACTACTGGTGTTGTCAGATGACAGGGTTGTGGTTTATGGGGTGGATGAGATTGTTTGGCTTTGCAGGGATTTTTTTTTTAATGACACATGGTTTTTTTGGCCCTGGTATGTAATGAGGTTCATTGTTTTGGCTTAATCAGTGAGGGAGATGGACCAGTTTGTGGATCCTGTTGGGTGGTTCAATGGGACAGTCTGCTGGGCATGTAGGGTTCCTACCAGTGTCCAGTTGTACCCTTCATTGGGGCTTGCCATGCGTTAGTTCATAAACCCCCCTTTCTTATTCTCTTTCAGCTGAAGTTTTAAAGTAATTTTCTAGAACTTTCTCATAGTCCGCCATAAGCCTGTCCACACTGCTGGATGCAGTCTATCATGTCAGTAATTTATTAAAGTCATTGGGTGTAACTCACTTTAATGTCAGCTCATCTAATTCAAATGCTGCAAAAACCAAGAAACCTGAGAATTAAGGTTGAGGCAGGATGTTATATAGTCCTGGAGAAGTTAGAATAGGAAACTGAAAAGAAATACTGTGAATATATCACAGTTTCTTTTACAAGATGTATCATCCCATTTCTTAATTCAGGGAAGTTGGAGTAAAAACAGAAAAAGTCCCATGTGGAACTTTTTGTTTTCATAAATTTCTGTTTTGCAGAGATGATAAAAACTTTACCCACAATGCCTCCCCTCTGTGGTCCTGACGAGGTGCACGCCGGTGGATTATGTAAAAGTAAGGTCCTTGCTGTTGTGTCTGCTCTGCAGTCGTCTGTTTTTGTTTCATCAAACACCAAAAAAATCAGGAGGTTGAGGTGTAGCAGTGTGGTCAGGAATGAATGAACAAACTTGTCTCTGCCTCTCTTGATAAGCTGAACTGTCTGTGTATTTCCAAAGCCTGATCTCATCAATATTCTCTCCATTATTGCGTAACATATTCAAAGCCAAGTTCTGGGATGCAGACCCAGGTGCCCAGATATAGATAATAGGATTTAACATATTTAACATCAACTCCCATCAGTTCCAGAGCTACTTATTCTGTTAATATTCCAAGAATGAGCCTTGCTGAATACTTTGTGATTACATTTGCTGAAATGTTCGCTGATGAGGCTCCTTCTTTTACAGACAGGATCACAGTTTCTGTGCTCGGCTGCCAAAATGAAACAGTAACATTATGAAAACATATTTTTACTTGAAAGAAAAATTTTCAAGAATTTAACATTTGGCAACTGTAGATTTATAGTATATGATAATCTTAGATTTTGTCTTATCAGGGTTGGTTGATTTTGTTCTCTATTTCTTGCACTTGAAGCAGGTGTGAAATAAATCTCTTGAATATCTCTGTCTCCTGCTGAATGCATAGCTGTCATAGGGTTTAATTCAGGAGACCCTATGAAACAAAATATAACCTATATGTCTAAAGATGGATATAACCTTTATATATGATTGCAAACCATTAGTCTTACTAAGTTTCTTGTTTCTCCCTGGTCAGCTCAGCAGTCTCCCACTCCGTCCGTGCCGGTGATTGTCTCAGAAGTTAAAGGTAACACAGTCTATCTGAAGTGCAGCTTTGACAGCAGCTCCAACAGCTCCCTGGGTTACGTAGTCGCCTGGTCACGCCTCTCACCTGAGGGCAGGAAGGAAGAGCTCAGAAAGGAGACCACCATCCACACCTCCGCCCACATTGAGCTGGATGGCTTCAACCTCCGGTTGGGGGACAAGGTGTGATTCTGGGCTTGGGTGCTTTAACTTGATTTTCATCACATATGGCTGCCTTTTAAAAACTTTTATAAAAATGGACACATCTTAACATCAAGAGTTTTCAGTACAAATTAATCAGGAATAAATGAAAAAAATATTTGCAGAATATGTCTAAGAATTAGCTGCGATGACAACATGGACAAATAAACATCTATTCTTCCATTTACCTTAAAAAAAAACAGTCTCATTGAAACTGACACACATTGCAGGAATTGGGTTTGGAAAATAAGAAATAGTACCAAGTTTATTGGGGAAACATAAAACAAACAAAAAAAAAAAAAAAAACTGAGGAAACCATTTTTTTTCCAAGTTAAAAAGGAAAGAAATCCAAAATATATATTAAATAAAACATGATTTTTACCAAGAAAATTAGTATTTTAGCCATAAAACCCTGGATCACTCAATGCTAAAGACTATTAAAGCATACATGTAAGTTCAACTGAAGAAACAAATAAATTTAAAAGCTTTCATGCTGATAACGGATTTTGTACAACAGCATTAACCAAGGGTATTTCAGATGGATTATAACATATAGCATATTTTTATTCGTGGGGTTTAGGGACCACAGCTGAATATCTGAAATCCACAAATACTTGTGACCACCTCTAAAATTGCTTATAACTGCCTATTTTAATAGTTCAAACACCAAATATACCATAATATGTATTATAAGTAGAAACCATCTTGGCACTGCCGTAGAAGCTAACATCCACAGTCTTCCTTATCGCTACTCCTTATCTCTGGTCTTGGGTGTAAAGCCAATCAGCGGCAAGGAAAATGAATGGAGCTCCTGGATTGGCTGCTTTGCAAACACCAGTCAAAAGCATGTCAAGTAGCATCACTCTTAGGTATTTCAGCTTCCCAACCTGCATTTTCTTTAGAATTGTGTAGACATTCTCTACAAAAAAAATCAGTGAACAGGTGAAACTATAAATAGGCAGGGGTCCACTGTATACCTCAATGTGTGTGTGTGTGTGTGTGTGTGTGTGTGTCTGAATAGGTGAATGACTGAGTGTTGTGTAAGGCGCTTTGGAGTCTTCTGGACTATATAAAGCCCTTTACAAGTACAGGCCATTTACCAATTACCATTTTACCTATAAGACTATAGGATTTCATTTTCATTTAAATCATTAAATCAGTCCCCTTTAGTTTAAGCATATTTTCTTAACATAAAATAGCTTGCCACCATCAGCATGTGAGTGTGTGTGTGAATGGGTAATTAACTGAATGTAGTGTAAAGCGCTTTGGAGTCCTCTGGACTTGATGAAGTGCTATATAACTATAGGCTATTTACCATTTACCACAAAATCTGTGTTTGGGATTAAGATGTAAGGCAATGCTAATGTGAAGAAAATGAATTTAACTGATATTTGAAATGATTTTCTGTCTGTCTGTCAGATTTACTGCTCCAGTTCCAGCTTCTTGTTGGAATCACCAGATATTCTGGGCACTCCAGTGGAAAGTCAGGAGTTTTTTGCTGGGATAAGGGTATATGTCACTTATAATATAAAGTTATGATGAGTCCTGATGTATAGTATGTTTTAACTACACAATTTCTGAGTTATATATGTAAAATATATTTTAAAATCTCCTGCTGGTATTTTTAATAAAGCAAATGTGTTAATCAGGGAAGAGTCTCCATATTAAAAGCCTTACTGTTCTCTTTTGAAAACTTTTTTTTTTTTTTTTTTTGCAGTTAAAACCAGAAGTTAGTCATCTGTCTGAGGATGGGAGGCGGTATCAGCTTCTGGTGGAGAGCACAGTTCCGGTCCCATGTCCGGACGGTTCTTTCTCATCTGCAGAAAAGTGTGTTTTGTCTCTGCAGCTCAGCACAAGCAGTCAAGGTAAAGACAATAATAACTACATGCTTGAGCTGTTTTAAACTTTTTAATAATTGATTATTATTAATCATTGCTCTGAACTGGCCAAGTATAGATGAGTAATTATTAGGGGTGGGAATCTTTTACTATCTCACGATTCAATTCCAGTTTTTGGGGCCTCGATTCGATTCAAAACGATTTGATTCATAATGATTTATGCCTCAATCTATAGATCTACTTCAGTCTGCTTTGCGGGACAAAATGACAAATGGAGAAATGTCTTTTTCACATTTAAGTTTTCAACATTAATCCAAGCTTAGATGGAACTGTTGCAAGTTGCGTCAAACCTCAGTGCCACTCTGGTCGTTTTGGTTAAGGCACTGGCGACCTTTCTTTTAGTCCTGGTAAAGCTGCGGCACAGCTTTTTCAGTGAAAAACTTACAGGATGGTATGGCATACCTTCATTTTGCAAACCTTGTCAAGCATGTCAAGCTTGTTCTTCTATTGCATTCAGTAAAAAAACAAAATGA
The DNA here is from genome assembly GCA_014839685.1 of Anableps anableps. Taxonomy (NCBI): domain Eukaryota; kingdom Metazoa; phylum Chordata; class Actinopteri; order Cyprinodontiformes; family Anablepidae; genus Anableps; species Anableps anableps. The sequence goes on from CM026072.1 coordinate 6,863,309, forward strand.
GTCCAAATTTCTACCTTAAACAAAGTCAGGACCGTTTGAATAGCTCTCTCTTTCATTTTTGTTGTTTCTGTTTTGTTTTGGTGCTTGTGTACGTTCCAGTGCCGGCTACGTGATAACGTCAGGACGTCCCGTGTAGCTAAAAATTTGGCGGAAAATCAACGGATATGTTTTATTTTTTTAAACTGATTTTAAATAAATGAGAATCACGATTCTTATGTGAATTGATTTTTTTTGGCACAACCTTAGTAATTATGTTCTGGAAGCCATTTCCTGACTGACAAAGATCAGCACTCATCTTGTATTTGAATGATACATGCTCCTGTCTTTTCCATTTTGAAGAGTAGCTAAGAGAAATGGGCCTCTGCATCACATCAAATTTATTCCCCAGGAAAACCCGGATATTAATTAAATGTTTGTGTGGACGCCCTGATCAGCTTAAACAAGTCAAGCATACATTTGAACAAGCTTCAGTTCTTAGCATGGAATCTTTTCACCAGCTAAATAAATGTATAAAAATTAACTGAAGGCTGCTGTCATGCTACTGCAGAAACAGAACCATACACTGTATTTTGGGGCTTTTTGCACCTTCTTACTAGAGGTGTCAATACATTTGAAATCTTTAACAACATCAGCTTTCTTGAGTTGAAGGAGTAAAATGTTTTTGCACATTTGCACAGTTTAAGAAAATCTGATTTCTTTAATGATCACCCTAAAACAATTGAAGTTGAATTAGCTTCTATCTTAAACAAACTGCACTGACAATAATAACTTGAGCTGTTTTTATTCCCTTTTAGTGGTTTACAACTTTTCAAACTAACAATGAATCTTTTTTCCACAGATGAGGATTTGTTCGGTTCAGATTTGTCTCTGTCATCATGTAAAGTGGCTCTGTCCCAGGGCGCCTGCAGCGACGGGGTCTGTAGCCGGGATCTGGTTCACTTCAGCCCCAACACAGACTTTATGAAAGAGGGTGAAAGGACCAGTCACATCTCAGTAAAACCCATCGCCACACAGAATTTTCTCTGGAGCGGATATTCACCAGAACCCGTTCAGGTAAATGCATCGCACCTCGAATTAGTTTGCATGCAGTTGCATTTATTCTTTTCTTAACCTTTTAAGGAAGGAATAAAAATAACTTTTCATTTTCAGATAACCGTGAATGATGTTCCCCCAGCATATTGCTACTCCTTCACAGACCCCCACATAATCACTTTTGATGGCAGGTACTTAAAGTTAGTTTCTAGCATAATAATTATAATGACAATAAATGACAGTTGATTAGACTGTGCACTAACCTTTCTGCAGATATGATAAGTATTGTTGTTGTTTGCATTATTAGATCAGAGTATGCCAGGACCCTACAGCTGAAAATATACCTTCTTCATTGTTTTCTCAGATACTATGACAACTATCAAATAGGCACTTTTGTTCTCTACAAGAGTAACCTTTGGCCCTTTGAGGTCCATGTCCGTCAGTGGGAATGTGGCAGCCTGGTCCACGCTGCCTCCTGTGTGTGTGGCTTTGCGGCATGGCACGGAGGTGATGTCATCGCGTTTGACATGTGCAACGGCGAGATGGGCGAAACGAAGCCCCATCTGTCTGTGAAGAGCAGACGCACGAGTAAGAGTAGCATTCGGATCAGTGAGTCCTACCAAGGACGCAAAGTCACTGTGAGTCAACAGCAGCCACATTTCATCATGAATAATATGAAGTGAAAAGCGCAATAATATCTTGTTCAGGAAATTTCAGTTTCTTACCAGTTCTAACTGGTCTTAATATCTGAAGATTTTGAATAAAAAACTCTGACGTTTTGTAGATCATGTTCTCCTCTGGAGCATTTGTTCGTGCGGATGTCTCCGACTGGGGAATGAGTCTGACTCTGAGGGCCCCCAGCTCAGACCAGAATCACACCAAGGGTCTGTGTGGGACATATGATGGACGGCCGGACAATGACTTCCACTCAGCAGGGGGCGCTCTTCTGGAGCAGCTGCAGGATTTTATATCTGAGTGGAGGTGAGTGGGTTTCAGTTAAAGCCATTCTAAGGAAATCACTAGTTTTCCTTAGATGAGGAAGTCCTCCTTTTTATCGTGTGTGAGCTTTTAAATGACCATTTCAGCTGCAGTCAGAATGCTGTCATCAGGGCAAATTTCACTGGAGAACCACCCAACACCCTGCTCCACTTCTAAATCATCTGTGTGTCTGGCAGTCATCAAAGCCCTTTGGATACCTGGTAAAAACACAAGGCTGACAGAGTTAGAGACAAGACATGAACGAGCAAGAAAAACTGTAATTAAATATGGCCGTACACTGTGGCTGGACTAATGATGCTGAAGTTAGTGTCAAGTTTGAAGCTTCTGTTTCTATTGCTGGTGAACACACAAAAAATTTTTTTTGTTTGTTTGTTTGTTTTTTGCTTCGCTGTCTTGTTTGGACCATTTGAGATTGAGAAAACCTCATAAATGGGTTAAATCTAACTGGATGACTCCACACTTATTAGAGATTTAGATTTAGTTTGGGATTCTGTTAACATTTATACTCTGCTTAAAAATCCTTTAAGACGCAGCTTGTTTTGCTTTTGTTTTTTTTTTCGTGAAAACCTTACCTAAATAGAGACACAAAGTTAAAAAAAAATGTGGTTAAAATCACTTCTTGTTCATGTCTTTTTCTTAGAAATTGGGGAGTGTCTCGTCTTGTTGAATATACCGTTACACCCTTAAAATTGATCAAACTATGTTCTCTGAAATCTTGTCCAGGATGACATCAAGTTAGCTTTGAACTGGGCTCACATTTTTTTTTTAAATCTGCCTTTTTGGACATTTGAATCCAAATGTTATCTCTTATTATCAAAAAGACGATGTTTTTCCCTATACATTTTTGTAAATGACACTGCGCTGAGCAGTGATGCAGCAGAGTTTGTGGCAGTTACCCATCTCAGATCTTTTGTAAAGCTTTGATCTGGATTTTCCTAGAAAATGTAAATCCTTACCAATAAGGCTGAAAATGTTACCAAATCCATCTCAATAAGATAAAAAAGAGCAGATTTGCAGCAATATGTCCTGTTTTCCTGTTATCTGTCTTGCTCTCTCTCGCTCTGTTGCAGACTGAATAAACTGCAGACAGGTCCTGACCTGTCATAGAAGATATAGTTTCTTGCTAAATAACTTCATTTTTATAAACACAATGATAGTTAACTTTTTGTGTCTTCCTCAAGAAGCAACCTCATCCACACTGAAGAGTATTGATTTTGTTACTAATGTATGGCAGCCAACAGCTGATGTCTCTGTCTGTCTCTAGAGAAGAGTAGGTGTTCTTCCTACATTAGCTCATGAATCATGGTTTGTTTCACATCTTCTGAGTTTCTGACCTCTTGTCTTGATGGAATATTTTCTGAAACAGGGAAAAGCATCTTTCTGTTCCAGTAGTTTTTGGATTAAACTGTACAATTGCGTGGGACTGAGTGACTGAGAGACAAGTTTCAAAGTTTCTGCGTCCTGTAACTGCGGACCTTTCTGCTTGACTTCATCTATGTTTCTTCCAGACTCCCTGCAGGCAGCAGCTTGTTCGACTCTGTGCCAGCCCATGTGAACACACCAGATATCCACAGATACTGCAACTGTCAAGCAGATCACCTGAAATCATCTCCCAGATCTGGATCCTCTCAGCTCTTCTCTGACTCTACCTGCTCCAATCATAGGCTGGTCCATTTTCTGAGTTTTATCCCCGCTCTGGATGTCACAGCTAAGTATGTCAGCTCAGTGGAGCTACGAAGAGAAAATAAAAGACAACAGCTCACTCTGGGTCGCAGTCACAGAAAGGTTCTCATTAATACTACTGGCAGCTCAGCTCAGCACCAAAACAGCAGAAGCAGTTCCTCCCACCACAGCTTGAGCCAGTCTGATCTTAAGAGCTTCTCATATGTTTTCCCAGAGGACCATGAATTCTCTGTTCGGCTAGACGGACCCCCAAGGTGGCCAACTCCTTCTGGTCTAACTCAGCAGCAGGCTCAGGCCCAGTGTGAGCGTACTGTGGAAGACTCGAGCATTGCTGTGGGCTGCAGGCTCCTGTTAGAGGATTCAATGATCAGCCGAGCTGTGGCCATGTGCATTGCAGACCTCCAGCTAAAAGACGAGCCGTCGTGGCTGAATGCGACCTTACCGCTGCTGGAGAACGAGTGCGAGCGAAAGCTGGTGGAGGACCGGAGGAGATGGGAGGAGCATCTAGACGCTGCGTCCATCCTAAGGTGTCCGAACCTGTGCAACGGGAACGGCCAGTGCTCCGAGTGGGGCTGTGTCTGCTTCCCTGGATTCGGTTCACATGACTGCAGCGAGCTGACGGGTAAAACACAGAACAGATACACCCAAAGACAAGAGATTCAACCAAGAAAAAAAATATTTTAACATCTAATAAACCTTAAATGTTTTTCTTGATTTAAATATCTCAGGATACATTAACTCTTAAAGCAGTGGATATTCTCTAAACTACTTTTAGGCCATAACTGACAGACTTCTGAAGGTGAGACTGAGCATCCAGATCTAACAGTCCTTTGGACTTTATGCTGATGTTGTAAAGACCAGATTCCAGAGATCACCAAGCTGATGAAGGAGAGTCTATGCAACGTCCGTCAAGACGACTGCTCCACCGTCCAGGTCTTTGGTCAGGGTTTCAAGGACTCCAGCCAGCTCAAGTGTGAGTTTGTTAAAGAAAAGGTACTTTGCTTGTTTTTCTTTTTTGTGTTGTGCTTGCAGGTGAAATAATCTTAATGATTTGTCACTTTCTGTTAAGCTGTTGAGCCCATGTCTTTATTGGGGACCTGGTATGTTTTTTAAGCCTCTTATTATTGAGCTTTCACAAATAAATAACAAAAATAATAACTTACTGGTTACTGTTTACTATGAGGTGGAAGCTATGGGTCAAAAGCGCTGGCACGTTCGACGGCATGCTAAAATCACAGCGCCATACAGTGGCCTAGCATGATAACTACAAGTGGCTCAAGGTGTCTCGGCAGTGCCGTCTAAACACGGAACTTTTCCCCAATCATCATCCGAAAATACCGTCAGTTTCCAGGCAGCGGTCTCGTGTAAACTTAGCCTCAATGAACCTAAAGACTTTGGAAACAATGTCATTTGGACAGATAAGGCCAGTGTGGACATGGTTGATAATATTGCACAACCCCAAGCCAAACACACCATATTAGCACAAACCACTTGTTAAAGAGTAACTAAACCCCAAATGAACTTTTTTTTGTAGAGAAACTGTATAAATTGGTTCTTAGGAGAGTTTTTTATATGTATGCTATTTTTGTGTAAATTAGTTTAGCTCTGCAATATTTTGCTTAAAACAGTTTCAGTGCTGACCTCTTTTGGTTGAATGGTGGTTACTGCAGTTGAATGCTCCTATTGCTTACAACGCTACAGCTTTACGTCACACAGTAGCACTTGGTACAGCCTGGTCTATGTCACAGACCCACTTTCGAGTATGAAACCAGCTCATTCAAACTCACACCCCTGGTGGTGTGTCAGGAGTTGGAATAGTGAGTGTGGCAAGTATTGATCGATAGCGTTTCTCAGCTTTGCACATGTGATTTATTTGCAATGTGGGTACGAAGGGGCATGGGTCTTCTCTGCTCTGCCTGCTGGCGGCGGTATGCTGCAGGGCACCTGTGTCAGACTGCAGTGTTTAGGAAGTGGGAGAGGCTCACGGCAGCACACTCTCACTCAGGTCAGAGCAGAACTTCAGAGTGATTGGCACTTCACATGTCGCCATAAAAGTCTCCATTGACACAGAAAAAAATCACGAGATTTGTCGCTAGCTGCTTTATTGAAAAAAAGTCAATAAGGGGCGCTGAAAAGTCACAAAGTGCTAAGTTGCCAACAGTGCGTCTTTCATCCTGGCCACAGCCCCGCTTCACCCCCTCAACTCATCCCCACACTTGGCCTGTCTCTTCGCACCGCCCACTTTGAGGGAGTTTGTTAAGATTTGTCTGGGGGCAGGGTTTTGCTTTCAGAGGGGTTTAATTACAGGATCACAGGGAAGCATGATGTCATGTAGCAACATTTCACAACTTATGTAGATCTCCTCCTTAAAAATGTTCAAACTCACCTGAGCTAGTTCATGTTGCAACTGTGAAATTAGTTCAGAACTATGAACATGAACTGATTCATATTATGCGTGTAGTGTTGTACAAAATATTCCACTCATGCTGAACAAGGAAGTTAAAAATCCTTGAATCAAGTGTGTTTGAATCTGAGCATCAGCCAAAACTTGTCTGTTCTCATTGTTCATTTATCACATCAGTTAAACTATTAAACTAGTGCTTTTTTTTGTTGTCTTTTTTCTGTCCCTTCTTATTTTCCTGCTTCTCTGTTTTAATCTCTTATCAAGTTTGAAGACGGGGAGTGGGTCATGATTGCTCCTTGGTTTGTTCAGGCCACTTTTCTGAATGAAACAGGCCTTGAGTGCCAGCTTCCCCTGGAGGACAACTGGGCTCCTGCAGACATGGACTTGGAGGTGGTGAAAAACAGAGCTGTTACGCGCTGGCAGATCAAAGTTAGTCACAACTGAAGCACTCTGTTCAAAAATACCTTGGTAAATCTTCAGTAAAATCAGTTTATGTTTTTTAGCATTAAAAACTCAAAACCTGCCCTTGCTGTAATTGAATGTTGTAAATACAGCTGAGATATATCTCTGAAGAGACGACATCACCCCAAACAACTTTTCTCATTCTGTACAATGAAACCATCTGAAGCCATGACTCTGTGTGTTGACAGTTATTTGGGGTTTTAATGCTTTTCCCATTGAGCCACAGTAATGAAACTTCTGCTGATGGCAGGTTTCGAATGATGGCTACAGCTACAGCAACGCCAAGATCCTGACTCTGTATGACGGAGCCTGTCAGATCTGCAGCCTCGACACAGAAATCATCTGTACCCTCAGGGTGAGACATCTTTCTTCCTAATCCTTTAACCGTGACGCATCATAAGCTGCACCTTTAATCTCCTCAAGTCTGTTTTGGTCACTGATGGAGGGTTTTTGAGGATATAGCATCACAGAGCAGAAAGTTGGAGACAATCAAATATTATTTTAGTTGAGTTTGTTTTGTACTTAAGATTAAACTGAGAAACTAAACTTGTTCCTGTCATGTAAGTTATGCTGCTTTAGATTTACAGTGTATAGCTTTTTATTTTCAACTCTCTTTACTCTGATACCCCTAAATAAAATCCACTGCAACCAAATGCCTCCAGAAGTCACCTAATTGGTAAATAGAGTCCACCTGTGTGAAAAAGATTCTTAGCTGTTCTGTGAAGGCCCCCCGATGTTTGTTAAGAGTACATTAGTGAATAAGCAGCATCATTTAGATCAAGGAACACAGCAGACAGGTCAGGGAGAAAGTTATTGAGAAGTTTGAAACAAAGCTGGGTTGTAAAACAGTAATCCAAGCTTTGAACATCTTACAGAAGACTGTTCTATCCATCACAAAGGACGTAGCACAGATTAAAACATGAGATATGAGACTCTTCCAGAACTGGCAAGGGGATTATTAATCAGAGAAGAAGAGACCTATAGTAACTCTGGAGGAGCTGCAGAGGTCCACAGAACTGCTACAATGGAGGCGTGGTTTGAGGAAAGTTATTCTTAAAAGAAAGCCATGATCCACATGGTGGTGGCAACATCATGCTTTAGCAGGGACAAGAACGCTGGTTGCACTTGGTTGGCAGATGGGCGGAGCTAAATACAGGGCAATCCTGGAAAAAGAACCTGTTAGACGCTGCAAAAAGAAGCTTCAGCTTGCAGAAGGACAATTAGCCTAAACATCCAGCCAGAGTTACGATTTTCATTTGTTAGAATGACCTTGAGCTGTATTGCAAATAAGAATGAGCAAAAATTGCAGTCTTGATATGTGCATTATCAATATCAACATCCGTATATGCTTCCCTGTGGTGGGCTGGCGACCAGGCCTGGGTGTACCCTGCCTCTAGCCCAATGACTCCTGGAGATGGGCACCAAGCAGTCATGCCAAAACTGAAAATGTGATAATCACAAATGTTCTAGTCTTCAACAAATGATGTGTTGATGATGATATTCTAAATGGTTTTTCACCAGGAGAAGACCTGCATCATTGATGGTTTATGCTACAGTGAAGGGGAGTCCAGTCCCAGCAGTCCTTGCTTCATTTGTCGTCCGGACCTGTCCAAACACACATGGTCCAAAGCTGAGAGTATGTGCAAGAAAACTCACATTTTCTGACTTTCACCTGTTTGAATCAGTGTAATTAGACCGCAAGAGTGCCGAGAGGTTGCTGAGTAAGTGTGCATGGGAGCAGAGAAAGTTCTTAGATCTTAAGTGGTGGATCTTAAGTATGACCTTAAATGACGGTTATTAGATTTTGGAGCTTGTAAATTTGAACATGGTTGTGCATGTGTAAAACCTGTAAAATGAAAATGGAAACAGCAAAAAAAAGTAAAGGAACTTTAAAAAAGCCTGCATTTTGACAAAGTGTTCAAGAGTACAAAGTAGAAAACCACTTGTAAAACGCAGTGTGTATGAAAATCCAAATTCCTACCTTGTCTTCATCTCAGACCGATTGGACCGTCGCTAATCACACCTAAACACCTCACAGCACAGTCATGTCCTCCATCAGACGGCTGTTGAGGCTGCTGTTCACTGGAGGCAGTTTAGATGATTTGTCATCAGCTCAGAGCTGATTGAAGTCAGATCTGTCCTTCGGCGCTGATGTTAAGGCTGCAGACCTCATTGTTACACTTTTGGCTAACTTTACCTCTGAAGCTCAAACTAGGTCAGTCAGAACTCTGTGTGATGAAACATAACAAAATCCCAGTGGAGTTATTGGATAATCTGCAAATAGCAGAGTTTGACATTGGGTAAAAATATTTTCAGAACATGCCAGAAATTACTAACCCGAGTTTCTTTAAAAGTCACCTTCCATATCTGAGCTGTTCTTGCGTGTGTTTTACTTGTTTGGCGAGTCATGTTGCTTCTTGTCACAGATAATCTGCTCAATTTCTTGTTTTACATTCAGAGAATGAGGCTCCGTTGTTCCAGCCACCACAGATTCCTCTCCGCTCCTTCCAGGAGGAGAATTTCATCTACCAGCTACAGGCTTGGGACCCTGAAGGCTCCACGGTTCTTTTCAGTCTTGTATCAGGTCCTAAAGGGGCTTCGCTCTCTTCAGCTGGACTGCTGATGTGGAAGGCTACCTCTGAACCCACAGGCACCCACACTTTCCAGTTTATTGTGACTGACGCCTGCAGTGCTAAGACCCCCGCCTCTGTCCAAGTGAGTTTGTCCTGTGGACAGGTAGACATATGAGAAAAGGGATTTTATTTTCTGGTTGTGAATATCGACATTCTTGTAGACAATTCAAATAGAGGAAGTTGCACAATATTTAAAGATTTGACAATTCTTGAAATAGATTTTGTTTTTTCCTAATTGTGAGAAATCAAAAGCTGTTGTGAAGAGTTTCAAACTAACATTTAAATTCTTTGAGTAGAAAAATATGTTTCACTTTCTAAAAACAAACTGGAACATAGAATAATCCAGCATTCATGAATTGGTCCTAACTAAAACAAATATTCCATTGCCCAAAGAGGTGTTTCTGCTTCCTACCACTAGAGGGTGATAACAGCACATATATTTAAAAGTCTGCGGAAAGCCAAAAACAAAGAGAAAAGAATAAGAGAAAAGAATAAGGATTTGTGATTATTAGCCAAAAAAAAAAAAAAAAGAAAAAAAAAAAAAAGAAATGTTAAAATTTAGATGCAGGTATATTAAAATCTGCTAAATTTCTAATTCGAATTAAAACATTTGTATTTAAAACAGATTTACAACTACATTTAGAGTTAAAATTCTGAGATTTCCATCTTATTTAATGGTTTATATTGTCAAGAGCAAGAGATGTGTTACAGTTTATGTCAGCTATTTTTATGTATCTATATTCTTTCCAAGGTATTTATTTTCAAAAAGTATAATTAAACCATAAACAGCTTTTCACAGTAAAAAAAAAAAAAAAACTTGGTTATTTAAACATAAGTGGTAAGATTGATTATATATTGCTAAATCTCAGGGGGGGTTTTGTTACATAAATAAAATAAAATTCTATGATTTTTGTCAGACACAATCATGCTTTCTCTGTATTAACTGAAGCTTATAGGTAAACTAAATACAAAACACAATTTTCAGTCTTTTTCTTCTCTTCTTGTATTTTTGGGACCAAGTCTGTTACAGATGTATGTAAGATTGTAATCCAGAAGCAGAGGCACAAAGCACACAGACTTTATTTTGCCCTCAGGTTTCTGTGCAGTCCTGCAAATGTCTGAACGCGGCGACCTGCATCACCAACGTGAACTTCCCCACTGGAAGCGGGGAATACATCTGCGTTTGTCCTGATGGATTCACGGGACAGAGGTGCGAGGTGGACATAGACGACTGCAAACCAAACCCCTGCAGGCTGGGCCGCTGCGTTGACGGACCCAGCTCTTTTTCCTGCATCTGCCCTCCTGGAATGACGGGTAGGAGGAGCTGGGCCATACTCTGACGCGATGCAAAGAACAAGATCAACATTTCTGGTCTTGTTTGTTGTTAGTCAAATTAGGTAGTGATAAGAGGAAGAACTATTTTCTTTACCATAGACCTGTTTCTATAGTATTAGAAATTACCCAAACATTGTTAAATACATGGAAAAATTAAAAAAAAAAAAAATCTGATATTTACATTTTTCATAGTAATCTAGTTACATTTTTAATAATAACTAAAACCATCCAAAACACAAAAACACGTGGAAAAAGACACAAATCTATCCAATAGATGACCCAAGGCTACTAAACTCTCTCAGATACGTCTGCCCTAGTCTTATTGGTCAGTCCCTCCAGTACAGCATAATGCCATATTATCCACATTTGTATTGAAGGCAGGTTTACCAGTAAACTGAATTTGTACAAATTTGTACTTTTTCATCAGGCTTTCTATTTATTACCAAAGTTTCATACCGAGGAGCAGTGTTTGGATACGAGATCTTTTATGTTACTTTACAATAAAACATATTTTTACCTTTCATCAGCCACACACTTCTTTATAGAAAGGAATGTGAAAAACATTGCAAGCAGCTTGAAATAAAAAATGTTAAGTAAAAAAAGTTTTTACTAATTAAAGATGTCTTAGTTTTAGGATATTGATAAATTAACATGCATGTATGCTTGGTGGTTTTGAAAGTGTTGCATCATGCATTGTCAGGACGAACATGTCGAGAAGATATAGACGAGTGCCTCTCCCAGCCGTGCTTCCCTGCAGTGAGCTGCAGCAACACACCGGGCTCCTTCGTCTGTGGGTCCTGTCCACGAGGATACAGAGGGGATGGGAAAACCTGCCTAGGTAAGCACACTGTTAAGGTTCTCCTACTAATCTGATGTTAACTTAATTTAACGTCAAAGACGTATTTTTTTTCTACTTTTGTTCTGTGATTTAAACAGAGGAAAATATCACAGGTTCTCCAGTGGCGACGCCAGTGAGAGCGCCGCAGGTTTCTTGGAAACCCAAACTATCAGGTCCTTCGCCGTGCAGCAGAGCGCCGTGTTACCCTGGGGTTCTCTGCTTTGAGAGCGTTCACATTGCAGCTGGTTTTGCCTGTGGACCTTGTCCTCCTGGTCTCCAAGGAAACGGACAAATGTGCACAAAACCCGGTGAGAATGGAAGCAATTTGATTCAATCTGGTGAAAGTAGACTGATCAAAAATTTAAACCAGTCACTGTTTTTAATCCTTCATTCAAGGAGTTGGACTTTTCCCTTTAATATGTGAACATGTTCCAGATCAATAGTTACTTTGGCTTCCGATGACTTTTAAAAGCATTGCTTTACCAGTTTTGGTTTTTTTTTTAAAACATATTTTCAGCCCAGTTCTTGTGCCTGATTATTGCTGCCTATTTTGCAGCATGCGTAAAAAAAAAAAAAAAGAAAAAAAAAAAAAAATGGGACAAAGAAAGAGTCTGACTATAAAGGTCAAGATAAAGTTCACAGGAGGAAAAAGAAATCCAGAAAAGATGGGATTTAGAATCCGAGAGATCCTTGATCCTTCAGCTAATTCTTCTTTAGCCATCAGATCCGTTCTCTGTGGTGGCTGTCTGGAAGCTTCTTTTGAAGAATGGACGAGTGTTGCAGTGCGTGTCAAACCTGACATAAAATCAGTTATAACAGCTTTTATGGAAATTTTCAAAAAAAAAAAAAAAAAAAAAATTCCACTGTATACAAAGGCGTTTAATAGTTAGTACAGGCACTTTAGAAACACGGTGGAGGTTCCATGAAAATATGCCTCAGTAAAACATTAAACCTTCATTTTTCCCCAGAGAGCTAGAAAGATTGTGATTGGCAGCACTTTATTTTGGCATTAAAATGAAAAACACATCTAGATTGAAAAAGATACATTTAAATAACAAAAAAAATGGATCAAAGGTGATTCAACTGGGTTTTCTTTCAGTGTAATGTATAAAATCAAGGCTGTGTTTTTGTTGGTTTAAGTCATGTCTAACTTTCAGTGTCTTGCAGGTCAGGAAACACCCACCAGTGGAGCAAATAGTTGGACTCACAACCCTGAATCTAACTCCACCAATGAAAGGACTTCTTCTCCTTCGTCCCCTGCCTCACACAATCGACCACTCGACAGGAAGTGGAGACCGGAGACCGACAGTTCCAGGAGAGCTTCTTTCAAAGACAAACAGCCCACTGGTACTCCTCAGAACAAAACAGCAGCTCGACTGTTTGCTCCCACCGTCCACAGCGGGCAGCACTCCAGGTGGAGGTCAAGTAGTCATCATGTGACCTGCGCTGACTCTCCCTGCTTTCCTGGTGTTCCCTGTGAACCAACGCGCTCAGGGTCCTTCAGGTGTGGGCGCTGCCCGTACGGCTACACCGGAGATGGGCTCATATGTAAAGGTGATGAGCGTTTCAAGTCTTTAGTGTGAGGTATTTAAGCATTGTTTTTCTCACTCCGGCTTTAAGCGTGGTTTAGTTTTGCGGTGCCGATGTTACACAACATCCATGTGATAAGGTAGTGTATAATTGTGAAGTGAAAGGAAAATCATACGTAGTTTCATTTTGTTAATAAATAAAAATCTGAAAAGTGTGGCTTGCATTTGTATTCAATGCATCTAAATCAATATTTGTGGAACAAGACATTTTAACTTATAATATGGGAAAAATGTCTTGTTCCACTGGCAGATTAGTTCACTTATAACTTGTACTTTTCCACCAGTATTAAGGAATTGCTGACTTAAAACAAGCTCCAATATCTGCTGAAATGTTACCTGTAAGTTAGTTTTGTCTTACTTCAAGTGTATTCAAGATATTTGCACTAGAAACTAGACCAAGAATACTTGGTAAGATTTTGTGCTTTTGCAGTGCAGTCAATGGCTTTCCCCCCATGTTGCTCTATATTTAGCTCCATCCATCTTCCCATCTAAGTCTGACCTGCTTCCACACAGCATGGTGCTGCCACCACCATGTTACACCACAGGGATGATGTGCCGTATTAACTTCCTGCCTGTTTTGCATGTATGTGAAAAAGATCATTTTTGTTCAGCTTCTTCCACATGTTTGCTGCGTCTCCTACATGGCTTGTTGCAAACTGCAAAAGGGACTTCTCATGGCTTTCTTTCAGCAGTGGCTTTGTGTCATTGTTGAAAGAAAACCACATTGGTGGAGTGCACTGATAATTTTCCCACCTGAGCTGTGGATTTCTGCAGCTCCTCCACAATTACCATCGGCCTCTTGGCTTTTTTCTCAAGGCAGTTGCGCCATACTCTTTCTGTTTTCATATGGTGAATCAAACAGTGCTCTGTGAAATGTTCAATCACGCTCTGTTTACTAATTAGTCGACTGGACAGCAATGTGTTATACTGGATGTAATTCAAGGGTTCCAGAGTAAAAAGGGGGGTGAATAAAAATACACTCCAATTTTTTTTTTTAAATTTGTACACTAATAAATTTGAAACCCATGTATCATTTTCCTTACACTTCACAATTATGCACTACTCTGTGTAGGTATGCATATTGTACATTGAGGTTTGTGGTTTTATTGTGACAAAATGTGAACATTTGGGTTTTTGAATACGTTTGCAAGGTACTGTGCTTTACCTGGACCTGAATTTTTCTCCCTCGCCCTACTGTTTTTGTCGAAGCTGTTTGCAGATATCAGTGTGGGCGGAACATGGAGTGCTCTCTGCCCAACACCTGCACCTGCAGGGAGGGTTACACCGGATACAACTGTCACATAGGTGAGAGTGAGGGAGGTTTCTCACTGTTTGTTTGTGCAGGAAAACAAGCTCATTAACACATCAGCACCTCTCAAGATTCGTTCCATTTATCTCAGCGTCTGATTGTGTCTGTTCAACCCGCCTCTCAGCTGTGTGTCGGCCTGACTGTCAGAACCAGGGGAGGTGTGTGAAACCCAACGTGTGTGAATGTCCTGTGGGCTACAGCGGGCCTTCCTGCGAGGAAGGTAATTTGAACTCATCCTGAGACCAATCTGACCTGCTGAGAAACACAACGCTCACTAATTACTGCTGAGTGTCTTTGTGCTTGTTGTGCAGCGAGCTGTGAGCCGCCATGTCAGCATGGAGGCACTTGTCTGGCCAGAAACCTTTGTACCTGCGCCTACGGCTACGTGGGGCCCAGATGCGAAATCAGTGAGACGCATCTTAACTTTTTTTAAACATTATTTCCAGCCAGGCTGCTAATTTTAGCTCTTTTAGGCCAAGTCTGTACATCCTGCTAAAGATCCCAGAGAGCATCATCTGGGCCCGTTGAAAAAGGTTCAGTTGTGTTTTTTATGTAGTTGGTGAACATCAGTGTTCTTGTTGTACTATAGATGTGTCAAAAAAAACTCATGGATGGTAGACAGACAGATTCCAGATCTGTTACTTACGTTCCAATTGATCCGAGTTATCAAACACTGCAGTCAAGTTCAGTTTATATTTAAACTAGTTCACTTCAGTTCAGTTTATTTATATAGCACCAGTTCACAACAAATGTCGCCTCGAGGCACTTTACAAAAAACGTCATTTCAGTTCAATCACACACATTCCAATTGATCCTAGTTATCAATCAGTGCAATAAGCTCCGTTCATTATTCAAATTAGTTTAAAAAGTTTTCTATCTAAGAAAACCCAGCGAATTGCATCAAATCATCGACTTGCCGCATTCGCTCCTCCTGGACATAGCGACAGCAGAAAACCACTTGCGTTGTGTTGATGACTTTGCAGCAATCCCTCATACCGAGCATGCATGTAGCAACAGGGGAGAGGAAAACTCCCCTTTAACAGAAAGAAACCTCCAGCAGAAGCAGAACCTGGCTCAGTATGAATGGTCATCTCCTGCGACGGACTGGGGGTTGAGTTTAATTGGCTGAGCTTAAATCAGTGATGGTTAATATTTGCTGAGATGTATTTGTGATCAAACTGACCTCAAACACAAAGAGAAGACTCAGCTCTTTTCATCAGATTGTAGCTAGTTAACCACAACAATCAAACAATGAGGATTATTATTTGCTCTTTTACAAAGTAAACTTGCCAATTCTTTTTATCTTAAATTTAAATGTTAAACAGTGTAAAATCTTTTAATTTATCTGTGCTGAAACCACCATCAAATTTAATAGTTTTCCCATTCTCAGTAAACAAATACAAACTTTTTAGATCTGTGGTTTGTGTTAAAATTCCAGCATTTGTGGGAGGCTCCTGATGGTTTGTTGGCCCTGAGCAGCAGCTTAGTTGGCTGTGCCTTGAGCCGGCTCTGGATATGATACTGAGGCTTATTTTCCTTAAACATTTACCTTAACTACTTTCGAAAATGGGAAAAATAAGTGACAAACAAGATTAGACAAGGACCAATGTTTGTTTTTCCACCACTCACAGAGGGGATGATGGAAACTGTTTTAAAATTGCAACAAAGAGAGGTATTTTGGGCTCACTGAGCCTCCATAACAACCATTAGACACTATGTATGACAACTAGGTGTTTAGAAGGCATGCCAGGAAAAAGCCTTTTCTGTCCTACCATCACAAGTGTAAAAATGTGGAGCTTGCTGAACTCCACTGTCTCTTTAACTGGAATCAGGTGAGATTAAGGTTGAACTTTTTGGTTCCAAACACTCCAGGTAGGCCTGGTTTAAATCACTGAATATGTAGAAAAGTGTGCGATGCCAACTGTTTAGTAGAGTGAAGGATCTATGATCCAAATAACAGGCGATTTTAAATAAAAATCTGGGTGACCTCTGCCAATAAACTAAAAATGGGGGACCATTGGGTCTTCAGCAGGGAAATTATCTCAAACATATGACCAGACAGGAGTCTGCCTTCCTCCATGGTTATCTCTGTCCTCAGACCTAAATCAAAAACTGTGGGTTGAGTTCAAGAGAATAAAACGCAAAAGAGGTGACCCAGGACTCTGGACTTCTTACACACTTTACCAGGAGTACCAATAAATATGTGGAGGGCGCTGTTATATAAACTTTATAGCAAATATCCTTTCCGCATCGATTCAGCTAAGACGGATGTAGAAATATTAATAAACACAGTTAAAGCTGCCAGCTGCCGTCACTGATTAGATCAAGTTCAAAGCAGAGAGACAAAGCAAGCTCTCATACATCTTCAGGATGACGTCCAGTCAGCAGCGTGCCTGTTGTTTATCCTGGTTCTTCGGAGAAGAGCTCTATGCTGTTTCCATTCAGGAGGGCTAAAGGGTCTCATTTTTTTCCCTCCCAGTGGTGTGTAACAGGCACTGTGAAAACGGAGGCGAGTGTGTTTCTCCAGATGTCTGCAGATGTAAACATGGCTGGTACGGACCAACATGCAGCTCAGGTAGGGATGGAAACCTGATCATACAATCAGCTAACATCTCGTCAGAGGCAGAGCGGAAAGTAACGGCTGTGTTGTGTCCCATGAATGACCCGCAGCTCTGTGTAACCCCGTCTGTCTGAACGGAGGATCATGTGTGAGGCCCAACATCTGCGCCTGTCCCAGTGGCTTTTTTGGCTCTCAGTGCCAAATTGGTAATCTTTAATTAAGCTTGTTTAATACTAGAGTCACATGTCTCTCTGCTTAGTCGCCACCTCTAATATGACTGTTGCTCTAAAGCCTCAAATTGTTTGGCTCTCTGCGTTAAAGAGGTTAGGTTAGGTTTTTCTTGTTTGTTTTGTTGTAGCTGTTTGCAGTCCACCTTGTAAAAACGGGGGGCAGTGTATTAGAAACAACATGTGCTCCTGCCCAGAAGGCTACACGGGGAAAAGATGCCAAAAAAGTAAGTAATCGACGTAGTTTTTAATTGAGCTTTTTTTTTTTTTTTTTTTTTTTTTTTTTTTTTTTTTTTTTTTTTTTTTCCCCAGAATTTCATTTCAGTGCAAAAGTCTTCAGTCAAGACGTCAAACTTTCTGCAATCTTTTGAAGACAGGGGGTTGACCTTATTCCCATCCAGTACTTGTATAAGTCTAGGGTTAGAAAAAGGGCAGCTAACATCTCGACAGACCCCAAACATCCTGGTCACAAACGGTTTTGACTTTTACCTTCAGGTCGGCGCAACGGAGCTCTAGTTGCAAAAACGAGCTGCTACAAAGTCACTTTCTTCCGCAAGGCTGTCCCTCTGATGAACAATCAACAGAGTACCCCAATCAATACCACACACACACACACACACACACATATATAAATTCCCTTCTCACCCTCCACGGGTGGTCTTTCTCAACCTCTGAGCTCGGGTCCTCTACCAGAGGCCTGGGAGCTTGAGGGTTCTGCGTAGTATCTTGGCTGTGCCGAGAACTGCGCATTTCTGGACTGAGATGTCTGATGTTGTTCCTGGGATCTGTTTTAGCCACTGCTCCAGCTTGGGGGTGACTGCCCCGAGGGCCCCGATGACCACAGGCACCACTGTGGTCTTCACCTTCCAGGCCTTCTCCAGTTCCTCTCTGAGGCCCTGGTATTTCTCCAGTTTCTCGTGTTCCTTTTTCCTGATGTTGCAATCGCTTGGTATTGCTACATCCACCACAACGGCTTTCCTCTGTTGTTTATCCACCACCACGATGTCCGGTTGGTTCGCCATTACCATTTTGTCTGTCTGGATCTGGAAGTCCCACAGGATCTTAGCTCGGTCATTCTCCACCACCTTTGGGTGTGTGCCCCACTTTGATCTCGGGGCTTCCAGTCCATATCCTGCACAGATGTTTCTGTACACTATGCCCGCCACTTGGTTATGACGTTCCATGTACGCTTTCCCTGCCAGCATCTTGCACCCTGCTGTTATGTGTTGGACTGTCTCAGGGGCCTCCTTGCACAATCTACACCTTGGATCTTGTCTGGTGTGGTAGATCTGAGCCTCTATTGCTCTGGTGTTTAGGGCCTGTTCCTGTGCAGCCAGGATGAGTGCCTCTGTGCTGTCCTTGAGTCCAGCTTTTTCCAGCCATTGGTAGGATTTCCTGATATCAGCCACTTCAGTTATTTGTCGGTGGTACATCCCATGTAGGGGCTTATCCTCCCATGATGGTTCCTCCAGCACCTCATCCTCTGGTCCCCATTGTTTGAGACATTCGCTGAGCACATCGTCGGTTGAGGCTTTGACCTTGATGTATTTATGGATCTTGGATGTTTCATCCTGGACAGTGGCTCGCACACTCGCTAGTCCTCTGCCTCCGTCCTTACGGCTCGCGTATAGTCTCAGGATGCTGGATTTAGGGTGGAACCCTCCATGCATGGTTAGTAGTTTCCGAGTTTTAACATCCATGGTCTTTATCTCTTCTTTTGGCCAGCTTATTATTCCTGCAGGGTATCTGATTACTGGCAAGGCATAGCTGTTTATCGCACGGATCTTGTTCTTGCCGTTGAGCTGGCTTCTCAGGACTTGCCTTACTCGTTGGAGGTATTTGGCCGTGGCTCCTTTCCTTGTGACCTCATCGAGGCTGCCATTTGCTTGTGGTATTCCCAGGTACTTGTAACTGTCCTCAATGTCTGCTATTGTTCCCTCTGGGAGTGAGACCCTTTCTGTGTGGATGACCTTCCCTCTCTGTGTAGCCATCCGACCACACTTCTCTAGTCCGAATGACATCCCAATGTCAGTGCTGTAGATCCTGGTGGTGTGGATCAGTGAGTCGATGTCTCGTTTGCTCTTAGCGTACAGCTTGATGTCATCCATGTAGAGGAGGTGACTGATGGTGGCTCCGTTCTTGAGTCGGTATCCGTAGCCAGTCTTGTTGATGACTTGGCTGAGGGGGTTCAGACCTATGCAGAACAGCAGTGGGGACAGAGCGTCTCCTTGGTATATGCCACATTTGATGGACACTTGTGCAATTGGCTTGTAGTTGGCTTCAAGGGTGGTTTTCCACATCCCCATCGAGGCTGCAATGAAGGCTCTTGTACATCTCTAAGCATTCAATGATCCAAGTGTGTGGCATTGAGTCATAGGCTTTCTTGTAATCAATCCAAGCCGTGCACAGGTTGCAGTCTCGGGCGACTGTTTGGTCTACCTTCTGTGCTGTACTCATGTATTTATCCATGTGCCCACTTATCTTAGCTGCTATGATGCCTGACATGAGCTTCCATGTTGTAGAGAGACAGGTTATTGGCCGATAGTTGGATGAGACCGAACCCTTTGAAGGATCCTTCTGGATCAGGATTGTGCGCCCTTCAGTTAACCATTCAGGGTGAGTCCCACTTTGTAGCAGCTGGTTCATTTGAGCTGCCAGTCGCTCATGGAGGGCAGTGAGTTTCTTTAGCCAGTAGTCATGGATCATGTCAGGACCAGTTTTTCATACCTGAGACTCTTTCTTGGACATCTGCCACTGTGATAGTTACTGGGGCTTGCTCGTAATCTCGTAGAGAGATTAGCCACTGTGCATTGCTGTTGTGGGTCGCCTCCCTTTCCCATATGCCTTTCCAGTACTGTTGGGTCTCTGTTGTTATTACCCTGCCATTGAGAGTACACTTTAGCTGGTTGGGTGGAGAAGAGCCGGTTAATCCTCCTGGCTTCATTTTCTCTCGTGTACCTCTTTAGGCGACTGGCCAAGGCTTGGAGCCTTTGTTTGGCAGTTTCGAGCGCTTCAGGTATGGGCATCTGGCTGTACCGCTTGGGTACCGGTCTTTTGATTGCACCTCTTTGGAGCTCTGACAATTGGCTCACTTCCCTCCTTGTTACCTTGATTTTAGCCTCTAACCGTCTTTTCCATGGTGGGTATTGAATCTCATGGTTGCTCCTATAGCCGAGCATCTCAAGGATCACTGATGCTGAGTTGTACACCAGCTCATTGGTTTCCGTTATGGTGTTGGTAGGGATCGTTCTCAATGCTGCATTCACATCTTCAATGAGACTTTCTGATGGTACTTCACTCAGCCGTTGTAATTGGCATCGGGATTGCCTGGTGTTCATTCGGGCCACGATCCTACCTCTCAGGTCAGTTGCTGCCTCGTTCAGCTGTGATGGTTCGTTCATTATTGGGGCTGCATACCCAATCTCCGGGTGGGGAGTTGAAGATAACTCCCCTCTGACCTGGCGTCCTGGCTCCCCCTTGCCGTAGCATTTGTGTTGTACCTCGTCTATCTCAAGTTGTGACAGCATTTGCCGTTTGCGGATGTTGGAACACTGAGCTACTAGTTGTTTGGCAGTTAGTGTTGAATGGGGATGTCGACGTAACCATTCCTCCCGCATTCTTTGCATGTAACCCCTCTGACTAGGGTTACTTGAGTAGTAGCATTCCAACAGATCCAAGTTTTCACCTCTCGCCCAATTCCGTCTTGTTCCAGTAACCCATTTTTCGTGAAGGTGACGTCACCTGACGCAGACCTTGTTTGGCCGGGCAACGTCTGAGCCGGCATGGCGTGTATTCCTTTGTCACTCATCATGAGGTAGGCAGTAGCGCGAAGGATCTTGCCTAAGGACCCACACTGGATATCTCAACCAAGCGACCCGGCCTGGATTCGAACCCCGGTCTCCCGGGTGAAGGTCGGGTGACTTACCCATTGAGCTACCCAGCCGCTCTTACCCATTGAGCTACCCAGCCGCTCATATATATATATATATATATATATATATATAGATATATATATATATAGATATATAGATATATATATATATATATATATATATATATAGATATATAGATATATATATATAGATATATAGATATATATAGATATATATCACACCTTTAAACAAGATAAACATACCTGTGACAGACAAAAATGCACTATTTTAGTCTTCACGTTAACACCGGGCAATCTGACTCCCTCGAACATGAAGGTGACGTCACAAAATAGCCGGAAATAAACTGTTAACATCTGTTTAGCTAACTGTAATAAAACCAGGGCGGATTAAAATGTCCCTAAACCTTTCATTTGCCATGTAAAGTTCACAAAAACGATACCATTACCATTTCAAAATATTAACTTAACATCATGCATTCCAACAGAAATCGAATAAGCACTTTAAAGCAACGGAAGTACGCTTAGTAATACCGCAACAAACTTACCCCCATCCGTGCGACACAGCACTGTGAGGGTGGATGGTGAAGCAGCTCAAAATAACGGTCGGGATGGATCAGAGTGCATTTCCGGTTTTTCAAAATAAAATGCAAAACCCGATAAAATTCACACACACACACACACACACACACATATATATATATATATATATATATATATATATATATATATATATATATATATATATATATATATATATATATATATACTAGAGAATAACTTCCAGCATTGACAAGGAATTGAAACACTACAGTGCATTTTTAACTCTGTTTCACATATTTGCACTAATTCAACCTTGTCTCCATCTTTTGTAAAAACACTATATATACAGTTAAAAAAAAAATAAAACTTTTATTTTATTTCCCTTCTCATACAGTTGTTTCTAAGTCAAATTCCTTATTTGTGTACAAAAACTTGGCATATAAAGCTGATTTTGATTCAAATTCTGCTCCTTTTTGACGTGCTCACAGTAACTAAACATTTTCTAGGGAACCTTTAAAAATGTGACGCTTTAACGCGATTTAACGTATTATTTTTTTGTTCTCCTGCACAATATGTTGTCATAGTCAGAACGCAGCTAAAGTTCTAAGATAAGACCCTTTGAAAGACTGAAGAATTATCTGTCAACACTACTTTAATTGATAACAGGAGCAGGTTTAAAAAAGTAAAGATTTTTGAAGACCTACACACGTGTTTGTTCCAGGTGTTTGTGAGCCGACGTGCATGAACGGAGGCAAGTGTGTTGGACCGAACACATGCTCTTGTGCTTCAGGCTGGAGGGGAAAGAGATGTAACATGCGTGAGTGATCTAACCCATTATTTTAAATCATAGATTACACAGCAGGAATAAAAACAAATCTTGCAGTTAAACATGTTTAAGTTTAAAGCTTCTGTAGATAACTTTTAGAAATATCGGTTTTTTACACATTTGTTAAAACTGCCACTTTGTTCAAATATGTAAAAACAAAAAAGCACATTTTCATGAAAGTTACCTACTGCAGCTTTAATCTGCAATAATTTATCAGAACAGGTAACAGAAACGATCTGACTCTTCTTATGAAATTCATTTTACTTCTACTTTGCAGAGAAAACATGAGCTTATATTTATCTTCTCTGTTGCTCAGAGTCCCATCTTTTTGGCATATTGTTTTAGAATATATACTCTAATACTGATTATATTTATTAGATATCCCATCCATTTGGTCCACTGCAGAAGGCATATAAACACTTGCAGTTTTAAAACCAAAACATCTTGTGAGCTAGGACTCAATAACAAAATATTTTTTTTCTGTGACAAAATATCATTTTCTTTCAGACATAACTGTCTAAACAGTGCATTTAATTTCTAACATAACCATAAAGTGGACAAACCAACAAATGTTACAGAAGTAAACCTTTTTGCATTACAAATGAAACTAACTTTTAACAAGATATCTGCAGAAAACAGTAAAATACAGCAGTTGTCCTCTGGTTTTCTATTCTGACCAAACTGTCTCTAACATGCTAAAAATAAAAGAAGAAAAAAAAAACTTTGTTCATTATAAGTAACCTTTATGGGGATGCATGTATTCAGAGCCTCAAACAAAAATGTTGCGAAAGACAGTAAAATTTCACTACACCATTTACACCAAATAGTTCAACTCTGCAGTTAAACAGCTGGTAAAGGTAATGTCATGATTTAGGTCTAGTAAAGGACCCAGTCACAGAGATCTTAGTTATTTTTAATTAAAACATGAAAACAAATGAAGAGAAGACTTAAAAAGCAACAGGAGGAGTACAGGCAGAGTGACGGGCAAACAATGGGTAGGTAGCAGAGGAATCCAACAAGGATGAGTGAGAATGGGAGGCTGAAATACTGGGGAGTTGATTACTGAGAAGATGCAGGCGGGTGATTACAAACCGGAACAAAATGTAAGAATTAAACAAAGAAACTAAATACAAAGGATTTACATGTACCTTCATGGAACTAATTGTGGAAAACTTGGAACAGCAAAGGTAACAATCATCATCATGTTGTCAGAGTTTGGGATTTGAAGATGTAATCAGCAGACTGTATTTAAGATAATAACTACTCAGTAAAAATATTTTAAAAGCCCTGTTGATTTGGAGTGTAAGGCAGATATGCATCTAGTTATAAAGAATAAAAAAGTAAAATGCTCAATCTGTGCAGATGTGAAGTTATTCTGGAAAAATCTAATTAATCCCTACATAAAGTTCAGGATTTTCTTATTGCATATTCATTTGAGAAACCATTAAATAAATTGCTTCTCAGTCTTATTTGTTTGTTTTAATCTATTGTATTAACAAGAAATGACTTTCTGCCTCTGTTTTCGTTGCAGCCGTTTGTTTACAAAAGTGTAAAAACGGCGGTGAGTGTGTTGGACCGAACATGTGTCACTGTCCTGTCGGCTGGGAAGGTCTGCACTGTCAAACACGTGAGTCAATAAATCACACGTGCTTCCACATTTGTTTTGTGTCACAGCCTTTCTCCAAATTGAATAAATTGTTTTCCTCAAAATTCTACACACATACCATATAATGATGATGAAAACTAATTTTGTTTTTCAAATTTTTGAAAAAAATCCCATGTACTAAAGTATACAGCATGAATCAGAGCAGAAACCTCAGAGGAAGTGTTTGGAGACCTCCGAGACCAGATTATGTGGAAGCTTAAATCTGTGGAAGGATACAATAAATATCTTCAGCGTGGAACATCCTGAATAGCACTGTGGTCACAATTATTCAGAAATGGAGGAAGTGTTGAACCCTCAGGATCCTCCTTAGATTTGGCTGCCCAACCAAACTGAGTAACCATGGAGGAAAGGCCTTGGTCAGAGAGGTTACCAAGAACTCAATGGTCGCATAAGTGGAGCTTTGCAGAACCATCCAAAGGGGCAGCCATTGCTAATGTCCTCCACCAGTTGAGCTATTATGGTGGACGGGCCAGATGGACATAGGAACCAGTCACCTCAGATGCTGTCAGAACAGGAGAAACAAAATTCTCAAGTAGGGTGACACCAAAACAGAACTTTTTGGCCTGAACTCCAAACGTCTGGAGATAAACAGGCTCTGCTCATCGTCTGGCTAACAATATCCCGACTGTGATACTGGCAGTGGAAATGTTTTTTCTGGGACGGGAACTGGGCAGCTTTTCCGAGAGAGGGTGGGATGACAGCAACCAAATATAGAGGTTCCTCAAGAGAAAGGAGCAGTCTGTGAACGTTTTTGAGTGGCCCAGACAAAGCCTGGACTTAAATCCAATTAAATTGGCTATCTACCGTCACTTTTCTGACAGCCTGACTGAGCTTCAGAGGTTCTGCAGAGAAGAATGAGAAACCAAAAACAGGTGAACCAGGCTTGTAGAGACAACTGGTGCCAACGGGGCTTCAACAAAATATCCAGGAAAGGCTGTGAAGACTTGTGCACACGTTTTTGTTTGTTTTGATGAATTTTCGAAAACTCTAAACAAACATTTTATTTTTTTATGATGGGGTGTGGTGTATGGGATTTTAAGGATAAAAACAAATCAAATTAATTTTGACTGGAACACAGATGTAGATGCACTGTAACACTCGGTCAGGTCAGCATTGACTATCACATAAAAATCAACTTTCAGTTTGACCTTTTATAGATGAATTACATGAAATTTCGACAATTTTCTTCATCTTGAGACTCAATTTTGCAAAATGCTATAATATATGAACATTTTTATTAACCCTATGTTTCTCCTCAGCGATCTGTAGACAGCCGTGCCTGAACGGGGGGCGGTGTGTATTACCTGACTACTGCCACTGTCGGAGAGGCTTCAAAGGCCTCACTTGTGAAGTAAAGGTGAGACGTGGGCTTAAGAACTCGACTACTTTAGGATTCTAGAGGAGTTTACAAAACCAGTCCAAACACAGGGGATGATTTTACACCCTTGATATGTAATAGATGTTCTGTGGGAAATCTGATTTTCTTAAAATCCTGTGTTCTCTTCATAGGCTTCACATGCATGAGAAGACAAGGAGAATCACAATGGCTGCAGAAGACATAAAACAGGAGGATGTGTGTTTAGGTGTGTGTCTGAATGTACGATGGAGAACAACATGTGCACATTCAAACTGACTGAGGGACACGATTTATTGCACTTGTGTTTTTGTCCCTGCACTTCACTACCTCAAGGCTTAAAGTAAAATCTGTTTAATTCATTTACTTTAAATATACAGAATTTTACGTGCAGCAGATGTACAGTGTATCTACACGCCCATGTCAAAGAGTCAGCTTTTTGTACTGTAGAAAAACAAAACCATGATAAATAATAACATACATAATATTTTCTGCAATACGATGTTCTTTATAACTTGTATAATCCAAGAGAAAAACAAATCTGTTTGGTTCATAAAAAATACTATAACCTTAATTCACATTCTTCAAATAATTCATTTGTTGAAGCACTTATTGATTGAAATGCATCATTCGCTTTTGTCTAACAGTATCCCACATCTTGACTTGAGAATATTTGCCCACTCTACTTTGCGAAGGTTCCCCACATCTATCAGATTGTGGGAATATCTTTTGTCCACAAACCTCTTTAGGTCACCCAATAGATATTCTGTCATATTTAGTTCAGATTGTAACAATAAGTCATTCAAAAACATCACTTTTCTTCTGCTGAAGCCAGAATTTTTCATCCACTGCCACAAAAACCTCTGTTCCATTTAAATAAAATGAATTCCAAGCCATGATACTATCACATCTGTGTTTCACTGTGGGTATGGTGGTCTGTGGGTTTTGCTGGTGCCAAATGTATCCCATTTGGAGTTGTGGCCCAAAAGTTCCAGTTTGATTCCTCTAGACCACAAGAGATCATCTCAGAAGATGTAGGGAAATTTCACCCTGGACTGGATGTTTTGAAAGAGAAGGAATCCGTGTACTGCAGAGTTTTGTCCCATATAGAACACAACCAGTAACTCTTACCACAGCTCCTTCAGTGATACTGTCAGCCTCTTTGACCAGTTCCAGTCTTGTGTCTTTATTAGTTTTTCATAAACTTTGAAAAAACTTGTTGAGGGATGCACATGAGTAAATCTCATGAAATTCCTACACTGCAAAAACACAAAATCTTACCAAGTATTTTTGTCTAGTTTCTAGTTCAAATATTTTAGTACACTTGAAATAAGACAAAACTAACTTAAAAGTAAGTTTTCAGCAATATACGTATGCTTGTTTTAAGTAAATAATTCTTGAATATACATAAAAAATTAATAGTTCCACTGACAGATTATTTCACTTATAACAAGACATTTTTTTCCCTGTTTTCAGAGAAGAAAATCTGCCAGTGGAACAAGTACATTTTTATCTACATTCAAGAATTATTGACTTAAAACAAGCATATTTATCTTGCTGAAAACTTCCTTTTAAGTTATTGTCTTAGTTCAAGTGTACTAAATATTGTAACTAGAAACTTGACAAAAATACTTGGTAAGATTTTGTGTTTTTGCAGTGTACTACCTTTATGGTTAGCAAGTTTTACTTCAAGGTTGAACACACACATAATCAGCCTGGTTATTTCACTGCAAAACAGATTTGCTTGATTTCCAGTTGAATTATGCAAAAACACATGTAACATTTAAGGTGGGAAAAGCTTTGAACTCATTTTTCATGGTTTCATTCGATAAAATCATTATCTCTGGCCTCGTAACAGGGGTATGTACACTACTGAGATCCACTGCATTCATTACCATGAATCCTTGCTTTAGCTTTTCCCAGATCGGTGCTAGTATCCCTCTTTTTCCCCTTCTCTCTTAACTAATAAACAACATAATGCAGGAGTTTGAAGACCAGTCTTTTTTCTGCAATGAGGTGTTCACATTTTTAATGTTGCACCCCACACCTCCTTCATCCTGCATTCCAGTTCCTAGCAAGTCATTTGGGAAAAAGAAAACATGATGTAAGCGTTTAATTATTTACAATTAAGACATTTTAATGCTGATTTTACAGACATTAACTTTCAGCAACTATTCAATGACAAAGTTCAAATAGTTTTAGGATTCTTTGCCATAAAAATGAATTATAAGCTGATTTACGTTTTACCAAATTGATGTTTAATGTAACTATATAAGGCATCATAAATATGACGACACTGATATAAATATGTTGCAGCTATTTCCAACTACATCAGATGCTCCATAAATGTTTTGCAATTATGATGCAAATTACATGCACCAAATTTACTGATTTTTTTTTGTGTGTGTGTTTTGTAAATAAATGTTTGACACACCATTTGGTTTTAATCATTTAATGACAAATTACAGTATTAAAAAAAAACAAACAAACAAACAAACAAAAGAACAAAGTACAACCCTTTAACTTATTTTTTTAAAAACGTGTTATCAAATTTAAAAAAAAAAAAAAAAGGTGTACAGAACAATGTTTGAGTAACAAAATGAATAATCTTTATACTGATGTCTGGAAATGATTAGTGGGATTTTTTCCTCTCCTTGCAGCTAGGACCGGAGAAAGGCAGCCGACAGCGGCATTTGTTGGGAGAAATGCACTTTCCACCATTCAGACAGGGCTGACTACAGACAGCTGAAGCCGAGACAAAGGAAACAAAAGCAAATGTGTTAGCATTTTCTAGAAAATCCTAAGAGGCTGAGCCAAGCTTGTAAAGTCTGACACCATAAACTCTGAAGTTGGACACACAAAAAGGCAGAAAAATGTTAAATCTGGAATTAAACTGAGCAGAAAATACAAAAAAAAAGTAGAAGTGATGAGAATTTAATGCAGGAGAAGCTATAGAGGGTGAATGCTGTATATGAGTGTGTTGAACTCACCATTGTGGCACGCACCACCCAGCCATCCCTCTGGACAGCTGCAGATTCCTGGAGCCACACAGATCCCCCCATTCCTGCAGCCCTGGGGACAAATTGCTGTTCGGAGAACAAACCAAAGTTTTCAGTGTTGAAGAATAGTAAAAGGAGGGAAACCAGGATATATACTGCATCATTAATACATCCAAACAGAACAAAAGCTCACATCAGATTTCTCAAGCTGAACCATTACTGCTTCATATGTGTGGAAAGAAGATGTCGAAGAAGACTCAGTGCTAAATGCTGGTTTATTTTAATTTTGTTCAACGCAATGGAGATCAATGTGTTTTCTAAGGTTTCTACCCCTTGTTCTTTGTGCAGATTAAAGAGTATTGCACTCTGATATTTTGCTGTTGTTTCAACACCATTCTGTTTATAAATCAATCCTAACAAAAGAAAATGGATGCGCTGAGTGTAGCTTCACGTCAGCTTGGATGTGAGAAAGCCTTGGAAACAGCAGATGGAGCAGCTCTATGTGGCAGCTTTGACCTTTCTGTGTTAATCACATGGTTAGACGCAGCCATAAAACGCACCATCCTGGCATTTTGATCCGGTCCAGCTGGAAGGACAGATGCATTTAGCCACTCCGTTGACGGCGGTGCATTCCCCTCCGTTCCAGCATCCACCCGCACATGTCACTGTGGAAGGCCATATTTCATATAAATACCTGGCATTTTAACAAGTGTAAACTTCAACATCTTCTGTATGGGATGGGATGGACGGACAGGTGGTATAAACCCTCTAACCTTTGTGACAGTATCTTCCTCCATATCCAGGCTGGCACCTGCATTCCCCTGGACGAAGACAGGCTCCACCATTTTTACATTTGGGGAAACAGTTGACTGCGACAGAACCAACAATGTTCTCATTAATCCTTCTTCAATATCTCTTCTGAATTTTAGACTTCCTAAAAGACTACTCAACACAGTAAATAAATTACACTCATCTATAACCCTATCTATATTTTTGTACTAGATATGCATCATTCTGTTATGACAAAGGTCTAAAAGAATATGCTTTTTTTTTTTCCTTTGCTTTAAATGAGCCAGACTTTTTAAAATAGTGTTGAACAATAGTTCTTCAAGACATCTAAACATGTCTTTGGACTTTGGCTGTTTCCATTTCAAGGAGGAAGGCCCTGAAACTATCTACGGCACATAAACAGCAATTACAAGTAATGTATTTAAGAAACAAACAAAAACAATAAATATTCAGTAAAGACCTGACCCAGAAACTGAGATACATCATCCTTTCGTTGATCTTCTACTACTCACCAAGTTTACAACTAGCTCTTTAGGAATCAGCATATTGGCTATCAAGTGCTATTTCCTGCCTCATAAACCTTTTTTTCATTGGTATTTCAAGCTTTTATTAAAATGTGCCTAGAGTTTCATAATACAGTCGCTTGCAAAAGTATTCACACCCTGTAAACTTTTCACTTTCACTTACAATGTTACAGCCACAAACTTCAATGTGTGTCTGTGATTTTATGTCACACAGCAAATAGTGTTTTGAAAAGTTTGGTGTGCATTCACAGTTACCCCCCCTTTGATACCCCTAAATATAATCCAATGCAGACAATCATGTCAGAGGTCACCTAATTGGTGGAGCCCACCTGTGTGTAATCTAATCTCAGAATAAATTCAGCCGTTCTGTGAATCACAGGAGTGTTAGAGAACATTAGTGAACAAGGAGCATCACGAAGGCCAAATAACACAATAGAGAGGCCAGGGGTGAAGTTGTGGAGAAGTTTAAGATTAAATAAAACAATATGCCTAGTTTTGAACCTCGCAAAGCTCTGATCAAACCATCATTTGAAAATGGAAAGGGTATGGCACAAATGCAAACTATTATGAGTCTAAGCAAAAATAAATAGTAAAAAAAAAAAAAAAAAAAAAAAAAGAGAGACTTATATGGAATAAAGAAAGGATTCAACAAATTTTCCCAGTAACAAAGTAACATTAACGCACAATTAAAATACCTGGATGAATTAAAGTGTCCACAATCAATGTGTTTTCATAGATACACAACAAACTTTAAAAAACAGCCGAACTAAGATGTTCTTCCAACATGTCCGAACCAAAGTGCGCTGTTAGCCGCCTCACCGTACTGGCACGTCTCTCCTTCGTAGCCCTTGGAGCAGAAACAGGTGTTGTTTCGGATGCAGACTCCTCCATGTTCGCACGGCGGGTCGCACTTCGCTTTGAGGTCGAAAACGAACCCGACCGCGACTCCGCGCGGCGCGTCCGAACCTCCGGAACAAACGCCGACAAGAGCGACCAAAAAGCCAAGAAGAGAAAACGGTAATTTATGAACAAAAAAGCCCATGGTTGGGTTTATTCCTTTTGTTTGGCTGCAGATAAAGGAAGAAACGGAGCGGTGGACGGAGACTTCTCCGCGACGCTCCGGCTTTTTCACACAGAGGATGCAGTTGGAGCGGGGCCAAGGGAGGATGCACACTGGGCGGGGAGAGCGCCTCCTCATGGGGGGCTGGCTGACCCTGGTCAGATGGTGTCAAGTTGGACAATAAGAGGAAACTATAAATAGGCTTATTAGCTGTTATTAGCATCTTCTGTTATCGATTTATATCCATAGGACTGTAGTCCAGTAGGAAGAGATGAAACAGCAAAGAAGGCAATTCAAAATCCCATCAGCTTCATAGTAAAAACAAGCAAATCTGAAGGAAACAAAACCTGATGAAAGAATGGTAAAAAAAAATAAAAAGTGTGATGAAGAAAGAAAAGGAAGATGGTTTTATAAGATCCAAAAGGTAGTAGGTGAATTAAGAACTGGGAGAAGAAATAGAAATGAGGAAAAATTATTAACAAGATTAAGACTTTGTTTTTTTTTTAAAGTAGAAATTATACCATCATGAACCACACTTCATATCAGTAAGTGGCGGTAATGCACACTTTAAGTTTTTTGCCAGCCGCCACAAGAACCCCAGAAGAAAGAAGAAGTCCAGTAGGAAGGAGTATTAGGGGGGAAAAATAAACTACGGATTTTATCCACCTTATTCCTGGGAGGGTAACTGTAGAAACGATTATGGGTCTTACTTCCGGTGAACACCGGACGTAGCAGTAAGGCATTGGTTAAATCGTGGTTTACTGGCTTATCTACTAATTTGCGTATATTGAAGCTAGTATTCTCTTTACTGACCAATATTTTATGATTTTAAAACAAAAATAGTGTGAACTAAAATGACCTTGAAAAAAAAAAAAAAAAAAAAGCATTCCTGTGCCTCTTCAAACAGAAATGTCACTAAGTTTCAGAACTTTTCAGATTGCTCATTGCTTCGCCATATAAAGCAACTGAGTCAATGAAGCAGCTAAATATGCTAGTTTAGACTATCTGCGGCCAATTCTTCAGGTCATGCTCCAACCTTTTAATAGCTGCAGGTAGCGGTAAGACAATACTGCCACACTGGAGTTGTGATTGTTGGTCTTCCTACATATTTTGTAGCCAAAAACCCGCGACGAAAGAGGATTAGCCCGTTGTTATCACGTAAACAAAAGCCGGTTCCGGTTCGCGGCGGAAGTCGCGCCCATGATTCACGCAAAGCCTCATGGGGGCTAGGAATAAGGTGGATAAAGAGGAAATGCCGGTTTGGTTTAAAGATGTTGTTTCTTTGTGCGTTTCATTTTTATTCTGAAGTCAAATGTCTAAGTTGGAAAAATAAACAAAAAGGCCCCTGAAGTCAGAATTCGGAGTGGGAAAGACATAGGTTTCTTGTGGACCACGACTTTGAAGTCCAACATGGCTGCCACAAAAGTCGCTACTGCGTCTCTTTTAAATTCTGACACCTGAATCAAATTAATACAATGGATCCCTGCCTTTTCACCGTTCTGTAATGAATGACTCACCTATTGGCGAATTTCCCTGTGAAATGTAATTCCAAATTATTTCAAGAAATTCGCGTTTTTGCAGATTCGTAAAGCATGAAATGTTTTTTTTTTTGTTTTTTTTTTAAAACGTAACAGTCCAGTGATTAAAATTAAATTCACCTCTACCTTTTTGCTTTGGAGTTAGCAATAGCTGCAAACATAAATTATTCCTTTGCTCTTTGATTGTACAGCAAACATAATAGACATACTGGTAAAATATGAAATTTTATCATTTGGTTGGATCAACCCTCAAACTATGTCTGAACTGCAAATTCAAAGTTGTAGTTTTTAGCAAAAGGCATCTGTGAGTGGATTTCCAACAACTCGTTGCTGGTTCAGGGAGAACACATGTGGAAAGGTCATTTCCTTTTTGCTTGAAAAGAAATGCTGGTCATATATATGAACTATGGAGGCTGGAGGAAGGTTTGCTCTAATGACAACAACAGACGTCTAAAAGGATGTCTGCGCCTGCTCCAGAAGGCATTTTGGCTCGTCAGGTAGTTTCAACTGGAAAGTTTCAACTTTCTTAAATGAAGGGATTTTTCTGTTATAGTTTTGTGCATTGCTTTGTAATAAACTTTATGTCAAGGTTTAGAATAAAGAAAATAATTTGTACACACAAACTCACAGCATGTTTAAGCCTTCGCCACATGGATGGAAAAATAGGGCACAATCCTATCTGCAACATAATGCAGATGCATAAATGGCATAAGCTCTTCCTAAAACAAGCTATAATTTCACTGCATATTTTGCTTGTTTGACACGTTTACTCCAGTGGTGCTTTGGATCGGACCACTGACGTGCGTCCCAGACAGCAAGCTGAATGGCGTTTTGATGAGTTCAGCAGATGTGAACATACCAAGATCCACCGGAGACTTTGTTTTTAGAAAGTTAAGGAAAGCCTGAGTAAATTTAATACACTGGCAAAGACTATAGAAGGGTGAAAACATAATATAGGGGTATTAAAATGTTCAGAAACTGACTTTTTAATTTAACTTAAACTACAAAATAAAACCACAATGTTTGTATTTTGTCTGTACACTTACTGGACTGGTTTACCCCTGACATTTTTCGGTGAGATTAGTTTGATGCATCATTGGTTGTTTAGCTGCGGTTCATTTCTTTTCTGCTTGATAGCAGCCACTTTGGACTAGAAAAGGCTTGCATTCACTTTTGTTCCTCCATACTGGACCATCTGTCTACTCAATCAGATGAACTGTCCAGTGCAAAGTCATTTTTGAAACTCTGGCTGTATGGATATGAATCTTTAAAAAGGTATTTACTGGTTATTTCTAAAATATCAATGCAGAGAACACTGTCAATGTTAACAGTTTTGAATATTTCTATATTGTGTCAAATTCACCATTGCCATATGAACTTTTATTAAGATGTGTGTACATTTTACATTACTTGAGCTGGAAACGCCATTGCTTCCAAGGAGGATATAATTGCCCCCCCAAAAAAATCGCATCTTTGACCATTTCTAAAAGTCTTCACTAATGTGCATGGGTTTTTTAAATAAATAAAGCAGCATGGACTTGGCACCACCCAGTGGCAGCAAGAACAATTACATCAATTTCCCAACAAAAACTTGTAGAATTGACTTATAATTTTATTTTCAACTTCATGCATCAAAAGCCACAAAACCAAACTGCTGATGTTAAAAACTATGCACATCTATATTGTTATAAGAATGACTGCGTTCAGAATGTAAAAATGGAAGGAAAAGTCACATTAAGGTTTCAACATTGAACCTGGATGATCACAAATTAAGTTAGATGGGAAAACTTTTAGTTGGAAAAGACACTTTCAGAACACAATGGATTAAAGCAAAATAAAAGGATAGCAACAAACAGGAGATGAACCCATAATAGACTATTAAAGTTACACAGTGCAGAGTGGATTAAAAACAAAAAACATTACCGTAAATTACACCGGTCCCCACAAAGATCCCATTAAATGGGATTAAAGTTTATTCAGGTTACTTTTTTTTTTTAATTTATTTTTAAAACAACCCAGGAAGAGAGCACGTAAATGTACACATTCCTGTATTTTTAGCCTTCTTTAATGCTCCATGTGTCTGTCTGGACCTAAATGATATTTTCCCTTTTACACACTTTTTCTTTTTTGTAATCATTATATAAAATCTGTTCCGTTAAAAGTCTTTACATGTGCCTTTAGTTGTGCGTTATAACGGAGAGAGAAAAAAAAAAAAAAAACATGACATGAGATAGCTGTTGTTAATATTGCACTAATTCACATCAAATGACCATAAGTGAAACAATAAAAGAAATAAAAAAAAAAAAAAAAAAGGTTATCTATGGGTAGAAATGTAGTTGAGAACGCCGCAGTGGTTTTCTGTCTCACCTTACTGACAGTAAAGTGGTTTATAACAGGGGTTAGATGATGCTGCAATCCAACTTCCTCTAAAACGCTCAAAGATCAGACTAAAGTGTATCAAATCTAATGCTTTCCAACAGGTTTCGCATGGAGGAGTGATATGTCAGAAAAACACATTTCACCAACTGGGTATTCTGTCTGCAGTCTAAAGGGGAAAACATCAAATTTCAAAGCACATACTGCAAAAACACTGAAGGGTGTGGTTGTGAAGGAGTTGAACGATTTAGGTGAGATGAGTGTTGTTTAGGAGAAACAATTTTCACTGAGAGCTGTGTTTACACATAGAGGTTTGCTGATGGAGACTTTCAGGGTTTTCCATTTTATTGATAGACCTGCACATGTCCGTGCATGGAGGTCGTGTTCCCCCCACAGTCCACGTACTGGTACATTTCCTGAGAGACCTGCTCCGCGTGACCGAAGTACGACGTCGTTACCGTAACCCTGAAACAAAAACAGAGAGTGATTTCTCCACAACTGCTGATTAACTGGTCTTCAAGTTTATCCTTGTGGTTAAGAGTCCGTAGTTTCCAAACAGTGGTATGTTAGCGCCCTCTTGTGGTACACAGATGGAATTAAAGCGGTTTTGCAGGACCTTTGGCAAATGGAGGCGTTTTACAGTTCAAAGCTGTTTGAGGTCATCATCAAGTTAATTCTTAGGGTAAACAGCAAAGAAAATTGAAAAGATTAATAATAATAATAATAATAATAATAATTAAAAAAATGAAATGTTGCTTAAAAATATTGATATTGAAGAATTATTATTAGTAGATGTCATTGGCTTGGAGGACTAGGCTGTTCCATGTTTTTAACCTACATTTGTCTTTACTTCATTAAGACAATCAGCAATTAAATTCAACAGTTCCAAGTAGCTAATTTATCATTTTAGGTTGATTTATCTTCCCTATGCTACTATTCTGACATTTTGCTTTTTGTAAAGCCAACAATTTGCCTCATAACAGAGATCCAGATTGAAAGGTTTAATACAGTACAAGTTTAAGAGGGACGGATAAATCTATTATTTTTTCTTGTTAAACCTATTAAAAAAAAAATCATTTTTAAAAACAGACAAGTGAATGAGCTTCAAGGTTTAGATGCAAAACTAATGAAATGCAGCAGTAGATGTTCTGGTCTTCTCAGCTGCTGCACTTCAGTGTGATCATATTAAGATAGAAACCAGCTGCATGACTTTGAGCAAATGAAATTAGGTGAGCTAATTAAGCTCTGGAGAAAATTTTGCTTTGATAAAGTTGCAGTCAGTTTGCATGTCAGCGATGATAAATTAACAAGGAGCCAGAAGTCTTGGGGCTGCTCCTGTTCCACAGCAGAGAGCCGTTTCTGCTCCAGGCGGCACTTCAACATGTGTGGGTGAAACAATGAGAGTGGAGGAGGAAAACGTTCGGGGAAAGAAACAGAGGCTCATTCGCTGACTAATGAGGCTCAACCAAATCCCTCACCATTAGAAGAACTTCAAATTAAAACCATACTTACTGCATCATGACCACTATGTTGTGGACTTTAATAGTTGGCAAGGTGCAGTAGTCACTAAGGGGTAAAAAAAAAAACAACAAACAACTTAGTATGAAACATATGTATAAAGAATTTAAGAATATTTAAGATTACAATGTGGATACTTACAATATGTAACTCATCTTATCAACGATGGTTGTGGGAACAGTGTAATCAAGCTGGAAAACACGAGGCATTTAGAGCAAATTTAAACTAAATCACATGTAGATTGACAATTTTCCTTACATTTAGATTAACAAACAATTTTTACTCAACTTTAAAAATGAAAATCTTTTATTGCCATTAAACAAATGGAAAGTCTGGATTTTGGGAGCAGAATCCTTTGAGATGCTTTAAAAAAAAAAAAAAAAAAATTAATTTCCAAAGAGTTCTTTCATACTCTGAAAAATACCCTCATCAGTAGGTAGCACTTTGATAGTCCTGACACCTCCAGGCCTCCCAAACCTAAACTGGTCAGCTGGGTAATTCCGGCGACATTTGCTCCTGGACGATGTTTAATTTAAGGCACCAGTGTGTTTGTAACATTGAAACTCAAATCTAAGCAGTGAAACAAGCCTAACAGAAGAAAATAACATCGGTGATTGAATCGTTTTCATTGTCGTCGCTACAGTTTAAAGCAGGGGTCTGCAACTCGAGTACCACTGTCCTGCAACTTTTGGATGCATCTACATCCTAGGTATGTCAGCAAGTTTTGTAAAAGCTTGGTCATAAACCATTCATTCTATCCAGGAGAGCAGGGATGCATCCAAAAGTTGCAGGACAGTTGCGCTCAAGGACCAGAGTTGCAGACCCCTGGTTCAAAGCAACTGTGTGCAAGGGCTCCATGTTGCCAGATTTTGCTCTTTAAAAGGTCAAGTGAGCTCAACAACCGCAAGCACCTTCTTCCTTGGGGGAAGTAGATTTGTTGCTGTCATAGTTTCTGTGTGCTCCTCCAAAACTGTCAGGGAAAAGGCTCATTGATGATGTGCACAACATGTCAAAGCATGCAAACTGTCAAAACTATTCTCAGGTGAACATCTGTCAGCAGAGATTCATGCACACACCATTTGATGGTTAAGTAATGAGGTAGAAAAGCCTTGCAGATTTGTTTTCCCACAAGTCAAGAGTTTGAGCTTAATCTTAGCAGAGTGGTCAAAAATAAACATCTGTTACTGAAACTACATTTTAATGTAAAGCAGGTAACTGAGATCTGATGACTCCGGTTGGATTTTAATGACAGGTGTGTCCATTTGTAACTAATTCAGGCAGAATAAATGTTAGTCCCAGGTCTAAAGTGTATTTGTTTGTGTGGACCCTACCTGCCGTTCATCCAGAGGCATAATCACCGTGGTGTTGTTGAACTTGGTTTTCCCTATCACAGTCTTGGAGAACTGCACTTGTGCCGTTAAGTTGGTCACAGATATGGCGTAGTAGTTGTTATTAGTGATGTTCAGAGTGTTCTGTTGGGAAAAATGGAAGAGATTCAAGTGGAAAAACAACAGCCAAAAAAAACAATGAGGCTTACACAAAATTCATAAAACATTTTTAAAAGCTTATCACACAACACAGACAAGCTGACATTTAAATCTAATGTGGTGACTTGATCCAAACCATGTTTTAGGGCATGGTTTGGTTCAAGTCTGGTAATGCAACAAGAAACAAATGATTAATTGTTATGAATCGATTATTTAAGTAATTGCTGACAAATTTAGTAATCGAATAATCATTAACTGGAGTACACAAACCCTAAAACATACCATTTTCTTAAAAAAACCCCAACATACTCAGCAGTAATTAATCCAAAATATATACATTCTACATTTCTGATGAAATTTTTTTTTTTTTTAAATACGTTATACCCAGAACTCTTCAAGTCACATAGTTTTAGCATTGACTGGTTCAAATTCTGAAAAGAAAATCTCCCATTAAGCCCCTTTAGCTATCCAGTTCTTAATCACTTAATTCAAAAAGAAAAACCAAGTCAACAGATTAGCCCGACATTGTATTAATGTTAAGTCAATACAATGTTACAGTACACAATGTTATTGCACTTTAGGCAATAAGATGTTTACTCTCTTATTTAAAAGAGGAAATGAATTATTTGTTTATCTGCATTTTTTTAATGTGTTTCCTATATTGTATAAAATAAGCCTAAGTGGTTGAATGAAAAATCTGCAGAAAGTGCCATTTTTTTTTCTGATTAATCACAAAAAAAAAAAAAAAAAAAAAAAAAAAAAAAAAAAAAAAAAAAAAAAAAAAAAAAAAAAAAAAAACTTGATTCTACAATAATAGGTAGCTGTATCCCTAACCAATTGCTAAATTAAATAATGGGAATGGGGGTTAAAAAACCCCCAATAATCACCCTTTGCAAGAGCGAAGGCACAGGTCAGGAAGGATTTGGCTACTAAAAGACTTAGAATCAAAATTAAAAGAACTCAAAGATTTTCATTCAGTTTGGACAAAACATTATCCTACAGGTCAGTTGTTAGATTAAGTCTAAAAACTGATAGGTACATTTCATATTAAGAAAATAAAACAAAAAGAAAGTGTTTCTTTCAGCTAATTTTTAGCATTATCTTCGAGCAAAACAGCAGCTCGTGCAACATCTAAACAACTTCTCTCAATGGAAAAATACAACATAAAAGCCAAGAAGATATACACCCATTAACCTGGCTTGCACTGAACACTAGGTGGTACTCATTAAGAACTTAGTTCTGTTTACTTAGTGGCTGTTGGTGTATTTAAAGATGTTTAAATAAACAGGTACTTTATGCTGCGTGTAGTTACTACAAACATGCTTGCATTAGTTTGGTGTGGAGTGCTTTAGTCAGTAGCCCATTTACAGTTTAAACACTTGACAAAAAGCAACAAAACACCTTTTTGCGTGCAATTCTGAAGCATTTTGGTGGCTTTCAATGATCATATTCTTTGTCTTACTTCTTGTACACATGAGTACGCCTGTACCGTGACAGTTCAGTATGAATACATACAGCGTTACACCTCCTGGTGTTCATCATGATATGTAAATCTTTTGCTGTTAAAAACTTTGATAAGCTCAACAAGACTGAAACACAAGTGTCAACACAAAAATATAAGCTGCTGCAGCTTCACTGTCGTCCCACATGATCAATAAGTTCATTCTTACTGTAATGGTGAGATAGATAATTCGCTGCGGCTGATCATAGGAAACGTATGCAGACTTCACCCCAACGTAGGTGACATCAATGGACCGAGGGAACAGGAAGAAAACCGCGAGGCCAGACAGCAGCAGGCAGAGGGCCACAGATATGGTGACGTACAGCTTTCTGCATGAGAAGGAAAAAAGAAGTGGGAACCTGAAACCAGCTGATGACTTCAAACCCCTTCCTTCTGCAGCTGCTGGGCTGATTTCATCAGACAAAGCTAAAAACAACTAATCCATAAAATGAGGACAGAGTGCAGACTTACGTCCTGCTTGGCCTGAGCCTTTGGTCGCTGTATGGAATCAGAGCCACAAGCTGGTTCTCCTGACCTGTTGGGGGAAAAAAAAAACAAAACAAAAAACTAGCTGAGTGTCCTGATTACTGCATTTTTAAGATCCTGAGAAATGTGTAAGGGTCTTGGTCAGTATTCATCAATGAGTAAATTTTTAAGCAAACAGCACTTAATGAGAAGTCAAACAGTTCAGGATGGAAATGTTACTGTGATTTTAACCCGGGCTACCGAGAACAATGATGTGTTGACAGCTGCACAGTGATAATGCAGCAACCAAGCATGTGGGAGCAACAGTGAATGTAACTGCTGCTGAGAGGTTTCGATTCTTCTCCAATACGTCTGTCAACATTCCAGAGATAATCTTTCTGCAAATAAGAGTCACATGGATGATGAGTTGCACTAGGAAGGCATCGGAAAGTGGAGAAGGACCAATACTCCTGCCTGCACGCTGGACCCTGTGTACCACTTAAAGCTGCAGTATGTAACTTTTACAAAAATATGTTTTTTGCATATTTATTAAAATGTCACCATGTCGTGACAGTATGAGACAGATAATCTGTGAAAAGATCACCTCCCCGAGCTACTATTGCTGTCTAAAGAAATGCACCGCTCCCGACCAACAACAACCAATCAGAGCCAGGAGGAGGGTCTTAGTGCTGCCAATCAACCTCATGTACACGCCATTAAATGTGCTAAAAACAAAAAAAAAAAAACAAAAAAAACCCAACTTGCCGTTCCAGAAAAACGGTTTATGGTGGCCATGCTAACTAGCTTTAGCATTAACTCCAGGCTATGTTGTGGTGAACCAGCTGTAACTTAGCAGAGAGCAAGGGGTAGGAGGTGAGCGTGTACATGGGGGTGATTGGCAGCGCTAAGACCCTCCTCCTGGCTCTGATTGGTTGTTTCTGACTGAGTGCCGTATTTCTGCAGTTAGTACTGGTAGCACTGGGAGAAGGCAGAGGAGCTTGATTTTTTTTCACAGATTATCTGTCTTATATTGTCTCTACATAATGATAATTTTAACAAATATGTAAAAAAAAAAAAAAAAAACATTTTTCATCAGTCACATACTACAGCTTTAAAACACTGAAAAGGATGACTACTAAACTCCTCATCTGAAACACATTTTCTTGAGAAAAAGTTATTTTTAAAAGCTAAAATATGTACTTCAGACTGACTGGAGGCAATTCTATGTGCTTGACTTCTCTTTATAACGTCCCCAACTTCTGTGTAATCTTCCTCAAAAAAACCCCCCCAAAAAGATAGCATCCATATCAAAACCGTATCCAAACAAGTACATATTAAAGTATTTTTGCTCTGGCAAATATAATTAAATTCCCTCCAGCAGTTTAAGTAAGGCTGGATGCTAGTAAATAATGATAAAAGGTGAGATCAGACTGGAATCAGAATGGCGTCTCATTTTGTGAAACGGAAAAGACAAAAAGACAACATGTAAATCTTCGCTTGCATCCCAGTTGTTTAACTGATTCTCTCTGCAGACACCAGCATTATAAACATGACGCTGCTTCAGATGTATATTGCAACTCAAATGCATACATTTAGAATGACAAACCTCTGAATGAAGCCTGAGAGTCAGCTTCTCTGAGATGAAACAGTTTAGCCGTAACTGTTACTCTTTAGTTAGACTTTAAATTGGTCGTGAATCTAGTCTTGTATAAAATAAAGCGTTTACCTCGTGGGATTCTACCAGTACCCTGGCATGTCGGGCACGTGACGCTGTCCCGTCCGGTGAACTCCACATACGGGAACTGAGACACGTCTCCATGCTTCCCATCCTCCTCCGCGTGACCGTCTCTGAGCTTGTCAGCAGCCGTCAGCGCGTCTTGACTCTCGTCTTTGTTTTTGACCAAGTGTGACTGGGCCTTGCCCATGGCTGCTGCTGTCTGCTGCAGAAAACAGAGAAGATAACATGGAGCGAGGGGACGTGAGACAGAAGAGCATGATGGCTGATGAACAACATGCCAGGGAACCATTTGAATGTGAAATTGGAACTTGGACAGTTTCCAGGAAATACTTCCCAGGAGAAGAAGCTGCAGCTGGTGCGAATGAAATGATCCTTTGGGACACTAAACACTAAACTTATTATTAAATTAAATATTTCTTGGATGTATGAGTATTTTTGTTATTTTGCTCTCCTTCCAAGGCAGCTAACTGGTTAACAGGGATAATTCCCCTGTCAATTAAACTGCCCTTTATTAATAGTACGCTTCTGTCGGTGGGGACATATGTTCGCAACACTTGCATTTCAGCTGGTTTCATCAATATGCTTTGATTTGCAACACAAGAACAAAAGTTTGACGGACAATTTGTATTAGGTGCACTCAATGCAGTACAAGAAACTTGTGATTAATTTTGAATAAGTCATATTAAAAAGAAAAGTCCACTCTTTCATTTCTAAGTCTTATGCATTGGGGTGTACCAACAATCTGGTCTTATTTAAATCTAACCACAGGTATCCAAAAACTAAGGCTGGGCAATAAATCAATAATAATAATAATAATAATAATAATAATAATATCTATCGTGACAGACACATGAGCAATATCAATAGAAAATACATCCGACAGAATGTTCAATAATTTCACTGAACTCCAATCCAGAACTGCACGGTATTCTGGGGGACACAGGCAAAGGAAAGGCTTTAGCCCCTCAACCCCTCACAACTAGCTAAGCAAAGCTGGTGGCATCAGCTAACTCAGTCTTTTGGCTACCAGTTTGACTGCATTTCAGGTATTCAAAACAAAAAGCTAATCAATGATTATCAGTATCAAATGATATGAAACCCTTATATCATGATACGTTTTTCAGTCATATCGCCCAGTCCTAACAAAAACACAGCAGTTTCCACACTGTCAGCATTTATTAGGCAAGAACAAAACTGGCTCAAGCAAATTCAGAAGAGGTGAAAAACATCAGCCAGGTGTTGCTAATAATATGCACTTCATTAACTGTTCAACAGCAAGTCATGCTGAACAATGCTTCAGCCTCAGTTAGCATGTTAAATGTTAGAGCTCAAGACAGAACTGGTAGGAAAAAAAAAAAAAAAAAAAAAAAAAAAAAGACTAAAAATCTTGGGATTGTCCAAAGGTTTTGAAAAGGAAAGCCCCCTTCCTTTGGGAGAATTCGAGAAGATTGTTCTTTGGACAGATGAGCTCAGAGTAGAAATGTCTGGCTATAATGCACAGCACCATGTTTGGGGAAAACTGATTTCAGTAGATCAGCAAAAACACCTCATTTTATCATGGTGTAGGGGTGTTGATTTTTGCTTGTTACTGTAGCACCCTGCAGTCATTGGGTGGACCATGTACTCCCCTGTTTTCCAAAGTATTCTGGAGTCAAAAGTGAGGCCACCTGTCTGACCGCTATAGCTTGGTCTCATCGTGGTCATCGACAGGACAATGATCCCAAACACATCAGCAAATCGTAAAAAGCAAAACCACCAAGATGTAGCGATGTCCAAGTCAGAGTCCAGACCTTAACTTAATTAAAAAGCTTTGATGGGGCCTTAAGAGAGCTGTGCAGAATCAATCAGAATCTGCAAACCTCATTGAACTACAGCAATGTTGTAAAAATGAGTAAAGACAGCAGTTTTTATCCCCCTCTAAGCGGTATTCCTGCAAACGGCGTATCTTCAGTCAGTTAAATCATGCAGGGTACTGGGATTTCTCCACATACAGCTTTTCCTTTTTGACGCCATCTTTGTTGAATAGACAATGACCAGGTGGAATCTGGTGACTGTTTT
Source organism: Anableps anableps (assembly GCA_014839685.1). Classification (NCBI taxonomy): domain Eukaryota; kingdom Metazoa; phylum Chordata; class Actinopteri; order Cyprinodontiformes; family Anablepidae; genus Anableps; species Anableps anableps. Next base: position 6,906,711 of record CM026072.1, read on the forward strand.
TGTTTTCCTGAGGTTAGCTCTGGTAAGCCTGAATTTACAGTCATGAAAAAGGTTTCCCATGATTGTAGCTTTATGTTTATTTCTCACAACTCAGATCTATCAATGCAGTATTTCCTTCTCTCTAAGCAAGAGAGTTAGGTTGATTTTTTTCCTAACACCAAAATATCAGTAAAATGTCAGTTTATTATGTATGCATTTTTATTCTTATATTTCATAACACACCATAGAAAGTACTCCCAGACCAATGTATCTGGGGTTTAGATCTTGTGTCTGCTTCCTGTCATCTCAAACACCAGTCAGTGCAAGGAGACGGCAGTTCACTCTGAACTGGGTTCTGCAAGACCTTTCTTCCCATTAAAAGGAAGTCGTTTCTGTCCACTGTTGCCACATGCTTGCTCAGTATAGGGGATTACTGCAAAGTCAATGACTTGATCCCACTGGCTGAGTTTCCTTAAACAATTTTATACCAGTTTGTATAATAAGCTTAATTAGATTGTACTGTATCATAATCAGGGCTGAACTGGGTTGCATGCAATCAAATCTGAATCTGTCTTAGTTAGTCCTGTTTTCTTGTGAAGTTCCTTTAAATGACATTTGTTGGGAATTAGCACGACATAAATAAACTACATTCAGTTATATTACATTTTCATTGTGTTTTGTAAACAGGATACATATATTTTTTAAGCCGTGTCATATTTACTATAGCAGTTTAGCAGTTGCACCTTTAAATTTTTTGCCTCACCCATTGGCCTGACACGCCTATTAGCATGATTTATTATTAAATTAATTTATATTAGAATCAGAGTCAGCTTTATTAGGCAAGTTTGTGCATACAGTCAAGAAATTTGACTTTGGTTCTGCCTTGCTTTCAATGAAGACATTTAAAATATAAATATATAAAAAGGCAAAAATCAAAAAGATTTTTTTTTCCTTTTTTGTAATGTGTATCATATATACAGAGCTTTTACAAAGGAGGAAGACAAGGTTCAATTTGTGCAAATATGCAAGGTCTTAATCTGGGCATGAATATGCGTTCATTTTTCACTGGAATGTAAAGTTTCTTTTTTGTTTGTTCATTATGTTGTGTTTTTAATCATGTAAAGCACTTTGAACTGCTTTGCTGCTGAAATGTGCTATGCAAATAAACATGACAAAGTGGCTTAGGGACAACAAAATCAATGTTTTGGCGTGGCCACCACAAAGCCTGATCTTAAACCCATAGAGAATTTGTGGGCAGATCTGAAAAGGCGTCTACAAGGGAGGTGGTGGCCTACAAACCTGACTTAGTTTCACCAGTTCTGTCAGGAGGAATGGGCCAGAACTCTAGCAAACTATTGTGAAAAGCTTGTGGAAGGAAACCTAAAATGTTTCGAAGGAAGGAAACCCAAGTCAAAAAGTTTAAGAGACAATTCAGCCAAACACTGAAGAAAAATATGTAAACTTCTGATTTTGAAGACATTTACATACAGTCATATTCCATAAATTAGAATATACGTCATGATGAGTCTTGTTTGTCAGATTGGAAGTACCTTTTGAAAATAACCTTTAAGCAGGTATTAAACACTTAATTAAGCCCACCTATCTGTTTTTAAAAACTGTTTATTGGTCTGATTTAACACTAATTTTAATGTTTTAACACTAATGTTTTCATTAGCTGTAAGTGGAAAATCATCATAACAGAAATAAAGGCTTTCAAACATCCATCTGTGTGTAATTAATTTATATAATGTGTTTCATTTAGTGATAAAGTTCCTGAAATAAATTGGCTTTTCAAAAATATTCTAATTTATTGAATGAGTCTGGATTCTTTATCTCATTGTTGAGGCATTTAGCAAATAGAAATATTTTTCATAATTCTAACTGACCTAAAATAAGAAATTTGGTCTAATTTAACTTCAGACAGGGAGACAAAAAGGTGAGTGCCTTATAATTCAGTGTATGTAAACTTTTGGCTGCAACTCTATTTGGGTCAACAGTTGAGAGAGTTGCAGTATTTTAAAATTATGGACATTACCTTTTATGTGGGCTAAAAATGAATGTTTTAACATTTTAAATCAGATGGTATTTGTTGTATAGGCACTTAAAAAAAATTAATTAAAAAGGAGGATACACATTTTTATTATTTTATTTTATTTTTTTACTGCATCTAAATTTCCAGTTCCACCACGTCAACACATCTTATTAAAACTCTTAAAATTCTGATGTGGCTTTTGGTTTGCCACTTCAATATTATTATTGGGGCCCACCTGGCCACCGTTTACAAACTTTTCTGGAAGCGCCTCTGGACTTTTGACCATTTTTATTTGGAAAATGAGGGTGTAACGCAGGTTACATAGCCACGGCTCCTTCCATTTAATAGTTTAATAGGTTTAGTCTGTTGCCGTCTGTTGATTATTAGGCTACAACAACCTTTGTCAGCCTGATTAACTGAGCTCAGGAGTGTTTAAACTAAGATAACCCGGGCATATCTAATATTGAGTGATGGAAACAGGCTGTGGCGTCTCTTCTGTGCTGTTTATATTACAACAAATGGGCCAGGCCTCCGCCATGCTGCTGCCGCTGGAGCTAACCAAGAACACAGCGTATCAACCAGCCGAGGGACAAAAGAATGGCTAAAACGCCTTTATTCTCACCACGAAACGCGATAGGTATTTTATTCGATTTATTCCACCACATTTACAAGAAACAGAATCTTCTTTAGCGGCGTTAATATGACGCTGAACATTACATTTCACGACTAAATGTTTGCTCGACGACGCATATCGCGCGAGATTGGCGTTTAATCCAAACTATTAAATATAAATAAACAGAAACAACGCAGGTGAATTTTTCTCCAAATGTTAGGTTAGGTAAGGTCTTACCTTTGATGTGCTTTATCCTGACGCGTGTCCCATCCGCTGTGATTGCTCGGCGTTTGTTGTGGTTCGCACAACCGTGCAGAATGAGGCCAGGAATGCCCCTCTCCTCTTCTGATTGGACAGATCAGAGCAGGGGAGCCTCTTATTGGTCAAAGTCTGTAGCAGTCGTTTAGGGCAAATTATATACTGTGAAATTTTCATTAATAGCGAAGCAGCTAAAACGCCTGCATTTCATGTTAATGGGGACTGCCATATTTTCAAGCATGATGAGGAAGAGTGTTGTTGGCTTGATACTCTCACGACCCATTTTTTTTTTTTAATTTGATGAATCAGCTTTATTTATTTGCATAACATTCACTATTTTTGTCTGGTATTTTTTTTATATTAAAAAATACATGGAAAAGATTATAACTGTCACAAATTGTATTTGTGGTTTCGATTACAGTTGTTTTCATTAACATGATGGTTTTGTAACACTATAGTTGAAACCAGATACTGCATAAAATACTGCATAATTTGTTTCTCAATGTCTGATATTAAATCAGGCTCAGCTGTTGTTGGTTTACCTCATAATTTCCTAAATTATTTTTATTTACTAAATAATGAGGAAAAAAAATGTTTTTAGATTTTTTTTTATTTTATTTTTATTTTTTCTTCAGTTTTTTCAAATTCAAAAGTTTGCATACATTCCCAAAAGTGGATAGCAACTAGCTATAGATTAAAAAAAAAAAAAAAAAAAAAAAAAAAAAAAAAAAAAAAAAAAAGCTTGGGGAGGGGTGGGGGTGAATTTGTGTTTCTTCTGTCATTTGTTTTTAGTCATTATTTTATTTTATTTTTGAAAATACTAGAATTTGCACATAACTTTATATTTTTGTTTGTCTGATTACATAATTTTCATAAATTAGACCAAATATCCAAATCAAACAATTAGTTCGTACTTGAAAGTCTTTACCAAATATATTTTTTACTTCTACTTGATCATTTTTTGAATGACTAATTTTTACTTGTGTTTGAGTAACTATATATTAGTCATGCTTTTCTCAAATGTTTGCTATTCCACCCAACTCTGTACTTTCCCCTAATATGTGGCAGAGTTGCATTTCAAACTGTATGACTTAGGTCAAACATTTTGGGTTTCCTTCCAGAAGCTTCTGACAATAACTTGCTGGAATTTGGGCCCATTCCACCTGATAGAACTGTTGTAACTGGGTCAGGTTTGTAGGCCACCTTGTTGACACACACCTTTTTGGCTCTGCCTGCAAATGTACAGAGAACAGGCAAAGTTTAGTCTTATTTAATGTCAGACAGTGAGATACTGTTATACATTGCATGTAAAACTCTCTTTTTTTATTTATCATGCTTTCCTGTTGCCTCAATGCACTTATCTCATCTTATCTGTAAAATGCATCACATCAAGTCAGCCAAATGTACACAATTTATGTCTGACACTATTAAATACATACAAGAACATAAATTGTTCATGGCCAGAAACTGTTCATTTAGATACTAGAAAGTCCTTAGGATACTTGCCTAATATGCATAACTTTGGCATCTTCTTTCAAACAACACTCATGATAGTTTTGACTGCCTTACCATTTCTTCCTAGTAAATTTCATTTAAATATACTCATACCACAAGCTCAACTCGACTGCTGCTAAAAACTATAAATAAGAATTATTCTAATCAAGAACATAAAGGTGAGATGTTCAGCTGCATCATAGGAGCCTTCAAAATGTCCAAGAGAGTCTTGCAAGTTCCAGAAAAAGAAGTCCTCTCCTGAGTAGTGTGCTGCAGAATTATGTTGCCACCAGTGCAGAGCTTGTTCATAATGAGCAGCAGATGATTTTGAGACTTTCAGATAACTGCCTTGTGATCAGAAAAAACATTAAAATACAAGAATTGACTTTATGTACTGATACAGACCATCTTTGGGTTTCCTTCCAATCCTCCTCAAAAACACTTCCATAAGCAAAGAGTGGGGCCAAAATGTTCTCTAAAACAAACATCTTCCAACAGTCTAGGGACACTTTGGTGATGATCAGCATATTATCCAGCCTGATGAAGCACTGGGTAACAAATGCATAGAAAACTTAGACCTGTGACAAAGAAACTCCCCAATTCTTGAAAACTTGTGATCCGTTTCTAAAAAGCAGGAAAAACAGAAGCTGACAAATTGTGATCATCTCCATGAGTCGGTCAGGATTTGGTCCAGAAAGTTGATGAAAAAACAATTTAGTCCATAAATGCACATTTAAAAGTCAGTCAAACTTCAGTAGTGCTGCTACACAGCGAACTAACTAACTAACTAACTAACTAACTAATAGCGAACAGATTCTGAATAAACCAAATACTGTAGACTTCTTAATGCCTCAAAACTAATCTTTAGGAATGAAAAATTAAACTTGCTGCATAGCGCTGGTTTTCCTCAAGCAGAAAACTTGGTTTTTCTTTTTTTAAACAATGTACAAGATTCATTTCATAGAACATATTGTAGCCTTTTATCCCAAACAACTCCTCATATTGACCGCTCTATTTACAGTGTCCCCTAATGATCCGTAGCTTAGTGTTAAATGGAGTTATTCAAATAATTTCCCCCAAAAATGCAATGAAATGTGAATTTAAAGGTATGGAAAATGTGAATAATTACAGGTATTTTATACTGCAGAGGTCATCAACCTTTTTGCAACTGAAAGCCAGTTCATGTGTACTGAGTATTACAAAGGGCTACCAGTTTGATACGGACAGTTTACTTTTAGTTATATAACTTAATGATTAGTGATTTATTGACTTTTGGAACAGCTAACTCCTTTGGTCTTCAGGGGGCTACCTGGCACCTGCGTGTACCCTGTTGGTGACCTCTGGTCTAAAGTGACTAGTGTCAATTTCAAGCTGTATACTAGCAATACACTGGCATTATCAAGACGAAACTACTGAGAGATGTGATATTTTCATCCTAAAGTTAACTGGTATGGAATCCAGAATACTTCTCAGGCCATGTTTGGAAACTTTGTGCTCCTTGTAACGAACCAGACAGCATTCTGCATTAGGATAGCTGCAGTTCCTGGAAATCGGAGTCAGTTGACTGTCAGTCAGCTGAAATTGGGTTCTTTGTGAGAAACCTTTGCAACAAGTGTTTCCATTGTTACTCTTCTGTTACAATCTGGCAGGATTTACCTTATTATTTGATGACTATGTCTAAAATTGAGATGTTCTGGGAAATATTTCTAAACCACCAGAACAAAACTGAAAATGAAAGGCAGAAGAATATCAAAGGTAACACACATACACATACATGTTAAGTAATAATTATTTTCAATAAAATTATGGGTGCTACATCTGGTACCCCTAGCCAAACTATTTAAATAACTGTCTTAATGTGTGATTAAACTTTTTTAAATTGTTCAGAGTTTATTGATGCTTCTAATTAGTAATTGATGGCTTCCTGTTTTTCATGTTTTTCTGCATTATAAATATGATGTGAGACAAAGGGCCTTTCTATTACTTGTCACCATGGTGGACAAGCAAACAGTAAGGACGATGGTAACTGTGCTGTCCTCACAACACATGACTATGTGTAGCTAGACAGCCAGCGAACAACCAATAAAAGGGCTCCATACAAGCCTTGTTTTTCTTAACTGAAGATCTTTTATAAATGGATTTTCATAAAAAGACAAAAGTTTTCCAAGGTACAAAGCGTATAAAGTACATTCAGAGTGTTCATGAGCCATTTACTTTCTCCTAACTGCCTAAAGTGTTGTTGACAAGATTACCATAGAAATATGCATGAAAGAGTTTCCTGCTAAGAGTTCTCAGTCGGTCACGTTTCTGCAAATACAATATGACAAAGATCATTTGTAACACAGATGTCACACTCTGATCAAATTTCAAACCAAACCCCAAAAGTTTTACCTATTCTCAGCATAAATTTAGTCATACAATTTACTAACTTAACTACCAGCTTATTGATGTAAGTTATTTCCACTATAAACTAATTTTCAGTATTTGACCGAATGGCATAACAGTCTGTTTCCTATCATTGTGAAGCAGAATTCACCAAGCGTTGGATTGTTCACCCACTAATAGGGAACGTGAGCTGGGTTTAGACCGTCGTGAGACAGGTTAGTTTTACCCTACTGATAATGTGTTGTTGCAATAGTAATTCTATTAAAAAATACATTAAGCTAAGCCTAAAGGCTACACAATTTATAAGGATGGGGCAGTGATACGGTGAATATGTACACCTCAGAACTGTTTAAATTTCTCAACAGTACTGTATTTGGTCATTTCATGCATAAAAGATCACTTTCTATGAGCTGAAAAAAAAAACAAAAAACTGTTGTCTCAGGGTAAAAAAAAAAAATCACTCCATATCTCTTCTACAGGAGTGGCTGCAGTGTTGATGTTTGACATTACAACTGTGACTCCGACACAACGTAAGCACACTCAGCCAGCATGAAAGGCATGACTTTTCAAACATAAATGTGAGGGAAAGGTAGCTAAAATGTAAAAAAGAAAAATATAAATAAGCACAAGTGTTGAATGTATTGAGGTGTAAATAAAAAACTGCAAATGTCAAAAATGAATAAAAATCAAAACTGAAGTAGAGTCTATTACATAGATTACACTTAACTACAACCAAAATACCCTAAAATAAAATAAAAAAACACATTGCTTGATGTGGATAAAACATGCCTAAATATGTTAAAGTAGAGCAAATTGCATCATCTCATGTCTACTGTTGAGTACAGTGTAATATCTGTGATGCTGTGGGCCTGTTGATCTTCAAAAGCTCATAAGAATCATGTTAGAGTGCATGGCATTATAAACTCTGAAATACCAGGAGATTTTAAGTACAAAACCCGTGAACTCTGCCAGAACTCTAAAAAACTGGGTCATCATCTGTCAACAACACAACACAGAAATGGCTCATTAGACACAAAATCAACCTTCTTCCATGACCTCCATCTCAATCAACTAAATGCTATTGAAAAATAGGTTTCACAGAAGAAAAGAGCGTAAGAATGGATTCAGGACTCTGGAAGATCTGGAGAGATTGTGTACAGAAGAATGGTCAGACAGAGATTCGCTTTTCTGTATGCTCCAAACTTTTGAAATGTTGGAAAAACTAAACAGGAGTCCTTTTGGTAAAATGAGGTATTACAAAGTATTAACAGCAAGATAGCAATAATTATTCCATGGTTAATTAGATTTAAAAGTTATTTCTTAAAATGGGATTATTTTCCCTACTTAATAAAGGATTTTCCTACTTAATAAATGTATATAAAAAGATTTTTCAGTGCGAGTGTATGCAGTGACAACAAAACAATATATTTTAAAGCTTTTTATACATCTTCAGCAATAAGTGTGGGTGGCACTGAATCCAGCAGGGAAATTGACTCATTTAAAAATACAGAGATGTAAAAATATTGTATGTACTGTTGCTTTTAAAGTTAAAACAATAAATAAAGGTAAAACCCCAAATACCACATTATAAAACGCAATGATGTAATTCAGTTTTTTCATGCTCCTCAGTCAAGACCATTGATTTTTATCAGGACACCAGGAATGTTTGAGCAGGTACTCTGTCATCCAGATGATGGCACTGTGCTGCCACGATTGAGATCATCACTTAACAGCAGTGAGCCTGGTGACTCCTCTCATAAACAACACGGTCATTAAACCCCAGGAGCAAACATCAAATTATAACGATAATGGATTTATTCTAATCTGTCCTAATCTCTGATCTCAGACAGGTCAGCCTGAATAATTCATACACAGGTGAGTTTGGGGAAGACAGTGAATGGCTAATATAGATTATAATTTCTTCTCTATCGGTGCTGCAAACTGACCTATCTCCATATCAGCCTAGTTTTAAGTATCTGACAGATTTCCAGTTTAAATTTTTTATTTCTGTCATTGTACATTAAACAGTGATTCTCCAACTCACTCGCACTAATAAATCATGGTATGGTGCTCTTCTCGTTATCACGTGGAAAATGTATGAAAACATCTATCAAGTGCTATTTGATGCAGGTTTAGACGTCCTATTTGGCATCATCACGTCTGTCCGAGTGCCAGATCTAAACGACAGGAATCAGCAGCAGCAGCAGCTCTGAATATCCCCGCCTAAATACGGATTTGCTGCTTGAGAGAAAATATGATTTTAATGATGTGCACTCACAGTGTTTTCTAAATGTTCTGCCAACCATCTAGACTGCGAATCCCCCAGAGTTTCACAATGATTATGTGATGAGTGTACAGCAAGAAACAACATTAACTGAGGGCTGAACCTGAGGGGGTTGGGAGCTGACATGAAAAAGATGAAGCTCAGATCTGAGAGTTCGGGATCAGATCACTTCCTCTTCTATTATTAACCAAGTTAGAAATTACCACCGGCTTCTTGATGTGCCAGCAGGCGTTGGTGGGAATGTCAGCTCACTGGGTTCTCTGGCAGGAAACCAGTTATTGTTGCAGCTGAAAGGAGGACATCGCTGTGAACTGATTTCTGTCTTCTCCAATCTGAACGAATGTAAATATTTTTATCCTACCAGGTTAGAGATTTTGGGTTGTTTGATAGGATAGGTGAAGTGGATGTAATTAATTCAAGCTTGATTTTTATGTTTTTGTTTTTTTTTTATTAAGAATTACACAGAAAAGAAGTAAATATTTAACATAATGGATTTTTCTTTTCCTTGGATTATTTCTAGACATTTCTCACCCCACAACCCGATGCTAAGGTTTTAAAACACTCTGTCCCAGCAGCTCACAGGACCGATGAAGATGAATAAATTCATTCTGCACATCAGTGAAGTGAATGAAAACACCTACAGTAGGTCTATAGAAGCTGGTTGAAAACAGCAGATCTGGTCTGAGGTCTGCTGAGTGAAGAAGCAGCCTGCAGGTCCTCGATAAGGTGCAGTGAGTAGTGAGGACATGACAGCCTACTTCAGGTGTCAGCACTTCAAACCAGGAACACGGCCTCTGAGGGAATGTTTGACACTCCCGATCGCAGAGGTAAAGTGGAGGATATTCTGAGTCTGCTGTATTTCATGTCCGGTGTCAACTGGCTCTTAACCTAAAAGAGAAAAAGAAAAATGAAACATTGCGACTGCCGAGTCCCCTCGATTTCTGCTTTCAAAGAATTCCCATGCAGTGAAATAGTACACATTTGATTGACAGACCTCTAATAGTATATTAAAAGCAATTTCCAGTACTACAGTGTGAGCCCCCCCCCCCCACGTTTCACTTGGCAAGCATGTGACACAGTGTGTTGGATCTAATGAGAAATTACAGGGCATCACTGAGAGGTATAACTATAATTTCCAGTCACATGCAGCTGCAAGGCTCATAAACTGAGTAGTGATGGTGAACATAAACATCTCTGAAGGAGCTCTTTAAAGCAGCATTAAAGTCATTCAAGTAGTGCTCCTGAGTCCTGTTCCAGGATTTTCAACTCTATTCAGTTCCTTCACGTACATGTAATCTCCAGAACCTGAAGAATTTAAGAAAGTAACTGGATGGATGGATGGATGGATGGATGGATATGTGACTGACACTCTGCAACAGCACATCATATCTTGTTGTGTACCAAAGGCTAGGCCAAAAGTCTGGAACCTTTACAAATCCAGACCTACTTTGGTTCTCAGTCCAGCAAAATAAAACTTGTTTAGAACCACTAATGTTAGATGACCTTTAAAAAAAAACAAAGACAAGTTATAATTTCTGATAAATATCTACTGTTGGAAATTTGTTGTCATGTCAGGTTTTAAAGACCACCATTTTATTTCTATTTTCAGATTTTAAAATGAAGAAAAATATTTTTGCAAAAAGAGGAAAAATTCCTTCTATGGATGTTGACATTTGTGGAAAGTAATCTAAAAAAGCACATAGTTTCAAAGCTAATGACAAGAAAAAAAGCATTTCTTTAGAAATAAAAAAAAATCTGCATTTGTTTTTTTTTTTGTTTTTTTTGATCCAGGATATGTCAGCATCAACAACAGTATCAGCCGATGTTAGTCGTTTTTTAACATATTGGTATCGGCCGATAAGTAAAACTGGGCCGATATTAACAGTGGATGTTTATTTCCATCTTATTGCCATTTATGTTTCAGGAAGGGGAGGGGAGGAAGTTAGTAAGCATGTGGTATTTGTTTGGTCATGTCACAGTGACAGTGATGCAGTGCAGGATTGTGGGGTGTTTACCTGAAGCAGCAAAGCTATGTAGGTAGTGTGGTCACTTTTACATGGTGTTGAAAGTGTAGGGAAATATATATAATATATATGATACTGGAAAATATCGGTTATGGGCCATAACAGCGATAATAATTGGCCCAAATGTTTATATCGATGCATCCCTAGTTGTTATATCCATATTTCAAAAATAGTGGTTGGATCTTTACCATTTTTAGTCATTAAGAGCCATTATGGAAAGTCCAAAGAGCCACTTGTGGCTCCGGTGCCGTAGACTGCAGACTTCTGGGCTCGACTATAGATTTACATTCATTGGATGGGCTGCCATTATTACAAAGCAGAGACAAAATGATTCTTTAGCTGATGCTAAGGGTATTGTGCCATGTTCATTAACGAAAAACCTAATTTGCACATATGTGAATGCCACATCAACTGGCATTACTTCTTTTTGTTATTGTGTGAAACCACAAGGTCTGACTTCAGGTCACTCCGGTTGTGTCCTGTCAGTAGAGTCCGACATGACTGAGATCTTGTGTCTGTATGTTTCACCTCGAGACTCTGATACTGTTTCAGTGAAATGTATGGGATCACATCTACAACCCAGAAATGATCTGCCAGATCTTGAGGGCCAGTTACAACAGCTGTGGAGTGATTTATTTCAGGAGAATAATCATGACTGCTGCACACTGATTGCTGCTTGTATCCAGTCCCTATGCGACCGTCAGTGCCCCGGGACTGCCAACTACCCTACTTAGTGTTACTTTTTGTTCTCAGAGAGTGTGTATTATGATTTCACATCCCCTCTTGCAATTGTCTAGTTATTTTTCCATGAACTGAGTCTAACAAGTCCCAAATCAACTTGAATATTACAACACAAGTCAGGTTTACATGAGGCAATGACCCTGTAAATATAATAGCTGCTGATTTTTCTTTTTCAATTTATCTTTCAGAGTTTGAGGGTAATATCCTTCCAAACATGTTGACTCTGATCTCCATTTGATCCTGTCTGTTTCAAATTTTAAAATCTGAAATAATTTGAATGATAAAACCTGGACTGGATTATTCAACAAAAAGATTTTGTATAAAATATGTATTATATTTGTGAAACCCTACACAGACATTAATAGCAGGTTCACCCAAGATTAAGAGAAGTGTATAACACCAAATTCTGGCCATTACTCTAGAAAACATAGTAGTATACTTACATATAAAGGGCCAGTATACACCATAATCCGATGCACTTTTGAGTTATTTGTGGAAAACTGTTTTGTTATCAAATTTATTGATATTAAAGTGATAATCATTGGTGTATTTGGTGGATATACAGTTTAATCTTTACCTTTGTCCTCCATATCTGATTCAAAGCAGAGGGAAGGTGAAAAATGTAAAACATTATTGGGAGATTTAGACCTCTTTCACCACACATTTGTTTTGAAATATATATAAAAAAGCTATTATCTCAGGATAAACCTTTCGGAGTCCTATTGTTGTCTTTTCAAGTTTTTCGTATAATTTCTGGTTGGTCCCCCCCAAATTTTAACATTGTATTAGCTGGATAATTGATCTTTTCTATTTGAAAGTCAATAGCTTACACAAAATGTTGTTGTATTTAATAGAAAATGCTTTTCTTAATCTTGATATTTAATGACAGAGAGGAACAGATAAACTACAAATGCTGTTTGTTTTTTTCTGGATGTAAACAATTTTGTAAGTTTAATGTTCATGGTATTTTAAAAGTGGTGTTTTGCAGCAGAATCATTTTACAGGTGACATTTTGACTACAAAATGCCCAGGGGTGCTCATTACGTCGATCGCGATCTACTGGTCGATCTCAGCGTGACGTAAAAAAAAAAAAAAAAAAAAAAAAAAAAAAAAAAAAAAAATTGTCAGCCTATCAAACATCCCGTTACTTAATTGACATGCAGGGCAACCAATCAGATGACAACTGAATTTTGACCTTTAGGTCACCGCTCATGCGTAAACGACGGCACTAGCGCAGCAAAACTTACAAGCTAGTTAGCGAATTATCTCAGATTTTAAGCCCTTTCTAAAACATATGGTGATCAAAATGAGTGAGAAAGCTGGACCAAGTAAGAAGGCAAAAACATATCACTTTCACACGGAATGGGAGGTGGACTTTTTTTTTCACGATGTCATTTTCGAAGTGCGTTTGCCTCACCTGCCAGTCTGCCGTCGCAATAACAAAGAAGGGAAATTTGGAGCGGCATTTTCGGACTGTTCATGGAAAATACGACATCGACTTCCCACCGAAAAGCCAGCTGAGAAAGAGAAAGGTGGAGGAACTAAGATCCCAGTTGTCCGGACAGCAGTCATTTTTCACTCAACAAACTTGAAAAGCAAAAGCCGCCACCGAAGCGTAGTTCAGGGTGAGTCACGTCATCGTTAAAAACAACAAGTCCTTCCAAGATGGAGAGATGGTAAAAGAAGCATTGGTTGAAGCAGCTGACTCATTGTTCCGAGACTTTAAAAATAAGGCAGAGATATTATTACATACAAATAATCTTTAATACATTTGAAAACAGTTATATGTTTTGCATTTTTGTAGTGGGTAGGTAGATCATTTTGACTTGGTTGTTTTATAAGTAGCTCGCATGCTGAAAAAGTGTGAGCACCCCTGCTTTAGCCTTTCCAAATGGTACCAGTAATTGAGAACGAGACACCACTTTCTTATCTTTTTCTGCTCAGATGTTTCTTTTTGATAAGACCTGAGGGAGAACAAAGTATAGTCAATGTCACAGGAAAGAATCGCAGCGAAGGGGCTTCTTTAAGCTTTCAGCCACATAAGCAGGCATCATCACTGGCAGAGCTATGACACTTTAGAGACCGTCTGGGCCCCAGAAGGTAGTCTGTCACATAATTCCTAGCAGATGTGCAGTGTGTTGTGTGGGCAACTCGCAGTGTCCTGTAGTTATTTCACACTTGACCTGGGATTCAACTCTGGCAAGCTGCGCCAGCAGTGTACCCATTGGTACATGTCTTAAACTTTTAACTTGGTTTGTTGCAAGCTGAATAGCTTGCAGGTGAATGATTGAGAACCTATTTACCAAATTGAAACAGTTTACAGCTTTTTTTAAATTTTATTATTATTATTTTTTTTTTACGAGCACCAAAGGTTTCATTGTAATCCTTAGATGGCTGCTTAAAGGGCTGACTGAATCACATCCCATTTTCCATCCAAATTTGTCAGCCTTTAATTTATCATTTTTCTGAAGGCTGATATTTTCACCCTGTTTACACAGCGTGTCATCTTCCAGCACCGTCCAGCATTTCAGCTTAACTCATGCTGGAATCCAATATGATGCTCTTTTTTTCTTTAATAAAGAGGGAGGAATTGGGTTGGCTGCAACAACAAAAGTGTGACATTTTTTGAAAGCTGTTGAATTTCAATAGGCACACCTAATTCTGATTTCTGCCACATCTGTAGAATCAAAATCACTTGAACAGCACCGACCTGACAACATGGAGTAGGCTAAAAGATACCAAAACAAAAGGATAAACATTATGCCCTGGTCTAAAGTAATTCAAGAACAGATGAGGAAAATAAAGTCAGTCTGCGAAGATTTAGCAAGCCAAAACTTTGGGACTTCAGGGAACCACAGTTAAAACCATTATTAACAAATGGAAAAAATAAGCCATGGAGCAGAGGTGAACCTTCCCAGGAGAGGCGGGACTACCAAAATTATTCAAAGAACGCATCAACTCATCCAGGAGGTCACAAAAGAACCCAGAACAACATCTAAAGACCTGAAGGCCTCAGTTGAAGTCACTGTTCTTGATTCAACAACAAAAAAATGGGCTGGACAAAAATAACATCCTTGGAAGAGTTCTGAGGTTGAACCCATGCAGACCAAAGAGAAAACAAAGATCTGTCTCGCATCTCAGGAAAAAAAGATCCCTAAGATTAGGAAAATATTCTATTTTTTGGAAGGTGGGATTCTTGTTCCATCTGGACGAATACTGACACAACATTTCAGAAAAAAAATTGTAATGGCAGTCAAATATTGTGGTGTGATGTGGTGGTAGTGTAATGGTGTGGGGATGCTTTGCTGCTTTAGGACCTGGACAAATTGCTGTAACAGATAAAACCACAAATCCTACCACAAAATCCTAAAGGAGAGTGTCCGGGCATCAGTTTGTTAATTTAGGCTCAAGCGTACTTGAGTTATGCAGAAAAGACAATGATTTGAAGCACACAAGCAAGTCCACCTCTGAAAGTCTTAAAGTCTGGACTTAAATCTCAGATGGTGTAGCTTGATGACCTGAAACAAACAGTTCATGCTGGAAAGCCATCCAATGTGGCTGATTTGAAACAATTCTTCAAAGAAGAGAGGGCTAAAATTTCTTCGTAGTGTAATCTTGATGCATTCTAAGTTATCACAAATGCTTGATCACGTCGTTGTCTGTTGTATGTGAAATCCTTTAGATGGAAACACTTAATTATCTCTAGAAATGTACATTCTGGATGTGGTGAAAGCCAGAGTAGCCAACCTAGAATAGGATTTCCTATCCTAACCTGTTTTACATCTGCTTTGATATGGTCTGAATGCTTGTCCAATTAGATTCCTCTCAGGTTCCCATCAATTACCCAGCCCATCATCCACAGTACTGTACATTACATCAATCTTCCTGTGGAGCATCTGAAGTTACCTCTGGAAAAGTAATGCAGACTCCAGTTTGGGTGGTGGGTGAAGAACTCATAATGAAAACCCAAAGTTTTAGCCAAGTTTTTAAACTCTAAGCTGAATATATGACTTACAAGAAGGTTTATTGCTTCTTAAAATAGACACTGGATATAGACCGCCACCATTTGCCAGGGATGATCTTTTAAGTCAAATTGAGGCAAACACGGGAAAAAATTAATTCAGCTGAAAATGTGTATTTTTATATATAACATTGTCATATTCTGCACCATTTAACCCTGGCGAATTGAGACAATCTGCCGTACCAAAGAAGCTAAATTTAGCCACTTGTATCCAGGGTCTAGTTTTTCCATCATGATCCATATCTCATAACCATAACTGAGGGGAATGTAGACAGACTAAAAAATTAAGAACTTTGCTTCTTGGCTCTTTGCCACAACAGACCAGAGAACAGCCTGCATCACAGCAAATGATGTATACAGTGTGTTCATCCATCTCCTGCTTCATCCTGACATCAATAATTGGGAACAAGATGTAAAGATGCTAAAACCTTTCCGCTTGAAGCAGAAACTGAGATGCGATCCACCTTTTTTTTTTTTTTTTTTTTTTTTTTTTTTAAATGAGAACTATAGCCTAAGACTTACAGGAGCTGATTCTCATCCCAGCTGCCTTAGTGTGTTGGAATAATGCCAACCCCATCATCTGTAAAAACCAAAGAGGAGATCCTGAGGGTCCATTGGTTGCATTTCACAAACAATATCTCACATCATTCCTCTCCTGTATCACTGAATATGAAGGAGAAGGAGCCTAAAATAAAAGTATTAAGATGTAATTTCAAAGTGCTGTTGTTTAAATTAACTACGACTACTGGTACACTCTACATGCTGACAATGAAAGGCTTTTTATTCTGTGTGAAACAGGGTTTTTTTGGCAGCAGGGTTAGTGTGTCAAATGGGATGTGGCAGTCTGCATTTTCTCTAATCTCCTTGATCACCTTTTAATTTACCAAATTGAAGCTTGAATTGGGAACAGGGGAGGTCAGAGCTCCTGTTTGCTGTTGCAGCTCTGTTTTGCATTCTCTGCAGTTTACAAAGCATTTATGTAACCTCATTACCACCACATATCTGCTTCAGCTTGTTTTAATGTGCAAAGAATAGACATAGCTTCTATAAAAGGCAAAAGGGATTAGTGAGACCTAGATTTGCAGTGGGAATTTGAGTTTAAAACCTAATTTCTTGGCAAATCCATATGCCAAACCAGATTTCTACAGTAGCTTTTGGAAGGTTCCATGTTAAAATCAACACTTAGGTAGATGGGCAAAATTATTACCTGTTGCTACTCGTGCAAAATTTATTAAGTATAAAGAATTTTAGATAAGTTTAATTCTTAAAACTAATTTATTCAGTCTAATTGTCTCATATTGTGTTCAAAGATCTTTGGTTCTGGGTTTTGTTCTTGGTTTATTTCTGCAGTCTGGGCATTGCATTTTTAAATTCTGGACCTTCATTTAATATCCCTTTAAGTTTGGCACTCTAAGACTTGTTCAGATCCAATATTTAACAATATCAGCTTCACCAGCCTGTTGAAGTTAGGCCAGTCAATTAATTAAACTCTGAAATGAGAATACAATACAGTTTTCTCACAACTCTTCTGTTTGTTTAACTATATTAAACAATGACTTGTACTGTACTTTGTAAGGCTGCACTATAATGCTTAAACAGCTTGGTAGTTTTCATCTTCAAGGATATATTTGGTTTTTTTTTTTAAGGTAGTCAGTGTCTTAACTGCATTAGAGAGCAGTCAGAGCAAGAATCGGGGACAAATCCTTGTGAGAGAGTCAAGTTTACAGCTTTTTTCTAACTGAACTGGAAATATGGAGGATATATGGAGCAACATGACATCACCAATAACTGGACATCCCTCCAAAATTGATGAGAAGACAAGAAGAAAACTGATCAAGTGACTATCAAGAGGCCTACAACAACATTAAAGGAGCTGTGAATTTCTGACAACACTGTCTGGTTAGTACATGAGAATAGTGTAGCGCATGAGAAAACAACTTATTAGTAATCATAAGTCTGATCTAAGGGCAGGTGTTTTTAAACCCTTTTCTTACATAGAAAAATATCCAAGTTTTGATAAATTTTACAGAAAAAAAACACAAAGTATTCCAAAAGTAAACAGAAAAATGTGCTTTGGTGTGATGAATCCAAGGTTGAGCTTTTTGTCCACAATTATTTGGTGCAAAAAGAACCAAATAAAAGAAACTGTTATAAAATCAAAAGATGCTTTAACAACGTATTAGCATAATGAAAAACATTTTTTTTAAATTTTTTTTAATAATTTTATTACTTTGTCATATAATAGAAATAAAATAGAATTTGGGAACCTCCCCACTGTTCCTGCATGTCAGAGCGTGCTTTCCCCCCTGCTGGTCTGCCATGTAATTGCACTGATTGTTTGCGCCTGTTTTTTTTTTTTTTGTTTGTTTGTTTTTTTTTTTTTTTTTTTTTTTTAATACCCCAGCCAGGTTTCCGTGGATTCTGCATTCCCTTCTAATTTTTCTGTATGTTTTTTTTTTTTTTTTTTTTTTTTTTTTTTTTTTTTTTTAATATACAGTCTTAAGTGTAATTAACCATGTTTTGGTTTTTTTTTAATAGAAATAACCGTAAATTGCAAAGGTTCTGTTAATTTAAAAGTGTATAAAGCAGAAAGTGGAGTTTCAAAATGCAGGAATTGGGTCCCGTCTTACCAGCTGTTTAGCTCAAGTATCCGGGTCCAAACTGTCTCAAAATGACATCCTTTAGAGAGTTCTCAACTGCAGGTAAGATAACAGCTGCTCATTAACCTTCCCAAAGGGTTAAGGATAAAAAGAAAAGGGCAAAGTGTCCTTTCAAGTGAACCATAGATTTGGTATTTTTGGATTTCTTTTTTGAAAAGGATTGTATTAAAACAGACATGTAAAAACATCTAAATGATGTCATAGTCTTGTATTCAGGTTAAAATTGGAAAGGAGATTGCGGGGTATTTAGCAACATTCAATTTTAAAAAATGTAAAAAATGTTAGAAAATTTGTGTAATTTCTATAACTTCAATCAAATTCTTAAATAATATTCTACCCTTTTTAATTACTTAAGATGAATTTTCATTTGTTCATTTTTATTAGTTTTGAAAACAGCGTTGCAGCCCTGTTAATATATTTTCATACATAATAGATGCTGGAAAGCATTCCAACAGAATATTGCAAAACACATATAAGAAAAAAAAAAAAAAAATCCAAAGCAGCTTAAGTATTTCAGAACCACTTGGTAATTTGTTTAAAATTTCTACTTAAATATTCCTTTTTGTAGGAATATTCATGTTTAGATCTTTTTGGGATTTCATGTTTTTAGATGTTCGTGCAGTTTTCTGGACCTGCTTGGCTCTGTGTGTTGAATTAATTGCAACAGATCTGTACTAATTTTTCTGAAGTCCCTTGCTTGTAAAATATCTACAACTACAAGAAGTAGTTGGATGAAAAAGCCTGCCATTTGTTCAACTTGAGAGAATTATATGTTTATTTAAAAAAAAAAAAAAAAAAAAAAAAAAAAAAAAAGCTTACTATATAAAGGAGTGCCATCCTTGAACTTTTTTTTTTTTTAATTTCAGTGAAACCGCTGTGCTCATTTTATTTCTCCTTTAGACAGATGAAAAATAAATGTGCATTTCTACGCTGGATTAATTTATCTATTGCTTCACAACAGTGATGTGGGGGGAGGGGATTGCTGTATGAGGGTGGGGCTTTTCTAGAATCAAAACAACTGTAGAGATCAGAGTTTGCTAGAATGCAGCTGGAGATGACCCTTCTGGACACAAAACATTATTTCTTGCACTGAAAAATGGCCATGTAGACTCAAATCCTAGAAAGCTTAAGTAACTGATGATCCACAGTCCTCTCAGTCATGCACATGTTTTAGTTTTGAACAATATAAATATAAAATTAGCTTTTTTTTTAATGTGCCCAGGCACAGATTGAAGCAGCACATTGACACAACCCTCGTAACATTTTCGGTGAGGACTCAGAGCCGCCACCACCACTCTCTCATTTTTGTTTAAATTTTAGCTAAAAAGCGTAGCATCAGCACACTGAGTTGTTAATGAGCTTGACATAGAAACATGGACTCACTCACACATGGCAACGCAAACGTGCAAGAAGTGTTTACATACTCTAATTTAAAAAAAAAAAAAAAAATAATAAAAATCTACCCACGCATACATGCAAGCACATTCCTGCCTGTCACTTCATATTAACATCAGGTCAGGCTCCTTTTTTTTTTTTAAGATGGTTGCCATGGCAGCAGCTAGAGGACCTAGGGTTGCACCTACAGGCGTCGACAGCAAAATGGAACCATAAAATGAGTGTAACTAGTCGAGATTATGAAAGTGAAGATTAAATAGTTTTGGATTAATGAACTGTTAATATAAATTGCAGTGATTTGCCATCTAAGAAAGGGTCAAAGCTTAATAGAAGTTCCAGTCTAATAACTTTACATGTTGTTGAAGCCAAAACTGTTTGTTGGGCAAGTGTTTCTTTCAGAGTTCTCTATAGCAGTCCCAAAAATCAGTTTTTAATCTAAAAATCTAAAAAAAAAACCTTATCCAGTTTAATGATGTCTTAGGGTTGGTATCTGTCAAAAGGTTTGCCCATTGATTTGATATTGGTTTTTATCTTTCAAGGGTAAATAAATAATTGTATCCTTGAGCAAAGTTATCATTTTGTCACAAAAAGATATGGTAAAGTTTGGGTCTCATCAAGTTGGACAGAGAGGCATAGAGGAAAACTAAGCTAGAGATCCCAGAACACCAAGCCACTTCTCCTTTCTGTTAGGAGTGTCCTGATCTGATATTGATATCGGAAATCAGTCCGATATCAGCCAAAAATCAAGTTTCAAATTACTTACACAAAATTTTTTAACCTTGTGTTAAAAATCTCCAATGTAAGCATGCTGATAGAAGCACTCCTCTCCAGCATTTAGTCTGCCCCAGCGTTTCTATCCAGCAGTGCTTGTATCCTGCACACAGACCTAGTAAAATAGTCCCTAACATTTAAAGTTCCAATAAAAGTTTAAGCCACTCTTAAATAACTGTTCTCTGTAGTTCATAAATTCTTAAGTTTAATTGTATTATTTTAATTTGGCAAATTTTAATCCTCTATTTAGGTCAAATTGTCAGTAATGGTATTGACAAAGTCAAAATTGCCAAGTTTTTCATGCTCCTAATTAAACTGCACAGTGCCAAGAGTGTTTGAAAGGTCCTAAAAGAACAAGCTGTTTACTTTAAAGGAAACATGAGCTGAATTAGAAATGAAAGTTTACTGTCCTACTTGTGAACAGGAAACTTCTCAAATCTCAGGTCTGTCTGGAAACCTGTCCACAGCCCTGTTGTGGATGCAGCTCACAGTCAAGCCAGTCATTTTGAATTATGGCTTCTCATCCCACTCTAAAGCCCCATCCCCCAGTTTGTCTTGGACGTTGACCTTGAAGTATCTCACTTACTGCTCTGGTTTGCACAAAGGGGTTAAATTATGGAGATCTGTGAAGATGCTCAGGCCTTATTCTGTGATTTTCTGCACCATAGGCTGTAATGCATGCATGAACAGTGGCTGTTTCTTCACAAGTTGCAATGAAACATGGACAATACAGATGGATGTAGATGCTGCCTCTGACAAGAGATGGTACAATAGATCTCATTGTAAATGTTTAGAAAACAAAATATTATTCATGATGTGAAACTGTGCACAGTTTTAGGCAAGTAGTGCTCTTTGTCAGTCCAAAATGTTAAACCTCAAAACTGAACATCAAAGAAAGTGAGAGTGAGGGTTTTGCTGTCTTGGAACATCTGTGTCCACTAATAATAGCCATAATCATAACAGCCAATGATTCCTGCACAGAATTATTATACAACTAAATTAATAATATAATTTAGCCTTACTTGCATGGTGACTTCTGGCACATTGAGCTGTTGACTGTCAAGTTCTTGTGTAGCAGCAACAGCAGCCTCCTAGACACTGATTAGAGAGGTTTACTGTTCCCCCTTCATATTAGTCTCACATTATTAAGAGCCCATAAGTTCTTAATAATGATCCAGGTGAGGGAGGGGGCCATTTCATTATTTCATCTTTAAGGTCGTTACTAACTTTCCAAACAGTGGAGTACTGTCCTGCGTCAAAATCGTGACACAGGACTGTTTAAGATGCAGATTTTTTTCTTGACCTTCTGCTCAAAGAAAATGTTTTCTAAAAAACTGGCTCTAGATTTGGAAGTCTCCCCTCTTACCGTCTTGCTCCCCACAAATTCAAACCGTTTTATTTTTCATATTCCCAGCCTATACCATTATCCCACCTCCACTTTGCTGGTATCTGATTTGAACTGCAGATCTGTGTCTTTAATTGATCCAGCCACAGGCTTCGTCCATCTGGTCCATTAAGAGTAACTAACTCTCCTCATTAGTACGTTAAACTTTGAAGAATCTTTTTTTTTTAGATATTTTTTGGCCAAGTCATGATGCTTCAGCTTGTTTACTGTTCCATGGTGGTTGGGTTACCAAATGTAATTCATATGCATGGTGGGAATAGGTTGTATGGCAATATATCAGAAACAAATGTATCATTCTTTATTGCATGGAAACATGAATCATTATTATATATATATATATATATATATATATATATATATATATATATATATATATATATATATATATATATATATATATATATTTTTAGATACAGTTGTGTCATCTGTCAATCTTTTCATCTGCTTCTCCAGCTGTCAGTTTGTCTCTTTCTTTGTTTATTGGACCATTCGTTAATTTCTCCAGCTATATGTCGTTCCATCCTCCCTTCTATCTGTCCTGTCCTTATTCCATCTGTCCCTCTGTATGTACATCTAGTCTTCCATTTATTTGTTCATTTGTCCAACATTCTGTGTCCAATCATTTGTCCATCATTTGGATTTTCAGTCATTGTGTTGTCCATCCACCCAGCCGTCAGTTTGCCCATCCTTCTGTTTGACCCTACATCCATCTGTTTACCTGTCTGTCCACCCGTGTGTCTGTGTATCCATCTGTTTTTTCATTCAGCTATCTGTCTGTTGGCCTGTCTGGATGTCCATTCTTCTGTTTTTAAGTTAATTTGTCTGTTTATGCACGTGATTGTTCATTGGTCCATCTTCCTTTTTGTCAATCTTTGCTGATGCCACATTTGAAGCCCTATAACTGTATTTTGCCTATAAAGTCATAGTAGCATTGTGTGTTCTTGCTTTAAAACACACTAAAAATAAATGTATTAAATTTTATTCAGTGAAAGTACAGAATTTTGGCTTTAATGTGTAGCAGCCCTGCTCTTTATTTTAAAACCTTTTTTCCCTGGTTTATTCTGAGACATTGTAAAGGTTTCACCGATAAAACTTTCCCGTTTCACTTCTGAAACGGGCTGCTAGATTCAATCTATTTTCAAATTATTTTTAGACTGAACTAGTAAAAAGGTTTGTTTCTATTTTAAAAACCTGCGGCTAAATATCACAGGAGAGTTGGGGGAACAAAACCTTTTGTAGAATTACATAACTTCAAATAGCTCAGTTATGAAAAAACACATTTCCCATCATGGAAACGGTTTTTAATTGCATCAAATCCTTCACACACAAAAGCTTATTAATTTACAACAAGCTGCTGAGTTTAGGAACTTGACAGTAAAAATTCATTGACTGAATGGTTAAATGACAAAAACCTCCACAGCTGTTAGATTGTAATCTTTAGTGCGCCTGTGTTCATATTGAGTAAATTTGCTTTAATTGTAGGAAAACTGTAAATGTATATTTTACACCCACACTTCAGGCTTCAGAGAAGCTGATTTTTTTTTTTATTTTATTTTATTATTTTTTTTATTTTTATTGTCAGTCTGTTCAAAGCAGTTGCATAAATGGTTCCTCAAGCAAAACTTTTAATTGTTTTTGTCTTGTTGAGAGAAAAATGAAAATGTGATGAGGTGTTTTTGCTGGCTTTGGTGCCACTGAATAATTTTAAAAGTGACAGAGTATATCTGAAGCTGGGTTCACACTGTGTGATTTTTATTGTCTTACAAACTTTGTTGTTGTGAATTTATTGTAAGAAACTATTGGTTTTGAGTTGTGTGCTCAGTATGACAGATGCACTGACAGCTATTTTAGCTTTTTTTTTCTGACAAATAAGCAGTTTCTGGAACATTCTGAGGAACTGGTGGAGTGTGTCTGCACCAACCACACATGTCTGGGTACTATCCCTAATTTTAACATCTGCAACTTGCAATCCATTCATTATTGAGCTGATATTTCTTTTGGAGCTGTCTTACACAATACAGCTGCAGAAGTTGTTCATCAGGATGTACTATCATATCAAACTAATATCAAGATATATCAGGTTCTCACACTGTGACATGTTCAGTCTTGTTTGATTCTTTTTTTCATTAATATCTAATGTGTGTGTACCACGATTTTAAGAAGCCACAGTTTCAAAACCAAAATGTTTTTCCTTGTACACTTCCTCCGATTTAAAATTTCTTGAGTAAAATGACAGAGACAGTTTTGGAAAATTGGACTTTCCTTAGGCTGCATGTAGCAGTCTCAATATGTGCTCGCCCTTTTTATAGCTGTTACGGAGCATTGCCATCACACACAGCTCTTGTTTAGAAGGCAGAAAATCAGCTGTTTAGAAAGTCATAGTGTGGAATCTACACTGAAAAAAAATATAAACAATCATTTTTCTCAAATATTGTTCACAAATCTGTCTAAATCTGCAATAGTGAGCATTTCTCCTTTGTAGAGATAATCCATCCCACCCTGCAGGTGTGGCACATCAAGATGCTGATTAGACAGCATGGTTATTGCACCGGTATGCCTGAGGCTGGCCACAATAAAAGACCACTCTGAAATGTCCTGTTTTATCACACAGCACAATGCCACAGATATCGCAGGTTTTGAGGGAGCATGCAATTGGCATGCTGACCGCAGGGATGTCGACCTGAGCTGTTGCCTGTGAATTGAATGTTCATTCCTCTACCATAAGTTGTCTCCAAAGGTGTTTCAGAGAATTTGGCAGTAAATCAAACTGGCCCCACAATCGCAGACCATGTGTAACGACACCAGCCCAGGACCTCCACATCCAACATCTGAGACCAACCACCCCGACCGCTGCTGAAACAATCGGTTTGCACAGCCAAAGAATTTCTGCACAAACTGTCAGAAACCATCTCAGAGAAGCTCATCTGCATGTTCGCCATCTTCATCGGGGTTCTCGACCTGACTGGAGTTCGTCATCGTAACCGACTTGAGTGGGCAAATACTCACATTCGATGGCGTCTGGCACATTGGAGAGGTGTGCCCTTCACAGATGAATCCTGGTTTTCACTGTTCAGGGCAGACTGCAGACAGTGTGTGTGACGTTGTGTGGGTGAACGGTTTGCTGATGTCGACGTTGTGGATCAAGTGGCCCATGGTGGCGGCGGGGTTATGGTATGGGCAGGCGTATGTCATGGACATTGAACAAAGGTGCATTTTATCGATGGCATTTTGAATGCACAAAGTACCGTGACGAGATCCTGAGGCCCATTGTTGTGCCATTCATCCACGACCATCACCTCATGTTGCAGCATGATGATGCACGGACCCATGTTGCAAGGATCTGTACACAATTCCTGGAAGCTGAAAACATCCCAGTTCTTGCATGGCCAGCATACTCACCAGACTTGTCACTCATTGAGCATGTTGGGGATGCTCTGGATCAGTGTTTACAACAGCGTGTTCCAGTTCCTGCCAATATCCATCAACTTTGCATATTGAAGAGGAGTGGACCAACATTCCACAGGCCACAATCAACAACCTGATCAACTCTATGCAAAGGAGATGTGTTGCAAATGGTGGTCACACCAGGTACTGACTGGTTTTCAGACCCCCACCAATAAAACAAAACAGCACATTTCAGAGTGGTGTTTTGTTGTGGCCAGCCTAAGGCACACCTGTGGAATAATCATGCTGACTAATCAGCATCTTGATATGCCACACCTACAGGGTGGGATGGATTATCTCTGCAAAGGAGGAGCGCTCACTATCACCAATTTAGACAGATTTGTGAACAATATTGGAGAGAAATTATTATTTGGTGTATCTAGAAAATGTTTTAGATCTTTGAGTTCAGCTCACGAAAAAAGGAGCAAAAACAAAAGTGTTGCATTTATATTTTTGTTCGGAGTAAATGAGCCCTGTCTATTGCTGTTATTAAGATAATGATTTTTAAAAAGTAAAGTTCGCATTTTAGGAGGCTATATTGGTGAAGCGTTAAGCAGCAGAGTGCAGGTTAGCTAACTTACAACATAGTCCAGCTAATAACCCTTGTACTTGTTGTGCTTATAACCTCTATATAGCCCAACCGAAATAGCAGAATGTACCAGAAGTAAACCTTTGCAATCTATTGTTTAATTTTTTCAGAGCTAAGTTGAACATCTTCTCGTCTTTTTCTGGTACTGCTTTAGAAGATTTTCCCATTTCTGCTGTCTGTACATTTCTTCCTGTGTTTTTGTTTTTCGATTATTTCTGCAACACTGGAGATCATGCTTCAGTGTTTACATTTCAGCTGGGATTTCTTCTTGTTTTCTGTATCCTCTTATTCTACTTGGAAATTATTATCTAATTTTTTTGGCAAAGTTTCCAATGAAAAAAATCCCCATTACAAGAGAACCCAGAGCGGTTGTTTGACTCAGCCTGTGGCCTGTGAATACTGACTGCATTTGTCAAAGTAAGAAGTCAGCATTGATTAACTTGCCAAACATATTTTTCTTTTTCACAGCCAAAGTGACATCAGGCCATTAGGTGCGGTACACTTCTTGGTGCGCTCATGTGCAACTTTTAGACTGCTGCTGTCTTGAAGGTCAGGCTGAACTGCTGGTGAATTCAGGGCAGTCGTATACATCTTATTTATCTGTTGTTCCAAGAGCTGTAGATGTCGGAAGTCCATCAAACACTGGCAGGAGATGAAAAGAGATGAAATAAAAGGGGGTGAAAATATGACCCTTAAGAGCTTTTTAGTTCTTCTTCTACAATAGAAGTGCAGTAACTCTTGCGTCACATCCACTCAGTTCAAAGCAGCATGGTCAGAAATACCCATTCATTTGGTCCAACCCTGAAAATATTCTGATGTGATGGTTTATTTTTGTAGGATTTGTAAGGCTGTGTGGTTTAGAAATTGTGTACACCAGAGATCTCATTATCAGCTTTTTAAAATCTTGAACAAAGTAATTTGCTTTGTTTATAGGTGGAGCTGTAAATGAATGCAAACCTAATGAATGATTGCATTAATATGCATCCTAGTCTTATGAGGCTTGAATGTACTTTGAGGAGTTCATCAGTTGATTGAGCTGCTTTGTTTCATTTTGGAGAGTGGGTGAAATGGTGTGTGTAATCAGTGTTGGGCAAAATAAAGTAGAAACTTCGATGGAGTGATGAAAGAACCATGTCCCTCCTGTGTCATCACACTAATTGGCATTGACAAGTGATCACTTGATTAGGTCAAATTGGAGTGGTCACCTTCTTGATGGATGATTGAACTCTTCACCTTTTTAGCTCCCTGTGGATTTCCTTTTAAATGTCTGCTTTAAAATGATGCAGAATGACTTTCAGAATTGAGAACCAAGAAATTTATTCAGAGGTCAGTGGGACTTTGCAGCCAAGCTACAAGATCCCATCAAACGACACAGTTGCAGGCACCGAAAAAGTACACCCTCTAATAATCTGCTAACTGAAGCTTAAGAGATTCCTTATCAAACTGGCAAGGAATTTACTTTGTTACATGTTTTGGCTAAGTAAGCATAGGCTAGTTAAAGATTCTGATGGTATGATTACTTTGAGTAAAAATGCAATGTGTAACATGATTAGCTACTTACTTTTATTAGAAATAACAAATGAGCAACACTTTGTCCATCGACTGTGAATGATCCAGTTCACCTTAACTCTAAGCATTTTTGCTAAACTTAAGCTTGGATCAACTAAGACGGAGAGGTTTTTGTCCTGATCTTTAAAGTTCATTGCCAGTGTTTTTGAAATTGGGCTGCGAGATTCACTTTTTGAATATCTGTAGCAGGAAAAAAAAAACTTAACTGTTGTCCTGATTTAGTAGAAGGAGATTCCCTGTATTGTAAATATTAAATCATGAATGGCAGTTAAGTAGGTAATCAGTGGGTTTGGAGTCATCAGGAGACACAGCAATGTAGAGCTGTATGCCAGTCGTGTAACTATGAAAATTAATGCCATGTACAACAGTATTATACAAAAATTAAAAACTGTAGGGGCTAAAATTAAGCCTTGTGGAACACGTAGATTAGATAACATTCTGATGAGCGTTTTTCTGTATTTGCAAATAACTTTTTTTTTTTTATTGCTGAGACTGGTTTTAACCGATTAAGCACAATTCTTGAAATTTCAGTCAGTGTAGTAGGATAGTGTGGTCAACAGTGTCAAAAGCTGCACTTAAAGCTGCAGTATGTAACTTTTATGAGAAATATGTTTTTCACATATTTGTCAAAATTATCATTATGTCATGACAGTATAAGACAGATAATCTGTGAAAAAATAAAGCTCTTCTGGCTTCTCTCAGTACTAACTGCAGAAATCCACCACTCAGTCAGAAACAACCAATCAGAGCCAGGAGGAGGGTCTTGGCGCTGTCAATCACCCTCATGTACACGCCTCTCTCAAACTCTTCCTTGCCCTCCGCTATGCTACAGTTGGTTTACCACAACATAGCCTGCCACTAATGCTAAGCCTAGTTAGCATAGCCACTGATGACGACAGATAAACAGTTTCCTGGAACGGTAAGTTGAGGGTGATTGACAGCGCTAAGTCCTTCCTTCTGGCTCTGATTGGTTGTTTTAGCTCGGGGTTAGTGCATTTCTTTAATCGGCAATAGTAGCTCAGGGAGGAGGTGGAGGAGCTCAATCTTTTCACAGATTATCTGTCTCATACCACACTGTCATGACAGTTTTAACAAATATGCAAAAACATATTTTTGTAAAAGTTACATACTGCAGCTTTAAGTCTAGTAATACCAGTATGTATAGTATATGGAATGCTGTTTGAGTTCAAATGAAAGACTAGTTAATTAAGAAGAAGCTTCTTTTTGTCTAGTATTAAAAGGTTTTTGTTTATCTGAAACACTTAGAGTAGCTAAGCTTTTTTTGCAGATAAGCTGTATAAATTAGGCCTTAATGGTGCTATCTTCAGGTTTCTGTGCAAGTTGTGACATATTTGTGTAAACTTCTTGAATTCTGCAATATTTTTTTTTTTTTCTAAATGCTTCTTAGTGCTGCCCTCTTTGGGTTCAACAGTGGCTACTGCAGTTGAATTTTCCTATTGGTTACAACGGTACAGCTTAGTTGATGTCTATATCACAGCCACACATTCCGGTACAAAACCATGTTACTCAGACACAATCTCTAATGGCGAGCATTGATCAATAACGCTTTAGAGAACTCTGAAAAGTTGTTAAATATAGTGACAAAGTGCTAAATTGGCGACAGTAGTTTCCCTCATCCTCACCACACCAGCACTTAACCCCCTTAGCTCATCCCCACACTTGGCCATGCCCCTCAGTGTCTCTTTGCCCCGCCCACTTGGATGAAATTTTTTAAAATTTGTCTGGGGGCAGGATTATGCATTTACAGGGGGTTTAGTTCCACTTTAAATGGGACAAAAAGGCTGTTAACAAAGAAACATAAGAAGAAAAATGCCATTTCACAATGCTGTAAATTTATTTATCAATCCTTGCACACAGAGTAGTAAAAAGCATCACCGGAGTCAGTTGTTTCACTGTTCTGATGTTTTTCCTTATGGATAAAAATGAATAGTCAACTATAAAGAAATGACTGAGGTTCTTTACACAAGTTGGCATGACTAAGTCTGTGATTCACCTTGCAGAACTCTCCTCTTAAGACTTTGTGATCTCCTTGGACTGATCTTGTCAAGCCATTACCCACCTTGTGCTCCCTTAAAGATCCATTAGTGTGGATTACAGATCACATAAGCACACTGTGGATTATTTTGATGAAGCTTGCAAATAGAAAGATTTTAGTTTCAAAATCTATGGCGATCAGATCTCAGTTAAAGTGCACCAAAAATGGATCCAGCTGAGATGGAGCAGATTTATGTTTCTAGTCAGTTGACATGCAACACTGAAAGCATTTACGAGCAGGACCAAATGGGTGGGGCTTAACCACATTAAATGCAATTCTGAGAAGATGATAAAGATGGTTGTACTATGAGATTTCTCAGAACATTTTGCATGCATTGGCTGGAAGTCCTTTTGTCTTAGCATGAAATTAAATTATGTGTAATACTTACTCTATAGAATGAAATGATGCTATGAAATGAACCCAAACTTTGTAGTACTCCTAATAGTAGGTAGTTAAATAGAATTTTTAAGGAAACTAATATTGCACGTGTTGAGGGCAACAAATCAATCTTGAATTCAGGGAGAGTTTTGAGCATGAACTATTCTGGTCCAAATCTTTGAATTAATTCAAAGTAAATTTAAATGTGTTGATAAATGGCCTTATGAATGAAATTAGCAACTCCTTGCAGCCAGATTAATCAGTTACTCTACTTCAAAATAAAACCATGCACATTTGCACTATTCTAAGAGGTCTTTTGTTGTCGCCTCTACAGTTTATTTATTAATGTTTGATTTCTGTATGCTGTGAGCATGTAAAACAAAAGTTGAATTCCTTGTATGTGTGCACAAAGTTAGCCGATAAAAGCTGATTCTGATTCTTAAATTTGAAGAATATCATCAGTAAAATATGCTAGCTCATTTTAATTTTAAAATCTTGTTTTTCTTACTTAGTTCGGTTGTAATCTGAAGGTAAGAGTGGAAACTCATTGGTGCAATACAATTCTTGCAGTCGGGGACTATCTATTCAACATAAAAATTATAAATGCAAGAGATGGTACACATTTGAGCATATGCGGTAGTACAGAGATGAGAGGCAGTGATTATCAAATGATGATCTAAAGTAACAAATCTGCATGCAGCAGTTACATGGTTATTAAATTCAGGCCCACGATCCAAATTTGGCCCACAGTGTACCCCTCCTCTGTTGAAATTCAGCAAACTCAAGTAGAAGAAAAGATAGGTGAATATCTGGCTTGGGTCAGTGTGCATCAGAAATACACTTGCAGAAAACTGAGCATTAATGTTTTCTTTATGTGCTATTTTTTCTACTATAAGAATTTTTAATGTGCGTATAATGTTAAGCTTTACTAGTTTTCCATATGAAAAAGTTGGAACAGCTCTCAATTTTATGCAATATACATCAAGGCTGGCCCGTGACTTTTTAATTTTAGCCCACTTTATTTGAGTTTGACACACCTGCTCTATAAAAATGTATATCCAGACTGTGAAGCAGTGTATAAGATTAACAGATTGTATTCAAAGTTTAGATGATTTGATGCATCCAGATTAAGGTTAAAACCGGGCACGCATGTTTATGTATTCACGGATTAGTACAGACGCAACATATCTGATCAGTAATGCTTTTAAAGTCTAAAAATACACCACTGACATGAGCATTTTGTCCCTCTTCCTCCACAGACAGAAGGGAGTATTCTTTGGAAATCTGTAACACTTAAATCATTCAGCTTGAAGGATTTTTTTTTTGTTGTTGTTGTTTTTGTTCTGGAGTTTTCACATTCTGAAAATAGGAGTGACTGACTTTGAATGTTGTTTCTGAAAAATGCCAATTAGTTTATACCGACATGACAATGTTGAGGATATCTGACCAATCAGAGATTCTTAGTACAAGGCGTTTAACAATACAGTTTGGCCGTTTGGGGTGAAGCTGCTTGGAAGAAAGGTACCAAGGAGTGCGACAAGATCTTCCTACATTAAAATACCAAATCAAAGTGAGGTGCTTTATTTGCTCCAGTATGTGACTTTGTCTGGTAAAGTGGGTGCAAGTGATTATTACTCTCCAGTATTGGCTTAAAACCCTGTTCTACCTATGTTTGAGACTCTTATTTAGAAGTTGGAAAGGGAATACTTCTGACTTTGTTGCATTGTATTAAAAAAAAAAGTCTGCTTGTGTTTCTCATTGAGCTGGCTGACACGACTCTTCTATTAAACAAACAGAAAGCATAGAAGAAGCCCCCACCATTTTTTTTTTTTTTTTTTTTTTTTTTTTTTTGGTCTGGCAGCCCTTTGGGTATTTGGTAGATAAAACAAATGGTGATAGTGAGAGACAAAAATGTTAGGTACTCTGAGGGAAGCACAGTAAGTCAACTGTTACCTGCTAATAAAGCTTAAGTTGGCATCTGATTGAGAGCATAGCCACACCACATTAAAGGGCGATTTCACGGCTTTTGTTGGGATATGGCAACTATAATTTGACTGCCAAAAAAAGAAGACATTTGGCCCATTCCTGAAACATTTAAGTGAAACAATCAACATTGGGATCTTCTGATGTTAGTCATTTTTTTTCACACATCGTTATCGGTCCAATATGTAAAACTTGACTGAAATGAACAACAGATGTTTATTTCCATCTTGTTGCCATTTGTTTGGACAGCATTTGATCCTCCGGATTTCAAAATCTAAAATACTTCAGATTTTAGATTCAGGGATCAAGCCTGAACTGGACAGTTGTACACTGATTAATTTGCCTTTGGGATTAAGTATTTTTGAATTAAATGAAAGCTTAACTCTTCGATTTAAGAAAACGAGATAACCTTTTCATTGCTTTTGATGGCTACCTGGTTCTTATAAACCACAAGGCAGAGCTGTGTCTGCATTTTCGATGCAAAGTCGAGCATGTTCCCCGTCTTGTCACCAGTTTTGCTTGTAGTGTTCATGGACAGGATCTCAAAGCAGGTGCTTCCACTCTGACCCTCACCAGGTCACCACTGAGATATGGATCATGACCAAAGGAAGGAGATTCTGGATACATGTGGCTGAAATGAGTTTTCTCAGTAGAATAAATTAAAGATCTGTTGTCAGCCTTCCAGATCACTCAGGTCTTCTGGTTCTAGTCTGCTCTACATCCCTAGAACCAGAACCAAACATGGAGAAGCAGCTTTCAGTTTCTGTGCTCCAAACATCTGGAACAAACTTCCAGAAAACTGCAAAACAGCCGAAACACTGATTTCCTTTAAATCAAGGCTAAAACTCCACCTGTTTAGACCTGCCTTTGATTAGTAGTAAGTGGAACATTGAACAATATGTTTGATGTGTATTTGACAAAATGTAATGCTTATTGCTTCTTCTGTAACTGGTGACTGTATGATGTAAAGCGCTTTGAACTGCCTTGTTGCTGAAATGTGGTATACATATAAACTTGACTTCACTATGTCATCTCGGTTTCAGTCAAGGTCATTCAGGCATCTGATTAGGATGCTGTCTAGGATGCTTCCTTTGGAGATTTTTCTGGCACATACCAATGGTAGGAAACCCTGGTGCAGATCCATATCACACTGCAGAGACAATAAAACATTTCTGGACTCTTAAATGACATGCTGGAACAGATTCAACTCAATCTTGGGTAACTAGAGGATGACCGATGGCTGGCTCGAAATTGACCCCAAAATTCTGATTGGTGCATCTCTAGGTTGAGTTTGTTGTAAAGCAACAAATAGTTACAGGATAATGTTTGTGTTTTAAATCAAAGTATCTTTGGTACATTTCCTTTCAGGACTGACTTGTTCTCAGATTTCTCCCTCTGTAATTGCCCTGGGCAATTGCTGAAGCTTCACATCTTATCATTACAACTCTGACAGCACTTCAGACAGATTCAACAGAGAGCCTTTCTGTGCAGTTTTATTTATGCTCCTTTGAACATATTGGCTCTTCATGCTGAGTGCAGTGTTTTTGTAAAGTTTCCTTGAAAAGTCAGTTGGGCAGAGTGAATTCTGCAAAAGAATACAAATGCTAATAAAGCAAGAGGAACATTGAGAGTGGATATTTCTCAAAATATTTAGTTGCAACTAAAATAGAACAAGACTATTATTATGAATATTAATAATGTTAGATAGTTCATGTCCTGATTTATGAGGGGCTAAAATGCAGGATGAGGGGCTGCTGCAGTTTACAAACATCACCAGCATAAATCATTTAACAGAGTTCTTCAAAGTTCATACAATCCTTCCTGTTCTGACCTTTGTGCATCCATTTGCACAAACATTGTTTTATCAGAATGAGCAATATGCGGAAACTTGCATAATAGCAGGAGCAAATAAAGCCATATGAATAATAGTCTCCTGCTAAACTAGCAGAGTCCCAAACATATTAAATCAAAACAAACAAAGAAGACAGTTTTTATTGCTTCTGCCATAAAATTCATTTATATTTTAAACTCGCCAACAGATACAAGCTTATTCAGTTGTTAATCATATTGCAGGGAGTTTTATGAAGGATGAGACTACAGCAGAGACATGCTGTACACTGCCAGGGGTGCTTTGCAGTGTAAATTTCATAGAATTTTGCAGTTTTCCTCCTATTGTTTTCCATTACTGTGTTTGTATTGCTTTCGCTTGGTATGCAAACTAAATCAGCTGCTATAACAAAGTTTGGAAGATTCCAAACAATGTCCTACAGCTCTTGCACACTGATCTCATTGTGTCACTAGCGGTGCCATATAGAACAGAATCTACATGGTTCCTATATTTTGACTTGGTGAGTCAAAGCGATGTTGCTCCGCTGCGTCCCCTCTGCACCTTGTGAATCATCGTCTCGAGACCCAGATTTAAGGGAGCGCTGTGTGACACCGTCTTCGTTCTGTGCTGTGAGTCATACGGTCACCCACATGAAACCCACCCTGATCTCAATTACAAAGAACATTTTTAGATACAATGATGAGTTGTGTCTTTGAAAGTTTTATTCTACAGTTTATGTTCTCGGCTTGTTGATTAGCTGTTCAGCCAGCTTATTATCACTCTGAAAGCATCACAATAAAAATTTTCCACCCAAACGTAGTATTTAATGAGTTCTTAATAGTTGTTTTTCTGACCTGGCTATCTCTGTTACCGTTTTATCTTTGTCCTTTTTACCTTGTTGTGCTTCATTACTGGTTAGTTTATGTATCATTAGACAAACAGTACACACCATGACAAAACAGTGTTACAAAGACTCAGAGGGAATAATTTACAAATACATAAATAATGAGGAATGCGCAGGTTTCTCTGTATCAAACAGTGAGACAGTGAAAGTCAAATTCTGCATCCCATGTTACTTTTACAAGTGTGCAAAACTGTGTAAAGCATAGTCCAGCTTCATTGACAATGCTGATACAGTGCCTTGCAGAAGTATTCATACCCATTGAATGTTTTTGTATTTAGTCACATTAATACCAAAGTTATTTCTAATTCATTGGGATTTTCGGTGTTATACCAACACAAAGTAGTACATAAATTGGAAGTTGAAGAGAAATTTTGAATATTATGAATTGCCTTTGTTTTTGTGAAGTCCCTTTTCTGTGAAGCCCCTAAATAAATTGGGTGCAAGAAATCACTGTCAGAAGTAGCAGAATCCATACATTAAGTCTGTTGGTGTGTGATTTAATCTTAAATTACAGTGCAGTTTAAATACAGTTGTTGTATGAAGGCCTCAGAGGTTTATTAGAGAACAAACAGCATCATAAAGAGCTGAGAACACAGTAGACAGATGAGCCACAGGGGGGCAACCAGGTCAGTTGTCCTGGGCCCAAGAACTGGGTCTTCCAACAAGCAAATTATGTTCAAGAATATTTTTTTTCAAAATAGGTCTGTTAGTGATGCAGCTTCAATTTGTGCCCCTGTTCTGTGTCTGGCAGCCTCCATCACCTAGATATGAAGAAATGGTACGGTGACTTTCACCTGAGGAACATACCTCAAGCTGCAGGTACAGTGTACGTCTGCAGCTGGATCTCGCTCATCTCCGTGTCCACTAACAAACTCAGCAGTTTGTGACAGAGATGCATTGTGCATCTTTGCCAGTGGAAGTTATAAGTAGAACTGGTCCAAAATTGATATTTATGCATGTGAAAATTTTTACAAAACTGGAGATACATGCATCAAATTAATGACTCTAACTTGATTTTTTTTTTTTCCCTTTTGTTTTTAAACTATCACATATATCACTGTTAGCTGTCAATGGCAAGAAGGTAATTTAGAACTTGTTCTAAGAGGGGAAAAAAAATAAAAACCAAAGTATGAAGCAGAAAGGGACAGGAAGAATGAAAGAGAAGAGTAAGGGAGATTTAAAAAATCATGTTTTTAAATGGTAAATATTAGTTCATTTTCTACTAGATACAAAATGCCGTGGGTTGGGGCCCATCTAAGATTATCTTGTCCCAGCCCCAGGCAAATACGTCAGCTGGCCTGAGTCAAGAAATAAGATTGTTGAGATGGTCAAATCAGAGTTAGGTTGAAACAATCTCCCAAGCTCAGAACATCTTACAGGGCGCTGTTCAATCCATCATCTGAAACTGGAAAGAGGATGGCACAACTGCAAACCTACTAAGACTTGACCTAAACAGACAGGAGAAACAAGGAGAGCACTGACAGGAGCAGCCAGAGGCCTAAAATAACTCGAGAGGAGGGACGTAGATCCACAGCTCCGGTGTGAGAATCTGTCAACAGGTCATCAATTCGCTGAATTGATGTTTTGACAAAAGATGTCTTTGGAAAAAGAGCAAGAAGAAAACCATTGCTGATAGAAGGCTATGGGAAGTCATGCAGCCATGACATCATGGGATATTTCAGCCTGCACAGTAGTGCCATTTGTCTTTTTAAAAGCAAGATGTATTTCCTTATTTTCAACCTGGTGATTATGGGCAGTTTACCTTGAAATGGAGTTTGGTCTGCTGTGAGATTACTGTGATGACGTTTCCCCTCCATCTCCATCACACTGTAATCATAAACGCTGCTGACTTCAGCAGTTGTACTTGACATGGAGCCGGCAGCTAAATGTGATACAACAGAGTGAAAGCTAAAGACCTGTACCGCTAACAAAATGTACTCGGTGACCTGAATCGGCATGACCAGTTTATGTGGAGACATTGCTGGGGGATTTTTCACACTAGTATAAAGCAGTGCCTGTTATGCTCTGTTTCAATGAATAATTTTAGCTTGAAACACTATCACTAATCGTAATATTGCAAATGAATTTGTGTTTTTATGAGCTAAAGTGCCATGTGGTTTTTCCTGATCTTATTAATTACCATTTATATGTTGGCTATAAATTTAAGTATTTTTTTTCTTCAGAATTTAGCAATAGCATATAAATAGATTTTATTTAAATCCTTTTTTTTTTTTTTTAGAGGTACACCATTTACATGATTAAAAATAAAATCCTGCATATCTAACTGTAAACTGTATATTTTAGGTTTATAGACAAAAGGTCAAAATAAAATATTCAAATGTTAATTTTTATATACAATATATTTTTTAAAAATGTCCAATTTCTATTACTGTATTTTAATACTGAGGTGATATTTTAAACACTCAGCTTTTCAGACATTTTTATTCTACACGCCATCTTTAACCACATGTGAGTAGTCATACAAATGTCATATTAGGAAAATGTCCTTTTACTACTACTGTGGTGACCTGGAATTACCAGACATAAAAAAATAAACATAGAAATGTATAAATTACTCTATTAAATTATTACTATGTCAACAAGTGTCATAAAATGCAGCATGATTGATATTTTCATTTTTTATGTTTAATATTTTACATCGGAGTTAATGTAGCCATTATTTATTTCTTCTCTTATCACAGAAATGTAAATAGGAAAGCGATAATAGCTTACATGAGTGGAGTCTAAATGCAAATGAGAAACGTCTATAAATGGTAAAAACTAAAATGAAGAAGTGAAAAATGGATAAATATTTTTTTTGTCCTTAATAATTATAAGGGCATTATTATTCTGTATTGTTACAAGTAGAATCCAAAGACATGAACACATGCTACATTTAATTTTATAGATCTGAAAGTATTTAAACTGAATGTTTTTGTCAGGTTTTTTTTTAGCAGAGCAGATATTTTGAATAATTTATGTACTTCTGTATTCATTATGGCATTCCTGGTTCTCCATACAACTACAGTTGTAATAATATATATACATACATATACATATGACCTCAGTGCTGCAGGACTGCTGATAGATTATTCTGCTCTGTTCTTACTTATTAGGAAAGAAACCACAAATCCCTGATAAGCAAATTACTGGTAAGGAAAAAAACCTAAGGAAGCACTTTTGAATAATTCAACATAACCTCTGCAAACTAAGGGCTAATGATGAATTAAATAACAGTAACTTGCAACAGCAAAAAATGGAACAATACCACATGCAGGATACACAAGGGAAATGGTTTTCTGCAGTAAATTAAAAGAACAACATTAAAGGGATTGTTAATATTTTTTCCAGCTGTTACTTACAGTGGAGGTGGTCAGCATGCTTATAATCTGAAGAAATGGAAAGAAACAAAGTGCATAATAAATGCCCTACTGTGAACAGCATCAATACAAAGCATATAAGAAGCCATACAAATATGCACCCATACTTCTTTTAGCAATATGTTATAATTAGAATATTGTCATCATTATATCATCATGTTAGAAAAGACTTTCTGAGTGAAGTTTTCAAAACAGCTGATCTGTTGCAATTTAGGATTGCTTGGCATTTAAATCAACATTAAAATCTGTTATGTTTGATGCATACGGTTGAGTTCGATTTCAGTTCGGTTTATCTTGCATCAGTTAACAACAAATGTTATCTCAAGGCGTCATACCAGACAACGGGTCCAACACATATCCAGAAGTATATAATCAACCCCATCCAATACAAACCAATCATAAAGACACACTTATGTTGATTGACATACACTCTAATTCGGCCCCAGTTATATACAGTGCAGTTAAATCTAGTTTTAATGCCAATTGCTAAAAGGATATTTAAGGAAGCCCAGCTGATGACAACTAGTCAATAACTTTGCAGCAATCCCTTCCATTGAGAAGGCATGTGGCAATATCGGACGCCACATTCTACATACTATTAATGATAAACAATAGGGCT
Source organism: Anableps anableps (assembly GCA_014839685.1). Lineage (NCBI taxonomy): Eukaryota > Metazoa > Chordata > Actinopteri > Cyprinodontiformes > Anablepidae > Anableps > Anableps anableps. The sequence continues at coordinate 6,945,523 of CM026072.1, forward strand.
GTAATGGCACGTTTTCATACCAAAAAATATCCGATACAGGCCTGTCAGTTAAGTATGTACATGTACCAAACGAATCCAGTGTTATTTTGTACCTGAACACATGCAGAATGTTTGAGTGGAACTAAATATGCTAAAGAAGGGTGGACTGACCCAAAGCTTTGTCAGCGTACGTATTTTTCAATAGCAATATGGTAGCTAGTCTACTCTGCACTTAACTGATTACTCAGCTGAAATTATGTCAATCTAATTTTAGACATCACTGGTAGTGGAGAAATATCAGCTGAAGTCCAAATCCAGCTGCCTGCAACATTCAACCACAATCCAGAAAATCTGCACAGCATTTGTAATGCAACAACACACTGGTGCAAAATCTTAATTAAAAAATTATTTAACAACATTTATTTTCAAAGGACACAAGCATGCTGTTATAGGGATGTTGATCTTTGGGAGGAGGGGTTAAGGTCAAGATAACTTAATTCTATTGTATCAGTGCTATTGACGGCAACAAATAATTTATCAGATGGCACGTAAATTGAACAACTGAGTAAAACAAAATATTGCCAAACAAATTTTTCATCTCAGGAATGGTGTGAAGAGTTGATTGCTTTTTTTCTTCTTTTGTTATAACACCTGAAAGCTGCAGAAAAGTGTGGAATCTATGCAAGAGAAGCTGAATAATGCTGCTGAGTGTACAAATCTTTTACAGGACAAACCAGAATTACGCTAAAACCTTAGTTCCTGCTATGCCTGATCCTGCTTTTTGCCCCCCCACCACCTTTTTTTTTTGTAACAACAACAAATTCTAATATCGCCTTTTATAGATTGGTACTATGCTCTGAGTTTCATGAGTCACTATCATAATAAAGCATTGGTATAGTCTTGGAAGTAATTGTAAAAATTATCATTTACCTGTAAAGGGCAGATATTCTTAGCAGTAGGTTAAGAAGTGGAAACTGGGATAAGTATGATTCACATTTCATTTTATCCTGACAATAACATTATGGCACATGGTTGTTTTTAATGTTTTATATATATCTATATGTAGATATATCTAATAAAAAACAAATCAAAATGAAGTCTGTTTCTGAGACAACTGCTTGTTTGTTTGGCAAATATTTAACATATGAAAAAGCCCACAGATGTCTATAAATATGCATAGAGGCGATTTTGATGCAAGAGTGAACAGTATAAAAAATATACATTGTCAGCAGATTGAGAAACATATGCAGCCACACTACCATACATCGAGAGGATTGGATATGAATGCACATTTAAAAAATCACAGTTAAATACATCAGTTTGTGCAAAGCATTTTGTCTTCCGTGACCTTCCCATGCTCTTATCAGAGATTTTACTATCATAGGAATTGAAATAAGTTGGGAAATAATATAAATCAAACTCCCAAAAAAGACAGAAATGTGCATAATATAAAGGAACATGAAGGAATTTTAGGACATTTAAAAATAAGTCTGGAACAAACTTGAGAAAAGGAGCCACTGAGATTTTCATTTGTGGATCATAGCCTTAATCCTTTATTAATGTAGTTCTGTTAATGCTGGGTTTATTATCCTTTTCTATTTAAAGAACCTTTTATTCTTGGTTTAAGTAGCATACTACCAAAGAGCAACTCTCTTAAAAGAAATTGCTTGTTTATTAAGGGCAACAGATCTTTGCCTTGTTATTGTTTTTCAGAATTAAAAAGAATAGTTGTTTTGGCTATGTAATAGTATACTGTATTCTATAGCCCAGTTTTTCTTAAAGTTGGATCTCAGAGCATCCCCATTGACCAGAATCAGCTTTGTCAGCTGGATTCACCCACACCAGGGACCGCCAACAACACTCTTCTGTGCGGACACTCTTACTCAGTTATGAAGACTGGAAGTTAGCTATTATCAGTAACAATGAGGTGTTAAAGTCAGAAAACACTGAAATATAAGAACCTATGGGACCACAACCACCCATGAATAGCTGAAATCTGCAAAAACTTGAAACCCCCTATAAAAATGTTTATAACTGTCTATTTTAGTTGTTCAAACATCAAATATACCTTAAAGGAAAGGTATTATGTATTTTCCAGACACACTGTGCTATTTTATAGCACAGTCAAGTAACTGTTACGTTTACTTGTCATGAATTTGCATATATTAAAAACAACTTAAAATAAATTTGACTTCACATCATAACCATATCTGATGCCTCTGTCTTGTGAGGAACCTCCTACCTTTTCTGACACTCCCTCTTCAGCACCTCGTCACAACAATGCTTCTCCATGTTGTCCATTGATGCTGTTTACAACTGTTCTTAGAAGTGTTGTATTTTGTATGATAAGCTCAGCAGCTGCTCAGTTCTATCAGGTTTTTGCTAATTGGTGCTGCTGCTAGTCTGTTGGAGCTGTGTGGGGGAGGGGTGCTCTGTAGGGCGGGAGCTTGACTGGGTACTGAAGCTCCAAGGCGGAGCTTTGGGTAAATCAGCACCGCATTGTATGAGCAAGTCTTAATGCACCCCTGAATGGCTGCCATGGAAGATTCAAGGATTTCTCAAGCATGCATGAACGAATCAAAGCAATGCTCTGGGTATGTTTCTGATGAGGAAATAACATTGTAACATGATATAATGCTCAAAAAAGTTGATTTGGCATTACCAGAACAACCAAAAGTATGTAATTACATCCAGCCTTATGGTTGCCACATAAAATCTAAGTCACAAGTTTCACCCAAGTTAACATTAAAGTACTTGAACAGAACGTGGCTGTAATTTGGACCTAATCAGGTTTGGATGGAATCACCACCATCTAATGGGAGAACTTGATTTCCTTGTTTAACATTCTCTGTAAGAATCCTTAAGCATTAGGTGAAAGCATATTCAAGGACCAAGAACTGACATTCAGCTGGCTTCTGTTCAAGCACTGGGCAAGGATACAGATTTGACTTGTTAATCGAAATTGCTTGCATCTATGAGGATAGAGCTCTCCTTCTAGCTTATAGTCCTGCTGTAAATTAGTAGGTTAAGGGGAAAGTGTCCAGAGGCAGCCTCCCCAGCTTTTTGTCATGTCAGCTGCAATATGTACTGTTCTAATTATGAGTCGAGTACTTCTTCTTGTAGTGTTAAAACGAAATGGCCCTAGTCTGCTCGTTAAGTTGTTATCTCTCTTAACCTCGTGAAAACTGTATAAAGCATAAAGACAGACCAGATTTCATTGCCAAATATTGGTGTGAATCTCATCCTTGTGTACCAACGGTATTGTGTTAATGTGCATCAGCCCTTACATTAAAGTCTTCAGCAAGAACAGCCGACGTTGATAGACGGGAAGGTTCTTTGATCATTGAAAGGAAGACCTTGCTTGAAGTGGACATTTATTTCAAGTAACACCTGTCCTTCGCTGCTCATTGATGTGATTGTTATCTGTAATGCAAAACGAATGAGGACGGTGTTGGTGTTAAACTGCTTGTCTGGTTTCACTATGTCATGACTTTGTTGAATCTGCTTTTATGCCCACTAGAGACAGTAATGACTGTTTTCAGAATTTCTCTGATTACGTATCTGTAAACTGAGAGATGTTCTCGTCGTAATCTGATCAGTTGCAAATATGATTTGCAGAACAGACCTGTTTGTCATCAGCTGATAAATTTCTTTGCCAGTATTTTGATGGCAGCTGATTATAAGTTTGCACCCTGCTGGCTCCACACACACGTCTCTCCCATCTGATGCTCCATCTGTCCAACTGCAGTTTGCTGCTCACAGCTGACATTTCATAGCAAAAAAAGGAGACATCCAAACAGTACATCATCTGCTGGCACTTCCTGTGCTATTGTTAAGCTGTCAAGGTTTTTTTTTAGTGACAAACACTTGAGCGACCTTTCTGCTGTTTTAAAAGAGCCTTTGTGGCTGGTACAGAATTCATCAAGGATTGGGTTCTTTCGCTGAGAGCAGTGGATTTGGTTGTGATTGCTTTCTCTTTGCTCACATCCAGTGAAGGAATGACAGTCTATAAAAAAAGTTTTGAATCAACTGGAATCTTCCCAATATACATTTATTACATTTGGGTTCATTGCTTCAGAATGAAAGTATTTGAAGGGTGAATTCTTTATATGATCAAGGATTATGAATATGTATATCTCGAAAAGGTAATGAAATCAGCCGGATCAGGCCACAACAAAAACGATAAGCAGATCCCTCACTTTCTTTCTTAAGCAACCATCAGGGCCTTCACAATATTCAGGGGATTCTCTAAAGGCACTTCGCCACTGGCAAGTGTCACGCTAACCGGTTATTGTGTGGTTGAGTTCTACCCCACTTTGGAGCTTTTCCATTACTGTCTGTTCCTCAATATTGTGGGCGTGAATATGAGCAGGAACGTGGGTGGGCCGAGAGCTTGCTCATTGCTCTGATAATTTATTTTATTTTTTTTTTTTTGCAGCAACACTCCATAATAGAAAATATTGAGGTTGTGGTTTTGATTAGGGGTGACCAGATAAGGGTTTTTTTTTGTTTTTTTTTTGTCCCCAAGTCTGAATCCGAGTCCTTTGATTTTGAGTATCAACCAATACCGAGTCCTGATCCGATACTTCAAAAAACATTTTAAAAAATGAAGAGTGAAGAAACAGATCCAAAATATCTCTTATTTTTTATTTTATTCACCTTATTTAACATTCAACATAACACTGAGGCTGTGAATAAAATGCAGGTATTCATTTTGGTGTGACAGTTTCAGTAAAAAATACAAACAAACACAAACATTATGCAACATAAATAAGTACATTTACATTATATTTACTGTAATCCAGAGTGGGATCACCGGCAGCTTTTCACATGCCTGATTCTCTGCTCTACTGTAGGCTGCTGCACAACGAGCCTGCTGTCAGTCAGACTGACTGTCTGCAATTGGTTCTGAGGTGGGAGGTGCTCTCTGCAACTCTCACCCCTCATTGCAACTGCAGTAATATCAGTGCTTTCCTGTTTTGTCGCCAAAGTCTCCAGTAAACCAGAGAAAGTTACTAGATTTGTTACTAGTCAGAAGAAAAAGTCTCTAGAGGGGTCTGTAAAGTCGCTAAATATAACGACAATATTGCTAAGTTGGCAACAGTGCTCCAACTTCAAGCTGATGCCGTGTTCTGGTTTGGTTTACGGGAGTACTGCTGCAAAGTGCCAGACGTGTGTTGTTTGGAGACAAGTCTGACTCTGTATCACCACATAACGATAGATACTCTTATTATTCCTATTTGGGTTTAGAATAAATATATATATATATATATATATATATACACAAACAAAGATCAACATGCACATCACGCCAAACTGTTATGTTATTATGGTGTTTCAAACCTGATGTTCAGATAAACAAGGTGTACCTAGGAGATCTGAACAGCTTCACTGAGTGTGAGGTTGAAAGGTTATTTGCTCCCACCATAAGCTTTCCTGGAATTACTTAAGCTAATATAATTTTGTGAACCAATATATATATATATATATATATATATATATATATATATATATATATATATATATATATATATATATACAATCTCTGATGGGGATCTAACGCCCAATTCTGATCAAGTCTAAAACCATGTGATCAAGCACGATTTCCGATCATGTGACCAGATCAGGACTTCCCTAGTTTTGATTGACTCAAAAATAATAAAAAAAAATTACATTTTGTCTGATAGAAATTCACTGCTAGCCCAAACATAATGAAAACAATTCAAATTAGCTTATTATATTATACTAATATATCTATATTGCTTTTATTCTTTAAATGTGAAAGCTTTTGGATTTAGGTTATGCAGTCAAAAGATGTACACTAATATCCATGCATGAACTTTTATTTAAAGGAAATTTCCAAACAAAGATCAACATGCACATCACGCCAAACTGTTATGTTATTATGGTGTTTCAAACCTGATGTTCAGATAAACAAGGTGTACCTAGGAGATCTGAACAGCTTCACTGAGTGTGAGGTTGAAAGGTTATTTGCTCCCACCATAAGCTTTCCTGGAATTACTTAAGCTAATATAATTTTGTGAACCAATAGTCTGAAATGGAAAGCACAATTTTTACACAGTGTTGCAGAAAGTTTTAACAGGTTATGCAAAGTGGAGTTCATAAGTGATAAATTCTAGATAACAATTACACAAAATATGTGGAGACAATGCTGTTAGAAATGCTTGGGCTGGGAATTTAGATGTGATTCCTGACATTCCTTGGAAAATAATTCTACATGACTCCACAGAAGTTTATGCTGTTTCTGCATACATCCAGTAGATAAAACCCTCTGGGAAAAAGAACGCCCCTAAACTTGTTTTAATCCATCAGAAAACGGCTTTTGCTGTTTATACAGACGTAAAAAAAAATCAATGAATGCTTGTAGCCAAGTTTTTCAGTTTTATTGATCAATTCCAGTGCAGTTATTTAACACAACAGCCAAGTCTTTAATGTAACTGCCACAAACTAAATCTGTGAATCCTTCTAACTGCCACATCCAAATAGAGTTGTGTTAAAACAAGGTACAACGGGCTCATTGTGCCAAAGTTAGAGCATGCGAGTCCGATGTCCTTACACAGCCTCAGCCTCATCTCACTGTCAGGGATTGAGACAGAAGAACATTAACTCAGACAAATAATTCTACCTCCTCACCACCTCCACAGATCCTGTGGGCTGTTGTAATTTCTATTTTTAGTCCATGTATTACACTGACAGGTATGCCAACACTGACTGTTAAATTCTCAACAAAGCACAAAATACAACAGAATGTATAATTAAATTACCTTGTAGAAGTTGTAAAAATACAATGAACTGCTACAACAAGAATGGGGGGGAAAAAAACAAGTCAGTCCAAAATGCAATTTCTAGTAACTGTCGAACTGACAAATAGTGTGTTAGAGCAAATGTTCAAAAAGCATTAAATCACAACAAAACCCCCGAGTTAACAAGAAGGTAAAAATCAAACAGTGGCATAGATCAAACATGAGAATACCAAACATCAGGAATGGCAGCTTTTAAAAAAAGCATTTAAATTAAAGAATGCTGGCACTTAACTATGTGTGGCTGTTCCTATCAGTAGCTCAATAGATCAACCAGCAGAGATGCAAATGGCTTGACTCTGACAAAACAAAATAGTTCAAAGTCTGGACATCAAACATGCATTAGATCAGGAGAAGTAGTCGTCATTTGTCAATTCAAATGTCTACAGTTCATGGATTCTGATCAAATTGAAAATAGAAAATGTATGTTGATCCATTCTTCTGGCATATTAAGCTTCTCATACAGTGTTCACTTTTTTTATTTTTATTTTTTTTTAGAAAATACAGTTTTTTGATTCCTTGGCTAACTACAGAGTGTGATCATTGCCTTTCTATTTCCCATAGTTCTCCTTTGTTATGTTGTCTGGGGCCATATTTTAGAAGAGGAGAATCCAAAGCAGGCAAGCAAAGCAGGAATTACATTCTTAATGAAAAAACTCCTAATCATAACAAACTTGTGGCTAATGTTAGTCAACAGAATGTTAAAAGTCTTACGTATGGGGAAAGCAAAAAACTGTAAAGAACGGTAAACAAAGTGACCAGATTAATGTTAGATCTGATGAAAGTAAAAAAAATAAACAAAAGAATATATCCTCACCCTTTGCTATATTAGGTACTCCTTACTTGTGCAGGGTTGGACCCCATTTTTCTTTCAAAACATCCCTCATATTTTAATCTATATTGACAGGGAAGCAACATGCAATTGCTTCAGAGTTTTAGGTTACACAAAACTCAGGCAAACTGGGATGTTTTAATGCTCAGTTGTAACTTCCACTAAACACAGAAGTTGTTCCGGCATGCTATTTTGTTTCCATCGTAAAAGTCCATAGATTGAGGGACAGAAAAACCTCGATGCTTGTGACAAGCATAAGACATTCTAGTGCATCATGTTTGTTGCAGTTTGATGCAACGTTAGAAGTGTGAGTTTAACCCTGCTGGCCCAGTGAGAGACCAACTGGCAATTGAAATGCTCTCCTGAATATGGAGGACCATAAAATAACATACCAAACCGCATGCATACCAACTCATGCAGTATCACTTGGAGAAAACGAGCCATAAGGGGCCCAAAGTTTGAATCATTGATATATGGCAGGGCGAATTCATACCTTGGATTTAAGTTTGACTTCAGCTCTCACATTACCTTCTCAATGCTGCAGTAACATAAAGACTGATCAAACCAGGCAATCTTTTTTCAGTCTTATTGTCAAATGTTGTTGAACCTGTGTGAATAGTAGCCTCTTGTTCTTTGGAGACAGGAGGGGCACCTGGTGTGGTCTTCTGCTGCTGTTGTGCTCTTAAAGATGGTATTATGTGAACCTTGGTTGGAATGAGGAGTTTTTACTGTCATTATCAATCATCTCAAACGAGTCTACCTATTCTTTTGACAATAAGGCATTTCTATTCACACAACTGATTCTCAGTGGGTGTTTTGTCTCTCTTACTCTTTGTAAAACCTGAGAGAACTGAAGTGGATCAACAGGTTCAGAAATCCAAATTCTTCTCCATTCTGATGCTCTTAGTTTTAGAAAGTCATCCTAATCCCATCAATAAGTCCAAAATTTTGATAACATTACACGATGTCCTCATTACTCTCTGGAGGCTAAATAATCTGGTCTATTGCAAAATATATTGCAAAAATCCAGTTTAAATATTGGATGCAAGACTAAATGCTATCTTTGGTTTGCACTTGGTGCTGATGATCTCATACTGTTTAATCACATGGTGATTTTCACTTTTGTTAAAGAAACAAATAGTGAACAAAACAGCAAACGATGTTCCACAGAAAACTTGGAGGACCAAGGTCTTTTACGCCTCTTCTTTTCTCTTTTCTAATCCCTTTTAAAGGCACTAGATGCATTCAGTTCAATTCAACTGAAGAGGTTTACTGGGTTTAAAGTTTTTGTTGTTTTACATATCTTAAATATGTGTGCAAAATGCTTTATGATGAATATTGTTACTGCTAATATCTAAAAACTACATTACTGATAAGAGGCCTTTTTATTTCTTACTCTGCAAAACCCTGTATTATGTTCAAATAACCAGTGGGATGATGAAAGAAGTCAGTTTGAATAGAAGTTGGTGCTACAATTAATCTTGGTCTTACATGATCTATGACCTCAACAAACCTCTTCTTAATAGGTTTAGGTGATGTAAATCTGTGACTGATGGATGAGCTGATCAGGATGTACTCTTCATCATGGATTGATTCAAGCCTAGTGCTACCCAGAAAAAGACAGAGCTGGTGTCGAAAATTAAACTGGGTCTACTTGGTTACTGGCGAACTGTTTCCTAAATAAAGGTTGCACCATAATCAATCAGAATCAGTGCCTTATGGTAACTGTGGGTCTTAAAAGACAAAAACAGCAACAATTAAATGATTAAAACTGATGGATTGGCCAAAAAAGCAACAGCTGTTTCAACATATTTTTACATTTTTCATTTAATGTTAGTTTCAGCATAGTTTCCATACATGTGAACTGGATTGACTATTTTGGGGGATATAGAGTGATGTGCATGAAAAATAGCTTACTGGGATATCCCAAAAGATATGCAAAAATATAGATGTCTGAATGTCCACCTCACATTAGAAAGATATTCATTTGGACCCCACATTTACAATGAAATATTACTTTCCCCAGCACTGTTTCTTTTGCTCTATTCCACTTGATTAATAGGAGAATACTCATACCACTAAAACTCCACTCCGGTTTTCTTGGTTAACTGCTCCAACTAACAGCACCACATGTTCCAATCATAATCGATAACAGCCGCTTCTTCAGCGGCTGTTATCGATTCTTCCCCAGTCTGCCCCGGCCAGATTCCCTTATATCAGTAGATCCTGCGCGGCTCGTCCCCGTTTTTTGTAACCACTTTAGGATAGGTACAAGCCATGCATTAGACGCAAGCGATTTGATTGACAGCAGATTGCATTCGTCGATTGGCCCATGATTTATGTTACTACATACTCCAAATGACAACATCTCAGCCACCGAAGTGGACCGGCAAACATGCCATCAGCTATCAGAGAGCTGCACAGTGTGGAGGAGTGTAATTATGAGTTTAATCTTCAGCAGCGCCAGGAACATGTGCGTAAACTTTTGGAGCAGAATGACCATGATTTGACAGTCCTGCAAACACCAAGACACTCGAAAGAACAGGCACGCAATGAAGAAGCGAGGAACTGTGCAACTCGGGTCAACGTTCTGTCGGGGTTACAGTTTTGCGCCAGCCGGTGTGGAACTCCAGAACTACATATTAGCTTGGCGTGATGTACATTTTATTTTTTGTTTGGAATTTTCTTTTAAGTAACGTTCATTCATTGATATTGCTTTACATCTTTTGACTGCATTACCTAAATTCAAAAGGTTGCACGTTTAAAAAAAATAAAAATAAAATACCACAATATAGATAGATTTGGATGTATAGCAAAAATAATAAGCTAATCTGAATTGCTTTCATGTTTGGGCCAGAGATGAAATGAGACAAAATAAAATTTCTGGGTTTGAGTCCATTAAAAACCGCAACCTCAAGGTTCTCCATTGCCGAGTGTTGCTGCAAAAAACATAATCGGAGCGTCAACAGCAGCTCTTGTGTGCTCATGGCCTTCTCACATTCCTGCAAATGTTCACACCCACAATAGTGAGGAACAGACTGCAATGGAAACACTCCAGACTTGATAAGAACCGAACCAGACATGAACCGGCTAGCGTGAGACTTGACAACGGAGAAGTGAATCGCTAGTGCAGGCTGGTGAAAAATGGACAAGGTAACGTCAGTCCTATTGATTTCTCACAATGTCTATCTTGTCATGAGATGGTACAACTCTCTGGTTTAACTGTGCTAGTGGTTCAGTTGAAGTAACTGCAATAGAGATGATTAAACTGCAGATCCGTGTAAAGCATCTTTACTGGAAAATAGTCGAATGGAGGCGGATGTTGTTATTTTCCTTCATTCGTGACTGCTGATATCACTTTATGCTTTATTTTTTCACTCAAGTCAATTTGCTGCTATGGGTAGTCTTCTGCTTTTCTCTTGAAAAACTTTGTGGCTTACATAAGATGTAAAGTTTTATATTGTTGTTGTTTTCTGGCTTCATACTTTCAGTTGTCAGATAGAAAAGAAAAAAACAAATAGGTTTTTGCTTGTTTCTTACTTTTTTGTGAAACTTTGAAAGCGAGGTGGCCATCCTCATGTCTCTACTCTTCCTGCCTCCTCTCTGTGGGTTCACAACACACCATCAGAGATGTAGACGAACCAGTTCATTGAGAGATTTCTTGTGATGATGTAAGAATATGTTTTAAAGGAAATGTAGAAAAAGTAACTGAAGAACTGTGGAGCAAAGATGGAGATAAATTGAGATGCATTCTGCAGGTATCCAACTTTGAAGATAGCTGAGCTATAATAAAGAACAATGTTCTTGCTGTTACTGGGTTTGACCCTTTTTTATCTTAAGAACTTCCTTTAATTCTTCTCTGCATACATTCCAGGAGGACATTGGTGAAGAAGACATCTGCAGATTTGCGTATCCATGATAAAAAAGATGTCCTGTTCCACCACATCCCCACTGAGATCTGTGACTCTGGAGGCTATTGAAGTACAGGGAACTCCATGTTCAAGAAGCCAGTTTGAGGTGATTTGAGCTTTGACATGATGCGTTTTCCAGCTGAAAGCAATCATCAGATGATGGGTAGTCTTATCATAAAGGGATAGACATGGTCCACAACAGTACTTAGATAGGGTGTGGCTCTTAAACAGTGGTATGTACTGATGTTCTCAAAATTTGCCAAGATCATGTCCACTACATCACCACCAACTTGAATCATTCAAACCATGCATGAAACCTGAGATTTTGCTGTGTATGAAATCCCAGTAGACCAGCAGTTTCTGAAATATCCAGAAAAGATTAGTGTTATAACTTGAGACAAGTCACATATCCTGACCAGTTTGACTTCAAAAATCTAATCAGTGAATATCATATTTATACATTCTGAAATCAGATGAATTTATGTAAATCCTGGCTTAAAAGTTTTGCAACAGAATGTATTAATACAATATGACTGAGTCCTTGTTCTCACCTTTCTATCATTTCTCTTTTCTCATCCTCTTCTCTCACAAGCACAATAACCCCCACTCCATCTTACTCGCGCTCTCTCCCTTGCTGCTTTTCTGTTTTGCTCCTCCTTGCTTTACCCCCTTCCAACACCCCCACCCCCACCCACATCCACATTCCCTTGCTCTGCACTAAGCCCATCTTGTCTCGTTGCCTCTCTGATCCCTGGAGCATTGCTCTGCAGGAGCTCCTCCGACCAGTGCAAGCCCTGCTGGTCTCCAATCACCCTCTCAACACTGCACGTGGGAAGACGAGTGTTAACAGAAGAGTGGGAGTATCCATCCTGCATGCAGTGGAGAGCAAGAGAGAGGACAGAGGAGATAGAAAAAGTAAGAAGTGTGAGCATGTAAGAAGTGTGAGCATGTTTGAAATGCAGAGTAGAAAAACAATGTGAAAATGAAAAGAGATGAAACAAGATGAGAGGAGGAGAATAAAAAACAAAAAAAAAACCTGCAATTGGAAATGCAGGGTGGCACAGGGAATAAGTGAGCGAACGGGAGAGGAAGAGAGAGAGAGTAAGAGGGAAGGGAGGGAGGCGAATAACACTGCAGACACTCATCCGCTGTCACTGCTCCGCAGCCAGAGGACAGAGGCAGTGCCGGCGTCAGTGGGAGCAGATACGATGGAGGACGGCTGCACCATCCGTCTGCGGCTCGGTCCCCATAACTGACCACTTCCCTCTCGGAACATCCTACCAAGTTGGGAACAAAACGAGCAAAAACGTAGGAAGCTACCGTCTCTGTCCTTCACAAGATCCCAAGTTCTGGAGCTCAACTTCTGCAGGACCATCGTTCACACCCTTCACAACAATTTCTCCTGTTGTACACGCCCACACTCCTCATCACACCCTCTCCTTCAAACTGAAGCCCACTGCACTTTCCGTTGCCTTCAGGACTTGTGTGTTTTGGTTGTTTTTCATCATTGCTGCTTTTGCTGACCTTTCGATCTGAGTGGATTTACTTTTCTCCTGTGGTGGACCATGGGGCAGGGGTGGCGGGGCACAGGAGGGACCCCCTGGAAAAGGACAGGGGAGAGCTGGTACCTTTTGGTGACATTGCTGCTCTGTGGTTTCTGGAAGGCTCACTCGCAGACAGATGATGGGAAGTCTGTCTACTTCTGGGAAACAGGTACCGCTAGCCCACTAATTACACATTGAATTTAAGCTCTGTATTTACGTATCGGCTGTTACATGAGAGGGTGTGATGAATTGTTGTGTGCAGTTGCTGCAGATAAGGTATGTGAACTCCTACACTTCCTGCTCATTATTTTCAGAAAATATGTCAAGGAATGGAGCAGGAAACAAAAACAGGGTTTTAGGAATTGTTTTCCTGCTTAACTTAACTGATAGACAATGCTTCTGGATGCCACATAAATCTGCTAGGGGACTTATCAGGCAGATGAACTTCAAAGAATGCATGCACATGAAAGATGACCCAGAAATCTACATTACAGTGTCTCCTTGAGCAGAATAGCATGTGGCACACAGGGCAAGCTGTGATCCATTTTTGAGTGGATTACACTCATCTCCCAGAGTCTCAGGTGATGCACCATTATTGAAATGTTGGTATTGTGTGCTACAGCTTGCAGATGACTGATGGGTGCTTACTCCCACAGTGCTATGTGGTGTAGAATTTGGATGGTTTTTGATTGCGCTGGTGACTTTAGCTTTGGATATTAGGGGACTTTTTCTGCACATGGTTGTTGTTTTTACACCGAAATTGCAGTTTGCATCAGAGAAAGAATCAAATGGAGTAACGTGTCAAAATCTGGAACAAGCCATGAACAACTGGTGCTACTTTCACTGTCTAGAGTTTAGATCTAGCACTGGATGTACTAAATATTTACGTCCTTCATGTTTTAACAGCATTTTCAAAGTCCTCAAAGATCTAAATTAAACATACATTAATGTTTTATAGATCGCCAAACTGACAGTTGCTTGTCTTTCAACTTTTTACCACAAAGGGTCAATTCTGTCAATGTTAACCAAGCTACCCGACTCTCAAACCCCACATGTCCTGCCCTGCCTTGCTAAGCAACAGTCCCCAGATGACATATCCCACGTCTCTCCTCGGCGTTTGTGCATCCTTAAAGAGGATGTAGCTGAGTAAGGAGATTAAAGGAGCAGGGATTTAACAGCCCAGGAACGACAGCCCAGGGAACTAACTTGAAAAAGAGGAAGGAAGAGTGAGCACTGCAGGCAGAGAGAAACGGAGAAAGTGGGAGAGAGAAGATACCTTAACCCACATCCACTCTGCCGTTAGGTCATAATGATTATGCCTCTCTCCCACGCTACACCACCTTTCTGTGCTCCCACACTGGAAAGCTCTAGGCTCTGTGCTTTGAAATGTAATCCAGTGTTGGGACTTTGTTCACCTCTTTGCAAATAAAAGGTAGCGCATCGATTCCAGCCCCGGAGTTTTTCTCTTTCAGTTTGACAATTGCCTGCAGAGTATTAAAATCACATAGGGCAATTTGCTGCTTAGAATCCCAGCGCTTTTCATCAAAATGTGATTATGTTTGTGCAGCATTTGCATACTTCCTCTTCGCCAAAGGAGGCTTGTTTAAGAGGAAGAAGAAAAAATGTGATGTTTATGCACATCTTTAGAGGGTGCAGTGGAGGAAATTCTTGTGGCAAGATATGCTCTGATGTTTTGCATATTGATGAGTTTAGCTGAAATGCTACCCCCTGTCTTCAAAACTGTGGGGAATTGGGCCCTGCTTCTGCTTTTATTGCTTTCTGTGAAAATATGATGCATCTGTTTTGGAAAGCAATACAGGTCAGTGCCGCCTTTTTGCTTTTCAAACGAGGCTGATGAGACAAGAGGCTCGGGCAGACGACACAAGGGATTTTTCTGAAGGGAAAAAAAAAAAAAAAACACGAGGCTGGATGTAACAATGATGAAAGTAATGATGATGATGATGTTGGTGTTAATGGTGCACCACAGTTCTTCCGGGGGCCTTGCTGGGAGTTTCTCGCATTCAGATTCTCACACCATTTTTCTTCATGTCACTTCCTGACAGTCAGGCACTGTCTCTGCACCTCCTCTTCTGCATCTAATTGCATATTGCTGTTTCTTTCCCACTGTCATATTCTCCAGATAACGAAACAGGAGAATATGATGAAATTTGAAAGAAACCTTTTCTGTTAGCTGTGCTTACTTTGTCATACCAGGATGTCAATGGATCTAATAAGTACTGCTGTATGGTACCTAATTGAGAATCATGCATTTGTGCATATGCATATGTGCAGTTAGAGCTCAAAAATTCAGAATGCCATTGAAAAGTTAACTTATTATTTCAGTTATTTCAGTAATTGAGTCCAAAATTCGAAGTTTAGATTCATTAAACACAGATTTATTTATTTCAAGCATTCATTTCAAATCCAATATTCAGTTTCTAAGTAATTTAGAATGTTTAATAGGAAATTATTTTAATAGGGAAATGTTATGACTATGTTGTGGCCTACAAAATCTTGGCGAAGACTGCAGATTTGATAGTTTTCCCTTTCACGGTCACAGTTACCCTCAGAGGAAGGGTAAACCACAGAACTTCATCGCTAATGAAGCTGGCTCTTTAGAGTGATATATCTAGGCATATTGCTGGAAAATTTAGTGGAGGAATTAAGCATGTTCGAAAAAAATTGCACAAGCAACAGTTATAACCGCAGTCTCTAATAAAGTGAGGATTGCAGCTGGAGTCAGAGCTTCAAGAGCCATCGCTCAAAGACATATCCAGGAAATTGGCTACAACTGTCACGTTCCTTATTTCTTTTATTTCTTGAGTTGGGTCACTCATGAGCCAGAGAAAGTGTCAGATGCTTCTGACCTGTTCTAAGGTGAAACAGGACTGGACTGTTGCTCAGTGGTCTGAAGTTATCGTTTTAATGTAAAGGTAAATTTTTTTCATTTGGAAATCAGGTCTGGAGAAGAAGTGGAGAGGAACAGAATCAAATTTGCTTGAGGTACAGTGTGACATCTTCAAAGTCAATGATGATCTGGTGTTTCTTATTAACTGGTGTTGGTTCAATCAAGTCCAAAGTCAGAGCAACCATCTTTCAGGAAGTTTTAGAACACTTAAGGCGTTCTTTAGCTGATGAGTTTTTATGAACAAGCTGATTTCATTTTCCAGCAGGACTTGGCACCTGCCCACACTGCCAAAAGTACCAATACCTGATTAAATGACTGTGGTATCCCTGTGTTTGATTGGCCAGAAAACTTGCCAGACTAAAAACCCCGTTGAAAACCTGTGGAGTATTTTCAAAAGATTAAAGAGAGACAAGAAAAACAAACTAAATCAGACTGGACTTCCATAACACCACAACAATGACGTGAGCTAATCACCTCCATGCCATGCTGCATTGATCAGTTCTTCCAGGATTTCACGATTGCAAGCAGAATCACCAATTTTGTGGTGCTACTTGAGAAATATTTGCAAGGAATTTTGCGGAATTTTTTTTTTACAAAATCTACATATAGAAGAAAAATGATGAGAAAAAATAAGCAGACAGATTGGACACAAACATTTTTAAGAACTTAAATGGTTCGATTTTAGTTACTCACCATATCGATCACAGACTATAATTTGACATCACGTAAGGCTGAGGCAGCAGTGAAGTAGAAGAAATACTGCCGGTACAAGTGGGAATTAGCAGTTAAACCCAATGTTTTTGACCACTTTTGTGGAAAATTTGCAATAAACTCACAATTTTGCATTAGCATGAAAAAATGTGGCGATCTGTTGATTTTGTGTGAATTTCTGGAATTGCAAAAAACTGGAGGGACCCATTGATGCAGTCATTCATGCAAAAATAGTATAGATTGCATAAACTGTACAGTACCTCAACAAACTTTTCACTTGGCTGACATTTCTGTATCAGAATGACCTTCTTTATAGGTCATATGTAATATTCAGATTTTGAGAAACTGAATTTCTGTTTTTCACCACCTGTGAGCTGCAATTAACAGAAATGTATAACTCTGTGTAATGAAACTATAAAAAGGTCTTCTTTTTGAGCTTTATTACTGAGATGTTTACTTTCTCAGTTCTGCTGTGAGATTCCCAGGTAAATCCACGTATAGCAGCATGATCTGTCATTCATACATGTTATGCAGATGCTTAACTAGACTCTGTTGGTGTGAGGAGTTTGCCAGACTTGAGCCATCAGAAATTCCCATCTGCCTTAAGACAAAGCAATTACAGGGGGTGTTGTTGGTGTATTGTATCTTTGAATTTGTTTATTTATCCTTCAGCATGTAACTGAAGTTTGAAACAATAACTTCACTTTCATAATCCTCCTGGGTTCATTATCAGCAGGTGACTTTTTTTTAAAGATTTTTTTTGGCTCTAGTGGCCATTAATGAACAGTAATTGGACAGGAAAGAGGGTGGAGAGAGAAGGGAAAGACATGCAGCAGTTGGGATCCTTTGGTGTTAGAACTTTGGTTTTCATTTTTGCTTCTGTTTTGACCATTTCTTCATTGTTTATATGCTTAGATCTTACTATTTTAGTTTATTGGGGCCTACCATAGCAATGCATAGGACAGCAGTGCAATGCACTGCCTCCCATGCAATGCACGGAGACACCTATTACTCTCCGCCTCGAAACTGCTTTCTCCGTTAATGCGGCCCGAACTGTAGTGTGCATCCCCACAATATATGTATATCAAAAATTCCGGCTGTTTTTGAGGATTTACTGTCTCATCATGGTTTCGCGTACAAATGCCATTCAACACTCAGTTTGTAGATCCATCTGTGCTATGTTCTGAAGTGAAGACGGTATGTTGATACCTCTGATGGTTTTTCCACAATATGCCTCACACTTTGGCAGGCGCCTTTTTAAATTTCTTCAGAAATTTTCTAGTTCTTTGTGCTATTTATTTATTCTCGTCGTTTGTGCTTTCTGTTGACATTATTTTAAGTGTTTTCTGTATGTTCTCTCTGATTTCACCTTCTGTTCAGCCTGCTGTTCTACTCCCCTTCCCAGCTCTTTCTCATTTCCACATTTACCTCTGCCTGTTCTTTCCCCAGCTATTACCACTCACCTGTAATTAGCTTTTCTGGACTTAATCCCACTGTCTTCTCTCTCTGTGTATTCAAGCTCTCCGGTTTACAGTGTTCTCCACTGGCTCCTTCTGTTGCACTCCATTTATCTCTGTTCTTACTGTTACCTTGCCCAGTAAAAAAAGTGTTTGATATTTTTCATTAAATCATGCATTCCTTGACAATCTCAAATTCCTGTCTGTTTTGATCCTGCCTCAAACCAGCACTGCATAACAGTAGCAAATGGCCCGAGACCAGGAATCAAACCCAGGACAACCATGTTGGGGACTATAGCCTCTGCACATGGTGCACCTGCTCTACCAACTGAGCCACCCAGAAGGTGACTTTTCACCTGCCAGTTTGACCCCACCTTCTGATCTGCTCGCTCTTTATCATTACTCAACCTTCTAGAAAGTAGGTGCGTAATCTTTCTCAGAATCTGGATTATCTGTTTTTCAGATTATGCATGAGTCACCTCCAGCCTTATAAGAAGCGAATCCAATTCCACCTGCCGTCTTCATCCATTAGATCACTTTCCAGCACGTGCCTTGCTAATTTAATGCCTGTTAAGTCACCTGAGATGTGGACACACTCTTTAACTGTTGTTACGGTCTTAAAAATGATCTGTTTTCATATGTGCTTCTGTGAATGAATGCAGTCTCTAAAATTTCTGTCAAGAAAATTCTGAATCCTGATAAAGTTTTAGGCAAAGAACAGTCATGTTTGTATGAAAGGTAAGAATGGCTGTCACAGTTATGTTTTGTGGGTTTTAAATCATTGTCTCATCAGTTTTTATGTCAGTAAATCCACATGAAGTTTATATGACAGATGTTCTCTGCTTCTCTAGTTTTGGGTTCACCAAGTTTTGATGAGTAAAAACTACACAATAGTTTTTTTGCATTACTTAGATGATCACTTGTTGCTTTAGTCTGTATACAGCTTGGTCTGAATTCTTCCTTCAGAATAGCCAATTTACCAAATTATAATATACCCTCGCTAAGATGAGCAAGACTAAACAGAAAAGTTTTGGTGGATCATGCAAACAATGTTTTATAATGTTAAAGAATAATTTTGTTTTCTGAAATGCTTCTGTGCTTTCTGGATTTTCTTCCCTCCAGTTCATTTGTTGGTTTCAGTCAATCTTTCAGTGTTTTGTTGGCTTGTATTTTTCCGGTGTGACAGAGCAGTGTGATGGTTAGCACTGTCACCCTCGCATTGAGTAAGTCCAGTAGGTAACAACGCCTGTTGTTTTCTGCACCACAAACTCGCTGCTGTGTGTCACCACGACCGGCTGATGTCACTTTTAAAGGCGCGGGAACAGACTGAGCGGGACTGACAGCCCATCGTTAGCTGAATGCATTCCTCCCTTCACAGTGGCTCTAGCAGTGAAGGATGTCACAGTCGTGGAGGGTTGATAGTAGCTCTCACACAATCACCTTCCATTACGGTAGCCTTGCTGAAGAGGCCATCCAGGAAATTGAAGGAGAGCAGGTTTGACGGGTTCACAAGTTCAGTACAGCAAAGCAAGGTCATTATATGGCAAAGTGCCTTGAGCCAAGCAGCTTGTTGTAAACAAATACATGAAACAAGCAGAGTTTAGAAAGAAAAGCTCTGAGATAAATGGATACTTGAGTGTGGTATTGATCTTTGGTGGGTTCTTTGGACTAATTAAGAAGACAGTTCTTTCTACAGCTTATGAATTTGGTTAAAACAGATATTTACAATTTCAAAAAACAAAAACAATCTACTTTTTTCCTCATTAATAAAATAGACTGAACCTTCCCCGTTTTTGGTCAGTTTGGTGTGCCAACATTTTTTTTTGCATTTGCTGGTAATCAATATAAAAAGTACATCTTAAAAAAAGTGAATATTGTGAAAGTGCAATATTTTTAGTCACTCATTTCAGAAAGTGAAACAAAGATAGAGGTTCATAACACAGAGTGAAATATTTCAAGCCATTATTTCTCGTAGTTATGATGATTATGTCTTATAGAGAAAGAAAACTCAAAATTCAGTGTCTCAGAAAACTAGAATATTACATAAGATCAATAAAAATGATATCTTCAACAGAATTGTAAGGCTTCTGGAAAGTATGGTTATTTTTATGCACTCAATACTTGGTTGGTCCTCCTTAAGCATGAGTTGCTGCATCAATGCAACGTGGCATTAGGAACATCAGCCTGTGGTTCTGCTGAGGTGTAATGGAAGCCCATGTTCCCTAGATAGCTGCCTTCTGGTCATCTGCATTGTTGAATCTGATGTTGCTCATCTTCCTCTTGACAACAACCAATAGATTTTTCTGTGGGGTTCAGCCTTTAAACTGTCTGACTTGGAACAAAAATTTTGGCAATGCCTCTACAAACTTCTCAGAGTAGTTTGCATTGACTTTGCTGCCCTAAGCCACTTTGCAACTAACTTGGTTGTATGCTTATGATCATTGTTTATATGGCAGATCCATTTGTGGCCAAGCTTTAACCTGCTGGGTGATGTCTTGAGATGTTGTTTCCATATTATGTTCTCTCCTCATGATCGCATCTATTTATCATGCAAAACAACCCCACAACATGATTCTGCCACCCCCATACTTCACAGATGGGATGGTGT
Organism: Anableps anableps; assembly: GCA_014839685.1. NCBI lineage: Eukaryota > Metazoa > Chordata > Actinopteri > Cyprinodontiformes > Anablepidae > Anableps > Anableps anableps. The sequence continues at coordinate 6,966,294 of CM026072.1, forward strand.
TCTCAAGCTTCCCATATTTTCCTCAAAATATAATGAGGGTCATTCCAGCCAAAGACTCAAGTATTTGTTTCATTAGACCACAAGACACGTCTTCCAAAATTAAGATCTTTGTCCTTATTTGCAGACTGTAATATGGCTTTTCATGTTGCTTTTGAAGTGATGGCTTCTTCATTACTTAAGGAACTTTCAGCCTATGTCTGTACAGGATTTGTTTCACTGTGGATTATGACACTCTTACCAGCTTTAGCCAGTATCTTCACAAAGACGTTTGGGGCATTCTCTTTAAGTGGCGTATGCAAATACGTGGTTTAGGCTGCATGGGCTATGGGTATGTCACCATCCTGTCTTGAACAACAGTAGCAGCAGTATGTACGTATGCATGAATTAGTGCTTGCTTTCTCTTTGTGCCTTTAAAATCCTTTTCCTTAAATAGCTGTGTGCTAATGCCTGCTTACCTGCCTTATGCCAGACTTTTTCATTGAGTGCGCCCAACAGGCAGCACAGCCGGAAAGTAACTGGCGTCATCCCAACTGAGCATGTCCCTTGGAGATTCCCTACCTCATTTTAGTAAGTGCATTGCAACGTGACCCTTTCTGACCCTAATTAACATTGTACCTAAGGGCAAACAACAGTCTGTACTGTAATTGGACAGATGCTGGTAAAAGTCCTTAGTAACAGGCAACAAATTTAGGCCATGCATATAAATTAAGAAAATTTCCTTGGGAATTTCCATGGCATAGTCAGCCAGTGGGTTTTATTTTAATTCAGCATGCCTGCTTTGTTTTTGTTTTCCTTTTTTTTAGTTGGGCTGTAGTAGCAACTGAAGCTTCTCATGTAGTATGTGTGTCTGTGGTTGGAGTTTGCACTATTTTTATTTTTACTCCCAGAGGAAAAAGAATGTGTGCGACTCGAGCTCCAGATCTCTGCCATTCAGTGTCACTGCTGCAGAAATGACACAGCTGGCCAAGAACATGACGTTGCACTTGGATTTAAAAGCAGGCAGAGCAAAAAAATACGTCAGCTTTGAGCCACACTGATCTATTTTATGGCTTTGGAGATATTACTCTGCTTTGCCTCCATGCCAGACAACTGCCCTTTTTTTGAAATTGCCCATCCATCGTCCACAAAAAGATGCCAAAGAGATGCCGCAGTTTGTTTAATCTAAATGGCAGTGCTTATGATAAGACCTGGCTATTACTGATATAGGAGGGATGGCAGGATTAGAGATTACACTTCATCCAAAAAACTTTATTTAGACTCACATAAGAGGATTCCCACTGCCTTATTCCACAATATATTCCCATGGCTCGTAACGAATTTTAGACGTAGCACTCTAACTCGGCTACAGAGGTTGTTTTTATTTATTTTATTTTATTTTATTTTCATATGGTCACAGCTCAAGTCAAGTAAGCAGATCAGTGATAGATTTATGTTGGACAGAGATGGTTGCTTCCTGATTATGATCTTGGACCCATACTGACACATGTTGGCATAAAGTGATTTTTAGCTGAGATTAAAGTACTTTCAGTAAGTTTTCTTAAGGTGTTTTTCTTTTATCAAAGTGATCTTCTACACTTTGAGAAAAGGCAGAAAAGACATAAATGCATTTAACCAATGCCACAAACCCAAAAGGCATTTCTTTTAATGAATTTACTTTTAATGTTTCATCATGAACAGGGACTTGATTCTGACCACAGTAATTGAAGTTTGAACCAAAAAAAAGACCATACTGAGGAAACCAAGCACAATCATGGTCAGGGATTGGCATTCACAACAGGCCCTTGACTCCCCGTGAGGGCAACCACCCAGCTTCAGTGGGCTGAGAGAAATGGCGGTATCAACGAATAAAGCAGTGACATTTAGCTGAAAGAGCCCCTGCTGCCTCTTCAGATGCTATTCTAATAAAGCTGAAGAGATTGAAGTAAATATCCTCCTGTCTATCCTGCAGCCCCTTCCCTACTCCTTTATCTCCCACTCTGACAGTTGGATGTTTGCTCTGTTACGCCCATTTTCAATTATTTTTTTTTTCCTATTTATTTCTTTGAAAGGACACCATACATTAGGCAAGTCAAATTTATGTGTATAGCGCCATTCACACGCAACGTAATTTTAAGTGCTTTGATAAAAAATAAAAGAATGCAGATAGGAGAATCGTATTAAAAACCCAAAATACATAAAAGGAAAAACAATACTGATGTTGCCCAAGACTTTGGCACTTTTTAAGGTGGAGTAGACTGATGTAGTTCATAATACCACCTAGGATCGTTTGATTAGCTGTGGTCTTTAGTCTCATCCGGTCTAGTTGAGTCATAATTCTATCTTTGGGACCAAAAGCAATGACTTTTGGCTTTAATACATTGATCTGTTGGAAATTGTTACCCATCAGGTCATTGATATTTTGAACAGTCTAGGTTATTGTAATGGATTTTGGTTAAGCTGTGACACAGAAATATAACATTTGTTGTGATCAGCATAGATATATTTGCAGGTTTTGTAATAGTTCGTAATCTGAGCAAGGGGAAATCTTTGTAGATGATGAATAAAAGTCAGCAGAGAATAGAACCTTGAGGAACCCCACATGCGATCTTTATTTACCTGGATTTATAATTTACAAATGACACAGTATTTCCTGTCAAATAAGATCTGACTAAATTTAGTGCAGTGCCATTACTAAACCTGTAAATAAATAAAATATTGGTTGGTTTTCATAAGTTGTCCTTGTGCCTGAAGTAAAAAGACATCCAGTATTTAAAATAAAACAATAAATCAGCAAAATACATTTTTATAAAGGTTACAAACATTAAATATACATACTAAAGAGAGCTGGACCCAGTATGAAGCCATGTGGAACACCAATTGGTAAATATAGAACTAGTATATAGGGAACCCTGTAATTTGTACAGTCTTTAACAATTCCACTTTAAAATAGTTTGGATGCTGTTTTGTGAGAACTAGAAGCTCTGACATGAAATCACTGCGAGAAGATTATTTTATCATCAGATCATGACATGATCTTGACAGACTGTAATCTACAGGGTGGCTAGGGACTTGTATCAAATCCAAAGTGAATGCAAGTATTACATTAAAGCATTTATCTGGTTTACTATTATATGACTACACAGCTTGTTTTTTTTTTTTGTTTTTTTTTGTTTGCTTGTTTTTTTTTTTTTTTTTACTGAAAATCAGATGGAGGTCTGACCCAATGTGAGTGATATTCTGGTTGTTTTTGGATGATATGTTTTTGGTGGGCATCCATCCATTCATTGTATACAGCCTCTTATGTTTGCAAGACTGAGGGGGTCCAAATCTCCAAAGGTCATTGGGCAAAAGAGGGGGTACACATTGGACAGCTCATCAGTAAATCACTGGGTAGTGGCCATTATAGAGGATACAAATAAAATACCATAGCTAAAACCAAGTCTCAGCATATTGAGCCTATTTGTGCATGTGCTAGCTGTAGTGCTGCAGCACAGGTAGAAGCTACAGGAAGATAGAAAAGTTGAAGTTAGAATTCCTATTAGCCATTGTTTCAAAAGTCATTCTGTTGTGTTTCTAGACTGATTTACAACTGTGTTAACCTAACAGTAAAGGTACTTCTTATTTTGTTGCTTGATTATTTCTGCTAAGATTCAACACGTTGTCCTGCACACCTGCTGGCATTAAAATGACTTTTGGAACATGGAAAAAGGTTGTATTTTTTTCCACTATATTTGATATTACTACTGAGATACTTCAGTGTGTATCAATGTATTTGACCACCACAACGGCTGAAGTTTTTACTGAGCATACCTGTCTACTTATAGTTTTGCCCATTGTGACTGAAAGAGGTAAAGTTTAATGGTCATTACTTACTATTTATGCAGTAAAAGTTCAAAAGAAACAAGACTGAAATAGAGTGTGTGTTCTTGTTGTTGAAACTGCTCCTGAAAGTGATATGGCTCTCAAGCCTTTCTGCCCAGGAAGTCTTGGCTCTTGGTGCCAGGAAAGAATATAAAAACTCGTTAGGATGCATGAAGAAGAACTGAGAGAGCGAGAGCACTTAAGCACATTTAAGCCACTAACATCAGCACTATAACCTGAAATTTGAAATGAAGGAATGGATAAGGGGGTAGACGCTAAGGGAGATGGTGTGAAGTATTTGAGGGCATCAAATATCCATTTAGAGCTGTTCCATTAAAGAGAGCCCACCACACTGAAATTTCAATAGTAGTATCAACATAATAAGCTAGAAATATATAATTATAGAGGTGAGGAGAGAGTAATGGAGTGGCCGACTAATGACCAGTGGCGAGTTGCTGGATTAAAGGAACGGAGGCAGATGGCTACAGGCAAAACCAGAAACTGTTCAGACAGATATAAATATCCTAGTCTGGTCAGTCACACTTATCCTAGTGCTTCCAGGTTATAGAGAATGTTATTTAGGGCTGTTTCTAAATTTTTCTGATCAGTTTTCCTAATATTGATTACTCAGTGCAATTTTGCAGTGGTCTTTTTCCTTTGTGGAGGTTTTTAAAAACCAACTGAAAACTCTTATTTTCCCAGACTTTTATGTTGTGATTTTCTTATGCTTGTTTTTATTCTTTGTATAACGTAACATTTATTTTTGTTGTATAGCGAATAGCTATGTCAAAGAGGTTCATACGCTTGGTGTGATTGATTTATCTTATTTACAATGGCGTTGATTTACATTTAGATGCTGTAAATAAGGACAGCTGACATTTTAATTATACACTCTCAGGTCTCTTTATTTGGTTTGCAATTTGCAATTCACCTGCCAAAATTTAAATGATGAGATTCAGATGGCTACATTTGAAGTTGTCGCGACTGTTACTGAATATGTAACAGTACCCAGATATACAAGATTGACTTGCAGAAGAAATCTCTGTGGTTGTGGGTGACCTGCACAGATTTTTCCTAATCTGTTTGTGTATTTTAATAAGATCTTGCAATAACCAGAAACAAATCAAAGTAAAACTAAGATTAACAAAGCCTACACTGCCTCCTGTTGGTGGTACTACTAGTGTGACTCACATTTGTCTTTTTGCATTAATATATACTTTTTGATGTAGGTAATTAGAAACAATATAGATCTGGTATTTATGCAGTAAATATTAAATATTAAGGCTCACACAACAGTTTTTTATTTTTTATTTTACAGCACATTTTTTTCTAAAGTTATCCCATCTCTTTAAGACCCATTTTCTCAAAGCCACAGTCTGCTGTGATTGGTCAGTAACCCTATGTCTGCTTCCATTTTCTTGCTCAAAGGAAACTAAACAAACCACTATCTGAGGATCATAAAAATGTCTTTGGGTGTTGTTGTAAACATGTCTTCAAAGAGCATTTTTTTTAAGCACCACTTAACTTTGTGGGAAAGAAAACAAATTTTAATGGTACATTTTCTGTCTTTGCAAATCTTGTTAATGAATCAGAAATATAATTACCCAAAGTGATGCTTACTTTCAGTAATCTATGTGGAACAGTCTGAAAATTTGGGAAAATAGTTCCAACACTTGTGTTTTCTATTTTCTATTTCTGCATGATGCAGCAAAATCCCAAACCAACCCAAGGTGCATTGTCGGTAATGAAATTACTCATGACTGCAGAATACGGCAAAAACACCTTAAGCAGCTGCTTTGTCACAAAAACCCCAGGAAACAAACAGGATGTGCAGACTCTAATACCAGACACTATTCAGTGTCAGGAGAAATGATCACCTTTCAGCTTCATGTTTTGATGTTTACATATTTAAAGATAAATCCCAGATCAACTTTTGTTTAATTATGTGCTTACCTATACATATAGACAAACATTTTAAGGAGGTAATGGGTTCATGAAGGGAACCAAGTCATCCATCTATCTAGTGACACTGAGCACCTCCTCCTGGGGTATCCCAAGGCATTTCCACAGAAAAAGGATACTTATACTAACTGACCACTTTAGTTACACCTGTTTATTTGCTTGTTGATGCAAAATTAGCCAATCTCTTGCTAACAACTTAATGCATTTTAAGCATCTTGATGTGATGAAGACAACATGCTGTAATATGAACCAAACCCATCAGAATGATGACGAAAGAAGCTTTAAGTGACTTTGAAGCCCCATCTAATTCGGATTGATTTTTTTTTTTTTTTTCTAAAATGGGAACATTTTTAACTGTCTGCTCCATGTCCACATGGAAATACATTTTATGAGACCCCAAATGTTTTTTTTTACGGGTCCCAGAGTGAAAATTTCACCCTCGCGTATTGTTAAAACATAAGTATTAGCCTAAACTCTGACATGACCTATCACACCAAATATGTCATACATAAAAACAATAATAAAAACATGTTTGTCTTGTAGTTTATTAGCTTCATAATCCAATATGACACAGAGTAGAAGCTCAACTCCATACAAAAGACTCTGCTTGCACTTTGTTGTTGGCCATTCTTGTTTTCCTATTGTGTTTACCACTAACCTCGTGTAGAGGCTTCATGCAGATATCTCATACTCCATGTTTAGCACCACTTACAAGTCTAGAGGGGTAAACGTAGCGTTTTGGGCCGTTCTCAGTGTTTCTGTGTAGATGGAAATGGACCTGTGTGGATGCAGTGTCTTTGAAATATACTGTCCATTGCAGAAACAAAAATAACCAAGGAATGCAATATACCATCTCTCAATACCACTGTGGGTGCAACTCCTGTCAGCTAAGAATAGGGTGCTGAGGCTACAGTAGGGTCAGAATTTGACATAAACGACATGGAAACCTGTATCTGTTTTATTTTAGATACTTTTTATTTTTATTTTATCAACAGCTGAGGCTGCTGGGGGTGTAATGGTATGGGACATATTTTCCTGGCACGCTTTGGGTTCTTTAACAGCTAAAGATTGTATCAACATTACAGCTTATCCATTATGCGATGGCTACTCCCAGCAGGGTTATTCTCCAAGTCACAATGCTCGAATGTTCTCCAGGTGGAAGATGACAGTGAGTATCCTCTATTCCAGTTGCCTCCACAGTTGCTAGATCTCAATCTAGTAAAGCACATTTTGGATGTTTTAGGTTGAAAGATTACAATCAAGGATATGTAGCCAACAAATCTGCAGCAAAGGCGTGACGCTATCATGTCAAGATGGGCCCACATCTCTTAGTAATGGGATGATTCAACACCTTGTTGGATCTGTGCTATGAAAAATAATCAAGTTCTGAAGGCAAAAGGGGGTTAAATCTGGCACTAGCTGTAGCTACTGGCTCTACTTTCTACTCCATCTGGACGACAGAACTTCTCGCTTTACCTCTGTTGTAGACCCAGGAGCTCAACAGACCTGTTTTCAGTTGCATGCATCCAGGGTTTTCTTTCTTTCGGCCAGACTGTAGATAAATTAGAGATGCACAAATAAGTAGACAAGTAAGATGTTTATGGTAAAATCTCCGAATTATAAAAAATAACAGTATGAACTTGCCATGAATGCCAGCAGCTTTTGCAATCAAAAATTACTTTTAATATTTAAAACCCAAACAAAAAAAAAGAGAGAAATGAAATGGATAATTACCACATATATCAAAAGTCCAGCAATTAGGTTCATTCTGATGATTTTAAGTGGTTGCATAACACTCTTGAACACCATCCAGCTCTTCATCTTTGCATTGATTCAAAGTGCTGTTCATCTGTTCATCCATTAGCTTTGTTTTTTTTTCTCTCTTACTACCCATAGTGCTGTGGGTGTACACTGTGGGTGTCACTTCACACACTTTGTCTATGGCCAAAATTCCCCCCATCCTTCCCCACACACATACTGTGAGTCCCAGTAACTCCACACTTGCAATCCACGGAGACGATGTTGGCATTTCCAGTTAACACAATGTGCAACCAGGCAGCTTTTAACATGCTTTAGCAGTTACAGTCCAAGAGAAGTCTTTGCACCTCCGCCTATATTTGGATTGGTGCACCCACATGGCAGATTGTAGGAGGCTTTCTCAACATTTATTTTTCTATTGTCATCTGCCTGTGTAAGTTAACCACTCAGTCTATCATTGCGAAGGCAACAGATAATGATCTGTCTCTGTATCTGTTTGACACCCTCTGGATCCCTCTAAATTAATTAAAATCTGGAGGAAAATGGTATACTGTCTTCAGTTCTTCTATTTTCATGTTGTCATTTATGCAACATGCTTTAGGAAAGCTTCACTAATAAATATTAAGATGTTTTTGCATTTTAAGAGCTTGATATGTTCAATATAAGTTTTAAAATTCATTATTTTGAGCTACTAAAACCAAGTTGGTCACATGTGTAAAACGCAATCGCCCCTTAGACCTAACTCTTTTTTCCAGCCTAGGCAGCAGCAAGGGCTGTCAAGCATTTGCGACAACTGGCATATTTGGTCGTTATCTTGAAATTATTGTATGCCCTCCTAATATTAAAGATGTAAAATTATTGCTATCATTAGTTAGAAATAGTCATGGCAGAAAATGTGAACTGTCTTTTTCTTTTTGTTCAGCAGAGGCACAAGCAACATTTTTTCTTTGTTTTTGTTCATACTGTATATAGGCAAGTACTGATTTTGCAGCACTTGGCCAATAAAGAAAGGTCAATGATTTTTGCCTGGTTTCACCCAGCAAGGGAAGAGAAATATTGTTGTGAGCATGTTTGGTTGTTTTTGGTTAAGGTGTTGCCAAAGAGATTTCTTTAAACGTGGAAGATTTTGAACATACAAGCAAAAGGAGACACAAAAGCAGTTTAAAACGTTTAAAAGTTAAAAATAAATTAAAAATACTAAACTATTTCTATTTGCAAATGGCAGTGAAATATATAATTAACTATAAAATCAAGGTGTTGAAACTTAAAACTTGTAGATAGATAATATCTGAACTGATCAGATATTAATTAGATACAGGGTCTTTTAAAGGATATGGCTGAGACTGACTTCAGATCGTCAACATTTTATTAAAATTCTAGCTATTTTTGTAAGTACAGGCATTAACCAGGTATGTTTTTCCTTTTTAGTTGAAATTGTTTTAATGTGTTAAACTGATCTCTGTAGTGTGGAGATTTCTTCATAGCTTTTCCTTTGAAAATGCAAGTCTGTTTTCTGGCCTTTCCTGAGATACAGACAATAGTTCAAAATAAGATGCTGCTGCTTCTTATCTCTAAATCTTGCCAAGGCCAAGGTTTTAGACCAAAATAATTCCCAGTCAATCTCTGACTATAGGACCTCTCTTGGTCTCTCAAGTCATCAGGAGTCTGACAGGCACATTTTGTTGTTACGACTCAAAACTAAACCTCCCGAGAGCTGAGACTCGCCTTGACTAAAGGAAAAAAAAATAAAAAGAAGGATAATATGCGGTGCTGCTTTTGACATACTGAATTAGTTTCTACTTTTTGCAACAGAGTCCATTAAATGCATCACAAAAGTTAACTTCTTCAGAGAGGCAGATAGACAGTGCCATTCTCTAAATGCAGACAAAGTAAACCAGGTCTCTTTCTTTGGGGTCACGTTTTGGGTTTTGGGACCATTTATCCTGTTTTAGCAGTGTTTGTCTTTGTCATGTTTGTGGCTGTAAGATATTCAGAGCGTAATTGATGCAATGTTTTTAAAACTGTCTACATATCTATGGAACTGGACTGTATGAATCCGTACGTACAAATGTATTCAAAAATATTCGCTAAATATCACCAATCACTGTTTTTGGTAGAAGTTTATAAAATTGATGGCAAATTATTTACTGGTAGAAGAGTATTAGAAAAACCAACAGACCCTACAATCACGACGTGTGCAGCAGACTCTTGAATTGAATCATGAATTGAAAGGGGTGTGTTCTTTATAAAAGCAACGTAAGTGTAAAAAAAAAAAAATTAAGCATGCCTTGATGGAATGATCTCAAATGCTCAAAAATGGAAACCAAATCCAGAAAGTCATGGAATAAAAATTAAAACTACCATTTCAAATGGATCAAAGACTAGCCAAAAGTGAGAGAGACTCAGCCAATAATCAGCTCCAGTGGCATCAAAGAAGACCTGTAGTTAAATATGTGGACTGTAACAAGCACAAAACTTCAATGTAAAGCCAGGTTTTCAGAAAGAAGCTCCAGCAAACTTGTATTGCTTAAAATATCGACCTGTGCTGCAGAGCCGATTGTTGTTTTTGGTTCCAGGGGCCACAGAAAGTTTGTCAGATGACCACCAAACACTGAATTCAAGCCGTAGTACAGTATGGAGCAAACTGGCTCAGACATCATGCTAAGGGGACATTTCTCACACTAAGATGTCAGGCCTATTTATAGCAAACAAGGATCATGGATCAGTTGGAATAAATCATGTGATGAAGAGATGCCCTTGAAATGAGTGTTTCAACATGACAACCCAAAAGCACCAGTAAATGATCAGCATATTAGTTTCAGATCAACAAGACTTAACAGAGATTTTATAGAGACTTGTAGTCACAAACTAATCCCTGGGACATCATTCAACAGAAAACTTATTCAGTGACATCAGGCATCCTATTTCTGAGACAAACTCAAAATATGCGGAATAGTTCAATGTATTCCCAAGAAAGCAGATCCTGCTACTTATCAACAGTCTTACGCTCCTTTTTCCTCAGTTTCTGTAGTTTGCTAAAAATAACTTCAACATTTTTCTTCATGTTTTCCAGTGGCATAGAATGAGCAATGTTTTCAATTGATTTCTATGCATAAAGCAATTTCTTTAAACATAACTGTATATTCTTTAGAAAGAAATCATGCATCAGCCTGTTTGGGCATGAATGAGTCATTGTGAACCTTCCCTTGGTCCAGACAAAAGGACTGATGAGTAGTCTTCGTGTTTGTGAAGTATTTCAGTATGAAGAATAATAATGGAAAAATACTGAGGTCTTTGCTAATGCCTGTAATCTCTGTGTGCAGTTTGCACTCATAAACGTTATGATGAAATTAAGAATCCAATCATAAAATATGCAAATTAGATTTTGTCATTAAAAAAACAAGCAAGCTTTACTCAGTAATGAGAGCACACAGTTGGATCCAAAGCAAGTGGTACACCCCCGCCCAAAAGGCAGATGAGAGCCAATGTAGTGATGAAGTGCCCTTTTGTATTGTCGCAGTGTACTCCCCTTAGAAGCAGACCCATTAATGAACAAGCAGCCGTGACAACCGTGTCTACTGTAATTCATCATGGCACTTGTGACCTCTCTCCTTTACTGCCGCTGGCTGATCCTGCTGTGCCCTTATAATCCTGCACAAACAAAATATGCAAGATAACCAATATGTTCACAACCTTTTCTTGTTTAAAGTGTCATCTTAGCTTGTGTCAGTCCATCAGCATTATTTAAAAGGACATCTTGGGGGAATTTGGAGCAAACGATCCTTCTGCAACTGTTCCAAACTGACCAGATCGGTCACTGCCTTTTTGATGCTGGCGCATGTCTGAAGAGACCTAAATGATTCATAGTGGCACGTGTGCATGTCAACCCCTTAATATACTGTAGGTACACTGTATGACTCTTGGAACCCTGTTACAGTTTTAAAAGCAGGACGTGCCTGGAAATCCTGAAATAAAACAATGTATTTCGGAGTTTTGTAATTGAGCCCTTTTAAAATCAGGATGTAAAATATGGTGCTGCTCTTTGTGGTAATAGAATGATATTGCCACCAACCTCTACAGTAACTTCACACAAGCTGCAACAACGAAACCTATACATTTTTAGAAAGATGATAATTACATCTTTATAAAGGAGAACAGGACAGAAATAAAGTAGCCACAGCTGAAAAGTCTTTCCTTTAGTGTGTTCAAATTCAGGGGCTGCATCCTTTGAACTACCCAGCCTACGCCGGGTTGCCATAGGCCAGGTCATTTGTTGATGGTGAAGACCATAAATAAGAGGCTATGAAACTGGACGGTCCAGCCTTCAGATTTATTCCTGCCATTATGTCCTGTCACCTAGCAACAGTGATGGCGCTAAACACGAACTGGTAAAAATTATGCTCACAATCTTGTTGAACTTTTCATTTTACATCATTTAATATCATTTTTAGTTATTTACATTAATAAATTTACAAAAGTTTTGAAAAATTACATTAAAACATGTCTATGCAAATGACAAAAGCCAAACAACACAACCACTTTAAGTTTTAATTTTTAAACGGTCAGATTTTACTATACTTTACTATACTTATAATTTAAAACTACTCCTCTCCTGCTTGTACTCATCTCCCGTTTCGTCTGCTATTGTTACAAGAACAAAAATCTCAAATTCAACTTGCAATGAATCTTGGGGTAGGGTGGTCTTATCCTGGTAAAAACCAGCCCCTTGTACTACACTTCACTTCATACTGGGGTCTAACCACTCGGCTATTTTTGATGAGAAAGGCTATTGAGAAACGATTGCTTCCTAGCGGCATATTAAGGTTTTAAATTTTACCCAGTCACCATCGTTTGTCCGTGATGTTTGGCCATTTTGATGCTATGAAGCTTACCGGACATTGCCTGCACTGTAAACAACCATCCTCTACTGTGAAGAGAGAAGTGCTGGGCTGAACGAGGTGGCTTCTAATGTCAATTCAATATTTGCAGCATGGCCAACACGGACTGAACAGCTTCCTTTGATTCCTCTGCTACCAATACTAAAATTGCAGGCAGACTACAATCTAAAACAGCGCAGAAAATCAACGTCATCGTTCAGAACTTCTCTTTCTGCTTGCTGATTGGCCCGGTTGAAATTCTACCAGAGGATTACAAGACAATGAGAGAAAATCCAGACTAGGCTGCAAGCAAGATTTGAATCGATCGGAATAACGCAGGAGGGCAATTGCCAGGCCAGGTTGGTCTACAAAGGATACAGTAGATCCATCCTTCGGTTCCGGAGAAAAGAAGGACACATTTTTGGGATGCATTTGAAGGAGCCTTCAAATTTGGACAGCCTTAGTCGCATCACTGTGACGTAATAGGCCTTTAAATGTGGCGTTCAAAGGATGCCCCTGAATTTGGACACACCCCTTTGTTCTTCCTTGTAGTACATAAGCTGTCATTAGGAAGACAAGATAGCAAGCCTCTATGGGGAGTGACTTGTTCATATACAACCTAGCACTGGCACTGCAGCTAAAGAATAATCTATGATTTTTTTTTTTTATTTTATTTTATTTTTTTTTGCCCTGTGGCAGCTATTGATAAAAAATATGAGTTTGTTTTGTTGTTTTCAAGCTAGGTGTTGCAGAAAAGATTGCTTTAAATACTGGGAATGGTAAATGTAGAACCTCATCCCCACAGCAGCCCTGGTTGCTCCCAGGTCCAACACATCCTCCTAGAACCATAGGCCACCACCCAGGGGTCCATGTCCTGCTTTTATAGAGAACAAAAATGAATAACATGCCTAAAGCTATAAACCATATGTCCACTAATTGTTCCTGTTGATGTACAGCTAGCTAGGTTGCCCTATGGGTTGGCAATATGCCTGGTGGTGTCGGCTGCTTTGGAATCTCTATGCAGCATCAGTTGTGCTGTTGTTAGTGGAAGATGGCTCTCACCCTCTCTGATTCGTTTCTCACGATTCTCATTTGTTTGTTTGGCTTTAAGGGGAGTTTGGGCTGGTGGATAGTCTGCGTTTTATGGAAAGGTGGTTGAAGATTTGTATTGAGTGGATATTTTTGAGAGGAGGGGATGGCACGGGTGTGGCCGTCAGGGTCTTCACCTGCATTCGACACATGGTCCACGCTGACTCTTGGGCCAGCATCTGCCCAGGTAACAGACAACTTTTGTCCTCAGTTCTTTGCCCACTTGCAGTAAAATATATGAAGACCCATAGACACAACATATATTCATAAAAGCAGACAAAGTAACATCCACATACAAGAAAAATATAGACTGGTGTGTCTTTAGGGTGAAGTAGTCTGGGCGTTGCATTTTGTGTCTTGATATTTTTTTTACATTAATGTGAGTATTAAATAAGAATGTTATTGCTATTGTTCCTGTCTTGGTTTCCAGGTTTCCCCTACCATTTTTGTTCTTTCCACTCTGTCTCTTGATAATTATTGTATCCCATCTGCTGCCTAAAACAAATATTGCTCGTTGTGCCATTAATTTAATAAAAACTATGCAAATGATGGAACATCTAATTTTTATAGAACAAATATCCAACTCACACTATGAGGCAACCAAGCAAACCATGCTGTCTGTTCAAGCTTACAGGATAGGATACTTAAAAAAAAAAAGATGATTAAAATAAAACATGGTAAAGGTTTATGCACAGGAAAACATTTGCAATCCCACACAGTTAAAGACTGCAGCAAATTAGAAAAAGGTGGCAGCTTTTTTTTTTTTTTTTTTTTTTTTTTTTTTTTTTAACCAGTGCTGTTATAGAGGATGAAATAAAAATAAAAAAAACCTGCAATATGATTTTAATCTAGTATTGATATTTAGAAGCTCCAGCCTTGGTGCTACAGGAAATCATGTCAGAAAATTAGCAGCAAAAAATATATTTTTATTGTTATTTTTTATAGTTCTGTTTGCTAGTTAGAGCACTGACAGAAAAATAAAACCGAAACTGAAACAGATTCTTCACCTGTCCTTGTTATTTACATGCAGTTTAATAGGACTGGAACACAATTAGCTGCTACAGGAATTTAGCAAAGTAGCCACTTAAGTTTACCATGAACTATTGTTAAGAAATCATGGGATTGTTTTTTGACTCGTATATTTTTGTCATTGGGCTTACAATTGAACACAATCATTGTTGTTAGTGTGTTCAGTGGTTGTTAAAACAGAAGTTGCTTTAATATTAAGGGTTATTTGCTAGTATAATAAAGGTTCTTTTAGCAAGTATTAGCCTACAAATGTTAGTGAGAAGATATTTGCTAAAGAAAAAGGCCTAATGGGACATTGGAGTACTCTCACAACTAATTGCAAGACAAAAAGTCAGAAAATGTCATCCATCACCTTCCTGTTTACGTTCTCTAAATTCGTTTTTCAATACGAGGGTCCTTGTTAAAAACCCAGTGGGCAGACACAGGAAGGGGAAGAACAAGGTGGCTTCCTCATGGAAACAGTGAAAAATGACCAGTTTACTCATAGCCTTTATCCATTTTCTGGCACACTCTCGCACTCAGGATGAGAACAAATTTTTGTGGAGCTGCAGCCATGCCAGAAGTTTTCGGAGGGCACGCCGACATGTGCTCCAGACTTCCTTTCTTTTAAATGGAAAACTCAACCTTCAGTGATCTTAAGGTTATGTGCATCATCAATCAGTAAAGGATTCCTGACTGGGTATTGCCTGAGTTTCTTTAGTTTTCTATTTCGGTTTTCCAAAAATGGCTTTTAGCAAAAGTACAAGAATATTTAAACTGAGTTGGTTCTCAGTTTCTTAAGAGCAAATGCCACAGAAGCACTTTTGACTGGAAGATGTCATGTCTCTGGATTTTATTGCCTGCATTTTGTGTGTTTTAAGTGTCTGCAGTTGGATGATTTTCCTCCTCAGTATGACTTCTGCACATCAGTGGCAGCTGTGCAAATTTGAATTTTACTTGAATGACATTTCCAATTTACTTGCTGACCTGTCTGTATGCTTTTCATCTAAGTCAACAGAAGAAATAATCATTAAAAGAAGAACACATTCCTATAACTTAACTATTGAATTGATTCCCCCCCCCCTTTACTTTGAGAAATGGGATATTTGGACAGCGGTTATTGTGTGATAAAGAGCAAGCCTTCCCTCTGGGACTGTTAAATCTCATCTCTAGCATATTAGTTTCTGTTCCATCTCTTAGTGTGTTTTGAACTCTTTTCCCCTTGCATTTATTTGGCCATAAATCATGTATTTATCGAGCTCTCTCCTCAGCAGCGAGTAAAATCCAAATAAGATAATTAACACATCGTTTTGAATAAGACCCCTCAGCCCTCAGGTGATTCAAGTCATTAGAAGTTCTCATCAGTTGTCAGCGACCGTCCAACCCTTCTTCAGCCAGGCACACCTGCCTGCCTGAATAATGTGCAAGTGTTTTCCTCAGTGCACAGTGGACAGGATTATATAGCTGTCACAGCTGTCAGTCAGGGCCTGAGGTGCCCAGTCCGCCTCCACACATTCACCCCCCTACCTTTCCCGCTCCATTTGTGGGTTCCTGACAGCCGTTGTCATAGCTACAGAGATAATATGATGACTGTGTGCATGTCTGAGCCTCTGCCCCACTACCTGTGGATGTACCTGTCATGAACGCTTGACATGTGTTTAATGGGAAGATGTTGAACTGCAGTGAAGTTAATTAAGTGAAAGTTTTCCTCCGTTTTTAGAAAAATATATATATATTTTTTTAATTGTAAAAAATTTATAAAATTAATTTCTTATTTCTTATAAGGTCTAAAATGCTTCGTTCTGGCTGTTGTTTTCAGGCTTGCACCTATTGATTGTTACTTTCATTTTAATTTTCAAAATCAAGAAATTTGTGAAAAAGCATGAAGGCAACAAAACAAGCATGTTATCAGCCAGGGTTGTGCTACAGTAATGCAGCTGTCAAAATGTGAATCCGAGGACACTGGCTGTCACCAATGCTCTATGCATCCATTTGTGGTTAGTTTACCCACATGTTTGGCAATGAAAGGTCACTTACAGCTAATTCTACATGTAGTGGACACAAAAGGACTTTAAAATATTGATATACAATCAAATATCAGCTGCAATCAGTCACTCTGTCCTTCATTTGGCTCAGACACAAAAAAAAAAATGAGCTGGAACTGAAGCTAAGCAGTAAAGCCTAGCAAGAGCAGTTGTGATATCTGTGGATATTGGTAGAGATTCTTTAGATGATATTGGACACGTAACTTGTTTTAAAAAACACTTTAAACAAAAGCATTTTATTACCTGATAGTTATATTTGGGGTCTGTTTCTTTTTTTTTTTTTTTTTTTTATAAATGGTAGGCCTACGTGACACTTACAGTTGCTCATTTCATAGCCAGATAACATGATTCTATCTAGTTAGTGATCTAGCCATCTATCTGCTTCAAAAATCAAGGTAGGTCTATAATGATTTACCAAGCTTTCAATATTTTTAGATTTTTTTTTGTTTGTTTGTTTTTTGCTCTATGATATATTTGTCTTTTTTAACCACTTTTATCAAACCTAGTAGCAATTTGAGATGGGACACAGGATGCTTTTTGCCTTGGTGTGACAAACTAGCTGAGGCAATTTCTGTGACTGAAAGCAACGGGTGCTTCATTTTGACTAATAAATCCCTTAATAACAGGTTATGAAAAAGGAAGTCAGATTTTCTCCCTGAAGACTCTAATTTTGCCTAGTTGGTGAAGGTTAAGAGTTTGATTTTCTTAGCTTCATAGAGTTAGGTCTCATTGTTTTAAAATATATATGGCTCACAGTGTGAAGCTGATGGATCTTGGCTAAGTGACTGTGTGAGACTTGCTGGAAAGTGAGATCACGCTAATGCCAACATGTCACTCTGATCTTGCATCTACATTGATTGCTCACTGAGGGATTTTGATGTTTTCAGTGCAACTGGATTGCACATTTCAAGTACAAGTGGATATAGATTTCTCTTGCAGGAGAAGTTGACATTTTAGAAGCATGAATGGAGGCTCATTATGCCCTTTTTCTACAAGGTGACACAATTTCTTAAGGTTCTAACGACATTTCTGTGACATGTCTTAAAAATACCACAGGGATCCAGTAAAAAAACAAAAACAAAAACAAAACGTAATTTCCAGCTTTGTTTTACAGCTCTTTTCATTGCTGGCAGATTTAGGTATAAAGTTAACCCCTTGATGCCACTCAAACGCCCTCCTTCACAGAGTTGACCACTTTGCTATACTTTGCTACACCATCCAACAACATACTTTACCATATACTGGACGATATTAAGAAAAGTTGCACATGCAGTAACATCGCTTAAAGTTGCAATTATATGACTTGTGATAAATACATAAACATAGATCCCAGATACTTAGTAGCTAATGCAGATGAACTGAAAAATAGTTGTAAATATCTTTGCCACATGTCAAAAACTTTTTGTAAAAATACTTGACTGGCGTTAAATTGTTGAATGCTTTTATTTTGCTCCTCTTTTTCCAACCACTTTAAAGCAAACACACAGGTGTTCATACTGAACATTTAATGTTCCAACAAGAGCATTACTAAATATATTGTTGCCATACAATGGATGAAAACATGGCACTTCAATAATTGCCTAATTGGTATTCTTGTCCAAGCAGTGCTTTGGGAAATTGCATACATTTATGGCTGTAGGCATTGAATATTTCAGTAATCCAATACTTTATCAAATAATCCCTTAATTAATTGAGTAATTAGACAGTTTAACCCAGATATTTATATATGCTGTATAAAAAGACCTATAATCTTTTTTTTCCCCCTGATGTCTGACATTAAATCAGACTAAACTTTTTCTGTTGGGATTAACACAATTTTTATTTGCTAAATACAAGTATAACAGGGGATTTATTAAGTTTGTCAGAGCTACAAGTTTACATGTATTTCCTATGGAGCACATTATTACATATCGTCTCCTTCACACTCGAGCATGATGCATGCGTGATGATTCTAGATGCTGCAGTTTTTGATTGCAGTCAGCACAGTTTCTGGACTGCATACGGTCATCCGAAGGGAACCTGGAGGATCCTCATGGGCAATGTGAAGATGATAAAATTTACAGCTCAAACCCTTCAAGATTGAGTAAACTGGCAGGCATGAATGAAGCCTTAGGCACCATCTGGTGAGTCTTGGGTTGAACTTTACTGGGTTATGAAATGTTGACTGAATATAACTTGTTTGGTGTGATTTTTTTTTTTTTTTTTTTTTTTTTGCATAAAATTTTGTTTCACCATCCCTAAAATCATTCCAGTGAGGTTAAACTAACATTTTTTGCTAACGTTCAGTTAGGTTACTTTAAATGGATGCTTTGTATGGGGAAAATGCTACATTTGACAACTGGACATTTTTTAAGTTAAGACTAAAGAAAAATATTGAGGAAAAAATAAAACAGATTTTTTTCAATAGAGAAATATAAAATTAGCTCATTTTTCACAAGATAAACAATATAACTGGCAATTAAACTTATAGTTAAATACAGAGCAGACTCCCCACTAGCAAGATGGAGCAAATGAAGCATTTGAAGTTGAAGCTGGGTGAAGAGGTGGTAAAGGTAAAGGTGGTGGTAAAGACTATGAAAGGCTAAATTAGGTTACCTTAGGTTCGGCTAGGTTAGGTTTCTATATTAGTACCTAAAGGCAAGTCTGTTATGCAGCACTTACTTCAACACCCAGGTAAAAATTAACATGAATATAAATAAGATGGGCTCCAAATGCACTACCCTAAATCTTTTTGTAGTTAATATTTTTAATTTTTTCTTGAAATTATTTCATAAATAAATAAGTCCCTGTTCTAGGGGTAATTGGTTGTAACTTCAAAATCAATACTTTTTGTAGAATCACTGGCAGTTGTTAAAATTAACATTAGATCTGTTTTGAAAGAAGTTTTGATTTAGTTTTGAGTGTTTAGGACTCCATCAGGCAAAACATTCAAGATTGGAGTAAATGAACCAAAAATGTTTTTAAGAGATACAGTACAGAGCTAATTATACATGGCAGGCTGGATAATTTTACTCCCAGATGGGTTTCTAATTTAATTTTCCTCTGTAAATTAAAAAGGCTCTTTAGATGTTGGTCCAAAACAATGCAAGGTTTGTTTTTGCATGCTTTTTAATCTTTGGTATTTTGGCTCCTTTAGACAAAAGCAATTATTGGAGCTTGGACTAAATCCAAGACCTGAATCAGAAATGATTTTACTCTTGAAGCTAAAGCTTACAGCTAAGAAGTTGTTGCACACCTGGATATTAAAATATGCACAGCATATTTAGAAAATGTATATATTTCATATGTTTGAAGTAATGCATTTGCCAGATTGACAAGATTACTTCAGTTAAAGCTACACTGATGCAGCTCATTATAAGACAAATATCTGTTCTGTGCTTTGTGCAAAGATGTTGGATTATTCAAGTACTAATTACTCTAGAGAGCCTGAGCGCCACTCTGCTTTATGATGATGTAACATCTGGAGACAACTGCACGCCTAAATCATAACAGGAAGCTGTTTTATTTTATCCGTAAGCTTCACTTCCTCCTGCATTGCCTGTTGAAAGACTGCTACATTTAGAAAAGCTAACTATGTTAACACTGATACTTGCTAATAGGAGTTGTTAAAAAAAGATTTAGAAAATGTCAACAACAGATTTGACATACATTTTACATTTTCTTTTAGGATAGGTGTTGCCAACAATGCTAACAGAGCCATTTGCTAATAAAAGTTGTCAAATTTTCTTGACTTCATTTGCCTGAGAATGTAAACTTATTTTACTGAGATTTTTGTTGGACTCTTATAAGTACCTGGGTGTTCACCTGTGCTGAGGAGACTGAAGTCTTTCGGAGAGCAGGGGGGCCCTCCTGAAGGGCTTTTTTGACTGTGGCAACATGTTGTATGTTGGAGCAGCAGCTTAAATACAGCTGAGAGGAAGCAGTTAGGTAAGCTCATCAGGAACACCAGCTCTGTCCTAGGATGCTCCCTCGACTCAGTGGAGATAGTGGGAGACAGAAAAACTTGAGTTAAAATAAGATCCCAGATGGACAATGTGTGTCCCTCCCCCCCCAACCCTCATGCATGAAGCTGTTGCTGAACTGGAGAGCTCCTTCAGTGACAGACTGCTGCATCCTTGGTGCATTACAGCGTGTTATAGGAGATCCCTCCTCCCAGCAGCTGTCAGACTCTATAACCATCACTGCTCCGAACAAAATCAAGAAGTGTTCACATCCTTGCTGGTATTTGGAACAGTTTTACTAATTTAAATAACATTTCTGCTTGTAATGCACATCTGTTTGCACAGTTTTTATTTTTCATATATTGTAAATAATCTGTTTTCTTTTTTAATGCACAAATATACCTTCACAGTTTGAATTTTGTTAAAAAGAATATTGTACTCAGTAGCACATTCTTAGAATCTGAGACTATTTCTGCACAGACTGCACTGTATTTTTATGTTACAATTTTGTCTTTATAGTACTGTATATTATCCTTAAGTTGTTTTTTTTTTTTTTTTTTTTTTTTTTTTATACATTTTTTGACACTTTTTTTGTCTTTGTGTGAACCTTCATCCCTTGATGCTGCTGTTACACCTGAGTGACCCCGCTGTGGAACAAAAAAAGGATATTTATGTTCTTCTATTCTAACTTCTCACAGTTTCTCATAAAATCACCGTGCAACATCGCCTTTGTTCATGAATGAATAGCAGTTCATTGGGCACAAGATTTCAAGCTCAAGTATGGGATTATTGAAATTTAAGCATCTTTGTGGAAGTACAAAAACAGCTGAAGATATGGGCGAAAACTGAAGAAGTATAGCTGACAGTGGCAGTGTGATCTATCTGTAATAAGCTATGCAACACCACGACCCCAACTATACTAACTCTTTAAGTGGAAGATCTGGATAGGAAAATATTGCCATTAGCAGATATTGAAAATCAGATATCGAGGGTGGTTCAGAATCAAAAGAAACATGAATTAGAACATCTCTAAAATTTATGGTTTTTAACATTTTTGTTTATTTTCAAGCAATATATATGTACAATGTTTGTAAGGTTGAATTTATAGCAAAAAAATATTTCAGTGCCATGCTGACCCATATGTTAAGAGATTTTTCACTCTCTGTCATTGACTACCACAGAAATACTGGTGTATGTGTGTGCTTTTGTGTGTGTGTGCTGCCCAGCCTGTCTGTATATGAGTGAAATGTAGGTCAGTCCTGCTGTTGTACCCCGCTGGTGAACCCACCAGTCACCCCGCGGAAAATATGAACTGGCATGAGTGTGTTTGTAAATTGACACGTGCTGTTTTTTTTTTTTTTTAATTTTTTTTTTTAGAACTACTACACTATTGATCTACTTTTTAAAATGTTTTCATCATATGTGCCATCTAAAATAAAGATACCAGTCAATAAGTCGTGTTGGTCGCAGTCGGAAGCGATGGCATGGGAGGGGTGCAAGTAGCTGTTACACATGGTCAGCCCTCCACACCTCCTCAGCGCTATTTAAAAGGGGTCCCTATCTGATAAACCTTGGCTTTCTGTTAATTTACAGAGGATTAGGATCATTAAAGCCTGGCTGTTCATGCTCACAGCCTTTCACACTAACCGCCTGGTCCCAAGTGAGTGAAACTGTTGCAGGAAGACCCTGCAATGCTCTGGTGTTTAGGTGATTAGAGACTGCAGTTGAGGAAGGAATGATGGAGTGGATGAGAAGAGAAAGACAGAGAGGATAAATATGTATTAGTCTCATTCTCAGATGGATTAAATGTAACAAGCACTGAGAAAATAAAGTGACGTAACCTTTGCTGCTAAAAAACTTTAGACTGACCAAACTTGAAATGGATATTATTGTACTTAATTATGTTTGAAAAATCTTTAAAAGACAGTGTTTTTGTGAAAACACAAAGAATTTTTAATGTTTTGTTTTGCTTCAGAATCACCTTAGAAGTAAACAAGCATTAAAATGCAAATATATGGTCTAGTCAGTGCCAGACTGGAATGTTCTATTCAGATTAAGTTAACAGCTTGTGAAACCTCAAATCCAGCTGTAAAAACTAAAAACAAAAAACAATTTCCTTCATCCTGCATCTATTCTCTGATCTTAGGACCATAAAAATGGGGCTCGTCTCATTCTCACAAGCCCAATATTGTGTATTGTCTCAAAAGAGCAAGGATTATAGTTGAACCCTCAACCTGACCAACTTCTCTGTAACAAAAGTAGCAATCGGCTGTTATAACAACTCCATAATTTGCATATTAGGCCATGAGCATTTGGTGGATAATGTAAGATAGAGTAATAATGTTGCTGGAGTGTGATGCTGTTATCAGAAACAGTAGAAGAAAAGCCTAAAATGATGAGAAAAATCCTGCGATACTAAAACACATTCGATGGATTATTCAGCCATGGCCAAAAGTTTTGGCAGTGACGCACATGTTGCTTTTTGCTGTGTATGGTACACAGAATTCAAATATTTCATAAATCCTAAAGGCTTTTATAAGCATACACACAGAAAACTGTTTTCACCAGTTTACTGCTGTCCGACTTTGTATTTTCTGCAAATTCTCAGTCTATCCTTCATATTTTTCTTGTACAGAAGTGACTTTTTTGCTACCCTTCTTATAACAAGGCTTTTGTCCAAAAGTCTGCACCTTAGATCCAGAAAGCCATTCTTTAAGCTGCAATTTCCTGCATGAGAGGCGGATTGAGAATGATTTCAGCTGGACTCTTTCACAGCTTCATCTGTGGTTATGATAACTATGAGGACTGAAATTAATTTAACTGAATATTTTGTGCATAAATATTGAAAGCTATTATATATTTTCCTGCATGTGTTCATTCTGCACAATAATTTCAAAACAACAAAATTTTGCCAGTACAAGAACTGAAGTCACAAAGTTTTATTTGTGGCCATGACGGTAAATTATGTACTGGCTGTGAGAGCGTACTGAAGCAGAAGAGTAACTTTAATGCCCGATTTCACATTTAAATGAATGAAACAGATGATTAAAAGAAAACATATGCACAGTGCTGCTTACCAGCAACTGATAACTGAGCATTAAATATTTCAGTTCACAGCTACTTGAAGTCTTTTCCAGAGGAATAAATACTAATGACTGCCTGTCTGTGCAACTGAAAAAACATTACTGTCACCTCGTGGTTGAGTTCAATAAATTGTTCCACTTACTGCTTTCATTTTCCTTTCCTTACTATTTGCCGGAAGGCAGGAGCTCATTCAGTAGATGAAGGATGTGTGAGGGGTTCAACAAACATGTTTTGTGCCTGTTTGAACCCAGGCTGCTCATAAATGGATTCAAGAGGCTTTAAGTCCTTCCCATCACCTTCATAGCAGTGTCCTAGATTTTTTGCAGATATCCAGACTTGAAAATGCTCCCCATCAGAGCCTGATGAAATGGGAACATTATTTTCTGACTGGCTGTCTGGATTGTATCCAAATTAGTTTACTCTTTAAAACTTCAAATTTTTATTTGAGGAAAAAAAAACAAAAAAAGCTTTCAGTCGCATTTCAAAAGCATCTGAACTCTGTTAACGATTTAAAATCCATGCCTGAACTTAACTTAAAAGATGGGACACAAGGCAGGCTCCTATAGTCCCAGAGAAGAAAAACCTTCAGCCTGATTTCTTTAATGTTTCCCAGCAGTTCATGAATACGTCTGAGTATTTCTTTCATTGATAGTGAAGGTTGTGAGAGGACTGTGAGGGAGTCTCCTCGTGATAAAAGAGAGTTTTATGTTGGAGCATCTTAAAAAGGTTTTACTCCTCAGAATAATAATGTGCAGTGAACCGGGAGCAGCTCTGAAACAGAGAATGTGGGCAGACTTTTTCTGCCGTGAATACCATTCAAACAGGAAGCTACTGATCACAACAAGCATACAGGGTGTGAAGAAATCACTGGAGCTTCCATTTATAAGGAATTTACTTCCTGTTTCACCAACTTTATTTCTCATAATGTCAATTTAGTTCTGCGCAGGCTTCAAAAAACTCTTTGCTATTTTGGTACAAACTTAAAGGAAGCATTTTTTTTCTGTGCATGTCATGTTTTGTGAGTGAAGAAGCCTGAGCACCAAACTGACTTTCCTTAAACCTTTTTTTTTAATCAGAGTTATTTTTGATTTGTTTACCCAGACTGACTGTAAACAGAAGTTAGCCAAGCAGAGCTCCTTCATCCTGCATCCATTCTCACAATGTGTGCATAGGTCAGCCTCATAGTGGGAGACTAACCTTCTGGAAACTCATCAGCTAAGTGCAATGGTGGATTACCCTGACAGCATATGTGCACAAGCCTGTAAAGCAGCTTTTGAAAGTTTGAAAGTTGCATGAATTCACTGGAGTTGGTACACACAAAGCTGCAACAACGGTCTGAAATGAAAAATGTCAAATAATTGAGCTTGCAGACAGATGTCTCTGATACACATGTTCATGCTCCATGGTACAGAAACTGCTCACATTTCTGTATTTTGATGCAAAATAGTAACTGCAAGCCTAACAAAGCAATGGGCAATAACTTGAAGCAGATTTGTCCCTTAGATTGGATTTATTTAACATCTTTTGTTTGAATATTCACTTCACATACTCTGTGAAGGGGTCATTGCTGTAGACTGGTTTGTCTGTTACCTGCACCCCATTCTTCAGTATCCTTTTCCTGGTGATTTGTATCAGATACACTTCAGCATTCTCTATGGGCAAAAACGTCCTTTAGTGGGTTTTTCCAGTAGAGAAACAGAAGTTGAAACTTACTGCAAACAAAATGGAACATTATCCAAATTAAAAAAAAAAAAAAAAAAAAAAAAAAAAAAAATCATTGTTGGCTTGTATTAAACCTACAAATATGCAAAACTGATGACCGATATCAAGGCGACTTTGCAAGTTTGAGCTTTGAACAAATGGAATATTTCAGGGTTGAATCCAAATCAAAGTTTGTCACAAACTTTGATTTGGATTCTTCTAAGGACATAGAACAGAGCAGTATTACCTCTCTGAACTTTATTCTCTCTGTACATTTTTTTTTTTTTTTTTTTGAAAACTATAATAAATGTTGTTATTCTCCAGGTGGCAGTTGCTTTTGATAACCTCAACCAAAACCTTAATAAAAGAACTGAGTTCACGGAGTTGTTCCTTTGAATAATTTTGCCTTCTGTTTTATGTATAAATGACATCTGTAGCATGAGAGAGTGTGGAAGCCTTTTTGTGACAATAAAAGAAGCCTTCTGTTTTTGATGTTATTTTTAAGTACCTCTCAATTAATAAGTCCTCACAACAATTAGGCCTAAAAAAAACCCAATAAAACTCCAAATGCTGGTCCTCAGGATGACGGTATTTTGAAAATACAGTTATACAGTTATTGTTTTTACATCGTGGTTAATTTTTATTCTGGTGATCCAGAAAGTAAAGAGAAAGTCACAGAGAGACCATAGATACCAAAGGATTGGAAAGAAAAATCAAATGAAAAAGCAAGAATACACTGCAGTGTGTCTGTTATGGAACAAAAATTAGCTCACAACAGAAGGACAACATCAGTGATTCAGCAACTTAGCAGAAGGCATCATAGGGGACTTTGGGCTTGATTTTCTCAAAAGTTGCTCAAATTATTTTAGCAGAAGGTTGCAGTTTTGGGGCTATTTTTCTAAAATGTGTGGTTGCCTTTTTGAGCTTGCCTCAAATAATCTTGGAGGTCTCATTCTGCATAAACTGCAGAGTTTGTCCTTCTGCTATAGCATGTGCCACAACCATGCTCCTTCTGTCCCTCTGCCCCAAAACCCACAGAGTATGTAATGAAACAAACCACAACAGCTTCTGCGGCTGGACCGTTGTGTGTGTGTGCAAAATACAGAAAAAAGGTGCACAGGACTGGGATTGCCTGTGTGTGTACTGCAGGAACGGGTTGTATTCAGATTTAGCAATATACCAGGAATAGCTAACAGCAGCATCAGTCATTATTTACAGATTATGGCAGGAAACAGACCAAGCAGTTACCTGAAGGTAGCCCCTGGGTTTTGTTTCCAACAATAATTTGACACCGCTGCACATATTTATATTTATTCAGCAGTACCAACAGAAGGTAAGGTTTTACATTAGTGGTTTACAATATTCAGTGCAAATACAGATCATGGATTAACTCTGGCTGTGTGATAAAACTAGATTAGAATAATAAATTTAAATTTAAATTTAATTTAATTTAATTTAATAAATTTATGTAGCAGCAGAAAGTAGGGAATACAGGAGCAGGAAAATGCTTTAGCATAAAACACACTATCTAAACACACTAGATGATTGAATAATCTAAAGTTAAATCAATAATGCTAGATGTGTTAATAAGTGCTGCACAGGACTAAAGGAATGGTTACCAAAAATATTTTTTTATTAACGCCAAAATATAAAAAAATAAGCAAACAAACAAAAAGATTTTAAATTCAAATTTAGACTGTAAAATCATATCTCAACAGTTGGGACTGACTTTTTTGGGGGAGTTTTGTTTCCAGAATGTGGAAGCAGCCTATATGACAAAGGCATGTACTTCCATAATTTGTCAGTCTTTTTACTATCTACCATCTGTATAGAATACATATCAAAGCATATCGTATTCAGTCCAACAGTTCATTGTAAAAAAACAAAAACAAAACAAAAAAAACAACACACACACACACATTGTTCTTTGTAGTCAGACATCACCAACAAATTGTTCTGGAGCAAAAAATGCCAGAAGATCTGACTCCCAACATATAAAATATTACACTTACACAGAGACACTCTGTAAAATATACATAAGAAACTCTAAAGAACAAAGCTTAATGTGAATTCACTGAAACATTTATCTATTCACTTTGGTTCACTTTGATTGTGGTGCGACATTAAAGTGACAGCAGGTTCAAAGTTGGTGTGGTCCATTTTAGGGTTTCATAAAATGTTCTTAAACACTTATTTTGAGTGCATTTAATTTAAAGATATGAAAATAAATAAATAAAATAAAGCACAATAAAAACGATATGAATACAACAGGAAATATGGAAATGGTCCATACCTTCTAACTTGCAACTAGAGGAAATGTATGTCTTTTTGGCCTTCAAAAGCCACCATTGCTGGGCACCATGGTTAAAAATGAGTCCTTTACTGTTGCTAACGTTACCACTGCATGCGCTGAATTCGTACCTGATCCGCCGTTTTTCTGCTTAGCAATTCTGCTGACAGCATGTTGTGGGTGAGGGCATGCAGAGCATCTCATCTCATTCAGCTTGTAGCACACATTTGCTGATGCCGTTCCAAAATTAGAAATATTACATCGCGAAACCTGCGTTGAATAAGCTGCTTTTCACATTCAGAATGGTATTGCAGTTGTAATAAGAGCTCAAATTTACTCAACAGAAATGCAGCACACAGGACTGCCATGCTTGTTTACTTTCCGGGTTTGTGCTCTGTCTCACCCCCATCATTTCTGTCCAATGGGATCAATGATAGTCACCCCCATAGCTGTGTTTACAAAGGATAGTTCAGTTGCAAAAAAGTGTAATAGAAAAGCAAATAGCACCAAACATAAAAAAATAAAGTCCGCTTTTGGTCTGGAGCAAACACGTGGACCAAAGGACTTTCCTGGTGTAAATACACCCTCAATTATCTAATCATTAGAAAGCTGCTCATCTTTATTTCCCAAAGTAGTCTTTGATATTAAAATTAGTTTGAGCTGAATAACTCTCTGTGACAGAAATCAAAAATAGAAGAAATCTTTATGGGAGCAAATACTTTCATGACACTGTTAATGGTTCATACTTGTTTAATAACTGAGGGATTTCAACTATTTAGTTCCTCAAAGACGAATACAAGCTGCAGCTGGATGATTGTGTTGTGTGTGTGTGTGTGTTTTTGTTTTTTTTTTTTTTTTTTTTTTGTTTTTTTTTTGTTAATGATGTTTTTTATTGGCAGGAATAATAAAGGGGGGGGGGGGGAGATTCATTGTAAACAAATGGACCCCTGCTGGTGCAGTCTGTGCCTCAAAACTGGACTTGGCTACCATAAAGGACTTGAGTATCTTGCTTGAATAGATGGTATTAACCTTTAGGGGTGCCCTACACTGTAATGATCTCTTGTTACAGAAGAGCCTGAACATATGGGATCACTCCACTGGGATACTGCTGTTGATAAAGGGGAAATAGAGAGATATTACAGGGAAACAGGGGGGGAAGATAAAAAGCCTAAGAGAAGAGAGTTGATGGAATGGGTGTGAAAGAGGAAGAGATCAGCAGAGACAAAAAAGACCTGGTGTGAAAATGAATGCAGGATGGAGTGACAGAAGTAATAGGCCTTCCTGCAGTGTTCTGTGCTGCCAAACGCAATGATTGATCAAGTCAAAGCTCCACTCTTTATTAACACCGATCATGTACCACCGGCAGTAGGGTTTTCCTACATGACTTTTGGGATGAGAGGGAAGAGCACTCTTCAATTTAAACCGAAATTTATTTCCATCTGTCAGCTTCAATTTATCAACGATATCACCAGTGTACCCTGATACGTCTGTCAAAGCCTACTTGTCAAAGCAAGAGTCTGACTTTCAAGCTGCCAGCATCAAGCACCGCTCACTGATACCATGCTGCCTTTGAGGCATCACAATTTGAAAAGAAATCCAGTTTGATTGTTTCACTGCCAATTCGGTTTTAGATTCTAAAACTTTATTTCCACACGGGAGGCCGAGTAAATGCAGCAACATCAGCTGAATCGTATAAGGGAGAATACATCAAAGAGCTATTTTTCTTTTCTTTGTGTCCTAACAAAACATGTTTTGTTTCATGTTCTCCACAAATGCCGTTTCATCTGATCAGACCATCATATTCCCATATCATGCCTTGTACTCTGTGTGGTCTGTCTTGTTCTGAAGAGACTGATTTGTTCAAAAAAAGAAGCATTGTGTTTAATGTGATTATCCAAAGCAGTTGTTGAGCTGCTTTCATCCTTCACCTGCTGGAAAGGCTTTGAAAAATGACTCTTATGGCTGTCTCATCTACAAAACGCAGCCTTCCAGCTGGTTGAAGGATAATGTACCAGTCAACAAACCCAGAAAAACCAAATCAAATCTAATATAAAATAAAAATCTTTTTTTCCTATATGTTTTGATACAAGTAGTTAAGTAAAAATCACTTGCTAAATTTAGCAGTAGATTTCAAGTCCTTACTTGTAGTAACACAAGATAATAGTCTCATATTTCTTGGTTTATTCAGTATTTTTAGATACCTCTGTTCTACTTTAGCCTTCAGTTTCTTAGGTTTTTCAAAACGGCATTAAATTGAAAAGTGGTGCTTTATTTTTTCCACACTATAAAAGAATGTCTCTTTGCTTCACACAGAGAAAGGTCTGACCCATGTGCTTTCTCCAGCTTCTTCAAGCTGTTAACGATGTATGTTGGAAAACTTCAGGGGTCTGAAACCTTTCTACAGTGAACCTCCAGTATTTGCAAGGGTTAGGGACCACAACCACTCGCTAATAGTTGAAGTCAGTGAATTCTTGAGACCCCCTCTAAAAACACTTGTAACTACCTATTTTAATAGTTCAAGCACCACATATATCTTAATAAGCATCAATATGCACAGTGGAAACAGTCTTTGCACTACTGCAGAAGATGGTATCTTCAGTCCTCCCTATCTCCGCTCTTGGGGGTAGAGCCAATCAGTGCCAAGGGAACATGAATGTGATTGGTTGTTTAGCAAAAACCATCAAAAAGTATGTCAAGTAGCATTCTGCCATGTATTTCAGCTTCCCAAGCTGCATTTTCTTCCGAGTGTTTTCGTTAGGCTCTATGGAAAGATCCGCGAATTAGTGAATTCATGAATACTGAACTGCAGATGGGCAGGGAGACCACTGGATTGCTTGAAACTTGTAACAGGTCGTTTCCTAGTCACATCATTAATTTTAAAAAAAGTTAAATTAGTTGTGGTATGACTGTTTTAATGTAGAAGTGTTGTTGGAAAAACATGATTGTTTAAAGCAGATTAATTTTATTTCCTCAAACCTCAAACAAGTCACAGTATGTTGTCTAGAAAACCTATTGGCTTTGGATCTGCTGATGTGATGTTTTGTCACAACATTACAGCAGTTCCCGGTGTTGCCATCTATCTCTAGTTTATAGTTACAGCCTTTGACATTATGATGTTTTTTGTTCCCAAGTCAGAGAGAAATCTAGCATCTCTTCCCCTCCTTTTCCATCCTCTTTTCAATATCTTGCAATGAAATAGGTGATCTTCAAATCTTTCCTTTTATGAGCTATAAATTGTTCTGTACAGTGGATGTAAAAGTCCACATATCTCTGTTGAAATGCCAAGGTATAGTGATGTAAAAAATGAGACCATAATAAATAATTTCAACACCTTTTCAATCTTTATTGTGCCTTATTTTGTGCACAGTTTCAACATTGTTTTTTGGGTTCACACCCACCGTCAGTTATGGAGAAAACGAAAAACACCTTTAAACATTTATTGGTATTCACAGCACTGATCATTATTTCTAACTGATGCTCAGCATTTATAACGAACTCTCCAACTGAGCCACCATTTCCCCTAGGATGTATCAGTCCCTTCCACTGATATTAAAAGACCTGATGGTGTTAATAAAGGGAGTGTTAAATGACTTTTATAAATTTTTCTGATGACAGTTTTGAAAGCAGCCCTGACCTATATTCACACCCTGGTGGGCAATATTAAAACCAATAGTGGGTAGATGACACGACTCACATTACTTCAGGACTAATCTAAGTTTTATTAATATTGAAACTCTTTGTTATTAATTTAGCCCTAAATTAAGCATTCTCACAGTGAAACTCGCAATATATTAGCTGTCAGTCTGTATGATCCTGCTTTCTGCTGGACCACTTTTTTCAGAAGTTAAGAGTTGTTGCTGAGAGAGAAGCGGTACCTGGGTTCAAAGAACGGGTGCGGAGGAAGAACCAAAAAGTAAAAAAAAAAAAAAACAAAAAAAACACTTGATTTTTGAAAGTTTTTATTTATTTGCTTTTTTTCCACATTTGTTAAGTGGCAGGTTGCAGGTTTGAGTAGTTTAGCACCGTTGCCTTGCAGCGGTTCAAGTCCTGGCCTGGGGTGTTTCTGCTAAAGTTTGCATGCTCTCTCTGAGTCATCCTACTTCCTACCACAGCGACTGATAGGTGAATCGGTCTCTCCAAATTGCCCTCAGGAATGAGTGTGTAAATGCAAGGTTGTTTGTCCATTGTGTCTCTGTGTTGGCCAGTGGTGGCCTGGCGACCTGTCCATGGTGTACCCTATCTCCTCATTGGGTAGGCTAAGACAAAGAGAAGCAGGTATGGATGATGGTTGTTTAGATGCTACAAAGTCCTTGTATGAACTACTTTTAAGCAAGATGAAGAGTAAAACTTGTGACATATTTTGTTCACATTGTAAAAAATATTCTCTTTTTGTTCTTGCATATTAAAGTAATTTTCAAGCCAACAGATCAAATGTTTCATGACAGAGTTACAGATTGGGGTGACACTGCCTTGCCTGTGGAAAGCACCGACCTAAAGGATAATTTGTTCCAACAAACATTGCAAATGTTCTCTATTTTTATCATCTGCAGGGAGGCATCCTCAAATACGTCTTGTAAGAAGCTTGTGCCTCTTTATGGCAAAACATCTTATGAATATCAACTATTCTTCTCTTCAACAAATCCTGAAGCCTGATCTGGGTCTTTGGTAACTTAATTCAAATCTATTCATAGGTTTTCTTATCTCAGCAAACTATGAATTATTGTTATTTTAGTACTGGAGGTTTAACAGTATCAGATGTTAAATGCTGAGGACAAAATGATTGTGCATTATTTCAAATTGACACCTTGATAATCTGATGATCACCGGATCATTCTGCACTCTGATACCGTTACAATTTACAGTGTGCATGAAAAAATATGCAGCCCTTCATTTTTCATTATCGTCTGTACAGAGTCCAACATGTGAGTGAGACACATCTGGTCTGCGGCATCATTAACCCACATTTATTCCCAGATTGTAATGCCCTCCATGGGCTACACAGACTAATCCCAAACACCCACTCACTCAGATGTTAAATTCATTCACATTTTTCCTCTCATCTGCTCAGTTGTTTGTTCATGAACAGATTAAGCCACAGCTAGCATGTAACAAACTCACAGTTGATACTGTGTCTGCATGTTAAGGGCACTGCAGCAGCACCTATGGGGGCTTTCATCCTCTTTGTTTCCTCTGTTGTGGTTCAGGATCACAGCAGCTGACCCACCTGGCAGCACTCTTACACCCGTCTGCCCTCCTGTCCCTTTCTCCGGCGATTACCACTCTAATCCATATTTAATGGATTCAGCACATTCCCTCCTCCTGCACTGATGCTTGCCCCTGATTAAACCTCCACTGTGTTGCAATCCAGATGTTACAACTGGATGGTGGGAGAGCAAGAGTTGTGTACCCAGGATGAGCTGAAGCTGCAGAATTTTCCTGTCAGAGCTGAGTGATTCAGTTGGGGAGCACCTCCCCCCCCCTTTTAATAACAGACTCAGACAGGCTATTATCTAAATATGAGTGGAGTCTGAGCCTGCTTCTATTCTGACTCTGAGTTCCTGAAGATGCTGTCTGAGGACAAAAGAAGAAGGATGTTGAGGGTGAATCTCTTCTTCTTCTGCTACTAAAGTGCAAAAACACAAAATCCTACCAAGTATTTTTGGTCTAGTTTCCAATGCAAATATCTTGAATACACTTGAAAGAAGACAAAACTAACTTACAAGTACCTTTTCAGCACAATATAGGAGCTTGTTTTAAGTCAATAATTCCTTAATATTGATGAAAAACGTTCTAGTTATAAGGGAAATAATCTGCCAGTGGAATAAGATATTTTTCCCATAGTGTAAGTTAAAATATCTTGTCCCACTGGCAGATTATTTTACTTATAACTGGAAGGTTATCATCAATATTAGGGAATTATTGACTTAAAACAGGCATGTGGAGGCCACACACACTACTGAGCCTCATTTAGACTTGTCTTGAGGAATATTCACTGATGCTGAATCAGCCTGTCATGTTATTTTCCACTTTCATATTGAGTATGACTCCAAATCCAGATCTCCATGGTGTAATAATTTTGATTTGCATTGATAATTTTTGTGTTAATTTCTTCTCAATCAATTCCACTGTGTTAATAATAAAGTTTTTCAATGAGAATATTTAATTAGCTGAGATCTAGGATGTTCTTTTAGTGTTCCCTTTAATTTTGTGAGCAGTGGTTATAAATATTTTTGCAGAGCAAGGACTTTACCAGTGTTTCATTTTTGGTGACTTACAGTGACAATCTCAGCTTTTAGTTTTGTTTAGTAGGAGCCTATCAGCGTCCCATATCTTGGTAATACTTCACCTCTCTACCTTACTAAAGTTCTCCAAACCATGGGGCCAGCCCTCTTCAGCTGACCTCACAGTTTTCTGTCAGATGTAGTTCTGAACTTCAAATCATCTCAAAAGTTAAATTTCCTTTTCACGATTGC
Organism: Anableps anableps; assembly: GCA_014839685.1. Lineage (NCBI taxonomy): Eukaryota > Metazoa > Chordata > Actinopteri > Cyprinodontiformes > Anablepidae > Anableps > Anableps anableps. Next base: position 7,000,362 of record CM026072.1, read on the forward strand.
ATTCTTTTGTTCAGTTTGAGGTATCCTTTGAATCCCAGTTATGCAGGGAAAAAAAAAAATAAAAAAATAAAAAATAAAAAAAAATCCCTTTTTATCCTTAGAGTTGCAGCAGCTATGTGAAGGTTTTGGTGTCAAAACTGACTGATGGGTTCTTTTTTAAGAAAAGTAGCCCCAGACTCCGAGGTTACCTTTCTGATGTGGCATGCCACATGCCACCACCATATTGCACTGTGGGCGTGGTGTTCTTTTGGTGAAAGACTGTTGTCTTTGTGCTAATCATATCTCTTATAATTGTTGGCGAAATGTTTAGGTTTGGTTCCATCAGACAGACATATGGAGAATACAGGAGATTGCTGTTGCATGCAGGACACAGTGGCTGTTAATCAGAAATTCCTGGATCATCGTCAGTGTTGTCAGCTCCAGTTTTAGTAATTCTATTATTTAATATGTCTTCATAACATCAACGTCAATCATTGACACCTTTGTGAAGGATGTAAGTGAACAACTATCAACATTCTAGCTTGACAATTGAACTTCATACACAGCTCGTTAGATTCTGTATAGTAAAAGGCGGGCATACCAAAGAAGACTGAAAGCAGGAAATCAAAGGCACATGAGAATATGACTGGAAACTGCACATTCTTCTTGTTCGCATCTCCACTCTGCTGCTGTTAGTGGGTGTGCACATATATTTGTGTGTGATGCCTTGCTCAGTGGGTCCATCTCCACAGACTCTCCTGCTATGTTCACCTGGAGGCCTGCAGCTCTGAAATCAAAGGACAAAAACAGGGAGCTGTGTGCTCATTTATCTCACTGCTTTCAGATGGAAGGTGGCAGTTTTTTTGCAGCTGATACCCCCTGATGTGATCACAGTGCTCTGCATGTGTGTGGCGTAGGTTGGTACGTGTTTACCTTCACCTTGGACCTGCTCTACCTGATCTCTCCTGCAATGATATTGTCTCTTCAGCTCTGCAAGCCATCCATTAGCTCCTTTCTCTCTGCTGTAAGACTGAGGGATTTTTAACACCGTCTCGCTTTTCCTTGAAGGCTTTGTTCTTTTTTGTGAGCTAATTTATGATGGAAACTGAGCCAGTGGGTGGCTCATTTATGGCTAATGATATTCCTTGTGGTGCCACTTCTTGTTATCTCACTGACAAAGGCGACAAGGTAGCAGTAAGGAGAATCAGATAAGAGCTACATGATAACACACGTGTTCAGTGCAGGTTTGGCAGTCCCCTGAGCAATCCTGTAATCTATTCAGGTAGGAGGTTTTAAATAGATGTGGCTGTACCCACCTTATGTCCTGTAACCTGGATTAAACTTTATCTCATAGTCCAGACAAATTGAACAATAAATTTAAAAAATGTAAATCTTACAAAAATCAGATTTCTTTTTTCCTTTTTTTTTTTTTTTTTTTTTTTTTTTGAGGGTTTGAGGGCATATCCCCCCCCAATAATCTGGGTTGTTTCTCACTTCTTGCCTGTCTTGATTTAAGTATCTGGTATCTTCACTGAATCCAGTATTTTATTTTTTTAAAGAATTTCTTAGTCAATTCCAGTGAAACGGCAACATCGTTTAGTCTCAAAATGAGTGTTTAGCTGGAACCTGAATTGTAGAAAAAGTCCCACTATGTCATGAAACAGGCACACTTTACACGTTTAATATGCATGTGTTGGGAAGGTCTGTGTTTGGATTTTATCTTGCAGTGGAAAAGTAAAATTGTTTTGCTTTGCTGAGAAACCATTTTGATGTAAAAATTTGGAGAGATTACCAGGAAGTTAAACATGATCTGATCCAGATGTATGTCATTGATTGCCCCTGTGGTTTGCGTTTTAATCAAAGAAACCGTCAGACTGATTGAACGTTCCCTTTTATTTGATATGATTGGAGTAGTTTTTGTTTGTTTGTTTGTTTTTAACTTTGCAGGCATTTTAAAATTATTTTTGAAGATTTTGTCACACCAAAAATAGTTTAATGTGAAAAGTTTCACCAGTTCAGAAAGATATCTCCTTGGGCTGTTAGAAAATCTAAAAATTGCACCAAAGAGATAAGATGTCATGGAACAGGTATTGATTTTGTAATGTGTTGTGTTTTTGCAGATGTACTTTGTTTTGCCAAGTTAATTATTTTTCACTGGCTGAGTCCTTTATTTTTCCAGTTTACAGTTAACGGAAGTAATTAGTAGTTAGTCACAGCCAAGGCGTCCTGCCTTGGCTTGCAGTAAGCATATGTGTCCGAGCACACTGCCATATGGAAGTGATGGCAACTTACCCATCACTCATGCAGCTGAACAGCTCAGAAGGCACACTAGATCAGCTACTGTGTGACAGAGCATTGGCACTTCGTGTTGTTGGACAGGAATTTATGCTACTGCTGAAGCATACACTCACTTGCTGTTATTGATTTGCCCTCTGGTCAATCCATTAACCTCGATTAAATTATGTCTCCAGGGAGACTCTGTAGAAATTTTAGTTCTAAAGGAATATGATCTTTCCCAGAGCTGGAAAAATGATTTTTTTTTAATAGGTTAGTATTAATTATAGACATTGGTTGTTCTCACCAATGCTTAGGGTCAGGAAGTTGAAATTTTGTCATAATAAACAGGCTTTTCCCCATTCCCATCATAATTACCACTCAAGCTCAAAGCTGCAGACAATAAACATACTGAATTTACATTGTGTTCGAACTTTTTCACAGAATTATAAACTTCAGTGTATTTTTCTAAAAGTTTTTGAGTCACTAGTGGCCTTTATTCAACAGTAGCTGGACAGAAAGAAGGGCAGGGAAAAGGGGAAGACATCCAGCTAATGACCCGGGGCCAGGAATTGAACTGGTGACAACTGTGTTAAGGACTGTAGCTTCTGTATATGGTGCGCCTGATCTACCACTGAGCCATGAGCCATCAATGTATTTTATTAGAATTTTCTATGATACAACAACACAGTGTTGTGCATAATTGTGAAATGGAACCAAAAAGGATACACTGATTTTTTTTTTTCTTTTATACAAATACAAATCTGAAAGTATGACATCCATATGTACTCAGCTCCCTTTACTGTAATACCCCTAGTTAAAACTTCTTTCATTGGAAGTCACGCAATTAGTAAATAGTCTACCTGTGTCTTTCAGTCTGAGAATAACTCCCCCTAAAGAGGAGAATATCCCAAAGTACCAAGAGGCCTGTGGTGATTCAGGAAGAGCTGCAGAAATCCACAGCTCATGTGGGAGAATATGCATACAAGACAACTTAGTCATAGAGTCTTCAAATCTGGGCTTTGAAGAAAGCCATAAGAAATCCTGTTCAGATTTTCACAAGGCATGTAGGGGAGACGGCAAACAAGTGCAAAAGGATGCTCTGGTCAGATGAGACTAAAATCCAGGGTTTTCCTATATGCCAAAAGGCCGAGTAGCAGAAAAATTATCATCACCCTGAATATTGCCATCCATACAGCCATACAATGAAATGGTTTAGATGAAATTTTAAAAACTTGTATCATTTTTTATTCCATTCATCCATTATTCACTACTTTGAGTTGGTCCATCACTTAAAGGCCTATTAAAATACATTGACATTTGTATCCTTAATATGACAAAAGGTAAAAAAGTTCAAGAGGTATGAATACTTTTTTATGCCCTGTATAAGTATATGTGAAGAAGAAAAACTGATCTTTTAGAAAATGAAACAGAAGACCTTTAGAACAAAATGGCATGAAATAACCTAGCAACCATTTCTCAGCAGCAACATAATCTCCCCATCTTCCAATTAACAAGTGAGCAGAGAGTGAGGGGGGGGATCAGAGGAGCACAGGCTGAGATGCTCTGGAGTGAGATCACAGTTTCATCACTTCCACTCAGCACCAGAGATATTTCAGTGACGCCCAGGTGGCAGGTTTCTCACTGTGTTCATTTCACGTTTTTGATGTTATTAGGTGTAACTCCACTTCTCAGTCCGCTGCTTCATTCAGCAGATAGCCACTGATCTCTGGCCAGTTGCCACACATGAAGTCATTTCTGTCTTAGACGTAGCCTAGCTGGAATTGTTAACCACCACATGCACCTGTGATATACCCTGACAGAGCGACAGCCTCCCGCTGATCATTTATGTTTGCAGTAAGGTTGTCGGATCTGCCTTCATCTGCCACAATCTTTCAGGTGTGGGTATAGATGGCCTTTATCTTCATCCACAGTTTGACAGTTTTGCTCCAGCTCTGTGAAAAGCAGACAGTATTGTCAGTGCTCCATACCCTGCACTTCTTTTATCTCACAGGGGTGCCTTGATGGCAGCATTGCTCCCATTTCTTGGCGCTCAAACGGGATCGAGCAGCTCCTATAAATTATTCAGGGATTTCATTCTTATAGTAGCAGAGCTGACACTGAGCTGGTTGTATGTTGTTTCTGTATCGTCAGGATCCCCCGATGCAGAAGGCCCTAAAGGTAATGTAAAGGGACAGCATTATGTGGAGAATTGCACAAAGAGGACATCTATACTGTACTTTTTATAAAATGCAGAGGCATGTACATGCTGCATAGTAAATATGACATGGAATATTAACTGCAGTAGATTTCCACTCCTTGCTTACAGAATCAAGGAACACTGAGTGATTCTGACAAGCGTGCCCAAATCTCTCTGGTATTATGTGCTCACACCTCCACATGCGGAGGCATTGGCACAAATTAGCACAAGCAAGAGGCTGGCATCCTATGGGAAAAGCAGCTGTCAGTCTTTAGATCTATTCCTGGTTCAGGGAATCTTTGCACAGCTGGAGGAGTGAGGCCGCTTGACGGGTTTTATAGTAATCAATCTTTCGTCCCATAGCTGCCTCAGCATTTGATATCAGTCACGACAAAGCAGATATTCACATTCCTGCTTTCATGGATCGATTCCAGGAGTGGGCTGTTATTTTCCCCAAAGGGTCGCAGAAGCAACTGGGAATCTTGTGGAAAGCTGAACCATTTCCAAAATTTCTTTGAAGTACTATAGATGCAACTTTTATTATTTAATTCCCACACAAACAATGCAACTGGAAAAGAAAATGTAACCCACCATGCTGACAATATACTCCTGTTTTATGTAATCTGTAAACTTTTTGTTTAAATAACACCTCAAAGGTTATACAAAACTATTGGGGTCCCCTCCTGTCCCTTGGACACAATGAAATCTCTGATGAAATTTTAGGCATTAAATATTTTCCTGTTTTTATTAATGCCATTCATACATCAGTCTTAACTATACAGAATAAATTTTGATGAGTTTTCTAAAACTCTAACCTTCTCTGGGAATTTTTAGCTAGCTACAATCTGTGCCTGGGTGTTTCATAACCTGGCAGCAGCATTGATTTTGATCAACTTTCCTTTTTGTGAAAGGTTTTTTGTAAATTTCTCCACCTGGGTCCTTTGAACACAACAAAGAATTAACATTTAAAGATTTTGTTTGCATATTTTCCCATTTTTTTACAGTTCCCTCTATTAAAAACACCTCTCACCATAAATAAAAATATTCTTGAATTTCAGTTTTTATCCCCTTAGATCCCAGTTTAAGTGATTAAACTTTTTTCCTGATATGGGAATAATAAAACACAACGTTCTAAAGGGATTTATCCATCGATTGTCTATAGCCGCTTATCATTGCAGGGTTGTGGGGGAAACTGGTGCCTGTCTCCAGTGATCATTGGGTGAGAGGCAAGACACGCCCTGGACAGATCGCCAATCCAGCACAATGGGACACAGGACAAAAATCTATGCACACTTATACCCAAGGAAAAATTAAAGAGCTTAATTAACCTGATCATGTTTTTGGACTGTGGGAGGATGTTGGAGTACCCAGAGAGAACCCCCCCCACAGGAAACTCTATGCAGAAAGATCTCAGGCCAGGATTTGAACCCAAGACCTTATTGCTGAAAGGCAATAGTGCTAACAACAGCACCACCATGCAGCCCACTTAAGGCATTCATCAATACTGATTTAATCACCAGAAATTATTTTCCACAGCAGAAATTCAAAAAATACCTTTTGAATTGAACTCAATGACAACAAATTGAATTTAAGTTTAAAGTCATAAGAAAGAAGAGGAAAAATATCAAAAATTGAAAATGAACCCAAAACACTCAGCTTGACTAAATTTAATGCCATTTGCCTCAACACAGTCAATGTTATGCAAAAATGAAGTTCAAAACCATCCAAAAAAGGGACCTAAAGTGTCTTTTACAAAAACAATTCTAATAAATGAGCAAGGTTTCATATTACTTTGTGTGTTTAGTCTACCAGGTGGATCACTGGTAGAACTGGTGCACCATATATAGAGGCTACAGTCCTCCACGCAGCTGCCCCGGGTTTGATTCCTGGACCTTGGCCATTTACTGCATGTCCTCCTCTTCTCTCTCTGCCCTTCTTCTTGTCAAGCTACTAATAAATAAAGGACACAAGTGCCAAAAAAATAAATAAGTTCTATTTCATGACAAGAAGCCTGACTCTTCTTTTCACAAGTGGAGCTGATCAGTTTATCTTTAGTTCAGTCAAAACTCTACTTTATGTGTTAATCTTTCTTATTTTAGCATGAACTGAAATTTCTTTTAGTAACCCACATCTTCCTGTTTCATAGTGCAGAGCCTGCTTAAAATTGGGCACTTTTGGAGGACTGTATGATTGCACCTCTGCAAGAATAATAAAAAAGAGGGAATTCAAAATAAAAGCTGGATATTCTGATTCGTGCACAGAATTAACACTGTATGCATGTCATTCTTGCCAGTCAACATTGCATAAAGGGCCAGTTGTGCACAAGCCCTGTAAAATGCTCAGGTCTGATCAAGGTAGAAAAAATGATCAATCATGACAAAATACATAGTTGCATGGTTAGTCATTATCAACATGATCCGTGTTTCTCTCCTGCCCTTTTACTTCATGTTTCCTCCTTGCCAACATACGGTGCAATTATAGCCCAACATCCTAACAAGACCTCCTAGAGGACCACCAGCCTGTGACGCTGTCAATTTGGCCACCGAGACGGCTGGAAATGTCTCATTACTCTGCAGAGTGCAGGGGGCAGAGGCTCCACGAAGCAGAGTTACTCCGCATGAAGTGTCCCACCCACAAAAAAAGTCATTATAAAGGAAGCACCCAAGGGATCTAGCACTACCTCTACCTGACCTTAGTCCACAGAATGAATAAATTACACAGAGTGCTGCTTGGGAGAGGAGACGCAGATCTGTCACACATCTTTTGCATGCAAAGGCATCTGTCCACTGCTTTCTTTGGTTTTAGAAGCTGTAGATCTGTGACAAGCTTGCAATATGTTTAACTTCAGCCATGAGAAATTTCAAATACCCCCTCTGTTTAACCTATTTTTATTGTAGTATTTTAGCCAAATAAACAATCTCTAATTTAGTTTGCCTGGAAATTCTGTACTCAATAATAATGAAATTCTTTGCTAAATTTAACACAAACAGAACACAATAAAACAAAAGCAACAGAGAAGTAAGAAGAAAAATTTCGAACTGTTCTTTGCAGAAATGACTATGAGACTCAAAGGTTTCCCAGTTATTTCACCTTCTGTATCTCTGCTTTCATCATGCACTTCAGCGAAGATGAAATAAAGGGAAGCATAAAAAGCTGACAGAAGGCGGCGGGTCATCGTGGTTGGACAGTCACAGTCTGTCTGATTTGGCCTGCAGTGAGCACAGAGTGTGTGCATGGATGCATGCATGCATATGTGTGTAAGTTTCGAGTGAAGCCTGGCTCTAGTATGTGTGTTCTCTTTCCAACACCTCCCACATCCTTACTGCTGCTGCTACATTAGAGTCCAAAAAGGATCTCCCATAGGCCCTGGAAAGTTCTCTTGTGCCTCAGTGGGCTTCTGCTGCCCTGAAAGGGTTAGTTTCTAATATAAGTATATTTACCTTATTGTTATAACTCAAAACATATAGGACTAAAAGCAGAAATATGGCAGTTTTTCTTTCAGTGGCTGACTCAATGAAACAAACTAGGTTTGGATAGTTTTATTTCTTAAATTTCAAAGAAATGATCAAATGTCATATGCTGTTTTCTTTATGGACAAATCAAATTTTACAAGTTTAAAGTACATTCATGATAATTTAAGTACTGTGACATGTTAAAAATATTTCTTATGCGTTTAATGATGAAAAACATGATGAAATGTTTGTCCAGTTTTATTAAGAAGCCTTCCTTCCAAAGTGTAGCAATCTTTTTCAGTATCAAAAACAACGATTTCCAATTTATTAGCTTGTGCTTTTCATATTTAAGATTCCAGGCATTGTGTTTCTTCAGACAAGCTAAGAACCTATTGCATTAAAAATAAATTGCACTGCTTTGTTTGTTTTCTATGATTATAAACTGTGACTATTGCTAGTGGCATACAATTTAAATGATTGCAGCACAAAATATCATGTAAACCACATTCTTAAATCTTAACTCACAACTATAAGACCAACATTTGGAATCAGAAGGTCGACCTCTCAAGCAGCAGTGCAGAGAGGTGAGTTTGCCTGAATTTCCATGGCAATTCACGCTAACGAAAATCGCACTTTTCATACAGTGGAGTGATAAACCATTTTTAACTGGATTTTGAATAGTAAACTGGTGTTTAAATGATTTTTTTTTATTTTTTTTTATTTTTTTTTTTTTTACCATAAAATGTTGTTCAGAGTAAGCAACAATCAAAGGTAGCTGTGACTAGTACGTCAAACTTGTCATAATAGATTTGTTTCAACTTAAAGGTTCTTAGTTTAATCCGTTTATTGTCACATTGCTTCTTTACTTCATCATCATTAGTTTTTTTTGACGATGTTTACTCATGATTTAGTGAGGGATGATTTCAGAAAGGACAGGCATAGCAAGAACACATCACAGCAGTTTAACTGATTTCCATACAGTCTGTAGTAACTATTACTGAGGTTTAGCCTTAGGGTTATACATCTCTCGTCTATGTTGAACACATTACACCACTCTATCATGATGCAGTCAGATTAACAGATTAATAAAGTGCAACTTGTTGCAACAAAGCAGATTATACTATCCCAACACCTTCCTTTCACAAACAAATATTATCTAACAAGTTTAGCACACACATTTAACAAATGTAATTCATCTTACAAAATCTAACAAATTGAATACATAAAACTTGACTTCCAGTTTACAAAAACGATGAGGTTTAGTGTAACATTTTAAAACCTTAGTCTGTAGGTATTTAATACTCAATGAGGAGCTCAGCAGTGAGCAGTAAAATGCATTTTTAAAAATTCTAAACAGTAAAACAAAGTAGTTCTCAAAAAAAGTTTTTGTCAGTTTTTCCTTTACTTTCCTTTGCTCTTGTAAACTAACAGTGTTACGGTTATAAAGTAGGTGCAATGAAGCTGAGGTAGTACAAAGAACAGAGAACTTTGTACGTCGGCTCTGAGATGTGGGGAAGGCATTGATGTCTCTGTTCTCAGTAACAAATAATTGGGAGGACGTCTGGTCTTGCAGTCCAGCAGGCACCCCATACGCGGAGGCTATTAGCTGGGGCCTTTGCTGCATGTCTTTCCTCATCTCAGCTGCCTGTTTTCTGTCTGATTGCTCCAGATAAAGGCACCTAATGCCACAAAACCTGCAAACAAAGGAGAGACCATGGCTTCTGTAAATGTCTTTGAATAAGCAGAGTTGTTTGACAGGAGGGCATGCTAAAAGGTTGGAATACTGAATTTGCTCTCTGATTTAGTAGCTCTCAATCTCAGAAGAGACCTGAAGTAGATAATGCTGAGGTACAACGTGGTGTTTCTCCACATTCACAGCCTGCCACCGTGTCAATATGTAATAAGGTTAGTTGTGATTTATAGTCAGTTTTTATCACCTCACTATCTTCGACTGCTTCTTGCTGCCTGTGACATAATGCCTTTCCCATCCTTCACCTTCCTTAGCGGTGCTAGTTGACATGAGAACTCTGGTTGTCGTCTGCTTTCTAACAAAGACAAGAAGATTAACCCCACCTCCAAAAATCTAATAACTGGGTGGATCATGCCTCTAAATTAAAGTGCAGCGTATCTCTTAGGTGAAGGGGTTGTATTTTATCAGTATAAGGACATAAAAATCAGTACATCTATAATTCTCCAAAACTCCCATCTTTTCACAACTGCTCTCAAATTTTGCATATCTATGTCTTCATGTTGAAAGGAATCGGCTGATCTCAGCATCCCTTGTTGGTCTAAATGTGCTTAACCTGGCTGAAATGGGAGGGGGAAACTGTTGACTGTTACTTTGGTGGTTCTCATTACTTGGGCCAAAGCGCATCATAAACGTAGGGGTGGGGTTGGTAGCAAATGGGTTATAGTTGATACAATACTTGTTTTCTGTGAAGTTCAGGACTGATTCATATGGATGAGTACCACATAGTTGCCTGAAGAACTATCTGTTTCTGGCATGAAGATAGTTGTAGATGTTTTGTAGGAGCTGATTGAATGTCAGTCTGAGCCAACAGCAGGCTGCCATGCCCAACTAAAACAGACACCTATGGGAAAAGGGGGAAAGACAGATACAGGACGATACTTTAACAGAAAGAACAAATCGTTCTTCATAATAAAATAATATTTTATTAGACTGTTCTTTAGAGTCTTCTTTTAAATATTTTGACATTGTTTTCTCAAAAAATGATTTTTAAATTTTTTTTTTATGTTGCTTTATATCATTGATCAAGCCTTGAGATGGGGGACATCAATTCTTATTTAGGAGTTAAACCATATACCAGAATCACAATTAATTTGAAGACAAAAATGTATCAGCTCACATTTACAGAATAAGACTGTCTGTAGCTCCAGGGTAACTTTCCAAAAAAGTGAAATTTGCTGCAGTTTAAAGGTTAATTTATCTCCACATGGACCTGTTTTATTTTGTTGAATTTTTGTTCCTGAAGAATCTTTTTAAATTAGCTTCCTTCCTTCTCTTTCAAATAAGTTGAAATCATGACACCTGAACCTTGTTTTTTTTAAATGTGCCTTGAGATCATCGTGTTGTCACCACTCCTGTGTGGTTTTCTCTGTTGTAGTTTAACTTCTTATATTTTGAGTTATTTTTCCATTTGCTTGTGGAGTTCAGTCAGACTTTGACTTTCACCCCCAGATTTCTGTGTTTTTAAAAAAAAAAAAAAAAAAAAAAAAAAAAAAAAAAAAAAAAAAAAAAAAAAAAAAGACTAATCACTGGAAGTATGTCTGGACCCAGAATCAAAAATTCTTCAATCATCCTGGAGGGAAATTAATTTAGCTTACTCAGAAATTGTTTAAAGTTGCTCCGGCTAAAAAGTAGCTGCAAGGCTCACAGATGTTAGGAGATAAAAATTAAAGGAACAGTGATAAAGAAAAGGAATTTTGCAACAAATGTAACTGAAATGAAAACGAATAGAAATACAAGAATTTGAAAAGGTTTCAGCTGTTTTATATACAGAGAATGTGCAGAGAAAGTACATCGTATTGCCAAAAGTAGCTGCATGTCTACTTTCACAAACACATGGAGTTTAGATTTTTATGCTGAAACTGAAGTCATATTCCTTGTTTGTGGAAACAATCTATGTAAAAAAAAAACCCAATTCTGATGATTTTGATTGGCATTCTATTCTTAGTCTACCGTATGTAATTTAATTTAATGTTGGGCCACCCTTTACAGCTATGACAGCTTCTGGGAAGGCTTTCCATGAGTTTGAGGAGTGTGTTTATAGGAAATAATCTTCCAAAAGTGCATTTTTGAGGTCAAACATTGGTGTTGGACAAGAAAGCCTGGCTTACAGTCTTCACTCTAGTTCTTCCCAAAGATGTTCTGTTGAGTTTATGTCAGGACTCTGTGCAGGATACTAAAGTTCTTCCTCTTAAAATTCCCTCATCCATATCTGTATGGACCTTGTGTTGTGCACTGCTGTGCAGTCATGTTGGAACAGGAGGGGGGTCATCTCCAAACTGTTCTCACGAACTTGGGTACATAAATTGTCCAAAATGGATTTAGAGTTCCTTTTGCAAAAAGGCTGACCCCCTCCCTGAAAGAAGCCACACCGATGCAGTCGGGCAGCTGCCATTCTCCTGGCACCAACACAATTCAGACTTATATATTGATTTTCGAAGATAGAGGCATAATTTGTCATTTCAAAGAACACGTCTCCATTGTGCTCGTACAGTATTCGACCAGGAGAACCCATTTGACAAAGCTCTCAACGCTCTGTTCTTCAGCTAATCTGACAGCCACATGAAGCTCAGAGGTCTGTAGCTACTGACTGTAGAAACTGTCTGGCCTCTGTCCACTATGCCACTCAGCATCTGCTGACCCTGCTCAGTGTACAGTCTGTGGCCAATCACTTTCTGGCTGAATTACTGTTGTTCTCATCCTCCTCTATTTTGTTATAATACCACTAGCAGGTGACTGTGGAATATACAATTTTCACAGCTGGACTGACTGCACAGGCGGTATCCTATTATGGTACAAATCTGGAAATTAGAAGTTGTCTGGATGCTGAGTTGCTGTACTTTGATAGTAAACACTAAAGTTGCAAACTACAGGTAACAGCAATTAATTAAAGATCTTGTCTTTTAAAAAAAACTGCCAACAACAATTTGATCAATGAGGGGTTCTACTCTTTTTTTTTTTTTTTTTTTTAACTTACAAGCCAAGGCTGCAGCTCTGTTAATCATTTCATTAATGAAAAGTCTGGTGATCACTGTGACATTTTTGAGAGGATTCCAAGGTTCGATGAAGCAGAAAAATTTAATTGTTTGAAGTGTGATTAATAGGCTAATATGAGTTGTTTTCTCTGGAAACACATTAACCCATTGTAGCTTGTAGACGACACGATACAGAAATTTCAAACACGATACTGATACTAAGCTAAAACTGGATACTAGACATCATTTATATTTATGAAAATATATAAGTTAAAGATGCCATTACACTTTGCAGCTATGAGGCGCATCTTGACATGAGAACTCAGACTGACAGAGCCACGTCCTGGGGCTATCGGTGTCCGTGAAGCTAATATTTAAACGGGTAGCATTAGCTTATGTTGTCCGAGAGGGTTACTACTTCGCTGCTGCAGATACAGGAGCTTTTAGTGACCTTTTTACGTTGCTATCAAGCATCAGTTTCACTTGTAGCAGTAGCTTGTATAGTGAGCACAGCTGGTATGTCTGCATCCTTCAGCATTTTGTTTTTTTCCTGTACATCTGCCTCATAGGGAAAGTACCTCTAAACAATGTGTATGTTTTCTTTGTTTGCAAAAGAATGTGTTTTTTAGATGTACTTGCCATGTTAGCAGAATTTAAAACGTCCAGCAGCAACTCGTTGTTTTGGTCAGGGGAGCGGCTGAATATCTCTGTTATTGCCGCTCTGCAGCCGGAAGAGATGTGACAATTTGGACAAATAAGATGGGTCAGTTTTTTCTAACATCATACCTGACTGAACAGTCATAATAATCTTTGGTTTTATGAACTGCTGCATGTCCCATATTATTTTTTGCTATATTTTATTACAACTTGCTGCACTAAACAGTGGTTATCTATTCATATCCTGATTTTAAGACCAATAATGTTCAAATCAGAGGATGAAGCTCTAATTTCTGAACACGTACGGTTATTTAGCAGCATTCGAGTTAATGAAAGCCTCTATTGCACTGATGTATGATTAAGAATCCTGCAGCCAGCTGTTCTGTATTAGCTGAATCTTAATGGTGTCATTACAAAAATGTTTTCATTGTTTTGATTTAGTGTATATCCATGGAGCTAATTTTAGACCTCTTGTTTTAAGACACTGGGCTGCAAAGCCACCCCACCTCTCCGGTATTGCTCTCCTATTGGATTGTGATGTAAAGCATGGTGCATTGTGGGAGGTGGTAATCTAATCCATGCTGCTGGCCCTCCTGAGGGTGCAGGATCTTGGTGTGTGATTGGACCATTTATCTCAATAACGTGACAGCAACATCATCAAGGCGTGGCCCCTTGGAACAACGGGTGCGCCTGCACAGAACAACACATGCAGATACACTGTCACATATATGCTGCAAAAATAATAATAATGAAAGCAAAAAGCACCTGTGAGATTTCACATCTCTTTCAAGTGCATCCCACTCCACTCACATTCAGGCACCGCTTCACGCTGCTATTACTGTTGCCTGGAGTAAATTCATTCACACATTGTCTCTGCTTTTAAATCCACATTGAGAAAATCCACACAGCGTGAGCTTAACCTAAAAAACCCACAAAAGATTATCCAACTACTACATGCTCTTTCCAAGATATTACAAGGGATTTACAAAAGCAGATGAGAAAATGTAGATGTATGTCAGACTAGTCTGAAATAGAGAGGACTGACGCTGACATCTACACCTGCAGTGCATGACTCAGTAATCCCTTCATCCTGTTTGTAGAGGTAAGATTTAACTTCATGTTAATGTTAAAGGGTCTTGATATTCTATGTGATCATTTGGAAGGAAGAGTTTTAAAAAGTTGAAACATGAGATTTTTTTTTTTTATTTTATTTTTTTTTTATATATCTTGTCAAATTAGTTTTATTTTAACCCTAACCCAATCACCGACTCAGGTGGTTAAACAAAAAGTTATAAACCTACAAGGAATTGACAATATGGAGAATGTTTGATGCACATTTACCTAATGAGTATATAAGTGATTTAGGCTACGGTCACACAGCAAGCAAAATTCAAATCCACTTTTTTTTTTTTTTGCCCATCTGCGACCCATATCTGACTTTTTCATTGGAGTCTGAATGGCCAAATTCTGATATTTTCATCCAAAAATAATCTGATTTGTGCCACTTCCAAATGTGTTAAATCAGATATGTGTCCGATAGTTTTCAAAGCGTTTGGAGTCTGGACGGTCATGTCATATTCTATCTAACTTTTGATGTGAGGCACGCATCATAATTCTGCACCAGAAGAGTGCCATGACTCAGTAAATCCAGACATAAACAATGAGTGAAAATTATGAAAGAAATCTGTGTCAGTGAAGCGGATCACATCGCAATCTCACCACTGCTAGTTTCAACTACACATCCAAACAGGCTTTTCTACAGAAGTTGCAGTCAATGCTCCACTAAAGGCCATTGCAACTAGTGTTTTTTTTTTTTTTTTATTAGCTTCTTTTATCTTGTTATGATCTTGTGACAATACTGTCGGCTCCCATTGCTGAATGACTTTTTAAAATCGATCCATAAATAGCAGTATTCAATATTACTTTCCTAGACAGTACGCTGATGTGCGACTTCTATGTTGTTCTTCTGCGCATACGGGTCGCTTTGGGGTCATAAACCGCTCACACAGAAGTCTGATTGGGGTCATATTTATTTAGTAGCATGAATGACCATGCAAAAAATATTGGATTTCAGTAAAAAAAAATTGCAATTGAGCATCAAGACCTGCTGTGTGAACATAGCCTTAGTTTGCGAGAAGCTGCAGTCCAAAATAGGCATCATAGGTTGTGTTGAGAAATTATGTAATCAGGCAGTTGTCTCAAATCAGTGACAACCTGGAACATGTCCACACCAAAGAGGAGATGGCGTGTTTAAAAAAGTGACAGAAATTGATGCGTTTTTATTTTACAAAAACTGTTTGCTAATTTAATGCTCTGTTCGGAGCTCTTCTATACTGCTCTTAGGTCTAGCCAATGGCAAGCACAGCACATGCTGCTTCCTATGTGAAAGAGGCCTTAGAGGGATTAAATGGTGAGGTATTAGTAAAACAATAAGGTCACTGAACACAGTTTCTGTGAGACACTATTTCTACTTGAGGTGTTGTTCCTGGTTTGACTGATAGGTGAACAAAGAAGTTTTTGTTTTTATAGGGAGAAACTTTTGTTTCCTTCCAATTTTACTTTCTTACATTGACAATTGCTACTGCCCGAGCCTCAAAATGTCACTGAAGAAGTGTCCTAGCGTTACTGTACAGATTTATGGCAGAGTGCGACACATTTTTGTTTGGGTGATGATGAGCCCAGATGGTTTGTTCTGTTTCACCCTTTTGCTGGCTCTTGAAGCAAGCATCTCTCCACAGCTATCAGCTTTTTTACGGACATCCTGGTAGGCAGAGGAAAGCTAGGAAAAGCACAACACAAAAACACAGCATACATGTAGCAGCAATATGTGGAACCCTCTGAACACCCCCCCCCAAAAAAAAAAAAAAAACAAAAAACAAAACAAAAAAAAAAAACCCTAAACAAAACTGGGGGTTGCAAGAGATGCACACTTTTCACAGTATCTTGCATTTTCATGTGAGGAGGGAAATTTGTTTGGGGCATTTATTCACCATTCAGATTCAGAAAAATGTAAGCTTTAGAAGGTGTTTAGAGATTGGCCTTTGT
The DNA here is from genome assembly GCA_014839685.1 of Anableps anableps. NCBI lineage: Eukaryota > Metazoa > Chordata > Actinopteri > Cyprinodontiformes > Anablepidae > Anableps > Anableps anableps. Next base: position 7,016,691 of record CM026072.1, read on the forward strand.
GCCACCATGCTTCGTGAAATCTGCAATGCAACCCTTATGTATATCCTGTTATGTGGCAGTGAACCTATAATGTGTTCATGTGGCATCCTTTGTCTGCCAACCATCACTCAAAGTTTTGAATGACTTGCACTATTGCTCCACTTGTGATGCCCTTATTTATGCCTTCTGGGTCCTATTTCAGGTGTGTCTGCTCCTCAGAAACTGAATCATACCCATCACTGGTCTGCATGTGAACAAGTTTAGGAGTCAGACCAGTCCTGGTTGCCTAACTGTTTTCTGTCATAAAGTGTAAAGGTATTGTTTTTTTTGTACGATTTAAGCTACTTAATGCTATCACATAAAATTAATGTTGTAGCCTTGTTCATATCCAAATCCAATTTATTTATAAAGCACATTTAAAAACAAAATGTGAAGAAACTATTAGTTTGCACTGCAAAAGTAATAGGACAGAAGCAGAACACTTGTGCGTCCTGTTTATTTTTACACAGAATCTGTTTGCTGTTGGCTCTAAGTCAGCAAAAGAGAATCTGTAGTGGAAACCTGCTGCTAACATGCAGGCGTGTCAGGTTAGTAGGTTGTTCCTCCATGTGGCAGTCTGAGCTGTTCAGACAGAATGTGAAAAAAGATGCATCCGCAATGGTCAGAATCAGAAAAGTAGCATCTAGCTCTGAAAATATTCTAATATACTAAGAAAACAGAACCAAACCTGGAGCTTGTACACTCAGAACTGTATATTCCCATGTTATCATATTGTTTTGAGAAGGTCATGGCAATATAGTAGACTGTTGAGTTGGAAATAGACTCTGGTTGGAGACATCTGGTAGAAAAATCTTTGATGACATTTAAAAGCCAGGGTATTCTTGCAGGCATTATCTTGGCCAGCTCTCAGGGATTTCCATTCTGTATCATGCTAGAGGGAGGCGTCTTGTGTCATGGCTATCTCTGAAAAACATCTTACTGCCAGAGGACACGGTGTGCAACTGTTGTTGTGGACTTCACTGGTTGCCAAGACCTGACACAATGGCTCGAAGGTATTATAATGAAGGCTTATATACTGTAGTAGTCTGATCTTCCTGTGATTGTGTGTGAGATATGAAGAGTGTATGCGGGTGGCATGATTCAGATTTGGAAAACCAATCTGCAAAATATCAGCAAACTTTTACAAGGTGAAATAAAGGAGAGTCAGAAGGAAACATTCAGACGAGAGACTCAGAAAGGATGGTGAACAGATTAACAAATGAGAGAACTCTCTTAGAATTAATTATGTAACGAGGCAAAACCAAAAAGTACAGTAAGCTGAGAAAAGAACAGACACCAGACTATAATAAACACAAAGTAAAAATTGTTGAAATGTGTTCTCTGAACACTTTCATATACACGACAACTCTCCACTGAAAATAACCAACCTTAGTTGAAGTGAAATCATTTCAAAGACTGATCTATATAAAAGTGACCCACTTGTAACATTGCTGTGAAATTTCTGGGCATGAGGTATGTAAATTTAGTATCCTGTATTTCTAATAGCCCATGTCTAAATTTTCTCATCTTTTCTTCACCTTGTGATGTTTTCTAGCAAGGTGAAGGAAAAGTACTTAAGAAAAAGACATTTGAGGTGTTATTTTTGACTTATTCTGTGCTCTCCAAAGCTTAATAGATTTACCTCATAAGCCTCAACCCCGATGGAGCAGAGGTGGACTGACAGTATTGAATTGCCAAAGTTAAACACTACAATGTCTCTTTCCAGAAGGAGTGCCACAGTTACTCTGTCAGCAGTTTTTGCAGAAACTCTGAAAGTAATCCCAGTGAAGAATTGTCAGACGTGACAGACATATTTAAACCCTTGAGAAACTTTTACTTTCGGGTTGGATTGAAGTGAAAGCCGAAATCTCAGTGGGAGAAGCATGGAAATGTGTGTACAGTTAGACACTACACCAGTTGACTGATGCAACTTTGTCACAGAAAGGTGTTATAAAGTGATGGGGGAAAAGATTACCCCACCTATATATTTAATATAAGCATATATAGAGATATTTTTCATGAAACTGAATAATGGTGTCATGTACTCAGATGATACCATTCAAGTAAAAAAGTAAAACTTTTTTTTAAAAGCTCTTAGCAACGGGCAATAAAAGTCTTTTCTTCTTTGTTGCTATGGTAGCTGCAATTTTGATCAAATTACAGAAACTGAAATCATATGAAAAGATAATCAGTTTGTCTGCATTTAGATTAAGAATAGGTACAATTGAGATAGCTATTTTCACAGGGACTTGGCAAATTTCACTCCTATTCTTTCAATTTAATCCCTGTATAACTAATTTTTTCTAATACCTAAACGGTCTCCTAAAATCTGAGGATTAACCAGCACTTTTTCTCTCCTGATTCTCAGCAAGAATCCTGTAAACATGTTGTTGACAGACAATTTGATCACACTGCTGTCCTTATAGCAAGAAAGACCTGGGTTTGAATCCCAGTTTGGACCAAGCCTTTAGAAACAGTTTACTTGCACATGCCTTGGGTTTCTCCTTGTATCCTGGACACTATGGTTTCCTCCCACAACTCAAGAAAACGTGCATGTGAAGTTAACTAGAGGTTTCAAATTGCTCTTAGGGTGCATTCGCACTAGCCCTGTTTAGTTCACTTTAATCAAACTCTTGTTTGTTTGCCTAGAGAGTCCGGTTCGTTTAGGGAGGTGTGAATGCGTAATCGAACTCTGATGCAAACCTCTCTGGTCTGTAATCCATAAATCTGTAAATAGCCACATTTTCCGTGAGTAATTTGGAGTTCCGTTCCACAGAAAACCCTGAAAATAGATGAATCTGTGAATATCGATGTGAATAGGCGGGGTTCTACTATAAACTAAAGGACTGCTGCCATTAATGTTATGAAGGTAGTAGCCACAATCTGTCTTGAAAGGCATCAGTAAGTCCTCACAGATACAACATACAAGTTATTTCAGTCATGTGACATAATTTTCACACACTAATCGATGTATGGTCACTTCTCAAACGGCTTCTCAGGATAGTTCAGCATGTCTGTCCATGAAAGGCAGACTACTAACAATTCAGTCAGCTTTGAAATCTTTAACAAATCTTCCATACAAAGCTCCACATCTGCTGCTTCTCCATCTAGCTTGTCTGTCTGTTTACTTTTGACGAGGAACTCTGTGTAGTGGTACTTAACATTGCAGTTACTTCTTTGTTTTCACCATACACTGACTGGTTGTTCAGCAAGATGTACTTCAGATTTCGACGATTGTGGTATCATCTGTAGTATCAGCAATATCTGCGAGACCTGTGGCCATAATTCTACTTTATGAAGTGCACAAGCTTGTGAAGATTTTCAGCTGCCAGTGCTGGAGGGTATTTCTGATCCTTATATTCTCTGAAACAAACTTTTGTTAGGTTAACAATGATCCGTAAAGACTAAACATTTATAGATTTTCAGATTGAGACCAATGACTTTAGAGATTTTATCGTCTAATGCCAAAATATGAAGAAGAGTGTTTATCTCTTGATTACATGCAAGCTGTACTGTTGCATCAGTGTTGGGGAGTCTCTTTAATTCATTTTAAACATGTTCTGCACTTTCTGGCTGCAGGTCTGAAAGGTTTTCCTTGTTTCTTTTTGTAACAGGTTAATACAATTTGACTTAGCTATAGCAGGCTTCCTGGAAAACTAACTTTTAGGCCAACCTTCGTATCACTTTGCAAGGATAGGAGGTTATTATCCAGCTGGATTACAGTGTAATTGGATCCACAAGTGCCTTTAGATTCCCCTGCTCGCTACTCGGGTGTATTGTGTTCTTGTGATGCATACCTCTGCACTTTAGGAGTGGATGACTGCAGAAAAATAGAGGTCAGATTTGGAGTTTGGCTAGAGAAATTTGCCTGACCGATACACAGTTTGGGCGACAATATCTTTGCTGTTGATTCTACAAATAGCTGCATATATAGTACATAGTTTGTGAGGGTGAAATAGAGATGAAATGCCACACCCTGACTAGAACAACATCAGCTGGGAAACGAGCTTCCCTGCTGTGTGCTCCTTTCCTCTTTCTTCTGGTATTCTCACTTTCATAAAATGTCACAAATGTTTTGTGTTACTTTTGCTACTGGGGAAGCTGGCAGTGCAGCAACTCATTGACCAGAGGGGTGAAGCCACAGGCCACCAGGAGCTTGTTGGCCTTCCTGTGCGGCACTGAAACTTGCCTCACCCCGCTGTCGCCTCTGCCAGCCTATCACACCCCTTCCGGGAAGACGTCTACAGGCCTGTCAGCCTATATTTAAGTCAACCAGAAAAGAAAAACAGCATATAAAGCTGCTTATTGGTCAGTGTTGAGGGGACTCTCGTTTTATTGGTCAGCTTGTGGGAGTAAACATTGTTGTGTCTGTATTCCCTCACTGTTGAAAAGGATTGCTCCTTTCTTCATATATAAAGAGAAATCAGCACGTTGCCATGTATGCTCATATTTATTTTTACCTTGGCAATGACAGCTACTGCATAGCCACTTATTTGATTTCTTTTTGCAGTTCTGCTTAAGATGCAGAGTGGATTTTGTTCCTGCTGCTGCTGATTTTAACAGTTCAGGTTCTGCTTATTGCACAATAACATTAAGTGAAGAAAATATCTCCTTTCCTCCGTGTCTCAGCATCAAAATTGTTACTGGGGATTGAAGCAATTTTCCAAGGCACAAAGGTGCACTGAAACTGCTCAGTGTCAATATGTGAGTGGATATTTGAGTGTTTTCAGAAGAAGCAGCCACCTTATTAAAAGAACTTGACAAATTCCAGTGGGGTTGCTATTTTAGATCCATGACAAGTTGAACATGTTGGCCTGTATGTTGTAATTTTCCTGTTAACCTAAAAGTTGCTGTTTTTGACACATAAAAACTCATAATTACTTCAAAAGTTGTATATCTTTATTATATTTTACATCTATGGTGGTCACCATTTTTCCACCTGCACAATGCATGTTGGGTTGATGTTGCATGTAGGTCATATAACTGAGGCTGACGAGGGCAGCCCTCAAAATGTCAGGATTGAGACAAACATCCTCAGTGTTCTTGTTCTGTTATGTGCGACATATCTGTTGAAACCAACACATGTGATTGGCTTGTGAGCCACTGTTTACTCTATTAGCTAGCTAGCAACATTAGCAGGAGCTAATGTGAAAGCAAAACCAATTGGAAGAATGGATGTTCAAAGTGACAGTGAAGCATATTTAAATGTTTGTAACACACCATTCTCATTTACTTGAGAAAATGTTTTTATCCCGATACTTGGCGTAAACATCTTGAGTTAGAAACTGGAGCTCTTTGCAGCAAACACTCTCCTTCTTAGCTGGCATTTCCAAGCAGCAGCCACACAAACACCAGCTTTTTTGGCTGAATCTCTCCTCTTCATCTGATTGGTCCTTTTCATTTTCTGCTCCCCTTGTCATTTCTGCTTTGCCTTCTATTCATTGTGCTCCAGTTCAAATTGAAAGGACTGGACGTTACTCATTGTGCAAAAATTACTGTTCTGGCTGGATGGAGCTGGTACTGTTGCACCTAGCATATGTCATCTACGCAGGATGCATTGCAGTGTAAACAACATGCAGATGTGTGACAATATTTTGTTTACATTTATAAAAACTAAACAGTCTACAGCATTTTTACTGTATTGTTTTTACATCTAAGGTAAATGTTTCTCATATAAAGTATATTGTCACAACTAGTCATGGATTAAGACTTGGTTCTTCTTAAACAAATGTTCAGTAGGAGATTCCTTTATCCCCCAACATTCCTAGGAGTCCTGCTTACTTAGCTGAAGCAAAATTATTTTCCCACATTGTTGGGAATTAATCTTGCTGTCATATAGAAAGCTGGACTTATTCAACCATCAGCTTTTAGAGGAAAGTATTATTTATGTAAAACAATGTAGTCAGACTATATCGCGCAACGACATTAATAAACAATATTTTAACTTCAAACTTAATCAAAGATAAGTCACCATAGAGCAACATGTGCCTAAAGCACCAGGCGAGGGTGTACCTCGGTTTAGAGGATTTAAATGTTGCACTCTGCAGCAGATTAGTCCCAAACTGTCGTCATAGTGAACAACTCAAAAGATTATAACTAAATGTCAACTTGATGCAGCAAGTTGTCATTTTATGGAGGATTTACATGTGATACTATCACCCCCTGTGTAGCTGCTTATGTCAACAGTTTAGATAAGAGAGAATTCACATGCAATGTTTAGAAATGCCGTGCCAAGAGAACTCCTCAGCATGATACTAAAAATCTGATTCGGATCAAGAACTAACCATTATTAGCACACCCGCATGTCACTTTTGGGTAAAGGGGAATATTTACTCAATGTTGAGCTTCATCAGTGGTGAATTGTTGAAATAAATAGTCATAAAATGTGCAAATCTCACACATGTTGAATTTAACTGCATGTTATTTTGTTATATTCAACCTTATGTCCATTTGTTGTTCTGTTCCCGGTCGTCGCCTGTCAACTCTTGGTGAATAAGAGAGATTATGACCGGTGATAAAACCAAAATAACTAAAGTGTTGATCTTTTGGTTGGTACTTATGGGAGCTGCATTATCATAGTTCACAGTACATAGCAGCTACGAACTGACACATGGAGTCCTTTAAGAGGTTCTCTGGTTTACATTACAAACTAACCAAAACAGCTTGAAGTGATGAAATTTTGCCAGCACACTATTTAATTATTTCAGCTAAGGAATTTACTCAAATTTTCCCTTTCTCTCTACTTTTTGTCAAATTTTGGTGAAGGATTTAACTTAACTTGTTTTTCCATGGATTTATTATGATAGCAATATTATTCTAAAGCTTATGGAGTATTTTCTAAAATGTCATTAACTTTGCTTTGATGCTGGGCCTGATGAAAAGTCTGGATTTTTTTTAGATTTTTCATCCAGTAGACAGTTTGGGACTTCTTTTTTTGGACAAAAATGTGTGGAAATTTAAAATGGAAAACAAATTGAACCAAACGAGAAAAGCCAAACAAGCAGATATGTAGAAGAAGATATATCTTTGTGCAGCGTAGCCTCTCAGCCTTGGATCTACTTTAAAATGCCTTGCTGTAATATACAACAAACTAATGTCGTGTTCATCAGTTCCTGGAATATCTAATTATGTTCTGCTGTAATGTTGAAGACCTCAGTCAGAGGGAAAAGTGGTGAAAAGACTGGAAGAGTGAAATGTAATCACTGAAACAAGCCACAGAGCTGTAAACGTGAGAAGCACGATCATGAAATACATTCGAAAATCAATTCGCTGCCAGTTAGAGAGGAAGTCAGTAAAATGTATGAAATGATCTTTGGTTCTCAGTTAATGTTGAGTCTTAGCTTCATTTTGAAGAATTTTATAATCCATTAATTGATTTTTGGTTTGCGAATTGGAAGTCAGTCATGCAGTCAGAAGGAAATGGAGTAAAAAGAGAAATCCTAGTGTCAAGTTCCCACTAATATGGATGTCAAAGTCGTGGTGGAACATTACACAAAGGTTATGGGTAGGAGGCTTAATTTCACAGTAGAGGATGAATTCATAGTTTGTATTTATCTCTCTTAAACGTTTTGCCTGACTTCTGTCGGAGGAAATTTGCATTCAGTTCTCCTTTGTCACACAACCTATGAGAGGTGGCAAAACTTAAAGGATGTGTTGGGTTGTTGGTGATCTGCATAGAAGTGAAAAGCGGTGATTTTTCTTCGGGAGGTGTTGCATTTTAATGTCCTGTTTTGTTTCACCTGTAGTCAAAACAAAATCATTCAGTAAAATTAAATAAAAAAGATGCAAACATTCACTTTTGTAAAAATTGTAAACAAAAATAGAATGCCTCGTTCCACAGGGATTACATCAGTAATAAGTGCAATCGGAAATATGCAGCAGATGCAGATTGATAACTTGTTTCATGAAAGTTATGCATCAGAATATGTTGCAATAATAAAACTAGATTTGGACTGGAGGAATTAGTGTTTACCTCCAAAAACAGGAAGCTAGGATGCCTCCCATTTGTGCAGATAAACATATTCTTATAATCTCTGACGGTTATTTAGATTTTTATCCAATAAGTGAACTGCAACAGCAACAAGATGAATGATGATAACATTGAAGACTGGGGGAAAGCACATTTAAATTTGATTAGATGGTTGAAGTTGATAGACAGCTGTTTTTACTCAGTCACATTGGATGCTGCAGAACTATAATTATCATTCTGTCTCAACACATCAAATCACAGCTTTGTTTAGTGAAGTCAAACTCAGCTCAATCTTCTCACAGCAACACTTTGAAAAATTTGATCAAACTTAATAGGCATTATATCGGGGTTTGCATGTGGGTACACTGCAAAAACACAAAATGTTACCAAGCATTTTTGTCTAGTTTCTAGTTCAAATATTTTAGAACAGTTGAAATAAGATAAAACTAACTTAAAAGTAAGTTTTCAGCAAGATAAATACGCTTGTTTTAAGTCAATAATTCTTTAATGTAGATAAAAAAGTAGTCGTTCCACTGGCAGATTACTTCACTTATAACAAGACATTTTTTCCTGTTTTAAGAGAAGAAATCTGCCAGTGCAAGGAGTACTTTTTAATCTACATTCAAGAATTATTGACTTAAAACAAGCGTATTTATCTTGCTGAAAACTTACTTTTGAGCTAGTTTTGTTTAATTTCAAGTGTACTAAAATATTTGCACTAGAAACTAGACAAAAATACTTGGTAAGATTTTGTGGTTTTGGAGTGTAAGGGATTGTACCAGTGGGTGAACTCTACAAACGTGTTGTGGTTTGACAGTTGGTTCCAGCATCCAGCCACTGCGATACACCAGCATCCCAGTTGGTGCATGACACAAATATTTGCACAACATTATGCCGATGCTTCACTCCGGGGGTTTCCTACCAGTTGACGTGCTTAACAGGTGCTAGACTTGCTGTAAACACAAAGTTTAACGGCTGGTACCAATCAGAGGTCAGCGAGTGGAGATTGTGAAATATTTAAAAACAGCCCTGTTGCTTAAAACTGTTTTGAAAAATGAAGATGCTGACATCAGGGCATCTGTTTGCAGAGATACTGAGATGAATACTGTGAGCAGTGTGAAGTAGAACCGTCTCTCCCCCCCCCACTGCATCACTGCGCTGGATCTTTTGCATCTTTTGTGTCCACTTTCAGCCTGCAACTTAAAATATTTGCTTAACCTTAGGAGATGTTTGTGATGGCAGTATTTAAAACTGACAAAACAGGGTTGTCCCTCTGGAACACAGCTAAGCCGTGCCATACAGAACAACCATTTTACTCCCAGAGGCTGAATCATTGTGTTTACATGTGGAGGAAAACTGATGTTTCTTCTATGATAATTGAGAGTATGTCAAGGGTATGTTGGTTGTTTGAATTTGCTGCCTTTTTACATTTCCGCTCAGAATCTGTGTATGATACATCTTTATCACTCGTGTGTTTGTCATCTGCTAAGCCCACAAGGATCTGAAGTGTTTTGTGGGAAATTATGGAGTTTATTTTACTGACAACCCTGATATTTTTCCTGACAGACTGTTGCTTCAGAGCAGCTGGGATCTGTTAGTGTTGCAAACTGACAGTTAAAACTAAGTGGTGAAAGATGCTCATTTGAATTGAAGACATTTTTAGGCGAGGAGTATACAGAGCTACAAGCTGCAGGTGTGTCACTTCGGATCGGTACATCATCTCTGACCCTTCGGCTGGAGGAATTTCGAAAACTTCTTTGATGTTGCCAACAGCCATTATTGTCAGCACCAGAGCATGTGGGTGTTATTAGGAGTAGAACATGTTTTCCCTCATTTATCTTGTCACTCATCCATCCTCTGGGGCTGTTTATGAGCTCACAAACAAACACAACTTATCTGTAAACTGCAGCAAAACAACCCTGTCTTCCACCCTTCTGGCTCACTGTCACATCTTTATGATTCTAGGTGCTCAGAAACAAAATAATTCAGCTTAACCTCATGAGAATTTCAATTTTACCCAGAAAAGGACTCTGCTAATGGTTCCGGCTTGATGTGAAGTCTCATTATATGAGGCTGGTTAAACCAGGTAATAATACATCAGCACTGTGAACTTTGTCCGCCTTCCTTCACTGCACACTGGATATTAATTAATCAGAAAAGTAAATGTTATCACTTATTTCTCATATTTTGCTTCTAAGCAACCAGACTTTCTTGTAATGTAACAGTTTTCTGGGTTCCTTCGCAAAAATTCTTAAAAACTGTGGAATTTATTTGACTGTTTTTCAGGTTTGGATAAGTATGGAAAAAGAAAATCAAATCTGAAAACAATGTTTCTCATCCAAAATTTTGTAGGGCAAGAATCTGATACTTGATAAATCTGCTTAATTTTACATTGATTTGTGTTAAAATTACAGTCTTAATCTTTGATTTGACACATCACACCTTTATTTTAACATTTTACCCATAAGCCTTTTAGTTTTGAGTTAATTTACACTCATTCAAAAATCAAAAAAAGGCAACTTTACTACTGTGGACTTTGAACAACTTCAAATTCAGGTTAAACTAGACCTGTGGCCTGTAAACAGCAAAATGACGGAATAAGAGTCTTTTTTTTGTCACATATCTATATTTTTTATGAAATAAAGGTACCAAAGTTCTCACAGCAAAAATTGTAGTTTCAGGAATTTGGATTTACTAAAGAATACTCTAATCCTCCCAGTTGGCTGAGCTGTTACCTTGCAGCAAGAAGATTCTGGGTTCGAATCCTGGCCTGGGGTGTTTCTACATGGAGTTTGCGTGTTTTCCCTGCGCATGCGTGGGTCCTCTCCGGGTACTCTGGATTCCTCCCACACTCCAAAAACATAACTGTTAGGTTAATTTTTCTCTCCAAATTGCCTGTCCAGGGTGTACCCCACCTCTCGCCCGATGATTCTTGGAGATAACCCCCAACAAACCCCCCCTCACACACACACACAAGTAAGCAGGTATGGGTGGATACTCCAATCCTTATTTTTGAATTACAAAAGTTGGGGATTTTGAGATGGTGCTGGTCTAACTTAGTAAAGATGCAAAGAATATGTTAAAAACAGTTGTGGAACCTTTAAGTAAGACGACTAATAAAGCAGTTCAAGGTGATGTTTTGGTTTGGAGCAATGCTTATTTTTATTTAACACATGTAATTTTGACACATGAATAATTGAATAAGCATAGAAAAGCTCCTTAACCCAAAGCAGTTAGGTCAACAACAACAGAATCTATTTTAAATTGGATCTTAAGGCTTTTTTCGTACAGGCTGACTGTCACATCATGCTTTGCTCTGATTTATTTTGCAAAATCTCTTGGAAATACTAGAGAAACTAATATTTTAGCTCCACTGGGTTGATTCCCAAAGACCTGTTGCCTAAAACCCTAACACACAGTAGATGGAGGATGTCGAATCTCTCTGGTCTCGTCTCGAGTCTTTGTGGGATTTTCAGACACTTCTTATTTTCTCCTTAAAATTGTAAAATTTTTCTGTTTATAAGCTGAAAAAGACTGGGCTGCATAGCCAGAAAAAGTTCATTTTTTTCTTTTCAACCTTGAAAACCCTTTAGAAAACCACAGAGTACTATCGATCTAGAACACTTTAAAAGATTTCAAAAAGTCTGAGGCAGCCGGGGCAGAAAGATCATTTTAACTGGTGTCGTAATCAGTTATGAAGATAAATCTCATATTTGAGTGATGCAAATTCAGTGAGGGAACCAACCTGTTTTTCATATTGAGCATTAAACTTCGGTAGTCTGTCTGAGGTAATGAGTACATTAAATGGTCCTACTGCAGAGCCCACTTGGTGTTATTAAGTTGTAATCCCGATTCTGTATGCAGAGAGCAACTCAGATAAAAATGGAGGAGACTCATTAAACGATGGGTTAAAATGTCTGTTTTGCAGCTGCTGCATGGACGTGATGAATAGGGCGTCATCAAAGGATCTCCTTCAAGCCATGCACACATAATCGTAGTATTACAGTTAATGAAATTTACACCCAGCATGAGTAGAGAGTTTGAGTCAATGTGCCTCAGTGCTGTGCTGCCCAAGGCACCTTTCACACTGAATGCAGGTCGGGGTTAACAGTCTTTCATGAATGCTAAGCTGATGAAAATATTCCTTCAGATGTAAATTGGTAGCCGCTGGTCATTTTCTTTTCTCCTTCATATTCAGCTTTTCTTTTTTTTTTTTTTTTTTTTTTTTTTGCCACATTAACGTCTTGTACTTTGATGTCAGCCATTAAGACGGAAAAGGTCTCGTCTTAATAAAGAACTAAATAACAGGGAGTACGATGATGTAACGGGCAATGTTTTTCTGTTTGCTTCATCCACAGGAGATTTATTTTGTTGCTCTTAGCAAACAACTTTACTGCTGAGCTTAATGCTACTCATGGCAGAAAGCTCAATATGTTAACACTTTGTCCTCCCAATGGCTACAGAACCATGCAATTACAGAATTACATGGTTAATTCTCTCTCTACAAGGATGCCTCTTTGAGAGCTGATCTTAAAGTACTTGCTGTCGAAACACTCACTGAATTGAATCCAAGGAAATGTGAGGTAAATAAGATGACATTTATTAAAGTCAAAGTTCACCCAAGAATATACAATCTGGCCAGATGTATGCAGTTTGCATTATTATAGCAAAAGAAATACAGATTATGCAAGGTATTATGCAAAATGGACTTTTTTGAGCTTTATATATCACAAAGCATGTTACAATATCATCCACTCTCTGAAAATATACCTGGAGTGTTGCTTTGACTCATTCATGGATGTTTGAGGAAACCTTGAATCTCCGATTGCAGCCATTCAGGGATGCCTTACCGCCTGCTCATACAATGTGCTGCCTATTTATCCAAAGCTCCGCCTTGGACCTTTAGTCCCCAGCCTAACTTCCGCTCCACAGAGCACCCCTCCCCCACACAGCTCCACCAGACTAGCGGCAGCAGCAATTAGCAAACACCTGCTCAGCTCGAAAGAACGGTTGTAAACGGCATCGATGGATGGCATAGAAGCATTGTTGTGATGACGTGCTGAAGAGGGAGTGTCGGAAAGGGTAGGAGGTTCTTAAAGAGACAGAGGCCCATTTCAAGGCATCAGAAACAGCTATGATGCAAAGTCAAATTTGTCAGTTAAGTTGTTTTTGATATGTACAACAGTTTCATAACAACTGAGATTAGCCTAGTTACTTTATTGTGCTATAAAATGGAACTATGTGCCTGGAAAATACATTATACCCCTCCTTTCATATAGTCATTTTTAGCTGACAGAGACTCAGAATAGTGACAGTATTTGTCTCTTCCCTTCATTTTTGCTTACGTACTGTTGCTGGCTACTTGGTATATATTATACGCGAATAGTCCTCATGCTGAAAACGTGACTTGTCGCATATGTAATGACTGCGACACAATAAAAAAGAAAATGTCTTTTTACCAAGGAAAGTGAAAAAATCATAACGTCCTTTTAATTTGATTACTGTTTTGGAAATAGCAACATATTAGAGTAACTAGTAACTAATTACCGGCGTCAGTGTTTAAGAACAGTATAAAAAGCGTTTTTTTTTCTTGGTATCCCGACTCATGAAATAGTTTTGAAACAATCTTAAGATTGTAAGATCATCCTATTAAGCACTGATTAAATCTGACATGTTAACTGGATTCACTTCTTTGACTGAGTCCCAGAATTTTACCCACTTCATATGACCTCCATTTCACCCTTCAAACCATTTCAACATCATATTATTCTATAGCAAATAAAGACCCATTCTGACAATATAATGGAGGAGTTTTGACAGAGTCCAGCTGCGGCCAAATTCCCTCTTAGCTTGGAAGTATTTTATATAGAATAAGACATTCCGAGCACTCATCCTGCAGTGTTTCACAAAACCTTCTGATTGCCGCAAATCAGCTCATTCTTTATTCAGCGTTTTTTTTTTCCCATATTGTTTTAAATCACAGAGAAACAGAGTGTTCTGGAGTTGGAGCACGACTGCAGGCTTAAACACCGTGCCGCAGTGGCAGCCAGAAAACCAGAAATGAACCTCAGATGAACCCTGACCCTGCAGAGACGGCGAGAGAGGTGCTGTCTTTGAGAGCCGGAGCGAGGACTGTGGGTTCAAAAAATAATAAACAAACATGAGCAGAAAGAGGGAAACACAACGACCCATTCATTAGTGAGGCTGACCCTGCAAGGACAAAGACGCTGTTCATTAAATGGACACTTGAGGCCGAGTCAGAGATCAGACTGTCGTCCTGACAGTGAGGATATTACAATCCACATACAGCAAAGGTGGTGGGAACAGATTCCCAGGAGGAGGTCAGGGGACATCTTGACACAACATATTACTTCTTGATAACGTTCTTGGATTTATTTTATTTTTTTTTAGACCTTTTAGCACCTTTTACTTGATTAAATTTATTGAATGTGAACACTTTCTCCTCTTTTACTGAATCACAAGATATTGCTATCAGATTGAGAGGTGTCATTCCTCTTGGTTCTGCTATTGCATGATATGTTAATAAACAACACAGAATTTCTGATAAGCTTCCAAGTTTTTCCTGTTGGAAATCTAAGAGCACACAGCACACAAATGAGAACAAATATTCTATTATTTTGTTTTGGAAAAAGAATGATTTTATAAAGTTACTTTCCTTGAGTATTTCCCAGTTTGATTTCCTGCATTCAAAATAGTCTTGATTGCTTTCACCTGAGTCTTGTAACCCATTCTGCTCCCAAGCACATGAAGTCCTGTCCTTCCACCATAGTAGGTTTGTTTATTTATCAGATTCATTATTTATCAACCTGTCTATTTACCTTCTGTTAATAACCTTTTTCTTTTTTTTTTTCACATTTTCCTTTTGGATTCTGTTTCCTTCATTTTTGTAATTTCGTATTTGGCTAATTTAAGGTGTACAGAATACTATTGATATATTGTTGGTGTGTCAAATGTGTCAATATAGGTGGGACAATGGCCACTTTTTTTTTTTTTAAACGGAATAGAATAGAAATTAGATTTAATGTCCATCAATGGGGAAATTCAGGGGTACAAGCAGCAAAGTGACAGCCAAGTCGAGCATGTCAATTCACACAAAGATAAAAATATAAAAACAGTAAGAATAACAGACTATACAGCAATGGCAAACTTATAGCATAAGAAACCTAATAGCATACTCCAACTCAAAGAAATGTGCAACTAAATAGGATAGTTTAAAATATATGCAAATTTTACATGTGTAATTGTGCATAAACACTGTATAAAAAGTAAAAAATAAGTTTTGTCTTTAATGTTCAGCCCTCATTCAGAAAACGGTTTTCTCAATTACTGTCTGGTTATGAAAGGAATTTTCATGCAAGTAAAAATATAGCACTAAATGTGGCAACAAAGTGAACCAGAGAGCACTGCCTTTCCACTGAAATTTAGAGCCCCAAAACTGATCAAATGAAGACAAGACAATAAAATAAAAAAGTTGATTAAAATAATATTAAATGTTTGAATTGTCCAGTCTACTAAAAATCTTCAGTTATTCACTGTAGGGAATAAGAGAATAAGTCTTGTTTGCAGTGAAACAGTATTAACAGAGTGCAAAATGCCAACATATTTGGCTTATATCTGCTCAAATGCTTCTACTGTGATGCAATGGCAAAAATACCAATGAAGGAGCATGGGTCTAAAGACACATAAACTGACAAGGCAGTGAAGGGAGCATTTGTGAAAAAAAATGAATCACCTAATGTAACTTTGCAGGACCTGCAGACATCCACAGCTCCGGTGGGAGACTCTGTTAACTAGACAATTATTTTATGCATCTTACAAATGTGGCCTTTATGGCCACACTATGCCCTGTTTGCAGTTTGCTGCAAGCCATATAGGGGACAAAGGAAACATGGGGGAAGCTGGTTTGGTCACACAAGACCCAGTCCCAGTGGCAAAACGTGTTAACTGGGGTGAATGTTCACCTTCCAGCAGGACAACAATCCTAACCACACAGCCAGAGCTACGAGAGAATGATCTGGATCAAAGCATATTCATGTTCACTATTTGAAATGGGTGATGGTGTTTCATTGGTAAATCCTTTTTCAGCCAGTCTGCCGGTGAAACTGAGGATTTAGCTCCTTCGCTGGATTTTGAGTTGATTTTAAGTTATAAATAGGGCTACATTGATTCAGGTGACTGCAAATTTTGCATATACTGTAGTTACTTTTGATTGTATCTTGTTTTTCAAAATATCATGTGACAAAAAGAAGGACGAGAGGAAAAATGTTTTAGTACAAACTTCTGTGGCTGTAAATATTTGGAAAAAGTAACATGAAGATGTGAAACCTGTTCATATTCTCTATGTAGACAACCTGCTAAACATACCTAAAGTAGTAAATAAAATATTATACCAAATGTTTTACGTGAACGTAATCTTTTTAAATTGACACCAGTAAATCATAATCAGCCATTGTAAACACTGAATCCCCGGATTTCTTTGTAGTAAAATTAAATGTATCTATTGGACATGACTGATCCAGTCAACATTCCTGAAGCTTGAAGAAATGTATAGAGCTGTAAAAGTCAAAACTCTAGACTCAGATTCTCTTCTATATTGTTGTTTGCAGTACAATGGAAATTACAGTAGAGTGCTATCTAAATTTCACCACCAGTCACTCTTTAAATTTGCTTCCTGGGAGCAAGATTTTGATACAATCTTTCAGGATGGTCTCAATCAATATGCTGTCTGAAGTTTCTGCCAAAGCCTTTTCCTGCTATTTTCCTTTGATTTTTAATCCTGTAGTTGTACTTTGACCTTCAAAAAGACTGAAGAAGGGTGAGATTATCTGATTACAAGAACATCTAAGGATGGGAGGGGATAAAAACTCCCACGCAGGAATATAATTTGCAAACCCCTTGTGCAATAGTACTAGTAAAAACATCAACTAAACAGCCAATTTAAATTTATGACACGTGCACATGAAACCTGATTTGAACACAAAGTTGTTTTTTATTGAATGCTGCAGATTGGCAGTAATGTATCATCCTGATTGCAGCCTGCCAAACTTGATAAATTGATGTGAAACATAGTTTTTCAGAGATTCAAATGGTGCTGCCATGCTTCATGCAATATTAAAAAGTTAGCTTCAGGCTAATGATGTTTCACAATTATATATACTTGGAGGAAAAACTTGGTTTCTGTCTCTCAGAATGTGTGGCAGAACATTCAGAGATCAGCTGCATCACAGTTTTGCTGGCATACCTTGAGGCATATTGCTCACCGAGTCGTGCACCATGCATGGGAGGGCAGGATGTATCACCAGATTAGGACTGTCACCTTTATAGCTCAGTGCAGACTGATTGTAGCAAAGGCTATGACTTTCTTTCCTGGCAACAGGTTGGATTTCACATTCTTGAGCCAGTAGAGCATTATGGTGCGTCAGCTTCGTCTCGGAAGCGATACATTTTGTCTGACACTGATTAGATTTGAATGTTATGTGTTTTGTTTTCAAAACTTCATGGATTTACTGCAATTTACTCTGCATATGAAACATTGTTTGTACTGATCACTAGCAATAGCATTTTTTAACCTTGCTTTCACTCCCCAGGTATTCAACCTCCCTAGTACCTCTGATATAAGGTTAATATAAACGTCAGGCTACAGAGGGCTGCTGTCAGGACAAGTCACCCAGCACCACATCTCATTTTTGTTGCTGTGCAATCCAATTATAACCAGAAACATTTTGATTTGCCACATACTAACATAATCAGTTTGCAAGTTGAAATGTGAAGCTTTCTATTTAATTAGATTTCTCTCCTGTTGTGTGGTATTAATAACCTTTGGATGACACAGTCAGAGTGCAGCCAAATTGTGTTAATTAATGTTATTTTTTTTTCTCATCATACTTATATCAAAGGCTGGTTAATTCTAGATTAAAACATTCAAGAACACACTTGAAGAGCTGTTGCTAAACTCTGACATGTAATACCATGTATACAATTTTCTGTCATCATTTTCTAAAGAAAACATTGTCTCACTCACAAAGCACACAAGATATTTTTGGGAGTTTGCAGCAAGTTTTTGTCCCTCCTTTATTACCGTAGTTTAGATCATAATTACTCTCAGCACAGATGGGAGCTTTAAAATCTCACTAAATGAGTCAATTTTTGCAACATTTGCAAACATGTACTGTTCTTTGTATCATCTGTGCACTTGTTTGTATAAGTATTCATGCCATGAATGCCTATGTCTTGGCCAGAGATGTTTGCATGGAAAAATAGGTGGTATTAAATGCTTGAAGCAATATCTGCTGGCTGCCAGTAGAGTTTGATAAATACCACAGATAATTCACAGAACTTTAGTCTTTCAGCTGATTTCCTTTGATCACCTATAATCTTCACTATTGCTCTCTTCCAGATAAAAAAAAAAACAACCCAAAACATTCATTTGCTGTTCACCATTCACAATAAAATCAAATGGTAATTTTGAGCGTGTATCAGTGCAGCCCAACATTCTTTTTACTTTTTCCCTAACTTATTTTTAATCAAACCTGTTTGCCAACTTTAAATTTTGGTTAGATTAGTTTTTTTGTGCAGATCCCAGTGTCTGTCAGGGATGGACTGGAGAACCCTGTTAATTTGCAGAGTCCTGCATTTCACCTAAATTCACTGTTTTTCTTTAAGTGACAAATATCCAGAAAAAACCGGATACCTGAGAAATATTCCTTTTGTTACCTACTAAATGAAAAATTTGTAACTTCTGCCCTCATCATCTAGAGTGCCATGCAAAAGAATTTCCTAATGCTATAACAGCACACTTAGGATCAAAACAAAGTAGTCAAGCCCTAGAAGGAAAATAATCCACTGGCTGAGTTCCCTGTGTGGCTTTATTTTAGGACTCCTTTCAAATCTGCTGCCTACTTCCTGTCTTCCTGAGCTGCTGCACCGTTATACACCCTCCCACTCCCTCAGGTCAGCTAATCAGCAACTCCTCGGTAATTTTTATGTTTTTATATACAGCACTTTAGTCCTGTGTGGTAATTTAAAGTGATTTGTTATCGAAACTGGGTTGGAATAGATTGTAATATTTGCTTTACAAACAAAAAGTTGAAACATTGTGGCAATCTTAGAATCCAGCCACCTGATTTCTTAATTAGTAGAACCACACATCTCTGTTGTTATGGTAGCAAGTCTTT
Organism: Anableps anableps; assembly: GCA_014839685.1. Lineage (NCBI taxonomy): Eukaryota > Metazoa > Chordata > Actinopteri > Cyprinodontiformes > Anablepidae > Anableps > Anableps anableps. The sequence continues at coordinate 7,035,873 of CM026072.1, forward strand.
TGGGCTAAGTTTCTACCAGCTTTGCACACAAAGAAACTGAAAATGTCCCCTATTCTTTTTAAAACTGCTCAAGCTCAGTCAGATAGAATGGAGAGCATCTGCAAATGTAAATGATCAAGTTTTACCAAAACTTCTTAATGACATTTAAGCCTAGGCTATTCTAAACAGCGCTAGAAGGTTTTGCCCTAAACCAGGCGTCTCTCACTCCAGTCCAACGCAGCTCAAACGGCTAAATTACCTCTTAGCACGTAGCCAGCTTCTACATCATCCTGCTAATGAGCTAATTACTTGATTCAGGTGTGTTGAAGCTCATCTTACGTACTGGAGTTTGAGATTTAAAGTATTAAGTAGTTTAGTTGTGACTCTGGCTGCATGTTTAGGGTTGACGGCTTGCTGGATGGAGAACCTCTGCCCGTTCCCAAGGCATTTCCACCTTCAGAGACTGGGTTTTGCTTACCCAGTACACACAATATTTAGCACTATATATATTTCTCATTAACTTAGACCAGACTCCTTGTCGCTGCGAAAGAACAGCATCCCCACAGCATGATGCTTCCATCGCCATGGGACTTTGTGTGTAGGTCAAAAGGTTAATCTTAATCTCATCTGACCAGAGAACCTTGCTTTACATGTTTTTTGTCCCTCACACGGCTTCTTGGAAACCAAAGAGGAGTTTTTATGACTTTTTCCTGTAGAGAATAAATTTGCCGAGTGAGATTGAAACGCTCGGCACACTTCTCAGGTTTTTCCTTGCAAAAAATAAAGTAATTTGTTTTTTTTCCACTTAACTACTTTAAATTGGTCTTCAACATCAAAACCAAAAGGATATTTTGAGGTTTGTCGTTATGTGATAAGATGTGAAGAAAGTTTGTGAAAATTCAATGGGCATATTAATTTGTGTCCAGCCTGTTTATTCATGTTTTATTATCCTTTTAAATGAGTACAATGTAAGATTAATAGTTCTTATTCTTAACAAATGAGAGCCCTTAAATTTGCCCCCACTACTCAGAATCTGAGAAATAATTGTTAAATTAGTTTTATCTGAATGTTTCCTGCAACAAACAGGATTTTTCTTTTTTTTATGTTGTGGTTCAAATCACAACTGAAACAGAAATGTGGTGCTCCTTTTTCCTCACTGCGACTGATCCTGTCCGTTTGTTTTCCAGGTCCGTGGGGGAGATGCATGGGCAGCGACTGTGGTCCAGGGGGCAGCCAAAGCCGAGCAGTCTGGTGTGCCCACGTAGACGGCTGGACGACTCTCCACACCAACTGTGACCAGGGTCAGCGGCCCTCCAACCAGAGGAACTGTTTCCGTGTGTGTGACTGGCACAAGGACCTGTATGACTGGAAATTGGGTGCCTGGAATGAGTGTGTGCCAGTGTCTGCAAGGACCCTTGGGGCTCCACGGCAGTTCACATGCAGTGGAGGCGAAGAGGGCATTCAGACCCGGGAGGTGGGCTGCATGCTCAAGTCAGATGGGTCTCCAGCAGAGGATGCCATCTGTGAGTACTTTGAGCCCAAGCCGCGCCTGGAGCAGGCTTGTTTGATCCCTTGCCCTCAGGAATGTGTTGTAACCGAGTATTCGCCATGGACCTCCTGCTCCAAAACGTGTGGAACAGGCCTCAGGAATAGAGTGCGAAGTGTCCTGGTTCCTCCACTTTTTGGAGGAGCAGGTTGTCCTAATCTCACTGAATTCCAGTCCTGTAAGCCAGGACCTTGCGTGGGTCCCGAGGGCCTGTACAGCCTTAGGGTCGCACTGTGGACCCCCTGCGTCCTGCCCCAGACCCGGACTGCACGGCAAGCAAAACGAAGGAAAGGTAAAGGCCAAGTGCTCAGAGAGCGAGGAGGGGTAAAGGATCCTGAAACCAGGGAGCTGATTCAAAAGAAACGGTCCAGGAACCGCCTTAACCGCCAAGAGAGTCCATTCTGGGACATCCAGGTTGGCTACCAGACCCGGGAAGTGGCCTGCATTCACAGGAATGGGAGCAGAGTTTTACGCAAGTAAGTGGCAGGTTTTTTTTTCTATTCTGTGGCTGTAAATATATATATATTTTTATCTCTGCAATTTTATAACAAATGTTTCAGCTGTAATATTTGTATATCTTCATCTGGGTTTTAATCATACTTCCTGCCTGTTGGTCATTTACCTCAGCGGTACGTCTGTTGCTCATGACAGCGAAACATGTCAGATTTGTCCTCCTGAATTTTGTTCCTCCCTGTCAGGAAGTGACACACCGAAGAGGATGTTTGTCGGCTAGGTCTTTTTTAGTGCCACGCTGTCAAAGCAAAGAACAACAACTACCATTAAAGTGAATTTGATGTTGAGTTCTGCAGAAGGAAGTGACAAAAAAAAAAAAAAAAAAAAAAAAAAAAAACCGGCTCACTCTGTGACATGAGATCAATCTTAGCCATGACTTTGATGCTTTTCACGCACAAAAAAAGGCATTGCGTGTTATTTTTTGCTTGCAGTTTTAAATTGCTATGTCATTAAGAAATCAAGCATCACTCAGAATGACAGAGAACTTATCGCTAGGTCATAAAAGTTTAAAATGCAATTATGAATCTAAAATAAAACTCACTGTGAGGTGAAAGCCTTTGATATTTATAAGGTCATTTTTTAACGTCTACTTTTCAGTTCTGTTTGGTCTTTCTTGTGTTCATTTCCATGACCAGATTTGAGAAATATATTCAAAATGTAAACGAAAAAGGTAGCAGATGATCTAGCTGAAAGTTTCTGAAGACTGATGTTGCTACCTGATGTTTTTACTTGTAAGGGTTTGAGCGTACTCTGAGACGTCGCTATGAAAACATTATTTCGAGGACAGTCTGTCTCACTACTCAGACCCTATAGTCTATATACAGCTTTATGGCATATTTCTCCATTACAGAAGGAGAAGATAAAATAAAAAAATATACAATCAGACTGCATCTGGAGTCTTTTTTTTTTTATCTGACTCAAACGCTAGGTGAAAAACAGGATTCACTGCCGCAGTTAATTTCCTTGGATAAAAACATGCAGAGAGAGGGGGATTTATTTTATGTGGTAGACATCAGCAGATGCTGTTTGATTGATGGAGGCTGCAAAAAGTAAAGCTGCTAAAAAAACAACAACAAAAAGACATTTTCTTACCTGAGAAATGTTAGCGTCTCCAACATCACGTGTCATCTTGTCAGTGGTCTGGCTGGTGACTTACTGCTAAACCAATTGAGTCTAAACACTGTTGAGTGTGTCTTTTGTGTATAAACGATGTTGCATCCTCGTTCCTCAGCTTTTGATTGTTGCCTCTCTTGAAGCCAAGTTTCCAGTGGTTCCAAATCCTGGAGGAAAATATGTTTTGAAATAAGAAGTTGTTTTTTCTGAACCTATTACTTTTACAAAGCCTACCAACTCCTCTTGCATGAAGGATGTCCGGAGAAAGCAAGAGTGCTCTCTCCATGTTTTTTCTTCACTGTGAATAAGTAGCTACAGATCTTTTTTGACACTTCTTTTGGAAGGGTCTTTTTTGTTGTCAAGCCAGGTATTTATTTTTCACAGAGATGCTCTGCTGCCTTGGAGACGTCGTCATCCTTGAAAGTACATGTCTTTTTAAAGGGTTGCATCTCCAAAGCTTTTTTAATATCTAAAAAGGGTGGTTTAAACGTTATCTAAAGGCCAACTGTCCTTTTATGTTTTAAATTTTTAGGCTTTTTAGGTTTTCTTGTTCTAAACCTGTTGGTATGTGGTGATTTAAGGACAGGTCAAGCTCAAATAATTGCAGATAGGAAGAAAGCTAATAGATTCAACATTTTTAAAAGAGCAGTGAGACAAGTCAGTTATAATATTAGCTCTTCAAAATACTTTAAGTGGTGAACTATTATCCAAAATATATGCTTTAAATCTGAGTTTCTTCATGTCAGATCTAACCTGTTTGACCTGAAATTATTCTTGCTGAGAGCTACAAAGACGCATTGTCAGACTGAAAATAAGAAAGATTAATAGCTGTCAGTTTCCATTCACTTGCTGCACACTGTTACCATCTAACAATGTATCTGAGAGCACAATGTCTGACAGAAAGTTCTGTCAGTGTGAACTTTGCAGTCGACTAAAATCAAATATTTCTAAAGGAAACTTGTATTTGCATGTTTTTGTCAAACCCATCAGAGAGTATTTGCTCACACAAGATGACAAGATAGTATCGCTTCATAAACTTTGAGAAGATTTTTAACTTTTCATGTGTTGTGGGAATATTACCTGTTTGTGAGTTAACTTTAGATCTGGAGGAACTTTAGGAAGGAACAAAAATCATTTATATCAGACTGACACATTGAGGATCAACTGCGTAGAGAAAGCTCTTTGCTTTAACTTGTTGGGCATTTGTGTTTTATGCTGATTTGCTCTGATAAAAGCTGTAGATAGAAGTATCCTTACAACGGTTTTAGCTCATTCTACAGTTTATAACATGCAAGTCTTTTTTGAGGAGGGCAAAAAAAGCAAATTTTAAATATCTATATTTTATATTTTTATAAATTTATATATATTTATATAAATATAAATTTATACATTTATATATCTGTATATATATATATATATATATATATATATATATATATATATATATATATATATATATATATATATATATATATATATAGAGAGAGAGAGAGAGAGAGAGAGAGAGAGAGAGAGAGAGAGAGAGAGAAAGAGAGAGAGAGAGAGAGAGATAAATTTTGTTTTAAAAAAATCCAGGACTTTCAATACTTTTCGATGCTACAACCCCAAACTTCAAAGTGTTCTGTTGGTATTTTATCAGCTAAGTCAAAGCAATGTAGTACATAACTGAAGTGGAAGGAAAACGATTAATTGATTTCAACATTATTTGTGAAAAAGACAATACAAAGTTCATTATATTTAGTCCCCTTCACTTAGATGCTGCTTAATAAAATCCAGTGTAAATCAATGTCTTTAGAAATCCCCTATTTAAAGAGTGAAGTCCAGAACAATCTCAGTATAAATGTGGCTGACATTTACAAACAGCTGCTCCAGTCTCCTGGAAAGAAAATGAAAATTGATGGCGTACTTACAAGACGATGCATGTACAGGAAAACTAACAATGCACAACACCTTGAGCATACCAGTCCCACTGTGATACATCCCACTGGGATGGCAGCATCAAGCTGTGGGGGTATTTTTCTTTCTAGCAGGCACAGGGAAGCTAGTCAGGGTTTATGGGGGGTTGGACGGAGCCAGAATCACTCCTGGTAAAAAAACTTGTCTAAATTACTTGAGACTGGCAGGTTGACAACCTGGAGCGAGAGTGTTTTAGAATAAAGTGTTAGATTGGCTCAGTCATGGATGAGATGATAATTTTTGTGGTAAGACTGTATTTATGACAAGAATTAATGTTCACAGCTGTCCCTTATCCAATCTGACTGAGTCTGAGCTGTTTACCTAGAAGGATTGACAAAAATGTAACTCCCTACATGCCCAAAGCTGCTCGAGACATAATCCAAAATATTACAGCTGTTAATTTAGTAAAAGGTGATTCAACAACATCTTGACTCTGGAGGGCCTGATTTAAATGCACACCACGCGCTTCAGATTTGTATTTGTTTTTAAAAAATGAAAACAATGTATCCTTTTTCCTGTACTTCAGTTACATGGAACTTTGTGTTGTCTGATCACAATAACAATCCAGATAAAATACGCTGAAGTTTGTGGTTGTACCATGACCAAAATCTAAAAAACTGCATTCATTAATTAAATTTATTAGAAACTTCCTGCTTCTTTGAGCAGATTTTAGTCAGAGCTCTTTGTACCATAGTTAGGATATTGACTGCTGAAAGCAACCTTACAAGCAACTTTGATTTTTTTTTTGTTTTTCCAAAGAGCAAATTTAAACTATCTTTTGTTTTTATTCCTACTTTTTACTTCTTCTAAGATAAAGGCACAGAGTTATATTCCCAAGATACCTGTTTTATGAATATAATTAACGACAGTCTCTAATGACTACATTACAAGTATGTAATGAAAGCAGAATAAAACATCTATTCTATCCTTTGGTGCATTTTCTATTGTCCTTAAAATATATTAGACAGAAATTGCCTCCTCTCCAAACAGGAATCCAACAAAGAAACTTTCATCTGTCTTATGGCCAGCAGAATATGATTCCTATAGTTACGAAAATTAATCTGTCTTTACAGAAGCTTTATATTTGCAGCTAAAAGCAGATTTCCCGTCTGAGTTGCATCCTCTCTATATGTTCTGTCAGGAAGGCAAATTTTTTAATGGCAAGACTGTTAAATTTGAGGCATCTGCGAATTGACAGACCAATTTCACACATTCTGTGAAATAGGTTCACGTACCGTTTCCTGCCAAAATTATGCAACTGTCAGACATATACATCTGCACTAGCTAGACTTTATGGACCGCATTAGGCTTTAGCAGGGTGTATATGTAACCCAGGGGAACAGAACTGGTACAATCATATTTATGATCATTCTCCTATAAGCCCCCAAATGAGGAGTTGTGGATTATTTGGCTGTGAAAAGAGGTTGTTATGTGCTTCGGTGCTCTGTTCTGATTTGCAGAGTATTTGGTTTGGGACTTCTTATTCTCTGAGAAATAAAGCTTGACCTACAACTGCATATCCACTGAAACACTAACACATTTAAAAGCTTCATTTTATTCAACTGAAATTGATGAAACATTGTGTTGCTATAGGTTACCCTTTTTATAACAAGCATTAATTTGTGGATTAATAATAATTTTGGGTTTTCAGCATATCTGTAGGGTAGTTCTATGTTCTTCTAATGAGCTGTTTCGGTTGTTCCACCTTCTCCATTTCCTTTCCTCTATTAAATGTCACAGCTGCTCCCTACAGACTTTGATCTTGCTGGGTTTATCAAGGTTTTACTACTCCCAGAAATGGCTACGAGTCTGATTTTATCTCACGAACAGTCACACATCGTCTATAGTAAAGTTTCATTTTATCTGGGATCTCTAGTCGGTGATGCTTTGTTAGTGTGGGGCTCTCACCACTGACTGGGATCAATAACTTTAAAGGAACCTTGAAAACATCTTGCATACTCTTAGGAGCATTAATATTAATCTTTGACTTGTTTATTTCTTGCTCTGAAATATTCATAGTTGTTTTTGCGGCTTGTGAAAACTGGAGCAAACTTCCCAGAAAAGCAAAGATCCAGTCGTGTCCTCGCCAGACGTCCCCCGAACATCTTGCTCGCTTCATTTCCAATTTTGTTTGATAAACATCTGTCACTGGGACACTTCCTTCTCCATGGTGTCTGACTTGTTCCACACACCCAGCTTTCCTAAAAATAAGTTTCTGGCTTTCTCTGCTCATTGATCAGTTTTGTTTGCTGCTGGATGGGGATTTTAGAGGAAAATGTTGCCTCTAATGCACGACATTAAGATCTTGTTTCTTTCTCGGGATCTAAAGTTAGAAAAAATATTTTCTTTAATCTTTCGGCAGATTTGTTTGGCAGAATTGTGTTTTTCAATCCACAAGCTGTGTCCTCATCTGTGAGCTACTGTCCATTGTTGGATGTGACTTTAAAACCTAACGGCTTAAAAATGAACATTTTCTCAGCATCAGCTTGCTTACTTAACTCGAAAATGATTTTGTCCTCATTCTATCTGAATGACTGAGATAAAGAAATAATGACTTCTTTGAAAACAACTTTGAGATCTACACCAAAATGTCCATGGATGTGGACAACAAGTAGGGAAGGCTCAAAGTATCCAAAGATTGGAGAGAAATGGGTCACTGGCTGCATTAGGGGCTTTTTAAAACGACAAGTTCCATCTGAAATTGGAAATCAAGCCATCGCCCCTCGGTGCGTCACGTTCACTGTTTAAATTTATCATTGTTTTCCTCCAAAGCAGAAATGAGCCAGCACACCATGTGCACTTGGCGGAAAAACAAACCCAGGATTATTCACAGTGTCGCTTCGGTACTACTTCAAAGCCTGCAGAGGTGTCTTAATCTGCAAAGACACAGGAGCTATGAGATAAAAAAGAAACGCGACTCATATGTTTCCTGATTTATAAAAAAAAAATCTGAGATGCTGGAGGTGAAGTACGGTGGTAGCGTCTAAATGAGAGGCTTCTAAATGAAGCAGAGCTGTAATTAGCACTAATAGCTCGTCAGCTGCATTGCCTCAAGGGAGAGGACTTCCAGAACGAGTTGCAGAAAACAGACGGCTTTAGTTTGAACAAATTTCTAATGATTGGAAGGGGACCCAAGGAGGATGGGTTACTCATTATGACTAAATGTGGTTAGATGATCAAAAGATGTGGGTGAACAATGACTCACAGCCTGTTGTGGTTGTCTTAACACTTGACAAAGAGTCCTGTTTTACTCCTGATGTGAACCTCATTATTCACCATGTGTCCTAATAAGAACAGCTAATGACTCCGTCAAAGGCAGAAAGAAAACATTCTTTTTATTGTTTTTTATATGTATACATTTTTCCAAAATCTGTCACTGAATATTGATGAACCAAAATTTTAGACTTTAAGTGGAGACATACTAATCTTCAGTTCTCACATCAGAAAGCGGGGACTTGTCTTGAAATCCAGGATGAAATTGGCTAGTCTAAAAAGACGGAGGCTTTTAAAACCACATCAAACATTGTTTAAGCCACTACACACTTAGTAGCCACATTAAATTTGAACCCAGGGCTCCTAAGGAATCTCTGACTTTCTAGACAGAGTTCTGATTTAAGAAGGTAATCTGTTTCTACTCCTGAAGAATCCCTACTTATGAGGAAAACTGAACGTATCGTTGTACTCTTGTGCATGTCCAAATTTGACTAAACTTAGTTAGTTCTGTCTACACCTTCTACACTTTTGACCCATCTTCTGTCTTCTCCATCTCAGCTTGTGCATACCGCGGGAACTGCCACTGACCATCCAGTCCTGCGTTCTCCCTAAAGACTGCCAGGTGACTGAGTGGACTGAGTGGAGCTCTTGCTCCAAGACCTGTGTGGATCCTGAGTCTCCAAGAGGAAATCGCACTCGGAGAAGACAGGTGCTCCAGTTTTCTGTTGGTGAGGGCATTGAGTGCCCGTTACTGGAGGAGACAGAGTCCTGTGAACCTCAGGGTGGAAGTGTTCCTCCCTGTGCAAGGTAATTTTTCTTCTGATTTCTAAGGTGGGAGTGATATTACATATTACTGACTGTGCGACTGTTGGTTTCACGACCGTCATTGAGGCTTTTACAGTTGAAACCAGATATTTACATACATTTACATTTACACACAAAATGATATGACCTTCCTATCCTCACTTTCACATACAGTCAGAACAGATGTTTCCTGTTTTGGTCAGTACAGTAGTTTATATTTCCTAAATGCTAATATAAAAATACATTTTTAGACATTTCCATTACTTTCTTCAAAACCATAAGTTTACATACTTCCATTAGTATTTGCTAGCATCGTCTTTGAACTGTTTGACTTGGATCAAACACGTTGGGTTTCCTTCCACAAGTGTCTCACAATAGCTTGTAATTTTGGCCCATTCCTCCTAACAGAACTTGTGCAACTAGGTCAGGTTTGTTGCTCACCATTCTCTCACACACACCTTTAAAGCTCTGAACACAAAATATCTATGGGACTGAGCTCAAGGCTTTGTGATGACCTCTCCAGAACATTGACTTTGTTGTAATTAAGCCATTCTGCAATTGATTTGGCAATATTCTTAGGGTCATCAGCCATTTGGAAGACTAATTTGTGTCCTAGCTTTAATTTTCTAGCTGATGTCTTAAGAAGTTGCTTCAGTAGTTCCACAGAGTGTTCTTTCCTCAAAACTCCAACTAGTTAATAAAAAGCAGCAGCAAAACAACCACACCACAAAATGCTGCCAGCCTTGTAATTTACAGTTGGGATGTTGTTACCAGGCTTGCAAGCTTTCCCCTTTTTGTCACAATGGCAACACAAATTAAAGGCTTTGTCCCTGAGTGCCTTTGGAAGCATTATTTTGCCTCTGGTCGCCTTTTTTTCTTCTCTGAGTGACATTTCAGCCTATATTCATACAGGGCTTCTTTTACTGTGGAACGAGACTCTTGCCACCCTCAGCCAGTGTTTTGGCAAGGTCTTTTTTGGATGGTGTTTACGTACTTATTGGACACTTTATTTGGTGCATCTTGCTAGTACCGTCTTTAAGCCCCTTTTGCCTTCAGAACTGCCTTGATTCTTTGTAGCATAAATCAACAGAATCAGAAGCATTCTTCAGAGCGTTGGTGCGTTGGAATCATAGGGTTGCACGTTTCCTGCAGATTTGTTGGCAGCGCACCTATGATGCGAGTCTCTAATTCCACCACATCCCAAAGGTTTTCAAATGGATCGAGATCTGGTAAATGTGGAGGCCACTGGAGAACGGTGAACACTTTGCCATGTTCAGGAAACCAGCTTGAGATGATTTGAGCTTTGTGACATGGTGTATTATCTTACTGGAAGTGTCCAAAAGAGGATGGCTCCACTGTGGGATGTCATAAAGGGACAAACATGTTCACCAACAAAACTACGTAAGGGTGTGCTGTTTAAATGATGGTCAGTCTGTACACAAGAACCAAAATTGTAATAAGAAAATATCCCTCACACCATTAAACCAAATCAGTTGTTTACATAGGCTTAACCACTGTTACAAAACCACACCAATGCTTTCTTGCTTACAACCAGTTTTGAACCTTCAGTCCCAATGTTGAAGCTGATGTCAAGACATTATTTTCCAATCTGTTGTCCAGTTTTGGTGAGCCTGCGTGAATCCAAAGTGAACAAAACCATGGCCTTATCGTTCAGCCTTTTCCATTTTTAAAGGCATAATAATCTTATTGACATCTGATTTCAAAGAAATTATATATTAAAAAATCTCTGAAGAAAAACAATATGTTTATTCTGGTAATATTGGTTAACCCAGCTGGCCTAAAACAAGAACAGTTTAGGTTAATTCAGTGTCAGACTGTGAGGGTAAAAAAAACTGGTTGTGTCTTTTCATAAAGGGAATGTAAATATCTACTTTCTGCTGTTAATGTATACTATTACGATGACATCCTTGCCTTTACTTGCAGTTTTAAGACTCTGCTATGAAATACTGCAGGGATTCATTCAGTATTTTAGTCACGCACAGTCCAGAAAAATAAAAGTGTTGGCTCAGGCCTGTTGACCTCCGTTTTCACGTATCACCAAGATAATTTGCTCTCCTGGGTGGAGCATGCCTTGTGTGTTTGTGAGTCAGCATATGGATAGAGATTAGTATAAGTGGCTGGCCTGGTGCCAGACTAAAAGTCAAGGCAATTGTGGAGGGAGACTGAAGGGCTATTTTGAATTTTTACAGACGTTATACACATATTCAGACTGTCAAATGGCTCAGTTTCAACCCATATTGCCACTGCACAGTGCAAACTCAGGAGGGAACCGTATGTCCTAATCCCATCCAAGAGATTATTTGATTTTCTGTCAAACTCCTCACACTTTGCTGTTCCGATAGGTTTTAAATATGATAGTTATCCAGAATTCATTGACCTAAAACTATGCTACATAATTAGCTTCAATAAATAATAAGTAATCCATTGCAATTAGATTATGACTGAAAGAAATTGTCGCTTTCATCTGAACATCTGTTATTTTCTTGGCTTTAATCATGTGAAATATATTTACATAAGTTTACATCAGCAGGGGTGCATTAATCTTATAAAGGGTGCATATTTTGACACTTTATTACACCCACACTAGGCTGACTCTTGTCCTTCCTTCTCTGCTGTTTCATGTCAACCTTGTAGTTACACGTGGAGAACCACTGAGTGGAGCGACTGTCGGGTCGACGTGCTGCTGAGCCAACAAGACCGACGACGCAGCAACATGACCGGGCTTTGTGGAGGAGGCCTGCAGACGAGGGAAGTTTATTGTGTTCAGGCCAATGCAGAGCTTCTGAAATACCTCAACAACCTCAAAGAAAAAGACAAAGGTAAAGCTGAGAACATTTGTAACTCTCCTGATGAGACTCACATTTTAAGTTGAAACCTGTTCCATACAAAATCAAGGGCCAAATTGTGAGATAGATCACAAATGTTTTTATGTCCTTAAGCATAAACACTATTCGGATCCTCAAATTGAATTCATGTACACTGCATATAAGATACTAGTCTTATGGTAGCCATAAAAATCTGTTGCAGTTAGTAAAGATCAATCACATCCAGCAAGGCTGTGGACTTCAATGGCACAACAAAGTTTAGGTTATCTAAAATTCACTCACTGACAAACAAGTTTCAGCACTGAAAAAGAAAAATGGTCCCTTTTGGACATAATTTGCTGCACATGCAGACAGCAATGTGTATGCAAGTGATATAGATTAGAAGGAGCTGGAACTTCTAGAACAAGCACCAGAAGGCATAAGTGCAGGTAGAAGCGATAATGTTATAGACAGTCACTGTATCCCCTCATACATCAGCCAATTGTGCGATTTAGGGAGGCAACTGTATGGAAAATTTAATTTCATGTACTGTGTCCAGATTTTTATTTATTTATTTTTTTTTTTAAGATTTGTTGAAAATATTCTGAAGTATTATTGCATACTGCAACGTATTTGTAAAATGACTGGTTAAGGTAAAAGAAAACCAAAAATTACTTCCTCAGAACATAAAGCTTGTGAAGCCAGTACCTACAGTAGGTAATTTATGCATGTCTGAATAACTTCCAGGGATTAAATATAGAGTATACTGTATAATCATTTGTTCCATATGGCAAAGTAGGCTAAGCAGACAAAAACTGATATTGGAACAAGAAAGTTTGTCTACATAGATGAAGTCTCCTTTTATCATAAACTGCGTGAGTGTGTCTGTGCATGTTTGGTTGAAAGGTGCTTGTTCTTCACACTGGAGACACACCACACCAATGTTTTGCTCAATTTTACCCCCAATTCCCACTGACCCGACCTCATTTTTACTCAAATAGGTTTGAATTTTTAGAGCAGATCTGAATGCAGTCAGGTAGTATGAATGGATCAATGACCCAATTGCAAATAATCTGATGCTGACAGCCAATGGAAAACAGAGGCTGGGAAATAGCAAAAGCTGTCCGCTAACCTTTTTTAAATAAAAAAAAAAATAAAATAAAAAAAAAAAATTGTTTGTAACTATACAACATTATGAACAAAAATGCAAAACAACACTGGGCATGATACAAACTATCAACTAATTACAATCACAAAGTGAAAAAACAGACAAAAAAAACCCCACAAAAGAGATGCTTTGACATTTAAGCCTGAAACAGTAAATAATGAATAAATACTGGAACTCTGTTTAATGAACTGACATTCCTGAATAAACAGTTTTCCAAATCGAACTTATTTATCATAAACCATAATGTTTATCAACCCAACCCAAACATTATATTCACTAAATATTTCTATATTACAGTCATTCTAAAACCCAGAAACAATCTCACAACCTAAAATAAATGCTCCAAACTCTCATCATGAGTATAAGAATACTCCCCCCTGGGGCATCATATGGCGTAGTGGGTAGAGCGGGGGCGCCCCGTGTGCATCTTTCTCTCTACCCCCTTTCCTATCTACCTACTGTCGGAAAATGGAAAAACGAAATTAATGCAAGCAAAAAATAGATTTAAGGAAAAAAAAAAAAAGAATACTCCCCCCTTCCATATAACATTATCAGTTTTTTAGATTTGTATTGCGGCAACTGAGGCCTCCTGTCATAACCACTCAAATAAAGCTAAAATTGAAGAAATTAATAATGCAGTAATAATGATATCAAAATTGTTTTTTTGTTTGTTTGTTTTGTTTTTTTTAGGATTGCATACATTTTTGTATATGTCTTAAAAACAGTGATACTAATTGCAGTGAAATAGACACAGACATAACAATTTACTGTTGCAACAACTGCTGAATATTAAACAAATATGTAACTGTTTAATTTCTGTCTGCAGAGCATCACTCAGTCCAGCATTAAGATTTTCTAGTGTCTTGGTAAATGGTGATTAACAAAGTTAAATAAATTTTATAGCTGCCTTTTTATTAAATGATCTCAGGGACAAATTATACTCTGCAGCCCGAATACACAATGCACCAATCATCCAGGCTGGTGTTTTTAGAAGCAGAGCAAATACTGTGAGCTGTTTTAATTAGCTTTGATATATGTTATATGAAATTCAGAGTGGAGAATATATGATTGAGGCCCATATTGTAAAAGTTGTCTCACTTAATCTTCTGCATTGACTCTGTGGAGAAAATAAAGATGCTCATCAAACAGCCTCAGGCATGAAGCCTAAAGGCATCATTTTGGCTGCCATGATGAGCGTAAGCAGGCCACCGGCTACTATAACAGCAGTCTAATCTGACAAGCTGGTAAGAAGTTAAACGGACAAACCAAACCACTCCGAGGACTGAAACATCTGGCCACACCTGTCACGGTGTGGCCTGTAACACTGCATGCAGTTGCTGTATGATGGTGTATGAATGTTGCTTGTAGTATAAAAATAGTGTATTTGCTCACCAAGACCATATATTTATAATTTTCATTTCTTATTTATATTTTTGCAATTTATGCAGCCTCTGAATTATTAGCCACTACTTGTGTTGATCTCTTTTTGCAGAATTCTGCCTTTTTCTGCATGAAATTACTTTTCTTCCTTAATACTGGCTGCAGCGTGGCATTAAAACACTTTAAATATTAAGGACACATTCTCACCCCATTTCATATCCGTTAAGGAGGATTTTTCTTCTTGATTCATTAAAATTCAGGTGGTGTCAGTCTGTACCACTCTTTTAAAAAAAAAAGGCCTTAGATCTTCATTATTACCCTAAAAGTGGCAGTAAATTTTGGATCCTGGCAGCAGCAGCAGTCCTGTACAGAATATGTTACAGAATATATATATATCTCACATGCTTTAGCACCTTGTGCCCTGCAGGGTTCATAATCAGAGCCACATTTTGAATAGGTCTCCTGAGGTAGGAGGAAACATCTGAGCTAACAAAAAGGTATTTGAGAATCAAATCTGATGTTATTCAACGCAGCAACATGACATGAGCCAAAAGTACTTGACAATGTAAGAGTATGGTTCAAGTAACCTACTGAAAAAGTTTCAGCAGACTTTGTTAGAATTAGTTAGGTGTTTAACATCTACATGAAGTTAATCAGAGGCCATTTTATTAAACAAAACCTATGAATTAGAACAAATGTTTTTTTTTTTTTTTTTTTTTTTTGATTTTTGGAAAGTGCATTTAAAACAAGGTTTTGCACATTAAAAATTCAAAAATGAAACAAAAATAGAAAGAACGACTATAAAAGCCAGACCTTAAAATCAACATTTATAACAATGAAATTCAAAATGATGGAAAATAGACAAGATACGTCTTCTCATCAAGACTAACGAAAAAATTTAAATATTTAGAGTCCTGTTTTTAATGGGTGTTGCACGGTGGTCCGCTTGGCAGCACTGTTGCCTTGTAGCAAGAAAGTGCTGGATTTTAATCCCAACCTGGAGGTCTTTCTGCATAAAGTTTGCATGTTCTCCCCATTCATGCCTGTATTCTCTCCGGTTACTCCGACTTCCTCCCACAGTCCAAAAACATGACTGTTAAATTAATTGCTCTCAGCTGTAAGTGTTGCTCTGTGATGGACTGGGGACCTCTTTAGGGCGTACCCCACCTCTAGCCCAATTATCAGTGGAGATGTACACTAGCTCCCACAAATCTTATTTTATTGGCTTTAACATTATTTATTTTCTTTGATATACTGGAGCACAATAAAATATTTTGTAGGTTTCAAAAGATTTGTAGGCATAAATAGCTGGTGTTTGCAAGGCTGTTACTATTTCTTCAACTTTTTAATAATGTGAACCATGTGGTTAAGCTTATAAATTATTAAATGACTCATTCTATTAAATGTACACATTAGCTGCCTGGTGACAGTATCAGTAAGTAATAACTGTGCAAAAATAAACTACACTGAACACTTGGCGACTTGGACTGAAGGACAACAACTGCCTGCATTATAAAATGTAAGCCCATGCTACAGTTACTGTTTTATCAGATACTTGCTTGTCAGCTTTCCACTTGAGCAGACGAAGATCCATTTACCCGCTGACGTCCTTTCACTGGAAACCAAATGAGTCGCTGGCAGCCAAGATTTGTCTGCTTGTGTGTCCAGCAGTGACTCGTCCCTTTCAAGTCTCAAAAGGCCTCCATATCTGACACTTGTCAAGCCAGCTTACAGTCAAAGCTGCCCTCTTAAGAGCATTTTAAAGACATTAGCTGAGGTTAAGCCTGTGGTGGCTGATCACTCTGATCACGTGAGGCAGTGAAGAGAGGCGCGACGTCCTGTTGCAACATGTGTCCGATGATGTGAGGTGTTCTTCTCACTCAACAAAGAGGAGAATGTTTTTAGTTAATTGTAAATCAAGTTTAGATAAACCCTTTTCACATTTTGGCCTGTTAAATAAAATAATTTCTTTGCAGTTTTCAGTTTCAGTTGGTATCTGAAGAGAAATTTAGACTTTCTGTTCAGGTCAGCTGTTAAAGAGTGACCTCACCCCACCTTAGTTTAAAACTCAACCCTTAATCATAATATAAATTTTCACTCTTCAACAGTATTTTTTTTTTTCTTTTCTGGAATTCAGTTTTCACCGTCAAAACAAGCCCTTATGGAAATTGTTCCTCAACAGTGTTTGGACGTGTTTTTGGCCTTCATCCTGCTGTTGTTTTGGCATCAGAGACTGACGTCAGAATTTGTAATCCTTCTCTCAAATCCCTAATTGCCTCTGTTGGTTCTACAGCAAACAATGCCAGACTGGCTCTTAAATGTCTCATCAGCTTAGTAACATCTAAGATGTGAATATTGCAGGTCATGAAGTTGGTTATATCTAGAAATACATTGGAGCACAACAGATTAGAGGTGATCAACACACACCAGCTAAGACTGGTTAAGACTAAAAAGTTGAATGACCATGCCCTTGTCTTGGATCTTAAAGCCTTTATTATTTATTGTCAAAGGAAAAAATAGTTTTGTGTCTTCCAGTACACTTAGGTGAAAAATTAAGTACACCCTATGATTCAGTAGCTTGCGGGATCAGCTTTAGCAGCCATAACTCTCGGCATCTATTTTCTATCTGAGTTTATGTTTCTCAAGTCCTTGTGGAGAATTTTTTTAATCACCTTTTCACTTTTGCTTCAGTTCATTGAGGTTTGCAGCAATGTGTGTTCACCTAACTCTTTGAAGGTCCCACCACCTGAATTTAATCAGTTGAGGTCTGCGCTTTTGCAACATCTTGATTCTTTTTATTCAGCCATTGTATTTCAGATTTGCTGCTGTTTCTGGGATCATTGTTCTGTTGATGCCCCAGTTTGAGCTGTTTAGATAGATGAACTAATATTTGACTGTATAATACTTTGGCATAAAGAGGAGTTCATGAGTGACTTACAGATTGCAAGATGCAAAGCGACCCATATCATCACCCCACCACCACCGTGCTCAACAGTTGGTATTACATGTGTCAGGTTTACTACATGGAGAAGCTGGTTGCCTGAGGGTGCCAAGCCAGTTTTGCTTTCAAGGTAGTATCCTAATTAAGTGATTCTCTTGGTTTTTGGCATTTCTTTTAGTTGAACCTTGGATTGAAGATTGACAGATGCTTTAACTGTTCTCTACTTTTGACCACAAACTTTCCCAGATTGATGGGCAGCTCATCCTGTTTCTCTAAGATCACTGCTGGTGTCTTTCCAGCTTGTCATTCTATTAACTTACACCTCCAAGCTTCAGACCAATAAATGCCTAAACCACTGATTTTATGGAGGCTCTTAGCAGCATGGATATGATAGTTTCCTTCTTAAACCCAATGGAAGCAGCTAGGGTGTACTTAGCGTTTCTCTTTACTGTATTTAAATGTCATGAAAAATATTTTCCTCAGTAAATAAATCCCCCTTTTTGAAGAACATTTTGTAATTTTAAGCAGAAGTATTCTGAATGAATCAGTTTAGTGGATGAATGTAGGATCAGCAAACAGGAGCCACACCAGGCGTTTAAATCCATGATGTTAGATTAATTTTACTGAAAGTGTAAGAGATCTTTTCCTCATATGCCTTTTGTTTCTTCCTTAATGGTTCTAAGAGGGGTCTAGAGCAATGTTTTGAGATGTTGATTTAATTTGGAAAAGAAAGAACTGGAAGTGCATTTGCATTGTGTCAGCTTTGTTTATCAGAAGTCAAATTGATGTGCAGTCGTTGACTTGCGTGTGTGTATGAGTCCTAATTAAAGAATAATGAGCTGGGTAGCTCATATTAGATTAATCAGTACAAGCTGACAAAATGTATTTTGTATTTAATGATGAAATAATGTTTAACTTATGAGATTGTTTGTTCTCTTTTTCTTCTCCCCAAGATGATGTGCTTTATTGACCACAATGCTAATGCAAGTATTCATGCCTTGGTGGTGATGTAAGAAGTCTTTTAAAACAGTGAAATACTTATGCATCAAATCATGCGATGATGCAATGACTGGCTGCACCTAAAATATGTGACTCTGGAGTTTATATGAGCACGGACATGGAGAAAGTTCTTATCTCCTTGGCTCAGGATTTCTTCTCCATCAGGGGGTAATCTCCCAGCACACCTCTGAGACAGAGAGCCAGACTGTGGCTCAGGAAAAGTTGCTACAGCTACCAGTTCTCTCCTTCTCCTCTCGCTCATACATAAATGACATGATGTAAAAGGGTGGAAGATAGCCCCAGGCTAGGATTTTGAATCAGCTTACCACCTCCTGAATCTTAACCCTAATCTTTATGGTGAAGTAGCTTCAATCTGACCTCAGATCAGTATCGGACACAGAGTGTTTTTCATATAGCAAAAGCTGAAGCTAAGGCTCAGTGACCTTAGGTGTAGATTTGATGGAACAGATGGATAAATGAAGCTTTCTTTTCTTTTGACTGGTGGAAGTCATTTCTGATATTTTATAACAGAGCGAGTAAATTTTTTTTCTTGAGTAAAAATCATGTTTTTCTTACTGCAGCCCACAAACAGTAGCTTCCATAAAATAAGTTAGTAGTTTCAAATTATTTTTAAAAAATTAAAAAACAAAACAAAAAACAAAGATAAACCAGCATAACTAAAATGATTTAATGTTTATTTTGATATAAGAGTAGTATAATCCCTTTGAAGGCATCACGTGGATGCTTTTCTTTGGCCCGTTTATTTTCTAATAACAGTGATATCATTGAGTATGGCTCAACGGCTAAATTAGGGTTTTTTTCCTCCAAAGTGGTGCCAAACAAGAACAAGGTTTTTTTTTCCTAGAGTAGGTTTTCAAGTGGTTCATAAAAGCAGGTGGTTTGTTTCTCTCTAATATAAACTCGGTTAATAAGGAACAATCCTTGGCAGTTTGAAATGTTTTGATTTGTGGGGGGAGGGCGGGGAGCTTTAGAGCACATGTTGACCCCAAATTAACGGCCTGCGTTCTGCATTTTGAAAAATGTTTTGTTTATACGAGTGAGAATATTAGACATATGGAAGCTGAGAGAGGACGTGTTACGCATAAACTTTATTCTGATGGTTTTCTTGAGATAACGAGTTAATTTCTCGATGGTCATAGAATGCATGTGAAATTCTGTGGAAAAACTGTGAGAATAAGTGATATGTAAACTATGACACCAAGTTGTTGGTCGAATGATTGAACCATTGGGAAATTAACTAGTTAACTCGAGAAAACGGTCATCTTCATTTCGTGATAAAGACATAATTATCTCGTTATCTCGAGAAAACGGTATTCGTTATGTTGTTATAACGACATAAATATTTTGTTATTTCAAGAAAACCATCGGGAAAATAAACATGCGAGTACGACCGCTCTCATCTTCCGTATAGTCGTGTGCGGAATAAAGAAATATGCAACAAAACAAAGAGAAACAACAAGCTTTTCTTTCTTCCAAGTAAATAAAATTTCCACTGTGCTTGCTGCTCAGTTGAAAACCAGTATAAAAAGAAAATATGCAATTCGGATAATTTTACAAGTTTGTTGAAGCTTTTTTGCCTTGGTGAACAAGTTCAGGACAAAGTCAAAAGTCCAAAGTAGGTAATAAATGCACACAGTTGAAAAAATAAACAGTTTATTGCCTCTGTGCAGAAACAAAGAACAATTTCTTAACCTGAAGAGGTTCAACATGCATGTCTCTGCAACATGTTGGCAGCCAGCCATGGGTCAGCTGCCAGCTACCTGCGGCGACTGCATCAAAAGACAGGTTTTACTGTTGCTCTGTAGACATTACAGCCATATCAAACCTGGCAGCTGTTCAATGATAAACTACAGGAGGCTGGGCACAGACGCTGCATCTGGCTCTGGTTCTAGAAGACAAAGAAGCACCACAAAGCTGCCTCTAAACATAAGGGAAAAATTTATCTCTTTTAATATAATTAGATGATTGCAAAAGCATATTAATTATGATACAAAAAAATAGGATTTGTTTGCTAAAAGCATGCAATAAATACTTACTAATCATAATTTTTGAGAATTGTTCATAGTATCAAGGTTCAAGGTTTAATTACTACTAATCTTCAATGTTGTTTTTGAAAAAGGACACTTTAAATTCTCATTCACAAATAACAGCTAAAGACCTTTCTCTGAAGACACAAAAAAATTATTCTGCATCTTGATAGTTTATTTTCACTTTATACAAGTTAAAGAATGTAGTTAGGCTTGTGTTGTTAAAAGTGAATCACATTTCTTCTGTTCCATAAAGACACAATATGCAATTACATTGCATGATTTACAAACAAAACACTTTTTATGTTTGCTTAGTGAACAAGTCAAAAACAAGGACTGCCACTACTGACTTTTTTTTCTACAAGGTTCACGTGGCCTCACAAGTGTGGTTCACATTTTGTGATTGACTTAAAATAAGATGTAAAGAAAGATTTTAATTTTAAAGTGCCACCTCCAGCGTGGAAAACATTGAGTTCAAAATGTGAAATATGATGAGGTTATGCTGAAAATAATCAAAAGTAGGTCTCAGTTTAGACATGAGTGCAACTCTAAAGGAAAACTGTTTTGTATAAAAATGTATTATTAAAATTTTAAGACTTTAACTTGAGTTGCATTAACTATAGACTTAGTCTGGTTTAAATATGATTCCTTTGGTTATTAATTTCATGTAAACAAATAAGATGTGAGTAAAACCCAGTGCCAGTGAAATTTATTCAGTCTACTGATTGAAGTCTCCACACTAATGTATTCAAGCATCGTGTTACTAATTCATTTAGTGAAAAAAATGTACAAAAACACCTTCTTTAGAGGAAAACAGGTCGTCTCTGCTGATCCTCATCGTGCACCTGTTGCTGTGGTACGAAACAAACCCTCACAGAGCATCCAAACCTGTTTCTCATTACCTTGCATACTTTTGACCACTTAAGCCTCTGAGAACTTTGAAAAACCTTTATTTAAAAGTGAATCAGACGCTTTATCTGCCACGTTGGTTTTAAACGATACTGACTTACACGGCATGCACATTCAGACATCATGATAGACTGCAGCCAGGGGGTTATCTTGCACACACCAGTTTAAAGTAAAACAGTTAAGCATTTGTTAAAAAAAAACAAAAAACTCTGTAAACATGCACACATCACTTCTTACTGGAGGGGGAAAAGAATTTATTGCTTCTTTTATGTGTCCAAGCAATGAAACATCTTTAGACACACAAGCAGTTCAACATGCATTTCTCTGCAGCACGTTGACGTCTACCATATGTTGCCGGATACAGCCTGCTACCTACAGCAGCTGCTTAAGAACACGGGTTGTAAATATTGCATGGCGGACATTAGAATTACGTTCAAACCTAGCAGCTTTTCAATGATAAAGCAGAAGGAATCTGGGCAAAGACACGGCATCTGAAAAGCACATTCCTCCCCAGTTTTTTTTGTGGGATTTGTTTATGCTGGTCAGGTAGGTACATTTTGGTCATAGAAAAGTGTTTTGTAAGTCCTTGTCACTCTTCTGCCCTTGAGTGAAAAAAGTATTGTGATTATTTTTAATCCATGACCACAGGTCTGATTTGACCGTGTGAAAACAAATGAACCCCAAACAACAATTACCTTCCACTAAAGAGAACATTCGATCTGTGTTTAATAGTAAACACATTGGGGTCATGAGGCCTGGCTCTCTGTGGCCTCTCCTGCTGTTGCTCTCTGCCTGTCTCTGCTGTGCTCGTCCCCTCTCTTTGTGTGCATGTCTGACAGTGTCTCCATCTCCCTGCTGTGTGCGTAGCTAATAGAGCTATTTCCCCTGTAATTACAGCGGGTCAGACCCAAAGACAGCAGAAGCCTAGTGTCCCCCCTCTCCTCTCCATCACCTTCCAGATAACAGGTAGGTGATTTTAGCCATGCTGAATATGAAGCTCATCCCTCCCAGACCCAATTTCCTGCTTCTATCGTCTCTGCTCCTTTTTATCCTTTCCTCTCTCTTGGCTTCCAGCACTGCAGTTTGTCTTGCCTTTTCTCCTCAAGTTTCCTCTTGGGCACCTCTCTTTGCCTCTACCACAGATCACCCATCACTTTTAATTCTCCTATATACTAGCTCTGTTTTGTTTCTCACTTTTCTTTTTAACAATCTCTCCCATTGAAGCAATAATAAAGCTAGCCCATCACAGTTGGGGCTTCTCCTAAACTAGCAAGAGATAACTGGTTTTTGTTTTGTTTTTGTTTTTTTTTTGTTTTTTTTACTTCAAAATAACTTTCATTCTTAAACATTAAAATAGCCAAGTTAACTTTATTTATAAAGCACTTTAAAAACAGCACACACTGACCAAAGTGCTAAACAAAAGAAAGATTTGAAATAAATGAACAAAACATTGGAATTTAAAACAAATGAAATGATGACATGTCAGGCAACAAGTGGAAGGAGGTTAAAACGGGAGTAATATGATCTCTCTCCTTCATGTCCCAGTAACCGCACTTTCATCATTTTTTATGTGCCCATTTTGAAGTATTGCATTAAAAAGTTTGATGGAAATGGCAAAATTTGAAATAGCTTCCTCAGTTTTGTAAAAAAAAAAAAAAAAAAAAAAAAAATTTTTTTACCCTTGCTTGAGATGGTTTTTGGCTTTTCCAAAAAAGAGTTAATGCTCTAAAGGGGGAGATGGAAACACATTTCCCTTATAAGTTCTGTCGTAGCGAACATTTACTTCACATGACTGATCAGCTGTTTCTGCTGTCGTCCTGCATTAGAGTTGCATTTCTTTCTCTACGTCTCCAGATAGCATGTAGCATCGTCAATACTAGTTGACATGACAGAACAATTGCAACTTGCCCGATAGCAACACATTCCTGAAAACCTCTCCATTTTTCTGAGATGTGTGGTCCATGCTAGTTTGCAACCTCTACATCCTGTTTATTACAGCCATATGTAATGTCAACATGTGATGAAATTATGCTTTGCATACCCTGGTTGATTCGTTCTAAGCCAGTAGATGGAAACACGCCTAATTCGCATTTCCTTTTTGGTGACATTTTAAAAGTTCACTCAAAAGTCGCTAGATAATTGGATAGAAACATAACTAGTGTAGTGCTTAATTTACAGGAACTTAGAAAGCAGATTTTAGCTTCAGCATTATTAGTCAGCAATAACTGTTCTTATAAATTGTGCATATTTTTCTATCAGGTACCTACCGGGTGCTGCTACACAAGTTTTAAAAGTTGTTATGGAGTCTCTTTCAGTATGTATGTAGCTGAGTGCTGTCAGCCAGGAGAGGTTTTAGCAGACTCCATCAACACAACTGGACAATAACTCAAAAGCTATTTATTTTCGTAGTTCAAAATAAAAGTCTCAAACATTGATTAAATAGAGTGTGAAACATAAAGGACACATCTTCTTAATAAGGCCCATCATAATGTGTTACACTAACGCCATGTTAAGATAAACGCAGATATTTTTGAATACAGAAATTATCCATTTACACCTCCCATCCATATAGTTTTTAAAAAACACTTTTCAAAATGGAATTTATTTTTTAAACTCCACCTGTGGTGGATACATGTAGATTGGAGTTCTGGATGTAATAAAGATCAAATGCCAACTTTGAAAAAAAGCCCTCTCCAATTTCCTGTTTTAGATATATTTTTTTTTTGCACCTGTCTTACTTTCTGTCCATGTTAACACAGATTTAAGTTTAAAAAACTGATGTTAATTCAAAAGAATTTCCAAAGTAGTGAAGCTGAAGTTTTACTAAGTGAGAAAAAAAAATCCCATCCTAACTGCAGTGGGATAACCTCTCATGAGACGGACTTCATTTTAACAAAAAATTGCATCATGTTTTATTATTGTTAGATCTTGTGCCACAAGATTTCATTACAGCACTGTGTAAAATTTTATCAGGTGAGACAAAGTACCTCACAGGTTACAATAAAACATCCCTGGGTTGATCAAAATGTCTGGATGTCTGAAATGTTCTAAATCGGCTTAATGGCTTGGATACAGTAACAAGGAAACTGAATGGACTGGGTGCGAGAAATTCTGCACAAAATTTCCCTGAGGTGTAATGCTAGCAAAAAAAAAAAAAATAGCCTAAAGAAACAAGTTTACATTCAAGAAGCAACCAAAAAATAGTATTCCTTTATTTTTTATGGAATTGATGGAAATAAAGTGTTTACTTTTTGCTTTTCATCTTTGTTCCCACTAAAAGTCAGATAACTAGGCACTGAAATTAATACCCTTCCTTTTTTTATTTTCCTCTCCTCTTCTTAGCTTTCCCTTTTCCTTTATTTATGGCTCTCTTTTCCTTGTTTCGTGTCTATCCTTGTAATCTTTCTACTCTCCAATATTCTCCACTTCAGTTGTCTTCTTGTCCTCAAACCTTTTACCAGTACTTTTTCCTGTTTGATGCCTTTTCTGTCCGCTGTTTGAACACAGCATTGTTTCGCAAACAAAAAAAGCTATTGATTTCAGCAGTTCTTCAAAAGTTCTGAGTGTAGCTGTGATTCTTTCAGCTTCTAATAACTTTTAGGTGTTTGAAACATTTTGATTTCAGAAGAGTTGCAACCTCAGACTGGTGCTTTCATTTGGTGCTGTTCCTGAATCAGAGGCTGAATTTTATTACAACAATGCATTGTGCTTAAAATTGAGCAGTTGGAGCCGTAGAGGGAGTGGGAGAAGAACAACTTTGTTCGCACACAAACAGAATATAGATGGTAAATGTTGGCAAGCCATTTTCTACTTCTGCAGAATGTAAGCCACACTCACAGGAGGATTCCTTTGGAGTGCTGTCAGTTTTGTGCAAAAGAGAATCGGCTCGCAGGAGAGTGAACTACAAATGGACTTACAGACAAGCAGACTTCAGGGAAGTTTCATTTCTTCACATCAAGACTAGTATTATGTTGGTCCTCTGTTTAATATTCATCATTGTAAAGATTGAAGTCAGTGATTCCCCAGTAATGCATGGATTAACAGAGGATCAACAAAGTTAGTGTTTGACTTTCAGTGTGTTTCTAACTGGGAATTAGACATTTTGCATTTCAAAAAACCCCTCTTCTCTCCACAGTTCTCAGGGAATGATGATTGGGTTCCGAAGTGAGACTTTAAACTCTTAGATGTCTTGCTGAAACAGCTGGAAATGCTTTGGGCGGAACATGTGGAGAAATTTTACTGTATGAAGTAGTGTGTTATAAAGACGTTTAAAATTAGATCCAGCTAGAAAAGAAAACACTCTGTACATTGTGAATCTTTCTGTATATTAACACAGCATCTGATGCCTTTTAAACGTCGGTTTTCACATGAGGTAGATTTCCTTATACAACTGAAACATACTGTTCTGGTTAACAGAACAGATGGTGCCAATTCAGGTTTTTTTTTTTTTTTTTTGTTTTTTTTTTTTTGTTTTTTTTCCTCTGAGGTTTATAATTAAAATAAAACAAGTCTTTTCACAGTAGCAGGTGCTGATGAAGACCTGAGATGTCACGAGTTGATTACAGGCACTTGTTTCAAACCTGCTGTGATTATTTCAGAGAAAATGGCACAGTTCTTAATGAGGTATCTTGTAAAATGATTTGGACAATAAGTATACCATGGGAAATAACAACATCGTCATTTTCTGTTTTGACAAACACCTAGAGCTGCATTTTAGCATAGTTGAGAAAAGTGCTGCATTATAGCTACAAAATTCCAACAAATTATTGGGAGAAAGTTATGGAAGGATATAAAAATGTACATAGGTCATACAGTTTGAAGACCCTCCATATTCCAGAGTTTAGCAAATGTCAAAGACACTCAAGTGTGTCCATTCTGCCTCAGCATCTAAAATCAAATAGCATCTACTGGCTGCTGTGGTTATTTATGGTGTGTTTGTTAAGCCATGAACATTTTAGTGGAAATGTTCTAAAAGTATGTTTTTAAAAAATCCTTTAGCTCAGCTGTGGAACCTGAAGCTGTGAAGTTTTTTTTGTTTGTTTTTTTTTTTTTTTCCATTTTCTTCAATCATAATGTTTTGTTTCCAGGCAACATGTGCTGAAACAATGGTGTTTTTCATTTTTCATGTCTTGCCTAAACCCACACCAGAGTTCTGCCTCTGCAACATCTGATAAACTTGTAAGGTTTAAAGATGGAGAATATCTGATAAATAGCATCGTTGGTTTTCAACAAAGAACCTTTAATCCCACCTACCTCAATATGACTGCTTAAATGTCAGGTTTGCTTGGCAGTCCTGCAGCGCACAACCTTATATGTTCTTTTTTTCTTTGAATAGACGACTCAAGATCATGTGTGTGGGAATCTGTATCTGGACATTTTGCTATAGACACCATGACATCAGTCACCTGATAGCATTTTTACCCCTCCTTTTCTCACCCTCTCTTTACTCAAGCCTTGGCATTAACAGTATTTTGAGAAAGAGTGAGATGCTAAAAACCATTGGACTGGAATAGAACATGGTTTGAGGTAAAACAGAGTAAAATATGGGAGAAACTAATCAACTGTTCAGATAAGAAATATATAGCTGAAAAATATTTGTGAAAATATATAGCTATTTCAAGGTGGGCTTTGATATTCTAGATTTTTAAGTGAGTCCTTGAGGAAAATGACATGAAACATGGCATTTCTTGAAATATTGTACATTGTTTTTCTGGTAAGTGGACTAAAATCACAAATAGTCTCTACTGCGAAATAAAGTTGAAATAACCTTTAAGTCAATCTTGTAGGTCTGACTATTTCATCTTGAAATTACTTCTACTGTACTTCTTATCAGAATTTGTCATTTTTAATTAGACCCTTTGCTATTGCTTAAGGATTACCTTTTTTATTATTTTATAATATGGCCTAAGGGATTAAATGTGATTAAAAAGTACAGCTGTACAGGCATTCCATCATTTTTGTAAAAGAGTTTCAGAAATATTATTAAAGGATGTAGCTTGTCCAGAATAGACTGAACTGGACAAGAACAAAAATGACCTGGGAGAACTGCAACACAGCAGTTATATTACCTAAAATTAATTTAAGTGATCAAACAAGGCTCTTTTATTTTCTAATAATATGGGACAAATGACCTCCGTTAATTATGTGTGCATTTCTTACAGTGATTCTAAATTAAGTCTCTTCTGTTTGCAGTGTAATTAGAACGTTTAGTGCTGAAAATAATTTTAAAAAAAAATAAATAAATAAAAAAGATATTTAGATGTGAAAAAGTGGCACCATTTGTATATAACGAACACTTTTTCAAACAGTTGTCTTTGCTCTCCATTTGCTTACAGTTAAGCTCAAAATAATTCTTAACCCTGGCAAATTTAGGTTTGTTTGTTGTTCCATTTTTTTAAATTAAATTATAAATAGAAAACGGATAGATTATTTTTTACTTGATACCCTTTTCACATTTGTTTTGTTTAACTTTTGAGAAATATCCGCTATTTCTTTTCCTTTTCATGTCAGAAATAAACCTGTTTATAATAAACCCAGATGAATGAAAACAATCTGACAGAGGTATGAATAAAATTGGGCTTAACTGTATACAGAGTCCCAGTTTGATTCTTCAGTTTCTCCCAGCTGGTGTTGTTTATTACGACAATTATTTTGTCACAGTACTGTTTCATTGGATTAGTAATCTTACAAATTAGTCTCCCTTTCCCTGTAGTTATATTTCTGGGGTGGGAAAAACTCTTAGATTGTTAGAGAAAACCAATATTCTTTAGAAGTGAACAATGTGCACAGGTCATAATACAGCTTTGCAAGCTATGCAAATTGGCTGCACAGATAACTGGGTAACACTCGAGGTGCAGTTGGTATAAAATCACAGACCAACAAGAATCATGGCATCCATTTAATCCTGGACATGGATACCAGTCATCTGAAAATGTTTTGATCAAGATACAAGATTAGAATTTGATTGGGTCTTCCCTACTTTAAAGCTATCTGGATGTAAGTTAGATGTGGTTTATATTATGCAGACAAGCCCTTCCAGCTGTTTTTTATTTTTCGTGACTAAGCTAAACTGTAAACTGCAGCTTTAGTTTTGATGAGTCATTAGTTCTTAATAAAACCTCTAACAGTGATCAAAGGCTTTATTGTCAAAGTTATGGAAGAATACTTAGAAAAGTCACCAAAACTAGCATGCAAGTAAAATATGCAAACATACGTACATTATGCCAGTATCTTTCAAGAACACATCAAGTTTGTTTATTGTGGCTCACTTCACTTCATATTTAGAGCTGTGCTTTGCATGCAGGTAACATCTGTTTTCATAGAAACCTCACAGTGAGATTTCAGACTGCCATCCATTTGCCAGATGCATCAAGTGAAGGAGTTTCTAAATTCAACATGGCACCATGAGGGGAAAAGAAGCCAAATTACACCTAATAGAATAAACATGAGCCAAGACAGCCTGAGTGTTCTCCTGCACCTCTAGTGTTGCATTAAATCCTCTCTGCAGCTCCACTGAGAGTCAGAAAACAGAGTTCCACCATGTTTCTTGTTGCTATCAAGTTGCTGCATGAGATAATCATTGCTAATTTATCATTCTGACATGCTAACAGGGAGGGGAAAAACCAAACAGAGGGATAAAAGCATCTACCTCGCAGGCACATTTTCTTTTTTCCTTGTGAAGCAGTTTTCAGCTGCCCTCTGTGGGATCTTTTATGCCAATAATAAGTAAATAATTATTTTTACATCTTTGTTTCCTGAACAAATCAGGTTTGTTTGTTTGTTTTTCCTGGTAGTTATATTGTCCTTCCTTTTTGCTGACCTGCACAGCCTCCCGCCCAGTGGAAAACAAGTTGTGCACGGGTCCAGTCCCAAACAGATCGCAGCTCTGCCAGATTCCCTGTCCCATCGACTGTGAGGTGTCTCCGTGGGGTGCCTGGGGGCCGTGCATCTTTGAAAACTGCAATGATCAGACTGGAAAGAAAGGTAAAGAAATCACTTTAAAGGCTGCATTTGTCACACTTTTTGGGAGATTTTAATATATGTGTGGTCTGTTTCAGAATTTCCAGCCTTTGATAAAGATTTATTTATTTGACCTTTATTTAACCAGTAAGTCCCTTGAGATGAAATCTCTTTTGCGAGGGAAACCTGACCAAGAGGAACACCGATACAGTTTGACTTTCCTAATATAATACTGTTCCTTTACCGGGCCTTAATATTTAGTTACTTTTTGTTTTAAATGTCTCCAGAAACGGTGGATATATAAATAGCTAGGACTCATAGTGCTCCTGTATTTTCATCAAATTTTTATTCCAGGAAATTGCCACTAAATAAATTAGAACAGATTGGGCCACATGGGATTTTTGGAAGATGTTTGACAGCAAACTTAATGAAAGGAAAAAATAAAGCACCAGTGGTTAAATCAGACTCTAAAGAGGTTTAAAAATCAAATAAGAGATATAAGGGGCAAATCACTTCTCGTAAATTGGGTTGTGTAAAGTACCTAAAAAGAGTTATTATCTTACCTTTAGTGCTCAACAATTTTAGTTAAGAATAGCTAACTATTTCCAGTACCAGAAGCTAAAATACTTTCTTCTTTTTTTTTTGACGGGTAAACCAGAATATATTTCTGTAGCGAGGCAAGTGCAAAACATCTTCACATCTTTTTTTAGCAATACTGAACACAATTTCATAAAAGAGTTAGATTAACTCAATGTGGTCATAAGATAATTAACAGTTTTTTAAGGTGACAGCTTAAGAATGATTTAATCAGTGGACACTTTCAGAGAAAACCCGAAGAGCCTCAAATTGATTGAGGAGCTCAGGGTTAAACAGGACCCAGGAGTTCTTTGTATTTTTCTGTAATCTTCTGTCTTAAGCAAACTTTTAGATGTTGTTGGCCTAGATTTTTATTTTATTTTATTATAACGTCTTTTTTTTACTTGATTTACCTCATTAATTCACCTTTGACTGCAGGTAAAAACTGACCTATTGACCAAATTAGGCACATTTACAGTATTTAGTCATACTCATTCATGTGTATTGTCCCATTTTAAATAAGTAAAATGAAAAAAAAAAAAAACTGATCAAAGCAATTCTTAAGCTTAATTAAAATTTACTTTTAAAGTCTGTCAGATATATAAATGTGCATTATTGACAGACTGTATGCAAACCAATGGAAGAATGCATTTTAATATGACAGTCATTATTTACCTGTAGGCTTCAAACTGAGGAAACGACAGATTACCAACGAACCAACAGGGGGCCCAGGAAGCTGCCCTCATCTTGTGGAGGCCATGCCATGTGATGAACCCAGCTGTTACAAGTGGCAGCTGGTCAGCCTAGATAGGTGTATTCCTGATGATGGGAAGCAGTGCGGCCCTGGAACTCAGCTGCCACAAGTTCAATGCATCAACAGCAATGGTGAGACAGTTTAATCTCATCGTCCAGTCGGATGATATGATTTCTGCAGAGTGATGAGATGCTGAGCAGATGGCAATGATGCTTTATTACACTGTGTTTTCAAAACTGAGAGTCATTTGTTCAAATTAAGCACATCCGTCCTCGGAGACGGCGTATCATGATTGACATCATCAAGAAAACAAGCTCTAATTTGCTCATCCCTGTACTGCCGTGGATTTTTTAATGCACTTCCATTTATCAAAAAAAAAAAAAAAAAAAAAAAAAAAATGATGCACAAGTCAGACTTTGCAAGAAAAACACCATATTTTTCAAGGTCGCCTATCTGCTGACCCTCCAGCTTGTGGTGTGCATTGACATACGTGAGGAGATTTCCATTACACAAGTCCCAGTAAAGAAATCATCCACACTCCTCTTCCCTCCATTTCTCCTTTCTCTCTCTCTCTCTCTTTCTTTTAAACCTCTCCTGCTTTAATGCTTGCTTGATTCAGCTTTGCCACCCCATCTCCCTGCTGTCTGTCTCATTACAGTTTTCCTCTCTGCACGCACAATTAAACCTCTCTCTCAGTATATCAAATCAGTCCTCAGAAACTCTGGAAGTTGGAGTAACTTCTGTTCTTTGCTGCTTTACGTTATTAGTTTCTCTGTATTACTCCTGATCTTTAATGGTCGTGTAATTAGTGTAGAGATAGCAAGGACATGTCCTTGTAGGACAAGTTTCTGTCAAAATTGTAGCTAGCAAATACAACTGCATTTAGGGATGTGACGATAAGAAGATTCAGCACCCTGACTAGTGTGTGCCCATTTTACTGTTGAAAAATATTTATAAGTTGTCTAACAACTATCAAATGTTAAATGAACACTTGGGGAACTGCTGTCCTTTGTGAAATGTTCAAGACACATCTCACACAGCATTCAGACGGTTGTATTTTAATGGGTGGGGAGGATAGTGCGAGCTGTTTCATTAGTTTTAATAGATGTTTGGAGTTCAGAGTGATGTACATTTGCTCGAGGCTCTTGTCTTGAAGGTTGTATTTCAGTTCACCTGCTGTATTGAAGCTGACAAGAAACTGGACGCACTTTGTACTGCTTAAGGCATAAAGCCTCAAATTGCTTTAGCTGTCCTAACGAGTTTAACTCTTCTGTCTGATATAGGGAACTACAGGAATGTGTGGAGTACAGGTGAAATGTGTAGCACTGTTAGAGATGTTCACCATACCAAAATGATGAGGAGAAACATGGCTAAAAAGCTTCCAACAAGCATTATGGACCAAATAATTTAAAGCCAAAGCAAATTTATGGATATGTAACAAAAACACAAAAGTTTATGTTCACTTTCCTGCCTCTACTAACATCGCTATTTGAGCAAACCCTGCAAGATTTCATTAACAAACTGAGGGGTTTATCTTTAAGATTTTTCTCTCTTCCTTATGGGCCAAAAACCAGACTGATCAATAGATGTGCATCATCCAAATCAACTAATAGGGTGCCATTATATTTGAGTTTCAGCCAATTGTGTAGGATAAAATGATTATACATTTTTTTTTAATCTTACGATCCTATTAAAATGGGAAAGTGTAGAAGTATAAATGATCAAAAACTATTTGAAACAACAATAGCGATACATTAATGAAATGTAAATTCTGAAGTTTGATAAACAAAAGTATAAAGGACAAATAGCAGACTTAGTGCCAAAATGGGACTTTTTTTTTTTTTTTTTTTTTTTTTTTAGTCCACCTAAACAAACCTTTGATAAAGCATCTTTGAAACTACTCAGGTTCTTTTTTTAGCATCTAAATTACTGTTACTCATCAGACATATCTTTACTAATTCATAAATTGGGCTATTATATCTTAAGGATCTTTTTACTTTCTGAAGTAATGTTTTTTGTGGGGTTTTTGAGGTGAAAAAAAGGAGGAAATTTTTTACTGCATTCCAGATGAACTTCAGACTCAGTAAGACGCATCTTAATTGTGACAATTTTTCAAAAAGGTGAAAAATGAGGCCTGTTGAAGATCAAAAGACCCTCAGTTACAATAATGGCCGTCTAAAGTCTGACAAACTACTAGCAAGTTAAACTAGGAATGCTGGAGGCAGACAACATTTGGTGTCGACTCTTTCTGCATATTGTGACGGCGGGCATGTTCAAAAAGCCTATAAAATCCAAAATATTGCTAAAACTAACACTTTAAAAATGTTATAAAAAACATATGATGAAAAGAATAAGTAAACACAAATTAAAGACGATCATAATGAACAAGAAGCACAAGAAGCATTGCCAGACGACTACAGTTTGAAGGAAAATGAGGAATATATCTTAAAATCCACATAAATAGACACCGTATCACCATCCATCCAGTGTACACATCCTGTGTAATCCAGAAGGTTCTGTTATAACATCCATAATGTCTGCAGACCGTATGAAGTTTGTGTGTAATCCTGAGAATTGAGCAACAATTTACATTTAAAAAAAAAAAAGGTGGACAAGAGAGCATGTTATGTATTTGAAATTACATTTCAGAGTAAAAAAAGAAA
This sequence comes from Anableps anableps, assembly GCA_014839685.1. Classification (NCBI taxonomy): domain Eukaryota; kingdom Metazoa; phylum Chordata; class Actinopteri; order Cyprinodontiformes; family Anablepidae; genus Anableps; species Anableps anableps. Next base: position 7,069,219 of record CM026072.1, read on the forward strand.
AAAGCAAGCCATGTAAGAACAGTTTGATTCCCAAAATAACAGTATTACCATTGTTCTTATCCTTTCAACGTAAAATTAACACAAACGTTATTTGAAAAAGAGTAAAAATAACAATCAGAATATTATCATGGTAACAAAGTAGGTAACTGTTGCTTTCAGCTTATTTACAAATCTCATCTAGTTCCACAGCATAAATGTTAGCCATATGCTCAAATACAGCAGCCCATAAAACAAAAGCAAAGTATGCATAAACTGTAGGTATAATGTAAGGTTCTTCCTAAAGAAAGTTGTTTTTTTCTTTCGTCCCTGTGACTTCGGCTGATTGATCTCCCTCACATTCAGTCCCTCATCTGATGAGAATTGATTTGTTCTGTTTGGATTTTCGATCTGCTTTTCGCCTCAGCGATTTTTCACTGTGACGTTGTGGCTGTATGTTGTTGGGGTTTTTTTTCCTTCCTGAGTGTGTACCAGTCATAAAAAACGAAAAGGCCACCCAGCCAGGCCCCAGACAGCAGGCTAAGGTCGATACAAATGTTATTGAAACTGGCTATTGATATTCCCAAAGCTGACTGCCTGGCCACTTAGTCGGGAAGCTGTTTCGTCTCTGCATACAGAGCGTTGAGGTTTTTCCTCTCATAGTGGGTGGTTCTGTTCATTCATGTGTCTTTGTCAGAGCCTGAGAAATGTTAAGGTCCCTTGTCGTTTCTTATTTTCATGCTTTCTCGTTTCAGTCATGATGGGTTCACTGCATCTCAGTCAAAGTGACATCTCAATATAAAGTCAGCTGCAGTGAGGTTTTTGAAGCTCCTCTTTGGTTTAGAAGCTCGGTTGAGTCATGGAAATGTTTGCGTTTTTTCTAAAGGGTGCATGTATCGCTTAACCACTTGATTTATGGCAGTGCATCAAGCAACTCAGACAGATATGTGGGTTAATATAATCCACTTATAGCGGCTACTCAGAGCTCATCAATAAAACAGGAACAGTAGGATTGAAACATGGGAATCCTATGTGAATTTGTGCCTTTCATGTGAAGTGGCCCATTTTCAAGGAGATTTCTTGGAGCTTAAGGTTCACCATTATGAATATTTTACCAAGAATTCAAGATAAAATACTGTAATGCTAAGTGGGAAAAAAGATTTTTCTTTATCACCGGATGTAAGTAAAAACAAAAGAACAGCGTTAGTCAGCGTAGAAATATCCAGCACGTTTCTGGTGAGGCTGCTATTCCAGAGATTTTTGATGTTCAAATTCAATGCTCAGATCTTTCATTAAACATTGTTTGCATGCATTACCCAGTGCTATTTTCTATATTTAATATCCTCACCTGCAACATTTGAAAAAGAGTAAAAATAATAATCAGGATATTATCATGGTAACAAAGCCGGTAACTGTTGCTTTCAGATTATTTACAAATCTCATCTAATTCCACACCATAAATGTTAGCGATATGCTCAAATACAATAACCTATGAACCAAAAGCAAAGTATGCATAAACTGGAGGTATTCTGTAAGGTTCTACGAGTAGAAACAAGAACAAGGAAACTCAGCAATCAAATGAAAATAACAAAAAAATGACCAAATACAAGTTGAAACAGCCTAAAAAGGATTCATTAGCTTTTGTGGTTTAGTTCCTTGCCTAATATGGTGTGCAGATGTTACACTGGTCCAAAACTGGAACTATTGAGTATGTATGTATGATCACCCTTTTAGATTTTTTTCATGTATTTTTAAGTCAGATTTCAGATCAACATGCAGCAAAAGTCTCAAGGCCAGTAATCAAACCAGACCACTGTATCTTCTAATGGGGCCACTATACCATGCTCCACCCCAGATCCAACAAAGCTAACATGAGTAAATACATAAAGTTTGATGACTTTAGTTTTCTCCATTTGCCACTATCAGCACATGAAGAAAACATTAAACAGTGAGCCTTCCCCAGAGCTGCTAGTCTACCAAAATTCCTACAAAAGCTAATCAATTACTAAGTGCTGCAGATTGGGTAAAAATGCCATCCATGGGAGATTACCAAAGCCAAAACCCCTGCTTGATGATCTCTAAGACTTTTGGAAAATATTCTTTGGTCAGATGGAGCGAAATCGAAACTGCTCGGAAGGGTGTGTGTCCAGTTACATCTGGCATAAAACCAACATAGCATCTTAGAAATCAAACATCATACTGACTGTTAAACATGGTGGTGGTGGTGGTGCAATGGTCTTGGTATGGTTTGTTGTAATTGAGGGAACTATGAGTTCTGTTCTTAATCAGGAAAATCCTGAAGGAGTCATCAGCTTGTAACCTTAAACTCGTGGACAATTGGGTCACGTATCAGTACAATGATCCCAAGAGCACCAGGAAGCTCATATCTGAATGGCTGCTACAAATGAATGATTTTATTTAATTAGTCAAAGTCTAGACTGATTGAGAATGCTGTGGAATGATCATAAACAGGCTCGTCATGCTCAAAAACAGGGCCACATTTGTTTAGATAAACTTTTCTCCTAATAAATGAAATCTCATCTAGTCATTGTTTATTAAAATCCATTTGATGAGCTGATCTGAAGTGGGTAAATAGCTCATGACAGCACTGTTTGTATTAATAAATATCACATCTACTTTCAGCCTTTTATTGTGACCAATAATTTTTTACTTTTCCTAGGTATTAATAATGCAAAAATATAAATAAATAAAGTTATGTAGGGAGTTTCAATATTTAAATACTGACCAGCTCAATAACTGTATCTCAACACATCTGTGTAATCTCCATAGATCATCCTCTTTATAAATCCACTCTTATGGGTTTCTTTTTTCCACTGTTTCATACAGAAAAGGATCAGATTAACCTAAATCCTGCATATCAGATGCTACTGTATACATTCAAGAGATTAAATTTATCGTAACTCTTCTTACATCTGTTCATCAATTATTATCTGTCTTAAGCAGTCAAACTGGAGACGTCTTAACTGCTAAGTGGTCCTGCACTATGTTCCTGTCGAGGTCTAAGCCTCCACCGAAAGTTGCATTACATGAAAAAAAGTCAGAGTAAAAGGAAAATGGGACTATCTGCTGATCTTGTTGTCTTGTTCTACAGTTGAACTAGTGTTACCTTAGTGCCTTCGTTGTAAGAGACACTGATTTAAAATATTTCATCATGAAAAAGAACAATCTTTCAAAAAGCTGAATAACTATCATGCCCAAAAAATATGTTTTCGCATGAACAAAATAAAAACAAAAGGGGCATTTTCATCCCTTGGTGTGAATATGCAATTTGTAGAGGTAGGGCTAAGTGGTTGAGGTAAGTGATGAATCTTAATTTTACCAAATTATATTTCATCTTCTTCTGCTTGGACAAATTAAACTGACTATTCAGAGTTTATCTTGATCCCTAATCTCTCTGGCTCTTAAGTATTTCCAGTTAGTGTGTTTCGAAGCTTTATTGTTCAATATCTGCTTTCAAGAGTACTCAACTTTAGTTATATTTACTCAGGATGTTACTATTTTAAACAATGGTGGTGCTAGTAGATAGAAAACTTGTACCACTACAACAACACAGGCCGTACAGAAAAATCTGGTTTCAGGCCTAAATGTTTTGAAAGCTTAGTCATGTCCCATCATTAGATTTGCACATCTACTAGTGCAGCTAATCCAAATGTTTTTTCTATCACACTAATTACAGCTAACATCATAGGTGCAGCTACAGTCAAACAGGTAGTTGGGCTGAAGTAATATTCCTGGCTTTGGCCTGTTTAGGGGGATTCAGAGGTTTCAGAAAGAGCTGGACAAACCTGCCTAATCCTGGCTTTCTGCTGGTACAGAATGACTCCAACTAAGTTTAGATCACGTTGACATTCGACTATACAATACGGAGAGGTTTATAGTTGAGGCCCACAAAACAAGCCTATAACATTAATCTCTCCACCGCCCTGCTTGACAGTTGTGTTTGGTTTTCCCCAAACACAACCAGACATCTGTACTTTTGTCTCAACCTTCCCATAGGACATTGCTCCAGAAGTCTTGTTGTTCATTCAGATGCAACTTTGTAATCTGAAGTAGTGGTGTCATATTCTCCTCAGAGAGAACCCAAGCAAGCCATACTTCTTTTCTTTTCTTTTCTGTCTTGAACTTAATTATGCTAAATGAATGAATGAATCAATGAATGAATGGACTTCTGGGCTTTTTGCAGTTTCTCAGAGTGTTGCCTGGCCTAATCTTGATGAATTCACTGGGATGGCCACACCTGGGAAGATCGACAAATATCGTAAACATTTTCCACTCCAGAATAACAATTCCCTCTGAAGAATGATAGACTATTTAATTGTTTGGCATTTGCTTTGTAATCCTTCCCAGACTGATAGGTACCAATAATTGCTTCTTTCAAATCATTGTGGATGCATTTCCTTATTATCAGTGTGTTAACACACACTTGTATGCAACAGAAAGGCAAACTGCCAAAACCCATTCTTCTATTTAGATGATGATCACAGATCAATTGATCAAGTGCATTTGATTAGCTGCACCTCACTGTTACCTCCTCTCCTAAATCCTGTGGAAGCAGTCTAAGATTTGATACCCACAAAGATCATCACTCATCTACTGAGAGGTTTAGATGGAGAACCTTTTAAACCAAAATTAGGCCTATTTTAAATTGAATATCTGTTACCAATTTAGGTAAATGTTTTTAATTCAAATATGCTTACAGTGCAGTAACGCTGAATAAAACTCACCACATTCAAACATTTGCAAAGTAATCCAAAATCAATGTTCTACCTTGATGCAAACATGACAAGGAGTTTCATCAACATCAGTCACATGAGCCACTCAAAGAAACTCACATTTCTGCTCATACCTGCAGAGAGGTCACACTTCCCAAATTATCCAACGTCTTATACAGAAAAACAAGCTCGTCTCCAGCTCGTATAATGGGCTGTGTGCTTGACATGTTGCCATCAATTAAAAGGCACAGCTGTTCATTTTCCCAGCTGCTCCAACTGTCTGTGAGCTGAAGCGTTGTTTGAGGTGATAATGTCATTTTAGCAGCGAATAGTTCAACCTCAAGACATGTTTTCATCTCGCAGGTTTTTATACAGTTCACACCAAAATGGGAAGATAGCTTTTGCAATATCAGAGAACAAGTTGTAGAGGCTTTACTTTGAGCATATGGAAACAAGTGTTTAAAGCAAGGACTAATTTTGCTGCTGTTGCCTTAGGAAAACTGTACCCTCCTGTAGTGTTTGATATGGTTTGTTGAATATTGGCCCAAAATGCTGTTAGACACAAATTCTCTTACTTTTTTATTACTTTGTACTAAAACTCAAATGGTGACTCCTCACTTTAAAGAGAAATTGCTGTTTTAATTACAGTTTGCACTCCACCTCATTAATACAGAGAAATTAAGGAGCCATATTGTCATAATTACCAAACATTTACACAGATTTAGGGTAATGTTAGTACAATTAATTTGCTTTTCCTTATCTCCTGAATGTAGCTGTTGATATTTCTCACAAGAAAAGCCAGATGGTAGCTTGAAGTTTTAGAGTCTATTGGGAAATAAATTGCTCACAACAGGAAATTAAAAGCAAAGCCACCTGTCTTCAATTTGAGCACAAATTAGTTTTTCATCCATTTCTTTCATATTAGGTAAACACAACTGGCTGTATGGTCTGATTCACAGATGGGAGCTGATTTAGATGGAAATACTTTAAATTTTACGTCAGTATTTTTACTCCAAATAACTTTATCTATTGACTGTAAGTCATGTTTTCCTTTTTATTTTTTTTTTTTTTTTTTTTTTATAAAAGTATCACTAAAACAAAAATAAAACAACCTTTGTAAACACGCTAGTTTGAAACATAGAAAATTGAAAAACATCCAATTGAACTTGATGGGTTATATATTTGTTACCCTTATTGCCAGACCAGGGGTCTCTTACCTCTAGTGGAGAGACTTGCTAATGTCAGTCTTAGCTGTCTTTCTGGTAACAAGCTCATATCCAGCCCCATCCTGCTGACAGCGCAACGCAGAGAAGAGGCAGCTGAACAACTGCAAACGTGTTTTTCTTTTTTTTTAGCAAAGAGATTGAAGAACAATTTCCTAGGAAACTAGTAAACCTCCCTGATAAACCTATGCTGTCCAAAAGGCTGTGAACAACACGTGTGTTTCCCCTATTCTACACCCCTTCTCTCCATAGCTTCTTCTTTAGCACAACGGATTGTCGTAGTGCTCGTATCGCTGCAGATGATGTTCCAGTCACCTCCATTCCTCTCCCCATTTGTGAATAAAACACTGATCTACTAACAGCGAAGGCAGAGTTTTATGTAAATCTAAATTTCTGTTGGAAGGTAAAGTGACCTTGTAATTACAACTATAAGATGGCTGATTCTGACCCGGTTGTGTCCTCTCATTTTTCTTCAGGAGATATTGTGGATAGAAGTCTCTGCTCATCTTCAGCAGTTTTGGAGCCCATTTCCTGTGAGGTGCCTTGTGCAAGAGACTGTGTGCTCAGCGACTGGACGCCCTGGTCGACCTGCTCTCAGACATGCTCCAGTAAGACGGTGGAAGGCAAGCAAATGAGGACCCGTTCCATTCTGGCATACAACGCCGGGGAAGGTGAGTCTCCACCTGCTTACCACAATTTTGTTATGAATGTTCGAAGAAAACGTCGAGATGTAGCCTTTTCAAGTCGTCCTTTACTGTCAGTCTCGGAGTGTCTGATTTCACACATGTCTGCTTGTGCATTTGTCCTTATCTTGCACAGTCTGCTTACCTGTCCTGATGTTTATTTCTGTCGGTCTGTCTCCTCATCTGACGCTCACTTTTTATCTCGCTGTCAGATCTTTTTCTCTGCCCATGCCTGTGTGTTCTTTGGAGTTTAAACCTGCGAGTATTCTTTTTGTTTTCTCTCCTCTTATCTGGGTGTGTGTTCTCCTCACAGTCACTGCAATGGTTGTGGCATGGATCACAGTGATGGAGGGTAACAGTTCTAATTAAAGATTCCTGGTAGCTATTTTAAACCTCTAGCTATGTGTTTGCATAAAATAGTTGGCTTGTTTGGAGTTCAGAAGAAATGTTGTCCCTTTAGGGGAACTTATAATTGATTTTGAATTAATTCAGCATGTTGCTTCCTAATTCAGTCAGGCCTTGTTGGTCTTGTGTGAAATAGCCTGCTTGTTGTTCTGCTGTTGTAGTATTAGTTTAGATGGCCCTCACCTGCCATAATAACATTTAAAATCTATTTCTTATCAAGGTCTGTCACGGGTGCCCAAGTTCCCAGAACTTTATGGTAATCTTCAGTTTTTATTAGACTAGCTGTAGCTTTAGAATGAATATGACTTCATTAAATAAATGTCTCTAATCATTGTGAATACACATACTTAAGAACAATAACTGAAAGAAGCCTTTCCTATCTGTATAGTAGATTATCTGATTAGATTTTGAACTCCTTGGCAGATTTTGCAGCTTGTCTGTTGCATATTAATAAAGGAAAAACTTGTTGAAACTGCAGGAATCACTCAAAGTGTAAGACACAGGGATCATATTAATATGCAACCACCCATGTTTGCACGGGACTCTGTGTTAATTAGTGCATTAATAAGCAAATTAATGACCTAATTAGCATAACTGCCTATTCTGTGGTGATTATGGAGGGACTATGGAAAGCCCTAAGTGCTTCTCACTGTTTGACACCCATCAGGATGAATGATGTTCAAGATTCATGTTAAGAAGCCATTTGTGAATGAGCCACAAAATATAATTATTCTTGGAAACATTTGCCATCTGCAACAAAGAAATTCAGTAGGAAAAAGCAACATTTTGACTAATCCTGTCTAAAAAATATCAGATGAAAAACCTGTTTGTGTGTTTAATACTCAGGGTTCAGCAGTCTGGAAAAGTATGGAATTTAAGAGTTTTCCAGGTGACAGAATAGAAAAACAACAATATGAAAACATTTGTATTTCCAGACTTTATTCCCTGTCCAACTGTCTATTTACTACACTGTTGTCTCATTGTTGGTCATGATTGGGTCCTTTTTGTCTTGTCACCTTTCTTTAGTGATGCCACTAACTTTAATGTTTCCTGAGAGCTATTTTGTGTGTAATTTAATGTCCCACCTACATCTGTTTCCAGCTCATTTTCACATGTCATGTTCATGTTGGGACTATTATCGTTCAGTCAGCTCAGGTTTTCTGGCACAGTCAGCAGAAAGGAAGTAGAAGAGATCTCATCGTAGTAGTTGGGAGACTGAGCTTGGCACAACTGTGTGTTCACCGCTGCTCTGTTCAGAGTTGGCTTCTTGACAACTCTGGCAATGAACTACTGCTGTGGAGGACTCTTGGTCCTGCGATACCTCTCAATCTTTGCTGAAAGCTATAAGTGTCTGTAGTAGTGCTCCCTGTCCATACCCAACTGCTGCCTCACCAAAAATGGAGAGAAGACTGTCAGAAAGATAGAAACAGCTTTGGAGACTTTAAAACACAATGCAAAGGGTGTGCATTCTAAAATACCACAATTAAAAGGCTCATTTGTTAATTAATAATAATAAAAATATGTGAAACTTCCAGGCCTCTAAATTGTCTTGGAAAACTCTTTATATCTTTTGATATTTTTAACATTTTGTCACATTACAGTCATAGACTTCTGTATTTTATCCGATAAACAAAATGTCTGATTTAAAAATATATATAAATACAGATATAAAAAGTCTGGCTTGCATTTGTGTATAGCTGCCTTTACTCTCACAAAAACATCAAGTATAACAATTTGCCTTCAGAAGCCACCTAATTAGTAAAGTCCACACTGATGTTCACACATCGAATCTGACCAAACTAGAGCAATTTTGCAAAAAAAAAAAAAAAAAATAATAATAATAATAATAATAATAATAATTAAAATGATTAAAAATAATCAAAAAATAATTACAGCTGCCAAGTGCTGACTAAGGGAAATACAAAAGTACAGGTACATCTGAAAAAGTTCAGATGTTCAGTATATTTTCTCACTCATTTCAGAAACTGAAACTCATGTTATAGATTCATTACACAAATAGTCAAATATTTCAAGCTTTTATTTTTGTAATTTTGAAGATTATAACTTAGAAATAATTACAACCCAACATTCAGACTCAGAAAATTACAATATCACATAACACCAAAATTTAAAACGCATTTTTAATGTATTAATGCTAGGTAACAGTCATATTATGGCCTACACAATCATGGGGAAGCCTGATGACTTGACAGGTGTACAAAAAAAATCTGAATTTCACTTTCTGAAATGAGTGACAAAAACTATCAAATTTTTTTCAAGATATTCGATATTTTTAAGTACCTGTACATCAGGGGTGCTCATTACGTCGATCGCGATCTGCTGCTGGTCGATCGCAGCGTGACGTAAAAAAAAAAAAAAATTGTCAGCCTATCAAACATCCCGTTACTTAATTGACATGCAGGGCAACCAATCAGATGACAACTGAATTTTGACCTTTAGGTCACCGCTCATGCGTAAACGACGGCACTAGCGCAGCAAAACTTACAAGCTAGTTAGCGAATTACCTCAGATTTTAAGCCCTTGCTAAAACATATGGTGATCAAAATGAGTGAGAAAGCTGGACCAAGTAAGAAGGCAAAAACATATCACTTTCACACGGAATGGGAGGTGGACTTTTTTTTCACGATGTCATTTTCGAAGTGCGTTTGCCTCACCTGCCAGTCTGCCGTCGCAATAACAAAGAAGGGAAATTTGGAGCGGCATTTTCGGACTGTTCATGGAAAATACGACATCGACTTCCTACCGAAAAGCCAGCTGAGAAAGAGAAAGGTGGAGGAACTAAGATCCCAGTTGTCCGGACAGCAGTCATTTTTCACTCAACAAACTTGAAAAGCAAAAGCCGCCACCGAAGCGTCGTTCAGGGTGAGTCACGTCGTCGTTAAAAACAACAAGTCCTTCCAAGATGGAGAGATGGTAAAAGAAGCATTGGTTGAAGCAGTTGACTCATTGTTCCGAGACTTTAAAAATAAGGCAGAGATATTATCTTCAATCAAAGCTCTGCAGCTGTCAAGACATACAGTTACACGGCGCTGTGAAGCCATTGCTGAGGATTTAACCCAGCAAATGTGGAAGGACGTCGCAGATTGTGAGTGTTTCTCCCTGCAGTTGGACGAATCTACAGATGTGAGTGACACAGCCCAGATGTGCATTTTCATTCGTATGGTGTTTAGTGATCTCACTGCAAAAGAGGAGCTATTGACAGCACTTCCCATGAAAGAACAGACGTTTCAAAACTTTATCGAGAAAACTCAGCTCCCGGTGTACAAATTGGTGTCTATCACCACAGATGGAGCACCTGCAGTGGTTGGAGGTGTGAATGGATTTATTGCAAAGTGCAAGCAGGACGATGCGTTCCCAGACTTCTTGAGTTACCATTGCATAATCCACCAACAAGCGTTATGCGCTAAAATGCTCAACATGAAAGAGATCATGGATGTGGCGACGAAGATCGCCTGTTCTATTCGAGCCAGATCTCTTCAAAGGTGGTTATTCCATGCTCACAGAGGTTAAGTACCCCAACATGAGGAAATGTGCTTCCTCCTTGACTGCATTATTCGGCTCCACTTATTTATGTGAGTCAGCCTTTTCCTACATGAAGATCATTAAGTCCAAATACCGTTCCACCATGACTGATGAACATTTTGGAAATGTGCTTGAGGCTGGCTGTCAGCAGCTACTGTCGGGACTATGCATCCCTGGCTGCATTTAAAAAAAACAAAAAAACAACAACAGACAAACAAAAAAAAAAACTGTTGGGTGTAGTGTGTATTATAATACACACTACACCCAACAGTTTTTTTTTTTTTTTTTTTTTTTTGTTAAAAGTTTAAAAATCACCTATTCATCTTCACATGTGCGCACTGTAGATTTTTAATTTTTCATTGAAACAATGCATAAGCAGAAATGTCAAAACTTTTTAAAATCTGTCCACAACTGAAACAGTTCTTTAGTGAAACGCAAATAAAAGGACAATCAGTGAAGCCCAAAGGCAAAACTGAAAGAAAAATCAACAAAATGTCATTGGTAAAGAAAATAAGACGAGTAATGAGTTAGTACTCCACAAATGTGCCAATTAACAGCTATTGCCGTTGTTTATGTAGGAGGCAGCCACACTGGATTTTGAGCTTGGAGTTTGTGAGAGACCTCCAATTTTCTGTTTTGGAATTCCAACTCATGTTGATTTTTTTTTTTAAATTTTTTTTATTTATTTATTTTTTTTTGCTCCCAATCCAAACTCAAGACAACATTTCAATGTTTATCAACCACTTGCTTCTCACTTTTTCATTTGTATTCTCAGGTGGTTCCCTGTGTCCAAACAGCAGTGCCCTTCAGGAGGTGCGGAACTGTAACGAACATGCCTGTATAGTTTACCACTGGCAGACAGGGCCCTGGGGGCCATGCACAGAAGACCCCTCAACAGCATCACTAAACACCTCCGCAGGGATACGTCCCACTGGAGACGGTCAGGGTCTGTGCTCCATGGGAGTGCAGACTCGAAAAGTCATGTGCGTCCGGGTCAACGTGGGACAGGTGCCACCCAAAAAGTAAGCTGATTTCAGTTTTATCAAAAACAGTAAATCTTCCAAGTGAATGTTTGGCAGATTAACACAGTCATTAACTGATTAACTGCATAAGGAATTGGAAAACAATAGCTTTAGTAAACTGTTGTTTGTCCAAACACCAAAACTAAAGCAAAATAACAGGATTATTGGTTGGGCCTATTGTCTATTGGAAAAACATATTTGGGTCAAAGCTTTTACTTCATTGTTGATGTCATGATTTTGCTTTAATATATCTACATAATGTTCTTCCCTCATGATGCTATCTATTCATTGAAGTGAACCAGTCCTTCCTACAGAAAAACACCCACAGCATGATGCTGGCATCCCCGTTCTCCACGGTTGGTATGGTATTCACAGGCCTTACAAGCATCCCCCTTTAACTCCAGATGTAACCATGCTCATTATGGCCAAACAGTTCCACTTTAGTTTCACTGGGCCACAGGACATGTCTACAAAAATCAGGGTCTCTGTAAATGAGTGCATGTGTAAACTATAATCTGGCTTTTTGTGTTGCCTTTGGAGTGATGGCTTCTTCCTCTTTCGGTGGCTTTTCAGCCCATGTTGGTGTAGAACTTCTTTCACTATGGATAGTCTAACTCTAACCAATTTCAGACAGAGTTTTCAAGTTGGCTTTAGTTTTGTTTGTTTTAAACCCTTTTTGCACCCAAATATTTTTTTCCGACAGACAGAATCAGTTTCCTTCCTTAACAGAATGCTGGCTGGACATCACATTTCTGTTTATAGTTAGATTTAGTTGTTTTACTCAAGGAACAGGTGTATTTGAGGTGTGTCTCTAATCAACTAAAATGTTGTCATAATTTATCTGAATCTTACAAAACCATGACACTCTCATCTGGGCTATCCTCAACTCTTTGAAGGAATATTAATGTCAGTGTATATAAATGTAACCATTTGACAAAAGATTTTAAAAAATAATTGAAACCAAAAAAATATTTTTCTGTTCTGGCATTTAGCAAATATGACATGACAGGTTTAGTCTAAATTAGTACCAGAAGGTCGGAGAAAAATTGTTTTTATAAAATGAACGATACCATCCATCTTTGTACGCATTCAAGAACACTTAAACAGCCCCCAAAAAATCCCACTTTAAAGTTAACTCCTTGACTTGGCTGATCATGTTTTGGGAATATTTTACTGTTGTTGCAGAGCACAACCCAGCAGACTGGTTGCATCTGATATACAGTGTGTCAGAGGTATTTTTCCCCGGGAGTTACCCTCGGTTTGCTGGAAGCGGCTGCTCCAGGAGAATCAAAGGTCACAAAACCCGCAGCAGCTTCATCAGTGCAAGAAATTGGCCATTTACCATGAGCAGTAAAATGTCACTGATGTACTCCATCACCTCAGTTTTAATGCCGTTAGAAGCAAGTAATCAAAGTCTTGCCACTTTCTTCAGTCACATCTTCTGCTCTCCTGCCAGAGTTGCAGCTTCCAGCCAGTGTTAATGTGCAACAATCTCCATTAAACATCTCAGTGATAAACTGTGAGAAGAAGAAACTAGAAGATTAACTGTGAGAGCTGATAGTCAGTGGAGCTTTTTACCTGGACAGCAGACAGATTCATTCAGGCTAAAATTCATCTGATCTGTACAGGAATCACTTTTAGACCAGAGATGCCCATTTTTACATAATTTGTCTTCACCACTGGTCGTATTTGAGGTAATATAGGACACATGCTTATTTGTGGTAAATTTAAGTTGTGGCTCATTAAATATCTGAAATTGTTGGGAAAATTCAAATTTGCAAAATGTTAACTCTTTGCAAGAATACAGAAGGTAAACTAAGAAAATGAATTTTGTTGAATATGAAATATGCACATCACATTGTGTACAGAGGCTGAAATAAGTTTAATATGTTGAGTGTTTGAATTAATGGCTGCATATAATTCAAGAGTTTTTGTTGTAAAATTGAATTTCTTACCTTGGGAATTGCATCTGCTTACAAAAATCAACTTTGTGCAAAGATTAGGTTTTATAGAGTCAAAGAAACACGTATTTAGAGAAGAGAAAACACAAAAAACATACATTCCTGAAGTTCCAGCACTGATTTTTACAAACTGAAATCCCTTTGACTTTTATTTGACACCAACTTGTGAATGCAATGCTTTAATGTCTGATGATGCGCACATCAGTCGTTGCAGTCAGATGTAGGATACACATAACACTCATAATTAGAAAGTCTATTTTTGGTCTGACTGAATCTCATTAAACAGAAAGACTTTATCGTAATGATTTTTCTTACTTTTAGGGGTGGGGTTGAAGACATTCTCATAATCAGTTGTCTTGGAAATAAAAATGATTGAATTAAAAGAATTAAGAGATGAAGTCCAAGCAGCAATAGCAGCAGATTCAGTTCAGTTTATTTATATGCAGCCGATTAACATTGAATGTCATCTGAAGGCATTTTATAAGACCAACAGTCCAGTTCATTTTAGAGTCTGTCAAAATAAAATTAAAAAATCCTACTCTGTTGCAACCTTAAATGGAGACCAGTTCCCACTTAGCACGTCTCCTCTCTTTTTCTGCCAAGAGATCATCAACTCTAGCATAAAAAGAGGTTCTATATAAATCAAACTGGGTCTCTCTTTTTTTAAATTTTTTTGTTATTGAACCACTCAGGAACCAGCTCTACTACCAGAACAGAAACTGATTTTATGAAACACATTTTTAAGCAGCAGAAGATTCTCATTTACATAAGAAAATCGACTACTGTTGCCTTTCTTTGGGTTAGAATGACTGTAATTCAATCTTGTAAATTGTACAGTAAAATGTTGAACTGTAGTTTAAGGAGAAGAAAAGTTCCCAAAGTTGTTGTGTTCAGAAAAGACTGTAGGATCATAGAAATACTGAAAATTTAACATTTTTGCCAATGTATTTACATCATATAAATCAATTAGTAATAAATTAATAAACAGTATTTTACCTCTTGCTCTTTGTAATACTTCTGCTGCTACTTTGAGGGCCTTTACCAGAAATTGTTCTGAATAGCTTTTTTTGGTTTTCTTATGTGTAAAGTTCTTACTTATGAGAATCCTTCTTATTTAAAATATTAGCATGATAAACACATAAGAAAAGGGCACCAGTTGCAAATTAAACATGGATGCACCAATACCTGCAGATGTCTGCAGATTGTGATGAAAACAGCATAGAGATAAGAAGTGCCAGCAGCATGCAAGTGAAGTGAGTCAGAGAGAAAACAAGGAGACTGACAGAGCTGGTTAAGTGAAATGAGCACACCCAATATGAGCTGAAGTCCCAGTTCATATCTTTCCTTTGCAGGCGACCACAGATAAATAATCTCTGTGTCCCTGAAAGCCTAATTAACCCTGCCGTTTTGGGCACTGGTGATTTCTCATTGATGATAATGACGGTAATTAAATGGGATTGATACTTTAAGGCAATTTAATCACGAGGCAGATGAGAGGCAGGATGTTTGTGGGTAACTGTGA
This sequence comes from Anableps anableps, assembly GCA_014839685.1. NCBI lineage: Eukaryota > Metazoa > Chordata > Actinopteri > Cyprinodontiformes > Anablepidae > Anableps > Anableps anableps. The sequence goes on from CM026072.1 coordinate 7,084,287, forward strand.
GGACCACACCACATGAGGCGAATTCAAAATAGATGAGTTTACCCAAACATCTGTCAAAAAGTTCAGCTGAGGGCTTGTCGGTTACGCTCGACCGATCCTCTCTACAACAGGAGGAAGCGAGAGCAGATCACATACAGTGAACAATAAATTCAAGGAGTTCTGATTTATTATAATTTGCACTCATGACAAATTAGCTTTTGGCTTTTAATCATTTATGTTTTTAAAGTTTTTATTCCAGGATGAAATGCTGTTCAAATTCAAATTCAATGATATGTCATTGAATTTGAAAAAAATGGGTGCATAAGTTGAATTTCTTGAGGAATTTCTCTTATCCAGACGTTAAAGTTGTTAAAGATGTCCCTCTTCAAGTAGTGACTTCATGACAGCCTTAAGTTACTTGTTTGTTTATGTAAGAACCTAAGCTTCTGGTGTAATTCTGGGTGGATATTTGACCACAGTTCTTTAGGTTGAATTCAGAACATCAGGAAGCTCTAGAAGCTTAAGATGTGTGTTTGGTATCATTGTCCTGTTGATACACCCGGCTGCTATACAAGATTCAGTTGTCGAGCTGTTGTTTGATTTGAGGTGAAGTTGAAGAATTTAGTAGTAGTCCACTACAGTTATTCCACCCTGGAAAAAACATAGATCAAATAAAAAAAAAAAAAAATAAATAAAAAAATCAAAGTCGCATAAAATTCAAGTCAAGAAAAGAACTAAATCTTGATCAGTAAATAAAGGATGGGAACAAACGATTTTGATTTGGGGTGTGTTTGTTCAAGGCAAACAGGATTGATGGAGGACAGCAGATAATAAAAATTAAGAGACTTGTCCCTGTCAGTGATGATTCTCAGCAGACCAAGACTCCGCTTCTGCACATCAAATCCAGAATAATCTTTCATCTCCTGTTTTTGTAATAAACTTGCACTAGCAAAGCGAACTATGAGTGAAACAAAAGCTCAGTGAGTTGGACAGAAGGCAGGCAATGATTTACTTTATCACTTGTTTTGCTTGTCAATGATCTTATGTAATCATCTATAATTGTGAAGCAAAGACCATTCTAAAGCAGGATAACTGAGTGTCCTAACAAGCACCTTATCACACTCTTCGTTGTTGATTATGATTATTATTGACCTCAGCAAGGTCTGTTCAGTCCTTTCTTGGGAAGTTCACACAACTGATTGAAGATGCGTCACTGAATTGAAGTTTTTAACATGTCCTTCTTGGTGGACCATTTTTGTAATGCTCAAATTGACACGGAGTTGCTGAGATCTTTAATAGACTTCTAAATAGAGTCCATTAGCCCAAACAACACAAAGTGTGGCGGTCTGTCTGGCTGTAAACAAATGCCTGCTCTCTAAACTGCTCGTTTAAAAGTGAAGCTTTAAATTGTTGTTCTGTGAGCTGCATCACTAATCTCACTTTGTGGATGAACGTAGAAGGTTCTCTTTTCCATCAATCTTCGTCTTGTCCATATTTACATTTTCATTTATGCTCTGTGTTATGCTTCAGCAAGGCAGAACAGAGCTTATTTGTTACTGAAAACACCATGAGATTGGTGGAGAAAAAAATAAAAACTGTATTGACATAGCTTTACTGTTGAACGGTATTAAATATTTGGCTTGTAATGATGGTGTAATATTTTCAAACCATCAGAAAACTGAAATCAGTTACTCTAATCTGTTCAGTTGTTATTCTCTTAGATTCTATGTGAAATCCAAATAAAATGTAGTGTCATCTATTCAGACAAAGGGACAAGCGATATGGCAAAGTTGAGTTAAATATTTTTTTCCATATATAAGATGCTGGGTAATCCAGCAGTAAAAAATTATCCAAAGAACAGATCAAAAATGGTTTTGGAGTTTAAAAAGCTAGGTAATATTACAGTATTATTATTATTCAATGTCATTATTGAGCAATAATCCCAATCTCAACCTTTTAAAAATGTTTGTTCCATGCTGTATAGTCAGGTCAGTGCCAGGAAATCGACCAATTTAAATGAGCGTTGCAAATTGTGCCAAAACGAGTTGTCCTATCTGAATTATGTTGAAGGCTTTTTAACGGTTTTACGCAGTAAGTAGTTTCTCAGCAGCTTGCTAAATGTCATTTAGCCCATGTGAAAATCAGGGTTTCTGTGTCTCTTTGTGTCTGTGTTTATCATTTTGAATATACGTGAAATGCATGGAAAAAAATAAAAACTTTTTGGGACCAGTTTCTTGTTTTAAAAAAATCTTTATAATGGTATGTTGTATTATAATTCCATCTAATAATAAGAGCTATTTTAAATAAATGATTGAAAGTCTCAAATTAGCATGAGATTTTTTTTTTCAGTAAAAAAAAAAAAAAAAAAAAAAAAAGATAATTTGCAACCATCCGAGCAGCACTTTAGACTGACAGATACTAAAAGTGCTGTTAAGCAGAAGTCTCTGTCCAGATTGTGGTACTAAAGATTGATTATTCCTTATGTTCCATCAGGTCTCTGTTAGATGATCTGACTGGTAGAGTTTTTACACCCAAGGAATGTGTTTTTGGGCTTTTTTTGGTGGAGTTTCTTCATGCTTCTGTCACCAACCGGTGTTCAAGCTTCATTGCACTGCAACAAAAAAAAATCTCTGGGTGTAAAGAATTGTTCTTTTGAGGTTTCACACGGTAAAACCTTCACACATGCATCCATGCATAGGAACTGAAATATTTTGAACCTCGTGCAGAAAATGATTCAATGTTTAGGCTCACAATTAATATTGAGGGCATGCTGGGCCCTATTAGGTTGATTACCAATTATGTTTTTTAACTGAAGGTTTCTGGTAATCAACATGTTGAAGAGGAAGTTTTTAAACAGCAGGAGTTAATTAACTAAACAGGAAGAGGCCAAATTTGTTCTGAACATACGAAAGCTGTAAAGTCGATCCTTATTTAGTGTCATTTGTGGTATCACTTCTGCAGACATGTAAGCAAGACAAATCATAAGATTTGAGATGAACAATGCAAGGATTTATAGTTTGAGACGGCAAAAAGTCTTTTATAAATTCATAATAAACAACTTCTTCCAATTTCTGGAAAAAAGTTATCCAGTTTTATCCTTATAAATATTTTCTTTTTAATCAAACCATAAACATAAATTCCCATATTATATCAGTGTGCGGTAACTTTCCACCACTGATCAGGAAGACAGGCAAGTAATTGCTACCTTTCTCAAATAGGCTCAGAAAACAGTCTTTTCTGCGGAGAGTACAAACAAGCAAAAATATTCTATTTATGTGTGTAATGCAAATACATCAGAAGTGGGTAAACACTAGTTTTCTGTCTGACTTCAGGAAGACCTTACTGGAACGTCCACTCTGAGGAAGATTGGCTGCTCTCTTGAATGTTGTCCATTTGTGAGAAATGTCTTTGTGAATTGGTTGACTCAAACAGATGGTTAATGGAAAGCAACAATTACTTCGATAAGGTCATTGCTGATGAACAGCCAAAACTCCAGCTTTAAAAGGAGTGGTCACCCTAGTGCATTTAATCAACAGCACCTAGATGTTACTTATCATCTTGTTGTCTTGTTGTCACACGTGTGGTTGTTCATACTACTAATTAAATGTGACCGCAATCACTTCTGTGCGAACAGTTTAAGACCACAAAGTGACCCACATGCACAGAAGAAGAACGTAGATGTCACACAGCAACACTGTTTACAGAAGTAAGAACTGATGTTGCTGTTTATGAATTGATTTTAAAGGTATTCAGCAATGGGAGACGACAGTGTTCTTACAAGCTCATACAAGACGAAGGAAGCTAAGGATTAGGGTCTGGGTGTTGGCACTGCACGCCTCAGCCATTTTTTATGTTCAAATTTACTTCATCTTTGTCTGGCACAGTTCAACTGGCGGGCATTGTTGATCAGTTCACCCTTGTGATCTACATGTAACAAACAGGGCCACCTACACTATGCTCATGCAGATGCGACCCATCTCACTCACAGATGGGTCTGAGTTGCCTTCACCCCCTGCTGCCTGAGGCAGTGAACCTCACAGAGGGCTTGTCTGTCTCATACACACATCTAGACACACATATTGACTCAAAGCCCAATAGAAACGTGGGACACAACAGAGAAAAATATGTCAGTGCCGCAGGCTTGGTCTGCTATCATCCTATCCTATCAAGAAGGCTGTTATTGTGTGAAGGGGTAAAAACAACGATGTCGGCTTATTGATTGTGACAGTCTGTGTGCCGACTGCGACCAAATGGGTGTTTGTATAATCACATTGGAATTTGTGAAAATGGAGACTGAATGATTTGTAGTTATGAATTTTGATGCTATCAAAATTCATAACTAGCCTCTGTAAGGCTTACCCCTGCCATCTTGTCTAATTGAGGCTGTGTTTGTTTTCTGACATTGCTAAAAGCTCCTGAGACAAGGGACCAAAAGACACCAGCAAACTAGTCCTTGAAGAACTGCAACTGTTTCATTTTAAATTAAACAAAGCATGTTCTTGTTTTGTAGTCCCTAATATTGATAATGAAATTAATTAGCCTTATCTGTTCCCAGCAGGCTTCCTTTTTGTTTGTGAACATTTATGACTTACAGTTCTTTGCTTTAAATCTCTATCCTTTATCCAGCTCAACCATTTGCTTAGTCTTTTCAGAAAATGGGTTCTTGTTGAATAGATTAATCATCTGATTAATGGAATCAAGCAAAACACAAGCTCATCCAAAACATCTTGTTTATGTGTTTCTAAAAATTATGACATTTGAGGATCCTTGTGTGGTTGTATTGCTTACAATAACCAGTGAGTATGGTAAAACCAGTTGATGTTTCTGAATTTCCTGAAGTGTAGCCCATTTTAAACTAAAGGGAAGTGACACAGAATAAGAAATTTTGCCGCTGGGGTAAAATACTCCAGGCTCCTTGTACAAACAGCCAAAACGTTGTGATAAGTAAAGATTAATGATTTTCACAAACAAAAGAAGCCACAAAGGAAAGAAAAAAAATACAAAGGCAGAATGGAAATATAATTAAAACTGCATGGATGACATTAATACAAATAGCTTCACACCTACACAGACAGTGTTGTGCTCTAAATATTCTGGTTGTTACTGTGTTTTGGAAATAAAGATTGTTTTCTTTTACCTCTGCATAAAATTGGTTAATATTTCAATGTCAATAGTCAATTCTTGGATATCCCTCTTCTTTAGCAAGGCTACAATATTATAAGATAGACCTGGGTAAGGGCATGTTCTCAAATACATGAAAAAAATGGAAAAAGGCTCAAAATACTGCAAATAAATGTACAAATTGCAACCACAACCCATAAAATCATATGTGAAAATGTTACAAACAACAATATTTAGCACTGTTAAAACAATTTAGTCATTGCATGATATGCAATAACTAACGCATCTAGCTTAGAAGTCTTTACTCAAATGTCAGAATGACGTCAGACTTACCCTGTTACTGCTGCAAGTCAGAAAACCAATGAGATTTACTATCATGCTCAACAACCAGTATAATGAATTGCTAGCATGTTGCGTATTTAGCAGTAGGAATATGTGTATTTGTACCAATTCCTTACAGCACTCCAATTTCGGTGTGGATACAAGCAGTCAGATGAACATTTGCCACAGGCAATCATCAGTCTCATCCAGAAGAAGCAATCCACTTTTTTATTGCTTTTTTGAAATTTCATGACAATAAATGAATAAAATATACTTTCTAAAGCACCCCACACCAAACTAATGCAAGAATGTCTTATAATAACGACACCTCACTTAAGAGCCACCTGCAAATTTTCACGAGGAATGTGGCATCCCCAGGAGTCATATAATATGGATATGGCAAGCTATTTGTGTTTTTATTCCATACCCTTAACACATAATTATAATTCAGTTTAATTAAATTTTCAGTTCAGTTTATTTATATAGCGCTAATTCATAACAAATGTCGTCTCGAGATACTTTATAAAAAAAAAAAAAAAATCAATTCAGTCATACATACACATTCTAATTGATCCTAGTTATCAAACAATACAGTAAGCTCAATTAATTATTCAAAGTAGTTCAAAAAGTTTTTAAGGAAACCTAGCAGATTGCATTGAGTCATTGACTTGCAGCATTCATTCCTCCTGGATGAGCATGTAGCGACTGCATGGTGTTGTGTGGTTGACTTTACAGCAGTCTTTCATGCCAGCATGCATGTAGCGAAAGTGCAGAGGGAAAAACTCCCCGTTAACAGGAAGAAACCTCCAGAAGAACCATCTGCCACAACCGACTGGGGTTTGAGAAGACAGAGCAGAATGCACAAGAAAAACAGATGAACTGATGTAGGATTATTTTCAATGTTCATGAAAGTAAAAAGTTAGGAACATATGGAACAATCAGATCTCTGATGTATGATGGAGCTTGATTATTAAGGGCTTTATATGTGAGAAGGAGAATCTTAAATTCTGTTCTGGATTTAACAGGTAGCAAATGAAGGGAAGCTAAAATAGGAGAAATATGATCTCTTTTTTTGATTTTCAAAAGAACTCTTGCTGCAGTATTTTGGATCAGCTGAAGGCTTTTAACTGTATTCTGTGGACTTCCTGATAGTAAAGAATTACAGTAGTCAAGCTTTGAAGTAACAAATGCATGGACTAGTTTTTCAGCATCACTCCTAGACAGAATATTTCTAATTTTGGCAATATTCCAGAGATGAAGGAAGGAAATTCTAGAAACATGTATGACACATCCTGGTCAAAAATAGCACCAAGTTTCTTTACTTTATTATCTGAGGCCAATTTAATGCTATCCAGATCAAGTGATTGACTAAGCAGTGTCTCTTTCACAGGTTCTTGTCCAAAAACAACCACTTCTGTTTTGTCAGAATTAAAAAGAAGAAAATTTAGTGTCATCCTGGTTTTAATATCCTCAAGACATGCCTATATATATATATATATATATATATATATATATATATATATATATATATATATATATAAAGAATTGGTTCCAGGACAGAGCCCTGTGGTATTCCACAAGTAACCCTAAAGTGAGAAGATGATTTATCGTTCACATGAACAAACTGGAATCTGTCTGACAGATAAGATTTAAACCAGCCTAGTGCTGTTCCTTTGATACCTACATGTTCAAGCCTTCCTAAGTTTAGTTCTTTTTAATGTTTTCAACTATTCTTCTTGTTTTTCATGTCATATTCTTTATAGTTTTTAAGCTTAATACTATTTTCCCATTGTAGCCTTTGCTCCTACGTGTACAGAAACTTAACCTTGGCATTTTACAGGTAGGGGTTTAGCATGAGTATTGTCCCAAGACACAAAGGGCAGTTCCAGTGCAGTTATTCCAGTTTTTAGAGATCCCCACCTAACTGAAAAACCTGGAGCAAATTATAAAATGTCTGAAAAACTTCCAGTAAAAGTATCAGCTTTTGTTTGGAGTTTTACATGAAGTAAATCACCTGAATCAAAATGAATGCACATTTTTCAGACACACAAGCTTAAATTTGTCAAAGAACAGTCTGCAGCCCAACCAAACATATGATTTTTTTAAAAGGTGGTAGAGCCTGATTTGATGAAGGGGAAAATAATGACGAGGCTTTAAATAAAACAGGCCACTTCACTGAGCTTGCGTTGCTCTTCATCAAATACATTTCTTTTTTATCTGCTTTTCCATAGAGGGCCACAGCTTCACATTCAGCAAACTTGAGCTCTATAGCAGCACTTTTAATCATGCGTCTATTGTTATTTCAGTAAATTTATATAATCACAAGAAAAGATGGACTGAAGTTAGTTTAGCTTATTAATTTGCCTTCTCTCCTAAATAATATATTAAATAAAGTTGGAATTAATGAAAGTATAAGTAATCATAACGGACAATATGTGCCATCTGCATCTTCTTGCAAAAGTAAACAAAGGACCCAGAAGTCTGAGAAAAGAAATTTTAAATAGAGATTATTAGTCATCTTTCTAACTCATAAACCTGAATGTTATATGGTTTCTACGGAAACTGATTTTAATTCCTGCTGATTAAGTATTTATGGAATTTTTACTGCCTGAAGTTTTAAAAAGAATAATGCCAGTTCAAGATTCAATTCACTGAAGGCCCCATAAATCACACAGAATCAAGTAAATACATGCACTTTGAGGCTTTTAACCCAGCAGTCAATACTGTTGTTTTCCTGAAAGCCTCAGAAGAACATTAGATGGTAAGGGGACACCAAATAGGTGAAATCTTGAAAAAACATGCACACTTGAGAAGTAAATCTGTTTGTCCTCTAAGGCTTGTATTTTAGTATTAAGTCTTGTGAGTTGCAAAAACTTAAAAAAATTAACTGCTTTTGATTTATGGAAAAAGAAACGGTTAAAATTAAGGTTTAAAGAGCTGTAACTCAATTTAAAAATAGACCAGCTTTGAGGAGAAGGAAGGTTGTGGTGGATTATTATTGTAGTGGCAGGACATCTGTGTCCTGTGAGAGGGAGCACGGTTGGATCAGTGTATTCAATCTGTGGGGCTGGTGTACACATGTATCATTTGATTATCAGAAAATTTCAACATTGTGCCCACACCAGGCTGGCAGTGCTCCAAGTAGGTCATTAACATGTTCTCTACACTGTGGCTTGTCATGTACATAATCTCTGGTCACTGTTCTTGTTCTGACCAAAGCATCTCACAAAAGATCCCAGTATCAGTGAAAACCCTTAGAAATAGAAACCATTATGTGGTGAGCTGAAGTGCACACACCTCCAAATTGTGTCCAGGCTCTGCTATGCTGGTAGATGTGTGACCAAAAGGAGCTCATTTTTATTCCAGGCTGCACTTTTATTGCTGTATTTGACTGTCAGGCTTTCTAAAGTCCCAGTTTGTTTTTCATGAGGGGGTTTATACACTACTCTTTTTAACATGAGAAAATATGGTACATTGCTGACAAGTCATGGACAGTTGATGCTGTAAAATACCCAAATCTAGATGACTGACATGCAATAAGCAGCTAAACACAGAGATTTTGGAGTTTATGTGTATTTTTCCATCAAATTGGACCCACTAAAGTATGTTCACAGTCACCAAGTTGGGTTAAAAGTATTGCTTAGGATGGCATGGTCTGCCAGTGTATAAGTCGCTGTACAGAAACATCTTCACCTCCATCCTCTCATGCTGCTAATAAGCTGATTAAAATACTAATGGGGATTTGTCCTCGACAGAAAGGCTGAAACTGGTTATGGGGCCACAAAAATCTCCCATATATGTAGGGAGAATCTCCAGGTGGTTAGGAAACCTTCTTGTGCAGATGTTCTGCCTGCGACAGTAACATTGTTTTAGGAGGGTCAGGGGGGTTCTGAGAACGTAGCTGCTTCATCATTTCCTTCTTGGTAAAAATAGCTTTTTTTAAAGTCAGCTAGTTCTAAATCAGCTGTGCCCAAGTCCAGTCCTGGAGATCTACTGTTCCATAACCTTTAGATGCATCCTTTCTCCAACAATCGAATCAAATAGGTAAATTCCCACACCAGCAGTGAGTCAGCTCTGCAGAGGTCTGGTAACGAGCTATTCGTTTGATTTAGGTGTGTTGGAGCAGGGATGCATCTAAAAGTTGCAGTATGGTAGCTCTTCAGCACTGCACTTGGGCACCCCAGATCTGAACTGTTGGAAAAACCAACAATTTTTGTGGAATGTATAGTAACAGGATTCAAAATAAAATAAATACCCAGAGAATAGAAAGTATATCCTCTTTTAATCATAGGGTTTTACATATTTTGTGTATATTTAGGATTTTTGGAATTTTATGGGGTTTTTTTTATTTTGGCTTTACCTTTAAGCTTTCAAGCTGTCTGATGTAACAACACTGGGAAACATGCATCATGTGGTTTTGAGCACTTGAGGCTAAACTGGCCCACCACAGGTGGACATCAAGGCAAAACAAAACTTTCTAGAACTTTAAAAATTGGACATAAAGAAATCCAGATAATTATATGAAATAAAAACTGTTACACAACCTGATCTTTAACAGGTTGATCAAGCTTTATCAATCCAATTGGGCCTGCTCCTTAATCCTGGTTCTGTGTATTCTTCACTTCAAGTCAGACTCTTCTCAGAGTCAGCATCGGAAAAATCTCACAGCAGACGGCCATCTGTAATGCCATCAGGTGTTTATAAAATGTTTGACACACATAATGCAGTCAGTGCTGAAAAACAATATATTGTTATTTTCATGTCGAGACAGTTTTAAAACAAAGTTAGATATGTAGAACTGTAACTCAAGGTTTAATGCCATATAATCTTATGAAAAACAGGTTAGAACACATCACCTGAAAAGCCTATTTAAAAATGCAGCAGAAAGGATAATTAGTTTGAAGATTATTATAAGACATGTACTTATATGCATCTAAAATGGCTTTATGTCATAAATGGTGCACGTTTTGGCAATTTAAGGAGCCCAGTTGGGAATAAAAGATTATTTTTGCTCAATTTTCACATAGGTGAGCAAAATATCACATTTTTGAGGGTCAATATCACTATATTAATAAAATAGAATTAACAGGACTTTTTTATATTAAGCATAACTGTAAATGCTTTATGTAGGATTGCGGTAACTCAGTGGAGGCTGATTTATTTGATTCTTAAGCATTTTTTTCCTCTGGGATATTGTTGTCTTTATGTTGGTTTCCTTCTTCTTATAAAAGGATATAAACTAGAGATTATAAACCCCAGGATTTAAATCAGACTGAATTCTGGATCCACTGGGAGCTAATGTATGGTCTTTGGTTCTCTGGTTCAAATGGTCCAAATACCAACACTTCCCTCTGAAATAACCTGAAGAAAGACACCTGTTTGTCCGCTTCTTTATGTACAAGAGTCTCCGAAAATGCAGAAAATCTAACTGCTCTGCTTCATCCGGCAGCTGTTTATTTCGTTTGGACCATTCACTTTTATGAAGACACAAGAGGATTTGTTCTGCTTGAGAGGGATTTAGCTCTGTCTATTGGTATTAAAAATAAACCTCTCCTTGTGTTGCCTGTACGTTACTGCAGTTTGCCTGCAAGGCTCGGTATCATTCTGCTGATAACACTGCGTTAACGAGTGTGGAATGCCAAGAGGAGAGCTCTCATTGTTAACAACATTAACCCTGACCCAGTTGATGGCAGAATCAGCCATAAGATGAGGACTTGAAGCTGCAACCTGCCACTATTGGACCAGTTAGACTGGCTCAGAGAAATGGGATTACGAAACGACTTCCAGCAGGTCTATCACGACCCATTTATCTTGTTCCAGTGGTATGTGCAGGAAACCTAAGGTGCTTAAATGATGGAAGATTAACCATCACCCTTGGCCTGAAAAACCTTGGCTTGACCCCATATTCCATAGGTTCAAAGGGATTATTGCTCACTGATAGCTAAATCCATTTATATATATAGGAGTTTATAGACTGAGGCCGCTTAGTTCATCAAAAGAAGCTCTTTATGATACAGAAAAATCATAAAACATAAATCTTAATTTGTTTAAAAGTTCCTGTGAGACCTCTATTGTTCTGTTAGCACTGGGTCATTCATCTTCTGGATACTTTACATTCCCTCTGCGTAGCTCAGTAAGGTTTTTGTGACCAACAGTTAAATATTCAAGGTGTAGCTACATAGATAATGCCAGGACTACATATTATATCCTGCAGTATACTGTTCGGGTGACGTGGCAAGATTGCACCAGCCTGTGCAGCTTGCTGTCTGCCGTTCCTGCTTTTTGGTTTTATTTGTTATTATTTTACATTTTTTAGCGTTTTTAATCAGCTGGCATGATGTGACTGCTCTGTTGGCTTATAATCGTCAGACTCTCTTTGACATCAGACATCACCATGAGTCTTTTTTTTTTTTTTTTTTTTTTTTTATTGAGTTGGAAATCTAATGATAATGCCTACAATTCTCCACTGTTCGTCACGGATATTCCAGTTTATCTGCGGCACACACCCATTCTTCATCCCTCAGAGAAAGCGTTTTTGGAAACAGGGAAAGCCAGGTGGTGTTCTAGTCCGGATCAAAGCTACCTGAAGGCCATATAGAGGGGATCCCCAGTCTACTGGGAGATGGCTTTCCTCCTTTCACTGGATCCTGTCTGTGGTTCCTGGACCTGCGACAGACTGAGCACACCTGCCTGAGGTGGTCCCACCTCTCCGCAGGTGTCAGCAGGTCGGGCACAGCATGGAGTTCGCCAACCTCTGACCACTGAGTAGGGTAAGGATGAGACACTTATCAACTCAGTCCTTGTTAATGCTAGATCTCTCACTAATAAGACTTTTATGCTGAATTATTTTTTTAACTTCACGCGAGCTGGATTTCATGTTCTTCACAGAGACATGGCTTTGAGCCGGGGACTTATGAACTACATGGAGATGTCAGTGAGATTTGTGACTTGGGTATATCTGATCATTTGCCTGTTTTATTTGGATTTAATCTTTTAACATCTGAGTGTGGCCGGCGCATAGCTGTGCACTCCCGTTGATGTTATTGCCCCTTTTAAGATGAAACATTGCAAAGCATCCACGGAGCCATGGCTCAATGAACTCACTTGCGCACTGAAACGCACCTTTAACTGCTGATTTTGGTGATTCTACTGTTTTAATTCATCTTGATCTTACTGCTGCATTTGATACACTAGATCATGACATGTTAATATAAAGGCTGGAGACTTCTGTTGGTATTAAAGGCACAGCATAAAATGGTTTAGGTCCTACTTATCCAACAGAAGTTTCTCTGTCCATTTGGGACAGCTTTTGTCCTCTGTTGCTCCTCTTCTATACAGGGTACCTCAAGGTTCCATATTAGGTCCCATTTTTATTTTCATTGTACTTGCTCCCTCCTGGATCCATTTTCCAGAAATATAATGTGTCATACCATTTCTATGCAGATGACATCCAGGTTTACCTTCTGTTAAAATCCTGCGGATCCCAGTCTGTGGATAGGCTACCGAAATGCTTGAAGGATGTGAGAACATGGATGGAGCAGAACTTTCTTTATCTTAATGATAAAAAGACAGAGGTCATTTTATTTAGCAAATCCGACCTGCTGACAGCAGCAACAGTGCTGTTGGACCACTGGACTCTTCTTCTGGCTGTGTGTTAAGAATCTTGGACTGATTTTTGACCCTGATTTTAAATTCAATAAATAGGTCAGTGCAGTAGTTCAGTCTAGCTTTTATCATCTGAGGCTTAGAAGTATCATCAAGGATTATCGCCATGATAATGTTGTTGAGAGGGATATTCATGATTTCATTACTTCTAGACTGGGCTTTTGCAACTCTTTTTATTGTGGGATTGACCAGTCTCTTGTTCATCATCTACAGATGGTTCAGAATCCAGCTGCCCATCTGCTGATGGGGACAAGACTACTTGAACATGTCATCCTGATTTTTTTTTTTTTTTTTTTTCCCCTTCTCTTCATTGGCTGCCTGTTTCTTTTAGAATTGTTTTTAAAATTTTGATTTTAGTTTTTAAATGATTAGATGGATCTGGCACCTTCTTATCTTACTGAGCTTTTGCAACCACACATTCCAAGTAGATTTCTAAGATCTAAAGATCAAAAGCTTTTGGTTGTTCCTAGAACTCTGTTTGTGACCAGGGGAGAGACCTTTTTCAGTCGCAGGTCCTAGGCTCTCGAACAATCTCCCTTTGTCTGTGAGGTGTGCTGGATTTTTAAATGAGTTTAAGTCTCTTTTAAAAACTCATCTTTTTAAACAGGCGTATAATTCCAGAGAGCGGAACATTAGGCCAGTTGTTGCTTTATGATTTCATTGGCAATTATGTCAATCTTGTACTTTTCTTATTGTTCTGTGTTTATATTCTTGCTATTGTTATTATTTTCATTCCTTCTAATTTTCACAAACCTGTACAGTACTTTGGTTTTTTAAAGCAGTTTATGAACAAACAATGAACATGACGATGATGTCGATGATGATGTCACTAAATATATATGTATTACAGGGCAAAGGTTTGAAAACAAGATCAAATTTGTTATAAAAATGTTGTTTCTTTGACATACATAGCAAAATACAGATTATACATAAAGTCATTGATCAGAATACATCTTTATTATAATTATAAGGTATTTTGGTTTCCTTGGTTAGACTTTACTTTCTTCAAATTCTTCTGACCTTATCAACAGCACGACTAACAGCAAGCAAACATTCATTTGTTTTTTACTTTTGTGCTTAAGTTGTAAGTCTTCCAAATCTTCACCCTTAAAACTAAGCCTGTCCTGTCTTTTAGCATTTATTCTGCACTATTCTGTGAATTTCTGTAAATACCCAAATAAACTGAAGAATGTGTGAATCCAAGAAAACCAATTATTATTTAAAAAGCCGTTTTGAAAAGCAAATTGAACAGTCTATAAACATTTGTGGTCATGAAAAACACTGTCAGACATGTTTTGGAAAAAGAACTGGCACCACCTATTATAATTTTTGAGGTTTAACTGATTTAAAATTACAGTTAGCAATAGGACCAGTCTGTCCTTTAGCTGCCCATGCTGGCTTGACCACCTGAGCAGATTGTTTGACTTGTCAGCTGTTATCACCTTTTTACAACTGTTACTCAATAAAGAGCAGAGCAAAAAAAGAGAAGTCATTCTGCGCAATAATCTCTAAATTTATTGGGTGTTAATGTTATAGTTTTGATTTAAGTCTATGTGTCACAAAAACAACAAATACACCTTATAGATGGTACATTTATCCAAGTGTTGAACACAGAAACTGTGTGGAAAAGGGAGGTGATCTAGTAACCAGCTGTTGTGTGGACAGTATTTGAACCAGAATCTCTGAGCAATGTTTCTGAGACCTTGTTGAAGCTATGTACGTCACAAAAAACACAAGATAGTTTAAAGCTAAAAGGGCACCAACTTGGTATAAGTTCCTAATAAAGTGGGTCACTTGTAGTTGGATTACAAGTAGGGATTATAAGAAAATCTTTTGTTTACAACTCAAATTGTCAGACTGTGGAACAAAGATGAACTATTGGCACTGTGCAGTGTGATTTGAGCGTGACCAACATCTCATGCTTGCCAGCAATGACTGTTTGTACAAACCATGCAGTTCTGACTCTCCTGTCTTTTTGTAAGTTTTGAAATAGGAGCCAAATGGACAAACCGACAGTGTTGGAAATTAGAAGTCTTTAACAACTAAAAAATAAGAACATGCAAGTAAAACATGAGGTGAGCAGCACATGGAAATTGGAGGAGCATTAGGGAAGAATCCGCCAGTGCTTATGTGCTTGAAAGGCTCGGAAAATGACATACGAACCAGGTAAAATAATCAGAGGGGACATGAACAGCTGTGGCAGAATGAGAGCAGGGAAACTAAAGGAGTGAGACTAATTGACACAGTGAACACAGAGGGAGATGAACCAAAACCCAAAGAAATTACAAGACAAACACTAACATAAGAGTAAAACCTAAATATACAAACAGAACATCAGGAACATTTAAGAACGTAAAAGTAAAATAATGAACTACAATGGCAGGAACCTGGAAGGCATAAAATAAAAAATACAACCTAAATGATCAGACAACAGAAATAACCATGGATTTTATAAAGTTAGTCTTCAAGGTGAAACATGAAAGTCCTTTTAAGTTTTTATAATTGCTTGGTGTGTGTCCTGGCCATTAAAATATGAAACTTTGTATGAGATGACTGTGTACATGAATGCTGACATTTTGAACACTGTATCAAATATCAAGTATTGTTCACATTTGATTGCAGAGAAGAACAAAATTATTATTATTTTATTCATTAAAAGATATCCACACCCACATGTATTTTTAGGAAAAATTTAGGCTACCTTACCCCCTGATAGTCAGTGTTTACACCCTTTGATTGAAATACTTCACTGAGCTGTTGCAAAAAAAGTCTTCACCCAATATCAAAATAAGAGCTTGAATATAAACGTCTAACTACTTGGTTGAAAACTTCAGCACAGATGTCGAACTTTATTCAATTGAAAGTTTACAAAACAGCCAAGTAAATTAGCGCTTTGAAATTTATTCAGAAAAATTAATTTAGGGGAAGCTAATTACGGTAAATGTTATCAAAGTTAGCAAAAGCACTAAAGTGCGAAATGAAAAATTAGCTCCGCTAGTAGTGCATTAGGGGAAGTGTACCCACAACTGAAAACTGTGTTCTGTTCGGGTTCCCAGACATTTTAATTTTAGACTCACACTCATCTGTTTAAAGAACATTATGGCTTTTAGTGATTTATTTTAGTCCCTTACGGGCTGCTTAGAGGGTGAACTTGCTTAGGCAGCCAGATCTTGGCATGTTGACAGTTGTTCTGAATGTCCTCGACTTGCAGACTATTTACTGTTCAGTGGCTTGGTTAAGTTCTAAATCTTTTGAGACCTTTCTAAATACCTTAACAGACTCACACACTGCTACAGTCTTCTTTCTGAAGGCCTCGCATGGCTTTTTCAATATCACACCAAGCTAAATGTCTGAGGTTTAAATGGGAAAAACCTCCTACAAAATGCTGAGTAACCGTGTTCTGTTCATGTGCAAATGATGAGATACGCCTGCCTTGAATTTTTTATTTTAAATGTCATGGGGAGTAAATGTTGCAGTGTCTTAATTTATTCCACACCTAAAATTGCATTTATTTATGCCTTTTACAGACAGTTTTTGTCAACCTTTGCTTTAATTATTTTATATATATTTTTTCAGTATTGATAAAATACACAGTCAAATTAGGATGTCCCTTTTTAACACAACTGTGTTCTTGCAATTTAAAGGTACACTTTTTTCTACTGTACGGTCTAAAGACAAAATCTAGGAAACATGTCATGGTCTAGGAAACTTTAAGAAAGAAAAAGATCATTTTGCTTTCAAATCTTTTAAAGCCAACAAGAGCAAGCTGAGAGTGGAACATGAGGCTCAGTTTTATGTAATCATTCGCTTTTCCTGAAGGCTGTAAAGTTCAGATGTTCTTTAGCATCTGATAGACACAACAGTGAATAGACTCTCGCTGCCCATAATTTTTTTTCTTTTCTCAAAGATAGTTTATTGTTCAGGCAGAAGTGCTGCTTTTTTGAGTGCTTCATCTGGCCAGACTTCACTTTTTTCCAGAGTGAATGGAGGGAAAATCTAAGGAGTACTGGCGTGACAGAAAATGTACACATCAATTTAAGAAAGAAAGTCTCACTTAAGAAGTGAAAATCTAACCATTTATATACAAATTTGAGGATTTGATTATGAGCAGATGATGTCTTAGCTTTGCAGCAAATAGTGAAGATATGTACAAAGTGTTGATCAGTGTTTTTCCTTTTTTAAAGAAAACATTTCACCTGAACAGTGTTTTTGATGCTGTATTGAATCACCTGTTAGTCATTTTTATCTGGCTATAATCTGTGCCTTTTATGCTTGTTTTTTATAAGCTTTGTTAAAAAAAGAAGGAAATTAAGGTTTGCTCAATAGTTCCTTTGTTGTAACAATTTTTCTATGGCAAAAAAGGTTGTATGTCATTGGAAAGCTTGTTTATTTCCCCTGAAACAATGCTTCACTTGTACCGAAAATGCTTTCTTGGGTGAAGCAGCAAAGTTGAGTTTGTTGTTCCTGTGAAAAACATTGCTTTAAACCACATGCAGATACTAAACTGCCATTACTGGAGACAAAATAATGTTGGGTGGTAATGGAATTGTAATTTCCAAATTGGATTTTGTATTACTGCGATGGCGTGTTGACCTTTCCCGGGTGTACCGCACCCCTTGCCCGATGACCATTGGAGTAAGGCACCACATCTCCCCCCTCGCGACCCTACAAGGATAAGTGTGATGGATGATGGATGGATAGATTTTGTATTAGTCTTTGTTTGATAATAAAATTTGTTTGATCTAAAACATTTGTGTGTAGTAAAATAGCAAAAAGAGAAAAGGGGGTAAATACTTTTTCGAAGCACTCAAAATCCCTTAGGTGACACAACCTGGTCAGAGGTTAACCAGCTTTGTAAATGTAATAACCAAAACTGAACCTGAGGTTCAACCTGAGGTTACCTCTTTAAGCCTATAATCCCGCTGTGCTGTCACTGACCCCACCTCAGGAGGTGTTACTCTTCAGTATCCGGCTCACAGACAGTTTTGAAGCCAAAAGCTCCCAGATTTTTCCTTTTCAAAACACAAAAATTAATTTAGGACCTCTAACCCTTAGGTTTTAATCGATATGTGGCCCTAATTAGTTATATTTCTTTGTGTGTTTCAGGTGTCCAGAAGGCCCGCGTCCAAGCACAATGCGACCGTGTCAGCTGCCTTGCAAGAAAGACTGTATCGTGACCCCTTTCAGTGACTGGACTGAATGTTCGGTTTCCTGTGATTCAGGTATACTGAAAATGAATTCATGGCTTGTCCAATACAATCCCGCCTTATATATTCTGACTTTTTAAAGAAATTATATTGACTGAGTTAGGTTTAAATGGCAGCTTCAGGGTTTGGACCCTTCAACCTGAGCCTCAGACATTTGCTGCCTCACTCATGTCTTGTTAAACATAATTAATGTGACAGATTGGCATGAGAGACAACCTTTGGGCTGACCTCCTTTAGTACGTCTGGCAAATCTGCTTGCCTGAGGCCACAAGTGTCAGGAAGTACAAAGTGTTATTGTTTTCATGTTGTGAGAGAGAAACCTTTTCAGCTGAGGTCTCTACAGTTAGACTGCCTTCGCCCAGGTTGTTGAGAAGTAGCAAAATGGATTTGCAGCTTAAGATCATTACTGTCTGCATGTACTTTGGTGGTGTAAATCTCGACAGTGTAAAGAAACGGCTGTACATTTTAATTATATGCTGCTAATTCAGAAAATGGTTTTCCACCCACATATAAAGTTTATATGTAAGATGCAGGACTATTTAGAGGGTTGTTTGATCTTAATGAGACACTTCAGTGCGTTTCTACCACTATAATGACCACAGAGGTAATCTTGGTCATTAACACAATCTAACTTTTTTGCTTTATTGTATTATTGTTGTTGACTCGATATCCAAAGTAATCAGGTGTGTGGGATGCATAAGGCAGCCATCCAATTAGAGTTAACAGTGGCATTCTTGCTTTTCATTTTTCTTATCTTCATTCTCAGGTCCAGCTTTTTCACTGTTTTTACCTCAGTGATTGTCTGTTCAGGTGGTGACGCTGTGAAGAAAAAGCAATCAAGGAGACGTCTGGTCATCCAGGTGCCTTCTAATGGAGGACAGGAGTGCCCGGTGGTGCTTGAGGAGGAGAGGGACTGCGAGGTCCCCAAAGTCTGTCCCGGTTTCAGGTAGAATTACTGCTGTATTCCTAGACGGTTAAAATAAAATTCCAAGTTCTGGCAACTTTTAGGAGGTTTTTGTACATACTAATATATTTCATACCACTTGAAAATGTCCCCATTTTGTCAAGTTATAGCCACAGCCTTCAATATATTTTCTTTGGATTTCACAGCAAAAACCACTGCATAGTAACAATACGTGGTTTTAAAATAGTTTTGCAGTAAAATCCTGAAAACTAATGTTTTTTTTTCCTTTACTATTCATCACTGCTAAACTGGAAAATCAAGGTAAACAGCACCAGGTTTATCTTCCTAGTATAAATAATCAAACTCTTCACCGTTAGGCAGGTCAGAAATAAGTAGGTTACCTTTGAAGCCTGTTTGAGGTTTTAAGGGCTGATAAGAAATTTCTGTTATTCTTTGTTTTCAAGATTAGATTTCAGGATCTACTAGGGTGCAAAACAAAGAAAAATATAGATTTTTTTTTTTTTTTTTTTTTTTTTTTTTTTTTTTAATCATCTTTGCTTAAACAAAAGGAGAAAGTTATAAATCACTATTATGTGCCTTTTAGGCAGCTTCAAATCTACTTCCTTTTACCCAGTCTATAAATGGATTTAGACTTCCTGGTGTTTTCTGTCTGACTTCAGATCAGACTTCTTTGTTGGCTCTGCCATCTGCTGCAGAGCCTTTTTGTGACTCATTATTCTAGCTTGACGTTAAAGATCCCTTCAAAACCCTTTGAAACCACATGACCAAGTGATCAGGTCAATAATAATACAAATAAATCAAAAGATAGTACATATTTACAGTCTTCTTAACATATTTGTTCACTCTGTAACAAATATGTTACAGAACACTGAAGTTTCTGTACAGTCATTATTTTCACAAAGAATTGAGACATGTATAATGATATATATCCTTCTTTCTTTTGTAGATATAGAATGAAGGTCATAAATGTACGGTTCTTTTAAGGTCAACAGTTAGCCTATATTTAAGATGAATATTTAATCAATCGAGTAGACTCAAATAATGATTTGAAAACATCAAGGATATTTTTGAAATTATTTTTGACTCTCTGACTTTAGTTCAACAGATAATTGCAGACACAACTGAAGATTTTGCCATTAAAATAAATGTAATAATTTACAAATTTTGCAACTTTGGTTTACATGTTTAGGACTGACACAAAGAGCTCTAAGGTGCAGTAAAGAGAGCTTCAAGATGTCCAAGACAATTTAAGCAAACTCCAGGATATTTCCACCTAACGACAGGAAAGCATTACCACCAGTGCAGAGCTTGCTCAATATTGGAAGCTGGTGGGAGAGAGCTGAAAACTTTTGGACAAGAGCCTTACAACAAGAAGGCCAAAAAAGACGTCACTTCTTTCCAAACAAAATGCCAAGAGGAGTGTAATTCTGCAGGAAGTACAAGGATGGGCAGCAGAAGATTGGTTCAAAGTTAATTCATCTGATCAATCTGACTCCTGATTGTTTAGGGCATCAGGAAAGCCGTTTTTCTGAATGAGAAAGGCGAAAGCTATGAGTTCATCGTTATACTGGCAGTAAAGTATCCTGATATAATCCACAGGTGGGGTTTCCTCACTCTTAGGAGAGTGGGCCTCTTTCCAGGTCAGTGGAAGTGACAGAGCTAAAGGAATAGCTCCAAAAAATTCCCCAGGAACTCAACTAAACAGATTTAAACATCAAAAATCTGAAAATTTGGACATGTGATCTTAACTTAATCAAGAACCGTTGGTCAATTCTTGAAAACCTTGTAAAGAAACAGAAGCTATCAAATTGATCGACTCCAAGGAAACAAGAGAAGGTCATCACCTGTCAGTATTTACTCCAGAACATAATATCCATCAGAGAATTACAGAAGTTTGAAATGACATTGTAAATATTGTATGGTTACATGGAATTGATGGTTTCTCATAGAATTCTGCAATCCCTTTTTGTAATTTAAAATAGTCACCGTAAACATAGAAAACATTTTTTAATAAAAGTATTTTAAAATGTTGAAGCCAGAAAATGCATCCTTTGTGTCACTACTAAAGTGTAGGAGATGACTGTAATAAATCATATATGACTGAACTTTTTTCCCAGATGGAAAACTCACAAATGGAGGAAGTGCCAGCTGGTTCCATGGGTTCTCAGAAAGGACACCCCAGGGGCTCAAGAGACATGTGGACCAGGACTTCAGACCCGAGGTACTAAAACAAATGTTTTCAGCTCCTTTTTTTCCCATCTTTCAAAGATTTTCTTTGATCTGTGGGTGCTCTTTCACTTATTCAGCCCAGTATAGAGCTTCAGATTACAGAAAGTGCTCGTGCTTTTATACGACAGGCAAAACTAAGAGTAAAACTCTCATGAATCTCACCAAGATCTCTTGAGATTTGGACGGAAATATTCTCACATCTCAACGTATGCCTCTGGAGACCAGTTTGGCAGTCAGGAGTTGTTTCACTGATTATATTTTCCCCCACCTCAGGCTTGAGTCATGCAATTTTAATCAAATGTCTCTTGTTGAAATTTAGGAGAAGATTCTGCACCTTTCCTTTAGAATACACCATTCCATTCTCCAGTTTATACACGCTTCATTCATATGTGACAAGTACTTTAAAGCAGAAAGCATATTTCTTCCTGCTTTGGAGTAACATATAGTCCAGGGAGGCTTTCATAAGGATCCAATTTCAAGGGGTCACACAGAATGATCAATTTCACTGTGTTCCACCTCCAATAGGAAGCTTTTATTAGTTCTTATTTTGCTGTTTCTTCTTCACTAGCTTGCATTATTACAGGAAAGAATCAATCTGTTTTTAATGTGCTTTAAGGTCCATTTCATATTCAGCACAGCAGTCAAGATTTTTTTTCACATTCTCACTGATTTTTTTTTTTATCTTGTGACACTTCATGTCAAGACATTCCCCATCTTTGTTTCGTTCATTTCTGTTATTGACTTTGATCAAATGAGATGCTCTCTTCCTATATATATCTTGTATCCTGATATATACCTGTAGAGACACTCACCTTAAAGTGAGAAAAACACAGTAGAGGCTCTATTAAACACACAAAGCCGCAAGCTCTTCTCTCCCGCCAGTCCACACAAACTCACAAACAATAAGACGTGACCTCACACACCAATAGACAGAGGCTTTCTGAACCAATAGCAGTGCCCGCAGGGGTTTGACCAAAATGTGCTCAGAGATTGATTTCTCTATAAAGGTACAGCCCTGCAGAACGTCTGCATCACAGGAAAATAAAATACTGCAGCAGCACTTGTAATACCCTTTATTGAAGGAACAAAGAGCAGGAGGATGCAGTTAAAAGCTAATTGACTCATAGCGTTTTAAACCAATCGAAGCACTGACGCGTTTGTGTCTGCTCCTTTCATAATTGTTTTTAAACCTCCCATGAGATCCAATCTGAATTTTGCAGCTTGAGTTTATTTTTCATTCAGGTGTTCCTTAAATGACATGTATTAAATCAATTTTCATAAGGTGACACAATTTTCTGAGGTGTTAATAGAATATGTGTGACACATGGATCAATTCACCAGAGGGATACTCACTGCACCTCTTACTACTTGGTGAGGATCAGCTTTTCTGCAGTTATCCAAACATAAATGTAGACACAAGCTGTACAAAAGCATGTTATAATACAGAGTAATGTGCAAAATAATGAGCTGTACCCAATTTCTTTATATTTTATGTCCAAGCAGTCAGATGTTCTTTAATCTTTTGAGTCTTTTACTCAAAAGATTACTTCAAATTTGCTGCCCTCTGAACACCTCTTCGCATAAAACTGCTCAAAAGTACAAAACATTCAGTAAAGTTTTTAACTATTTAACTGCAAGTTCAATTATTTGAATTACTGTATTATTTGCTACACAAAAAACACAATATTTTTCTTGAAATCAATAGTTACAGGATGAGGTTTTGGTGGGAACTAGTCTTTGATATGTCAGACATTATCAACAAAACTGATGTATTTGCTGAAGTTTTTTTATGTAGTGCCAGATACGCCCTCTTTTTCTTGGCCAAAATGTACCAAAAATATTCCCAGTGATATGTTTTTCCTTTGCTTAAGGGCCTTAAACTGTTTAGTTCCCAAATTAAAGAAAAAACTAAAATGTTCAAATATTTTAAAGTTAATTAAATTCTTTAAATGTCTGTTTAATTACTGGAATTATTAATTATGCATTAAGAAATTCACTCAAAAAATTAGCAACAAAATTGGTTTAATGTCACATTTTTTGTGAACACCCTCTGTATGTGGCCAAAACATACTACAATAAATTCCTCATATATTAACTATATTTAGTGCTTTATAGAGCAATTGCAGGATTTTAAAATCTATTGTTTGACAAACAGGGAGCCAGAGCAGTACTTTAAGAACCGTTGGGATTTGATCCATTTTCCTGGTGTTGGTTAGGATTCTGGATGCAGAATTTTGGATGAGCTGCAGATGCCTGATTGAATTTGTTTACAGAGACCAGCAAAGATAGCATTGCAGTAATTTACCCGCATAAAATTAAAGGGCATGCACCAGTTTTTCTGTGTCAAGTTACAAAATGAATACCTTTTTTCAGCCAATGTTTTTAAGATGTTGGGAAGCTGATTTAGGGACAGACTTCATGGGTTGTCAAAATTTAGATCTACACTCAGATCTAATACACTTAGTCTAGTTGAGTGCTGATTTTGATCCTCAGATTTCTGGGACCAAGGATTATGGACACATTGACTCAGTAAGTTTAGTGGACTCGGGTCATGCGGTGACACAGAGACATAAGCTTGTGTGTCGTCAGCATTTATTTGGTAGGACATGTTAACTCTTTTATCAGAGCTAGTGGAATCAAACAAATGTTAAGTATAAGCGACCCGATGATGGGCCCTTGAGGAACCCCACAATTTATTTTTGTTTGTTCGCCCAGATTTATAAAAAGAATAATGACACAAAGAAGTCCTTGGCTGCTAAATAAGTTTAGCACAGTATCAAACAATCCCACCTACTTTTTCAGCCTATCAGTAAGTATTTTATGATCAACTGTGTGAAACTTCACACTGAGACAGAGGAATACTAACCAACTTACACTAAACTTCAACTATCTAAAGCACTAAACTCAAAATGTTTCTTTTTTTATTTTCTAAATCTAAAGGTACACTGATCTCTTGTGCATTGTAGGATGGAGAGCAGTCTTCTGTCAACTGTACTAAATAGGAACCACAAAAAACTAAAACTAAAATAACAAAAAAAAAAAATCTACTTCATAACATGATCTTGAACAACCTTTTAATGTCCAGCAAGCCACTAATAAAGACTAATGTTCTAATTTATACTTTTTTTCTTCCCAACTTCATCTGATTGTCCCAGCTGTGTCCTGCCGCCAGCTGGACGGGACGCAGGCCGACATCAGCGAGTGCTTGAAGTCCGCCAAGGCCATGCCCGCCATCACTCAGCGCTGTCAGCTCCCCTGCCAGGATGACTGCCAGTTAACCAACTGGTCCAAGTTCTCGTCCTGCACAGCTGACTGTGTGGGGGTCCGCACCAGAAAGAGGGCATTGATAGGTGAGGACTGAGGGAGATGGCTCAAACAATGCGCTGTTGTGAATCCGTCTCAAAGAAGCTCATTTTCTCTGTAGATTAGTGTCAGTGAGGTACCACTCAGAATAATGTCTCAGCAGGAAAAGAGTAAATCTAAAATTGTTTATCAGCCTCAGCAGAGTCAGCACGTGCTTTCTGATTATAAAAATCAAACAATGTTGGTGCAGTATATTATGCCACCTCTGAAGTCAAAGAATAGGAAATTTTAAGTGAGGTCAGTCATGACCAAAAGCAAACACAACTGTTATGTTTTGATGTCAGACCATTTTAAATGTGTTTATACATTTCTAGAAAATACTAATGAGCAATTAAAACATCTTAAAAGGATTTTAATAGCAAATGTGTCAGCTTGATACTGACTATTTTCATAACTTTAATTCTCTCTTACATGTTAAATGGGAACTTCTGGACCAGCTCCTGACTGATGTTGATTAAGACTTATATTCTTAGAGCTTGGAGTTGATCTGTTGGCTCGATTCTGTTTTTCCACCTGCTTTTTGAGAACTTGGGTTGAACCACTTTTTCACTTTTACCTCATGAAATGGCTGATGCCAGTCTTGATTCATGGCAATGACACAGGAATCTTTGTTGCTCTCACCTTTTCTTCTCTGGACCAGTGATTTTTAGACGTCCCAAACACTCTGCAGCTTCAGTTCCTGCTTATTTTCAACCTGTCCTTGATGTTTTTATTAGAAAGAAGTGGCTGATTTTATGCCCTTCTTGTCAAGAGACCGTTGTGCAAAAGCCTTCACTGTGCGAGCATATAAACTCTAGTACTCCCTGTGTTAAGCAAGCTCTGTACAGGTGTGGTGGTAACAAAATTCTGCTGCACTTTCTTTTATAGAGACTTTCTTGGAGCTTACAGAAATCTTGAATGTCTTGAAGCATCCCTCACTGCAACTGAACGGTTCATACTTCCAATTCTCAGTGATCCAGAAAACAAATCTTTCAGCTGCAATATTCTTTCACCTTCCTGAGAGTATTCATGACTAAAAGGAGAATCCAGTTTTTGTAACACATCTGTCCTTCATCCTTTGGTTGTCAGTCTGCTACTGTCAGAATGAAAATAATAAGCACCATCTTCTATGAAATTCTAGGGTGTTGCATGTTTAAAATAAGGTTGTTTTTTTTTTTTTTTAATACAAGTATAAAAACTGTATTTATTTTGCATGGTTCAAGAGATAAAAATCACCAAGGGCTACACACAAGATAAATAGGAAGAAGAATCCCATAAAAACAAGGTATATTTTCCAAAAGTAGGTTTAAAGTGATTAAATTGGCCATAAAAGAAACTACACAGTCTATCAGTCTTAGGTCCACATGAAGAGTATTTAAGAATCTGGGGGCCACTGAAGAAAAGTCTTTTCTTCTGTTTTCAATTCTGTATCACTGTCAACAAAACATGATCACTGGACCTGGACGACCTGCCAGGTACGTGTGGAAGTAAAACTCCTCTGATGTAACTTGGTCCCTGTCCGTGAAGGGGTCAAAGTGCAAGAATCTCTGAAAAAAAATGGAGAGTTGTGTGAGAGAACTCAGGTGAGATTTTCAGAAGCCTTGTGATAACATTTTGATTGGCCTGCAACCATTTTAGGGAGGTGTTACACTGTTCCAGACATGATGAAACAAAAGCATGATAAATTATTTCCAGTTTAAGACATGACAAAATAAAGCTTACTTTAGTCGTATTTCTTAGATGGTACAATTGAATATCATCTGCATAGCAGGGATAGGAGGTGTTTTTAGAAGTTGACAGAATGTGCCCAGGAACAGCATATTTAGCACAAACAATCGAAGCCACAAAATGGAACTTTACTGCTCACCAAATGGGACTGGACAATGGGGAGATTTATACTTTGAAGTATGTTCAAAAAATTATCTGTCAGACAGATATGAAGAGAGCCTCCTCAAAGTGGTTATCAGCCTATCAAACAAGATCTAACAGTGGACTGTATCAAAAGCCGAGGTCAGGGCCAGAATAAGCAGCACCGAACATTTCGTTGCATCACTCTGCATCAGAACATTGTTAGAGATTCTCAGAAAAGCCCTTTAATGGGAATGAGATCTGCAAAAACCCTGACTGAAAGTGATCAAAAATGCTGTGCTGATCCAGAGCTGCTGCTTGACCACAACCTTCTGTAGAAACCCAGCAATAAACAGAAGCTTGAAGAGTGGCTGGTAACTCCCAAGGAGAGAAGAGTTTAAATTGTTCTTTTTCATAAGCGGGTGGACAACGGCATTATTGAAATAAAGTCATCGGCTTTGGTTATAGTTAGCACACTGGGATTAATGCACTTTTGCACAAAAATGCAGGCAAAAATGAGAAGGGAGATTTCATTTCACACATATCTGATTTTTATGAACAAAGAACAAAAATGCTGACAGTTGTAATTCAAGGAAATAGGAATAACAGGTGGACTAGGAGTAACAATGTCACTGATGATGCTAAATAAGAATGCTATACTTGGTTGTGTTCAGATTCTCCCCTTGTTCACTATTTAGTTCATTAATTCTCCTTTAGCAGTTCTGCTCTCAGTGAGCTGGGCAATTTGGAAGATCATTAGTAAAATAAAAACATTGTCAAATCAGACTAGGAACCTCTGCATTTTCTACAAAACCTACAACTTCTACTACTTGGAAAACATTAAGAAACTCAATATTAACTTTAAGGTTTTAGTTTAAGATTGAATTTTATATATAACCTCATCTTTTTAAAATCTCCACAATAATGTCACAACCAACTGATAAAGTGGGTGGTAAGGAAAAAAAAAAAAAAATCATTATGTGGAACATAATGTATTCTTTTCTCCTGCCTGTCAGTTGTTGAGATGTTTCCAGACAAATTACAGCATACAGCTTCGGTGCAATTAAGGAGCAACTTTGTTCCGGATGGGGGAATAAACAAGGCAAAAACATGAAAATGATTTTCTAAGAAAAAAACAAAACCGGCAAAGGTATTTCAGGTTGTCAAAAAGCAAATCATCTCCTCATTTGCATGTGAAATGGCTGCTTAATGATGGACTGTGAGAGTGAGAAAGTTTCTCTGAACTGAGGAATCTAAAGTGATGAGAAACATCAGGTTGTCTTAGTTCATTCTGAGTTTAGGATCACTATTTTAGATGTGTTTTTGTTAATCTCTTATACGTCTTCACTCTTCAGGGAGAAGCAAAAAGAAGGACAAGTGCAAAAACACACAAATGTACCCTCTAAGTGAGACACAGTACTGTCCCTGCGATAAGTACAATGCCCAGCCGGTGGGGAAGTGGTCTGACTGCATCCTGCCAGAGGGAGGGAGGGCAGAGAGCACCCCAGGGATGAAGGTCCAGGGAGATGTCAAGGAGTGTGGACAGGGTTACCGCTATCAGGCTATGGTGTGCTACGATCAAGACAACCGGCTGGTGGAGACGTCGCGCTGTAACAGTCACGGTGAGTGAAGTCACCCAAGTATGTGGGACTGCTTAAATGGAAAGGTGACAAAGTAATTAGTTGGATAAATTTTCTCATAATACCCATTTAGGTTTAAATTGACAGTTTAACAAAATGGGTCCTCCACCAGAGTCAGGGGAAGTTGACTGTGATGGCTTCCCCTGACTCAGACTCACTGCTTGGTGGTGATGAGAAGAAAACGCTACACCTGACATAAACCAGCCCTGATGATGGGGAAATTGATCATAAACCTTTGGCTCAACATCGCCTAGTACTAAGTTCTGTACTCTTATGGTCCAACCAAAGGTCAATAATCGTGTTTCTTACCAAACACTCAGGTCTAGCACAATGTCAGGCAAACACAGGTCAGATGAAAATCTGAGACTTTTCCTCCTAATCACCTCAAGGTAACTATCATTGCCTGTGTGGCCACTGAAGCACCCGAGGACAGTCGTCCCCAACTTCGCTTCTCATGGCTCACTGTCCTGTTTTGGATGTTTCCCTGCTTCACCACACCCAATGACTGCAAATGACTCCATCACCTCTGAATGCCATTAAGTTCTACAGAAACTTGTTAATTACCCAGACAAAACTGCACTTGATCTTCCTAGGTCAGGGGTTAGCAACCTTTATAATCCAAACAACCATTTTTATCCCCACTCCTACAAAAATAAACTCTGCAGTGACCCTTCAAAAATGATTACATACTATTTAAGAGCCTGATTTTTTTATTTTTTTTATTTTATTTTATTTTTTTTTTTTTACCATTTTTAGGTTTTAGAAGGTTTTAGCAAAAGGTTACCGGAAATTGAGATTGCTAATTGATTGGACCTTTTCATTTGTTGTAGCATAAAAAAACTTCAATAAATAACTTGTATGTTTATTGTGTATTGTCTAAATAAGATGTCTACATATTAAAACTCCCTCTCGTCTCAGAATACAGACTCACTTCTGCATCCCTTGCTGTGTATTGAATAGAATTACAAACTGCATGTGTCACTTGTTTTGCATTCTTAACACAAGCTGACCTGACAGTCAGCAACTCAGTCGACACCAAACCTCTTGTTTCTTTGCTCCTCTCTGCTTTCCAATCAATAATTCCTTGAAAGAACTGATTGCAATAGCAGCAAAAACTGTCTCTGTTTTTCATTCGTTGTTGTTTAAGTCTTCTCTAAACCTATCCAATTGGGCAAAGACCCAACTATCACAGTTTTTCCTTTCTCACTTCAGGGTAACATACCAACATTACAGCTTTCATCCATTGTTGGCTCAATAAACCTAACAATTTCCTCACAGTGGTCGGATTAATTGAAACTTGTTAAATTCAAGTGTTTTTCCTCATATATACTATCTTTTCAGTTTGTAAAACTAAAGAATAAAATACCATGAGTGTAATTTATTCTATCATAACTAAAAATACAAAGAGGCTTGCCTATTTGCTTTGAATAACTTTACTTTCAAGCTGTTTTGTTTTTTATTACTGTTAAGTGTAATTATTCTTATTGACAAGCTATAATGTCAATGTGCACGTGTGTTTTTAGCTTTCTCTATTTGCTCATGCTCAGAGGTTTGGTGCAGCAGCATCGCACAAAAAGCTACCAGAAGATAGTGATGTTTTACGACAGCATTTGGTGACAGACTGAAGCGCATCTTTGTTCTTTAATAAGAGGAGTAAATAACAGCACCAAAAGCTTTTCTCAGAGGATGAAAATGTTTGCAAGGTTTAGGATATCCTTGCCCTATTCCCCTTTCTTATTTAGAGTTGTTTACCCTGTTATATGGTTAATTTATCTGATTGTTTGAAGTTAACCAGGGATAAGTGACGATGGGTGGTTTATACGGCCAGTAATTATATTTTTGTTCAAAGCGGCAGTTTTTGGGGTTCTTTCTATGGGATATTCATTATTTAAGGGATTTTTTTTTTTTTTTTATATGAAGATCTGATGATGACTAGTTTTAGTTTAGGGTCTCGATCAAGGGAATTTGTTCAATAATATTGAGAATCAAGGACTGGAGCCAACCCCAGATATGTTGCATTGGCTGTTTCGCAACTGTTTTCTTTGCTTCTTAGGAAATCTGGGCTACATTTGATCATTCCTCGTTAAAAATCTAAAATACTCACTCCGATCATACCTGAACCTCATAAATCCATTCTTAACAAAGATTTGTTGAAACGTACTTTATCTAATACAAGTGTGAAATTACAAAAATGGGTGTTCTTGGTTTTCTTTTCTTCTCATGAACCCAATATTGTCTCATCTCATTTCCCTATGGTAGGTAGCTTTCTGGCTCTAAACTGTTCTATTTCAGTTGAATAATTTAACAGTGTAAAATCGCATTCAAAGCACAAGACGGCTTGGTTCTCTGTCTTTCCCAGTCTTCAAAAAAATGTCGTGGGAAAAATCAAAGCAAATATGTTTACTTCGAGCATTGCGACTCAGTTTGGAAAAACATTTAAAATGTCTTTCTAAATGAATGAGAAAAAAAATATTTGACCAAAGACCTTTAAGTGAAATAAATAATCTGGAACTTAACAGATCTCACAATTTATAAAATACTATCGGTAGGTGAGTTGAAGTTTAGGCGTTAATTCAAACTGGAAGACTCTTCCCAGCTTCACCTGCATCATCCAGTTACTGCGTAATGCGCCTCAGCTGCAGCTCATCAGTTTTGGACCACGCCTTGTCGTAGCCAATCATTGTGCAAGTCTCTGCTTATAAAGCTCTCCATCCATGGTTCCGTCTGCTCACAGTTGAGCTTCAACCCACCTCTGCCCCTTCTCCACCCTGGTTTTCTCACGGCTCCATCAGGCTTTCTTCAGCCTGCACTCCACCACCAGCGTCCGGACCCCGGGGGAGGGGGGGGATGTCTCTAATCCTAAACCTAAAAGTTAACCTTTATTCGTTTATGTCAATAAATCTCTTTAATTGCTGCTCTGTTTTTGTGTGAGTCTCTCCGGGTTGAAAGGCAGATAAAACTCCTAAAGAAAATGACAAAAATATTTTAGAAATTTGTTTAAATTTTAAAAAATAGAAAACTACAATGTTATTTCTATTTTTAAGTTTTAAAATATTTGAAGAAAAAAATATTCAGTTGAATGTTCTGTATTTATGAATGTTGGGATTTAAAAAAAAAAAAAAAATCATAGTTTTTGACCTAATGGGGAAAGAAATGGCCTTATTGTCAATCAGTTCTTGAGGGTCTATGCAAATATTATATTAAAACACATTAAATAACTGCTAGACCTGACATCTTTTTAAAAATTGTATTTGAAAACTTTTCTCAATTCTTTATATTGTTTGGTCAGAGGTATTAAAAGCCACTGTGGAGACTTTGAAGAGAAACTTGATGCTTTTGAGCCAGACATCAGAAACCCCTGCCTTAAAGGAAAACTGAACAGTGTTTTTAAGCTAACATCATGAGAAACAAAATCCTAAAACATGCTTGTAGTAAAATTAAAATAAATAAATAATACAAACTTTTTTTTTTTTTTTTTTTTTTTTTTTTTTTTTTTTAGCAAACACCAAATATTGAAAAAAACACATTTGGGTGTTTTTTGGCATATCTCCAGACTCGGTTGTTCTTGTCTTGGCATCATTTTAGTGGCTGGCTGAAGCACAGTGCATGTCATAAAATCACTCAATTTTAGCACTTATTGACAAAATTGCTAATAAGTTATTTTTTAGGTCAGAGAAATGGGTCCCTCGAATGTTTTGTGGAAACAGTTCACTAAATGATTTTCATGCAATATCAGTGTTTTGAGATTTGATTTCAGTTCTTCTTTTAATAAAGGTAATATAATTCCCCAAAATGGCTAAAAAAAAAACCCTATCAAAAGCAAATAAAGAGCACTGTCTAAGGGCTCAGTTAGCATATTAAACATTAAAGTTCATGTTTACCTCAGCTAATTTAAGTATTTAGCTTATAGAGCCTTCTATTTTTAACATCTTCAATGTGCCATAAACAATTCTGCTTTAAAATCCTGAGCTGTAGTGTGACATAAATCAAATCTGATTTTACTCCTTTTGTCCCTTCCCTTCTCAGTTCAAGGTGTGAAATTTATTATAACACAACCCAACACTGTAGAGTCCTATTTCTCTGTTCGAAATTCACCTAAAATGAGACATTTGTTTGTGGATTTAAAACTGCTCTCTCTCACAGAAGCACGGACTTATTTTAAATCCTAAATTTCAAATTTGCAGGCTTTTTTCCTGACAGAATCACTTGTGTCCTCCTTGTAAGGTCTTATCTTAGATCCAGAGACTTCAAGCAAAGATTTGCGCTTCCGAAACTCGTTGGAAAAATTGCTGTGAAATGGAATTGGAGGGAGATGCCTGAATGAATACATCAGCACTGTGCATATATAAACAGGGTTTTAGTCTCCTCATGTGAGTCACAGATTCAGATAGTTAATCTGAGTGTGGGTGTGACGGGAGCTCATCATCAGGATGGGTTTGCATCTCTTTGGCACAATCTCTGCATGTTTACACCTGTGTGACTCCCATTTACTGTTTGCCTGTGTGGGTCCATGCATTTATTTCAGGACTTAATTACAGTTGATAAAGAAATGTTCCTTGAGATGTTCACAATAACTAAACTATGTTGAGCAAGTGTTTGCTCGTGTGAATCTCAAAGCTATCATTAAATCTCGCTTATTCCTCATTCGTTCTGCTACGCCCCCCAATTTTCTGAGCCGCTCCCTCCATCTCAGCCATCATCACTTGAAGTCTTGATAGAAGAAAAAGGAATGGTCCCTCCACAACTCTCCAGCTGACGTGATGTTGGCTGTGATCTAGATCAGGCAAACGGTGCCCCTCTGATCTCTTTATTCCACCAGATAAAAAAAATGGGAATGCAATAATGGTACATGCTGATTCGCGATTTGGGATGTCATTTTTTGGAAAGTGGATAAATATTTCAGAGTATGGGACAATTGCAATAAAATCTTAACACTGGCAATGCAACCATTTGAGAATGGCTACATAGAGAGATTGACACATTGTAAAGCAGTTGGGAAATTTATATAGATACTGTCTGTTTTTGACATTTTAAAACTCAAAGCCTGAAGGCAAAAACTTATTAATATACATTTATTGGTGCATTTTTTAATTATTATTTGCCACAAATATCACTAGTATTGGCACCCTAGCTTTAATATTTTGCAAGCCCCTCATTTGCCAATATTATTAGCACATTCCACAAGGCTGGAGCATAGAGAGGGATCTTGGATCATTCTCCTTTCTCTCTCACGAGTCTCCAATTCCAGTTCTCGAGCGCTACTGCCCTGCAAGTTTTAGCTCCATCCCTGTTCCAACATAGCTGCTTTAAATTATTGAATTTCCTCTTCAGGATGCCATCTCGTCTGGTAAAGGAATGGTAATGAGCCGCTGTTTTGATTCAGGTGTGTTGCATCTAAAAGCTGCAGGACAGTAGCTCTCGAGGACTGTAGTTGAAGCTCCCTTTTATATCTGAACCATTCTGTGTTGGTTTGGCCATATGTTTTTACTATCTATCACTCACCTACAGAAAGACAACCAGTTTTCAGTTTTCTGGCAGAGACCACCAGAATTTTATTTTAGAAAAGAAACTTGCCTGTAGCATCATAGACCGTCCACCATACTTAGAAAAATCAGCATTTTTAAAATCTGGAGAAACAAATTAGGAGTCTGTTCCATAACACTGAGATTAATATGTTGGCAGAATCCTGTTGAGATTTGGGGACTGTAAATTTAACATCTGATAACGTAAACAGAAACTATGAAGACATTTTATCCACTTTTTTTTTTATTCTGCAGTTATTTTGCTGAGCAATAGGAGTTACTCTTTTGGTATTGTCTTGAGCTGGCAAGACCATAAAAGGTCGGATTCAGGTGTGTTTGATGCTTCCTAGAGCTGAAAGGTTCACATAAAGCTCCCTAAGCTAGTAACTTGGTTTATTTTGACTATTTTTAGTTAAAAGGCCAAAATAAATGCCAGGGAGTCTAAAGGCTTTTTAGAGATATTTCAGTTATTCACTATTGGGGTTTAATTACCAGTCAATCAGTCCATCTCTTTTTACTCCGTTTTGGCAATGTCATCATGTTACTGTTGAAAATTTTTTACTTTGTCTCTGAAATATGTGGCATGAGCTGCACTTCTTTACAGTTCACTATATGATGGAGGCTGATTCTTGCTGTTCCTACAGAGCTTTTCCTTTTCTGAAGGCAGTTTTCTGCGTATCCTGAATGACATTAAAGCATTTAAGACTATTGGCAGTAAGTGCTGCTCTCATTATCAGGTAAAATTGGTTTCCTGACAGTTAAGAAAGCGTGCTGCAGCAGGGACATGTGCACTTGGGGACTATATCAGGGACTTGGGTCAGGCTGCAAATTGATTTTAAAGACATCCAAAGTGAAGTCCTGCCTCGACTCAGACTAAAATCCTTTGTGAGAAAGTTGGGCACCACATGAGTTAAACTAAAAGTGAAGTGCAAGCTCAGCTGCTGCAGGACTCGCATGGCCTGAGCTTCCAAGTGACAGAGTCAGTGATATAAAGTGACTGTGTTTAATTCAAACTCAGTTCAAAAATACTTTATTTATCCCAAAGAGAAATTAAATGTTGATTTAACTCGTTTAATTAAGGAGTTGTTATAGATTGTGATGGCTGTGGGCAGGAAAGATCTCCTGTAGCGGTCCATTTAACAACCAGTCTGAAGAAGCCTCTGACTGAAGAGACTCTGTTTTCCAATGACAGTCTCATGAAGAGGATGGTCAGGGTTGTCCATAATTTTCTTAATTTTATGCAAAATGCTTATTTGCATAATCATCTCCAGAGGTTCCACAGTCGTCCCCAGAACAGAACCAGCCTTCTTTATCAGGTTGTTGAGCCTTTTTAGGTTCCTGGCTCTGATTCTGCTGCCCCAACAGATGATGGCAGAGGAGATGACACTCTCAACAACAGACTTATAGAAGATCTGCAACATCTTACGGCAAACCTTGAAGGATCTTAGCTTCATCAATAAATACAGTCCCTTCTTCTAGATGGCTTCACTGTTGAGTCTCCAGTCCAGTCGGTTGTCTAGATGAACACTGAGGTATTTATATTCCTCAACCACCTCCACTTCTTCTCCCATGATGGAAACAGGGTTTGATCTGACCCCGTTTCTCCTGAAATCTACAATCATCTCCTTTGTTTTGCTCACATTCAAGATGAGATGATTGTTTCCACACCATGACACAAAGCGCTCCACCATCTCTCTGAACTCAGCTTCTTGTCCATCTCTGATCCACACAACCACTGCAGAGTCATCTGAGTATTTCTGAAGACGACAGGAGTCTGACTTGTGCTGGAAGTCTGAAGTGTACAGAGTGAAAAGGAAAGGTGAGAGGACAGTGCCCTGTGGTGCTCCTGTGCTGCTAACCACCTTGGTTAGACACACAGTCCTTCATTCTCACAAACTGTGGTCTGTTCATCAGGCAGTCATGGATCCAGGCGATTGTTGATGCCTCCACCTGTGTCCTCTGGAGTTTCAGACGGAGCAGATCAGGCTGAATTGTGTTAAATGCACTGGAGAAATCAAAGAAGATGATCCTCACAGTACTTCCTGCTTTGTCCAGATGACCGTAGGTTTGCTGAAGCAGGTGTATTATGGCGTCTTCAACTCCAACTCCATGGCGATAAGTAAACTGCAAGGGGTCCTAATATGTGCTGGTTTGCTTACTCAGCTGGGCCAACAGGAGTCTCTCCAGGACCTTCATGATGTGGGATGTCAGGGCAACAGGTCTGTAATTGTTGATGACTGATGGAGTTTTCTTTGGTACTGGAACCAGACAGGATGTCTTCCACAACAGTGGAACCTTCTTGGGTCAAGCTGAGGTTGAAGAGGTGTTGCAGAATCCCACAGAGCTGCTCTGCACAGGCCTTCAGGACTCTGGGGCTGACACCATCTGGACCTGCAGTGTTGTTTCGGTTCAGTCGCTCCAGCTGCCTCTTCATCTCACTTCTAGAAACAGAAAAGTGGGAGGGGGAGGCAAAGGGGGCAGCAGCATCTCCTGATTTGGTTGAAGACAAATTAGTGGAAGCAGAAGAGTCTATGACTGAGGTAGAAGATAAAACATCTGCGGTGTAACAGGAAAGCTGTGGGTCAAAGGAGGGTGGGATGTCTGTTTGGTTGGGGGCAGGAGGGGAGGATGGTGAGCTTGTTCCTGAACTGAACCTGTTGAAGAATGTGTTCAGCTCATTTGCTCTGTCCATACTTCCATCTATCTGATCCTCCTTCTGCTTGAAGCCTGTGATCTTCTTCATCCCAGACCACACATCTCTGATATTATTCCTCTGCAGTTTACTCTCCAGCTTCTTCCTAAACACCTCCTTGCTGTCTCTAATCTTGACTTTGAGCTGCTTCTGTATCCTCCTCAATAATTCTCTGTCTTGCTCCCTAAAAGCTCTTTTTTTTCCTGTTTAACAGTTCCTTTAGCTGACTGATGATTCAGGGTTTGTTACTAGGGATAATAACTACTTAAGGGTCAGAGGTGAAGGAGCTATCTTAGAGTTCATGCTGAACTCAGCAGAGTTTGAGGTCCTGAAGTTTACTCAGTAACATTGGTGTGCAGGAGGCATCTGTACATTTAATACATACAGTGCAGTAAGAAGGCCTTCAGATCTCTTCTATTTTTGTCATAATTTAATATTTTAAATCATGAAACTAATTTTGATATCAGGAAAAGATAATCTGAGTATAAAAAAGAGGCAGTTTTAAAAAGATTTTATTATTTGTTGTTCAAAAAACCTAATTGCTCCAAAATCATGATTTCCTGTAACTGACAATGAGTGCTTGGCATAATTTCTGAAAAATGTTGGTCCACTCTTCTTTACACACCTGTTTTAATTCAGCTACATAAAGAGGTTTTCCAGCATGAATGTCTTGTTTAAGCTCATTCCAGAGGAGCTTAATCAGATTTAAGCCCAGACTTTGACAGAGATGTAACAAAACCTTAATTTTGTTGTTGTTGTTTTTTTTTTTTTTTTAAGGCATTCAGAGGTGGTCTTGATAGTGTGCTTTCCAGCTGGTTTGCAGATACAGGAAACCCTCTATGAATTGAAATTTATGGTGTGATAGCCTGAAAGTCACGCTTTACACCTCAAAGATACCAGCAGGTACAGAATGTACTCCAGAAACCACATAAATGACACTCACTATGTCGAAAGAAAGATTTAGGAAGACAATTGTTCTTCTACTGGGACACAAGTGGAAGCTTGTTTGGAAAGTTCCCAGCAATTAGAAATACAGCTATTTTTTTCCGTCCCTACATGTTGATGGCTATATCCTTCTTAGGAGATGTTTTAACGAGTAGGGTGTAATACCACCTCTCTGGGAAGAGGGAAAAATGCAGAAAAGTTTTAATCAAGATATCTGTTCAGATTATCAAATTGGAAAAATAAAAAAGCGCTGCAATTCTTTTTTTTTTTTTGATTCAATTTTTTTTTTTCATCAGAAATCTAAAATCATACACGGGTGTTTTTATCCCACCTGGCAGAGCAAAGAGGTTTATGTTAAGAAGTTTGTCATTTTGAGAAATATTCTTCAATTATTAGCTGAGAATTAGATGTCTGTGTGGGAAAACATGACACTATTTGTAAAGAAAATGAGAAAAATACTCAGTTTACAGGATCAAATATATCAATCAGGATTCAGCTGTCTATGGAGACTTTTTCATAAATTATAGAAGATTGTTTTATTTATCTGTCAAAAAATACTGAAGCAAGGGAGTAGACGAACGTGGATGTGATTTCCCTGTTCACATCACATAATCAATTTTCTTAATGAAACTAAACCGAATTAGAGACCTGTTACATAAGCTAAAAATGCATTATGGCCTCTTCCCTAAACTGATTTTCTGTTCTGAACAGTGATTTGATGTACAAGTTCAAAGGTTCAGGGGAATAATTTGTTTGTGGAAATTTCTCTGAAGTCCTTCCTGGTGAAAACAAAGAAAATTAAAGCCTACGGGTGGAAAACCTCCAAAAAAACAGCACCTATTAATTGTGTTATAACCCAGTGAACTCAGCAACAATGGATTAAAATAATGAGGTTTTCTCCCAGACCCAACAACTGTTTTAGTGACATTTTAGACTTACGTAACTGATGTGAGTGTGGATGTGGTTTATTTTACTGACTGGAAATCAGGGCTTGGATTTAGATTAAAATTTGGAGCTCAGGTTAATAGATCAAACAGCGGATTTGATTTACAATTATGGTATAAAGAAAATACACCCTCTTTTAAAGCTAGAGTTTCGCATTTCAGGACTTGGTAAAAGTGATCTAATCTTTACCAGTTTCTAAAATAAGTCGAGCCTCAAGTGTACAGAAATGTGGAAGACGTTCCACACTGTCGTTATTTGTTAAATAGGAAGCCAAAATGTAGCAGCTGTGTGTGGAAAAAACTTAACACAGCTTTGCTGTTTCTGTTTTGATTTAAGAGGAAGATGCTGGCAGTTAAATTCTTTCATCATCTGCAGATGTGGCCACCTCTCAAGGCAGACATTCTGTTAGTTTACTCATCTGGAGCATGCAAAGACATTTTCAAACAATTTGACATTCAGCACTTTGCACTGAGACAAATTTTTCACAAATGGAAAAGCATTTGAGACAGTTGATGAGGTTACCTGGCGTTTACCCTAACTTAGGTCAGACAGTACAATACTCACAGAATTACAAAAAAGCCAAGAACTCAATCTCAGACTCCACAGGTCTTAGTTCGCATATTAAATGTTTATATTTTTGACAGAAAAAGTAAAGCGAATATTGCAGTAGAACTTAGTTTTGGAAAGTTGATTCTGAATCACAAGATGTCTTTGAGGCCTAAGTACAGATATTTGGGCATACTGCATGGCACCCTGTTTGGAGAAAACCAAATATAGTTTATCATACAAACACTTCATAAGATACATAAAGCACAGAAGCAGAGGGGTGATGATCTGGGTTTGTTTCGCAACCATAGGACCTGGGTACCCTTTAGTTATTGAGCTGACCATGAACTCCCCTGTACACTAAAATGTTCTGGATTCAAATATGAAGCCATTTTTCTGACGAGCCTCAACAGGGCAATAATCATAATCACAGCAGTGAATCTGAAAGAGAAAAGAATCAGGGCATTGCAATGACCTAGTCAAAGTCCAGACCTTAACTTCATTAAAATTATGTGATAACGCCTTAAAGGATATGTGTAGAAAGAAGTGTCTGCAAACCTTAATGAATGAAGCTACCATGTAGGAGATGAGAGTCATAGAAAAATGGCAGAGTTATTTTAGCTACAAACGGTTTTACAAGCTGTTGGATCATATTTGTCACACAAAGCTTTGCCAGTTTCATTTCATCTGTGTTTTAATGATTAATAATGTGGAATCTGTTTTGTGTTTTGAGTTCAGATTAAAATAATTTCTAAAGCAGAACTGCAAGTTTATGTCCTAATTATTAAAACTCTAGAACTAAAGGGGTAGTTTTTTTCTTAAACTTACAGCTTCTTGAAAAAAATGAAAAAAAAAAAAAAGATTACCTTTCATTTACCCTATAATTAAATCACCCCCTATTTTGTTTCTCCCTGTCAGGTTATATCGAGGAGGCGTGCATAATTCCCTGCCCATCAGACTGTAAACTCAGTGAGTGGTCCAACTGGTCCCGCTGCAGCAAGTCCTGTGGAAGTGGAGTGAAAGTACGCTCCAAATGGCTTCGAGAGAAACCGTACAATGGAGGCCGGCCATGTCCAAAACTGGACCATATCAACCAGGTGCTGAGAGAGTAGTGCATTATTGATGCAAGAACTCAAATGTTTCAGCTTAGTGCTGTTGATTATGTGTTTGTGAACTATGCTACAATATGAGAGGGAGTCATGATTTATGAACAATAAAGGTGAATCTGCAGAGTTGTACTTTACCTCCAGCTCATTTGAGTTGCATTCAAGCTTTTTTGTGAATCAGCGAATCCACCAAAAGCAGCGGGTGTTGCTGCTGAACCCCATTCAACATAGCAACGCTCCAACCACGGAGATGCCTGATGGATTCCTGAAATTTGCAAAAAGAGCTTCTTCCCAGAGCTGTGAACATCTGCAGATTCAGACTGAAGGCAGTCTTGATCCCAGCCTCACAAATTGTCTGTTTAGTTCGCCTAGGTATTTATGCCATGGGCTTTTCTGATTACGTTCTCTGAAATGTTGCATTAATCACAGCTTCTGCACTGTATGATCTGTTGGCTCATTCTCATTAATCCATCTGTCTCTTTTTAATCCAACACAACGCTTGTCGGATGTGACTTGCTGCCACAGGCCCAGGTAAGAGCACCTCCACTTGGCTGTTTGCAGTGTAGTCACAAATGTAAAGTGTCACCTACATCAGTGGGTCAGTGACAGATAGACATATGCAGCTGTTATAATCTAAGAGTAAATGAACAAACTTCTGCAGCTTACTGGAGCTGCATTAAACAAGCTCTTTATAGAGACTTGCCCAGGGGGGATAGTCTGTTTGTGGAGCTAAATCTCAGAAAGCTGAGTCAAAGCATCACTGTGTATTAGGCAAACCTGCCATGGTCCAGACCAAACTTTTTAAAAAAAAAAAAAAAAAAAAAAAAAAAGTAATTTATATTTATACAGCATGAAAGTTTAAAAAGTAAAAGCTTTCCTTGCTGCTCTGTTCAGTTAAAAGTTACCTTTGCTCTCAGGTGTATGAGGTGGTGCCTTGTCAGAGCGACTGCAATCAGTACGTGTGGGTCGCCGAGCCGTGGAGTGTGTGGAAAGTCAGCAATGTGGATCTGAAAGAGAACTGTGGAGAGGGTGTCCAGACCAGAAAAGTCAGGTATTTGCAAAAGAAATTGCTAAGCACTTAAAAACTGCAGTCTCTGAACTTATCCCAGGCACAAGGAGATCCTGATAAACGGAGTTTAACTGATTTCACAGGTGCATGCTGAACACCGTGGACGGCCCATCTGAGGCTGTGGAGGATTACCTGTGTGACCCGGAGGAGATGCCACTAGGAGCCAGGGAGAGCCGGCTGCCCTGCCCAGAGGACTGCGTCCTCAACGACTGGGGTACCTGGAGCCACTGTAACGTGGTGAGAGAATTGAATCCAATCAGGAAACAAAATGACAGGATCTCAGCTACTGGGCAGAGATATAGGAGGCTTTGACTTCTGTGAAGCCCGCAGAGATTTATCTTGATCTCTTTTTCTTGTCACAAATATTTTCCCCAAGGCCGAGAGGATACAAAGCTTAGTTGCACTGTATTATCGTGAGGAGTGTGTGAATCTTTGTCAACAGGTTATTTCTGGTACACCAAGGAGGAATAAAGTAGATCCATGAACTGGGGAAGCAAGACAAAGTGGCTTATATATCACCTATATTACACTGTGCTCACTGTGCATTCAGCAGGGAAGGAAGATGATTTATGATAAAGACTCACAACTTCAAAGCAGGTCTCCAGCTTACATTTGATGATGCACACACACCTGCATATGTAAGCTAGAAATAATGTGCCTGGTTTGGCAGAGAGCCACAAATATGCTAAATAATTCATTCTCTTTGGAAAAAAAAAATACTGAATACTAATCCTTCTGAAAGAACTTTTGCTCAAACAAATTTACTGTAAAATAGGTTCTTGAAATCTGCAGAATGAAACAAAACCAAGATCTAAACCTGCAAACTGTTAGAATTTATTTTTCTTAAAATTAATAATTTAAACTTAGGTTAGCTTAGTTTGTTTGATTTAGGTCAAACGAAAATAGCATCTTTTCTGATCTCTAAAAGACGAACTCTTTCCTAAAGACAACATAGCAAACATTATTTTGTTTTGGATTTATTTATTTATTTATTATTGTATTTAATTCAGTTTTTCCAGCTATTTGTTTTGAAATCTCAAGAAAAAAATACATCTTGTATAAACAAGTACAGTATGTTATGTTACTGGCATCAGGTTGGTTGAATGAATGAAAATGGGTCTGATTAGACAGCAGGACTGATGATGAAATCTAGCTAAAGATCCTGTAAAATAGGTCATTCAACAAGGCATTGGAGAGGAGATCGAATGGACTTTGAATCAAAAGTATTGCTTAATTCTAAACCAGGTGGAACCTACAGTTCTTTGCAGTCAGAGTTCCTAGTAACGTTCTGAAATATTTTTCCAGGCTTTCTGAAGGCTTTTCAGTTTTCTTTAGACTTTGGTTGCTTTTTCACTCCTTTTCTGTCTGATATTTGACAATTTTTAGGAAAATTTTGCTTTTTGTTAGTTGAAACACTTAAAGTTGTTGTTGGTCTTTCTCTTATCTTCCCATCTATGCTAATTAATCTAATAATGCATTTTAAATGGGTCTTAATATGACAAAAAAAACATTTTGTGAAACATAAAGTTCTCATGATGTGCCCCCATTTTGCATGTTACATTTATATTTGTCAAATAATTACTCTGTAGACAGAGCCAGCTCCCTTACCAAGTTAATCACTTTAAGCAATGGACATGTGGAGGCAAGTGAACCTTTCTTAGTGCAG
The DNA here is from genome assembly GCA_014839685.1 of Anableps anableps. NCBI lineage: Eukaryota > Metazoa > Chordata > Actinopteri > Cyprinodontiformes > Anablepidae > Anableps > Anableps anableps. The sequence continues at coordinate 7,127,055 of CM026072.1, forward strand.
ACAGAACACCTGCATAGCGAACCCATAAATTGATGCTCAAATCCGTTTTTTTTTTTTTTTTTTTTTTTTTTTTTTTTTTTTTTCTAAAAATCCAATTTTTTGTGTGGTTATTTATACTACAAATTAAATGTGACCGCAGGTTTGTGACCCCAGATCGACTATCATGCGCAGAATAAGAATGTAGATGTCACACAGCAGCACGCTGTTTTAGGAAGTAATAATGAATGCTGCCGTCTATATATCGATTTTTAAGTTGAGCAATAGGAGCCGACAGTATTGTCACAAGATCATAACAAGATAATAAAAAGAAAGCACAACTAATAGCAATGGTCTTTTGTGGGCGCATTGACTGCAACTTCTGTAGAGAAGTCTGTTTGGATGCATAGTCAGGACCAGGAGTGGTGGGATTGCGATGTGATGCGCTTCACTGACATGGAGACTTCTTTCATAATTTTTAGAATCATAATTTTCAGCCATTGTTTATTTCTGTATTTACCGCATATGGCTTGTTCTGGTTAAGAATTACAATGCATGTCTCACGTCAGTGATGTAAAAGTCAGAAAACATATGACATGATCGCTCAGATTACAGACACTTTGAAAACTATCAGAAACATATCTGATTTAACACCACATTTGGAAGTGGCACATTTAGGATTTTTTGGGGTGAAAAGGTTGAATCGGGCCATTCAGAATGCCATACAAACGTTGGTTATGATTAAAAAAAAAAAAAAAAAAAATTGGATTTGGTCGTATTTGCCTATTGTGTGAATGTAACCTTAGTTATGATGTTCATGAAACTGAATTTTTGGACATTCCGAAAAATAAATACAAAAATATGAAAAAATGTATAAGACCAATTAAAAAAAACGATATCTTTTACAGAAATGTTATGATATAGCTGACAGAATCAGAGGGACAGAAAACAATCTACATTAAGGATAAACCACAAGGTCATTGTTAAAGAAGCTGGCTGTTCAGTAAGTGCTGCATCAAAGCATATTAATGAAAAGTTGAGTGGAAGAAAATAGCATGGTAGAAAAAGGTGCACAAGCTACACAGATAACTACAGCTTTGGACTGTGAAGTAAGGCTCTCTCAATAGTTTAGGGTTGGTTCAAGAGGTGTGGATTGTTCAAGAGCCACCACACGCATATCCAGTAGCGACCTGTCCAGGGTGTACCTCGCCTCTTATCCAATGACTGCTGGAGATAGGCACAGTGCCAGTCCCCGTGGCTCTGCAAGGATAAGTGGGTGTAGATGATGGATGGATGGGCTACAGCTGTCACATTCCTTATGTTTTAGTTTGATCCAGAGATGACTTCAGAAGCATCTCACTGTAAGCTATTATCCACAGCAAATGAATGCTTAAATTATATTCTATTAAATATATATAATAAATATTTTCAGTTTTTCAGCTGAACTACTGAAATAAAGCTGTGAAATTCTGGAGAAAATCATTGAATACCTCCAGAAAGACAAAAGAAATATTGACTATTACCCCTTTAATATCCCCATACTTTTAGTGTTTCAGATATGCATTAGTTACTTTAACATTTTTCTAAGTGTACGGGCTCCTTTGGATGCTGGTTCTGCTCTTTCTAAGAACCTGTTAGGTGTAAAAGTATCCTCTTCAGCTCCTGACATGCTACAGGTTTCACTGGTTTCACCAGGCTGCTGTTAATCACACCCAATTCTTTCCTCAAAAAAAAAGACTCGACACACCATCTTCCCACAATTCCCTTCTCGACATGGTGTCTGCAGTGGCACCAGCAGGGCTTCGCACATGTTTTATTCATCGTTTCAGGAATGGAGCCATTCAGAAGGTTGTCATTTTCTCCCACTGTTCTCCGTTCTTCAAACCCAGAGAATCTGATGGTTCACTGGTTGAACAGAATGTCTTTTTCAGTTTCCCTGTGATTTCTTGCTGGAAAAAATCAAATTCCACATTCTGGAAAGGGGAGAATGGATGAAAATTGACCGTTTCATGAACTTTCTTTATGCTTAGACATGCTAATAAGGAACAGGGATGAGGAGCTCCTAAAAGCTGACGACATGAATTGAATGTGCCCTAATGAGTTCAGGAGGTTATTCGGAAATCATGTATATCTCTGCTATTGCTAAACTCCCGTTTGATGGATTTCTTTGGACCATTACTTCTGTTACCCTCTGTTTCATCATTTATGTTTTCATGCATTTCAGCCCTGCACCAGAAACAACAGCCGAGTGCGGACTGCGTATACCCTCCGCTACCCCGGCGTGGGCAGGCAGTGCCCGGAGATGTCCGACAAAGAGTCTTGCAGTCTGAACCTAAACTGCTTCAACTACTTCTACAACATCACAGGTAAGGAAACCAGGCGTCTCCTGAGAGCAGCAGTGATGCTGCTGCTGGCTCAGATTTTTAAACAGTCAGGCTGAACTTTTATGGGTAAATAAAAGCATAACCTTTTTGAAACCTAACAAGTACAGTCTGCTTTTAAGCATGCGGTTTTTAAAGAATAAAGTATGCAATCACTAAATACCTAATTGAATTTGGTTTTGGTTTTCCCCAGTCGTAGGTTTGGATAAAGTATTTATCCAAAGCAGCAAATGTTTGTATTTGATCTGCAAAAATTGATTCTTTTCTCAGAAGTGTTATTCTAACTTTTTTCAAGTACATTTTTAAAAATGTTTTCATACAACAGAACATTTATTTTTTATAATGAAGATGTTTAAAGCTCAAAACAGTCGAGAATTTTAATTATTTCTCCAAAATAGCAGCAGGTTCCAGAGCTTTCTCTGTTTCTCTGGCATAAATATTACCCTGCAGGTTATTGGACAGAAATGTTTGTACAGATAAAATTAAGCTGAATTATGAGAGTTAAGATATAAATCCTTATTAAAAAACGTTATGGTTCCTTATTTTTATTTTAAATACCTAAAAAAAAAAAATAAAAAATTGCATCCCTGGAAATTGAACTGGTTTTTCCACAAGATTTATTGAAAAAAACCTGTAGCTTTTCCCAGCACAATGTTTATGAGAAAAAAGCTGTGATTGACTGTTGGGTTTGTTAGGTTGTTCAGTCATTTATTCATTTCATTGTGGGTAAACTTTACAATCAGGCTTTCTGTAGTAAAAATGTCATTAAATATTCAAGATTCTAGCAAAGGCAACACCCATGACTTTATGGGTTTCAGAGCACTTTCACTAAAGGATTTCAGTGTTTTACTACAATGGTAATAAATAATTGCAGAGCAGACACTTTCAATTTCTCCTCAACAGCTTATATAAGCACTGTGTGATTGGCTCAGCTAATATTACTATATGCAAATGTCATCCTCTGTTTCCGTACAGTAAATATATCTTATCTCTGCTCAAAGTTTTCCATAAAGACACCATCAATTCAACATGTTGAAGACATTTGAAAGCTCAAGACACTGCATGATAGTAAAATATGCACCTTCAATATCAAATGTTTAACATTTTGATGGCTATTGGTTTGGATTACTCCAGTTTTCCTAAATTGTTTTCTTTTTCATCATCATTATATTAGACATATTTCATGCAAACTCTGATAACACGTAAAAGTAATTATAGTTTACCTTGCAGTAGTTCTTCAACTTTTTCAAATGTTGTCACATTACAACCACAAACTTGAATGCATCTTTTTGAGAGTTCATGTTGTAGACCAATACAATGTCTAGTTGTGAAGTGTAAAGAAAATAATCCTTTTTGTTTTGCTAATCCAAATTTAACAAGTCTGATGTGCTTTTGTATAATCCTCCTTTACCCCAGAACTCTGAAATAAAATCCACAACCAGCAAATGCCATCAGAAGATACCTAACTAGTAAATGAAGTCCACTGATGTGTAATTTATTCTAAGTGTAAATCCAGCTGTTCTGGGAAAGCATCAGAGGTTTGTGAGAGAACATTAGTGGAAAAACTGGCATCATGAAGAGGAACACAGCAGACAGGTCAGGGAGAAACTTGTGGAGATGTTTAAAAAAGGGTTAGGTTATAAAACAACACAGAACATCTTACAGAGCTCTTTTCAATCAATTATCTGAAAATAGAAAGAATATAACTCAACAGCGAACCTACTAAGACATGGCCATCCACCTAAACTTACAGGCAAGGAAAGCGTTAGTTGAAGAAGCAACCAGGAGGTCTGTGGTAACTCTGGAAGAGCTGCAGAGATCCACAGCTCAAGCAGGACTCGCTTTTAAAGGAGCAACTATTAGTCATGCGTTCCAGACATGTAGCCTTTAATGAAGAGTGGCAAGAGAAAGATTTCCTGGTTGAAGTTTGAAGAAGAGACCAAAACTGAAAACTCTGCCCATCATGCAAGGAGGTGGAAAACAGACACTGCATATCAACCCTAAATACACCATTCCCACTGTGAAACTTGGTGGTGGCAGTATCATGCTGTGGTGAGAAAACCTGTTAGACGCTGCAAAAGACTTAATATTGAGGCAGCGGTACACCCTCCAGTTGAAGAATGACCCTGAACAAATAGCCAGAGCTACAGTATTGGAATGTCCCAGTCACTGTTCAGTCCTAATTGCAAACTTGCAGCTTGAGCCATTTTGCAGGAATGGGCAAAAAATTTTTCACTCAAGATGTGCACAACTGGTAAAGAGATAACCCAAAAGACTTTAATCTATGAGTGCAGCAGAAAGTGGCTCTGATATTTAGAATACATCAGAATAGAATAGAAATATCCCTTATTGTCCCACGATGGCAAAATTTCTGTGCAACAGCAGCAAAGTGGCAGTGACAGGCAATAACAGAATAAGATTAGGGCAATTTAGGAGGGGTCTCTATAAATTTAAATAATTGTCCTTCCACTTCACATTCATGCTCTGTTTTCTGTTCCTACATGACAAAAAGCCCAATAAAATGCATTGAAGAATTCAGTTCTAACGTGACAAAATGTAAAAATATGGGAGTATGAATACTATTGCTACTTTTAAATATTAATTGCATCATATAGCCAGACTGAAATCAGTCTTTGTTTTTTTGAGATAGATGGTATAATTCGTCTTGCTGGATGCACAGTGAAACACATGTATCTCAGTGTGTATGTACGTAATGAATGAGAAGAGGTTATTATAGGGGAAAGCATCCTTTTTCTCTCGTCAAGTCACTCCATCCTTCAGTGTTTCTCTACTTTTTGCAGTGCCTCTGCCTTACTGTCGCTTCTTCTTGTTTCATTTTCCTTATTCTCAGTCCCCAGAGTAACACAAGGCTGTTCAGCAGACGGAGGCACAATTCCCCGAGTTGCAAACGAGCTCTCTGCTGCTAAAAACAGCCAGTCATCTTTGTTAGAGGATGGCTTATTTTATGAGTGATACCTCAGCCTCTGTTGTTAAAGAAGGTTTTTACAACACATCCAGGTTGTTTTGAAAGTATCGGCACCCCAATTTTAGGAGTAAAATGTTATTTCTCATCACATATAATTTCTGGGGCAAGTTTGGCTTTTGAATATTCCTGCCTATGCTTATGTCAGAAACCTAGTTCTGTATTTTTCAAACTTAAATAAATCCATATGGCGAAACTGCTTGATCTTGGCAGAAATTACAGAGACAGCAGCCACATTCACTGGAGGTTTTAGACGGCTTAAATAACCTCATTGCACACAAAGTGTTCATTTGTTATCACCGTTGAGCAGCAGCCAAGTACTTTTATAAAGCTCAGCTTCAAACAGACAAAAAAAAAACACTGATCATTTCAGGCTGATTGCAACATGAGAAAAATTTGACGTGGTAAAGGAGAAAGATAAGTCAGTTGTGTGCTTTACTCTGCTCAGTCATCTGTCTGCTTTAGGTAGTTATTTTATATGCATAACATATATATCCTAAAAAAAAATCCATCTAGATCCAGTACCTATATGGTGCCAGGATTTCTGTGTCAGCACTCTGTGTAATTACATTTCCCCAGTGTTGTACTACACTTATATCTTAGATGTTGTCCTGGACTCACTGCTGCACAAGAACTTTCCAGAGGTAAACAGCTCAAAGTTAAACATCCTTTGTTTTCTTTTTTTTGTTTGTTTGTTTGAAATAACACGTGTTGCAGTTCTTTCCCATTTTGCAATATTTATTACATCTAATGCCTACAGAATGTAGTTTAGGTAAAGCATCTGGACTCTACTTACTGTCATAACATTGTGCATTTTTCTTCAACTTGTATTATATTTTGAAGTACAGGGATTAAAAATCTATTTTTCTTGAGACCAAAGTTTATAGAATCTGCCTTTTCTGTCCGTTTTAGTCTATCTGGTCCAAATTAATTCACTTTGTAATGTACATAGTGTTAAAGAAGATGAGATACCGTATCTATAGAATTATTCCATTGATCAGTGTAAAAAAAAAATTTGCTCTGTACAGATATTTTCTTAAAGAGAATTCTTTGGTTGTCATTACAGTGTCAGTGTGTCAATATTGCAACCATAAACAACTGCTTGGGTGCCATATTTGATCAGCTATTATATTTCAAGTGTCATGCATGCAAATTCTGCATGCTAATAATATTTTAACCTGTTGGGTAGAATTTAACTGCCTTCAATGGCCAAACATGTTGTATATTTTTAGTGGTTTAGATGCTAAAACTTACAAAGTGAGGCTGGTCGGTGTGATGATTGAAAAATAAGAAAAGAATCAAGAAAATGTGGATTAATCAGTGTTGTCATATTTACCAATAGTGTCACAATTATATGTTTCCTTGATGCGGTGTAACCCTAGTGTGTTTGTGGAATACACTTTTACCAATGTCTAAATACTGTTAACTAATAATTCAATTGGCTGTTCGGGAAATTGGAACTATTCTGTAAAATAGTTCCAATATCATAAACCCCCATGTATGATATAATGTAGTCATACTCAAATCTGCAGTGATGAACTCCCAGAGGTCTGAGATCAATGAACATGTTTTTCTGCCAAGATATTTTAACAAGTTAAAAACTAGCTGCCCTCAGGTGTTTGTTGGTTTTTCTGGGTCTTTCTACTTTTAGATTTTTTTTCATAACTTATCTTTACTTCGACTAAACCCCAAATCTTTCCCATAAATGAAGCATGTGGTTTTTTTTTTTTTTTTTTTTTTTTTTTTTTTTTTTCCCTGCCTTCTCCCCACCAGGTAGCAAGTAGTTATTTGAAACTGACAATTTCTGGCTACTTGTTCGACTGTAAGTGTCTTTTGGAGGATGCATGAAAACAAGCATCTTTTTTATATATCTTTCACTTCTTTCAGTCTCACGCTTACGGTTTCTTTTAGTGCTTGTGTTATCCATCAAGGGGGATTTCACACATGTTGATGACAAAAGTAGAAGCCCAATCAACTTTCATTGGAACCAATTGTTAATTTGAGTAGCCTTTGACAAAAAGGAACTGCAAAAAGTAATTTATGTCAGAACACAAAAATATCTTGCCAATGTTCAACCATCTGGATGAAGCATTAAAATTATGTCAACAACTTTTGTGCCAGAGTGATGAGTAAAAGGAGAGTCTAGAAATAACAGAACAAGCTGAAAGAGGAGAATATTTTTTGTCTTAGTACTTAAAATGATATGTACAGTCATGGGAAAAGAGTTTCTAAGACTTTGAAGGCAGTCATAGGAAAAACTAAGTTCACTCAATCATCCAGTAGGTTGTAAAGTTACTTTTACAAGCAATAACTTAATATACTAATTTTCTGAATGACTTTTATCAGTGTTTCAAATTGTTTTGGAGGAAATTTGGGCCACTTTTCTTTCCACCATCATTTCAAGTCATTGAGGTTTATAAACATTTGTATTTGCAGTTTTTTGTAAGGTCCCACCACAGCATTTCAGTCAGATTGGGACTTTGACTGGGCCATTGAAACACCATAAATCATTTGTTTTTGAGTCATTCTGCTGTAGATTTCTTTGTGTTTGGGTTTCTTGTTCTGTTGAAAGCCTAACTTCAGCTGTCGACAGATGGCCTCATATTTGACTGTTTACAACTCTTTGGCACTTTAGTTCATGGCAGTTTATTACGTGCAGTTTTCCCTGATCCTTTGGCTGACAAGAGACCTAAATCATCAACCATCCACCTGTGTGTTTGACAGTAAGTTTATATGTTTGTGTTGGCATGCTGTTTGATTTTTTTTTTTTTTTTTTTTTTTCCAGACCTGGTGTTTTACATTATGGCCAACTATCTCTACTGTGGTCTGATGTGCATTTTTCCAGAAACCTGCAGTATTCTTCTTAGAGAGAAGGGGCTTTCTTCCTGCCAAGTCTTCCAGTATGTGTTTAATGAATTGAACAGTGGGCCACCCGAATAGCTGAAATCCACAAATGAGGCTCACTCTAAAAACAGCTAAATAACTGTCTATTTTAATAGTTCAAGCAACAAATATACCTTAATATACATTACTATGCACAGTGAAAACCGTCTTAACAATAGAGCAGAAGCTAAGATCTTCCTTATCTCCGCTGTTGGGGGCACCGCCAATCAGCGGCAAGGAAAATGAATGGCACAACTGGATTGGCTGATTTGCTAATGCCAGCCAGTAGCATGTCATTTCGCACTGAGCCTAGATATTTCAGCTTCCCAAGCTGGATTTTCTTTCAAATATTTAAAATGCGCTCTATGAAAAAAATTCTCAAATAGGCAAATTTTCCACAAATAAATTGGAGTTACAATCCACAGAAAAACTATCGAGTAGGTGAATCCGGGAATAATGTACCGCAAATAGGCAGGGGCCTACTGTACTGTCTTGGACCTTAACATGCTAACTGAAGCTCTTACATGTTTTTTACTTGTAAATAATCTCTGTCATTGTTAAATGAGAGACTTCGAATTGATGGGAAATTGCCTTACAAATGTTGGTAAGAAGTAATTTCCTTCTCTAAGGGCATTGCTGATACCTTCCTTTGTGGCTCCAGAGCAGCAAACTGCCAAAACTTCTGCCCTTGCAGAGGGGACTACACATATCATAATTAGTTCATTAGATGCATTTGATTAGCTGCATGTGGCCCATTCTTTTCATCTTAAAGACTGGGCTACAACAGTTAATTTGAAGCGTTCCTATGACTGTATGCATTTGTGTACAACGCAAAACTAGATCTAAAAATGCAGTGATGGTACATAGTAAATTGATTTTCATTTGGATAATAAAGACTACCAGTGCCTTTCTCTAAATCTTTCTTTTAAACAGTAATTGACAGAAGAACTACTTGCAAAATGTAGGGTTTCTAAAGTCACTAGGACACAGAACCAACTCAGTTGTTTGATTGTTTAAAGTGGTATCAATTTCATGTTTTAGTGTCATTATCCAACTAGCATGTCCTCTAAAGACTTTTTCCTCTTCATAAGAACTACTTGAGCTAGATGAGATACAAATGAACGTGTGTCCTCTGAGAGTTTTTGGATCCTTCAGACTTCAGGTAGTAAGTGGGCGTAACTTGGAGTCAGGGCTGCAGATGGATCCTCCTGAGCTTTTAGGTTGGATTTGCTGAGTGCTTTGAGTTATTATTCCTCTGTCCTGGGAAGATCTTTCCTGTCACTTGTGTAGGATTTGACTGAGTCTGAGGAGAAAGTATAGCTCTCTAAATGTCAGTGAAGAAAAAACCCCTGCAGCTTCAGTCAGAACTTGCAACATCAGTGGCCAGCAGTTTCTCTAATTCTACACTGTTGGATAGACATATGGTATACTTTAAACCATGCATTTCCTTTACTTCTTTTTCAATTAAACATAATTTAGCTGCTAGCCTATTCTTGTATTTGCTGCTGAACATTAATGGGAATTGTTTTTTGTTAAACCATCCGAATAAATATTGAAAACTGTTTTGAATAAAACATTTTTTGAATAAAAACTGAAAGGTTACACCTTAGTCACAGTTTGAGTGCTTCTTTGCATTTCCTTTGTGCAGTTGTACAAAAGGAAAGAAATTGTGGAGATTATAACTAACTGTATATCATGACTCCCCGTCACCTTCTTTTCATCTCTGCATGCATGTAGGGAGGTAAAATCAACAGTGGCAACCTGCTGAATGCTAATACATGTTTTTTCTTTCTGAAATCTGTGTGCTTTTAAAGCTTCTCTGTGACAGTCCTTTTGAGGTATACAAAAATGGGAAATACATTCAAGCAGTGTGAGATATGAATGCTAAAAAGGACAAATGGCTAATAGAGTGACATGTTTTCTACCCTTTTTTAATAAACAAAAGATTAGCCCAACTTTAAAAAGCACTTATGTATTAGAGCCAGAAAAAAATAACAATCTTGAAATTATGAAACATAAATCACGATTGTTGCAACCCTTTGCATGGTTATTTAAAGCAGATAAGTAATTTTAAAACAGTTTTCTGAAACGGAAAGAGCCTTTTGAGTCACACCCATTAAAACAGGAAGTATTTCCATATTTGGATGATGACTTAGCATCTGGAACAGCACAATCTTAAAGACCTTTTTCCCAGGAATATATCAAATTGAATGTTTGACATTTATTGGTGATGGAGGAAAAGGAAAGAGAAAAGTAATCCATGGAAGCATACAGGTAAAGGTGACAGATTTCTCCTCACAACAGTCTCTCTGTTAGAAACACTTCTTAATCCAGGGATATGTAACTATGGGAATCTTAGATTTAAAGGAAGCAACAACACAACCCTGAAAAGGCTTGGTTGTACGTACCACAGCTACAACAGATAGTTTGAGAAGGGAGTCAGTTAGACCATGGAGGCCATTTTGGAGCTGTTTGTGAGCATAAAGATTAACAGAAAAGAAATGGCTCTCATTTAGTCTGTTTTTCACACTTTTATATGTCGTTTGTTAGCACAAAACATCTACTGATGTGCACAGATCATGTTAAATCAATAACCACTCTCTTGGAATGATCCTCCTGTTTATTCACAGTAATTGTGTGCAACATTGACTTTTTTTTTTTTTTTTTTCGTTTGTGCCTGAGCAAAATGAAGAACATAAAATGTGAATGCAGATGCTGCTGAAGTGTTTGAAATTCCCATCCATCCACTTCTTGTGTTAAATTGGCTTGAAGTGACATTACAGCCAAACAACATGTTGAGGGGAAAGCTGCAGACTGAGTGATAGGGTTGTGTAGTTAAACCCCTGTGAGTACAACATGGAGATGGCATGTCTTGCTGAGATAAAATATTCTGATTACAAATTGCTTCGGGAAATTATAGCACTGAAGCTGTTTGGCCTCAGAGTGACAATGCTGGTGAAAACTGGAAGTGGTTTCATTTTTGTAATCTCCTTAATTTAGGATAAAAAGGATGAACTTCATTACTGAAAAATCATGTTAGCTCTGGAAGAATTTAAAAACATTTAAGTGTTTTGTTATCACCAGCCTGATTTTACTACTCCATCTTGAGTGTATAAAACTCCCGTTTGCAGCAATAGTTATGAAAAATGATCAGAGGCTGGAAATCCATTAGGGATGTTGAAAAATGTCCACAAACAGACTGCTGTTTAAAATATTACAGTGTTCAATGCATCATCACAAAGACTCCCTCTGCTCTTATATCTAGTTTACCTTTACTCCTGGTATTTCAAGACTCATATCAGTTCTCTGATATGAAACCTGCTTCATGCGCTCTTAATTCTTTTCCTAACCCATTTATTTATTTGTTTTGCTTGATTCTATTGGCCACTGCAGGTTGGACATGAATTTTATTATCTCCCTTATAAGTGGCTCTGTTCCCAGATCCTTCAGACTTGCTTTTGTTGAGCCAGTACTGAAAGACAATAATTTGGACTAATATCATCCAAATTACAGGCCAGCATCTAAAATGCCTGTCAAGTCAGGGATTTTAAGCACATTTGTTAAGGGAATGTTTTAAGAGTGAACTGAAGAAAAACTTTATTTATTTGAAACGTTTCTTTAGCCTCCAGTGACATTTTCAGGGTAGAATATTAGGGAGATTTCAGAGTTTTGGTTTTATTAAACCTTTTCTCTTCTTTTAATCCTGTTGATCAGTGTCCTAATCAACACTTTAAGGAACTGAACTGGGGTTATTGGTTGTGTTTTAAACTGGTTTATATCATACTTTTCTGACAGCTCTTTCAGTGTCTGTGAGAGATCCCATCTGAAATGGCGTCTGTTTTTGGCCCTCTTGTTACCTTTTGTACTTCAGCTGGGCCTAAATTATAAATCTATTGTCACTTCTATGCTGATGACATTCAGCTGAACTGTTTCTTTGTGGGTTCTTTAGTTGATACATTTTCTAGCCTAATTCACTGCCTGACAAGCCATGATTAAATAATTTTCTCCTGGTAAACCCTAATAAAACTGAAACCTAATAATTGCCTCTAATCTCTGCATCTCAGTATTATAAAGTCATGTATACATTTCAGTGTAGTTTTTAACAGGTTAACATCAGTTCAAAATCTTTCAAAGCACCTGATTTGGATTTTCTTTCGCCATTGTAATGTTTCTGTGGTCAAGCTGCTTTGCAGAGGTTAATCTGGAGGATTTTATCCATGCTTTTCTTTTAACTTGCCTGAATAATTGTCTTCTTGCCTGTTTATCAAATCAGCTCTTAGATGAACTTCAAACTGAGTAAAAGGCAGCTGCTAAAATTGTTTTACTGGTTTAAAGAAAAGTGCCTTCACAACTCAGGGTTTGGCTGCTCTTCAACCTCTTCACAGGTTGTCACTTAATTTCAGAATAAATTTGAAAATTATTGCTTTATCAACCTAGTATATTTTGAATCTAATGAAATCTTTCTCTTCCTCTTGGACTCTTTGATTTCCCCGTCAAAGTTCACTCATGGTTCAATGCACTCACTGTACAACTGGTAGGGATTGATCTCTCCAGTCGATAGGACTGAAACTTTGGATACCATTTCCTCTGTCAATTCAGATGCTATTAATCCTTTTAAAAGCAGCAGAAGGTACTTTTATATAGTAAAGCCTTCAGCTAAACCTTATATTTTATTCTTTACTGTATTTTAGTTGTTTAGGGCTAGTATCTCCCTTTTTTAAATAGATATTTTTTTAATCATTTTGCTATATTCTTTGATTTAAAGTGAAAGGTCTTGTATACATAAAGTGCTAAAAAGCTATATGAACAAATTTGTTTAAAAAAATAAGATGGTGGATTTTAGGACATCTAATCAGAGGCATAAGACAAAAGATGATTTTATTTTATTTATTTTTTTTTCCCAGACAAACCATCAACCTGATTGTGATCCTTATTGGAAATCTAGAAGGGAACAGAAAAATGATCAAACATTTACAGGAAGAGCTGTTTTTTTTTTGTTTTGTTTTTTTGTTTTTTTTATAAAATAGCATGAAAATGAATCTGAAAACCACTCTGGCTCTTTATTTGAGGACCAGCTCAAACACCTTTCCTGGTCGAGCTGTTGATTTGCTTTTTCAAGGGACTTAAAATATGTTTGTAATTGGATTAAAAAAAATCAAAGATGTTCCTAGTCTCTGTCTGCAGAATAAAAAAAAGATTAAAAGATGTTGGGAAGACTTGATACAACCACATTGTGTTGTATTTTGACAGATTTAAAAGAACAATTAAGTATTTATCATATAATATATATATTTTTCATAGCATAACATTCTGGCTTGATTGAACACACAGCTGGAAAAAAATGGGTCACTGTGGCATCTCTGTTCTTGGTTAAAAAAAAAAAAAAAAGATTATATTTATATTTTTGAGAGTACTTCTACTGCCATCCAAGTCTTTTCTGGCACAAAAAAACATGTGTGGGAAGGACTAAAGAGAAATGCACCGAAAAGAAAAACATGTTTTTCTCCTTGTGTGGAGTGAAGCCAAAAGGATCTTATCAGCAGTTAAACTAAAAATAAAGTAAAAAAGTTTGAGGACCATATTTAAAAGCAGGAAAACTATCCACAACGGCTGTATGTCCTCGGTTAAATCTCACTCTGTGTGAATAATAAAAAGATTAATGTAAGAATGGAAAATGAAAAATGATTTGACAGAGATTTGACTCAGATCACAGGCATGGTTATGGAAGTACAATATCAGTTTTTAATATTAAAAAGAAAGATGCCTTGGGATCTTTGTGTGATCCATATCAAGATATCTACTAGTTATAACTTGAGCAAACCGAGCAACACTGAAATACAGACCTTGTAATGAGAGAGTATCAGTCCTCACATGGGCAAAGTATTCATCAATCAATAGATATTATTTAAAGATCAGAAACTTTTAATTGCATTCCCAAATTGATTCTGAGCAGATTTTTTCTACAAGGTTTTTTTTTTTTTTTTTTTTTTTCAACATGATGTCTCTTCATCAGTGATAAATGAACCCTAAAAACTCTGAGGTTGAACTCTTATGTCAGTATTTCATCTTGGCATCCAAAGAGTCCCTATATTGTGTGCTGGTTTAGCTGACGTCAGATATCTTTTTATCTTTCTTAGATTGGAGCACTTGTCAGCTGAGTCCCAACGCTGTTTGTGGAAGCGGCATCAAGACCCGGATGCTCGACTGCGTTCGCAGTGATGGTAAATCTGTGGATATTAAATTCTGCGAAGAGGTGAGCCAGACAGTAATTTTCTCTATATCACAAATTGTTATTTATTACTAAATTCCTCCAGTAAAATTAGGCCTGAATATTTCATCATGAAATATTCAGTTTCTCATGCTGAGGTTGCTGTGAATTAAAGCTGAGCATTTTAGTTTTTAAGTGCTTCTCAGCTGCTTGTAACATTTAGCCAGAAGACTTTCACCACATCTTTTCAACTCCTTGCTCATTTTTAGCCTATGCTTTGCTTCTCTGACATCTCTGATATATGTGATGTGACTTTGTTTTCATGAACTATCATCTTTTGCATTTATAATTTCTGCTTTAGCTGAATTTGGAGAAGAACTGGCAGATGAACGTCTCGTGCACCGTTGAGTGTCCTGTCAACTGCCAGCTGTCAGAGTGGTCGGCCTGGTCCGAGTGTTCGCAAACCTGTGGACTAGAGGGTAAGATTTATTATTGAACAAGTTAATTAGCTTTATCAGTTGGCTATAAGTGTTGCTCTCCACAACGCATAAAATCAGACTGCAGACATAAAGCTGTTTCTTCCAAACAAATCCTGGTTTAGTTTTTTAGAATCAAGCTCATCAAAACATTTATGATTACTTCAACAGATCTGGAGAACAGATTAAAAACTTCCTGCTTCCACTGTAGAAATTAATCATGACAAAAAACAAAAGAAGAAGAGGAGGAAGCTTGTATTTAGGAGAAAGCAGTTCTGCAACAATTACTGGAGGGCCTTTGTCCCCTCAGTTTCCTGGTCCTCCTCCCATCTTCCTTTGTGTTTTCGTGTTCTTTGGAGCTGTAAGAATCACACGGAAAAATGCAAAAGTTTTCTTAAGGTGAAAGAAGCATGAGCAGGAAGGGGCACCGATTTAAGATGTTTCTGTGAGCCTGTGTGGGAGGTTCTCTTGTTGGAATCGGATATGAGCTTTGACAGTATGTGTGGTGTGCAGAGGATGGGTTGTGTTGAAAGGTGGTGCATGAAGGCAGAGGTGCATTCCAGGGTGAGTGGATTGCTGGGAAAGCTGTGTGGAAATAAAAGTGGAATACGCAACAAAAGGAACGTTGTGAAATTTTGTGAGTGGGTGGTTTAAAGGAGACAGACAGCACAGCAGGGCTGAATTCAGAAATGTCAGTGAAGGGGCTTCTGTGTAGTCTTACAGCTAATTCATCACATCCATGCTGCTCTCAGATCAAACAGTATGTGTGATGCGTCAAATTTATCCAGACAGGGCTTGCTGATGGATGTGGGATAAAAGCCATTTCATTCAGGTTGACCAAGAACCAATCAAGACATCAGAGCATAAGAGCAGCATTGCAGGTCGCTTAGAAAAACCCTGCTCTATTAGGTGAAGTGCCGTCGTTCACAGTGAGATTAATTTAATACATTCAAAACAAACACATACACATGTATTTAAAATGAGTTGTTTACGAAGGGAAAGAATGACTGCTGTGCAGCACACCACAAAGGCTGCTGCATGAGATGAAACAGCTTGCTTCAGTTTATTAAACTCAAAATAGAGTGCTTCAGTCATGTATAATTGATATATTTTTAAATACACACAAAATATTGGCTTTAAAATATATAAAAGGTCTCTTTAAAAGCAGAAAAACAGATAAAATGTTCTTTTTATTCTTCCCAGGTAAGATGCAGAGGCAGCGCTCTGTGGTTCAGGCCTCGCAGGGTGACGGCCGGCCGTGTCCTTCTCAGATGGAGCAGTGGAAACCCTGCCCTGTTCGACCCTGCTACAGATGGCAGTACAGCCCCTGGTCTGAGTGTCGGGTGGAGGTGAGTCAATAAATCATTATAATATACCAAAATCTACAGACATTAAATATTAGTAAGTGCATCGACCTCTGGCAGCAGCAAGGAATGCAACTCTGACTGTTCTGAGATCAATAAGCAGGAGGGCTAGAGCCAAAAGGGTGATTCCTCAAAAAATAATGGTCTTTAGTATTGATGAATGACCTCATCATATTCCTGCTCATACTGTTACTCTGCTAGATGGACAGTAGAAATCAATCTAATGCATATTTAATGCTGACACATTAGTAAAAACCTATAACTTTGCCAAGGAAATTGAGTTGTGTGCCTTAAGGTCAGAAGAATAAAAGTGTCTTCTGTTGTGTTTTATAAGCAGAGGAATACTGCTACTAAACTCTGTTATTAGACGAGCTGTTTCCAACTCTGATCCTCTAGCACCAGGGTCCTGCATGTATTAGAGGTTTTCCCAGGTTCAACACCTCTAACTTGACTTGAATGGGTCACTGCCAGGCCTCTGCAGAGCTTGATGACCAACCAAGGTTATTCTGTCATTTGATTCAGGTGTGTTAGAGTAAGGACACGTCTAAAAGTTGCAGGACTGAAGTTTGACACTCTTGATTTAGAGATTTCCCTTGTTTAAAACCACATATTTGAATGAATAAGTCATTAGCAGAGCTCTATAGAATTTGGTAATATGCTGAGGTGATCATTTAGTAATTCTAATGGACACACGAGAGAAAAAAGCAGCCAAAATCCAAAGAAAAACTTTTGTAGACATTCAGAAAGCCTGGGAACTACTGGTAAAGAGCAACACTGGAGCAAAATGTCACCTTCCAGCAATATGAGTTAAAGATCAGTGAATATGAATACTTTTGCATAGTAGAATAGTTGTAAAGCCGGAGATGGGGCATACCTGTTTTTCTTCAGTCTCAGCTAAATCCAGATGCCTACCACTTGTTTTTGGCGGCAGAAGTAAAAAACAAAACAAAAACCAGAAAAGGCAATGTTACCAGAAGCATGATGAATAAATGCTTGCTCGTTTGGCCATAAAATACATTTTTCTAAAAACACTGTTAGCAAGTATTTCTCAACCCTTAAAGGTTGTTAGAACAAATAAAAATCTCCACTTGAACAATGTTTGTCCTCTAACTCCAGTTCTTGAGTATTAATCTTTTACTCAGTGGCTCTGGTAACGCACCGCCTCTTGCGTTTTTCGTCTTCGCTCAGAGTGTGGTGTGCGGACACGGCACACGCTACAGGAACCTGTCCTGCTTTGTGTCGGATGGGTCCAGCGACGGCGAAAGCAGCATGGTGGATGAGGAGCTGTGCAGCAGCCTGGAGTTGGCTGTCAATGGAGACAAGAAAATCATACTGAAAGAACCTTGCACTCTCCCATGTCCAGGTGAGAAATTACTGCTCAAAATATGGGTGACATGACGAATTTGTGAAACCTGTATCATGTCAGTCTAGCTGAAGATAATTGTCACAACCCAACACCCTATACATTCAGGTCAATAGGACAAGCATGTGATCAGAATATCGCTGGCTTGTCAGTGGTGAATATGTATTTTGTACACTAGAGCAAATAATAGCAGTACTATTTATGACTGCAATAAAAATGTAATGTGAATATACACACACAACATCCATGACAAGCCTATAATAAAAAGGAAATGAGAGAGATGGGAACAACTCATTCTTGGCATAGCAGCCTGGATTTCACTCCTTTATGTCCTTTCTTGCACTGTGATGCAATATTCTGCTTTTTTTTTTTTTTTTGTTTTGTTTTTTTTGTTGATGTGACAGCAAAACAAGATGTGGCATTTGGATCGGGTGTTAATATTAAGCAAGTTTTTGCAGTTACATTTATTTTATTGGAAATTATCACTGATGTTCTTCTGTTTTTAAGGGCTTTTTCCCTTCTAAATTTAACACCAACAGTGTGGAAAAAAATTATGTCATTCTTGTAAATTTACAGCTTGGTCAAAACACTCTTGACTTGTCGTCAGTCATTTTCCTTGTCATAATTTTCAAACTCTGTTCCAAGTAGCTTTTTTCGTTTTTCTTAAAATAAATCCCCAAAAACATAAAAAATAGTATTGTGTAACTTTAATTTTGTAAATTTATGCCTTTAATCATAGATACTTGGGACTATATGAAATTATATGCCAAAGTTGTTTAATCTAAATAGGAGATAAGAATTATCAGAACTAGATTTTCCATTTTCGTAGCTCTGTTTAATATTATCTTGTGATTTTTTTTTTTTTTTTTTTTTTAATTTTATTTTTTTTTTTTATTTATTTATTTATTTATTTATTTATTTTATCTTCCCCCCCTCCCCCGTCTAGAAAACCCCTAATTGGCTTTTATATGGTGTATGGCTTTGGTGAAAAATACAAAAATTAGTCACTTGAATCATTGAACAGGTTTTCTGTGTCTTAACTGCAAATCTGAAATCTTCCGAATATTCTCCAGAGGAAGTTTCGACATAAGTGTCTGCAAACATTGTTCCCAGCTTTCTACAGAGATTATCCAGGTGTCTCTGGAGTAAAATCCCAAGAATGTGTGTGACTGCAGCAGTTGATTATTCAGATAATTTACTTGTTGGCCAGTGTGCATGCTGGGTGACTTGCTGATTCTCACTGTTTTTTGTTGATTTTGTGTTCTGTTTTCCATTTGCTTGTTGACTCCATGAAAACATTCACATGCATGTATTGATACTGACACCTAACTGGTATAAACAAACTGCAGCTGAATCAGCCAATTCAACAGCATATTTTTTGCATCTTGACCAGACTCTCCACAGCAATCCTTTCCTTCACATGTCCAGCTGTGATATTCAATCACAACATCGATTTCCCATGTGAGATCAGCAACTGTGGATAAAGTCGGAATCAGATTATGTGCACTCTCTCCTGATTGTCTTTGGTTTATTTCAAAAATGTTTAGTCATAGGATAGATTGCTTATATACACAGCAGCTCTCAGTACCTATTTATGATGTCTAAAATTAGAGCTAGAAGCAAAAGGCAAAATAAACTAGATTATCATGTTATACATTTAACAGTATATTATGTGTTGGTCTGTAGCAGGTAAGGCCACTTTGTCATCTCCTTTTGCAAAATCTTAAGTCATGACAGCAATATATATTTGGCTCAATTACTCCCAGTTTTTGTCACATTCTCTTGCTATAGTTGGGGTGTTTGAATAGGTTGAAACACAGCCTGTCACCTTGCAGTGAGCCACCCTTGAAAGGTGTGAAACATACCAAGGTGTTCACTTGAGTCGCGGTCTGATGATTCCTCACAGGTCTCTTAGCAGCAGATGCTATTAGTGTGCCGAGGTGTCCTGCCAAGCCAGGGGCGCCACTGTGAATAGATTTTTTTTATTTTTTTTTTTATTTATTTATTTTATTTTTTTTTTTTTTTATTTATTTTATTTATTTATTTATTTATTTATTTTTTGCTTCATGTGGAACTTACAGAATGCTGGGACCATCCCTCAACTAAGGTGTAAATCTAAAAAAAGAAATCTTTGACACCTCCACACTTTAATTGCCTCCATTTTAGCATCTAAGAGTTCATTTAAGCAAAACTGAAACACACATTTTCCTAAACATTTTTCATTATCAAACTCTTGAACTTCTCCAGAGTCAAATTAGCAACTAGTAATCCATTTTGAAGTATTTTTCAAGTATAAATACTGATGAATATACAGTAGATTCCTATCGCAGTCAGGCTTTAAATACCAAACTTCCAAAGAACCACAGAGTGGATATGACTGATTGGTTGGTTGAGTTGATTAATTATTGATTAAGTTGGTGAGCTAAGAAACCAATAGCAAAAAAAAAAAAATCTATTTTGAAGTTTTAATTTTAAGTATCTATAATTATTTATACACTCAATAGCCATTCTATTAGATGCACAAACTTACTATCAAGTTTGCCTTTAGAACAGTCTTAATTGTTTGTGGCATTAAACAAACTAACAAATCAAATCAGAAGCATTCCTCAGAGAATTTGGTCCATATTGACATGTTAACATTGCACAGATGCTGCTGGAGATTTGTTGGCCGCACATCAATAATCATAATATCCTGTTCCACCATATCCCAGAGGTGCCCTGTTGGATTGAGATCTGATTACTGTGAGAGCCACTGGAGAACAGTGTACCAAAGAAAGCAGCATAAGAAAATTTGGCCTTTGTGACATAGTGCATTATCATCCTGCAAGAAGACATCAAAAGATGGGTGCACTGCAGTCATAAAGAGATGAAAATGGTTAGCAAATATATTAAAGTAGAATTTAGTTTAAATGATGCCCAAATGGTACTAAGGGGACCAAACTGTGTCACAAATTAAACACCATTATACTACTATGAGCAGCCTGAGTTATTACAAGGCTGGGCGGATCTATGCTTTTATGCTTTTTATGTCAAATTCTGACCCACATGAATACCCACATGCTGTGGCACCAAAATCCTAAGCATTTATCGGATATAGAGCAGGTAAAATATTATTAAAAATGTCAACATGTTTTCTAAGTACATGCATTTCTAACATTTCTAATGATGTAAAATTCTGACCAGATGTTGGCAACAAACCCAGTAATCCCCACATATAAAGAAATCAAAAACAAATCAGTCTATTAATTAAGCTATGATCTGGAAGTGAAAAGAATATTTCATCTTAAAAAAGCCTTGGGCTGGTAACCCCTGTAAAAATTCTGACAGAGGAATCAAAATAATAGTTCAAATAGTAGTCCTGGAACCAAAGAGCACTCTATGAGAGATTCAAAAAGACATGGAAATGCAAATAGTTTTCAAATGACAAAAAAAAAAAAAAAAAAAAATGCACTCAACTTTAAAGGCTGCTGCACACACACCACGCAAAACTCCACTGCTGAAGAAAAAGCCTGTTAAATCCTGTTTGCTGCAGAAGATTTTGAGACACCTGTGGGGAGAATTCACAACACAGGGAGAATGAAGTGTGGTCAGGTGAGGCCAAATCTGAATTCTTTGGATTTCATTGCACACACAATGTTCGGAGTTAGGAGTGGCTCTGCACACCTCCCCAGTTTGCAGGTGGAAACATTATTGTATAGCCTGTATTATAACATATGGTAGTGGCAGATTTCATATAACTGAAAGATGAAAGAAGAAATATATCAATAGAAACATTACAAATATATTTACTGGGAAAAATGTTGAGTTTAATAACCCATAGTAGAGCTAAGTTTGCACAGACAAACATTTTCGTAGAAGGGCTTCTGCAGTTAATTCCATGGTTTGTTTCTCTGATGGG
Source organism: Anableps anableps (assembly GCA_014839685.1). Lineage (NCBI taxonomy): Eukaryota > Metazoa > Chordata > Actinopteri > Cyprinodontiformes > Anablepidae > Anableps > Anableps anableps. Next base: position 7,148,587 of record CM026072.1, read on the forward strand.
TAAACTATCTTTCCATGTGTCCCCAAGGCATATTTGACACTGCTGATAATGTCTGTTGAAAAGTGAAAGCAAACTGAAAAGCTTCGACTTTAATTTGCATTCTCTTGGTGATGCCAGAGTAAACACAAGCTCTGTGAGATTGCTAAAATTGTTGTTTCCCGCTGGCTTCTTCTTGTTTTTTGCTGATTCTTAAAGATGCTTGAAAAGGGAGTCTTATATATGCACTTTATGAGTATATACAGGGTATGGGCCTAAAACATACGCTAAAGGCAAGAAGTTAGGCTGATGATGATCTTTGTAGGAAAGAATTTTGTTTAGTTCTTCTACTGCATTGCAGCTACTGGTTGTTCTAGTACAGGAAAACAAATATTGTAATCAGACTCTTGATGTTTAAGCTGCATCTGTCACAAAGCATGTTTGAACCCCCTTGTGAGATGCATTTTTAGGTTTTATCCCAGTCAAGACCTAAAATAACACATCAGCAATGATTATACAAGAAATGTATAACAAGTAAAAACATGCATAAACTTGTATACTTTACAAAAGGAACCTAAAATAAAAATGCATAAGCCTCTGAATTACATTATGCAAAGTATGTTATCTGCAGACTAAAGTCAAATAAGGACACATTTTTTCATTAAATTTACAGTTAAGTTGCATGTATCTTTTGAAATTCAATTCAAGTGAAAGAGGTGTTTTAAAGGTCAAGAAACCTTGCAGGTGATTAGAAGAAGCAGGTAGAATCAACATTTTAGAGTCATCACAAAGTCAGCTGGATTGGAGATGCAACAGTGAAGTAGTATGCAAGAAAGTGCAATGCAGACTGTATTACTTGAAGCTTAGATCCTTCAGTGTTTGCAGCAAGCTGCTACAGATCTGTTATACTGGCTCCCTGGAGCTCAGAGAATAGACTTTAAAATACTTCTGTTAGTTTCTAAATCACTGAACGGCTCAGCACCAAAATACATTAAAGACCTGTTGTGATTATATCAACCTTCCAGACCACTCAGGTCTTCTGATTCTAGTCTACTCAGCATCTCCAGAATCAGAACCAAACATGGAGAAGCAGCATTCAGTTTTTATGCCCCACTAATCTGGAACAAACTTCTATAAAACTGCAAAACATCCGAAAGACTGAGTTCCTTTAAATCAAGGCTAAAAACCCACCTGTTTAGAGCTGCCTTTGATTAATATCAACAGGAATATTAATCTGTATATTTGATTATGATCATAATGATTTTGATGACGGCATTTGACATAATGTAAGATTTATTGCACTTTACACTGTTGCTGAAGTATGCTATACAAATAAACTCGACTTATAAAGACTATAATCTTTTGTGCCATCATCTGTTGGGGTAGCAGCATCAGATGATGAAAAACCTTGAGCTTCCTTTTGACAAGGATGTAAAACAAGAACAGTGTCTTCAATCTTACACAGACTGTGTAAGATTGATTGCAGGAGATCCTTCCAACACACAGCCATCACCAACTATGATGATGCTTTGAAGAAACTTTTTTACCATCGCATTTATTACATAATTTGTTTTCCCTTTGGGATATTAAAGCAATTTTTGAATTGAACTAAATTAAGCTATTTTGCAAAGCATAATGGGCAAAATTGTCAGTTTCTAGATGGCCAAATCTAGAAGAGATATAACCAAAAAGACTGGCAGCTGTATGTAAAAAAAAAAAAAAAAAATGGAAGAAATATTTCATTTTCATTTCTATTTTGTCTTTTACCTAAAATTCAAATCAGATCCCTTAATTAATTGATTGTGGTTGTAACATGACAATTTGTGCAGGGTGCAAACTTCTGCAAGCCAGTGTAAATGCAAGAGGCCATGGCTGAAACCCTTTAACTGAAGCCTCCTCACAAATGATATCTGTCCATAGTGTCAAAGACGAGCCCCTCTTGAAACTCTCTGGTTACTCATAAGTCACGGATCTAGCCAGCCATGTCCCACACATTTGTGAGGTTTTCCATCAATGAATCCAGCCTCATGAAACTACAAAGACATGGGGTGGAACTCAGCAGGGTCAATATTGATCACTCAGGATGAAATGTGTGTCATACATCTTCCATTTTGAAGGGTGAAACATGTAAGAGGCGTGTGATGCATGTAAAAATATATTCCTCTATCTCTTTTTACAAGCAGGAGTATGTACTTGCCTCCAAATGCCATAGCTGAAGTTCTGCTTTCTGTTCTGATTCTTAGCTGGACTACACATCATCTGTCATTGCCGTAGATCATTCTTAAGCTGCCAAAACAGCTAACCCTAAACAACACCATCAGTCCTTTATTTGTAAGGGGTTTGATTAGATTTTTTTGTTTGTTTGTTTGTTTGTTTGTTTGTTTGTTTGTTTGTTTTTTGGCTAGAGGCAAAGTAAAGAGTTCTGTAAAAGGCACTAAAGATTACTGAAAGTGATGCCTTCTTTCTGCAAAAATGGGAATAAAAATTCCTTTTGTGTACAAATTAAATAACAAATTTGGTCAAGTTGCAGCATTTTTCCCCATCTGATATGTGCATAGCAGGTAACGGAGGAGAGCTCAATGCAGCACATCTCTACAGGAGCAAAGCTGTGTGGCTTGTACAGGAAATGTGCTTGTATGCCATGTTGTGGAGACATTTTCAGCATGAGTTGTCCCAGTGGGTGACAAACCCACAAACCTGGCAACGCCGGTCCACAATCGACCCGTACAGGATGCCCTTTTTTATTTTTTATTTCGGTCACTGATCATAGCCTGTAGGCTATGAAGGACATCTGTCCGGATTTTTATGATTTATGGTTGTAAATAAAGTGATAAACAGTACAAATTTGCTATTTTGAATGTGAATTTTCCAAATTTAAGAACACAATCCAAACTGTTTGCAAGACCATAATACTCTTGGAATCCTTTGCAAATAAGTGAAGGAGAATGTTGAATTACAAAAATATTTACGTTTCCTACCTTTTTTATTTTCACATTTTTCAGCTAAGAAAAAATGTTTAGAACTTATTTCATTTCATACAATTTATTTGTTGAATGCAACTTAACAATGCATTAAACAAGTTCCTCATCCTCGCGGAGGGTGAGGGCTGTCAAATTTCTGCCATCAAACGAAACATCAAAACTTCATATTTTTTCAGACTCAAGCATTATATGTTCTCAGCCCTTTCAGACAAGTTTTTAAGTATGAATACAAAACTACTTTGAATACTTTTAATTTATTGCAGATGTTTCAGCAATTGTGAGATTTTTACATATGAAACATGCCAAAACAGAGAAAAAAAACGGAAGGATGGATTGATTAACGCATAAATGATAGATTAATGGATTGACTGAAGGGTGAATCATTGGATTAATGGACCGTAATACGGTTAAATGGCTGGATTTAAGATCTGGATGAATGGAAAGATGGATAATCAAATTAAAAGATGGATGGACAGAGAGATGAAGTCGTAGAAATCCCATTCAGGACTTTTCTAGACCATGTAGGAGCTCTGATAAAGCAAGTGACTGCAGCATTGCTCTTTATTTTCAGTGACTGCACCCAAAAGCTGCTGCTGATAGAGGAGGAGGCATTTCTTATTGCTAAATGGGCCAAATGTACAACATTTCTAAACGACAACATAGGAACTTATCCTCTAGTTTATGATCCAGCCAGATAAAAACTGTATTTTCACATACTGTTGCTTAACTATAAAGTTGTTATTTTCAGTGTCAGCAGTCCCTAAAGGAGGGATTATTCTTCTTTGCCTCTACCAAAAGACAAAGTACAAATGCTGAGTTCATTTTCAAAGTGTCGTGGGTCTATTTTTAGGTCAGAACTCATTGTTTGTTATGCAGAAGGGAAAACAAGTGATCCTTTATTCAACCCACAGCTCATTTAAAAGTACCTCAGTTTGAAATAATTTTAATTTTTAGGAGCTTGTGTGCTAGGAGTGTTTCCACTGATGAATTTCTCATTTTGGTTTAAAAAAAAAAAAAAAAAAAAAAACCAGCTCATCACGTAACTGCTGCTCCCAGAGATGGAAAACGCTGAGAAGCTGCCCTAGATAACAAACCAGTGTGTCCTTTCTCTGCCAAACTGCAGGAGCACTGAAGTAACAAACTGCAATCTAAGGCTCAGACGGTTTTCTACACGGGAATTGTGATTCAGGGTTAGGATAAAAGAAAATGGAGCTCTCTTTTTGTGGATGGATGGGGGTTAGTCTGGGAACTCTTGAAGGCTGCATCTCCAAACTTACACAAACAAATACAATTCCTTTACACATTGGCATCTTCACCCTATGGTCCATTTCTCCCAGTGTTTGATGAGCTGCAGATATCAGCTTTGATCAAATCCAAACCAAACCCCCTTCCATCTTAAAATCCACACCTCTGTTCCCGTGAATCTCTTCAAAGCATTTCAGCCATTCGATACAATATCTAAATGCACATTCTGCACACCAAGCAGATAAGCAACCCAAACATATCACACATTTTTAACTTGAGAAACAGGTAAAATGGTTTTTTTTTTGATAAAAGTGAAACAGTTTTTTAGTGGTGAACACCTACACCAAATCTGTACTGCAGAAATATTTGACTTAAACCAATGCAGCTCAGAGATGTAAAAGAGATTAAACATTTGAATAAAAACACATTGGAGGAAATGTCGGTGTGAATTCTCAGAATATGCTGATCTTCTCTCCCTGAACATTCTTTTTTTTTTTTTGCACCTCTTTTTTTCTGATCTATGAATTTATTATTTTTTGGGCGGGGGACGGTGTCAGTTCTGAATTACAACAGGAATAGTCACACATGCTGTACTTTCACACATTGTCATTACTTTGTCCCCTGCTGTTTTATCCATCAAATGATCAAAGTGAGAGAGTAAATGCATCTAACATATATCATTTATTACTACTAGAACGATAAACAAGACAATTTGTTGTGCAACAATAGATTTGGTAGGGCTGTGAATAACTATTAATGAGTGTCAAAGGCAATTGACAAAAATGAGTAAATTAGGCCAAAATGACCAATTTGGGGCACCATGTGATTCTCAGAAAATAATAGGCAAATCGTTTAAAGTCTCAATTATTGCTTAACGAATACCAACCAGATGAAAACTTCTTACCTATTGCATTAAATACATATATTGTATTAAATACAATGGATGAAGGACTAAGTATAAACACAGACAACTTCTCAAACTTAAAAATAATTTAACCTTCCAGTTCAAATACTTTACAAACTCACTAAGCTAGTAACACTCAACTAAACTACTAAGTAAAAATAAAAGAATAATGAAAACCTAATAAACTACCAAAACATAAGACAGTAAAAAGGAACGAATAGGAATAGAACCAATACAATGATGTCACAGTTCATACTAAACTGTAAATGTTGAGAAAGGAGATTTGTTTTGAGTAATTTGGAAATGATCCCGAAATTAGCCTTCAACTACTTAAGATTAGTTTGCAGCATAATTCTATATTTTTGGATATAGCAGCAAGATATGCATATTAATGCATCAAACTAGATTGCTTTGAGAGTATTTAAGCAGCATTCAGTTTGTATGCTCCTCTAATCAAGTACAAACTTCCAGAAAACTACAACACTGCTGAAACACTGAGTTCCTTTAGATAATTTCCCCTTTGTTTAGACCTGCTTTTGATGAAAAATAACTGGAACATAGATCAATTCTATTCTCGATTGCAACTTATTACTTCTCCTTATTTTGCCATTGTACTGGGATGTTTCTTTTTGGTTTGTACATTGTTTTTATCATGTAAAGCACTTTGAATTGCCTTGTTGCTGAAATGTGCTATAGAAATAAACCAGACTTATGTTCTTTATTCATCGGATATTTCCATATTACGCAAAGGATTCTACAGTTTGCTTTTGCTGGTAATATTTGGGGGGTGGGTCCCCTCATTTTCCATTAAGTTTCGTGCAAATATACGATAACAAACTTGTCTGAACATTAAAGGCTGCTAAAAATTACATTTCAAGAGTAAGCAAAAAGTTCTGCATTTTAACTAATATTTGATTTGTTTTAGAAATCAATAGTGTTGTTTTAATATCCTTAAACCCAAATATAATAATTTTCCATTCGCTGTAAATCAGAGTTAAATCAAGTTAAACCCCTGTATTTGAGATTCTTTTCAATCACAGTGATATATTCAGTCTCTCCTCTGATGCAGGTGAATGCTACCTAATGGAGTGGTCTGACTGGAGTTCATGTGTCAACATCTGTGTGAAAGGAGCCGGCGTGGACTTTGGCTCCGTTCAGGTCCGGTCACGAGCCGTACTGGCCCAGGAGCCTGAAAACCTGCAGCTCTGTCCAGACCAGGCATGGGAGTCACAGCCCTGCACAGGTAAGAATACGTTTTTCTATGCTATGCTGGTCAGAAGGCTTGACAAGAAAAGAAAAACCTGACCTGTAGACTTTTCTGGGGTCATGTGTTTGTGTGGGTTTTTTTTTACTCTTATTGCTGACTAAGGTGACTGCAGGTGTCTAAATGTAGACACAAATCTACCTTAGGCTCAAGTCTGACCCTGTCTGTCTTTGCCAATGAAAAAACTGAGTCAGAACTGTCATAGATAGATCAAATAAATGTTTTCCTACATTTTTCACACTCTGTAACTGAACTTCATGTGATAAAAAGAACTTTCCCACCTTGTCACAATACAGCTACAAATTTCATGTGTTTTATTTTATGTGATTAACCAACACAAGGTAGTGGATAATTGTGGAGTGTAATGCGCGGTTCACAAAGTAAGATTTTAAAATTGTCAGCCGATTTTTAAAACCTCAGAGACCCCACACACGACACTAAAAAATCTTAGGTATAAGATTGCTTCTCAACATTATTTACGAGTAAAAAAATTAACAGTATAGGTGAGCATTTGTATTCAGCCGCCTTTCCTCTAATTTTCCAATTAACGTCTGAAATCACATACGTTAGTAGATTCAAAGTATTTCAACTTAATTAGAAATTTAACTGTTTTGTAAAATTGCACATAACTCTGAATAGGACTGGAACGCTGCTGTTCAGTTGCTCTTTGTGCAATCTGACTGTTTCAGCTGTTCTTGCAAACAATGGACAAAAAATTCAAAACTGACAGACATGTCTGAAAAGATTTGAAGATATAATCACTGCTTTTGAAAGAAACATGACCTTTTCCTTCTCTTCACAATTCTGCAATAATTATGGAATGCAGTAAAACTTTTGGTTGGATGTGCCAAAATATGAAAGACCATAAGGGGTTTGGAAACTTCTTCAAGGCACTGCATAAAGAAAAAAAGTTCTGAAGCTATATCCATCAGTTGGATCACTGAACCAATACCCCTTGTTTGTATATTTACAGTATTTGGTGCATGTTCTTTCACATTTCGCAAACAGATAAAACTGTCAGATTTATTGTAAATTGATTAATTTGGGTGAGCTTTCTTTAAGTATTGTCAGTTCCTTTCCAGGAAAGTGTATTAATTTAAACACAGTATCCTGTCATCATTAACGTATGCTAATGCAGACAGTGACGACCACTAATGAAAAAAGTAATACGTAAGAAAACTGTTTATTTTTGAAGTTGCTGGGCATCGTCAGCTGTTCTTATCTTTTTTTTTAGTGTTGAATCTGCCTGTTGGTAGTGAGTTGAAGTCAGTCACAGGTAAAGGCAGTGGGTAGTTTGTCAATGCATCAGAGGGCAAATGCAAAGAGACACTTAGATTCAGGGTCACACCTGCAGGCTTTCCCCTCTTCTTACTCTCTGAACCTGCATGTTGGAGGAATCTGGGACATCAGTAGAAGCCCACAGAAAAAAACATGTTCAATTTGTGCTCAAGACTGGATTCAGGTAGAGATTTTTTCTCGCCGGGAGGCAGCAGCGCTATCCAGGAGTGCAGCTTTCGGTACTTTGCCCCAGATATGACCGGGACAAATGGAAAAGCTTTCACCGGGTTTTTTTTTTTTTTTTTTTTTTTTTTTTTTTTTCTCTTCTGCAAGGTGGGTTAATTGGTGGTTTTCCAGATGGGAATTTTTGCATGAGATCTCCAAATTGAGAAAACTCCACACTCAAATACTGTTGTGATCTCTGCTGCTTGGTGATGATGAGCTGTGAATCTTCAGCCTATACAGCTGCCATAGGTTCGGTCTGCAGAGCAAAGCCCCCACACATCTCCTCCTCCCACCCTGGCATCTCACTCCTCCACACTTCCCTCCTTGGCTACTGTACACAGCTCTAAAGCAGCCTTCGGTATCCTGACCTGATTTCACAGCATCACTCAATGCCCAGAAGGGGGGAGGAGAGCCCCTGCCAAGATGAGTGGGGGCAAAAGGAGGGGGAAAGTGGTTTGATGGGATCCTCACTTAAGAGCAACAGAACTTTGTCCCATTTGAATACTTTTACCGTATTAATTCCTTCCACAGTATGCTTCTGCAGCACAATAAAAGAATAGCAGAGTGTTTTCCCTGCATCCACACAACTTCAGTAGGATAAGAAGCTCCTCACAGCTGGAAGAAATATAAAAACTTCAGATGGTTCAGGGACAAGAAACCAAGGCTATGATTAAAGAAGTAAGTGAAAATGACAGGAATAAAAGATTTCCAAAGGTTGAGGTGAGAGTAAATATTGGAATTTTTCATGATTTATTATTCATTTGTGACCAAAAATGTCTATTATAAGATGGAAGATTTTTTTTATCTTTAATAGTTTAGCCACACTTTAAAGAAGATTTTTTTTCAACAAAAAAATATACCATTTCTTATGGAAACATCGTGCCTGCTCTGGTGCAAATCATGGTGCAACTGTCCGGCAGTAAGAGCTTTCTGAGTTTGAATCTCAGTGGGAGACTGCTGCTGGGACTTTGCTCAGTGTATGTAAAAGTTGAAGTGCAATCTGTTTCTCACACAAAAAGTCATCCATCTATCATCTATACCCGCTGAACCCCGCAGGTCATGAGGGAGGTGGTACCTCTCTCAACCAGTCCTAGAGCGAGAGGTGGAGTTCACCTGAGACAGGCTACCAGTGCATCACAGAGCAACACTGGGCAAACAACCATGGACAAACTTATATCTAATGGCAATTCAGAGAAAACAATTAACCTAGTAATAATGTTTTTGGACTGTAGAAGGAAGTCTGAGTACCTGGAGAGAACGCATGCATGCACAGAGAGAACATGCAAACTCCATGCAGAAAAGGCCCAGGCCGGGATTCGAAACCAGGACCTTCTTGCTGCAAGGCAACACTGCTACAAACTGTGCAGCCCTGTAACAAGTCATTTGTCATTCAAAATCACCATCTTTCAGGTTTCTTTACTGTTTAGGAGCTTCTCGTGTCTAAAACCACCTTACTCACAATTTTTTTTCTGCTTCTAGAAATAATGTGCACTCTTCGTTTGAGAAATGTTTTGTCTTAGTAAAACTCCAATTTGTTGGTAAAAGATGGTGGGAAGTGCAGGCTGAAGTGAGTGAATCAGTGATAACTTCACACATCTGAAAAACGACTTCAGCTGCAGAGCAAGAAAAAAATTGGAGAAATGAGAAAAGTGAAGCACATTAAGGATGAAGTTGTGTCAGTCGCAGACAAATCATCCTGTGAAAGCCAGAGATAGACCCATGCTGTCGACTGAAGCAGTGATACTGTGCCCAGGCCAGCAGAGAGCAGATCTTTCTTTTGTTCAAAGTTAAATTGTTCATTTACGCAGCTAAATTGGCTGCGATGATGATTGGTTACTCAGGACTCCAGAGGGAAATACAGTCATTTACTGCCTAGATGGAGATATTGATAAAGTTATAATAGCACTGATAGAAAGTCATTAAGCAAAAGCTCTCAGTGAAGATTAAAACCTTGAACTGGACAACATATGACAGCTACTTATTATGTAAAAATAACTGAGCTGCTGCTTTATTAATCTGTCACACAAATGATTAATGGTCTTCACTCCAGACTCCAACTGTGCTGTGGTTAAAGATGGTGACTTTTTCTGTATTTTCTTTGCAGGAGGCGAATGTTACGAGTACAAGTGGTTAAGCAGTGGTCGTCCAAACTCCAGCCGTCCAGTTGTCTGGTGTCAACGCTCAGATGGACTCAACGTCACTGGTAACAAAATCGGGGTTTTACACATTTAGAAATGTTCAGTTTGCAACCCACTAGGGAAGTAACAGAATAAACGTTTTATAGTATTCAAATTGCACCCATACCAGGAATATTACAAAGTGTAGAGTCAAGAGTGAAATCAGTTGCATTATTCAGTTTTCCTGCAGCATAAATATTATTATGGTCTCTCACTAATTAACAATGCCTCACAAAGTTAGTAATTACAATTCGATAAACATACTGTAAGAGAGATTTGAGCAAACCCAACAAATTTGACCGATCTGTCAGAGGTTATTTACAATCTGCAATACAAACACATGGATGGATGAATTTAAGGCTTACCTCAAACACATTGGTTCCTTGAGAGATGACATGGAAAAATATTAAATTTCATCTGTTTATGCAATTATACACAAAAATCAACAATTTCACTGAAATGTCCGGTTATCCCCTTTAGGAAGGAGAAGGGTTCTGTGCAGCAGAGAAATGTGAAGCTGGAAGAACAGTTCTTATCCACAGTGAAACAAGTCCTGTACAAAAATAAGCTCATAGTTTCATCCCTATATCCTACTGAGTTTTGGATGCAATATTAATTTTAACATTGATATCCTGTAAGTTAAAACTTTATTCATCCAAAGCAGTTTAGTGATTTTACTTGAACCTTAATCAACAGAAAAAAATTTCAGACCAAAAATTAAGTCTCTGATAAAAAAAAAAAAATAAGATTTTAACACTTTGTTAGACCATAAATAACAAACAAAACAAACAAAAAATACTAATTCACTTGAAGAGTTGAGTGAGGAGATAATTTTATTAAGTTACATATTCAGATATTTACCTTCAGTAGTGGGCACCACCAATTAAAAAGTTCGTTGCATTAACGCTAAAGCACTACACCAACGCTGTATTTTGCAGGAGCTAATGCAAAAGTGCTTACTTCAATCCAGATTGTATCTACCCTTCAAACAATACAACCGTTGAGCACCAATTTAATTTTGACAAAGGTTCTATAATGCCCTTAAATATTGTATTTATGTTTATATTTTGTTCTCTACTGCCCGTGTTTTACTTTGTTTCTGTATGTTTCTTGTTTGAAATAAAGTCAGAGAGAAAAAAAGAGAATGTGAGGAGCGGAAATGGAACTGGGCATGAATATAAGAGCGTGAATATAAATGTCCAACTACTTGGAGAATTAACAGTCGACACCCAAAACTTCAACAGAGATGTCAAACTTTATTCAACTAAAAGTTTAACATAACAGCCAAGCAAATTAGCATGTTAGAATTTATCCAGAAAATAATTTTGGGGAAGCTAAGTGCACTAAATATTTTCAAAGTTAGCTCAAAGTTAGCTCATCAGGAAGGCCAGCTCTGTGCTAGGATGCCCCCTCAACCCAGTGCAAGTGGTGGGAGACAGAAGGACTCAAGTTAAAATAACATCACTGATGGACAAAGTCTCACACCCCATGCATGAAGCTGTTGCTGAGCTGGAGAGCTCCTTCAGTGACAGACTGCTGCATCCCAGGTGCACTAAGGAGCGTTATAGAAGATCCTTCCTCCCAGCAGCTGTTAGACTCTATTACCATCATTGCTCCCAACAAAATCAATAAGTGTTTATATCCATGCTAGTATCTGTACAACTCTCCCGTCTTTCTATTGTCACTAACTGTAAATAGCTTGTATTTTAATGCTCAGAGACATGCACATCTTGTACATTTTTTATTAACCAACTCAGTTGCACATTCCCCTGGACTGGAGTATTTTTTACAACTTCACAGTATTCATGTTGAAATTTTGCCTTACTGCACAGTGTTTTTTTTAATTCTTTATTCTGTTTTTTTTTTTTAATACATTTTTTTATATTCTTTGTGTAGTCTGTTTTCTGTGATTGCCTGTCACTGCCACTTTGCTGCTGTTGCACAGAAATGTCCCCTTCATCAGACAATAAAGGATATTTCTATTTCTAAAGTGCTAAACAAAACATTAACTCTGCTATTAGCGGAAGTGTGCACACCACTGTTTACCTTGTAGAAGATGAAAACATCGGAGTCCAGAATGTTATAGGTGTCTGTGTTAAATTTGTTTCTAAATGAAAAATGCAAATCACTCTGACAGACTGATATTGCGGTACTACTATGTAACTATGTGGCCAGTTAGCCAGAGATCTCTGGTTCGGTCCCCTACATCTACAGCAGGGGTGTGCCAAATGGACACATGTTTCATCAGGTCCTGAAGGAGTTTGTTAATGAACCAGGCATGAAGTAAGGAAATATGTACAACATGCAGGACATGAATTGCCTGGATTGTCCACCCCTGGTGTACTGCATGCTTATTCCTGCTAAATATATCTGAAACTAAATAGGATTGTTAGATATAATTGAAACTTTGAATTCTAGAATTAATTTCAGCTTTAACTTCAGTGAAGTTCAGAGTTTAACAATACCTTCAATTCACGATTCAACTTTTAAAAATCTGAGAAATCTTATCTTAATGGTGATTTGAACATAAAACTATATTTTAGACACAAAAATTATTTTGCTTGCTTTTATTTTGGCAGTCAGGCTTTGTAGGCTTTCTAACAACATGCTTGAACATGCTTTGCTTGATGCAAAGAAGGGAGATTCGAAGACGAAGGGTCCTCTGGTACTTTAATCCTGTTGTATTTTGCTGCAAGGTTTTTCAGGAAATCATCCCAAATTGTAAAAGAAAGGACATGTGTGGGTTTCCTTCAATTTACAGATACAATTAACTGAATTGAACCCACTTACTTTTTCTGTATAACCCTGAAGTTTGTTTTGGACTGACGCTACACAAATGACCTTGAGTAAATTGAAAGAGATAAAAGATAAAAACACATTTCCATACAGTGTTTTGAATAATAGATAATGCTGCTGAATTTATCTTTCAAAGGTGAGAAACTGCAGCAGCTCTAAGGCTCAACAAGTATTAACCACTGGTGGCAATTTCACGTAGGAGGTGAAATTAACAGAAAATGTCAAAAATACAACAGAAAAAAAATCAGAGAAACTAGAGACTTTGTTTGTTTCTACAGGGAATGTAGGTGGTGGGTGATGGCAGCCCGTGCAGCTATTATCTCATGAATAATACATCAGCCTGTTGTTGCTCACCTAAAACTGTTTAAAAAACAAACAAGGCTGCAGTATTTTACACTTATTAAGTTACATATTAATCTACAGGCCATTTAATAAAAGGATATTACCTGAAGATCTAAGGAGCAAGCAGTGGTGCAAGACAGAGTTGAATATCACCTGAGCTGTTTTATCTCCTGACCCTGCAGGTGGTTGTCCTGCAATGAATCCTCCAGTGGACAACAGCTCCTGTGACCCTCCCTGTCTCATGACAAAGTCTTTCTGCAGTGAGGTAAGCCTTTTATATTTAAAAAAATCTGAAAGTAAATGTCTTTTAGAGTCCACAGTATCTGAATCTGAACGTGTAGGTCACCGTTTTGAATGGCAGTCTGTGCACTCAGTATTCTAATCCAAGAGCGGCACGTTTTAAGACTTACGTTTTGTTTTGTTTTTTAATTTCCTTGAAGTATAAGACACATTGAGGTAGACGCACAGCTAGGCCTGAATGGGTGAGTTTAAACAGAATAACAGTTTATTTGCAATGATTCAGAGTTAACAGATTTATCTCAGTGGACATATGGAAAGGAGACATTCCTCACCTCTGTGGGCTCTGTTTTGTATTAGTTTGCAACAGTTTAATATTTTATTACTTTGTAATATGTATTATGTATTTTGACCAAAAACTAAATTGCTACAAAAGTCCTCAGCCTGTTTCATTGTGATTAAATTAGTCTTATCGTGCCCTCATGTTTAACTTTACATGTAAACTTGTAATTTCAGGTTTTAGTTGAATGATGCTGTTGGTCTTGTAGGTTTTAAATAAATATCTGTGTAAACAAGATGATGCTTTTATTTAGGCACAGCCTGTGATCAAGAAGTAAGACAGTTATCCAGAGCATCCCCCCTGGAGCTTTACATGAGATGGAAGGCTCTTCCACTCTCAACCAACCATGCACATCCTAAGTGACTCAAAAATTGCTTTGCACTGCCCCCTGCAGGCCGGGCTATGCATGTGCGAGGAGGGTTTCACAGAGGTTCTGTCACCTGCGGGACAACTGGACCAGTGTGCCCCTATCCCAATCCTGGAGATTCCCACTGCAGGTGACAAGAAAGGGGATGTAAAGACCAGTCGTGCCATTAACCCCACCCTGCCCACCACCATCCAGCCAGGACGCACTGGGCGGACCTGGTACCTGCAGCCCTACGGACCAGGTCAGTCCAGCATAGAAATGGGCCACAGCGTTTTTTTTCTTTTTTTGCACAAAATCTTTTTATCAGATGGACTTTGTTGCACTCAAGTAAAAATGTTCTTCTCTTTGAATGCCATGTTTTCAGATGTCAGGTTCTTACTCTTAAATTCTTCTATCTGTATCAAAGAAAAGAGTATCAAAATATAAGCTGATAATGTTCATAACTTTTTGCATGAGTATGTTTTAGGCTTTGTCTTGTTGAAAAGCCCCTTTTCTCTTCTTCATAGCACAAAAATGAGAAAATCCACTATTTGCAAAGCAACATGTGAGTTAACTTAGAGGTATAAAGCTGAAAGTGAAGATATTTACACTTCCAGCAGTGCATGAGAGAAATGTGAAACATGAATAAATGCATGGATGGAGCTGACTACATGCCCTCTGCTGCTGCTGGTACATTAACTTTTGAAATATATCTGCAAATCTTCCTCACAATTCATCCATGGCAGAAAAAGAAACCTTTAGGATGAAAGAGCTCAGGAGGCCTTTACATACATTAACCTCAGCATCCTTAATCTACCAACTGACTGTTTTATGGAGACAAATCTAAAAATGGAGAAAGAAAAAGAAATTTTCAGTCAAGGAAAACAATCCTTCAACATGTTTCCCAATTATTCTGCTTCATTGAGTTAATGAACGGCTCACTTATGGATGAAATATAGATGAAAACATTTTTTTTCTCTCACACAGGAGCTGGAGTTTTTAATCTGGTGCTGACTTATCTTGGGCAGTGTTTAGTTAGTTTAGTTTTCACACTGAAGCAATACTGACCCCTATAGCCTGAGAGCTGCTTCTACTCCATAAATTAAACTCTTCTCTTCATTAATTCTTCTAATCATATGAAGTGTAACTTAACTTGTACAGCCTGAGATTGGAGATTTGCAGGTGTATAAAATGTATAAAAATGTATAAAATGTAATGAGTATGTATACTTGCAAGATGCATAAAGATTAAATCTGTGTCAATATTGATATTCAGATGTATGAGGACCCTCTGACATTTTAACCCATCAAGTCCCCAGTTATCAGATGAGAATGTTTAATATTGTTAAAGAGGAGGGAATTATTCACTAATTCATCAATACTAAATTACATTTTTTCCTTTGACATAGGCTTACTTGTAGCTTTTTTTGAGTCTATAAAGCTGTAAATCACCATTAATTTTGTTATATTTAGCTTCCAAATGGCATGTAAATCATGACAAATCCCCAGTTTTACAATATTGCCAAAAAATGTAATAAAACACTTTTTTTTTAGCCTTTTTGAAACCCAAAGTCACATGACAGAGAATAAAAAAATATAATAGTCAATAAAACAATTAATTAAAAACAGCAAATCAGTAAACAAGATTTGACAACAAAATGTATCGCATGATCCAATTTTTTGTATTTAAAGCAGAGTTATTTCTACCACAGCAAAAAAAAATGTTATGGTATTCTATATCATTTAGATAAACTTAGGTAATACATAGGAAATACATAGCTTAAACTCCCATTACATTTATAGGATTTATTTAACAGAATATTATCCTTAGTTGCTGTTGTGCTCCTTACAGAGTAACACTGGGAGTGTAACAGGCTTATCTTAGCTTGTTAATTAGTCTGGGCTAAATTAGGCTTGGCTAAAGCTTGCATTTAGTTCCTTTAGATATGCCGCTGCTAACATGCAACTGCAGTTCTGAAACGGTGTCGCTTTAATAAGATTAATGGGTGGAACCATTCCTTTCTATACTGTGACTGTTTGGAAATATTTACAGTCATGGAAAACAAAAAAGCCACATAAGTGAGGGAAAGTGTAGTACTTCTGAAGGTCTTTCTTTGGACTTCGCCTGTTTTTGTCACTCACTGAGTCCAGTTCTTATACCAGCCTGTAGCACATTGTACAGTGTGCAAAGCGACCAATTCATCATCAACTGATCATGTACCCGCTTTATTTTACTGGATAGACAAAAGAAATTTTCAGAAATCCTGGATAATTTAAGACTTATGCTTGGCTGCAAAAAATATACTGAAATAAAAGGCGTTTTCACAGACTTGTGATTGACAAAAGGTGCTAACTTTGCTTAATTTTCAAAATTCATCTGATGTAATTGCAATGTTAATTATAATCTGTGATTTCAAAGAAGACACCACAGGAGGTAGTGAGTTTAAAAACTGACCAACTGATGAGCCTCCTCTTCCACAGATGGGAAGCTGAAGATGTGGGTGTACGGTGTAGCAGCAGGAGCCTTTGTTCTCCTCATTTTCATAGTGTCTATGATATACCTAGCTTGGTGAGTTGATAAGTTTGATCTCCCATGGTTGTCATCAACCCCAATCCTGAAACCAGACCCCCTCTCATTATTATCCATCCCACCCACCTTGAGTTGAAGCATGCCCCTCCTTCATATCATCTTCATTTCTTTTGCTTCCTTCGTGCGTTTGGTATCCGAGAGCAGCAGCCTGTGTGTCAAGGTGCATCGCTCTCTTAAGGCCCAAGAGTCTGACGCCAACGGGACGGCGGTGTGGATGGGCCAGAACTCTCACGAGATGGTTTACACCTGTCCCGAGTGCCAAGAGCTGGCTCAAAGCAATAGTAGCTAAAGAGGATGTGGAGGTGTCAAACCCACCCGACACTCCCTCCACTATAAGCACCAGCAGTCCTTGAATTTCCCTGTGAGCTCTCGAAAAGTGTCCCACGTTCTGCCTGAGAGGCTGAGTAAAGGTACAGGTGAGGAAAAAAAAAAAAAACCCCACTCCAATAGACTTTTTATAATTCTTATAGATCAGGTGCACAGGTTCAGTCCTCGAAAGCTAATATCCTGCAACTTTTAGATGAATCCCTTCTCCAACACACCTGAAGCAAATGAATAGCTCTTTACCAGGCTTCTTCAGAGCTGAGCGACTGCCGATGAGAAAATTCACCCATTTGATTCAGTTGTGTATGAGCAGGAATGCATCTTAAAGTTGCAGGATAGTAGCTCTGAAGGACCGGATGTAGGCTTGTTATAGATCATGTAGTTCCCATTAACCTCCAGTTGTTTAGGAATAATTATTTTCATAGAACCTAATCCAGATGCTTCATATCCAATTAGTATGTTTACACACCTTGTAGCTTTCACTTATCAGAGGTGTTTGAAAGTGCATTTAAGTAGGATTTAATAGTTAATGATACCAGTCTTATTTCATTCAAACACAAAATACAGCCAAAATGTCCTCTACATTTATTTCCTCTACACCTTAAGTTATTTTGTTTGTGAGAAAAAAGGGATGAGCATATTTCTAATATCCACATTTAATCCTGTAAAGACAAAATGAGCCACTGAGCCATTCCTAAAGTTTCTATGACTGGAATACAGATTTCAGTAATCATAATCATAGGGGTGTTATATCTCGTGATATTAAAACATGTTTCTTGTCTAGAGGAAATTTGTCAGGCACAGTGCTATCGAGTTTATTTATTCAGGTGACTGTTGGGATAAATGTGTCGAAAAAGCCTTAACCAGTTTGAACATGTTGGTGTAGCAGCATTTTGGGTCTCTAATTAAAAGATTAACAGAAGCAATACAGTATGAGCACTGTAAGCACTGTTATTGCCCTATTGGCTTCTCTCTCAGATCAAAATCTAAATTATTCTAGTAAATTATTTTGTTATGAATTAATTAATACACTATGATTAGATATTTTAGCTTTAACAAATTCTGTTCTATTGGAGAAAACAAAAACTGACCATTTTAATATTAAAATTAATGTGCTATTTCACCATGTAGAAGTCTGGTGTGTACTTGATGAGCTATATTTTAACATCTTCAATACTTTGACGAAACAAACCCGAAGTGGAAACTCTACCGGTGGACACCCAGTGTTCGCAGGGGTTAGGGACCACATGCTCCTGCAAATTGCTGAAATGTGCTAATAGTTGAGAACATCTCTAAAAAACGCTTATAACTGCCAATTTTTATAGTTCAAACACCAGATATACCTTAATATGCACAGCGGAAACTATCTAGGCACTAATGCAGAAGCTAACATCTGCAGTCTTCTTTATCTCCACTCTTGGGGGCCAACCAATCAGCACCAAGGAAAATAGATGGAGCTCTGGGATTGGCTGCTTTGCAAAGGCCAGACAATAGTGTGTCGAGTGGCATTGTGCCTTGGTATTCCAGGTTCCCAAGCTGCATTTTCTTTCAAATATATATATAATATTATAAATATTTTTATGATATCAGTTGCAACAATCGTTGTTTTCCTTATGGCAATCAGTTCATTCGGTAGCCCCCGTATATTATTGGCAGGAACAGCATGAATGACACTTTAAACATAACAGCCACCTATTGATTTTAATATATCGTGGAACTCGAGTGAAATCAGAAAGAAATGTGATTTCACAGCTCTCTTTTGCATCCCAGTTATTTCGGGGTCACTTTTAATCCACATTTGTTTTGTAGTTTAAAGTCATGCATGCTGGGCCGCACTGAAGGAACTATTTAATCCCTGACAAAACTCTAAGCAAACAGTGCTACGTGGACATCTTGTTCAAATCAGGATCAACTGCCTGCAAATTTATATTACAAGCTTTCAGTGGATTCTACAAACATGATTTAGTGTTTTTCCAGGTAAAATGCAGGCTTGACTTAACACATCTGTTTAGCTGTATTATTAAACAGAATTCTGAGATCTAAGGTGTGAGCACATGT
Organism: Anableps anableps; assembly: GCA_014839685.1. Lineage (NCBI taxonomy): Eukaryota > Metazoa > Chordata > Actinopteri > Cyprinodontiformes > Anablepidae > Anableps > Anableps anableps. The sequence continues at coordinate 7,167,669 of CM026072.1, forward strand.
TTAAAGCTGTATAGCTTGTAACAGAATGAGCAATGATTCATGTTAGTGTCAGTAATGAACAAGGTCATGGATGACAAAAAAAATTTAACAGGTATTATTTGAAAAGATTACCTACATGATTTAAAAGATTTGGTAAATCTAAGCAAATCACACTATCATATTCATCTCGGAGCATAGTTTCTCTTTGGAAACGCTGAAGGACCTTAAGTGTCCTTTTCACCTGAAATAATCTTTCACGCTGCCTTGTTGTGTCCCCAGTGGAATGCATTATTTGAGCTATTTTTGGTTAACTTTTCAATTGTTAATTTAAATTCTTACATCCAACAGCAGACCAAGAGAGATGAGCTGACAGTTACAAATATTAGCTCAGGTGTTTAAATCTGCCACCTATCCAAAATAAATCTCCAGTGGAGCTGTAGTGGCATCTGAAGCACGGTGTCAGACTACCCTCTTGTGGTCAAATGAAGAATTGCAATGGACTATTAATTTCCTGCCAAAGTAGTCACATAATTTCCGTAAGCATCTACGGTTCGTGAGCTTCAATTATTTTAAAATGAGAACTTGTAACTCCCTAATTATTTGATATTGCGTCCAACTTAAATAACATTGGCTGTTCTTTTAAAAGTTAAATTGAAAAGTTTCCAATTATTTGGGAAAGAAAACAACTCTTTAATCTAGGAGAAATTCTTTAAAATGCTACAGTTCATTTCCAAACTTTTCTCTTCCCAATACTCCTGTAAGAGTTGCAAAACACCTTATTGTATTTTAGAGGAAGTTTGGAGAATAGTTTTGAAAGAAACTTAGAAATAAATATTTCAAGCAACAGAAAACTAATGATGAGGACACCTAAATATTATCTATTCTGTCATTCTAAATTGTTCTTCGGAGGATAATTTTACACCATATTACTCTGAGACACGACTCCTGCAGAGCTGACAGCTCAGATAAATGGCAGAAATCATGTCTTTAACTCCTCCTATAAAGGTCTTTCTCTCCCAGGAGGCAAAGGGAGCAGATGTACCATGTGTGGAGGTTTTGCATGCAAATTAACTTCATACCTTTAATGCTTTTGCAGAGATCCTTGTGATTCTTCTGAAGCCTGTCAGCCAGTTCTTACTTTTTAAACTGTATCTGCAATGACTTAACCAATAGTCTATAGAGAAAATTCTTCCCACATTACAACATTTTCTGATTAGTTTAGTCAAATGCCTTTAACTTTACCTCACCACATATTAGGACTGTGCTGTTAATCTAATTTGTAATTCAATTTGGCTCCAAACAACCACAAAATGGAGTAATCAAAAAGGATCATTTTTATATTATTATTTGGACATATTTCACCCTTTAAGTATGCTCTTATTTTGTTACATCCTCCGCCTGAACTTTACTTAATATTTCTCTTTTTTCCGTTTAATTATTTGTCTCAAATGTCGAAAGGATGCACAATATCTTTGGTGTGTCACCAGTCAGTCAATAAATCCCTAAACATGAAAAATCTGCATTAGCCAAGTAAAACATTCAGATGTCAAATTTGATCCAACTAATATCAGGAATTAATGATGAAGTATAAATTTTCAAACATCAGGTCATAATTAATGTGGGAAAAAAAATCTTATTTCAACTGAGAATCAATTTTGATGGTTGGATATTTGTGCAAAAATGCAAAATTGTGCATCTGTAGCAATAAGGTCTGCAAGGCAAGTTAGTTCAGGACTTAACATTTGAAATTAGCTTTCCAGCAGTAACTTTCTCCTCTTTTTCCATTTCCATCTTCATTTGCTCAACACATTTTGTCACAGCTTGAACCATCCTCCTGATCCAGATTGTTGGTGGGTTTAAGAGGCTTTTTCTAACTATTGTTTCAATCTTTCCTCACAGCAAAAAGCCAAAGAGACCTCAGAGACAGAGGCAGCAGAACAACCGGCTAAAACCTCTAACACTCGCCTACGACGGGGACACGGACATGTAGAGCCTCTTCACCTGTCACAGAGACCCCCTTCATTACGCCATGACAGTGAGGGACGTGGATGTTTGCAGCGTGAATGGACTCACCACAGAGAGAGAGAAAAAAAAAAATCACTGGAAATCCTCTTAGCAGAGACAGTGCTGGGTTAGCCATTTTAAGTCAAGCTTCTCTAATTTGTTCTTATTTTATTTTCCTTAACTAGAACCTTCATGACCTCCAGCTTGTTCAAAGAAATGCCTTTTTTTAAACCCCTGATGTGTCCCTTATTACTGAGATGCCGTAAAGGCCGGGGTGCAGAGGGAGAGTCTCATGTCTCCCGCTGTCTCGAAACATGGCAGCACAAGCTCTAACTGTTTCACCCCCGCGCTTTTCGGCTCGTCCCTGAAAACGCTGAGTAGCTGGAGGCTTTGGATGCTCTGACGGTTTGTATGTTGCCAAAAGTCACCGCAGGGAAGAGGAGGAGGGAGAGGAAAATCTCCATCAAAAGGTTTGGATTCCTTTTTCCCCCTCAATCCTCAGCTGGGTTTTGACTCAAATCTCTTTTTTTTTTTCAGTCTTGAACAAAAGGGAGGCATTTCTTCTCCTTTATTTCTGCTTGATTCGGAGGCACACAGGCCTGTGTTTGTGGGATAAACTGATCCGCGTGATGCTGATGGAGGAGCAGTCGGCAATCACTCACTGGCGGACACCACAGCCTGACGGCCTTCGCCCTTGCTTTGTTTCAGGCACTACATTGCACTATATTAGTGCAGCATGATATGCACATGTGACTTCTACCTTCTATTGCCATAAAACACTGCCTCTTCCACAAACAGAACCACACAGCAGAGGAACGGCGAATGCATCGAGGGAAATAACAGGAGAACGTGGTCACTCCAGGAAAACAGGTGTGACCCACGAGTAAATATCTGTATAGATTTAATTTCTCGCAGCAGAGTTTTTGGTTGTAGTAAAGTACATTTTTGTGGTTTGTAGATTTCGTCAGGTGTTATCACTTCATTTTTGCCCAGATGTAAGTATCACCAGGTGGTTCGCTTTTTGATAAATCGCCTGTTCTGAAATTAATTTTCTTATTGTTTTCCTGAACTAAAACACGTCACTGAAGTTTTCCAGCAGCTGTAAGAGAAACTGAAGCCATTCATGTCACGCAAACATCATTTCTGCCTTACTGGTAATTAATCTACTGCTCTTAATATTTGATTTGGCAAATATTAAACACAACAGTACAAGTAGACAAAAAGACGCTTATTTTCTTCATCTAGGCAAATCAATTTATACAATTTTCTCATGTAGTAACAGTATTATAGATGCGCTAATGTTCCAGTCTCACTACATGGAGATAATATATACATATATTTAAAAAAAAAAAAAAAATACACTGTATAAATGAACTATACAACATGTTAATAAGAATATGCCTCTGACTTCAGTGTAAAAGCAAGCTGGTGTGGAGAATGTTTACTTTTTTTCGTGAAATTTGTAAATAATGACTTTTTTATTTTTTTGAAAAAAAAAAAAAAAAAGAAATCGAAAGTAAGTGTAAATTTATTTTGTATTGCACAGAAAATGTTAGTTTGAATATTGCAAAGTGGGTGTATGATATTGCTGATTGTCGTTACTATGATGCAAGTTGTATGTTGTGACTAAGAAAATTAAAAAAAAAATAATCAGAGGGGAAACAAAAAAGGAAAAAACATGAAGAATTGGTTGTTTTGTACAGGTTGTTCATATATGGAAAGAATTACTGAAAATAAATGCGGACACGGTTGCAAACACACAAACGTATTGTGATTTTTTTTTTTTTTTTTTTTTTTTTTTTTTTTTTTTTAAATGCACGTCTCAGAAGGCTTAATGGAAAGGCAGGGGTGTGATATACAGCTCAAGAGAACCACTAGCTGTCACTGCCCAGCAGCAAAAGTAAAACTAGGAAAGTTGATTTCTATGCAGCAAAGACTCACATTAATGCACAATTAGATCCAAGTAGGGCTGCATGATATTGGAAAATTGACAACTGGCGATTTCTTTTCAACCGGTGACTTGAATACCACTTGAAGTTCCACTGCACTCCTGCCATCTTGTTGATAATTAACCTGCACTTATCTTACCTCCTTTTTGTGAATGTTACAAGTATGGTTTTTAATCTATATTTGGTAGTTAGGCTTATTGTTTGGGCTGCACAATATCAGTTGTAAAATATTTATTTTTTCTTATTTTCTCTCTTTCTCATCTGTGTTTCCATTACTCTGTGAACTTTAACATGTAGGGGAATGTCCTTTGTGTCCCTGTGTGAGCATCTGCTGCTGCAACACTCAGTCCAACTGACTGAAAGTATGAAAAATGCAAGTTCATAACACTTGGAATATATCAGTCAACAATTATTGCACTCAAAACATTCTTTTGCAATATGAATATCACACACACTGATACTGCCACAATGATATATTCGCAATATCTTGTGCAGCCCTAGATCAGAGTAAAACTATGACTTACATTTAAAAGCTAACCTTGTGATAAAACCTCCATAAAACTTGAAAATTTCATCTCTTGCTCAAAATTTCCAGAGTTCTGTACTTTTTGGCTATTCAAAACATGAACACAGTGGTTCACTATAGATTAATGGTAGACATCTGTACAGCAAGGACTACTTGGTGCAGTGGTGGTTAGTACTTTTGTCTTGAAGCAAGAAGCTTCTGCATGCAGTTTGCATCTTCTCCGTGGCTCCTTTCCAGGTATTACGGCTTCTTCCCACCATCCAAAAACATGACCGTTAGGTTAATTTTTCTCGTAATTTATACCAATCATTAGCAACAGGTCATCAGGTATCAACTGTCTGAGAATTCAACCAGTATTTTGGCTTATTTTTTTTTCAATCAGTCATCAGTCTTTCGTAACCATGCTTCGTTTATTTGGCGAAGGAGGAGCATCAGTGAAAAAGACAGAGTTGCTGTGTAGACAGAAGTAGAAAGAAGTGACACTACAACCTCCTCTCAAGCAGCTACAGGCAAATCCCAGAGGTCACTCAGTGGAACACCAGTCTGCTGCTGGATTAAAGACAGACCTTCAAGCTTAGTGACCAATAAATCCAACAATTTATTTTTTTTTTATTTTTTTTTTTTTTTTTATTAATCTAAAGATTTTTCTCAAAAAAAACCTCAGTCATTGTATTCTAAACATCCCAGAAGAAGCAGCTTCAGTGTTATAATGCACACTGGAATAGAGTACGAGGTTTAGCATCCATTAACAAAATGCATGTAAATTAACTTTGGTAACTGCACTAACACAGCTCTGGACGTTCATAAGGAGAAATCAGCTGCTGCTTCTGGTGACTCATTTCAGCCTGAGGTAGCATACATTTTATACATCTTTTGTTTTAAAGAACTGGGCATTACATGTTGCATTTTAAGATCGATCAATCTGCTTCCTGCTGTCAGACAGGTTCTATTTAAGTCATTTTTTAAATTCTACATGTCTGGCAGTCGTCAGGTCTGAATGTGGTTAGTAAGCATGGGACAAATAAAGTCTCAGAACCATACTAATTTTCCATGATAGCAGATCTGCAGTTTAAAGTCCCTTTAAAACCCTGCTGTCATGAAGGCACCGGTGTCCTCGTGGACCCATTGGATAACATTGGGTTATCCAGCATTTTTAGGGTAACAGTTAATGGGTTTATAAAATGCCAGAAAAAGTTCTGAAGTAACTGAAGTTTTGGATTGGAGTCGCCCCTCCCTTCCCTACTTCAGTGCAGCACCGCCTTGGTCACTCCCATTTCTCTTGTTTACAACATAGACAGCCGACCCATTGAAAAGGTATAAACTGGGAAGTAAAAGACATTGTTCATTGCTGTTATTAAGGTAATGCTTTAAAGCAAAGGTGTGCTTAAAGATTAGACTGGAATGTCTGCTTAGCAGGGTACCCAATTATCTGGCAAATATTTCAGGGCCACTCCATGAGGAGCAGAATGAAAGAAACGATAATATTCTGTGCAATAAGCACAGAAATAATTCCACTAAGTTCAGATGATATTTATTTCAGATTTTGCTTCAGTCTTCCACAAATGTGTACATCTCTAAAAAAAAAACATTCTTTTAAAATGACCAGCTTTAACACACTTAAGATTTATTGAGATTCTTCTGACTGAAATAATTGTTTTTATTTTTTCTAAATATGTCTAGTATAGTTAATACATGAAATAATCATTTGCAAACTACATGGTTTATTTATTGTAGTTATCCTGATTTGCGACATTTACAATAAAAAAGCAGGTAATCTGTAAATGGGGCAAATACAGCTTTGCAGACATTTCATAATTGTAAATGACAATATTTTGACAATTTAATAATTGCTGTCCACATAAAAAGAAAATAATCATGGAGATATATGGGTAATGCCCCATTTTTTAAATATCTGCATCAGTCTTAAAAATGAATCCTATTGCTTAGCTTCTACTTGGTGCCACCTGTTCAATTAAATTAATAGCCTTCATGAATAAAGACTACACAATTAGAAGTAAAGGGGTCTGTTCCTGTTTTGGATGAAAATATGCTTTAAATACCATTTTCTGGGGCTGTTCAATGACCATTTACATAAAAACCTCCTTAAGCCTGCAGGATTGTCCAACATCCTCTGTGCACTTTTGTGACAGTTTAACCATGCAAAATCTGATAGAGAAAAAGAACAAATTCCATATGCTTGAGGATGAATGCATGTTAATTTGTGGTACGGCTATCATGAGCTTTAGCAATATTAAAATTACATTTATAAAATGTTTTTTGTCCACATCTGCCTTGCAAAGTCATTTTCCTTCCACTTCCTAAGTATTTTTCTTGGTATCTAGTTAGAGTTGCTACAACCAGTGGACCAGTAGCAATTGAACTGGTTCGGGTTAAAATTCTAACCAATGCAATATAAGTGCAATATTTTTGGATTTCTTTTTTTCCAAATGAAATAAAATGACCAAAGTTGGAATTGTACATTAAAGAATTAGCATTTATTATAGGGTATTCCAGATCAATATGGGAAAAACAACAGTTACAACATATTTTGAAATAGAGCAGGTCCAAATTAGTCCAGATCCCAATAAAAGCAGTGAAATAGCTCAATACTACACTGAAGATCGGATGCTAGTTTCAGCATTTTGTGGTTTTGTGGAACTTACAACAGGACTACTGAATAGGGGTGGGAAGTTCAGTTCCTTGGAATCGTTAACCTGCCTGCTTAACGATTCTTCTTGTCGGTTCCGGTAACGTGATGACGTGTTGTTCACGCTCTACTTGACGTAGAAAATATCCAAGATGGCGTCGCGGCAGAAGCGCTGCAAAGTATGGTTACATTCCACAAACAGACGATACTGGGGCCGGTTGCAACATGTGCAGAACTTTAATCACAATAAACAGATGCAATACCTCCAGCACCCTCAAACAGCTGACCACACAGCAGGAAACTGATTCGTACAAAGGTCTCTCTCTACCTTTGTACGTTTGATACGTGTTTGATACGTTGCTTAGCAACGGCAGTGACTCTTGTGGCGGGGAGCTTCCAGCACAGCGTCTCCTGCCATGAATGTCCCATGTAATGTTAAATTCCTCCACGTCCTGGTTATTGTATTAATGTTAGCGCCATGCTGTATGAATAATAATATTTTCCAAAAACTGTTTATGTGCAAAAAGTTGCATTTCATGTTAAAATGTTAATTTGACAGAGGGATTCTTTTTTTTTTTTTTTTTTTTTTTTTTAAAGCCAGCTTTAATTTTGTTTGAATCGAATGCATGGTGCATGCTTAATGAGAATCAAAAAGGAATCGAATCAATAAATAAAAGGGAGATCAATAATGGAATGGGAATTGATAAGAATTTATCTACGACTACTGAAGCAGCGCTTTGCCAAGTCCAGAGGATCCCGAAGCGCTTCACACTACATTCAGTCATTCACATGCTGCTGATGATGGTGAGCTACACTGCAGCCACAGCTGCCCTGGGGCAGTGACAGAAGGGAAGCTGCCATGCACTGGCGCCACCGGGCCCTCTGACCACCTGCAGCAGGCAAGGTGGTTGAAGTGTGTTGCCCAAGGACGCAACGACTGAGACGGACAAGGCGGGGCTTGAACCAGCAACCCACCGGATTACAGGACAAACTCCTTCCACCGTTGCTCTCAAGGTGAATATTTTCCTCTCACATGGTAAAAATGTACTGAGAAATGGAGAAAGAAGTAAAAAAAAAAAAAAAAAAAAAAAAAAAAAAAAATTAGCCCGTGTATAATTTTGAAATTAAAAAAATGGGAGGAAATATTGCAAACAGCTCCGTAATTTGAAGGAAAAGTGACTTTTGAGATGTCAGAATACGTTTGTTTTTCCTTCTTGTGATTTTCCATGAAGTGTGTGTGTGTGGGCTTTGTGAATTTTAAGAACTCTGTTCTTTAGGAGATAACCTCTGCTGCACTCCAGCAGATGGAGATTAAAAGATGCAGGCATTTCCTTGGATAGGGAACAAAAGATGTTATCAGACTCTTCTGCTGGGTCTAATGATTTTAGAGTCTTATCCACACTCAAGATTATAATTTAGAAGCCTCTCTTGCCTCCATCTATCAGTTCAGAGGCAACCTAAACAGCACTGCACTGAATGTTTCCTCACTGCAGAGTTGTTTTTTTTTTCCAGGATAGATAAATTCAGTAAAATTTCCTAAAATCTGAATAGAAATCCTTCAAATTTGTTTCTGTTTTATACAAAAAGATAGAATATCTTCAGTGAAAACGTGATGGTAAATTAAAATGCCTCGCTAAAGTATTCATACCCCTTGAACCTTTTGCCACTTTCCAACCACAAATTTCAATGTGTGTTCAGAGGTGAGGGGGAAAATATATATTTTTTGTTTTGTTTTTTTATTTAAAAAAATGTGTATCATGCACGTAAAGTCAGCCTCTTGAGTCAATATCCTGAAGAAATCCTTTCTCTGCAGTTACAGCTGTTAGTCTTTTGGGTCTCTACTAGCTTTGCACATCCAGAGAGGGACATTTAGCCAATTTTTTTTTTTTTTCCAAAACAGCTCAAGCTCCTTCGGGTTGGTGAATATCAATTTTTCTGACTTTTCACAGATTTCCTTTGTTATTCAGGTCTGGACTTTATTTGGGCCATTCTAATACACGATGACGCTTTGATCAGAACCATTCCATCGTAGCTCTGGATGTTTGTTCAGGTTTTCTATCCTGCTGCCCCACTTTCAAGTCTTTTGCCACTTCTAACAGCTCATCTTTCAGGATTGCACTGTATGTAGCTCTATTAATCTTCCCATCCCCTGATCAGCTTTCCCATTCCTGCTCCAAAGCCTCCCCACAGCATCATACTGACACCACCATGTTTCAACCTGCTGATGGTATGTTCAGGGTGATGTCAAGTGTTAATTATTGCACCTTAGAGTTTTGCATGTTGGCCAAATGGTTCATTTTGGCACTTTCTTCTATGTTTGCCGTGTCTCCTACAGGGTTTGTGGAAAACTGGGCATGAAACTCATCTGTCAGCAGTGGTTTTGCTCTCCCCACTCTTAATAATAACTGATATTTGTCCTCTCAGATTCTCCCACCAGGGCTATGGATCTCTGCTGCTCCTCCACTGTGTTCATGGGCATTATACCAGCTTCTCTGATTAACCTTCTGCCTTGCCCTGTCAGTTTAAAGGGATGATGACAACAAATGTCCTTTTTCTGTGGTTTGGGGGTATAATATGATCTGTTGTGCACTGATGAGGACGTGTGAATGTCAGGAGTTGGCAGGCTTGCAGCAGTGCCATGCTCTTTATCCCAGATATGCCTGCTGTGTTCCTTGGTCTTCATGATGCCGTTTGTTCACTAATGTTCTCTAGCAAACCTGTGAAGCCTCCACAGAACAGCTATTTACGAGTTAGATGACTTCTAAACGGCATTTGGTTGCACCAGATTCATTTAGAAGCATCAGAGTAAAGGGGGCTGAATACATATGCATGCTACACTTTTTTTTTCCTTGTTTCCATTTTGACAGCTGCATCTAAAAAAAAAAAATGTTAATTTTTTCCTGCAACTTAGAGGCCCAGTTAAAAACGAGCTTCCTTTCATAGAGCGAGTGAACAGAAGTCATTCCAGCTGATTACCACTAGATGTCAGCACTCAATGATGCAAAAAGAAAAGTTGTCTCTCAGAAATCAATAATGTGAGCCTCCCACCCTGCTCCCCCTCCCTCTTTTCCCACTCTATTTCTCTCTCTGTCCTCCCCAACTCTCTCCCTACTGGTATAAAACATCCCTCCACACTGACAATCAGACGTGAAAACGCCTCCGTTATCACTGCAGTGCCAGAAAACAGTCCAGTTTAACCAGCAGATGCGTAGATGACCTCTCCTGGATGAGCCTGAGAAGATCCTCCTCTCCTCTGGATCACCTCCCTCACTCCTTGAGTTTGACAGCTGATAACGACTCAGTCAGTAGGAGATTCTTTTGTTTCTTTTGTTTCCCCCCCCCCCCCAATTTTGGCTGAAATGAGAAGCTCAGGGGCAGCTGACATGAGAGGGGAGGCTCCACAGAGAGGCATGAAGAGCACATGTTTGTGGGCCGCCGCTGCGCTTCTGTCACTCATCTCTCTGGTGAGTTAAATGTCATTTTGATTTGACCTTCTTCTGTTATTTGCAGTCTAAATCCTGAGATTTATATCAATGATTTCTTTCACTGCTGGAATAAAAAAAAAAAGAACAATTAAGAATCTGTAAAACCTTGAAGAAATCCATCTTCTTGAAATAGTCGTGTAAACATTTTAAGCCTTTTGTCCTGCTGTTTTTGACATTGATTAGGAGTGTTATAGTTGCATAAAAGTCATGTTTTTTCTAGCTTCCCATCATGTTTGTTTGCAGAGTTAAATTTCCATAAAATGAAAGAAAAGCACCCGATTCCTCGACAAATACCTTCCCCGCTGGATCTTCTCCAGCACTGTCCATCCAGTCCCTCCTTTTTTCCATTTCTCCTATTTGCAGATGTGGTTCGGAAAAAGTACATCTGACAGGGCGAAGGAGAACAGCCTGAGCCCATTATGACAAATACACCAGAATGCTTGCAAGCTCAATGCCTTGACAGTTTGTGACAACCCAATTCCTTTAATCCCTGAAGAGACGGTAACCCTTCACCCGCTGATAAATCTGTCAACAAAGCAATCAAAGCGGAGCAGGAGACACTCCCCTCTCCGACATGGGGGAAAAAATTTCATAAACTTAATCCCTACAAACTTGACTGGCCTTAAAAAGCTCCTGTGGCGTTATCTGTGTTTAATTTGCATAGTGATGGAAAGAAGTCAATTACTATTAATTATTCCGTACAACTTAATACCCATTATCGAATTGAATTCACCGTCTTGAAAACCATAAACTCAATTTCACAGCTGACTAAGCGCACTAATCATTTCACCCCCCACCCCCTACCTTCCTTTTATTTTATGGAGCCCATCCTGCTTTAAAGGAAAACAATTCCTTGATTTCACCAACAACAACATTCCCTATCATCTGTTTCCCCTTCTGTCATAACAAACCAAAAGCAAACATTAATTATAAGAGCTGGTATAATTTCTTTAAAAGAACATCATGGAAGGGGAGCTGATCTCCCAGCATCACTTGACAGGAGTGTGTTTTTTTTTTTTTTTTTTTCCAGACCAGGCTGCCAAATTGCTTTGCCATGCTTTAATGGGATGATCATAATTGTTTCGTACTTGCTGCATCCTAAGCTTTCGCCTGCAGCTCCTTCAACAGATTGACAGACCCATGGGAACCTCACAAACTTATTTTGGCCGCCTTTGAACCAAGTCGTGTGTGAAATAATATGATTATGCATTTTTCCTCTGGGTAAGTTGGAAAACTAGTGGCTCGGTTTTTTTTTTTTTTTTTTTTTTTTTTTTTGCCCCTTTCTTCTTCCTCCTCCTTTCTACTTCCTTCTCCTTAAACTGCCCCCCTCTAATATCCCACAGTCTGTCCGCGTACAGTATTTATCCTCCTCAGAAGTCACGGTGGGTAATCATGCCCTGGCCTCTTAAAGCAGCGCAGCAGCGATATGACTTAGTCTCATCCCAGGCTGCCTGTGATGTCTCGACACACTTTGTGATTTGTCATCATCTCTGACCCCCCCCCCCCTCAGGTAACACTTTGATATCACTTGGTGAATGTAGAGCTAAACTCTTGGTGGGTGTCGAATGCCCCCCATTTGATCCATCATCTTGACGACAGGAGACCGCACCATGGAGGTTAAATTCGGTGTGAAACGATCATTTCTCGAAGTGGCCAGTAGGAAAAAAAAAAACACACATTTGAGACTCTTTAACTACCTTCTTATCAGAACATAAAAGATTGCATGAATTTTAGCTTCTCAGAACATCTAAGAGTCCTAAATGTGGTTTGAAGTAGACTTTAGGTGTAAGGTGGAGCTAAAGTCATCACAACAGTGGAAACATCCTGAAGCCAAACTCTAGCCCCCTCACCCTGTAAGTTTATCTGCTTTCTAACACCTGACCCCCACCAGGTGATCAAATCTGCAGCATTCATTTGTCAAATCTCCGAATGGACAACATCTGTTAATTTTCCGGAGCGCACAGCTTCCAATCAGGGCAGCGGAGTGGCTTCCCAAACCTCCCATCAACCTGTTCTGTTAAACCACAGCTACAAATCTTCCCTCCACACAGCAGCCACAGCATCCAGGTAAATGAAAAGTGACACACACTTTCATTCTTCCTCACAAGGTTTTTGTGTGCGAGCCCACCGCAGTGTCACCCGGCTCCTCCAGCGGTTCTATTAAAGGTTGGGATTTGTTGGCTGTTCGGGGGTCTGGGCCCATAGAATCTTCTCCGAGCTCCCGAGGGGGGGAATGGGAGGTTGTTTATCTTCCCGTTTCAAAGAGCGGACGCCTGCGCCTTATCACAGCCTCGCCAAGAGTAGATAGCATTTAGGTTTGTCCAACAAGCCTGCCTGCACGCTGCATCTGGCAATCTGAGAGTCGTTTCCTAAAGGACTCCGGCATGCCGACGCCGTTTGCTGTTATCTCGCTGAGGGATTCTGCATCGTAAGCTGAACATATAGGAATAATATTAACAGCCAGTTAAAAGGGGTTTTCAGGAGGGGTGCAGAATAAACTGGAGGGAGAAAAGTTACCAAATAAAAAGTAAAAGCCTCTAAAAATGACTGGGAGAGCTGTTTGAACATCTTTAGACTGTAAGAGTTTCTAATACCAGCAGTAAGTTTGACAAATTCAATGGCTGCTGGTCAGTTTGCTTAAAAATGATGTTGATTTATATTTATTATAAAAGCAAGCTGACTTTTAATGAAAATCAGCCTGAGGGGCTCTAGACATGACAATAATTCAAACAGAAGTCATTTACCTGCAGCTTTAAAGTGTTCAAGGTTTTTCTGTTTAATTATTTCGAGTTTAGGACATAAAGAAAAAAACTTTTGGTTTTCCATCGTTTCCGTTGTTTCTTGAACAGATTGAAAGAAACGTATGCAGACACCTGAACCTATTTCAAGACAAGTCAGACTAAAGAGTTTAAATACACCTGAAGTGTGTTTAAACTTTTTTTCTTACTGTCAAAACTATAAGAAGGCAAAAAAAAAAAAAAAAAAAAAAGTGGATTTTAAGGGCACCACTTGCTGGACAGTGGATAAATAAACTGATTCTTAAGTTTATGGACAGCTGGTAGAGGAACCACCAGTGTTCATCTGATATTTTAGGAAGGAAAACACAGGATATCACCAGCATTATTCTGTACTAATTGCTAATAGATGCTCATAAAAACTATGCCTGCTTAATCATGAAGTTTTGGATTCTTTTAGTGACGAAATTTCAATGAGCGTTTTTCTTTCTGGATAATTTATGTGAAGATGTTTCCCTGTTCTTTGTTGTTAGCATTGATATTAACTCAGTCCCACTGCCATGGTTTTTGTACTTCCTTTTACTGTTCAAACAGGTTTGACTGAGTGAGTTTTAGATTATTTATACTCTTTTGTTCACTGCAATGTTGTCTCTTTTGGAACGTAACAGACAGACTGTATTTAGAGGCATCCCACAGCTTTCTTTTCTAGACGTACATTGATTTCTGATCATGCAGATCATGTCTGAGTGATGGATTCCCTTTGAACTGTTGTTCAAATGGTAACAAAGATTTCCTTGAAATTTGAATGAACCTGATCAATTGCTTTAATGAATTTCAGCTCATCTTTGTAGGCTTAAAAACTGTTTCAACAATTAATTTATTCTCCACTTAATTGCAGAATAAATTACAGCCCATTGATTTTTTTTTTTTTTGTTTGTTTGTTTTCAGGGAAATATTTATACCCTGCTTTGTTTACAACACCTATCAGCCTCTATACTCTTTACTATATCTGATGACAAGTTTTAGGTTGAGTTTCAGTTATAAATTAAATGTGTTTATTATCAAGCATATATAGTTAAGAGAACAGGGGCTTCAGAGTGTTTCCAGTGTGGATTTGGGGCTACTTTCTAAGAGAATATACCTAAAAACAGCTCAATTCAGTTATTTATATAGTTCCAATTCACACCATATTTCACCTTTACACACTCTACAGAAAAACAAATAAATTAAGTTTTGTACAAAAAGTTTGTCAATTTAATCCAATCATACAGACATCTTGGAAGTTAATTACATAAAATTTGATTCTAAACACAAAAAAGTTTGAGATTCATAAAATAAAACTTGAAATGTTTAAATCAAGCCGTCTGAGCTGCTAAAATTAAAAACTACATTGGTCAAGCTTTAAAAAGGTTTCTTCTGAAGTTAATAATGAAGATAATTAAGTGCAGAACTAACTCCACTATTTAACAACAAGGGGATATTGTTTATCCTTGTCTGATATTCATTAAAGCATAGTATTGACAAAGCAATATCTGTTAAGCCCAGAGTTATCAAAGTGCCACTGTTGACCTTTACGCTGCCAGCTTTGTTGTTCCTTCCCTCCAGTTCCCCTCTCTCCATTCGGCAGCATCTCTGTCGGGCACATTCACGCCCCCGACACACACTCCCTTTGTGCATCGCTGGAGTGTTTCTCCAGCTGAGCATAAGGGAGTCTTGGCCCGTCGGTGTGCTGGTGCTGGTGCAGTCAGTCGGGGTGTTCCGGATGTAAACGTTGCTTTAGTCAGGACTGCCTCTGATCTGCCTAATCTCCCCAGGCTGGATTACAGGTTGGGCTCTAATCCGTGAAGTGGCGGTCTCTGTCAGTGTGCCTCCCTAATCTAGAGACTGTCAGGTGCTTTAGATGAAAGCTAATTGCATGTCACAGTTTGGGGACCAAACATAACGCTGGCGACAACAGAGAGGAGCTTCCGCTGCTGAGAATTAGGTGCGAGGATGACTGGGCACACACACTTCAGATGTTCTCTGGAAAATTTGATCATCTTAGAAGAAGAAAACAGAGATGAAATCCTTCCCAGGACTTTCAGTCACCTCGAAAATCAACAAGCAACTCAGAACAAGGAGAAACAGAATATTTGGGCGTGTATTTAAAAAAAAGAAAGCAAGTGAAGATCAGTGAAATTCCTGCCAGGATTTGTATAGTTCAGAAAATATTCCTCACATCGACGCGTTAAAAATGCTGCATCCACACAAACACGAGTCCTACTTTCAGTGATTAGTCTGACAGGCATTGAAACCAGCTCTAAGCTGCTCCCTAATATCCCTGGATCTGGTTTCAGGACTCCACTGAGAATAGAAACTCAGTTACAGAGACGCATCAGTAATTACTGAGCTACCAAAACGATATTTCATTTGGTGATTAGAGACTCCAGTCTTTCAACAACTCAGAATAGATACAGTCATGAGAAATAAATGAGCTTTACAGCTTGCATTGCCAGACAAAAGTCTATTAGGAGACGTTTATTCTTTTACGATTACTGAAAATAAATTAAACAGGCGTGGGAGCACTTTTGGTATCATTTGACCTTCGTAGTTCCTGCCAGATCATGAACACAGTGTTTCAAGTTTTCTGCTTCCTTTAAAATCACAGCTATTTCAATTATGTTTAACAGTTATAAAATAGCTTGAAGTCTGAAAAAAAAAAAAAAATCCTAAACTTTTCTCCTTCCTCATCAAATTCACTTTCTCTTTTTAAAACATCCTCTTTGAGGCAAGATGAGACACTTTATTGTTTCATTAACTCACAAACATCTTTCTTTGAGAGCTCTGGAGCTCTCCCTTCATCCCTAATAAAACCAGATTGTTGCAGATGTTTGGTTTCTCTCGATGTGAGAATGTTTGGATTCAACTCTGTGTATGAGGCTGCACTTAAGAAACGTTCAGGTTGAGAGCTCATAGTGCCAGAGATCACGGTTCGCTTTCATCCGGACGTTCGTCATCGAGGCCTCCTCTTCAAAACAGCCGGAGGCTATCTTTTCAGACCGCTGCACTCCGAAGCCAAGTGCATGAAATCACAGCTCCTACAACAGTTTACTAAGCGAGAGCGCTGCGCGCAGTCTGACCTACAGTGCTACAATGTCATTCGGTGAACTTTCGGATAGAGAAGACCTTATTCTCAGTGTATCGATCACAGGATGAAAAGTACAAAATGTAAACGCTTCGACCAGATGGATCTACTGTCACGCTGCACGGCTGCTGTGTGGACATCACTGTCACGGATCTCTGTGGGGTGCGAGGGAAATCTTCGCGCTCTCGTCTGTGTGATTGTTAGACGAGAGGCAGAATGAACCATCAATCATCCATTCAAGGCACATTCGGCAGGTAATAGTCCGCTGTTGGATCACGTCTGCAGCAGAGATGCCGTCATTCATCTCGGCGTATGGCAGAAATACCCCTTTAATCTTGATTAGGACATTTTCACACACTGTGAGATGTAGTTACACCTTTAAATGATATGTTGCAAGTACTGACAGGTGGGAGGAGACACAACTGTTGGTGTTTTCCGGGTTTTGTTCATTTTTTGGTTTCCAGGCGCTCATAATAAATAAAATTACATAATCATTTTACTTTACATATTTAAAGACAGTGTGGAAACATCTACTGTGACCTACTGAAATACTTAAGTAACTATATTTTGGTCTAACTTGCACATGGCTATTTAAATTATTTTTAATGGAGGATCCTGCTGATTTAAGTTTCTCCATATCACAAACTCTAGAAGTCTACACAAAAAACTTTTACAACGTCCACAAAAACTCACTTTCAACTTAATGTTTGGGACTTATTGTGACTGCAGTGGAAAAGAAAACAAATAACCACGCCGACATACATTACTTCTATCGAGGCTGAACAAGGGTTGATATTTAGCATAGGTTTTGAAAGCAGTTTGCAGAAAAATTTACATAAAGAAACTAGTGTTTTTGTTTTTTAATCAGTGCTCTCATACGCAGTGTCCCTTTTTTTAGTTCCTTCCATTTTTAACACAAATGCACATATTTTTCAGTGCATGATTTTACACATCATTAACTCTACTGTAATGAGAAAAACAAAAGGTTTAGCTTCAGAGCTATTTTTTTATAATTTAATTATTTTAATTAAACCTGGCAGTGTGGGGCTTTAAATTGGTTATTTTCTGTAAGGAAAAACTAGATTGCATATATCTATAAATCAATCAATGAACAAAACTGAAAAATGGCTTTTGCATCAGTCACTACTTTCACAATGGGAACTATTTTCATTTTGCTTTGGGTTTATTAAACAGTGAACTAAAAGCCTTGCTGTAGAATATTTTTCATTGCAAGGTATTTTATTTCCAGCTCTGCCAACACAGTTACTGAAAAATCACAGCTTATCATAGCTTTTTTTGTTTTTCATCAAATATAAAGCATAAAACACGTTGAAACAATAGAAATTCTTGTGTAACATTAGGTACGACACACGTTTGATTTGCATGTATTAAAATTTATTCACCACTCACAATACTCCAACAAAATAAAATTCAGCCAGCCAGCTCCTCAAAAGAAGATTTGATCATTTTCTCATTTATGTTTATGTCTAAGTGCCTACATTTCAACATAAAATCAGCCTTGAAAAAACCAAGGAAAAATTCCATCCACTTTCTGTAACATCTTGTTTCTGTTCAGGATTAGAGTAATAGAGGCCAAGCCCATCCTAGAAGTCACGCAGCAAAAGACAGAGTCTACCCCACAAGGCCAAACAAGCCAAACCATCACATATTCACACTTAAAATGTTACTAAAAGAATAACCCTGCCCTCAGACAATTTTTGAAAAATTCCACCAAAGTGGCAACTTTTCAGAGCCCTTTAGTAACGTTCAAAAAAGCAACTCGTGGCAAATCTAGTGACTTTTTCTGTGCTATTGGAGACTTTGGGGACAACACGTGAAGCACCAGTCGCTCTGCAGTAAGTGTCCTGACTGAGCGAGAAGAGAGTGCTGCTGTGAACCCCTCCCACTTCCAAAGCACTGCAGCAGTCAGTCTCACACAGTCGTCCTGCAGCAAACCGCCTGCAGTCAGAGCAGAGAGAAGACCCGTTCCAGTCCGTGCCCACATTGCAAATGAATCACACACATACAAAGCTCAGATCGATGCTCTCCATGCTCGCAATTCCAACCTCTGATTCTCGACGGGGGCCCGTCTGAATGAGACGGATTTAAAACTGAAAACATGGCCATTTAACCTATCAAGTATCTTGCTTTGGACTTTGAGTGGAAGTCGGAGTACCGAAACCTGCACACTGTTTGGTGGAGGATACAGTGCTGACCATCGTGCCAACATCTATCTGAGTATTTTGCAGCTGGAACTAAAAAATGGTTTCAAGAACAAAAGGTGCTCAAGGATTTTGGGGCCGTTATTAGTAAACCAGAAGTTTCATTTATCAAAATATTTAACTGACAAACATATTTTAAACTAGTGATGCTCAAATCAGTGTATCAAGTGAGACGATTTGTCCTTGATTTGGTCTGATTGGTGAGAAGGAGGTCAGAAACTGAAAAAAAAAAAAACACAAAAATTCTTCTGCTTATTCAATGCATCACCACTGAAAACTGACTTTTTTGGTTTTTAAATGCAAAATATCACATATTGTGATGGACTTCGATTTGAAAATGCATTTTCTGTGTGATTAGGTAATTACTACCTCAGTTAACCACCAATTATAGTGTTTGTTACATAGCTTAATAACTATAACTTTACTTACATGTCTTAAAATTGGCCAGAGGTCCTATAATATAGGAAACTTTCACTCAGTATTGCCAGTAAAAGCCTAATTGGTTCTTCTCTGCTTCCAACATTCATTAATTAGAGTTATAATTAAAAACGGCAATGAAAAAGATGCTGATGATTACCAAGCTTGGGTAATTTAAAATTGTGTGATGTATTTAACAATAATCCGTCTTTTGATCTCCTATTGGACAGATTCCCATGGTGTTCTCTAGCTGAATGTTGTATTTAACTTTTTATGTTTGTTTTTCCAGGTGACTAGTGCTGATTCACCACACTCAGGAAATTCAGACTTGAGACAGAGCTCCAAATCCAAAGTGAAGACCTACTGGACTGAAAGCAACAAAGCTGTCTCTATCAGTCGCCTGCTGTCTCAAACCTTCTATGGAAAGGAGAACTTCACCTCTGTGGATCTGAATTATGATGACGCAGACTCCTACTCTAAACAGGAGCAGTGGAACTGGCTTTACAACACTTCTACGCCGCGTGATCCTCGATCTAGGACGAAAAGACGGCCTATTGTCAAGACTGGGAAGTTCAAGAAGATGTTCGGTTGGGGTGATTTTCATTCAAACATCAAGACTGTGAAGCTAAACCTGCTCATCACAGGAAAAATTGTGGATCACGGTAACGGCACCTTTAGCGTCTATTTCCGGCACAACTCGACTGGCCAAGGCAACGTTTCCGTCGGGCTCGTTCCTCCGACAAAGGCCGTGGAGTTCCAGGTCCACCCGCAGCAACAGAACTTCCACCACCATCACCAGCAGCAGCAGACGGCTCTGGAGACCAAGGACACCAAGCTGTTTAACTGCAGGGTGGAGTACGAAAAGGTGGAGAAGGGCACCAGGAACTCGCTTTGCGCCCACGACCCCTCACAGAGCTGCCCGCAGGAGCAGACCCAAAGCCACGTGTCCTGGCTGTGCTCCAAACCCTTCAAAGTCATCTGCATCTTCATCACCTTCTACAGCACCGACTACAAGCTGGTGCAGAAGGTCTGCCCGGACTACAACTACCACAGTGACACCCCCTACCTCCCTACCGGGTGATCACATGACCAAACAGGAAGGGAGAAAGAGACACCGTCTGCCGGGCCCCAAGTCCAACTTCAGATGTTGACAGACTTTTTCTTTTTTTTTTTTAATAACAACAGACATATCCTTGTGACAAGACTGATATGGTTCCAATGAGGAAATCCAGCCTGAGGTCGTTGTGAGAGCGTTTAGGGAAGCACTCCTAAGCTTGCAATACCCTTATTATATGCATAGCTGCTTACATGGAAAGGAAACTCTCAAGCCAACGGTGAACGTGCACTGATTGTATTTATGTAAATATTCTGGACTGCACACAAAAAACCTGAAAACAGTTTTAATAATGTTTTTTTTTCTCCAGCTAATTTACTTGTTTATGTTGATGGTGTATTTCCTTCTAAATCATGCTTCGTGTCTTCTTCAATCAGTCTCTGGTAATCTTTGCAAATGCATAAATGTCAACACAAATAAGAAGAATCTGTCAGTACGTGTTAGAGGGCGTAATGGAAAAAGCAAACATATTTCGAGTGGTGTTGTTTTCTGCAGTGTGGTTCGTTAGAGTGAGTATACCTCTCTGATATCGTTGTCGGACTCTCATCCATGTTCATGCATGAACCGAATGTGGTGAATGGCTAAATAAGGCCCGTTTATATTGTCATTTTATTGCACCTGTCAAAAGAAATCTTTGTCAAGTCTCAGCTGTGACAGGAAACAAGGTAGAAAACAGTACTTCTGCTTTAATTCTGTGTTGTGTGTTCAGAGGGTTTGAGGTGACACTGAATGACACTATCGGGGAGCTCCAAACAGATCAAATATGTTGCAATAAATAAATAAAAGTTGCAGAAGACATAAAAGATGACAGAGATACAGAAGGTTATTTTCTGTGCAGTGCTTTAACAATATTCAAAAATAACTGTGTTCTAAATCAGTTTCTCTCTAAGTGATGAATTTCTTTTTTTAGGATTTAAATGTTGCTTTTCTGTCTGTTGCATAAAACAAAAATGGTGTAATAAAATTCAGCTCCTGCTTCACAACAAGGAGCCAGTAGTGAAATGTGTAATAGCAACCACAGCCCTGCAGAAATCAAGTTTCCATTTGCGCACCCTGGGATAGCCATCTGCGCCAGATAGCAAAAAAGAATAGTTTGTTTAAAAATATAGAATAAAAATGAAAATATGCATCTCAGATCATTTCTGTAGGTTCATTTTAGAAAAGCCATAAAATATCCAAAGGAGAGAACGTGAATTAAAACAGCAGGCGCTAATCACATATCAAATGTTTGCACCTCTGGTTATCAGAAAAGGCAGATTATGCATCAGACTAACATTTCTGCTAATGACGCTGGATGTTGCGATCAGCCATTAAAGCTTCATTACATGAATTGGGAGCCAGTGGCTCCATGCAAGGCATTTGGAGAAAATGAACACAGTAAAAGAGGGAGCTCTGCAGAGTCAACAGCACAGAGTAGAGAATGAATTAAAATGCCAATAGGAAACCTATATGAAAAAAAGAAAAAAAAGTACAAATGTGCACCTAGGGGCACAATCACTGCTGTCTATTTAAATTCAGTGCTCTTTCACTGTGTATGCAGTCCTATGCACGGCACTGTTAATAGCAGCTTGGACCACTTCCAATATGCGAGGGAGGGCTGAATTTTCTGACAAGGCAGCCTAAAGAACTCGTCTGCCTGTGGGATGAGAGAGCGCAAAAAGGAATTTATGATGTGGAGGAACGAGGCTGGCAGAAATCACTGGAAACACCTGACTCGTAAATTGAGAGTGTGTTTCTGTCAGTGAGAAGAAGGAATGACTAATGTCTTAGATTGCTGTTTGGGCCAGTTCTTTCATCTCAATAAAGTGACTTTGATAGTTTGCCGCCCATAGAAAAATGTGCCAGGGACAGTTTGTTAAGCTTCAAAGAATTAAAGCAGCACTTTGCTGAGACAATGCAGCCTCATTATGCACATAATCTTGCAAGTGTAAACAGTCTGGCAGAAAAGTGTTGGGTGTGAGAGCTGCTGAAAGACATCTTTAATTGCATATTTTTCTGTGTACCCTTTAAGACCCTGACAAAAATAACCATATTAGTGACAAATTAAAGATCATAGAACTAAAGAAGGCTCTGATCAGTGATTAAAACTAAACAATGTATCAAATGTGTGATGTTTTGTGATGTGATATGTATTTTGTTCCATACTGTCAAATATCTCCTTAGCTGCACAACCCCAACACTCCAGCCTCATGCAAACCTAAAACCCTGGTAATGCTGTCTGATGATTCTCTAAGGGTGCATTCACACAGGTCCTGTTTAATCAGCTTTAATCGAACTCTAGTTTGTTTGCCTAGAAAGTCCGGTTCATTTGGCGAGGTGTAAATGCACATACTCAAAAAGCAAACTCTGGTCCACCAACAAACCCAGGTCTTGGCTGGGTTGAAGTAAACTCTAGTACGGTTTGTATTTATGTGAATGCCAAGCAGACAGGAGACCACTCCAAAAGCAGAATGTGGACTAAAGCACAGGGCATTCTGGGTAAATAAAACCAAAACAAACAGTGCTGTCTTGCGCTAGTGCGAGAAATAGCTTGTGGTCTTTTGCCAAAGATAAAAGGGAACTCCTACATCAGCTAAAACTTGTCACCACTCCGTTTTTACTTACATTTCGTGAAGAAGGAAGTTGTGCTCAATACCTTGTTCAGGGGTTTTCTTGTTGTTTCCCTTCAGTGGTTATTGGTGCAGCGCCACCACAGGCAAGGGGGTAAACAGGTTGATCAAAGGGTTTGGTTCATTTGCGGTGTGAAAGCGAACCACACCAGGTGAAAATGTAACAAATGTTGCAATTTTGGTCTCCAATCGAACCGAGGTGTGAAAACATCCTAACCTCTGTTTGCTGACCTTCACTCAAAGTTTTTATGGACTATTGGGAGGCTCCATCAACTACCTCTAACTTGTTACTTGACTCATGATATCATAACTTATCCCCTCTTTTGTCTGTTCTACTTATGCCAGATCCTTGGAAACTGAATTGTTCTATATGTTTCTCTAGGTACGTCTGAAGTAACCATGTTTATTGAACAGAATATTACTGCTTTGCTGTCATTCTGTGCTTTGTAATACTGACATCCTGACAAGTTGTTTTGATGGTTAATCAAGTTAGCAAGCCTGCAGTAGACCATTTATTTACCCAGACATATGCAATCTCTCCTTGGTTATGTTCAAGGCAAGGCCTTATGGCACATTCACCAACTGATTTGGTATATGCATCTACTCAACATTTGAATGGATTCATAGTCACCTGGTGACATTCGAATGTAGAGCTGTGTATCATCTGCATAACTATGGTATCTTATCCTGGTATGTGTTATAATCTGAGCAAGTGGAAGCAAGTAGATAATCAATAGGAGGAGCCCCTAAATCGAACCTTGGGGTACACCACTTGTAATTTTTGTCAACTCTGATAAAAAGTTACCTGTTGACACAAAAAAGTACCTGTCCTTTAGGTAAGACTTGAACCAGTCAAATACTGTACCAGAAAGTCCAACCCAGTTCTCCAGTTGCTTCAATCATATACAATGATTAATGACACAATTTGCCTCTTGTTTTTATGATGTAAAGCACTTTGAACTGCCTTGCTCCGGAAATGTGCTATAGAAATAAACTTAACTATGATCAAAACTGTCAAATGCTGCGCTGAGATCCAACAATATTAGCAAACAATGTCCCTTCAAAAATAGTGACAGAAGGAGCTCCTCTGCTTGTCAAGTCATGACGTTTTTTTAATTTTGCTACTGGGAATTTTTGTCAAACAATGGAGTTTTTCCTTTTTAAACAAGAAAACAATTCCAGCAGGTTTTTCTGCAACAGCCGTCAGCCGTCATACCGACCGACCGACAGCTCCCAGCAATGGGGGGGTTAGACCACAACGACAGAAGATTTGATGAGTTCTGACAGAAACTTTTAAGCTGTGTTAATAGCTTGAAACTAGCCACTGCCTACAGGTACTGGGTGACACAGGAAGCGTTAGTATTTGCCAGTGAAGGTTATGTTACATTACTCCATATGAGTAACAGACAGAGACCCTGCATATTTATTTTTTAAGAGAGACAGACATCTAATCATTTATGTGATCAGTCATGCGGGTGGAGCATACTCCACACTAAAACTAATCACAATAGATGTTTACATCAGCCATCAGGTGTATTTCACCCTCAAATTTTAGAGGAAAAATGAAGTAAAGCTAGAATGCACGTATTACACTGATACAGATATACAGTTAGGCTCAAAATTATTCATACCACTGTATGATTCATATTTCAAGTAATCTGACAATTGTGTTTCTTCTGGCTGAAAGAAATACGAACACTTTGGAGTGTCCCAGTCAGAGTCCCGAGGATGATGGCAAGGAAGGCTACCAACCTCAAAGGTTTGGTGCTCATCTTGAAAGATGATTAATTAAATATGACAAGGGAAACCAGTAACAGAAATCCTAAGTAGTATTTGATTGAAAGCAGCTTTTCCACCGATTATTGAAAAGGGAATAATTTTCCGCATGGCATTTCTAGTTAAAATGTAAAAAACAGATTTTTTTTTTTTTTTTTTTTTTTTTAATTTTTTTTTTTTTTTTTTTTAAAGGTTAACCCTTTTCTATCATCTTTTTGGGAGAGAGCCATTTTATTTTGTAATAGAAACAAACTTCTTGGTGAAATGACAGACTTTTAAAAACTTAAATTTACAACAGATAATATAGCTGTTCACATCAAAACTTAACATTTTGTAATAATTTACAAAACTGCAGATGATCCCCTCTGACCTGAGCGTGTATTTGGGTTATGTAAATTTTATTTAGTCAAATCATGCAGCTGACATGCAGTTATCGTCATACTCTCCAAAATTGTGAATTTAACAGATGTTTTCCTCCAAAGAAAGGGGTCATCAGCTGATTGAAACAAGGCTATAAATGAATGTAAACTTTGAAGATGAATTCAGCACATCTTCATCTTAGGGATGACCCATATCTGATTGTTTTTTGTGTAGGTGATTTGCAGGAGGCATTGTGATAAGGCTTAGTCATCTGGTGATACTGATAACCTAAATATGTTTGGAAATCCCTAAAATTGATGGCTTAGATTGTTAGATTTGATGTTTGAATTATTTGTTGTGCTGTTAAGCAGTACAGTTGCTCTACTTTTTGTAATTGCTGTTGTAAGGTAGCCTGTTTATTGTTTAGCATTGGGTACATTTTATTTTTAGAGCAATAATTGTGTTTGTAAGGCTCTGGGGGTACATAGTGACAAAGAAAACAAAGACTGCTGAATTTAATACTGAATTCTCACATTAAATACTCAAGTTCATGTCACCTCCTTCCATCTTGAGCAAAACCGTTCCTAGACACAGGAAAAATGTTATTTTCGAAAAATACAAATAAAAAAGTACAAATCCAGAGTTTCCCCACATTGGAAATGTATTCTGTAGACAGCCTGATCATGTTTATAATATATCAATATATTTGTCATTATAATGCCTTTAATTTATAGTAATGTTTTTTCAAAGCTACCAAAACAAAAGTCATTGTTATTGCAGCCTAAACGTACAACAATCAGCACTTTGTGTTGGTGAACTGATTCTATTCTAATCCCTAATTTATAATTGAAAGCACTAAATTGAGAAATGTGTGTCTGCAGACATTTTCAGGCCCTGTCAGGCTTTTTTCCAGTTCATGAATGTGAAGAAGAAGAAAAAAATACAAACACATAACTCTAACCCTAAACACTGACAACATTTTAAAAAGGTTAATAACTGCTTATTTGTCCTTGGTGCATGAGTGAAACAGGGGGGACCTCAGACTGCAGAAGCTTCAGAGTGGAGTTCAAAGTCTGTTTCCTTTAGCACCTAAATCTGATTAATCTGTAATCCTTAATTACAGCAATACAGTTAAATATAAGTTTTAGAATCAGAAACAGCTTTATTGGTCAAAATTGTGTGCACAAACAAGGAATTTGACTTTGATTTTCAAATGCTCACAGTGTACAGACATTAGATATCAATATATAACCTTTTGAGGAAATAAAATAAGGATAAAAGAACAATATATACATGTATTTTGTAGAACTGTTTAAATTTAGACCAATCTGCAGCAAAAATCCATCTGGTAGAGGTTGGATTATCTATAATTTTTTAGAAATTCAGTTTAATTTCAGAGGTTGATTTCACCAGTCGTCAGGGGGAACAAAGCAGTTTATTTTAGTCGCTCGAGCTCAGTATAAATTAATCACGGCAGTGTTTGGACGTCTCGGTTATCTTTGGGCCCAGATCCCTCGGTTCAGTTGTCCTGGGCCGGAGCCATCCATGCCTGCCGTCTAACCCCTAGCTTGCCCACAATCCCTGATTAATGTGGTCTGGGTGGGAGCTGTCAGAAATGGCAGAGAGAATCATGGGATTTCTCCTTCAGAGTCCCAATGACACCCAGCAGCTGCAGGAGTAAACAGATGACTAACCACTGGCCTTTTGGCAGCCTTCGGAGATTCACATGGAGGGAGGGCTGCGAACATTGCTTTGACATTTAGGTGGATTAGAAAGTTCTTGGGTTCTGCTCTCACAGTGTCAGAGGTGCTTGGTGCGGTAATTATTTGCGTCTTGCTTTGCTTCTGCGTGACCTCCAAACCACGAGGAAAAGAGCTTAATTTTTCCACTTACGGATGTTTGTTCAAATGAAATGTTTAAGTGTGAAAAATCCCCCCCCCCCACCCGCACACGCCTCATTTATAAACAAATCACATTTTCCGTCTTGCTGCCACAGAAAAAATAATAAGTAACTGGCTTTTGAAAAGAAAACAACAAATTGTCATTTCAGATCATGTCCTGCCGCAGACTTCATTTCAAATCTGGTACTGAAAGCTGTCCTGGGGGCACAGTTTTGCGTGAGGTATTGACATATTAAGGACTCCATCAGACAACGGCTGCTGCTGCTTTTAAATCGCAAATAAATTACTCTCCTCAAAACACTATTACTCGTCTGAAAATGAAAACTCACTCATTGTGACTGTCTCATATCAGGTAAAAACTGGAGAGAATTAATTAACCTTTGTCATTTTAATTGCTTTAGTGACAGCTGTCCTTTGGAGCTGGAGCTATCCTAATGCACACACTGCGAGCTTGTCAATTACTTTCCCAGTGAATAGATTAAAACGCCGCAGAGGATAGAGTCATTTCATTAGTCAGACTTAATGCCCCCCAGACATAACCAGGTGCGAACACTTCACCCTAAATATGCAGGAGAATGAACAATACTATTAAGCCCATATGAATCGAATGAATTGTGGCAACATGAAATTAAGTTCACGCTCTAGTTCTTCCCCGCTGCTTATTTTCCATTTGTTGTACAGGTTTTTCTTAGGTAAGGTGCAGAAATCCAAAATATTTTGGACAGAAAATCCTACAGATTGAAATGTAGGGTACCTGTGTTCCAAAGCTAATTTCTCTTATGGATGTTAGCACTGTCAATTTTTACAGCACAGGATAATAGCAGACACCAGCCTCCATCTAATTCTCCCATTTTGCTGTTAGCACATCTATGATTTAATGCCACTCAACCCATCATGAATCAGACAGAAATTACGCTGCTTTCAAACATCTTTCAGACAGTCCTCTGCTTCCATCAGCAAATGTCTCCAAGCCTCTTCCTTTCACCACGATATGTGAAGTAATTTTCACATTTTACCAAGCTGCTGAAGCCCTTTCTTCATGTTCTGTGAGGATTTTCACACTCGAGCACGAGGGAAGTCGGGAAAGCTCTCGACTCTCTGGAAATGAAGGTGAATGCAAAAGGAGCTTAAATTCTCAGCTTTCTGATATTACAGAATCATAACAATGCAACAAAATGTGACAAATGCAACAGTTTGTAATGCAACATCCTATTAAACCTGCTATATGAAGTCAAAGCACCTGAAAATCAATCAAAACTTACTTTACCCAGGACCTGTGGAGTAACTTTAAAAAACAGAATATATAAAAGTCTCGAGTAAAATTTGAGATAGTTGTTATTTTGTGGTAATGTTGTAGATTAGGGTCTCCAAGCCCAGTCCTGTCCATGTTTCAGACGTTGCCTTGGTTCATCACAACTGAATCAAATGAATCGTTCATCATCAGGTCTCTGCAGTGCTTGATGGCATATGAAGGGAATGTTCCGCTTTGCACAAGTCCCAAAACCTTCTCAGCTCATACTCAAATCTGTTTCACCTGCTCTGTTTATGCACTTTGCAGGGTTCTTAATGTGAGCGACAGTGGATTTTCTGTGGTATTTTTATGTCTTAGATGTGCTGTACTAAGTATGTCATGCTAATTTACAAATACAAATTACAAGTTTGTGCTTTTAGAATATTCAACATCTATTTTAGACATATTAAGTCTGGATGAGTGACAGAAGAGACAATTTTGTCTTCCCTAATTAGCTTTTTTGTTTTTCAAAATAAAAATCTAAAGTTCTCCATTAATTTCTGTGTAACCCCCAAAGGCCTCCTTCTTACAACGGTTTGATTCTGTTGATTATTTGTTGTATTGAATTGCAACCCAGGGTTGGACAAAATCCAACTAGGTCACAATAAAACTCCTGATTAATAGGTTTGTAGGATTTAAAATGATCATTTCTACTTAACATTGAAGAGTTTTTGTTGTATTCAGATGTCCATGATTAGGACTGTTCGTTCATCCTGGAAACTATTGATGAGTTGATTTCACTTTAAAAATGGCCATAGCCGGCTGCACCGTCAGCTGCACAAGCAGACAAGGATGCAAACCAAACTCCTCATTTGATTGTTTGACTTTTATTAAATAAAGATGGCAGAGATGTATAATAGCTGTCCATCTGGCAGCACTCAGTGTATTCGCAGATTTGCAGTGAACACTTTTTACAAGGGAAGAAGATTAACGTTAATATATTTCATAAGTAAGTAAGATTAGTAAAATGCGATTAAATATTACATTATGGAGAAGGTATGCATCTGATCATTAGTAACTATGGAGGAAATACCCCACCATTCTGTAGCTTAGCATATACGAAAAAAAAAAAAAAAACGGGTAAGTATCTCTACATTTGTATGCTTTTCAGTCTGCTCTGATGTAAGGGGAAACGCTGTGTATGACATACTGGAATAAATTACATATGTGAATTTAAGCAAAGTCGGCGATTTGATCAAATACACGAAAAGAGGGAGAAGCTATGGGTTGGTTTCTAAGCTAGCTATTTCTAACTTTTGTAAATACCGCTGTCTATGAGCCCCAACTAGGCGTGATACCTTCACAGACAAATCGGCTCGACTTAAACAAGTAGAAACCATGGCTATACTGCCAAAAACAACTTTGGAAAACAATCGCATTCGCTTCGTTCAATACTCCCATCCCTCACTTCCGACGTCCATCATGGCGCCTTGCGTGATTAACTGGCGTATTTGCAAAGGGTCAAAACCTATTACGTACAAACATGATCTTGTTTTAGCTAAATGTCCATTAGCAATGTTTGTTTAATGTACACATTTTTAAAAAGTTGTGAAAAAAGTTATGTTTTACTTTGAGTAAAGGGTCTAAAACTGGCATATTAAAAATGTCATAATGCAGCTCATTGTTTGCGCTTTCTAAATGGGGCAATTAAGATAGTAAATGTCTTCTTCTGGCCTTTCCAGTCATACTAATCATTTAAATACTGACTGACATAATTTTTTTTCATTAATTAAAGTGAAACAGGGATTTATTTTATTTATTTATTTTTTTTTTTGTTGTTGTTTTTCTAATAATTTTGAATCACAAAAACACTGTAGTGCTTTACTCCAAGTCTGAGGCCTGCTCCCTCTGGGTTGGAGGTCAGTCTCTGCCTCAAGCAGAGGACTTCTTCATGAGCGATGGCAGGATGAAGCAGGAGATGGATAGACAGATTAGTGCTTTAGCATTCCTCCAGTCTGTCGTGGTGTAGAGAGACTGGAGCCGAAAGGCAAAGCTTTCAATTTACTAGTCTATCTAAATTCCAACTTTCACCTGGGGTGATGAAATATATGGATCATGACCAAAAGAACGAGTTCCCAGATGCAAGCAGCTGAAATGAGCTTCCTCTGTAGGGTGGTTCTACCATCCAGATAAGGTGAGAAGCTTCATCATGAGGAGGCAGCTCGGAGTAGAGCTGCAATGAAGGGAATCAGCTGAAGTCAGGCCAGAATGCTGCCTGGATGGCTCCTTTCGGAGGTTTTCTGGTCACATTCCACCCTTGGGCAAACCAAGAACTTGCTGGAAGGTTAAAATATTCCTTCTGGCCTGGGAATGCCTTGGGATCCCCCAAAATGAGCTGGAGGATGTCACCAAGGAGAGGGATGTTTACGCCAAAGGCAGTGGCTGGACGGATGTAATAAAAGTTCACTAAGCATAAGAGAGTACTTGAAAGTACTTCTAATATGTGTTAGTCAACAAACGACTAAATTATTCTCTGGTTTTTAACTGCTTTTCCCAAGTAATTTTTGTTCCTTCAGCACTAATTAGACAAAATCATAATCATCCTCTGAAACACCTTGCTGACAAGATCCCTGTTCCATGCATCCTACACAGCCTTACACCTTTCCGAGCTTTTTTCCCACTGCATGTTTTTTTAACATCACAACTTCAGGACTGAGTAAATCTGAAATCCCAGCATCAGCCCGTGGTGCAGAGCAACTTGTAGACATTCTCCCTCACACGTTACACCAATAAATAACATTGTTTTGGCTTCTTTCTGAGGCTTCTGCTGTTTAAGCTACTGAAATACACACGACATCCTTGTCTATTCAGTTTTGTGGTTATGTTCAAAGTATCAGAGTAAAATGATAAGTCATCTTTTCAGTGATAATAGGTCACATGCAGAAACAAAAAAATTCCACTTGAATTTCCCTGAAACAGTAAAGTTGGAGGTTACTCGCCAACCCCAACCTCAAAATCCAATGTGGCTGCAGCTGCAAGCTAAAACATACTCTGACAGTTCTTTTGTTTTAGGTCAGTTAGAATCACCTAAATTATTTCTATTTGCTAAATGTTACAATAATGAGAGAAATAATCTGCCAGAGATGTAGCTATTAATGTCTTCAAAATCAGACGTTTACATACAGAATGATTACTGTCTCTTTAAACAATGAGGGAAAGCCCAGATAATGATGTTATGGCTTTGGAAACCTCTGACAGGGTAACTGACATATTTGAATTAATTGGAGGCTCACCTGTGGATGTATTTTAAGGCTACGCCTGGAACTCACTGCTTTCTTCGACACTATTGGAAAGTCAAAACAAATCAGCCAAGAAATCTTTAAGAGAATTGTTTAGCTGCACAAGTCTGGTTCATCTTTGAGAACGATTTCCTGATGTTTGAAGGTGCTGCATTTATCTGTTCGAACAGTGATACGCAAGTATAGACATGATGGGAACGTCCAACCATCATACAGCTCAGGAAGGAGACAGGTTCTGTGTCCCAGAGATGAACGTGTTTTGATTCAAAATGTGCAGATCAGCCCCAGAACAAAAGCTAAAGACCGTGTGAAGATGCTGCTGAAGCTAGTAAGACAGTGTCATTATCCACAGTAAAACATGTCCTATATAGACATGGCCTGAAAGCCCACTCAGTGAGGAGGAAGCCAATTTATCAAAAAAATAAATAAATAAATAAATAAATAAAATAAATAAATAAATAAATAAATAAATAAAATAAAAAAACCCATAAAAAAACCCAGATTGCAGTTTGCAAATGCCCAAAGGGACAAACTGAAGACATGTCCTGTGGTTTGATGAAACTAAAGTGGAACTGTTTGGCCATTGGAACTGTAATGACCGTTGTTACATTTGGAGGAAAAATGGGGAAGCTTGTACCATCTTAACCGTGAAGTATGGGGGTGGCAGCATCATGTTGTGGGGCTGTTTTGCTGCAGAAGGAACTGGTGCACTTCCTAAAATAGATGGCATCATGAGGAAAGAACGAAATACTGAAGGCAACATCTAAAGACATGAGCCAGAAAAGGCCTGGGCGCAAATGGGTCTTCTAAATGGACAATGGTCCTAAGCAAAAAGCCAAAGTGGTTCTAAGCAATTGTGAGAAGCTTGTAGAAGGAAACCCAAAAGGTTTGACCCAAGTCATACAGTTCAAAGAAAATGCTGCCATTATCAACTGCTCTCATATTAAGTTCATCATATGAAAAACAGAATTTTTCACTTCAAGTGTCTTCAAAAAAGGAAGTGCTGTTCAATACTGTTTATATCACAGTTTATATCTTCACCCAATGTGAAATCCAGGAGGAAAAAAATACCGTCTATTCTCCCAACATTGCCTTCTCCACGACTAAGTTCGAAAAAAACATTTTAAAAAGTCATTATAATGCTGCCAAGGAGGTCTGATAAACGACTTAGTCTAGCTGCAAAGTCAGATTAAATTGGTACTATCATTAACTACAGCTGTGAAGTGTGTTTTCATGTCTCTGAATGCAAATGAAGAGGAACGTTTCTCAATGTTTCTTGAGGTGAGGTGGAATATATTGGTTTCCAGATGACGACTATACAATTTGCTGCAAATACAATAAATCCTTCATCATGCAATACAACCTTAAAATATCACTTTTGGGACTTATCTATGCACACATTAAATTATGGGCACCCTATTTCTCTGAAGTCCATATGCAACACACTGTGATGACTCTGTATTCTAATACCTCTCCATCAGAAGCAGCATAAACTTGAGCAACATGAATCACAGTAGCTGCTCAGTTGGATAAGACCACATGGATTAGCTTTCACCTCACCTCACTTGTGGAAAAATGAGTTGATTGGACTTGATTTGGAAAGGAACACACCTATCTATATAAGGTCCCACAGGTGACAGCGCAGGTCAGAGCGCAAACACCAAGCATGAAATCAAAGAAACTGCCTGTAGACCTCTGAAACACTTTGGTGCTCTGAAGGTCCCAGTGAGCTTAGTGGTGTCCATCATTTGTAAATTAAAGAAGTTTGGAACCACCAGGACTATTCCTAGAGATGACCAGCCGTCTTAGCTGAGCGATTCGGGGAGAAGGGCCTTAGCCAGGGAGGTGACCAAGAACCAGATGGGCTCTCTGTCAGAGCTCCAGCATTCTTCTGTGGACAGAGGAGGACGTTCCAGAAGGACAACCATCTCAGCAGCAATCCACCAATCAGACCTGTAAGGTAGAGTTACCAGAGGAAAGCCACTCCTCAATTAAAAGCACATGGGAGCCCATCTGGAGTTTGCTAACGGGCACCTGAAGGACTCTCAGACCATGAAAAAGAAAACGTTCTTTTGTAAAAATGGATGTTTTGTAGCCGCAGGAAGTGGCTGACTAGTCAGGATAGAGGGAAGGATGAATATACCAATGTACAGACACATCCTGGATGAAAACCACCTCCAGAGAGCTCTTGACATCAGACGGGGGCGACAGTTCATTTTTCAGCAGGACAACGACCCAAAGCACATGGCCAAGATTTCAAAGGCTCTGTGAATGTCCTGGAGTGGCCAAGCCCGAGTCTAGACTTGAATCTGACTGAACATCTCTGGAGAGATCTGAAAATGGCTGCACAGACGTCTCACATCTAACCTGATAGAGAAGATTGGGTGAAACTGCCTAAAGATAGGTGAGCTAAGCTGGTGGCATCATGTTCAAAAAGACGTCACGCTGTAATTACTGCCAAAGGTGGATCAACAAAGTACCAAGCAAAGGCTTATGTAAATGTGATTTCTTAGTTTTTCAAAAATCTCAAAAACTTTTGCCAATTTCCTCAACAGAATCCTGCAAAAATCCAGCTTAAAGTCAAGAATTTGGATTGCCAAACAAAGTATTATTGCTTCTTGATTCAATGTCTTAAGGAATGGTTCAGTTTATATAAAGTTAAACATAGAAGATATTAATAAGCAGTAGAAATTCTAACTTGGAGATAAAAATGTTATTTTACTGTTAATTAACTCAAGTTAAAAACAAAATCCAATAGCTCTTAATCAACTTCTTATTGACTGTCTTCACCAAACTCAAGTAACTTCTTAAAATTCTATTAAATTATGAATAAAACTAAATCTTTGCTTACTTCAAACAAGAAAACTTGGATTAAACATTGATTGAAATCATAATTAGATTCTTGGAACAAAAGAGGAATATAACAGTATCCTTTTACTTATTGATATCTCTCTCAGTTAGAGAACATACTTAAAAATCTTCAACAAGACATAAAACCAGAATATTTTAAAGAAAGAGGCTGATCTTTAAGAACATTAGCACACAGCATCACTATTATGGAAAAGAAAAAACTACCATAAAAAGATTATTGCTCCATCAGTTGGTCACAATTATGCAGAACTGCATATATTGTCCCACCAGTGACCACATAATGGTAGCACCGTAAAGTTTTTTTTTTTTTTGGGGGGGAGGTTCCATTTTGCCATATTTTTGATAGGATGGGGGCTATCAAACCAGACGCAAGGGTATTGATGGCAAAGATGTGTTTGCTTTTCAAAATGACACAAGATGTAAGAGGATTACACGGCTCATGAATGTGGCCCGTTTCTATCCTCTTATTTATCACTTCATCCACAACAGGCTGCCACGCCACACAAAAGGCTGATGTTCTCCTACCTGAATAACTCGGATCAGAGTTCAGATAAGAGAAGAAAAAGCCTTAAACGTGTCTCTGATCATCTGAATGTATATGTGTTTGTGTGGTGGGTGATTGCTGATGATAAGCCCCAACAATTAGGCTGTTTCACAAGCAGCTCCACCTTTGATGAAAAGTGCAACTGGTTGAAAATCTATTTTTACGACAACACGCACTGTCAGGTTTGCTGAAACAAAAGCAGGACAGGATGATGATTGCTGATTATCATCTTGTCAGGAATAACACCGAAGTACAGAGCTAGGTGAAGCTATTTATACTAACTGAAGAAGTGATAAAAGAACAAACAGATCATTTTCTCCATCATTTACATGCCCTGACTGGAAGGGAAAAAAATTCTCCAAGGTATGACACTTCACCACAGCATCTGGTTGTGCATCAAAACTTCAAGGCTTTGCAGCCTGCATTCATTTTAAGTGCCCATACAAGAAGCTGTCTACATGATGAGTAGGGCACCTTTCCTTGTCATAGCCTAAATATATAGAACAGTTTTCCTTCACCGTCCTGCCTTTCAAACAGGTCGCCAGGTAAAACAATCAGGGCCGGCTTGTGTCTGAGCTGACGCTTCGTTTGCTGTTGATTTATATCTTAAACAACCTCTCCTGGTGCTTCCACTGCTAAAGGTGAGATGCACAGCCAGCGCTGGTGACAGAGATTGACTAGGTGCGGTGGCAAGAGGGAGGAATGATGCGGTTTTAAAAAATGCATCACCATTAAATCAAAGAGTAACCTTGAACGAGCTCAGCTGATGCCGGCTGGGTGACACGTTCTGCCCTCAGTGCTTGGTCACACTCGGACAAGATGGCTGCCCAGTTCCTCGATGACCAAGGCCACTTGCACTAACATTCTGTCCCGGTCAAAGCAAGATTAACTTCTTTAGAGAAACAACTAGAAGAAATGCTCACATACAAAGAGCATCTCATGCATCCTTTAATTCAAGATGGCATTTTCACATCAAGAAGTGTTTTAATCACACTTACTGAGTTATTAATCATGTTTGTCTTCTTTTAAAGTTAAAGTGGGCTAAAAAAAAAACAAAAAAAACAGGCAGTACTGAATGTGGGATCCAACAAAATAATCCATTTATTCTCAGACTTCTGCCGTCTTTATGCACTCTCAAACACAACTAACCCCTTGATTATTAAAGTATTGTCTTTTACTGAAAAATGTAAAAGCAAATCTATTCATAATCCCAGAGGATATTTCAAAAGAGCATATTTTTTGGAGGAAAAAAACATTTTACACAGAGTAATACTTATGAAACACCAACAATATTAAAATCTAAGCAAATCCTTCCCCATACTGTGTTTCAGTGCTTTATCAACAAAGTTACATTTCCGTGGATGAATTACTGTTAAATTTAAAAGTCCATCCATCGTCTATACCTGCTTGTCTGTACAGGGTCACCAGGGGACTTTTACTCATCTCCAGCGGTCATTGGGTGAGAGGCGCGGTCCACCCTTGACAGGTCCCCAGTCCATCACAGGGCAACAAAGAGACATGCAGGACAAACAACCATGCACACATGCACTCACACCTAGGGGCAATCTGGAGACCAATTATGTTTTTGGACAGTAGGAGGAAGCCGGAATACCCGGAAAGAATCCACGCATGCACAGGTAGAGTATGCAAACTTTGTGTAGTGACACTCTAGGCTGGGATTGGAACCCAGGACCTTCTTGCTGCAAGGCAGTGGTGCTACCAACTGTTCCACCGTGCAACAAAGTTAAAACACAGAGTCTGACTTAATTGCAATATTAAAGTAATAACGCTAATTTTTGGGGTTCCTTTAAAAGGTTCTGATCAGTCAGCATCTCACCTATTGCAAGTGAAGCTCTTAGCAGTTCAATTTGTTAAATGTAGCACCATTCACATACAATGTGACCAACAGGGCTGCAATAATTAGTTAAGTGCTAAATTCCAAAAATGCCAATTCAAGATTTTTGTGATATTTCATGTAAAATCTGTGTGTGTGTGTACTCATGTTATTTAGGTTTATTTCTGATATATTTATTAATCTCCTGAAGACTGACTGGCTTAATGGGGGCTCAAAGCCTTGGTAGCATTTAAAGAGCTGTATGTGTCATCCAGGAGTAGACTGCATTGGTGTGGTGACCAGTTTACTTGCAACAAAATTTTCCCAATAACAAACACTGATCGTCTGACGAGTCCATTAAAACAAAGTAGCCGCAACATGGTACAATACAGGTGCATAGCGAAGAATGCAGGACTTCATTCACTTATGCACATTGCAGCCACAATGGTACAAATGTCTCATATGTTGGAGTCATGATGTGATGGATGATCCATAAACCATGATGTTGAGGCTGAAACAAGTGGTGCACAAGTCACACAATTAAGTCCCACTTTCTGTTTATGCACTTTGGAGTGTTTCATATATTGTCTTCTGTATGACTCCTCTGCTGGCAGAAATGAGGCAATGACATCAGATATTTATGAGTGTTGAACATGGGCAGAAATCAATCAAATGAAAAACATCAAATTGATTCCTCGGGGCGCATGTTTTAAAGACTAAATCTATCTTTGTCATCAGCTGTTTCAGCCTCGGTGCCATCATTACTGCCCATCATGGTTTATGGATCATCCTTCACATCTTGGCTCAAACACATGAGGCTGAGACATTTGAAGCAGGAACTGTTGCAAAGTAACTCAATATAGATATAGAGATTCGTCAAATCAAAAATAGTCCCAAAGCTTGACCTAAGTAAGGGATTTGTTTTTGTTTTTTTCAACAATTTAAATAACCCAAAAATTAGAAATTAGACTTTTAGTGTTTAAAAGAATATGCTTGGTTTGTTTTGAGTATTTCTGATCTGGAGTTGAGGCTGAACTGAGAAGAGAAATAAGTATTTTCATAATTAACAATTTTGACAAAGCAACCTAATTTACTGCTGGGAATCGAAACTCATTGGTCACTTCACTAAGTACATGTTTAACTGTACATTAACAAAAACAGTGAGTCAAACTGTAAAATGGCAGCAGTTCAATGCATTTAGAATTACGGATTTCAGATCGGATCCCAAGTATCGGATGAGGGTTCCAGTCACAAATCGTATACATGGCATTCCATGTGTTAATTTTAATAAACAATTATACTGGGACAATGTAATGGCTGATACCTAGTCTTAAATTACTCAGATTACATCAGAGACTAAAAAAAAATCCTTATCAGGAAAACCTCCTTCTGAGAATCTAGACCTGGTGAAGATGACTTTCTAAAGTTCAAACCAAGCACCAGAATGGAGAAGATTCAAGAAAACTTGACTTGTCCTGGATTGATGGTGAGCACCAGTTGTGAGGACAAAAATGCCTTGTTGATGTCAGAGGACTTCGGGCAAACTGGTTTGAGACAAGGAAGAGACAACAGTGCTTGAATAACCTGGGGAGGTTTAAGGTATGTGGAATAGCTTCTCCGAACAGAAAACATGTCAAACCTTGAAGCAGATGGCCTGCAGCAGCAGAAGCATACTGCACCGGGTGCTTCACCTGTCTCCTTAAAATAGGAAATTTAAGTTGCAATTAACACAGAGTTATCAAAATTGGACAGTTTAAAAAAAGATTTGCATGTTCCAATGAGTCTCAATTTCAGCTCCAACATGCTGGTGGTCTCATAAGAATTTGGCATAAAACACATGGAAGCATGAATCCAGACTACTGGTGGTTATACAATGGGAGCTATATTTTTGGCACACTTTGGGGCATATTATTACCAACCAAATGATGTTTAAATGGTGCAGCCAACCTGAGTATTGCTGCTGACAATGTCCATCTCTTTATGACCATAGTGTAAAAACATTTTGATGGTGACTTTCAGCAGGCTAATGCACCATTTCACAAAGTTAAAGTGATCTTTCACTGTTTTTAAACTAATACCTTCAGGATGTGGTGGAACAGCAGATTTGCATCATGGATCTGTAGCCAAAGGACCTGTGGCAACTGTGTGATGCTATTATGTCAATATGGACCAAATTCTGAGGAATGTTTTCAGCGCCTTGTTGAATCTATTCCACAAAGAACCAAGGCAGTTCTGAAGGCAATAGGAGGAACAACGCAGTATTAGCAAGGCATAACTAATAAAGAGGCCAGGAAATGGTTATAACAATGTCGAGGCATCATAAAAAAATTCACAGGTGTGCAAATATATAAGACGATGTGTAAAACACTTAATTATAATAGAAAATGTACCGACAGAAAACAGATGGATTATAATAATTCAAAGAAGTATTAACAGATTTGGCAACTATCAAAATAATTTGTTGCAGTCCTAGTCATCAACATGCGTTAAAGAAAAAAAGATGTAAAATTTTTTAAAAAGCCGTTAAAAATAATGACGTGTTTTCCTGGTTTGGTTGGGACTCTGGCAGCAGCACTGTGCTTAATTTGTAACAAACAACATTAAAACAATAACAATAACCTGACTATATTGACAATAAACTTGCAATCTAAAATCAATTTAGAAAATTAAAACAGACATTTGATATAAAATATAGTTTTATTTTTAGTGTGAAAAAAAAACTATATCTGAAGTCCAAAAAGTAATGCTTACTGCTGACATTTCCTGCACCTCGGAAATTATATGAACACGATAAACAACTTTTGAATCACAATGATCGCAATCTGTATTTTTTTTTTTTTTTTTTTTTTTTTTTTTTTTTTTTTTTTTACGTTAGGCCAGATAAGAGAAACTATAAATGTCCGCATATTTTTGTGACTGAATAAATGGTCGTATTTTAAGCATCCTAATGTAAAGTGTTAAAGGATAGAGTCAGGAGTTCTTAGAAACTGTCTCAGGCTAAATGACCTCTGCAATCACTTAAATATAATCAAAAGTATGTTCACGGTCAAGTGCTACAAAATCAACATTTGTGAACTTGTTGCTCTTATGTAGGACCAGCTGACATTTTCCTCTTCATCTCTCTGTTTCTCCTGACATGTCAAGAGAAAAAGTGGAATGGGTTCCATGAAAGAAGCACTTTTATAATAAGAACACACCAGATGTGAATATGAAATTACTTTTATTATTCTTGCTCACTGCAGGACTTACTCCCTGAGCTAATAAATGGGTTTTAGCAAGCAGACTAACAAAGTATTAGAGTGCAGCCTAAAGGGGGGAAAAATTAAAACCCCAGCGGTCCTTGAGCTACAACGGCTGAACTTTACATATTACTTGTTCATGCAGATTACTAAATCAAGGAACTACATTTATTTACGCTTTTTAATAAGGCGCCACAGCCTCAAAGGAAAATTTTTATTGAGGCGACTGGTGAGGAGACTGCGTTGCTGCTGGGAGCCACCAATGAACCTATATTTTCAGAGCAAAATGTCTTCTAGGCTGTTATGGTAAACATAAAGCATGTGGACTAAGAGATGTAGTGTGCATACAAAGATTAGAAATAAAACATCTTCCAAGCAAAAACCCTTCCTTTACTCCCTGCTTTCCAATTTAGTTTCTGGGAAGAGACTATTATCAGTATCTGACTTCTTTTTTTTTTAACTCTAACTTCCTCCACATTCATTGAGACATGTCATCCATCTATCTCAGCCTCGGGGTCCAGTAGCTCCTTGGCCATGAGTGCCTGCTGCGGCGGGGCTGTATTTCAGCATGTTGAAGTGCATGGAGAATTCCCATGAAGGGTAAGGGATTATGGATTTTGGCCTCTAAGCTGCCTGGATGCCCAGTGCGGATGTCTCTGAGCGTAGTAATCTTCAAACAGCACGCAGAGTGATGAGTGGGCACCGAGGAGTTCTACTCAGGATCTAAATGTGTTCCACCGAGTTAGAAAGAGATAGAAAAAAAAGAGCAAGAGAGGGAAAAAACCCATTTGATGCAGAAATGGAAAGGATCGACTCGGTGGCTCCTCGGGGCGCGAGACACTTTTGATCCTGTGACCTGTTTTGAGCCTGAAGTCTGCGTTGAAAACTCGTGCAGAGCTGCAGATCGCTTCGGAGTGGTGCAAATGTAAATGTCACGGTTCCTCATCACTACACGTAACTGCGGATGGAAAAAGTCAATTGAGCAGTTTTTGGTGTCATGCCAGGCACTCTCTGAAAGGGGGTGCAAACGTTAATAATGAGGCCGTTCACTGAGCTGGTTCCCAGAAAAATGCCTGCTGTGTTTCAGGGTTCCTGACGTTAACTAGTGTGAGGCTAATGGGGTGGAATATGAAAACACTGCTCATTAATACAAAGAAAATCTCACGCGTGAAACAGCAGAATCTCTGAGAGAAAATCAATAGTGACGCATGTCCCTGATCAATATCTGAAAGGAATTTCCCTGACTCTGTCTTGACTGAATTAGATCCCCCCCGAAAAGCATCACTTAATTTAATACCCTGATTGGTTCCTGTCTTATTCAAGTGAACTTAAATTGCTTTAATACCATGTACGACCTGAACTTAAGATTGGAAGTGGACAAGAAAGACCAGATAGGGTGAAGGACAGAGGCATTTAGAGAGATTACATTCCCTTTTTGTTATAGCCACTGTATCTTTCTGTTTATATCAAAGACCTTTAGATGATATCGCAGGTCACGGTTGGCAGCTGTGTCGAAAAACTTCCTGCAGCAAATCAGGAGATATTTTGAAGTTAAAGATGCAAAACACTCCAACAACGACGTGTTTTCTGAGAGCGCAGCGGATGAAAACAAGCTGCATTGTACATGACGTGACCTTCGGCAGCTGGAGGATCAAAGGGTTCAACATTCCCTCGGTGATAATCAAATTAAGTCTGCAAAGCTTTACACAGAGCTCACTTCCCAACTATAAATCCATAACCTGCTGTTTAAATGTACCTCATGGTAACTGTTCAGAGAGCTGTATGCTGCTCACACACTCCTCGAGACTCTGCAGCACAAATACTGTCCAAGGCTACAAACAGGTACATCAATTTGGGAGCTTGACAAGAAATTCCCCTTTAGGTGACAACAAAATGTACATGCCATTAGATCAGCTGCAGTATACTGTGATGAAATAAATTGAAGCCAACAGATGAAAGCTCGGGGCCCCAAACACCAGAGAGAAGACTATTAAAGGTGTTTTGGTGGACCTTTGTACTACACTGCCATCTTTTGGACAGAAACAGAACTGCACCTCAGCAGAGCTCTTCACACAAACTGCTTGAGGTGTAAAAAATAAAATCTAATGTTTTTAGGGTTTTTTTTTTTCTAACATTTTATAACCCTTTTTCTCCTTTTTAGTTCTAATATCTTATTCTCATCTAACCAAAGCATAGTTCCAGTCACTGTCCCAGTAGCGTTTTGCAAGGTTCACACATTCAAATTTTTCATGGTCCAAAAAGAAAGGCTTTTTCCTGGCATCACTACCAAAACACCATGGCATGTAGTAGTTTCAATTCTTTGTTTTTTAGATGTGGTAAATTGAAGACACCACTCTTGGCTGCAACTTTGGAGATTTC
Organism: Anableps anableps; assembly: GCA_014839685.1. NCBI lineage: Eukaryota > Metazoa > Chordata > Actinopteri > Cyprinodontiformes > Anablepidae > Anableps > Anableps anableps. Next base: position 7,209,914 of record CM026072.1, read on the forward strand.
TTTACCTCCTTTAGCATCATCCTCACTATGTATGGTAGCAATATAAACTTGGGTTTATATGTCCAGCCTTGTTCGTCACAGTTCTAGTTGTTTAACACATTTCATTTGGTGCGCTTACTGAAAATATGAGCGCGTTTAGGTGTGTAGCCATTTGTTTATCCATTTCCTGACTTGTGATCAACACACATTGATCTTGCTTGATTGGTATCTTCTTTGTTCTTACCTTTCCCTTATTGAAGACTGGATAAGAGAAACTGGCCTTTGTCACATATTCATAACCAAGAGACACAGGAAATCATGGATTGCTGATTAGTTGTTTATAGAAACTTTAAATCAACTTAAAATAGTAAAGTACATATAAAAATGTGTTTTACATTTTACATTTATTTTATAGGAAATGTTATAGTGGCCAATAATAATACCAGTGGTGCAAGATTTAAGTTAAACATCAATTAATTCTGAATGAGGCATTTTTCCCCATAAAATGAGCTCAAATTAAATCTGGGATTTTTCTAAGTACTTCAGTGTGACATTATACTCCTGCAATACAGGAAAAATCTTTTTACACATCTTTATCAGAGGTATCAATAACTGGGGCTGAATGGGATATATTTTTGATCATTTATTTTGCTTTATTTGCTTTACGAAATAGTAAATACAGCATACAGTATGGACCAAGTAAGAGATGACGAGTCTGATTCAATGCTATGTCATAATTAAATACCAGAGAGATTGAAGTGTGATTGCTTAATCAAGTGTATACAAATGAATGAAAATAAGACCTCTAACATCTCTTTAATGGGAAACTAACAAACATCCCCACAAAACAAGCCAAGTTAATTTTTGAACAGCTTTTGGCTTAGCTCAAATAAGTTTACATGAATGTTAATGAGTTTCCCCCAATAAAAACACTCAACAGAGCAGAGAGATCATACGCACATAGTAGATGTAGCAGGGCTGATTTCCTGCTGTTCCAATCTTTACCAAAATGTCCAGACTAAATCCCTTGAACTGAATTTAGAAACAAATTACTCAGATAACCTGCAGTGGTCAATCTTAGAATAGCTAAAGAACAGAGTAAGTGATATAGGATTACCACATCCTAATCTGGAAATAAATCTGGTATTAATGATGTGGAAGAAGCTAAAGAGCAAAACTAGTCAGCAAACCCAACAACTTACAACAACTGAAGCCGTCACATATAGAGGAAAATACAGAAATGTTCCTAAACTGGTGTGCAAGACTAACTACCAGTTTCTAGAAACATTTTGTAGAGGACATCACTGTTCTGCAAGTGGGACAAAGTATTTAACATGGCTCCCAATGCCAGAAGGGATAGAGGAAATGTAGTCAGTATAAAACTTAAAGGCAAAAGCAGCACAATCTCAGCAAAACAGGCTATAACAATGTTATTACTAAGTATCGTCTCACATTCAACCATGACACAGATGAAACAACATGCTTTTTTTCCTCATCAAATGTTGGGATTAGTCAGGAAATAAAAACAGCTTCACAAATAGATATTGTCGCTGTAAAGGGAAAAGTTTACACAAACTACTGTCTGTCTTTTTGGCCCTCAACAGACTGGGATGCGCCCAGTGCAAGGCGTAGGTGCTAGTATCATCATTTTCCATGAAATAATTAACTTGTAAAAGTTTTCTCTCTTTTTTTTTTTTTTTTTTTTTTTTTTTTTTTTTTTTTTTTACTTGTTTTGTTTTCTTTCTAGTTTTAAATATGTTTTGAATCGTATTCATAAAAAATATTTTACGTTCATAGAAGCTATACATGATTATTACTATTACTATTGCTATTACTCTGCATCTTGTACGAGTTGATAAGCTGTAAATGCAGAGTTGTGGAGAAAAGGCTTGGTTAATTTTGTTTCCATGCACATACATTATAGTGCTTATAGTGCTATCATTCTACTTTTCTGGAGAAAAAAAATAAATAAATTGACATATACTGATTGCTCTTTTCACTTTGCTTATACAAGCATTGATGTGATTTTGAATGACTGGATTGATTCCTTTGCTCACTCTGGGACATTACAACATTAGTATGTATCTGTTGATCAGACAAATGCTTTCAGCTGAACCACAGTGGCAAATATATAGAGATCATTATGGAGGATAATGTATCACACAATAACCTTTGCAGAAGGATGTTCACTATCGCTAAGAATGTATGCTGGAGCAAAGCTGGCAGCAAACCGCAGTGTTTGGGTGTTCGTGATGGCTAAGTTTTCTTTCGTCTCATAATGTTATATCAGTTACCTGCTTCATATACTCATGACAATGATTTATCAATTTCTACCAGTTAGATATTAAGAAAAATCAGGACTTAAATTCTTCAGTCATTCATACTAAATGTAGTTTAACTTTTGAAGTAAACTTGATAATTTTACATAATTTTATCACTTTTATTGTTTTACCCCTTATACAGTAACACAGATTCTAATTAGCCCAACAGTAACTGGGCTAAATAGACAGGTTATTTGTTCTGTTGACGAGCCTACAGTCTCCTGGTTACCACACCAGCCATCTCTAGCCTCTTAGCATGCTAATCTGTAAAGCATTACCTCAATACCAGTAAGGGGGTGGCGTTTCTTTAGTTTCCATGGCATTACGTTCTAAACAGCTGGGCGTCTTTCTTGTAGACAGGAGAACTGTGTAGGAGTGAGTAAAATTTAAAAACTGAGTAAGGGAGCCTCACTTTGTTCATACAACTGGAATAAACTGTGGTCACCCTATATATTTCTCTGGAATCTCATTAGGAGGAATTTAAACTGAAAACTGTAATGGTAGAAATTGTAATTTTTAAGACTGTGCTGTCAGAGTATAGCATAGTGGTATACTAGCATCTAGTCTTTACATACCTCGAGTCTCTTCTGTGCTCCACACACAGAGCAGCTGAGAACTGTAAGAGAAATACAGAAAAGACACACTGTGGAGTAAATAAGATGTGTAACACAGAACTATTTAATTTGTTTATAAAAGCACAAGATATGGACCTGGTCTCCAGGAAACATAACCTTAAAAAAATAGTTTTAACCTGGCACTATACGGAAAAGGATCAACATTTTTTTTCCAACTGATAAATAACCTGAAAACAGATTTTGTAAAAGCTATATGTAAAGCTGATGGATTCTGAAGATTAGTAGCTTAATCGTAAATGTGTCCTATCTTTTTTTAAACAAATCCCCCCAAACTAAGATAAAATCTGACAATTTACCCCGGTCCCATAGCTTTGAGGTGACAACTTTTACTTTTATTGCTCTGCACAAAAGCAACAATAAATGACGGCAAAATGTTGCAAAAAAAAAAAAATTGTGAGTTAATAGTACTGCAAGAAAAAAAATGTGTAAACAAAGTATGTCGCATGATGCTTACCAGCAAATGCAATAAAGTTTATAGGAGAAAATTAATACTGTTTTTTAGAGTCCGATGATAAGCAGCTTATTTTAGGGCCAGCTCCAATTTTTCTACATACCTTTGATACAGGTTGGATAGAGTGAATATTGGCTCTAATTGGAGTGTTTCTATGAAGCAATTGTTTGATTTTGTATAAACAGATATGCGCAATGTGCTGGTGTGCAAAATCGTGGTAATTAGCGCTAAGGGATTTATATGGATCCATATTCAAACCCAAGTGCTGTGAACACCATGATATTTTATTATACTGCGACTTTATGGACATGTACTGAGAAGAAAAAAAAATAATGATCATACTGTTCTCTTTTAGAGTCTCCATCTAAGCTTTATGAAAAGATTCTCAGATGGTATCCAATTAGGCTCATGAGCCATGAATGTGCTTAGGAATGATTTACCATCAGTTGCTGTAGCTGTAGAGCACAGTAAATTCTTCCGTTAAGTTATTTAGAGCAAACTTTTGGTCTTGATGCATTTAATGACTAAACGGAGCTTTATTAGCGTTAAGATGCATTTAATCACTCAGTTGTCCTCAGTTGAATTGTGACGCTTGAATATTGACGTCGGTGCAGAGGCTGAATTAACGCGATGGACACACCTGCTGGAGATTAAAGAAACGATTATGTTAACTTCGCATGGTCCAATTCAGATAAGAGATTAATCGTTTTTACATTTCCTAATTTTATTTTGAAATGTACACTGCTCACAAAATTCAAGGGAACAGTACAATAACACGTCCTAGATCTCAATTAATTAAATTTCTCATTGGAAAACTTTATTATTAACACAGTGGAATTGATTGAGAAGAAAGCACAAAAAATATCAATGTAAATCAAAATTATTACACCATGGAGATCTGGATTCATACTCAATATAAAAGAGGAAAATAACATGACAGGCTGATTCAGCATCAGTGAATATTCCTCAAGACAAGTCTAAATGAGGCTCAGTAGTGTGTGTGGCCTCCACGTGCCTGTATAACCTCCCAACGACGCCTGGGCATGCTCCTGATGATGTTCTCCTGAGGGATTTCTTCCCAGACCTGGATTAGCGCATCAGTTAGCTCCTGAACAGTCTGTGGAGCGACGTGGCATTGGTGGATTGACCGAAACATGATGTCCCAGATGTGCTCAGTTGGATTCAGGTCTGGCCAGTCCATAACACCAATGCCCTCATCATGCAGGGACTGCTGACACCATGAGGCCCAGAATTGTCATGCATAAGAAGGAACCCAGGACCCACGGCACCAGCATGTGGTCTCACAGTGGATCTGAGGATCTCATCCCGGTACCTCATGGTAGTCAGAGCACCTCTGGCTAGCACACGGAGGGCTGTGTAGCCATCCAAAGAAATGCCTCCCCACACCATGACTGACCCACCACCAAACCGGTCATGCTGGAGGATGTTGCAGGCAGCATAACGTTCTCCAGTGTGTCTCCAGACTCTGTCACGTCTGTCACATGTGCTCAGTGTGAACCTGCTTTCATCCGTGAAGAGCACCAATGGCGAATCTGCCAATTTTGGTGTTCCCTAGCAAATGCCAATCGTCCTGCACGGTGTTGGGCTGTAAGCACAGGCCTTATATGTGGACGTCAGGTCCTCATACCACCCTCACGGAGTCTGTTTCAGACAGAATGGAAATATGCCCATCAGTGGCCTGCTGGAGGTCATTTTGCAGGGCCCTGGCAGTGGACCTCCTGTTCCTCCTTGCACAAAGGATGAGGCGCTACCTCATCCTTGCTGCTGGGTTGTAGCCCTCCTGCGGCCCCCCACATGTCTCCTGGTGTACTGGCCTATCTCCTGGTGCCTCTTCCATGCTCTGGACACTGTGCTGAGAGACGCAGCAAATCTTCTTGCCACCGCTCACGTTGATGTTCCATCTTGGATTAGCTGCACTACTTGAGCAACTTCAGTGGGCTGTAAAAACGCCTCATGATGCCTCTATGCGTGACAGCACGAACAAAATGAAAAAGTGACTAAAAGTTCAACCAGAAAGGACGAGAACAGAGAAATGATCTGTGGTCACCACCTGCAGAATCGCTCTTTTATAGGGGTTGTCTTGCTAATTGCCTCTCATTTCCACCTGTTGTATGTTCCATTTGCAACAGCAGCAGGTGAAATTGATTCATAATAAGTGTTACCACCTGACACTGATTCAACAAAGGTGCAACTGATTTGGAGTTACATTGTTTTGTTTAGGTGTCCCCTTTATTTTTTGAGCAGTGTACATTTATCATTTAAACAGAGAATGTTTAGAAACTCCCACCTGTTGTTCCGTCTTTAGAAAGGATCCAAGTCTTGCTGGGGTGAGAAGCGCATGCGCAGAATGTAAAGTCAGTGGACGCCGTACTCATAATTAACACATGGTTAGATTGGAGGCTTACTAGCAGCAGGCAGTCTCTGAATGTGGATGTAAAACTGAAATAAAAATACAAATTGTAAAAAGAAGTGAATTAAAAATGAAAGCTCTAATGAGATCTTGAAATAGCCTTGTTTCTTTTAGTCCCAGTCTGATGGTTTGCATATGTAAGACATGAGTGTATATTTTTTTATGCTTTGTATACAATACTATTTTTGTTACTTTTGTACAACTTTAAATTATATTGTTTCTAAATCAAATGAACATATTGTTATAGTGGTTATACATTATATAATATAATTAAACAAAATTAATATAATAAAATCATGTACAAAAGACAAGCTTAAACTTGTCCACTGATGTTGATTTTAGTAAAAGGTTATGTAAATTCTAAAATGAAAAGCAAACGTTCTGGGAAAAATATTTCATTTTGCCTTCACTTCCCATTCACACAAGCACTCTCTCAAAGTACCTGCAAAGTCGTTGTGTGACTTGTATTGCCTAGTGACTCCTCGGTGCATGCACGGCTCATTTTGTTCAGGTAAGTGAGAGGGGAAGCATAAAGCCCTCCCCCACCCCCCTCTTCTCACCGCCTCCAACCTTTCTTTATATTCTTCACATTTTCTGACTTTCTCTGTCAAGTTCAAATCTAGTTCTAAGTAAAAACTTGTAAATTTTCTCTGAACCTTTGTGCACATGTTGGACTTAATTACTTGCATAAAAGCACAGATGGATAATACTGAAGTATACTGGGGAGGAAACATGTAAAATACAACATTTCTAATGACATTTTGGTCATAACTATAAGACCCAGTTATACTTTAATGTTGAAGAGCATATCAGCACCATGAGTGTAATAGACCAAAGTAGTGAATAATTGTACAATGAGATTTTCAAAGCTTGGCATAGTTATTATAACCTAACCCTGATTTAAACCTCTCCACAACTTTATTCCTGACGTGTGTTTAAGAGCATTAGAATACAAAAATTATTCAACCTCTTATGCTCTAATGCATAAAATGAAACATATTAAAGTTTTGTGGTTGTAACATGACAAGATGTGAAAATCTCCAAAGGGTGTGAATACTTTAGCAAGACACTCTAGGTATGATTAGTTGCCTGTGTTGTTAGCACATTTAAAGTTCAGCCAATGTTAATGTTTTTACTAGATATTTACTCACATCTGCTAATATATTGCTGCTGAGAGTACCTTGGGGTTCGTCATCTTGTCCAAAAACAAGGCTCAGAAACAACAAGGCTGTCGCCTAAACTCTAAAATCATGATAAGAGACACATGAACACACACAACACATGTACACCTGCATGAGCATGGTTACATCTGCAGGGTCCTTCGTCATTAACTCAAACACCATCATACTTCCATTAGATTGTGTTCTAATGGTTTACCATAAAAAGCACGCCCAGTTCAGTGCTCCTGCTGAAGATCTGTTTTCATCCACTGCATATTGACTCAAAGGGAATATTTGATGTAATCTGCATGCTTCATTTGTATGTTTTCTGTAATTTAAATAATTTCATTATCTTGTATTAATATTTGATTTAAGTGGATATGTGTAAATGGGATTCAATGTGAACCTGACTGTAATGGACTAAGTTGTATCTACATTGCTTTGGGTTGAATTGGTTAACTGGTAGTAATTTTATTTTAACGAAATAAAACTGGACCTTTGTGCTTTTTTGCATAGCATCCTGACTTACTGACCATTTGGATATGGGCCCCATGTGAGAAGGAAATGCGCTGAAAGATTACACCCAGATGGGTTTATGAGTTACATATTGAACACATGTTAATTGCCTGTATGGGTTTGATGCAGGACAACCAGATATAAGTCATACATCTATTCTGCAATGTGGTTTCCTGGATTTGCCAATATATGTTGTATCTGAGTGTGCTCAGGCCCATTTAGGATTCATTTAGCCTGAGCCAAATCCATATGGGGCCCAGATACGCATGTTATCTAGAAAACTGACTTTTGTTGTGAAGTGGCACTATATAATGAAATCTATTAATTGATGCTTCATGTGGCATTAATTGATGTTTAAATAAGCTCATTAGGAAGACTAACTCTAACTGTTCTAGGATGTGGGACACAGAAGAAATAACATCACTGTAGGACAACGTCTCCCACCCATGCATGAAGCTGTTGCTGAACTGGAGAGCTTACTGAGTGACAGACTTCTGCATCCTAGATGCACAAAGGAGCATTATCGCAGGTCCATCCCTCTAGTAGCTGTTTGACTTTATAACCATCACTGCTCCCAACAAACTGAGACTCAATAAGTTGTTTGTATTCCTGCTGTTATTTGCATAGGTTTTCCATTTCTCATGTTGGCTCTTTTTTTTAAGCACAAGTATACATGCAGATGTTGTGCTTTTTTGTATTATCCTAGTCAGTAGCACGTTTCTACTAATCTGAGTATTTTCTTCTTCTGCTGTAAATTTACCCGTTCTTTACAGTCTGTTATTATTATTTTTTGTTTTTATATGTTTACCTTTGTGTGAATCTGTATGGTTCAATTTGCCATTTACCTTTCTGCTGATACACCTGAATTTTTCCACTGAGGAACAATGAAGGATATTTTTATTTCTAGATGAACCAAAACGTCTGTCGAACAGACTTAGCGTTTTAAACATATATTTACGAGTACCTGCAGGGGAAAGACTCCAGAAACGAGCTCTAATTTGTTTTATTTCTCTAATTTATTATTTAATTTAGGTCTAAAACGTATTAATTAATTATTAATAGAGAATTTTAATTCATTTTCATGACTGGCATGCACCTAAAATCAGATCCAATGGAGTGCGTTTTCGGATTTTTTTCAAATAGTTGTTTGGTCTGGGGACCCTCTGATTCCCACCATTATCTTTTTTTTTTTTTTTTTTTTTTTTTTTTTCTCCACAAATAATGCACAACTATCAAACCAGTTTGACCGCTAACATAAATCCCCTCAATAGGGTATTTGCCCTATTTGCACCAGATAAACATCCCTGAATTGTGCCCTGCGGTTTGCAGAGTGGACGCAGGATGCGGGGCTGTTTGTTTCTCCTCCATGAAGAGGAGGGGAGTGCGCCCTGATTGACGTCAGCTTGTTTCGTGCAGACGGACAATGAGCAGCTGTGTGTACAAATTTACAGTACAAAACCGGGCCTGAAATCCTGGCAGCTCTGCTGCTTCTGCTGCTATTTAACGACAGGAGAGATGCGACGCTGATGGTTCTGCATGCTGTCTTTTCCGCTCAGGTAAGCGAGGTTTATCTTGTGACTTGATCCTGATCGCCGCTCGTTTTGATGTGACGCTCATGGATAATTCAGAGATAGAGACGCGCCGCTGGGCTTCTGCACAGTGAATCAGTCTCTCTGGTTATTTCATATCTACCGAAATATTCCCAATTAAGACCTTTCACGGTCCTTAATGACAAATAAACAGATATATGAAGTTTTTAACGTAATTCTGTTCGAAATCGAGGCTTAATAAAGGGCAGTTTAATGAAATCGCATTATAACCCATCTTACTAACACGAGTCGTGACGCAGATGACGCTCCTCGAGCAGCAGGGGGAAGCCCTTCTGCAGAAAAGGGGGCGCCATTTTTAAAACAATATCTAAACATTAAAGACAAGATTCTGGTTGTAATTAACCTGAGCCTGATGCAGTGGCAGACGTACAGATATACTTCCCGATAAGCATTTTGTCACTTAAATGTGTTCCACAAATCTGCTCTAGTCCTTTTTGTCCAAAGTCTTTTAAAATATGGAACCCAGCAAGAGCCTGTGGAAATAAAGGAGGATAAATCCGAGTTCAATCCAAAACCGAGATCCTGGATAGAGATGACTCGAATGAGCATCAGCCAACCACCTCTGTCTCATTGACCAGATTTAGCAAAAGAGGAAGAAAATAGATGCAAGGACAAACGGATGGGAGTTGTCAATGTTATTCAAACAGTGAATTTATGCATTTTGTTGCATTTATCTATCCCATAGGATGGCTTGTTTAGATGAAAATCAAGTATGTTGTTCATAAGTGATGGCAGGATGGAGCAGGAGAGATGAATAGGCAGATAGGGGCTCTTCTGCTGTAATGCAGTTGTTGCTCTGGTCTGGCGACAAAGTAAAGCTTTCAGTTTACTGGTCCAAAGTTCCGACCATCTTCTATTATCTTGAGACCTGGATCCTGACTGAAATAATGAGGTCCCAGACACTGCAGGTACCACAACATTCCTTGTGGGCACAGTTGTACGTTTTCCTTTATACGTCTAGGGACAATCCCTTTACAAGACACTGAATCCGATTGATTGCCCAGTCCATGCAATCAGAATCTTTAAATTCGTAAAAGCCCAATTGAGAAAATATTGTCAAAAAAATTAACAGGCGCTTTCCTTTCTTCACAGGTCTTTGTGGAAAAATGGAGGGGAAACATTTGTGAGTATACCTCTGCACTGACAGTATTTAATGGGTTCTTTGCAGGATTTTCTGTCTATCACCAATTATAGCACTGATCCAGTCCTCCTTCTCTTCATAGCGGCTACTCTGGAGAATACCTGGACCGCTTCATCCAAAGCCGAGACTCATCAGTGGTGAACAAGTTTCAGAAGAAGTACTGGAAAACCAAGCAGACGCTGATCAAAGTCACTGGGAAGAAAGAGGACGAGCACGTGGTGGCGTCAGATGCAGACCTGGACGCTAAGCTGGAGGTGAGTCAAGAGTTTTCTCAGAGCTTGTTTCAAAACTGTTATTCGTCAATATCTATAGAAGTTCTGCATGTAAAAATGTTAATGTTTGCGTTTCTTTTGATCGCTCTCTCATCGGTAGGTCTTCCACTCCATCCAGAGAACATGCATGGAGCTGCTAAAGGTCATTGAGCAGTACCAGAGGAGGATCTGTTGTAAGTTCAGAGAGCTCAAAAATCTCAGTTTGATGAAATTTAGCCAATCAGTTGGAGTTTGTTGCTGTTCAGGATATCCCTGTAATACTTCCCCAGTAACTGGGCAATGACTCCTTTTAAACATTTGGTTTGTTATAAAAGATTTCTTGTCCTCATTTGGTCCAACTCTGACTCTGTGATGCTGAGATCGAGAAAACACCTGGATCACCTTTGTTCTTCTTCTATCTTAAGATTGCCCTTCAGTACCTTTATATTCTGGCTTAAAGTTTTAGTGAAGTATTTATGATCAACTTGCAGAAAAGATCATACAGACAGATGAAAACACTCTTCAAAGATTAGGGTGTTTTCGTAGCAAAAAACTACAAATCAGATGTTGGTATTTTGTTTTCCAAAAACATTCTTCATCTCTACTGCTCAGTCCTTTCTCAGGAGGAAAACGAGCTGGGTCGTTTCCTGCGCTCCCAGGGGTCGCAGGATAAAAGCAGGGCTGGGAAGATCATGCAGGCGACAGGGAAAGCTCTCTGCTTCTCCTCCCAGCAGAGGTGGGCATCACACATCCAAATAAATCACTTTCTGGAGTGACAGGATCATTAGATTTATTTAAAGATTAATTCGATTTTTCAGCTTACAGTATATAACCAACAAAAAGAAAAGAAAAATAATGTTGCTAAAAACTAGAGTTGCACTAATAATTTTGCAGCTGTAAATACTGCAAACATTTCATCTGAGTCAAAATGACAAGGTTCTGCTACGTTTAAATTGATTGTTGATTTTCTCTAACCCACACAGGCTCAAATATATAAATACACCCCAGCTAATCTTTGGTAAAATCTCTTCAGGCTAATTGAACCAAGACCACTTTGCTTTGGTAGCCATCAGCAAGCTTCTCTCAATATTATTCTCTCAGTAATATTCCCTCAGTCTTTATTTTTGTCCATTTATCTTGGTAGAATTGGAAGAGTTCATTTAAATTGGTTGATTTCTTGACACAGAGCCTGCTTTCAAGCCCAGTTTGCTTTCTAGGGTTGAGGTAACGACTTCTGAAAGTCCATACTAGAGACTTAATGTTAGCCTGCTTTATCCATTCCAGATTTTTGAGTTTGTCCTCCTGTTGGAACATCCAACTATGTTCAAGTTTGAATGATTGAGCTGTGAGACGTTGAGAAATTCAGAGGTAGTCCTCCTTCTTTGTTGTTAAATCAGTTTTGCTGAATGAACCAGTAACATGCACTGGGAGGGAAACAACCCTTTATCATGATGCTACCACCTCCATGTTTGACAGCACAGTGTTCTTAGGCTTTCCAAACACTTCTTAACATGAGCAAATTACCAATTTACTTCTGTCTTAGGGGGACAGGTTGTGTCTTCTTGAACTGACATAGAATTATCTCAACAAATAATCTGTTTAGGGATTGCACCAAAAGACTTTCCCAAACTTGCATAAATCTACCACCTTCTTTCCTTTTCACTGAGCTCCTTGGACTTTGCAGTGTCTGGTGGCACGTTAAATCTTATTACATCTCTAGGCTTTCGTCTGTTCTTGGAGCATATATCTAAGCCAGAGCTTAGTAGTAAAGAATGCTTTAACGTGCCTAAAGGCAGTCAAAGCTACAGGTTTGCCATATGCTGGAAGTGTGTGTCTGCAGAGAAAACTGTGTATAGCTGTGCAACACCTGGAGCAGTATGTTTAGAGGTTGCAACGGCAGATATGTGTGATGTGTTTACACCTTTAAAGAGATGATGTGTTCATAGTTTCTTTGAAAAAGAAGATCATTTTTCACCGTGCAACTCTTAGATTCCTCCCAGATTGTGTGCATCGATTCGTATCATCGGCTTCTTTGAAATAAAGTCCTCCATTATTCTGATAAGACTGAGTTTTCGCTGGAACATCTCACAGAGATATTTTTAAGGGCAACAAACTCCTATTTTTATGGACTTCAGCTTTCTCAATTCTAGAGTTTTGATCCAGATCATGAATGTTGACAAATGGATCATTTTTATGTTGACAAAGAGGAAACATCAGCTGCAACCAATCATCATCACCAATCTCTTGCGCACCACTTAAAAGATTTAGATGAAGATATATGTATTTGAGCCTGTATGAATGTTTTCAGCCTCTAATCCACAATAAGTTTAAAATTTATGTACCAAGTTCTTTGAAAAATTAAAGGAAGTTTTATGATCTATGTTCATTGCACAGCTCAAGCAAACCATTAAAAACCCCAAATCAATTTTATATTCATGCAGAGTGCATGTTAGCTTCTGACTGGAACTGCACTAATGGTTATCAATGGCGTCTCTGGGATTTATTCCTTATAAAAAACATAAAACTATTTTACTAATTCCCTTCCGGGTTCTAACATGTTCAAATTCCTCTAAAAGATCGTCAGTGTGTCATCAAGTTTCAGGATGGTGTAAAATGAACATAGTTCTTAGATGATAGACGTGTGGAGCCGTCACTTTGAGAACAACTCTTCTTCTTCTAGGCTGGCTCTGAGGAAACCTCTGTGCCGTCTGTACCAGGAGATCGAAACGTTCCGCTATCGGGCCATCTCTGACACGTGGCTGACGGTGAATCGAATGGAGCAGTCTCGGACCGAGTACCGCGGCGCCTTGCTTTGGATGAAGGACGTATCTCAGGAGCTCGATCCGGACACACACAAACAGATGGAGAAATTCCGCAAGGTTTGTCCTCCACATGGAAAGAGCTACGGAAATAAACAAATACTTTTATTTACACTTAAGACTGCCTCAAAGATTGGGTACAGATGGCCGTTCACAGCTAAATATTAACTACTAATTCACAGTACTTTGCTAAAGCATTGCCCATTTCTTTAGATTTTGGTCAGGTTTTTTTGTAACCTTCTTTTTAAAGATTTCTGATCAATGAATATCCAGGCTTTCTGTGGATCTTTACCTGCTTTTACATCAGTTTTCAGTTCAGTGTTTGATCAGTTTTGAGGAATATTGATTCATTTAGGCTAAAACCTAAAGTAAACTCCTGAGCTTATAGTATGGCAGCCATTGTTGTGTTGAGATAAAAATAACAGCTTACAAAAGAAGCAGTTTTAAATGCGATTTTTTTTTTTTTTATTTATTTAACAACAGTCAGACACAAAAATGCTAATTTTTCTTATTTCTTTGGTTCAATCTATAAAATTACCAAAGCTAACAGTTTAACAGAAAAAAAAACAGGATTTTAGCTCGAATGAGTCGACTCCCAAAGCGCTATTAGTCGGAAACGTTGCATACAGTAGATGAACTGAACAAAGTTGCATCTCTCAAGTTCTCAATCAGAAGTTTTTTTTGTAAAGAGACAACTTTCAGATTCAGTTTGTCTGCAGGGATCTCTTCTTTAATCCTCCACTAGGGGGCATGACTCACCCACAAAGGACAGCCAGACAGCACTATGTCCGGTTTTGCATGTTTATTTCTCCTTTTTAATCACATCTCAGGTTCAGGCCCAGGTTCGGACGACCAAAAGCAGCTTCGACAAGTTAAAGAACGACGTCTGCCAGAAGGTTGACCTGCTGGGGGCCAGCCGCTGCAACCTCCTCTCACACGTTCTGACCACATACCAGGTTTATCACATTATATCCCAGCTGCACACTTCAGCTCCATTCTAATCTTCTATTGTGCTTTAATTAGAAAACAGTGCTTTAATAGGCAATTGAAACAAAAAGAAATTATCTGTCTTTCAGACAACCCTTTTGCATTTCTGGGGGAAGACATCCCACACCATGGCAGCCATACACGAGAGCTTTAAGGGCTGTCAGCATAATGAGGTTTCCACATCAAAGGTCAGCGAGCATCTCCATGAGGAAGAGTTTGGGTTCTGACACAGAAGGGGAAAAAAAAAAAATAAAGGACCTGATGAGTTGGATTGTTTTTTACAGGCCTCACAGGATTCCACGGACAAGCCGGATAAAAAGATGGAGAAAAAAACAGCAGAAGCAGAGGACAGAAGAGATGAGACAACTAATGACCCGTAATTTTCTCTTTAGTCTTTACTCATCCAGTCTTCACAGATGGGGACACATTTGTTGGCTCCCTTGATCAACAACAAACATCCTTCACTGCAAGAGTAAAGTCGCACACAAAGCTGTTTAAGAAAAATCCAACTTGAGTACATTTATTCAGGGGAGGGGAAAAAAAAACATGACTTTTAACAAATTCACATGTGGCACAATTATTAGTACATCTAAAAATATCTTTAAAATAATAGAACTGGACCATTTTCTACATGTTTGACCTGTTATGGTTGATCAGAGTTTCTATATTGAGTAAACCATGACTTCCTGTTTGCCTGGGGCAAGTATAAATGTGACGTGACAGAGAAAATAAGCTTTACTGGGTTTCCCAGGGCTTACTGCTGGTAAAGATGTGCGCATATTTAAGATCTGACTTTAAAAAAAAAAATTTCCTTTGCAATTGTTATGCTTCTTTACTGATGTCAACAAATTTGTCTGTATACACACTAAATCTCTTGTCTTATATGTACAACAAATTTCTCTGATGTTCTGCTTCTCAATTTTATAGACTTATCTCATTAGGACATGAAGACAAAAGCGAAAAGATGACAGAAGGTAAAAATATGTTCATCAGCCCTGCTTTTTTATTTATGCCAGGGGTGTCCAAAGTGCAGCCCGGGGGCCATTTGCGGCCCTCTAAAGGAATTTGGGCGGCCCGCTGACCTCAGTTCCAGAATTGAGCAAATCTGGCCTGCAAGCATAGTTTGTTAATGATGATGTACACTTTTTCATCTTTTAGGGCATTTTTTTCTTATAGATAACATTTTCTTTAAAAATAAAAATATTAGATGCAAAAACAAAAAAATAGATTCCCATTTTTTTTTTAACAAAGTTTTTGCATTAATCTTAATTTTGGAGTAACTAGAACCTCAAAAGCAAACCTTGCAGCCCAAATATACTGCAAAAACACAAAATCTTACCAAGTATTTTTGGTCTAGTTTCTAGTGCAAATCTCTTTAATTTTGTTTTAAGTCAATAAATCCTTAATATTGATGAAAAAGTTCTAGTTATAGGAGAAATAATTTGCCAATGGAACAATGTATTTTAACTTATAAAAAGGGAAAATGTCTTGTCGCACTGGCAGATTATTTCACTCATTACTAGAACTTCTTCATCATTGTTAAGGAATTATTGACTTATTGACTTAAGCTCAATATCGTACTGAAAAGTTATTTTTTAGTTAGTTTTGTCTCATTTCAAGTGTATTTAAGATATTTGCACAAGAAACTAGACCAAAATATTTGGTAAGATTTTGTGGTTTTGCAGTGCAAGAAAACAATTCAACCCAAAAAATGTTGAAACTGTGGGCCTGTCTTAAACTAATGCAATCTTGCAAGACGTTTTTATGTTTTGTATCTACAGTGGTTTACTGATCCGTTTTCTATAAAAATCTGACTATTTTGTTGATTTCAATAAAACTGTAATTTTTTTAAGTTTGTTTTTGAGCAGATAAAATAAAAAAAAGCACAAAAAAAGTTTGTTTTAAAAATGTTAGTTAAAAAATCTAACATTTTTGTGGCTCCCGTGTGATTTCAACTTAACAATTTTGGCCCCCATGGTAAAAAGTTTGGACACCACTGATTTATGCTTTGGGTATTTAATACATTGTGTTAATGCATCAAAAGACACAACAACTTTCATTTGTATCAACTGTATGTAGTTCAGAAAACAGGATAAATTACATTTTGACAGCAAACGCAGGTGTTTTCATCATCAAATTACATTTTTTGCTTCACAAAGAATGTCAGCTATTAACCCCTAAGGAATTTATGCTTGTATGCTTTTATATATTAAGAAAAAGAAAAAATTAAATGATCAATTCAGTAGTAATTAGGCTAAGTAGAATAACTCCAAAGTCTTATATTAAAAAGATCGTTTCTACTTTCCCAGAGGTGGATGGTGAGGAGGACAGCCTGGCCCTTCTCAATGAGATCCTGGGTGGTTTGTTTGTGGACGAGGCGGGTTTTTCCCAGGAATGGACAAAAGGGTTTGGAGACATGGAGGCGAGCGCAGCCTCAGCTGGACCAGCCGAAACCCAGCAGCAGCAGGAAAACTCCTTCTTTTTGCCGTCACAGCTTTTGGACCAGAGCTTAAACAAGTCTTCTGTCTCAGGTCAGAGACCAGTCGAGCCGCCAATTGTGCAGCTGTCGATTCACTTGATTTCCTTGAAACTGGAAATTTGTGAGTAAAAAGCAAAAAACCGAGTGACTTGACTTTAACTTTCAAATGCAAACATCAGCAAAAGGAATTTAGAGGCGTTTTATTGTCAGTACCGAAGGATAAACTTTTTAAAAAGTGGTCGGTTTCTAGTTACAACCTCAGAAAAATGTCTAAGCTTGCAGAAGGAATGGTTTGATTTGCACATATAGACCAGACTTCGGTATGCAGATTACATCATTGCAACGAGCTGGACACACACCAGAGGGGAAGGGTGGTGGCATCAGGCAGTTTCCAACACTCACAGTCCTTAAGGGAGTCTTAGTACTGGAACCAGTGGGTTTATGAGGGGAACAACACCTCCCTGTTGTCGTCCCACATGGATCACTGCTTACATTGGTGGACAGTCCAGTACCTCGCTGATAACAATATCCCTCTTTCAGAAACATTTCCTTTTGTAGAAAACTTCAAGAGACTCTCCAAAATTTTGCATCACCTCTTAAAGTTTCCTTTTATGTTTGATTAAAAAGTCTAAGCAAATGTAGTGTTGTCTATCTGTGACTGTGGTGTTAATTTAACATTTAGGCACAAAAACGGTCATAAGAGATGGAGGTATGTCTGGTTGAGTTCGCAAACAAACAAACAAACAAAAAAAAAGTAAAATGCAGTGAAAATTCTTGCTGAAGCAACTGTTCTGAAAATATTGATTTAGTTTGATATAGAAGAAACATAAAAAGGAAGAAGTTTTTACCCTCAGATAAATGCCTTTTGTTTGTGTATGGCTAAATTTTTGATTTTCTCACAACTTTCCAGGTAGAAAGGAAAATTATGCTATTAGCTACAAATATAAACAGATAATGAGCTTAAATGAAATAAAGCTGAAGTGCAACCCTTCTGAAAAATGTGAAAATTCGCTTCAGTGTGTGAACCGAAAGCTCAGCTGAGATTTCTAAACAATGCAAAACAATGCATAACCATACAGAACAAGGTAGATGCACCTAAAAATGGGTAAAAAATGGACCTCTCAGGCTGAGGGTCTTACAGAGAGGAGGTGCTGTAGCAGAGTATTTCATCTTGTACTACATACTGGAGATAAAACTCTTAAACTCAGATAATAGCCACTGAACTTTTTCACATTTTGCTGCATTGCAAGCAAAAATTTCAAGCTCAGTCAGACTGGATGGATAAAATTTGGGAACATATATTTTGTCTTGCCGTAGATTCTGAATTGGATTTAGGCCTGGACTTTTTTAATGCATAAATATGCTCTGATCTGAGCCTTTCCACTGTAGCGCTTTTCTCCCTGTCCCTGCTGAGGGAAAAGTAGCGCCACAGCATGACGGTGCCACCGCCATGTTTCACAGAGCGATGTGCACTGTTACGTTTCCCTTCTCATGGAGCAGTTTTGGTTTCATGTGAACAGAGCACCTTCTTCCGCTTGTTTGCTGCGTCTCCTACATTTCTCGTGACAAACCTTGAAACTTCTTATGGTTTTCTTCTTGACACTCTGATGGGACAGATTTCCGAAGTGCACAACTAATACATGACCAGTCAACAGATTTCCATACCTTCAGCTCCCATTGGCTGTTCTCCCTAATTAATGCTCTCCTTGTCCAGCCTGACAGTTTAGGTGTGCGGTCATGTCCTGGTAGGGTTTACAGTTGTGCCATATTCTTGTCTTTTTTTGAGTAGCAGACCGAGCAATTCTCTTTAAATCTCACTTTGCAGGTGAACTTTATTTACAAATTAGGGAATATTTGAAGACATTTGGTTACTCTGGATTTTATTTGGGGGCAGCTGAGGAGAGGGGTTGAATACAAAAGCAAAGTTTCTCATTTGTGGAAAATAAAAACCATGCTCTACTTTGTGGAGGTCTGTCTCTCACAAAAAAAAACAAAATCCAATAAAATACATCGAAGTTAATGTGACAAAATGTAAAAAAGTGCAAGAGGTACAAAGAGTTTTGCAAAGCTCTGTTAGACGGTCCCTGCACAGGGATGCCATCCAATCCAGACCGAGGAATCTGGAAAAGCAATGTCAAATTAATATTCTTCAGAAAAGCAAACAAAACATTTCATTTTAACACCTGAAAACATTCAACACAAGTCCTTAAAACAACATTTCAGAGCTGGCGTACAAACTATCAGATGATAATGTTCAGACATGTGGAATGATTTCTTGTCAGCTTGTGTTTGTCCTACTTTATCTGTGCCTCAGACTGGACCGGGATTATCCCACAGCCAGTCACCTGTGCAGCCGAGTGCTCACCTGGAGCTGGACAGAACCCCCCAAAGCCAGCTGTGAAAGGTAGGACTGACTTTTGACTGGTTCAAAGCATTCAATCTAAAACGTGTGCTTTGAGAAAGAAGGCGAGGGCTTTAGATTTTTACATTTTGTCTGTATGACGCACACATTGTTCTCCTGTTGTGCAGAAACAACCGGGACATCCAAAGATCTTTCAGCATGGTTCAACCTGTTCGCTGACCTGGACCCTCTCTCCAACCCAGATGCAATCGGGGAAACCAACAGAGAGCACGAGCTTCACGCTGCATAGTTCTTCCTTGGTATCGTGATCCATTTGAAAACCAGAACCATTTGTTTTGGCTACAGCTGCAAACTGTTTCCAGTGTGATAATAAGCACTCACCAGAGGCAGAAAGGCTGAATTTTCAAACTTTCCCCAAACTCCAAAAAAAAAAAAAATAAAATAAAATAACAAAAAACTATCACAGATAATCAAGTCAATTGCAAATACTAGATTATAACAAACCTTGATGCACCATTATCAAGATTATAAAATTGCTTTAAAAAATTACCTCATTATCTTGAGGAATATTCTTCATAACAATTTTCCCTCCATTGCAATAATACAATAGAGGGAAAACAATAATATTCTGTAAGTATTCAGCAATTATAAAGTTAATCTGTTTCAGTAATTTGATTCAAAATTATATGGTTTCACTACACACAGAGTGAGGTGTAAAATTTCAAGCATTTAATTCTGTTTTTTACTTTTATAGCTTTCAATGAATAAAAACCCCAAAAACTCAGTTTCTCAGAAAATGACTGTATTACAACAGGACCAATAAAAAAGGATTTTAATACTGAAACGTTATAGTCATTTTATGGTGTGCAGAATCATGTGAAGACTGCTCACTTGAATTCAGTTCAGTTTCATTCATATAGCGTCAATTCACAACAAATGTCTTGAGGCACTTTATAAAAAAATCATTTGAGTTCAATCATACATCCATTCTAATTGATCCTAGCTATCAAACAGTACAGTGAGCTCAATTCATTATTCAAAGTAGTTAAAAAAGTTTTCATCTAAGGAAACCCAACCTTGTAAGAAGTTGAGCCAACAGTCCCAACGTCAGCGCAGTAATATTGAAGTAAAATTGAGTGGAAGGAAAAAGTGTGGTTGAAAAAGCTGCAAAAGCAACCGTGATAACTTCAGTCCTGAGAGGATTGTGAAGCAAAGTTTATTCAAGAATTTGGGAGAGATTCACAAAGTGTCAGTTTTGAATTAATTTAGAAACCCAGTCCTATAGTCTGTTCTAAGAGTGGAGAATTTAGGTTGATTGAGGCTGAGAGTTAAATTTCCAGTGACGTTAAACCCCTAAATTTCCTAACCAAAAATTTCAGAGCACTTCATGCTTCCTTCTGCTGAAAAGTTTTATGGAAAAGCAGATTTTATTTCCCAGCAGAATTCGTCGACACTAGAGACACGATGCAGATGAGCTTAAGGTAAACAACTTGGGCTTCCTGAACGCCTCAGCAGAACCAGACTATTGTCTCCATGTCACCCTGCATTGATGCAGTATTTAAAGCAAAAGGAGCCCTGACTAAGCACCAAGTGCTTAAACTGTAATATATTGGATTTAACATCTGTTTCGGCCCCATAGGTAAAACTGGACTGATATTAATAACCAATGCTTATTTCAATCTTGTTGGCGTTTGTGCATGTTTTTTCTGAAAAAATATATATAATATCAGTAAATATTGGCCATAACAGCAATATTAATATCTCATATCCATACTAGCCCAACTTTTCCTATCAGTGCATCATGAATAGATGGACATTTATGTAATATAGGATTTTCTTAGAAACAGAAGTTTGAGTTTTCATTAGTTGTAAACCATGATCCTCAAAATTAAGAGAAATAAATGTTTGAAATATATTCTGTGTGTAAAGAATCAATAAAATCAATGAATTCCCCTTTTTGAATAGCTTTAATTTAGCTGCTTGTTCTGAAGGTAGCAAGGAGAGAGTAATGCTGTCCCTAAAGCTAATAGTTTCCAACAAAATGACAGACCAAATATTCATTCAGGATAATTCTGATGCCTTCATTACGGAAAATAAAACCCAAGAGGGGATTAAAAGTCATTTTAATCAATTCAAAAATCTCATTAGCAAATATGACCTGAAGGATTGAACGATTCAGGACGAGAACGGAAACCTACTTGCAAGTGTAGTCAGCTCGCATTCTTGGATCTGAATTTAACAACAAAATTGTATCTTAAACAAAAAAAAAGGTATGCATTGGTTTAAAATGTGCAAATCACAAAACATCAGGCCACATTTTGATATTAGGAGAAAGGTGCAACTAAAATGTTAATTCTGTGAAACCAGAAACTGTTACTTAAGTCTTTTGATAAATAAAGTGCATAGATAAAATTTCAGAAAAGTTTTTGGATAAACAGCCTTGGAAAGCTGAGGAATCATTGAGGGTTTTGCTCCATTTCCAAATTGTCTTAGGCAAGACTGTGGTAGAGAAGAGAGAATAAAACCAACTTATTCCAGTGCACTAATTAGATCGATGCCTTCATGCTGTAAGGCACAGAATATTTTAAGGACGAACATGGCCTGTCCTTAGGTTTGTTTTGAAATATTCTGTACCACAGCAAAAGCACAGAGCGACATGTACAACTATTAGCCTCTCTTCATATTCTAACGTTAATGTCGCATTTTTTGGTTTTCTTACACTTTGCAGAGTTGGAGAAAGATAATATGGTTTGGGAGTAATGTCATCAAAATGTGCAAAAATGTCAAAAAGACTCACCTACTGAGAATAATGGGGTTTTGGCAATAAGAAGTGAGAAAATCCAGCCTTCATCAGAACTCTGCAGCTCAGCCACAACTTACGCTTGCAGAAGTTAAAACGGGTCAGAAAGTTTAACGTTTAAACGTTACCCGATTAAACGGGTATTTTGATTTTTTTTAGAACCATTACAAAAGTTTATCTTTCGCAACTGTTTGGGAATTTTAAGCAGGTTCACCTAATATATTTATAAAAGGTTTAATTTAATTTAAAAAAAAAATCCCATAATTTAAGATTCACATGTGAACTTTATTAGTCAAACCAGTTTGTCTCGTGCTGCTATCTGATGCAGAGTGCACACACCGAAACTTTCATTCACAACTATTATATTTCAGCTCAGATTTTTATTTTGTAAACTTGAGTTTAAGGGTGTCTTTAACTTAAGAGTTGAAGAAACATTAAAATTTGCAGGAGTGATTACCAGAAGGCTCTTCCACTCACAGTTCAAGCATTCAATCAACACAACCTAAAGGTTTTGCACTTGGACAGTTTTTAAGAGACATCCAGATGGTATTTAAGCTGTTTGCTTTACTTGTGTTTTGCTTTCAAAGGGATCCATGATTAGTTGCAATAATAGACTTTATTTGAGAAACATTTGTTTCAGATGTAAAAACAAGACAGTACAAATACAGTTGGCTGTTTAGTTTTTATAAAATTAAATACTGTCACACGGACGTCGCCATGTTGTTTACACTGCAGTGCATTCTGGGTAGATGGTGTATGCCAGGACCTACAGCGCTAGCTCTGCCTTGCCGGAACAGTAAATGTTGTGCAATAAGTAACATTCAGTCCTTTAATTTGAACCGGAGCTCGTTGAAACAGAAGGGAATGCAGAAATGACGAGGAAATGAAGCTGAGGAGGACCAAATGGAGGAAGAGGAGAGATTCGGCTGAAAAAGCTGCTGTTTGTGCTGCTGCTGCTTGGAAATGGCAATCCGACAGCGTGCTGCAAAGATCTCCACTTCCTAACTCAAGCTGTTTATGGTTACCATCGGGATCAAAACATTTTCTCAAATATATTTGAATAATCTGATACAAAGACTTAAAGATGCTTCACTGTCACTTTAATTAAACATTCATTCGTTATTTTCCAACTTGTTTTGATTTCCCGTTGGCTTTAGCTAATAGTGTTAGCTCTAGCTAATGGTATTAGCTCTAGCTAATATATTGAACAGTAGATTACAAGCCGATCACACCTGTTAGTTTCAACATATATCTCGTGTATAACGATAAATGAAAACTTTGAGGCAGTTTTCCTCCATCCAGACATTTTGTGGGCTGCCCCAGTCAGCCTCCACCACCTCTACTACTTCTGTTTTGTTGATGGACTCGACTCCACTTGACCCTAACCGCGTCATTGGCCCCGCGTGCATTGCGTAGATGAAAAATATAATAAAGATATAATTACTTCAAAAACTGTATAAGTTTTTGCGTGTCACAAACAACAACATTTAGGTTAATAGGTAATTACAACATATTTAGGATAATGAGTTCAACTAGTCATGGGTCCCTTTAAGAGTTTCCTTCTGTAATTACATAATTAAACCCATTGCTGCATGGTGCATGCCGTTGCTTTACTTATACTGTTGACATCCCTGCTTTATTTCTTGTTCTGAAATCTTTAGATGTGTATGGGTTTTTTGTTTTTTTTGTTTTTTTGCCAGACTGTTTCTTTTGGGTAACATATGCAGTTTTAGTTCATTTTTTTCAGCCAATAAAACGGAAAGATTTAATAATACGATACTATTTACTAATTTTGATGATAATGCTGTATCCACAAGATGTATGTCAGGATGAATGCCTTAAGATATTTACAGATCAGACTCATTTTGACTCCTAAAGCTATGTGTTGTTTTAATTTTCCATCATGATCGACTATATGAACAGCCTTAACTTTACCTCAGCCACTATATGTGAGATGTTAATGAATGTTTGTCCATGTGTGTATCGATGCCCTTTAAAAAGAGAAGACATATCAATTCAAAAAGGCTTTTCTGTTTCCTTTATTGAAAAAAAAAAAAAAAAGATCTACACAGAAACATGTAAAACACAGGAGAATCAATTAATTATCGCCAACAATGGCAACTACTTCTTTAAATGTTCGGCACAATCTGAATCAATATGGTCAAAGCTCTTGAAGCTGCAGGTGCTGTCTTGGTTGTTGTTTGAACAAAGCATTTAGATAAACCTCAATCAGGGTGTCCTCAGCATAAACCTGCAGTGTTTATGCTCTTTTATCTCTAAAACATGCCGAAAACTCAGCGGTAATATCAGATGTCATATGGGCATGTTTCCTTATGGAGCCCGAACTGTAAAACACCATCTTGTGTAGTTTTTTGCTAAACAAAAAAAATCAATTGCACATTCTTCTGATTGTTTTAATTAACAAACTTGTATGCAGCACAGAACAGTGATTATCTTTTCCTTTCCAATTAAGTGCTTAAGCGTGGGTTTATTTAAAAAAAAAAAAAAAAAAAAAAAAAACAAGCCTGTGTGTTTTCCAAATTATGCAGCAGTGGTTATATGTTGAGCACTGGTCATTTCACCCCTCTTCCTATTTCGTTCTGTTGCAGTTTTTAGATTTTTATGCATATATTTATGGAGGCATAAAAGTAAACGTCAGTTCATACCCTCCTGGGAGCTGTTCGTACCTGTTAGGACAACCGGGGATTTATAGTAATTCCTTATAATCCTCTCATGGCCTAATGTAAGAAAATGTTTTTACTCTAATAAACTGCATTCCACTGGCAGAAGGTCACTCAAGGTATTATGGTTTCATCAGGGGTCAAATCTGTCAATTTCAAAAGAATCTTTCGGCCCAAATAGGATTTATTTAAATCTGATTTTAAAGCCAGAAAACCTAAAAACCTTGAAAGCATGCTACAAATAAATCACAATCTGTTTTTCAATTAGATTATACGACAGATAAGTCACTTTAAGATGCTCCTTTCTAAAACAAAAGAACCCTTTTGAGTCAAGCCCTCTAAAACAGGAAGGCACCGCCGTATATGGATGACGCTGCGTTTGCAACGGCACCACCCTGAAGCCTGCTAATCTGTGTGGCTGTAGACGGGGAATGGATTCTTTTCTGAACAAAAAACACACTTTCAACAGAAATACGTCAGACAGATGTGTGCTCACCGATTGAGGACTCAAAAAAGATTAAATTAGCACTGCTGCTAAAAAGAGGGAGGTTTGTGAGAGTGTAGCACAACCATCGAGTCAGCAGTAAAACCAACAGACTGCAGCTGTTTGTGAACGTATCATGTAAGAAAACACCTTTAACTCTGTGTTCGAGTATTTTAAATTCCCTTTTGATCCACCACGTGTAGCTTTAGCATAAGTGACATTTTACAGAGGGTTTCTAGAGTTTGCGTGGCATTGACGACGACTTCTGAGAAACATAACTGCAGGGTCGTTAAACCTTCACAGGTAAAACACGATTATGAGGAGAAAAGTGAGACGTGCACTGTCGAATAGATGTGTGCTCACCAAATATGAATTATTCTGGCTGCAGCCATTTGATGAAGCGGTAGAGAGCAACAATACTGGTCAGAATGGGAGCATCTAAATGCTCCCCTCAATTGATTATGTAAAGAAAAGTAAGACTTCCACTCCACAGCTTGAAAATATAAAATATACTATTCTGCTGACAGGTTGGTTTGTTTTTCCCTTCTGGGTGTGTGGGGATTATTGCCTTTTAAATTTCAGTTTTTGTTACACAGATGGTCATTCATAACAGTGGTAAATAACAGGCAGCCTGAGCCCACCACAGAGAGCTTTTAAAACCCTTCGCAAGGTCCTGTTTCACCATGCTGCTGCTATCAAAGAACATTTTTCCTGTCTTCCTCCTCGTCACTGGATAAATCACCTTATAAAACATTCTTTCATCTGTTCTGTTTTTCTGGAACTTTTTTTTTTAAACCTTGTTACTGATTTTGACAGCTGAAATAAATATAACCACTGTGAGTACATGGGTATGCAACGGTTTGTTTACGGGTACAAAGTGGGGATAGAAACCCTGCAAGGGGCAAACTGACCCAGAACCTCATATGACACTGAAGTGCTTGACAAAAATGAAAAACACACAAATATTCTGGCACAAAAATTGCCCTGATATCCCAAACATGACAGTCCTTGTGCTGTTTTGTAGTTTGCTTTGGTACGTGTTTCATATAATTGTTACACAGCTCTGAAGTTCTCAAGTCAAATTAAAGTAGCTTGTGAAAGTAGCTTATGCAGCTAGTTCTGTTTGCAATAAAGCAAACCCTGGAATGTGTCACAGGCACCTGAAACAGGTTTCACGTCAAAATCCACTACATTAAACTAACAATTCAGTCTGAATGAACCTACCTTTCCTGGGAATGAAAAAAAAAAAAAAAAAAAAAAAAAAAAACGACATTTCAAAAGATCTCCTTGTGAGAAATCGCTATCAACACTGGGGAATGGTAACAGTTCCGCCATTCACTTTCTAAATAACCTGAGTTATTGCTAATAGTTGGTTGGGCCAATAAAAAGGCAATAAGAAAGTCATGTGCTTTATGGTTGGTTACTTGGTCACTGATTAAACAGCTCATATTTGCATTTTGTGCTTAGCTCATCCTGTTATACTGGTAATCGTACTAGGTGTACAGGTTTAGGCCTGGCCTTGAAAACATGCTGATGGACAACTACACTCAACAAGTACTGCTGCTTCCTCATTAACAATATGCAACAAGTACATTCAAACATATGTCAGAAATATTAATAATAATAATAAAAATAAAAATGCCTTGTGCCCTTTAGAGCCAAAATGGGGTAAAGTATAAAAAAAATCCCATTTGCGTTTTAGCTTCAACAGCTAATAAGCTGGCTGGATAACATGAACACGATGCAGTTTCTGCTGATATTGCATGGTTACAATTTTGGATTTTTTCATTTTTTTTTTTTTTAATTTTTAATCTTGATAAGACTGCCCACGCTACATGTAATTTAATTATTCAGTTCTATTCATTGCAGAATAAGCAAATGATTTTCTGCTATATGTGATGATGGATAAGAGGAGTAGGTTAGGTTAGTGATGGGAGGAGAGAGGCTGAAGCCCAAGGTCAGCAACAATGCCCAAACATCAAGTATTATTCCTCAAACATCAGGCACTAATCCTGGAATTTAACAGGAACGTTCATGTAGCAGGATGCTGGTATCCTCAAAGGCGCTTGTCATTTCCAGACCGAGGGCACCCCCTGCTGGCTAATGTTAGGATTATCAGAGTGCAATTTTTTTTTTTTTGTCCTTTTTTTTTTTTTTTTTTTTTTTTTTTTTTTCTTACCAAACCATCAGGTTAGTTGCAATGTTTTATTTGAAGGTGGTTTGGTCATGAATACCTGAGGACCAGCTGGTAAGGACTACGTGTGCTGAGCCGTCTCCTGGTTCAGCACTCTGGCTGCCTGTGCCGCCGTTCGACTTCAGGCCACCGCTCAGGTCGACGCTCCTTTCAGTGGAGGATGAAAACGGAGCTGCTGGCGCTGTGGGCTGAGTCGGGGTCACCTGAGTTGCGATGCCGCTGTTGCCATGAAAACTGGGGCTGATGGGCGAGAACAGGGAGGAGCAGAGGAGTTTGACAGGGCAGAAGGCAGAGCCTCTGGGAATGAAGTTCACCTTGTTTTTGTCGGGGCATGAGAACAGAGGGAAGCCTTTTGATTTGCCAGATCTGAAAAGAACAGAAGTTACACTTTATTTATGATGGCCTTAATATTTTCAGCCTAGACAGCAATGTTGTTCTCTGCTGTTGTCTTATAAAAGAAACAAGGGGAAATTCCAGTTTTCCTGCAATTAACACCACCTATTTGGGTGTTAAGGGGTCATCAAACCAAAAAGTAACAGTAAAGTAAAACCCTGTCATGCTTTAGAAGACTTAGAGGAATGTCAAATTCTCAATTCAATTAAAGATGCATAAGAAATGGAAAGTCCAGATCTCTTTTTTTTTTTTTTTTTTTTTTTTTATTTTGCTGGAGATTTTAGTTTGAAGTGTGAAGACGGAGTTCTTAGAATTAAAACAAAAGTTGTTTATTGGAGTTTTATAGAATGAAAGTTTAGACTTTCAATCAAACGAAACATCAAGAAAATAAATGTATTCTTTAAAATCATAGGACTGAGTTGGGAAATGGATCGGGGGATTCATTTCCAGTCTAATACGGTGACAAGAATTACATTTATGGTAATGAGATAGGGATCAAGGCTGAAAGAACAAGATCCAAGATGCAAACGTCTTAAAACAGCTTCCTAGTAGATCAGCGAGGCTACGTCTCAAAAATCAGGTGAGGGGCCTTGAGTAGGCCCCCCGGTTCTCCACACCAGAAACACTCTGTTGAGGTGGTTCGTGATTTTCGTCGAGAAGTCAGTTTGAAAAAGACGACTCAAACTCAGCTACTTTTCTTTATCTTTATTTCCCCTTTGGGGACAATAAAGTCTAAAGTCTAAGTCTTCAGTATCACTGAGATATTTAAAAGTAAAGTCAGAGGAAGACCACAGAGACGTGAGAAACTATTTAAAAGGAAATCCTATTTTCAACCTTTCAAAACACAGAGTGTTTGTGGTTCATTCAGGCTGCCAGAACCTAAGAGAAAAAGATTTTTAGCAGGTAACAGGAAGGCTAAATGTAGTTCAGCAAAGCTACTCTGTTTTATCCTACTGAGCTTTCGACCCCTGTCTGTCGTGGAATCTGCTCGATTTGGAAATGTTGGCAGCCTCTTGAAATCTTTAATTTAATTAAGGTGGGGATCTACAGAACGTGTCAAACTCAAGGCCTGGGGGCCAAATCTGGCCCGCCAAAAGGTTTTTATGTAGCCCTTTAGACTCTAGAACAGGCAACCTTTATAATCCAAAGGGCCAATTTTATTTCACTGGACAGAGGGCAAAACTTGTTTAAAGCCACAAATGTTATGTGACCTTTTGGAAAAAAAAGATAAATATCTACTACATGAATTTTGTTGTTATTTTTTAAAGAATCACTGTTTTAGTTCTATTTTTAGGTCTTAAAATAAAGAAAAATGTAAAAGTTTGTAAAAAAAAAAAAAAAAAAAAAAAAAAAAAATATATATATATATATATATATATATATATATATATATATATATATATATATATATATATATATATATATATATATAAATGGATAGATATATTTTCTTCTGTGGGATGTTGACATATGTGGAAAATAGTTTAAAACCTAAAAACCAAAATATAGATCTAATAAATGTAATTTGT
Organism: Anableps anableps; assembly: GCA_014839685.1. Classification (NCBI taxonomy): domain Eukaryota; kingdom Metazoa; phylum Chordata; class Actinopteri; order Cyprinodontiformes; family Anablepidae; genus Anableps; species Anableps anableps. Next base: position 7,239,137 of record CM026072.1, read on the forward strand.
TGTGGAAATTCAATGCAATTATTCCATGACAAAAGAGGGAAAACCTGTTATTTTGTTATTACAACTATATTTTCAACATTAGTTGGTCTTAAGGTATTAAGCGCCGTTGTGGCAGGTTCAAAGAGAGACTTTCGGCTCGGGAACCTCAGGTTGCAGACCCCCGCTCTCGACAGGACACGTAAATAGAACCTTCAAGTTATGTTTTTAAAGCTTTTATCAATCAAATCAAAGCAGTTTTTATCTGTATTCTGCCAAATTACATCAATGTAAAAAGATCTTCAAGATTATTTAAACTTAAGTTAAATAATACTCATCGACTGCAGAGACGGCTGTTTATTCATATTTGAGCAGTTATTTAATGGGTAGTTTTATCAATACATTCTGCCACAACCGGCCCTTTGAGGACATATATGATCTCAGTAATATGTGATTTGTCACTCAGCAGTTCTATCTTTGGTGCACTGTTTCATTAACTCATGATATGATTGTTCAAATCACAAATGGCTGAACTGCAGGTAGAAAATATAACACAATTCAAGATGGGTTTTTTTTTTTTCCCCATGTTTACCAAGTTTCTGAAGTTGGGAGACATGAAGGCTCTCTTCAGGAGTCAGGGGGGGTTGGTTGTCCCCAAACGCATGAAATAATGGACACACATCGTGATACTACTTACACCAGTTCATCAAACACTTTGACCCTCTCACATCCCTCTGGAGGTTCCCGTTTAAACATGTAGCTGTTGTTTGGTTTGGGCGAAGTGGCGAACTTGGGGAGAGGAGAACTGCATCCGCTGTCTGAAAACAAAGAAAAACAAGGCAACACTCGGTGAGGCTTTTCGATTCTCACTGTGGAAATATGTGGAAGAGTTACTGTAAAGCTATCACAGTACATATCTTGCAATGAGAGCATGTTCATTTTTATTTTAAAAAAAAAATTTTTTAAAGCACTTACATCATAAACAAGTTGAGGTTTTCACTTTTTAGTTTATGTCCAGCTGATTGTCTCAATCTGTTTTTACTTCTTCACACTAATGATTCTTCATATTTTAAGCTGAAAGCTCCTTGTTTAAATTGAAAATTGATTTAAACCAGTGACTCCTGATGGGAGTGGTGGTTTAATGCCAAAGTGCCTGTCAACATCTTGGCACAACTTATAAATAATAAGACACTAAAATGAACAAATGGAACAATTGCATCATGTGCTGCTTTGACGAGAAACAAGGCAAAAAAAGTGTTATGCTAACAATAAACCAACGTCTACTTATGGAAATGTTCCTTTTGTGTTTGCATGCATACAGTATGTGCAGAAGCACATGTGTATTAGTGTGTGTTAAGAATCATGCCAGCATTATGGTGGCTGGAAGTGCTGATTTTGGGAACCACTGGTTTAAAAAAAAAAAAAAAAGTCTAAATTTTCAGCCTGAATTGCTACGGATGTTTAAAAAGCCTTAAAAAGATCCACGATTAGCTGTAATAATAGACTATTTGAGAAACATTTATTTCAGATGTAAAAACAAGACAGTACAAATACAGTTGGCTGTTTAGTTTTTATAAAATTAAATACTGTCACACGGACGTCGCCATGTTGTTTACACTGCAGTGCATTCTGGGTAGATGGTGTATGCCAGGACCTACAGCGCTAGCTCTGCCTTGCCGGAACAGTAAATGTTGTGCAATAAGTAACATTCAGTCCTTTAATTTGAACCGGAGCTCGTTGAAACAGAAGGGAATGCAGAAATGACGAGGAAATGAAGCTGAGGAGGACCAAATGGAGGAAGAGGAGAGATTCGGCTGAAAAAGCTGCTGTTTGTGCTGCTGCTGCTTGGAAATGGCAATCCGACAGCGTGCTGCAAAGATCTCCACTTCCTAACTCAAGCTGTTTATGGTTACCATCGGGATCAAAACATTTTCTCAAATATATTCGAATAATCTGATACAAAGACTTAATGATGCTTCACTGTCACTTTAATTAAACATTCATTCGTTATTTTCCAACTTGTTTTGATTTCCCGTTGGCTTTAGCTAATAGTGTTAGCTCTAGCTAATGGTATTAGCTCTAGCTAACATAATGAACAGTAGATTACAAGCCGATCACACCTGTTAGTTTCAACATATATCTCGTGTATAACGATAAATGAAAACTTTGAGGCAGTTTTCCTCCATCCAGACATTTTGTGGGCTGCCCCAGTCAGCCTCCACCACCTCTACTACTTCTGTTTTGTTGATGGACTCGACTCCACTTGACCCTCATTGGCCCTGCATGCATTGCGTAGGTGAAAAAAATGGCGACCTCCGTAGGTGAAAAATACAATAAAGATATACAATTTTTGAAGTAACTATGAGTTTTTACGTGTCACAAACAACAACGTTTAGGTTAATGGGAAAATTACAACATATTTAGGCCAACGAGTTCAACTAGTCGTGGATCCCTTTAAAATAAATATTTATTGCAGCTGCATAATGATCTCACACAGATGTTTGTTGGGAAAAAAAACAAACAAAAAAAACTTTTCAGTCTAACCACAAATGTAAACATGAAGAGTTTGCCTAACTCTACTCAGACTTTAACTGGAACTGTGTGCTTAATGCTGACTAAGACTGAACTTTTTACCAATAAACAAAGGATGAAAGGAAAAGCACCTCATGATGACCATTAAGTATGGTGGAAGATCTGTAATGCTGTGGGCTTGTTTCTTTTCCAAAGGCTTTAAGAACCCAGTTACGTTGCATGGCATCATGAACTATTTGAAATATGTTTTGCTTTGTTTTTGTTTTTTTTTAAATCCAGTGCTTCTGCTAGAAACTCAAAAAATGTCATTGAGTCACAGTCTTTTAGCTTAATTATTCAAAACACATTCCCAAATTAATACAGAACTGGTTCACCAGACACAGAATCCACCTCCTTCCAAAGTCCTGAATCCTATTACAAACCTGTGGGGTGAGCTGAAGAGAAGGAGAACATAAGACTCAGGAATCTGGATTTAGAGAGGTTGTGCAAAGAGAAATCGACAAAGACTGTTCTTCTCCATCTTCATTCAGTGTTACAGAAGTGCTGTTGTAAAAATCAAAGCTGATTTCCTTTTAAAAGCTATATTTAAAATGTGTGACATATTCACACTCAATATGTGTGATCAAATTAAAGAGATTTTCCTCAGTGTTTCAACCTGTTGCAATTAAAGATTCATTAATTTTTTTAAACACCCTTTACCATAAGTGCTTATAAGTGTGAAACTGTGCATAAAAAACAGCACTTATGACACAAATTGAATTTTTTTTGTTCAGAAAAACCCCGACATTTTCATGTTTAATTTATCTCAGTTTCAGTCAGTAAACAAACAGGCAAACATGTCTTTCTGTTTTGTTTCACTGCACAGTACAGCTGCATCAATTTAATGTAAAAGCATACCTTTATCAACTTCCTCAGCAGAACAGGGACTTCCATCGTGGGAGTGAAGGTGGTCGGCGCTGCAGGGTCGGGGCGACGGGCTCGATTCGCCGCTTGACGGGGCCTGTGTGTCTGTGTCACGTGTGTCACCGCTACTGCTGCTGTAGCGGTGCGGAGGGAAGGGGGGGCGGCGGCCATCCACTGCCTCCATGGCCTGTGAGGTCAGAAAGGAGACGGTGAGAGGTCGTGCGTTCAAGTTTGTGAGTCCCAGCACGGCGGATATGGTCACACTTTCAGAGAGGACACAGCACTTCCTCAATAGGACTTAATGAGTTCTTCAAGTACTGACGCCAACAGATGGAGGGACTTTCAGTGAAACTGCTCCCTCTTTCGATGACGTCACATTAAATTCAGAGCACCATCCAAAATGTCCTAAATCTTCAAACATCGCCAACTAAAAGCCCTCTGATGTGTTTGTCTAAAGGGCAACTGGAGAAGCAAACACCACACCAGATGGTACTTGAGAACAGCGTGATGTGAATTGTGTTCTGCTTTGGCCGAGCTGACTGAAAAGAGAGAGCAGAAGGAAGGCAGAGTGCACAGCAAGCTGTAAATCTGTAGGCGAGCGTGTGTTTGTTTGTGTGTTTAAGCCATGTGGGTGTGGAGCGCCGCAGCCCTGCCAAGGTTTACAACCTCATATCAGCGCTGATTTACAGGCCTCTGTGCTTCTAAACAAGTGAACTCTAAGGCAGTACAAACATATGTAGAAACTGACTTTACAAGCCTGTCTTTGCACGAATTTAACGAATCTTAAGCATAACTAACAAGTTGCAATTGTTATTATTCTTTACCAATTATTAGTTTGTTTCTGTATCTATTCAAAACAGTTGAGTTATGTGCCTTTTCTCAGTAAAACAGTTGAAACCATTCTTAAATGTTAAGTTTTTGCAATGATTACTTTCACTATGTGTAAAACGGAGATGACTCCTGAGATTAAGTGATATGCACTCCGTGACAAAACTTACGTCCAATTAATTGCCAAATTAATAACTGACAAATGGTGCAAATGCAGAGCAGAGATCGGTGTGCATAATTCAATTTGTGAGGAGCCGACAGTTCCACAGTGGGCACATACAGTAGTGAGAAAAAGCATTTTCCCTCAACAGATTCTTCTGTTTTAGCTTTTCAGTCTCACTTAAATGTTTCAGATTATCGAACAATTTTAATGTTGGATGAAGACAACTTGCGGAAACACAAAAAGCAGTTTTCAAATGATGATTTCATTCATGAAGCCAAGTTGGCCCAAGGAAAAGGTAATAGTCCCCCTTGTTAAATAAATTACCGGTGATTAAACTACTTTTTTTTTTTTTTTTTTTTTAGAAATTTAAAAACAATAGAGGAACAAAGTCAGCCTGGCAATAGTTGCAAAGCCATTACTAAAACCTTGGGATGCCTGTGAACCAAAGTAAGAGCCGTAATCCACAAATGGTGAAAATTCTCAGGGGAGAGGCCAGCCAGCCACAATTACTCCAGGAACACGTCAGCGACTCAACCTCAAAGTCACTAAACAACCATCAGTTAAGGTCAGAGTTCAAGATTTAACAATGAGAAAGGGATTGGGCAAAATGACATCCATGAGAGAGTTCCAAGGCCAAAACCACTATTTTGTGAAAGTATTCTCTGGACTTTTTTAGGCTGTTCATCATGTTACTGAAAACTAACAGAGCATTTCAGAAACAGACCATCATACTGACAGTCAAACTCGGTTGTGGTAGCATGAGGGTTTGGAGCTGCTTTACCTCCTCTAGACCTGGATGACTTTCCATAACTAATGGAATCATAAATTTTGCTCCATATGAGGAAATCCTGTAGCAGAGTTTCCAGCCATCAGTGCAGGACGTGCAGCCCAATCCCACTTTGACTTCTGCTGCAGAACAATGATCCAAAGCACAGAAACAAGACAACACAAATGCAGTTTAAGAGTGGCCTAGCCAAAGTCTGGATTTAAATTTGATTTAGATACTATAGTATGACCTTAAACACAGATTTTGTTCTAAAAAACCCTCCAACATGGCTGAATTAAAATATTTCTGCAAAGAAGAATGGGTTAAAGACTCTTTGCCAATTATCACAGCCTTGATGTCAGTTGTTGCTGCTAAAGATGGTGCTAGTTATTTGGTTTGGGGGGGGCAAATACTTTTTAATATAGATCCAGGCTGATTTAGAAAACTTTTTTCCCTCTTAATGAATGACATCATCATTTGAAAACTGCTTTTTGTATTTACTCAGGTTATCTCCACCCAGTATTGAGATCTCTGATGATCTGACACATTTAAGTGTGACAAAAAAGCAAAATCAGAAGAAACCTGTAAGACCTTTTCACTGCACTGTCTGCGGACACCATAACCAAGCAACAGAATTACAGGCAGTTTCTGGAGCAAGCTGTAGGCAACTTAGTACATGAAATTCAAGCTGAAATATTAGTGACACCTAGTTTAACTGCAGAGCTGTGTAATTTTAATGTGTGTAATTTTCCTGTATTTGTAGATATTTAGTGACCCAGAGAGACACCTCTGTAACTTTTAGCTTTTCTGGAGAAATCATCGTTTTATTTTGCTTTAAACATTTTTGTTTTCATATTGTATTTTTCTGGCACGTAGAAAAAGGATTTTATTAGTTAAAGAAGGAAAAAATAATATTGGCAGAACTTTACGAAATTAGTCATTAGAAATCAGCCACAAAAAGTCTGATTGGGGAATTTTTTTGTATACATGGGGCCTTTCTTTCGCAAGGAGTAGCGTTGCATGAGGCCAAGTGATCATATTGTGCAATTATCTGGTATCCTGCAGTTCATTTTCAACATTAAGACAGTATGTTGTCTGTGCAATGAGTCCTCTTTGTCTGCTGAACATTTCCTTTTCTTACTACCTGCTGGAAGCTTCAGGAACTGCCTCATAGGATACCACCACGTATGCTCCTTGCTGCAGACATCCCAACTCCTTGTAAAGTAAATCATTTACACACCAATCGCTGATGTGGTTGTAGACTAAATGTCTTTCAAATTAGGCATTTCCTATTGGGTTCATTACAGTTTGTAGAAAGGGACAAAAACTAAGTGCAGGCACAGAATTGAGTCAGGAATGCATGACAGGCATCTTGGGGTGCAGTTGCATTTCAAAGTGTTTTTGTCATGATTCAGATCACAAATAGCAGTCCTCCAAAAGCGTTTTCCAGTCTAAAGGGTTATTTATAGTATTCTTTTGTGAGGTTGGGGGGGTGCATTGTGAGCATTCCTATCTAATGACTGCATGACATCAACCTAATTAGTCAGATATTAAACTTTCAAGGTAGAACATTAGATAACTTTATTGTGCGTCTGCAGTACATCAAGCACTGTGCAGTAAATTATTACACATCACAGCCAAATCCATTTCTGGTGTGAGCACACATCTGTACCTGCAATCCATGCTCCCAGTCATCTCTTATGAAAACGTTTTCCAGCTCATGGTTGATTCCCTCCACGCTGCTCGGCACTCTGCATATGAGCGACTTAGGCATCGGGTTTGTTGTTAAAGTTGAAGAAGTTCCCTTGTACTGGAGAGAAACATACGATTTTTTTGAAAGTGCATTAATGATTCGTTCGGCAGTCAGATATCTAATACTTTCTAGAATTAGATTTAGACTGAATCCCATCACCTCAGGCAACCTATACCTCTAATCATGTTTGTTGGCACTTTCAGGTAGTTGCTCCTTCAGGAAGAACATATGTCCTCAGTTCTCACTGATTCTTGTTTGCAAACATACATGACTTAATATGGCAGTTATTGTCCGTACGTAGTTATCAATCCTGACAAATATTCACAGTCATTAATGTATTTGCTATTTTTATGCTGATTAACGATAACAGCAATAACTGATTCATTGGAGCGCTTCTTTAAACTGCATCACAGGAATTATATTGTTAAAAACATGCTGAGAAAATATTTGTATTTGCAGCTGCTGCATCTTCATTTTCAAGTGCAGAAACGTTTTTAGGGATATAAAGCTATTTCCCTTTTTCCTCCCTATACTCCACAGAAACAGGTGGAGAACCATAACTCTTATATACGTAGCGCAGAGAGCTAGGAATAAGGAGCAATGGTTAAAATTGGATGCAATCCACGCAGGGTATAGTTAAAATAAATAAATAATAAAAAAAAAAAAATCAAAGAACAGAGTTACAGTCAAACGTATCGGTATTAATGTTATGCGTGCATCAGTTCAGTATCTCTATTCCTGACAGAGAAAGGCATGCCCAGACGCATTCCCACTCCTCTGTCTCCATTTGACTTAAGTGACCTCAAAGATTAACTTCTCCTGTTTAGGTTTAGGTATCCTACATATCATACACAGAATAAATTGTGATATGTAATTTACTTACTACAAATAAACAAATCTAAACAATATAACACTTCTTAACCTAACTATAGATACTGTTGGCCTTATGATAAACTTAAAGATATCTGAATTTTAAGGTATAAAACTTCATTGTAAGTTCTGCTAATAGAGGACCACAGAAAACAAGCTAGCTACGCTAAACTGTTTACACAGCTTTCTAATCTTTAGCAGCTGTGTTATAGTTTTGTAACCGTCCGTTTCGTTTGGATGTTTTCCTCCAAACTGCTAAGCTCCCTTATCATATCTGTGTTGCCTGTGTAAAATCTTGCATCACCCAAGCTGAGTTAATGATAATGTTTTCACCCTAACAGAGCACGACAGATGAGCGTGACATGAGAGACTTACCTGTGATTGGCATGCGGTGCTGTGCTGCGCCGGTTGTGGCAGCTGTAGTGAGCTCTGCTCCCTGTCTTTGCTCTGCCGGGTGACCTGTTTGCTGCGCTGCAGCTGCAGTCTCAGTTTTGCGATCTGCTGAAAGTGGAAAAAGACTGAGTCATTAAACCAGCAGGTCACAATCAATCAGTGCATGAAAAACTACGCTATGATATAAGTCACTGGTATACAAATATTTTGCATCAGTTAAGAAGTTAACAGGTTTATATTTCAACAGGTAACGCATAAATAACATATCTGTTATCTGAACAGATGATCATGCCGGTATATAGTGCCTTGCAGAACAACTAAAACACCTTTATCCTTTTTACATTTGGCTTGTTATAACTACAGACTTTAACATATCTTATCAGAATTTTATGAGACACATTAAAACAAAGTAGTGCACAATCGTGAAATGAAAAGAAAAGGATACATTTTTGTTTTTACAAGTTTCCTGATTTTTACAAATAAAAAAAAAAAATAAAAAAAACTTGGGTGCACTTTTGCATTCATCCCCTTTTACTCTGATAACCCTAAACAAAATCTACTAACTGCCTTCAAAAGTACCTTAATGTTGCTGATGCTGCACATCATCTTAACATACCACCAACACAGTGAAAAATGGTGGTGGCAGTGTCATTCTGTGGGATTTCTTTTTTTCAGCAGGGAAAGGAACCCTGCTCATAGTTTACATGAAGACAGATGAATACAGATTCATGAGAATCCTGGAAGAAGACCTATTATAAACCGCCTTGAGGCTAGGGGTGGAGCTTCACTTTACACGCACAGCCAAAGCTATGAGATTGTTTAGATTAGGGGTTTCCAACTCCTAACCTCAAGATCTGGAGCCATGCAACTTTTAGATGTCTTTCTTCTCAGCAGGACTTTGCAAAACTTGATTACAGCTGAGGAGATAAATCAGGTTTGAATAAAGTGCACAGGATCAGGGTCACATTTTGAGACCACTGGTTTAGACTGAAGTTAATTTATGTATTAGAATGTCCCAATTAAAGCCCAGACCTAAATTTAAGTGAGAATCTGGGGCAAAACGTAAAAAGTAACGTTTGTTGATGCTCTCCATCCAATCAGACTGAGATTTAATTATTTAGCAAAAAAGCAGAGGCATAAACTTCTCTCTGAATCTGGTAGAGACATGAAAAAAGGCAAACATGCATGTCACACCTTTCACATTTTTATTTCGGTAAAAGTCAGAAAACTATGGACTATTTTGTCTTTTCACTTCACAATTTTGCACTGCTTGGTGCTGGCCTATCAGAAAATCCCAACAAAAATACATTGCAGTTTGTGGTTAGGATGAACAACATCACAAAATGTGATGAGTACTTTTGCAATGCATTGTATCCATTCTTCTCAAAACATTTACTACAATCTGCATCTTTAAAAACAACCTTGACTTAAATGTTGTTGAAAGACAGCATGCTTCTAGAATCAGTCTTGAACGTCTGCTGATGAAATGCGTTGGGTCAGTGGGTGTTGCTACATCTGGCCGAGTATCAGCGAAAAAAAAAAAAACAGGATACCCTTTGTAAGACTAACAGACACAGTTGTGCTGTGCAGACAAAGGTGTGGTTTCTTCAGTGCAGATCTTGTACTCCAGGCAACACAGTCAACAAAAAGACGTGCTCCTTTCAGATACGTCCTCCCACTCGTTAAATTGCAGAGGCTAGAGAGCAGGAATCCTGCTCACTGCATTCACTTAGTGGAAGCAGTCGATAATGACAAGTCCAGGCAGCCCGCGTGTAATCTTAGTTGATGGGAAAGGGAGATTTTCCTGGCTGTGCTTCGTTATTGATTGCTCAGGCCAAGTTGTTCAGGGATTGTCTGCAGAGCAGTGAACACAAACTTTTCCAGGCAGGTCAAGTTATAGCCTAAAATTAGAGGTGTGCTTAAAAGTGATTTATGAAATAAGAGGAAGTCATAGGATAGAGGCTGTTGCAGCTGTGTTGCACCTACAGTTTGCATTTCCAACATGCTTAATTATAGCTAAACGGCAGCTACTACTGACTTCATGGAGCAAAGGTGGAGCTTTCCAGACAGAAACAAATCCTTACTTTTAAAACTGAAAAAAAGCAACTACATACACACTGCACTCCTTCAGTGTGGAGCTCCTATACTGTCTCAAAAACAACTGTCCATAATGGGATTCACACAGTGCAGTCGTGCAGAGAACAGAAGGGAGAAGGAGGTTAAATTTAGCCTGTGGTCTGGAGGCATGAAGTCCATGTGGTTGGCTGGATGGCCTGCCAAGGCCAGCAGATAGACAGGAGTGGAAAATAACTTTAAGGAGAGTAATATTTAGGCTGACCTCAGTCTCTGACAAATAAAAACACACTTTAAGTAAATGAAGAACCTCAAGAATGCCAGAAACATTTTCTTTACCCAGCTGTGTGAATATAATGATGTGTTAGCTATAAGCATCAGCAGTGACCAGAAAGATTGGAAGGTTAAAACAGGTGAAAGTACCTCTTTCAGATGATCTGCACTCCCCCACGATGCTGATCGCTGGTGAGGACTTCCCAGTTCAGCTGCTTCGTCAATCCAGACACCTGGAGTCTAAAAATCATAAAACACACACCGAAGCACATGTTACAGAGCAAGATACAAACAGCTCATGTTACTGAAATGTTTCCAAAATTTCCTGCACATTTGTTGTAGCCACGAAGTCACACATTTTCTGCAGAACAGGCTAACAGATTGAAATGCTTGTTTATGAAATGCAAAATGGGTTGAGTGTATCTTTCTGCTGCTGGGTGAAAGTAAACTAAAAGACAGATTCACATTTTATTTAATTGCATGTACTTGAAATGGAATATGCAAAATTCAAATTCTCGTAAACCCAAAGAACGAATGTTTACAGCTATACTTGTATCTAATTTACTAGTACATCTAAAAAAATTTGAATATTGCGCAAAGGTGCAATATTTTGGGTGCACTTAGGACTTCCCTGATTTGAGGCCTAAAAACAGAAACCCTGAATCAATAAAAACTAAACAAAGAACCTGAAGAGTTTAGATAAACACAGCTGAAAGCACTTGACAAGTGGTGTGCATTTCAAAATAAAGCTGCATACCTGGAATCAATGAAAATAATTGCAGCAGTCATGAGATACCATCCCTGAGGAAAAATCTCTTACAGAAAAACTTTTTTCTTCCATTGCGAAGTGGAGTTGCACCAAACTGTGTCGCAAGACACTGAATTCACATACTTGTCTTCTGACACAATTCAAAATTAAAGAGTATTTATGCTTACTTGCCATGAAGACATCTTTGTTAAAGGTGAAATTAACCAGCCAAGTTTCCGTTTTTATGTTTTCCTCTTTCACCAAATCCACAGATTATCCAACAATCCTCACAGTAGTTACCCTTTGTGCAAGACTGCAATCTGCTGTGAATGCATAGTGCAACTGCAGCCTGCATATCAAAGTTGAATGAGCCAAGTAATAAACGTTGAGATGTTTGTAGATGATTACAGAAAACCAGCTGATACACAGAATATTTCCTCCGAGAGAGCATAGAGATAGTTCTGTCTCACTGAACTCGCCTTTTAGCCCTCTGCTGAAAGAAATGAGGCAACGGTTAAATTATGTAAATTAATGCAAAAACAGAAACAGGGAGAGGATCTTTCATAGGCCTGCTGAAACCACATACTTCCCCCTGATTATGACTATCAGCAGCGGCACCCGCTCCTACAACACGAGCACAGCGGTGCAACACATCGTAAATGTCACCGCCTTCGCCCTCCCTTATGCCTGACTCCGCGCAAACAAAATCTTCTTTCTCTAAACAGTGTAAAAAGCCATTCCCTGTGATATGGAATATCACCCTGTGAATAATGACGAACACCCATGAAGTTGTGTGAGCCGGCGCGTTGGCAATGGTTACCCCCAGAAAAGGACACATATTAAATGGATGCTTGTGCTCTCGCAAAAAGGGACCTCTGTGCTTGGTCACGCTGGATGGCAGATGTGTAACTAGCCTTTAGCATTAACATTTCGTCCATGGCCTCTGGAATGACTTGTGCAGTTTGATGTTCCTGCCAAACATTCAGGAACTGGAAGCTGCAGTCGAATCTGCTCTTACGGAATGCAAATTGCTAAAAAGGGCACATTGGCTTCACAGAGTTTGCTGCTGAGGAAAAAAAAAAAAAAAAAAAGAAAAAAAAAGTAAAGTTTCACTGGTAAAATGAGTCGACATGCATCAGAGATACAGTTTTACCAAGAGGCATAAATATAACTTTTAAACTTTTTCATGATTTATTTGAACTGTTCTTCTTTTGGTGGAAAGATCACATTAAAAAAAAAAAAAAAAAAAAAAAAAAAAAACTTCAATAGGTAAAGATTCAGTGCGTATGTCTAGATGTTTGTTGATTCTATTCACACAAGACAATACACACGATCAAATACAGCTGAAACTAGGAACGCACTGATATAAAAATCTGGGCCGATATTGATATCCAGTATTAATATTACTGTTGAGGCCAATAACCAATATTCACCCATATTATATATATTTCCCTGCCCTCACAACATCGTACAGTGACCACCCCTCTGACTTTGCTTCTCTGCTTCAGTTAAACGCCCCACAATCCTGAGCTCCATCACTGTCACATAACCAAACAAATAACACACGACCAAACCCCTCATCTCCCCTCACCTTCCAGAAACAGAAACAAGATAGAAATCAGTATCGGTTGTTATAATCAGCCCAGTTTTACTTATCAGACTGAGCCCGATATGTTAAAAAAATGACTAAAATCAGCCGATACTGATGGTAATGCCGATATATCGTGTGTTACTAGTTGAAAAAAGACATAATCATCAAAGGTTTGTAACATCAAACCAGACTAAACATTTCATGTTTTAAGTCAATCAATAAAACCAAATTTATTTCTTTTTATACAACTTTTATTCACAAGTTCACATACACTGTCCCATTTGGTAGATTTTTCTTTTAAAATCAATTACTTGGGTCATATTTTAGGTATCCGTCCACTGTCCTGACAATAGCTTACTATAATTACGGCCCATTTCTCTTGCCAGAACTAGTGTAATTGAAGCCCCATTCAGATCAATCTATCATTCTGCGAGTTACACATTTACTACGCTTTGCGATCAATGGAAATGTCCCAATTCGGAATGGAGAGGTTGAAGTCGTCCCACCAATATGTGCCTCATCCACTTCAGCAGGTAGTTACACCATGAAATGTAAGCGAAAAAGCAGGATTTTGGAACAAGTGTGACATAGCTCAAAGCAAAGACCTACGCTGCAGCAAAACAGCATGCAGGTCCGCACAAAGCAGAAACACTTTATCATCCTCTAATGTTTATCTGATTTGAGAAAATGTGTTGCTTGGCAAAATTTGATGCATATATCATGCGAAGGATGGCACACCACAACTATGCGTGTATATAAAGCTATTTGGATTGCCTGCCTGCCTGCTTGAGGACTAACACACAGAGCACAGCTGTGTGTGTGGTTTCCCCCGTGGTTTCTTATCAAAGCGTTTGATCCACCATGATCTTGGTGGATCAGCTTGTATGACGTGAAAAGGCAAGTGATCAATAATGGGCGGTTTGTGCTTGCGAGTTTATTGCAGCATGCTACAATAATGGTTAAATCATTCATTCATTTATTCCCAAGCTTTTATTAAACATCCACATGATCCCCTTGACTCAGATTTGCTCCAGCATCAACTGCAGTGCTTTGCTGATGACATACAACTTTCTAATTCTGTCCACAGTTCGCTACAGTCCAAAATATGAGTGAGTGGATGGGTCGGAGTTTCTTTCAGATCCATGCAGAAAAGACAGAAGTCATTGTTTTTAGTCTCGTTGAGGCAACAGACCACAGAGCATGCAAACAAACAAAAAAAACCTGGACTCAGATCTCAATTTTACCAACCACATAACATCTATTACTAAAATCAGTCTACAGACATCTTAAAAACATTGCCAGAACAAAGATTTTCCAATCAAAACATGGTACAAGAAAGCTTGCATGCTTTTAGTTCTAGTAGGTCAGATAATTGTAATGGTGCAGTCCCTGGAAAAAATCATCTTGCTGCAGCTTTAACCATAATCCTGTCCTGAGTCCTGACCACCAGGAAAAACAATTCATCAGTCCTTAAATCACTGTGCTCTCTCCAAGTTTGCAACTCTTGTTAATTGGTCTGAATGCCGTCAAATGATCTTGGGTCTAAATTAGGGGTGTGGCAAAAAAAAACCCAAACAATCAATTCACCGAAGAATCACGATTCTCATTTACTACGATTCAGAATCGATTTAAAATGTCCCCAAATCAATTCTAAAAATAAAAATAAAATAAAACAAATACGCCGTCTGCCGGTCTCCATTTTGTAACTACGCAGGAAGTTCTGACATCACCACACAGCCGGTACTGAAACGTACGCAATGCACTGAAAGCACCACAATAAAGAGGAATCTCCAAAAATGAAAGAGAGAGCAATTCAACCGGTACAGTCTTTGTTGATGGCAAACATCTGGACTCATTTAGTTTTTACTGAACGCCCGGGAAGACCAAGCTTGACATGATATTCACCGTGTGCAAGGTTCGCAAAATGAAGATTGAGCACTTCGGGAACACTGCAAACGCATGGCGCCAATACAGCTGAGCCAAGCTACGCCGTACCCTCCCATACAGAGCTCTGTGCTGTGGGCTGCATGATTGATCAGAAATGTATGGCCGTGTTTTATGCAGAAATGCGCTCAGACAGCTATGCTGATATTTCGCTCCAACTAGTCCACTTCCACTATCCGGTGTTTGTATCTGCAGGCCACATTAATACAGAACATTTATCCGCTGCAGTGAGGAATTATGTACCTTTGTATGATTCTTCACTCTGTCAAATGACTAAAAAGTCCTGGATGGAAACGGCAATGTCGTTGTCCACGGAGGAGGCCGTCTGCAGAAAGGTGTGGGGCTGTTTCCGTGACCACTTCATAAAAGCAAAATGGAGGATGAAGGAAGGGATTAATCCCATCTAAGCATGGATTAATATTCAAAACTTAATAAACATGAAAAAGGCACTTTAATGTCTCCATTTGTTATTTTGCCTTGCAAAGCAGACTGGAGTAGATCATGAGGATCTTTTGCACACCTATGGATTGAAGCAGCAATCATTATGAATAACTGTTCTGAAACAAAAAAAAAAAAAAAAAAATCGATTTCGAATTGAATCGTGGCCCCAAAAATCAGAATCAAATCGAATCGTGAGATCGTAAATGATTCTCACCCCTCGTCTAAATACATGTCAGAGTTGCTGATAAGGTGTGAACCATGTAGATTACACCTGAAGTAATCAGAGACCCATTCAGTCAGTGCTCCCAGAACCAGAGCGAAACAAGGGGATTGAGTATGTAGTTTTTATCTCGTCAGCTCGGGGAACAACAGCCTGAAAACCTAATATATGCAGCAACTGTTGGTTTCTTTAAACCAGGACTGAAAACATTACAGTTTACTGTCGCTCTCCTATAGAAGCAGAACACTGCTTTATCAGTTGATATCCATCATTGTGCTAAATTTGAATTTATTAACTCTTACAAGCTTGCTATTATTCTTTTCATAATTTTCTCGTGTCCTATTTGAGTCCTTCATTTCTGTTCCTTTATTTCCGTGTAAAAGCACTTTGTGTATGACCAGTTTTTTGACAACAAACTTCAGAGAAGAAACGTTTCAACAGTAAACAAGATGCCAGTGAAGTGAGAATTTAGTCCAAGGCTTTTGGTTCCATTTTTTGCATTTATGGCCACTATTTAAATTAATATGAGATTGTGTTTAAAATAAGTCAAGCAGCCACATGTGGTAAAGAAAGGGGTCTAATAAACCTCTGATTTCTCTGAAAAAAAAAAAAAAAGAAAAATTCTGTTTATGATAATTTTATAATGACTACATTTCCACTCCCAACACATTAACTCAAGCCGCCACCTTTATTTACCTGAGAGAGGTGGCCCTTTTTCCAAAGTGCTCAAGTTGAACCTGCAGCCTTAGCTTGTGTGCTTTGTGAACAGGGAAGCGTGCCAGGTGTTGTGCCTGATAATGCAATGCTGTACAGATAAAACTCATAGCCTGCAGCTCGCTTCCTATTGTGATTCCCACCCAAAGGGTTACATGCCGACAACATCCTCAAGAATCCAGCTCAGCTCCAAAGCAGGAAATAATGACTGGGCTTCAATAGAATCACAGTGGAATTTGGGCTGTTTTGTTTAGATTGCAAGCCGAGACATGCGTGCAGAGTCCTGCAGCTATCATTTGGTAGGACTTTTTTTAAAGGGTTGAGGAAAGCGTGACGTGTGGGTTCGGTCAGTAAACTGTTTATCTGCATGTCTTAAATTCACTTTACTATCTATAAAATAGACAATTAACTGTAGAGTTTGGCATTTTTGTGCAGTGCCACACCACTAACACAACCAAAACCAGGATTTTTCATTCGATACAAATTATAGGTAACCAATAATATTTAGTACAAGTTGTTAAAATAAACAAACATTTTGACCTGGAATTAATCATACATATACAGAAATTAGAATGCAAGTATTCATGAGATTATGTGCATAAATTAATGGTGATTTTAAAGCATATTCCACTCTAATCAATTAATTATTTACATCAATAAGCCTAATTTAATCCTATTTAAAAAAGGTAATGACCCTTTTAAACTTAATAATTGGTTGTGCCATCATTGGCAGCAACAATTGCTGTCAAGCGTTTGTTATAACTGAGTCTTTTACAATGCTGTGGATACATTTTTTTTTTTTTTTTCAAGTTTCAATTCAGCAACATTGGAGGGTTTGAGTATGAAAGCCCTGCTTAAGGTAATACTTTCATTTTGTTGGGGTTTTTTTGAGTCATTCAGATGTGGGCCTGCTGGTGTGCTTTGGATCACTGTACTGTTAAATTACTCAAGCCCACTTGAGCTTAAGGTCAAAACCCAATGGCTGAACATTCACCTTTAGGATTTTACGGTAAAGAGTTAAATCCATGGTTCTGTTAATTATGATGAGTCAATCATGTCTTGAAGCAGCAAGCCAGGCCTAAACCACCACACTACCACCATGTTTGATTGTCAGCATGATATTTTTCTGGACTGTTGAGTTACCTTTACTTCAGACGCAACAGATACACAGCTTCCAAAAAGTGTCTCTTTCCAAAACTTTTGTCTCATCAGTTCATAAAACATTTTCAGTAATTAAGATGTTTTTCAGCAGATGTGAGACAGGACTTTATCCACTGTTTGGTCTGCAGTGGTTTTTGTCTGGAAACCATCCCACAGATGTAATTATACGTTTCCTTTTATTGAACAATTAAAAGGAAATTGTGCAGGTCTACATACGCCTATTACCAACTGTGAAGCACAGTGGTGGAGGGTTGATGATTTGGTCTTGTTTTGCAGCTCCAAGACTTGGGAAAACGAAAGTCCTTAAACAACCCCTCTTTAAGCCACACTGGCTTTTTATCAGTGAGATATGAGGCCATCTGTAGCTCCAGCAGAAGCTTGGCATCAGCACAGCAATGATCCCAAACATATTAGCAAATGTACTGCAGAGTGGTTAACAAGAAACAACTAAAGGTGTTGCAATGGTCCAGTCAAAGTCCAGCCCTACACTTGATTGAAATATTACTCTAGGACTTTAACAGAGTCATGCAGGAAGAAACTCATGCACTTAATTCAACATGGAAATGTACATCAGTAAACACTGATGATCTGTGGGTTGTACTCACATAACTAATAATGTAGAATGTCAGGCTGCACAAACTGTTTGATCAGCCTGCTGTTATTGTGTGTGAATTGGTGTGTCAGAGCTTTAATCTTCATACGGATTCTCTGCGCTCTGTATCCACAGGGTCTAGGGCTTGCAGACATATCCTGGAAGCGTGATTAGCATATGTATGGACCCTCTGCTCCTCAACTCCCACACAAAAGGCAGGCAGCCATGAGGGCCAGGTGGTAAGCAGTGGGAATTCTCCTCGCCTCGCCTGGGGGACAGGTGCAAACAACTTCACCTCCATGCAGAGCAGCATTACAGCTCAAAGGAGAGGCCGTCTTGAACTTACGCAATGCAAAACAAAAGAGAGCAGGGGCCTTTTGTCTGCTGCTTTCTGCTGTCGTCTTATAAAAAGAGATGGGCTCAGGCAGAACTTGCAAACAGGAAGTGGTCTATGACTATCCTTAAGGGGGTTCAAGCACTGAATCACTCAGGGACTGCGATGTGTGTCGCGTTTTTCCACATGATGATTTTTACAACCATAACAAATGTTTTCCATCATGTATTTTCACAATTCTGTTGCACACATTGCTGTGAGTCAGATTTTTATGAGCATAGAAATAACACCAAGCTCATTTCACCAGGACAGTCTAGGCTCAACATCATTATGTGCCAAAAAACATGAAGTCTGTGAGATAACAGCGTGCCTAGATGTTTCTGTGCATTTTTATCCTCTCATTGATAATTGTCAAACTGATTTTCCATACTTTCCAGGTCCAGACAGGAACCCTGTAATTAGATGTGTTTACTTTGCACATGGCCACTTCGAGAAATCACACAAGCTCCCCCCTACCACTTCCTCAGAGTACAAACAAAGGAACGAAAGGCAAATGAGGGGTAAAGGGATGAAGCCCATGTAAATTAGGCTTGGCGGTCTCCATTCAGTCACATGAAAGGCTTCTGTCAGCAATACGGAGAGCTGTCCTCTTCCAAATCATACATATTCAATATTCTTTCATAACACAAGCCCACAACAAGCCTTCACCCTTCAAAAATTAAGCTCTTTCACTGAAACTGGATAATCGTGAGTGGGCTGCCAGCCAACGACACAGTGTGATCAGGCTAAATGTAAAAACCCATGCATGGATATGGAGTGTCACTGGCAACAAACACCACAAAACAAAGACTAATAATTTCTGGCAGTCCAACCTGGAATCATTTTTATGAGATCAAAAAAAAAAAAAAAAAAAAAAAATGTTGAAATTTCTTTGGTGATCGACCAGTAATTCACCTCGAATAACATTTTCAAGAATACTTTTGGTTCACGCTTAACAGACTTCATCCAAACTTTTTTGGACAATTGTTCCCTGTGGTTTTGGATGCTGTGCAGCAGGAATGATTCTTGGTCTTACTATTTTACTTTTGGACATTTGTTACGCTGCAAAACCGTAGAAACAAGGTTGGGGGTTTTTTGTGTTTTTTTTTTTTTTTTTTTTTTTTTTTTTTTTTTTTTTTTTTTTTTTTTTTTTACAACCAGGAGCAGCTAATTAGTTCACATCTTAAAAGCTCAAATAATACTTGAACTATGACGTCAAATCCCAGAGGGGTTAAAAAGGATGCTTCATGTAGAGCAGGATAAGCTCATATCCCCAACTCCAACATCTCTCTGTCCGGCTTTCTAACCATACGGCCGGACAGACATTTAAAGAGGAGTGGCAAAAGCAAATGAGGTGGATTAGCAGTGCTTGCCAACAACACCTTTGCTGCCCGGATATTGAGCTGTTAGCAAGTCATGACAGTCATGTATGGCAATCATGAGGGTGCCGTACAGCAACAGTCTTCAGTCAGAGGCCTCTACTGATTCGTTGTAAAACTGACCGCTGCTGGAGATCCTTTCTCTCCACAGAATCACCATCCAGAACGACGCTTTGAAGATACTTGGATGATATAACTTATGACATTTAATTTCCCTGTGTGATGAATAAAGTATTTTTGAATTGAACTGAAATGAATTCCCTCCTGAATAAAATGCATCAAAATGTTTAATTCCCCTTAATTTATTGTACAAAATGATGCTTAAATCAATAAGAGAGCATTTCCAGATGCTTGAAGATGCCAGTTTCATTTGTTTGAATAATTATATGTAAAAATAAACAGCAAGGTAATGTTCAACCATCAGACCGTTCAGAAATACGATGGGAATTTGTGAAGATGCTGGATAAAACTGGAAAGAGGGCTTCAATATTCACAGTGAAATGAAACCTGAAGCGATGTGGGGTGAAAGGTCACTCAGTTACTCAGGAAGAAGACACTGCATCAAAAGATAACATAAAAAGTCACATTACAATTTGCAAATGCACTCAGGGAGAAAGGTCTTACTTTTCAGAGACATGTCCTGTGGTAAGCTGAAACTAAAACAGAAGTGACCATAATGACTGATTGCCACGTTTGGAGGAAAAGGGCGGAAGCTTGTTAACCTGAGTTTAGAAGTACAAGGATGGGAGCTTTCTGTTGCGTGGTTTTTTTGCAAATCCACAAAAAACAAATGGGATCACGAGGAAAGAACATTATATTGAAATACTGAAGCAACATCTCAAGAAATCAGCAAGGAAGTTAAAGCTTGGGCACAAATGGATCTTCCAAATGGACCATGACCAAAAGCATACAACCAAATTAAATTCAAGGTGAGATACAGACAAAAAAAGTTAATATTTTGAGTAAGGACTAACAAAGCCTTGATCTTAGTTCTGTAGAAAATTTGTATGCAGAGCTAGAAAGTGTGTGTGAGCAAGACCACCTACAAACCTGACTTAGTTACACTAGTTCTGTCAGGAGGAATTGGTAAAATTTCCAGCAAACTAGTGGAAGAAGTTTGTGGAAGGGTGCCCAAAATGTTTGACCCAAGTTAGACAGTTCTGACTTTGTCAAAAGTCATTAAAAAAAATAATAATAATAAAAAATCTTTCTCTTATTTGTTGCAGTCTGTTGTATCTGTTCCAAAAGCAATGGTTGCGCTGCGTTTTGAATGGTATGTACCTGTGTTGCTTTGTCTTTCATACAGGAAGGGTAGGGTGCGTGGGAGTCCCGAGGCCACTGGCCAGTGAGGTAAGGTCCTGTGATGGCATCCAAGGAAGATGCTCTTCGTATGGCACTGGAGCTCCGCACTTGTAGTTTGGATCTTTCTGCTGTGAAGCAGGAAAGAAAACATTTGCTTTAACTTTTTCCTCCCACATTTCTGGATTTTCATTACCATCTAAATGCAACTGCACAACAACTTCATTTAAAAAAAAAAAAAAAAAAAAAAGTCAAACAACACCAGTTTCTCAGTTGGTCTATGTGTGAGTGATACTACTTCAATTTAGCATGTTTTTAGAGAGGAGTGTGACCTTGATCCCTTCTTGTTTTCAAACTACAGAGATGTTGTTGAACCACATGAGTGAGAAAGAAAGATGGAGCTTGAAAGCAAAGAGAAATGCCAAAGGCTGAGCAGGAGTATCTCATGTTATGGGAGCAATCTGCTGTGACCTAGAGCAGTTCAGCACACACACACACACCACCCACATAAGAGCTCATAAGCCACCACACTGCAATGCACATCAAAACTGCCTGCATCCACACAACAATCCTGCAGAGGCACGCAATGTAAGACCAAACAGCACACAACAAAACATGCAAATCCAAAATAACCGCTAGACCATTGAGTCTGCAGTGAAACGCGCTTGTTAGCCTAAATGAAACCATTCAGGTGTGTAATTACTGCAATTAAACTGCTTTATTTTGACGTCAAATGCTGAAGGACACAGAGTCATAGGAGGCAGATATGCTTATTTATTTTATTCCTTGTCAGAACAGCTAGGCAAAGGCCTTTCACACATACACAAAGCACACACAGACTAAACCATCTACATGAGGCGCCCCTTCCCTCGTGGAGCTGCACAGCCAGTCATTGTTGTTCTTTGTTCATAAAACACACAAGTCTACCCACCCAAAGGTATTGCCTAAGTAAGCTTACTGGGCTACAGTAAAATTCCCTGAAGCATTGCAGACAAGGGAAGCAGGCTAAATTTCCATCAATATTGATATAAGCCAAGCCTGTGCTCCCTGAACTGGTATTGTGGTTATTTTCCATTCCCCCCACCAACCCCCTCCTTCCCATTCACCAGACTACAATAATCTCCTTATGAGAAAAAAAAAAAGGAAACAGTGAAAGAAGTCGAGACATCAAAGAAGTCCATCTGCTGATTTCAGCAGTAAGAACGTGGCGCTGTGACACTGAAGGAATATTTTCAGGTTGGATTTTTAACATGAACTTTCCCCTCACAAGACATATTCAGCAGGCAGTAAAAGAAACAAGAGTTTCCAGGCTTTTAGCTGTCCGGCTTTATTAACTGCGAGGCAGAAGAAAATATAAAAACAAACATGCGGTCAGCAGTTTCCTGTGGGTTTTCACAAGGGTTCATCCTGACACCATCTGAAAACAAAATTCCCAGAATTTCACTCGATCAAAGGATCACAAAACAAAAATCATTCAGCATTTAGACTAAAACTACACCTGGAGTCACTAACTTAACCCCAGGCATTTCCCACATTTTATTATGACAGCGAAGTTTGATTATATTTATCCTTCAAGTCCCGTGCTTTTCAAACTTTTTATACCAAGAAATGCTGTAGCATATGCTAACATTTCCAAGTACCATCATACCGAAGCATTTTAAAGCAGCAGTACAACAGAACTTGGACATTACCAGTTGGTTGCAGCTCATTTTGCCACTTTGAACCTAAGCAGTTTTGGTCTTCTTATACCCAATATTTCCACTTATAAAACGGTATTGTCTATTGCAAGCAATTATGCATCAATTAGTTCTCGCAAGGGGGAGGTTTCATACCTGTAACTGGACAAATTAAAAGTACTTTTCTATATTCTGCTTGTACTATGCTGTAATGAAAAGTGGTTGTGTGATGTGTCATATTTTATTACAATTAAGCAGTCAAGATAAGGCTGCATAGTGGCATAGTTGGTAGCACTGGAGGCTTGGAGCAAGAAGGTTCGAGGTTCAAATCCCAGCCATTGGGTCTTTCTGCATGGAGTTTGCATGTTCATCCTGTGCATATATGGGTCTTCCCTGGGTACTCCGGCTTCCTCACACAGTTCAAAGGCATTACTATTAGGTTAATCAAGTCTCTTTAAATTGTCCTTTAGGTATGAGTGTGCATGCATCATTGTTTGTCTGCTATGTGTCTGTTGCCCCCACTGACGAGACCTAATGAAACCTGGGTGTAGTGATGGACTCTGACCAGAATCTTCAGAGACACATAAAGACAGTTACGAAGTCAGTCTTCTATCACCTGAAGAACATTTCCAGGATTAAAGGACTGATGTCTCAACAATATCTACAGAAAGTCATCCATGCATTTATCTTTAGTCACATTGATTATTGCAACAGTGTCTTCACAGGTCTGCCCAAAAAGTCAATCAGACAGCTGCAGCTGATCCAGAACGCTGCTCGTGTTCTTGCTAAAACCAGGAAGATAGAGCACATCACCCCAGTTCTAAAGTCCTTCCACTGGCTCCCTGTAGCTCAGAGAATAGACTTTAAAATATTTCTGTTAGTTTATACATCACTGAACAGCTTAGCACCAAAATACATTAAAGACCTTTTGTCGTATCAACCTTCCAGACCACTCAGGTCTTCTGGTTCAAACCTACTCTCCATCCCCAGAACCAGAACCAAAGATGGAGAAGCAGCTTTCAGTTTTTATGATCCACTAAAACTGCAAAACAGCCAAAACACTAAATTCCTTTAAATCAAGGCTGAAAGCCCGCCTGTTTAGAGCTGCCTTTGTTTAGTAGTCTGGACCATAAATCTGCAAACAAATCCGGGTGAAATAAGCTTGGTTCTCCTTTAAAGTTCCTTTCAATCAAGGCTAAAAACCCACCTGTTTCAGGTTGCCTTTGATTAGTAGTAAGTGGAACATATTGATCAATATTTCCAAATTATATTTCCTTGATGATATTTGCTTGATGATTTTGCTATATACTTGATTGATGTTTTTATTATGTAAAGCACTTTGAACTGCCTTGCTGCTGAAATGTGCTATATACATAAACTTGACTTGACTACAGGGACAAGTGGGTAAAGATAATAGATGATTGAATAATTCAAACAAGGACCAATAAAAAAAAAAAAAATCAATTGAAAAAGTGTGTAGCACGGAGTTTTTAGACAACCATTTACTGTATAATTAAAGATTTCAGTGCTTCTGCGACCATTTGTCTCCATAATTCATGAACATTCTTAACTACAGCCAAAAAATAAACCAATGTGCAGTCATTTAAGGCAGGGGTGAACAGCTTCTACCACTGACAGCCAGTTTCCCCCTCAGTCCAGCAAAACAGATATTGTTTGATGCTGTAAAAGCATCATAACAGTTCAAAAAAAAAAAAAAAAAAAAAAAGGAAAAATATAATTTTTTTTAGAAATATCCAATGAACAAAAACTGTGTTTATGAGAAAAACCCCCACCATTTTTATCTGTTAATTGGTTTTATAATGAAGAGAACCATACAACTTTCAGGAATTAATAAGTTTTCTTCAATTCGTTTTAGATCGGTCCATTTTTGCCTAAAATTATTAAGAACTACTCTGTAGGGTCTAAATAGCTACTATTTATTGAGCTGTTAGTTGCTGATCCCTGCTTGAAGCACATGGGTACAAAGTGATTTGTTTACAGGTACGAAATGAAAGTACCAAGGGATTAAAGGGGCAATGCATAGCTACGAAATAAGGCTATAAACTATTAGTAAAATACTCCTTATTTTTGCTTTTCATAGTTTTTGTCACTGATTTTTTTCACTGCTATTTCTGAAAAAAAAAAACAAAACAAAACAAAAAAAAAACATTTGTATTTTGTTACAGTTGGTTATGTATAATAAAACATTAGTAAATAAAAGAATATCCATCACCACTTCATTATTTGAAGTAAGTAATTCAATAATAATATTGATTTTTAATGAGAAGAAGAAATTTCAGTTTCATTTGGATAAATTAACAGAAGGGCCTCCCTGATTTCTGTAGTCCAAGATGGAAAGTTGAAGATTTCTTGCCAACACTGACCTCAAAATCCAATATGGCCGACTTGCATATTAATGTTCGTGAAGGGCACAGTGTGTCTTTCACCAACAGTGCAACAAAACCTAAGTGAACGCACAGCTACAGGGCTTCACATTAAAAAAAAAAAAAAAAAAAAAAAAAAAAAAAATGCAGAAAAATATCTTGTTATTGGTTGTTTTGCTAACAGTTGGTCAATTAGCACAAAAATTAACAAACAACACTATTTTTGAACTTGCAACTCAAACATGGTTAAGTTGGGTTATATGTGATCTCCAGATCAATGTTCCAACTTCAAAGGTTCATAAAACGCAGTATAGGTAGCCACCAGCACTTGTTTCTTGTTATGTTAAATTTTGTGTAAGGACATCGCAAAACTTTCACTGCTGCAGGTATCATTTAAGAAGTTTCTGATCAAGCACAAATCAATTCATCTTTTTGGTGCTAGTAACTTAATTAAAGGGTGATAAACTGTGTACACTGCAGCGGTATGCCAAGTTTTCTCTGACGAAATGCACCTTGTCTGTTCAAAATACTGTTTTATAACTGAAAGTTGCTTACTTTTTCACTAAACAATTTTGAAATATGATTACAAAGGTTGCTGCCAAGGTGCCGTAATCTCCCAAGATATAGAAAAAAATAAGTTTAATGGAATTCTGAGATGAACTTAACTAAGGAGCAACTCATGACATCTGCACAATACTGTAAACATGCATTTTCTGTAAAAAGTAGTTTCTTCTACGACAAAGCCTGCAAGTATGAACATTAATATCAAGATGATATTGTGTATAATCAGCTAAAATGTTGCTTGGTAAGGACAACATTTACACTAACAAAAGGACCTTTAAAAAATGTGGCCAAATGAGTAGAAATTATTTACATGCAAGTCAAAATATTATTAGAATAGAAATAAAAACTAATTCTGACGGCTTGGTTCAACAGATTCAGATTGAATTTGGGTCCTGATCTGCTGATTAAAAGGTTGATGTTGAGCTGTTTCAGCAGAAGCAGCATGTTGACTGTGAGCAGCAAACAGTGTGGTGAAATGACGTCATGCTGGTGAACCTAAAAGGTCACAACAAGTAACATGAAACTGTTGATGCATCGAGAAAAGAGCACCATCTTAATCTTTGGAACACAGTGCATCCCATCCCTACGGCAAACATTACACACACTGAGATCAAAATGCAATAATCATAGAGAACTGCTTGTGTAAAGTTACTCTTGCAGGCTGTGTATAGGATGCAATGTTTTACAAAAATAGCCATCAAATCTGTGCTGATTGGCCTTTTGTGTGTCCTAGTCTCCTTCATCACAACTGACATGAACGACTAGCTTAGGTTAGAGGTCACCCCTTTTGGAGGATTGAGGAATGTGCGGCATGCAGCTGGAGTAGAGAATCAACACCAGGAGCTTGCCGAACATGGGTCATATTCATCCTGCCTGGCAAATGTGACTTCAGAGTTGTTATTGAAGGGACTTTGCTTCCTGCCCTGCATGGCAGGCTGGTCATCCTGTTCAAAGAACCAAGGAATGCAAAGCACTTCACAAGCTGAAAACTGACCACCAGCCTGCACTGAGAAGACAGGAGAGCCATTTCAGCTAAAGGTATGAGTAGAAGCTATTTAATCTGCCCAGTTCAATTCAACTCAAAAATAACTTATTTATTCCAAAGGGAAATTAAAAGGTTGTTATAACTCATATCATCCCAGTATTCCCAAAGAGTTGTTATGGATGGTGACGCTGTGGGCAGAAGGGATGTCGAGTAGCAGTCAGCCTTGCAACAAACCTGGAGAGCCCTCTGACTGAAGATTGTAACTATATGACAGCCTCATGACTGTCGTGACATGCTCACAGCTCAATATCCTGTCAGCAGAGATAATATTCAACAGTAACATGTCCTGGATGGAAGTGGAAGTGGAGCCCATGTGTCTCAGTCTCCAGAGAGTTTTATTTACACACATCCATACTGTGATGTGTTAGAAAATAGTTACCAGACAAGTCTGTCGTTATGCTTTGTGCAGAAAAGAGGACGACATTCCAAAAAATAAAAAAAAAGCTGTTTTTCTGGACTGGAAGAGCCAGAGGATAAAAAGGTGACCCAAACAGATTCAGTGTAGCAGTAGGAATGATGATGTAAAGCCACCATGATTCCCATATCTTTCTGCATTGTGTATCCATATCACTACTAGGAATCAGCTTTAATTACATGAAACAATATGAGGGTCAGCTCTACTGCTCATATGCTTGGCATCAGGGTGAAGTGCATCATCTGTCCTGTGTATACTGAATACGCCGTGCTGTATGCACAGAGTGGGGTCTGATTTGGTAGCCATTTTGTCAGTCACAAGTATGTAGGTGCAATTTTCCCTCATCTCATTTCTCTCCGTTCTTTTTTCAATTGGGAAGTTATTCCCAAAATCCAGTCTCCACTCCAGCAGTAAAAGGCTGGGTACATCCTGAAAAGGTCACCAGCCTACCATAGGGCAACATAAAGACAGAAAATTATGCATCCACAGGGGAATTTAGAGTGACCTGTCGATGAAACGTGCATGTTTTTGCTCTGTGGAAGGAAGCCGGAGTACCTGGAGAGAACCCATGCATGCTCGGGCAGAACATGCAGAACTCCTCACAGAAAGGCTACACCCAGGATTTCACTCATGACTCTTCTTGCTGCAAGGCAACAGTGCTAACAGCTCCCCTGTCACGATGCCCTTAGACTGTAATCTCTATAAAACTGGAAAATTTTCATTAGATTCAGGTTAAGTCTGTATATCAATATCAGCCACATCACTCTTTCCTTTCTTATAAATCATGTCGACGTTGCTCACCACTCTCTGTGATCGTAAGCATCTCACTCTGTAACATCTTTATCAGGTTTGGATGTCTGATCAAAGACAATATTTGGTGCGGAACGTGAATGTATGCCATTTGAATCATAACTGTTGATACTGCAACAGCAACTGGGGATCAATATATTATGCAGCTCTAACGCTGAGGTCCAGAATTGTACTGTTTGCGTCTGAGAAACTAAGCCAGCCTTTGGCTGACAAGGTTCACATTCCTTTATTCACAAACTTCAACAGAAAAGCAGTGTTTACACTATCACACTGAAATATAATATTCTTACTTTGAAGTTAATAATGTCCCATTATATTGTGCCTTTCTTCATTTAAACAAAGGAAATAAGGAAGTAAATAAAATCACAATGAACTCTTAAAATTAGTGAAAAGTGTCCTGACTTGTTTTAGAGTTTTACACTGAGGAAGAATTGACTTGTTTATAGCTTATAATAAGTTTCCTATTAATTTTGTAATCTAGTTGTGTCGCACTGAACTGGAAAGATCATCATCAGAATATTAGTGTGTGTAATATTATCAGAAAGTTGTTTAAAATTGAAAAAAATTGTTTGCTATCATTTTCTCTTACGCAAAGGCTCCAGCCTGTTGAGCCTAGAAGGTTACGGAGGAGTGAAGAAGATATGGATTTTCCATTTCTAAAGCATAGTTGCCAAGCTAAACACAAAACCTGCTAAAACAACAGACTATATAGATAGAAACAATGAGGGACGGACGGCTGGACAATCAGACAAATTATCCCATTATCCATATTTTTCCAGACTATAATTATAATAATACCCAACTCATATTCCATACTATTCCAGACTGTGGGGGAACCCTGTTTATAACCTATTAGCAGTGCACAACAATAGAATTGCAAACACATGATTTTCTAATATCCTGCAGGGTAAACTGGAGAGTTCTGTTTCTGCTCTTTCCAGTGATACCAGTCATTAGGCAACATTCCCACAGCAGTGTTTCTACAGGGGATGAACTGGACAGATTACAAGTGGCAGCATGTCTCTCTGCCACGAGGTCCTTTCTCTTCTTCCTTTCAAAAATGAATTTACAGAACTTCTTCTAACCGCACCATGAATGCCTCGTTGTGTGTGGATAAAAGGCTCGTTCCAGGCTTTTAGATTACATTTCCAAATGTCACATCCAGGGCTGAACTTTAGGAAGGGCCTAAGCAGTAGCCAGATGCCATAGGGGTTGCCCCTCCCCATTGAACTCCCTCCCACACCCACCCCCCCACACACAGAAAATCTACATGTTTCAAATGAATTAATATTTTGTAAACCCTGTATTTTACGATATATGTTTCCAAAAACAACAATAGCAACAATTTAAGTTAAGAATCTGCAACTCTTTACTTATTTCTGGTGTGTTTTGACAGCTTTAATATTGCCGCATGCCTGGGATGGTCACTGTGACATTGTGGGTCATAATTTCTGATGACAGACATTCACAAAAGTGATGCATTATGATTACTATTATTAGAAGCATCGGAATGGGATGCATCCTGGAGGGTTTCCTGGCACAACCCTCGAGCAGAAGACATCGGGCCAGACACAGAACTTGCAGGAGAGACTCCACCAGAAGGAGCTGAAGATGGTCACCGGGGAGAGGGATAGGTAGGAAAAAGCATGCGTGGATTTCCTACCTGGAACTGTTATCCAATCTCAGAAAAGTGGAAAAATAATGGATGGATTGTAATTATTCCTAATATTCTACATAATTATTGTTGTTATTTTTTACATTCCATTAGTCACTGTCAGTATAGTTTCTGGACTCCCCCCACCCCCGTTCCAGCCCTTTCTTGGTCTTTCCTCTTTATAACTGTGGTAGGCCGTCCAATTTGCTGCCTCAACCAGATGTGGGAATTAATTTTAAAAATCGACAGTACAGCAGGGGAATATCCTTTTTATCCCCTCTTTAGTAGAGCAAATCTGCCACTACACTGCAGGGCAACCAGTCCCAAACACCGACGTGTACCTAATTATCAACTGTAGTGTAATCTGCATTCCTCAGAGAAATGTGTGCGGGTAGGCCTCCAAAACTGGCTCTAGCCCAGGGGCCCACATGCTCCTAAATCCTGCCCAGATTACATCTGACGAAGTTTTAACACATACGCTCACTTTCCACTCTTAATTACATAAGCCTGTCTAAACAGTAACAACAGAAAGTACAATGGCAAGCTTTCAGGGGACTAAACACGTGGCGATCTTTCATTTCTGCGTCTGTGCAAGTATATGCAATGTGTATTTGTTTTACCTTTTGAAACTGGAGAATCTGGGGGACAGGAAGCCTCCTTATTTTCGGGTGACACTCTTTGCTTTGAGTTTGTACTTCCTGAACTGAGAGGAGGACTGGAGGGGGGACTTGACACCCGGCTGGACGTTGTTCCTCCGTGCAGGGTTTGCGGTCGTGTGGGACTGCTGGGACCCCCACGCAGGAGCTGGTAGGGCACGGTGGCGCGGATGGGGTGCAAGCGGCTGCAGCTGCTGCTGCCCTGGCTGAACGAGCCCGGGGAGCCCGCATTGCTGCGCCTCACCCTCGGCTGCTGAAGGGAGTTACTGGGAGCTGACATCTTCCGAAACTGGCTGGCGACTCTTATCGCAGGGAAAAACACGCACTGCCCAAGGCTGCTGCTTCTGCTTCTCTTGAAAAGGAGGAGAATGTTGGAGGATTGTTGAGATAAACATCAGCCTGTTAGCGAAAAACATTAGCTTCCTTTAAAATTTCTCAACTCCTGCTTTTAAGGGGGGGGAAAAAAACAATCCAACATGTTTTATTTTTTAGGCAAACTTACCTGTAGGTTACTAACATGTGCCGTGGTATACTCCAAACATGGCATGGATAACTTTTAAAGTTGTTTTAACAACTTCTCGTTGCATTTTTTTTACGTATTTTCGCAGCTCTCAAGCCTTCCCCATCCTGTTCACTCACTTGACAGTTTTTCAGCCCGTCTACTGGCTGCCGTAAGTGGGCGGGCTTTAGCGGTGAGTCCCTGTGTTTCTGATTGGTCCATCTCCGTGTACAGTAAGCTCAATGATTGGCTTTTACCAACCCATAGAGAGCACTTTCAACCAATCAAAGCTGGAGTATGTTTAACGTTTGTCATGATTTCTACCTTTAGGAAAAACTTCAATAAACAAATGTTTAAACTTATAAATTCTTTCTAAACTTTATTAGGAAGTGTTTAAGTCTGTATGAAGGTAAACACAGTCCATAATACCGGCCTGTCATCTCAAAATGGTAACTGTTCAGGAACTTTCATTCATTTTAAAGCAATTCAACAGCTGCCAGTTTACCCACATAATAAACAGACATACATTTACACACGTTAAATTATTTGCCCAATATGTACCTCAAAAGCTTACATCTAAACTGCCGTATTTTGCACAAGTGAATCGGTTAACCTATTTGAATATGGACTGATACTAGATTAAAATGATCATCTCATGGGTTACATAATTTAATTTGATATAACTGCATAAATTCAAGTCCCCAGAATGTTAAATTAAATATTTGTTTACTTAGTATGGCGTGTGTATTTTACTGCCTCTCTTTCTGCATATAAATGCTCTAAGAGCTTCGAGAAACTTGAGTCAAATTCCTTTTATGCCTTAACATGTTTAGCCGATGAATGTGGTTAGACAGTTGGGCAATGGCTGCTTTCCAATGGTAGGACAAAATTTCAACCTCAGCCTCTGAGCCAGCAGACAGGACTGTTCCATGACAACCTGCCAATATATTCACACAGAAAACATTACACCATACTTTAATACTTACGTCATCCCTCAACTTCAAATAGTTTGATTGAAAGTGGGTAAATTTTCAGGTAATCTTTCATGACTCAAAGGCAGGACGTAGACACAGTGCCTTGAAAAAGTGTTCACATTTTGTTGCACTACAGACACAAACAATGTTTTATTGAGATTTTATGTTATATACACAAAACCAATACTTTGTTGAACCACCTTTCACTGCAATTACGGCTTAGTTTTTTTGGTTGTTTCCACTAGCTTCACACATTCAAGATTCTAATTTTTTCCCACTTTTCTTTGCAATAAGGCTCTAGCTCAGACTGAGCCAAAAGTATATGTAAACAGTAATTTTTACGTCCAGCCAGCAATTCTCTGCTGGGTTTCGGAGTAGACTTTGACTGGAGTATATATTTATATAATACTTTTTATTATATAAAAAGTATATTTTTACCACAAATATACTTTGATCTAAACCATCGCACTGGACCACCAGCTGTATGTTTCTGTAATTTTTCTACTAGAAATCGAACCTCTGCAAGTCCTTTATAAACCCCCCCATCTATCTATATTCAAATAAACTCTAATCAGCCTCCCTGTCCATGCTGAACAAAAGCATCCCTGCAGCATGGTGCTGCCACTACCATGCTACCCTATTGGGATGGGGGTTTTTTTCTTGAAGGTGATAGGCAGTGTTAGTTTTGGTCTCATCTGACAAGAAAACCTGCTTTCTCATGTTTTCTGTGACCCCTACATAACTAATAGCAAATTGGACTTCTTTTGGCTTTCTCCTTGACATTTTTCTCTTAAGGCCTGATTTATAGGGCACAAGCTAATGTGTGTCCCGTCTCTCACCTGTGTGGATCTCTGTAACTCCTCCAGCTCCTTTCTGAGTAACGCTCGCCTAGCCCAGGCCGTCAGTTTTTGAAAAGTTTCAATTCTATACCGTAACCCTGCGTTAAAGATCTCCACAGCTTTCTCCCTGACCTGTCTGCTGTGTTCCTTGGTCTTCATGATGTTTATTATTCACTAATGTTCTCTAACAAACCTCTGAGGCCTTCACAGAACAGTAGATTTACACTGAGATTAAATTACACCCAAATGGACTCCACTAATTAGCTAAATTCTGATGGTGATCGTTTGAACTGAATTTTATTTTGGAGTGTCAAAGTACAGGGGGTAGCCTTTAAAACTCATGCTGCATAATATTTTTGGACTTTCAGGTATTATGACTGAATAGGAAATGTGTGAAACTCCTGGAGATTTATTGATTACTGATTTGAAAGATTATAAGAAGTCTGGCAATCTGGAAGCAAAAAAATGAAACCGGGGGTGGTTTAAAACTTTTGGAAAGAACTGTTTGTGTCAAATTGTTCTGTTGCCTCTTGGTTGGAGAGTAAAAGAAAACGCCTAATTTTAAAAAGGGTTTATTTGCTTGTGTAGGAGTCCCAGTGTCCAAAATGTATTGAATTCCCTGTTTATCTCCTTAAGTCCAGAGAAAATCTGGAATTGTGTTCAAGTTTCCACGTAAGATCCAGTAAGCACAGGGCAGAAAACAAACCCAGGCCGTCTGTGTCTATAAAACATAATGTAAAATAAACCATGCAAACATATTCAACAGTACATCAATTTGTCAACGGAGATTTATTTAAAAAGCAAAACACAAGAAATGGTGAAAGGGATAAAATTCCAGCCGCTCAGTTTTCCAGGACGCTACATGGCTCACCACTTTGTCTTCCTCGATCCAAGATGGTTCACAAAAGGCCATGCAGGCCTTTAAACGCTGCCTTCAGTAACTGCTCTGCCTCCTCAACACTCCATGACTAAGTGATTTAGCCAGCTATGGGGAAGGCCGCCCTATCTACAATAAGTCCCTGGGTTAGAGACTGGGCAGGGAAGATGGCAAAGAAAGACACAAATACCATTTACAATGTGGTTTACAGACAACGGCTACCCCACAGATGGCGCCAATCCTTGGATTCACGTGTGGTATGCATAGATTTTGGGTGCAATCTGGGCATCAGTGAGGAGAGAAAGAAAGAGCAGGGCAGTGTGTTGATCTGGAGGTTGTAGGAGGGAGGGGAGTAGCTGTACAGGGCTCAGGGTGTCTGTTCTCTCGTTTTCTCTTTGAGTCAATAGTGTTCCGGCAGCTGAGGTTCTTTATGAGGGAAACAATCTGGAGGGTCTTGTCAGGGTGCCGAGCAGCTGCCGTTTTCTGGGGAGCTTCTTTCATAGACCACAGGCCTGGAGTAGGCTGGTGAATACAGACGTACCCTCCCACACTCCTCCTCCTCCTCCCTTCACTACTTCTCTAATCCCCCCCCTCCCTCCGAAGCCAACCTTTCAGACTGGACGCCCCTCCTGCACAAAGCCAGATGAGGAGAGCAGGAGGCTGTTATTATTGTCATTGCACCCCGAACAAAACTTTTATGAGGTATGTGAAGATTTTTCCCACCAGACGTTAAATACGGACTAAGACACAACAAAACTCACTTTAGAAATAATGGCACATGTGATCACACCTTCTCAACCTGATATCTGACTGTATATTTAAAAATAACAGCATCCTGATTCAGGTTAGACTGAAAAGAGGCTGACTACAGCACAGCCTCTTATACTTCTCCTGAGAGTGATTTTTATTAGCAGAGCAGTAAATTAGTATTTGCTCCCTTTCTGACTTTAACATGGTTAGTCAAATCATTACCTACACTTTGATTCCCTTCTTTATATAGAGCTCTGGTATTACATAACATTCCCTAGACTAATATTTAACAGTGTAACTCTCTATCCAAGCAGCCACAACAGAGAGGGACGTCGGAGATGCTTATTTGTCCCCTGCCCAGTAGTTGGTGTGGTGCCGCAGCAGTTAGTCTGCACCAGTTGGCTCCTGGCTCGTGTTTAGCTTCAGTTTCCAACACGCGTGTCCCGTTTAGCTGCTGTCTGCCGGCACCAGGTTCCCTGTGGTGTCCAGCTGCATGCATTTACACGCACAGGCCGACACCGGGCACTCTGTGTGGTCTCTGTAAAACATATATACGCAGGCTTTTATTCAAAGTTAAAGAAACAATGTAATGCTTAAAGTAAAAAAACTAACCTGGCGACTAGATATCTCTAAACGCAACAGATTCCCCGATTTGAGAGGACATATTCTAACAGGAAAAAGCACCTTTTTTGAATTGCAAAGTTTGAAATATCAGGACATAATATAAGTTTCAGGTTCGATTAATTGATCATCAGCAAGTGTAACCACCTTTATAATAGCAGGTGTTTTTGTAGTTTGCTGCTCTGAAGCATGCAGGTGTGTGCTAACACAATGCTAAGATGGAAAGACATCAAGAATGACTAACAAAGCAACTGAGAAAAAAATATAATAATAACGCAAGTCAGACAAATGTCAGATTGCACAATGCTCGGTTAAAAATGTAAAATAAAAACCTCCACAGGGCTTGGTTAGCATGTTAAAGTTTATGACAGGACAATTAGAAAAAGACTAAACAATCATGCCATGTCAGGGTTTCTGCAGATTTCACCAACTCAAATCTAAGACTTTTTAAGACCGTTTTAAGACCATTATGAATAAAATTTAAGACCTATATCAAGACAAAAACGCACAAAAGAAATGTTTTTTTTTGTTCAGGGGACCAACGCTGTGAAATTTCTGTGGTCTTTTTGTGGTGAAGACAAATGTCATCCAGCCAACTGCCAATAAATTTACACTTACCCATGATACAGGCAAAAAAGCTAGCTAGCTAGCAAGTATTAGCAGCTTGTTGCCGTTAGCTTTATCCCCCTCGAGACACAGAACGCAGTAAGTAAAGATGTCTGCACGCGACTCAAACTTGTGCCTGATAGGAAAGTCGTATAAGAAAAAACCTACATAGAATATACGAGACTAAATGTTCCTGCTACAACAAAATGTAAGACCTGTGATTAACGTATATAAGGCTAACCTAGATTTTCTTTAATGAATTTAAGTCAAGTTTATTTGTATAGCACACTTCAGCTGCAAGGCAGTTCAAAGTGCTTTACATCATAAAAACATCAATCAAGTATACAGCAAAATCATCAAAAATATCTAGCAAATACACATGAAAATCATCAAAATTATCAGCAAAAATAGTGATCAATGATCCACTTACTTTATTTCACTGAAACTTTATTTCACTCAAACTTCCACCCTTTGGAGAACCAAGCTTATCTCACCTGGATTTGTTTGCAGATTTATGGTCCAGACTACTAAACAAAAGCAGCTCTAAACAGACGGGCTTTCAGCCTTGATTTAAAGGAATTTAGTGTTTCGGCTGTTTTGCAGTTTTCTGGGAGTTTGTTCCAAATTAGCAGTGCATAAAAACTGAAGGCTGCTTCTCCATGTTTGGTTCTGGTTCTGGGGATGCAGAGCAGACCAGAACCAGAAGACCTGAGTGGTCTGGAAGATTGATACGACAACAACAGGTCTTTAATGTATTTTGGTGCTAAGCTGTTCAGTGGTTTATAAGCTAACTTAAGTATTTTAAAGTCTATTCTCTGAGCTACAGGGAGCCAGTGGAAGGACTTTAGAACTGGGGTGATGTGCTCTATTTTCCAGGTCTTAGTGAGAGAATGATGAATTTAGGATTTGTTAAGGCCTTAATTTCAGATACATGAATTTAAGGCTTTTTAAGAGCGTGCAGACATCGTGCTTGTTTTGAAGTTGCCAGAAGAAAACCTATTTACTCAGCAGGAACATGGAGGAAAGGCTTAAGTGAGGAAAGTTGCAAACGACTGAATCACTAGCAATCTCCTTTGGCCATAATGTGAAGAGCCATGTTTTGAGAAACCCTAAAAACATAAGTACAGACACCTCATGGCAACTGTCAAACATGGTAGTGGATGCATTATAATTTGGGCTTTTTTTGGAACCACATGACCATGAATCAAGGAAGGGTGTTGGAATGGCCATATAAAAGTCCAAACCATAACCTGATGGAACCTCCAATGTGAACTGAGGCTCAACACTCATTTGGCTTATTTTAAATTAAACATTTGTAGAAAAAGTCCAACGATTTAGTGTATGGAGGAAAAAAAGATGCAAAACAGTATAGAAGCTCTAATCATTTTCATAGAAGGGACATAAAGTAACTCTTACCTAGTTTTACTTTATTTGCATAAACACCTTTATTCAATGACCAGAGGCACAACAAATTTAGATTTCAGGAGCAAATAAAGAAATATCTAAAACCAGATACTGTTTTGAATAAAATGTAAACTTTAGCGATGCTCAGATCAGAATTTTTCTCTGGTTTACGTCAAGCTTTGATCGCATATACTGATCTTTGCCGATTCTAATTTTTGTCAACGAACAGAGTTTAAAAAATGTTTATGCAAAAAAATAAATAAATAAATAAATAAAAAAAATAAAAAAGTCTCACTCTCTTTGGCTTTTGGCTTTTTAATGAACCGCGCCGACATGTTTTGACATGATCTGGTGCGTTCACAGCCTGGAAAAAGATTATATTTTTGAGTTTCGGATCAGCCCATCAAGCTGAAAATCGGCAGATTCCAATAACCTGTTGAATTCATGTTAGCTACATCTTAAGGAAAGAAATCAGCGTGTGACATAAACCCAGAGTATCAAGGGAACATAGACGTTATATGTAAATTTGTTCCAGCATGAAAATGATTTTTAAAATGTCACCTACCTGAACCAGCTCAGCATGTGACCGGCATGGCCACCGTGTCGACAGTTGTGACACCAGGTGAACCAGTTGTTGAACTGGGCGAGTTTGTTCTCCCTCGTTAAGTCCACTTTCTCATCCGACTTTCCAGTTCCTGCCAAAAAGATTCATCCCGACGACAACATCGGTTAGATCCGACGAGCTGTTAGGAGGGATGTCACAGCAAAAAAAGGTCCAGGTGCTAACAGGTTTTAAACACCGGTCAAAGTCCACTCATTCCTCCCCGAGTTAAGCATTACAGCAGCTCCAACTGCATGTCTGGGCCTAGTCCTACTTACCTGAGCAATTGGAAACAGGTGTGCCCATATTCATGAGGCAGAGGGCGCAGCGTGGCAGCGGTTTCCTGCAGCCAGGACAGCTTGTGACTTTTGATTTGGTGGGTGAGCCACTGACCCCATACTGACTGAAGCCCCGGCCCTGATGAGGCATCGCCGAGCAGCTGTAGGAGATGGACTTCCCACAGAAGTTACAGCTCACAAACACCTGCAGAGAACAAACACAGGACTGGGCTGATGAAAGTAAAACCAACGACTTCATGCTCACCAGCTGCCTGGGTTTAAATTTTGAGGGGATTAAAGGTCGAGAAGCAGATAAAAACAACAGTAATTCCAATTTAATATGAAACGCAAACAACACAATGGGCATCATTACCTGTGCTAGGGGTTTGGAGCTGGGGTCCAGCTTGCCTCTGAGGATGTCGAACTCGGCCCGTTTGTGCCAGAACCTCCATGCATCCAGCAGGTTGCGGTAGTTTTCAATCCAGCACTGGACTCGAGGGTCTTTCAACACGTCTCCAGGGGAACCCTGATGGAAAAGATCAGTTGTAAAGAAGCTCTTTTTTCCATTTCAGAGCAGTTAGTAGGGGAAAGGCAGCCTCATGCTCTCTACATGCTACACGTTGCTCTCGAAAGGTGTGCCTGTCGGTGCACGCTGCAGTACTTATGGCACGTTAAAACAAGAAAACTAAAATAATTAAACAACCGTTTGATGCTTTTAGTGCTGCTTATTAAAAATATGCAGAAATACAGGTTTAGTACACTAAACTAAGGTAAAATTAGATGAGCTTTTATCTTCTTACCTTTACTCTAAGTCTTACATTTATTTACTTTGATAGTGCAAGACTCCCAAAAGAAAAGGTTATGATCCACTGGTCATTGACTATACATCAGCAAATATTTACATTCAAGTATCAGGATTCGATTTGAAGCTAAAAAATATGAATTGGCATGCATATATGCATGCTGAGGACATCACTCTGTCATGTTACAACCACGAACCTTAAATGTATTTTAATGGGATTTTTTTGTGATAGACCAACACAAAGTAGTGCATAACTGTAAAGCAGAAGGAAAAGGATACATGGTTTTTAACATGTTTTACATATGAAAATCTGAAAACACTGGGGATGCATCTTTATTCATTCCCCTTGACTCAGAAGGGAAAATAGTTTCTGGTTCAGGAGCTTCTTGAAAAGAGGAATGTGACATTTGTAGCATTTGTGTAGGATTCATTTGTTTGTAGTGGCTCTTGATGCACTGAACCTAGCTTCACTCCACTCCTTGTGAATCTTCTTAAAGCGATTTAGCTAGATGATCGTCTCAAGACGGCGGTTATCCCTGTTGTTGGTGCACCTTTTCCTTCCACACTTTTTCCTTCCACTCAGCTTTCTACAGATATGCTTGGATACAGCAGCTGTGAACAACCAGCTTCTGTAGCAATGCCCTTTTCTGGCTTCCCCTCCTTGTGGAGGGTGTCAACGACCGTCTTCTGGACATCTGTCCAGTCAGCAGTCTTCCCCATGATTGTGTCCTCCTGACCAAGGCTGAGAGACCATTTAGAGGCTCAGGAAACCTTTGCAGGTGTTTTGAGTTAATTAGCAGACTGGGGTATAACAGCATGAGTTTTTACTATATAACTTCTTCACAATATTCAAATTTTCTGAGGTACTGACTTTAGGGTTTTCATGATCTGTAAGCAACAATCATCAAAATTACAAGAAATAATGGCTTGAAATTTTTCAGACTGTCACAAATCTATCAATGAGATTGCTCATACATAGTACTGTCTTAAATGAGTGACAAAAAATATTGAACTTTTTCCAAGATATTTAGGTGTTTTGAGATGTACCTGTATTTTGTGGCGCGCTATCATAACATATGCTAATAAAATAAATTAAAGTTTTCGGTTGTAACATGAAAAGGTTCAAAGGGTGTGAAGACTTTTCCAGGGCATTGTACAGAGTTTATCTGAGTACCTTGAGCATGCAGAAGCTGGCAGTCTGGACATCCCCGGTTCGGTCCACATAGCTCTCCATAAGATCTACGCCATCTTTAGTAAGTCCAGTCAGCAGGATTCCCTCCAGGTTTCCTGCCTCCTTCATTTCATTGGTCAGTTTGTCGATGTAACGAGGCAGCTGCAGCAAAATAACAAAGCGAATACAACAGAATAAACAAAAAAGGTGCTTTAAGAACATATAATACTCTTGGCAGGGTAACTCAGAATGGCAATATGCTGCAAAATGATTCATTCCGTAATTACCTGAGCATCGCTGAGAAACATGCAGGCGAAGGCGACTCTGTCCCGGACAGCAACATTGCTCTCATACTGAAACAGAAACAAAGAAAACACAACACAATGTCTCTCTAAACAAACTCTGGTTGTACCTGGATTCCAACACATTTCCCATTTTCAGCCCTTTCCAGATTCAGATTCTTGATCTTAAAAAACAAACATTAAAAAAAAAAAAAAAAAAAAAAAAAAGCAGCAGAAAGAAACTTTAGGAAAAGTCATTTAAAACTTTTAGTGTATATTTGCTGCAACATTTCCTTGACTAAAATATGTCTAGTAGAAAGTTGTATTTATTTATTTATTATGATTGCATTGCAAGTAATCTACGTTTATCTCACTCTTCTTTTCCATCATCATGAAGTCCACATGATTCTGTGTGCTTTAGCATCTTAGTCACTACAATTTACACAAAGTGTGGGTGTCAAGAGCAGCGAAAGTCCATCCAATTGGATTGTGCTGGCATGCAGAGCATGAATGTACGGCACTTAAAATATATTAGCCTATCAAATACAGCATCCAAGCAGTGTGATGCAACTGTGACACTGATCCTATTGTGATTCAATAGATCATGCAGCTCTAAACCAAATCAATACATTATTGAATCGACTGCAAAAAACACAGAATACAGCAAAATGATAAGATTTCATGATAATCCATTCAACAAATAAGTGTAATAAATGACGACATACACAAAAAATATGTAGTGACTCTGAACCTCTCGTCAATAAATACATTTTGGGATTCTATACCATCTTATGTCACATAATTTATTTTTATTTATTTAAATTTAAAAAGAATAAGTGTCTGTACTGTAGTGCCATCCAAAGTTTGTCCATTTTTTTTACATGGAATAAATTTTAAAATATCATTTTTATGTAATGTTCTCTTCAAGAAAAAATATAGGGAATAAAATCCCTAAACAGAATTTTTTTCTGCATTCCTTATTTATTCGAACCACAAAATGAGTAAATCTGCATGCATTTTAAGACTGCATGAGAACCACTGCTTGTATTTTAAACATGGTACAAAGACTTTGAGCCTGCAGTGACATTGCAGGGACAGTGTGATCTGATCTGGGACACATTTCTAAAGCAAGGCAAACATTCGCTGCAACTCATCAGTTCTAAAAACCAACCCAGCTTGAAAATGACTCACTGGGTCTTTTTATCTCACTGTGTTTCTACCAAGAAAAGGTCTGAGAGAAAATTCAACTAAAAAGGAAAACAAACATAGACTCTGGTCTGGGCTACAGTTTCTCCTTTATACAACAGTTTTATGACTTATAAAGCTAATGGTGGAAATGAAAATAAAAAAGTCTCTTCTTGTGCATCTGAATTTTTTCCACTTAAAACTACTGAAGTAATACTAGCCAATATATTACTGTGTCAACTATAAATAAACCTTTTTATGAAGTCAGAACAAAAGGGCCGCTGTTATAACTTTTCTGTATTCACTGACTAGCTTAAAAAGTCCGTGACACTGAGATATTTATTACCAGCACGCCATCGTAGGCTCCAGGCTCGCTGGTGAGAAAGGCGAACATGATGCAGAGGTAGGGATTCTTCAGCTGGAGCCTCAGAGAGCTGCACATCTCCCTCCACAGGGAGGACTTCTCGTCAGTGTAGCCCGACAGAGCCATGGCAACAACATTCAGGTTCAGGTCACCTGTAAATAATATGAAACTATTCAGAGAAGCAGAGTCATTCACAGCCTGCTGTTGGGGGAAAAAAAAAAAATCTGGAAACATTATTTACAAATAGGCAGCAGCTCTAAGAGATATAGTTTTGTGCAGAATGCTTTTTATTGTCAGTGTTTTTAAAACAGTGCAGGACCAATCGAACAAGAGACTTTATTGTTGCTGTGGAAAATGCAACAGGTCTTTCAAGCCATAGTAGGTAACTTTTAAAAATATGTAGGTTGTTTTTTTTTTTTTTTACATATTTATTAAAACTGTCACTAGGTCCTGACAGTACATTAGACAGATAATCTATGAAAAAATCCACCTCCTTTGCCTCCTCACAGTGGCCCTACTGCCATCTGAGGAAATACACCGCTCCCAGCCAGACACAACCAATCAGAGCCAGGAGGAAGGACTTAGTGCTGTCAATCGCACTCATGAACATGAGTGTGGGTTGACTAAAACAAACAAACAAACAAACAAAAAACTTCAAGGGAAAAGCTTTAGGGTTTTCCAAGAAAGAAGTGCAATGGAAGACTTTGAATTTGAGTCATAAACAATAACATTACAACTAAAACCAATTTAATATTGGGAAAATGTTTTTGCGGTTATCTGTGGGTTATAATTTAAAGCTGAAGTTGCACAATTAAGCAAAAGATAATGAAAACATTGCTTACAAAAGCTCTAATCTTCAGTTTACATGTTTTGTCTGTGGCTGTTATCTCTTCTTGACCAATTATTACATAAGGTTGGGAAAATGTCAAACATATTTTCTCCTAAGTTTGTCTGAGTACGTGCAGAGGAATCAACGCATTCAGTTGGAAATAAAGCAGAAGTTCCAGTTGACATGGCTCTGTTGACACACCTTATCTAATGAACAACTCCATCAGTCATGCACAGGAAGCACTCAGAGAAATGCTTAACCAGCATTAGTGAAATTTTTCCTCGTCACACGTGTAAACAGCAGCATTCTCTCCCGAGTCTTCTTTACCGTGAACACACTGTGTGCTGTGTAAAACATGACTCCAGTCGCCAC
This sequence comes from Anableps anableps, assembly GCA_014839685.1. NCBI lineage: Eukaryota > Metazoa > Chordata > Actinopteri > Cyprinodontiformes > Anablepidae > Anableps > Anableps anableps. The sequence goes on from CM026072.1 coordinate 7,281,786, forward strand.
ATTCTGCAGTTCTACATTATTCTGTATACTAATATACTAATACTACACCTATAAACTCTTTTTTTAACTTGATTTCAAGATTCTGTTTGGTTTTTAACCTCCTTTACAACTCATATTCACAACACATTTGGAAACACTCACTAATTTGTTGCAGGGTTCATCGAAATTAGAGATGCAACCTAACGTGGCCTTTGGGAAGAATATCTTTCATACAAGTAATAAATCCAATATACACCACATTCAATACAAAATATTACATAGAGTTCAATGCATAGAGCAAGAGAAGTTCAAGATGCGTCTTAGAGAATCTGCACACCGCCTGCACGAAATATTCCTGGCACAAACCAGCAACTTGGTGTTGCACTTTTAATCAACACTACTAGCAACCTCATGAATGGTCTCTTGGAAGAACAATAAAAAAAATCCCATAAACACACTCCTAAACCTCATAGACAGCCTTCCCAGAATAGCTGAAGCTGCATTGGATAAGCCAACACCATATTAAAGCCTTTGTATTAAAAACAGGATATCAAAGATAATGTTTGTATAAAGGCAAGTGACTCAGTACATATTATTCGATTAATATGCTTGTTGCGTCATTCTTTTGGTACCTTCTCTTCTAAAATTAGTGGTGGGACTCAATTAAAATTTTTAATTAATTAATTACAGACCCTACAGTTGACTCGATCATAATTTATCGCATTTTAATCGAAAACTATATATCAAATAAAATAAGCAACATTCTCAATTCAAAAACCCTTTTTGCTGCTAAATTATTGAATAAATAGACATATGAGCTCAACAACAGATATTTATTGTTTCTAATCTGTTATTTAGGATATTCAACCATCATATTGGTGCAAAGACCTATTTTATACCCATTCAGATTTCAAGTGTTTCAAGAACCACTGATCATTTATGTAACTTCTTTGGAAAAATACGAGAAATATAAACTATGGGAACTATGGACATTAGTATTGGGGATGGCTGTGCTTGCTGCATAAACATTTTAAATTGAGATGGTGTTTTAGTCTTGAATAGCTTCAGTGGCTAACTCCTTTTAGCACAACGTGCACACAACAATAGTCTTTTTCAAGCGTCCCATCAGATTTTTTTTTTTTTTTTTTTAACCCCCAGCGGGCCAAAAGAAGCAGCTTTGTCGTCCACTGCTGTTGTTTGCTAATGTCATTTGTCTGTCATATTTATGGGCGGACCAGAAACACGTGAATACAAAGGTTCCGACTGGAACATTTTTTATGTAAAAAAAAAAAAATTATTATTGCCGTTAAAATTTGTAACTAATTATCGAAATTAACACATTAAAGACATTAACACTAATCAAAATATTTCACAAATATAAATTTCATTTACTGGCGTTTTCATGTTTTATACCAGCTTTCTTTTATGTTGTTTTTGTCCTGTTCTATCATTCTTCATCTATCACCTGTTATGTTGACATTTTAAATTAAAAGGAGGTAAGGAGCAAAGGAAGATCAGATGAATGAGATACAACCACCTGGTTTTTTATTATCTACAGGTTTGTGTTATCTGTTAGCCACAATCATCAAAATTACAAGAAATAAAGGCGTGAAATATTTCACTCTATGTGTAATAAATCTAAACAATATATGAGTTTCACTTTCCGAAAAGAGTAACAAATAATTTTGAACCTCTTCATGATATTCTAATTTTTTTAGATGTATCTGTAGTAGATGGGTGGGTGAATGGATTGACGGATGGAGTAGAGGTATTGTCTCTTTTTGTACTTTAAGTTTCCCTCATGAAACTGATAATAATATATGTATTTTAAGAGTAAAAACATGCATAAAATATAGCAGACTGTTTCAAAACATTACATTGGTGTCTTTGTGTATTTACCACTTTTTCTACATCTGAAAGGATTTCGTGTTAATCATGTTCTCATGAGATTTCACAGAAAAGCTGAAAATGTTAGTTACGAGGCAAACTCTTTACTAGAATGCTTCTTGTGTTTTACATGTTAAGCTGACTTTATCGCCACCTACTGGCTCAAAATAGACATCGATTTGAGTATTGGAGATGAGGAACAGCTTCCCACTGCAAATGAGAGCCAGTTTGAGTGATTCCTGAATTTTGCTTCTGTGTTCACAGTCTCCATGCTGGAGCTTATTGTTCCAGGTCTTTATAAGCAGAATTTACCTCATTATAGGAAATTTAGGACTTTATTTTGAATTATATTCCCTCTGGAGGATGGAGACAGCTTATCCTGCAATGTGGAAATGTGTTTGGGTTAGCCTTGAGGGTTACAGCCATTCACCCTTTTCAGCGATGGCTCCCTTGTTGAGGATCTGGATGGCACGGCGGATATCCAGGTTGAAGAGAGCGATGGCAGCTGCTCGCTCCCACTCGTGTTCCTGCTCCAGTGAGCGCAGGAAGGTTTCCACGTCGATGTCGGGACCCCGGCTGATCCAGCCACAGAGCCTCAGCGCGAGGCAGCGCTCTTCACTGTGGAAGCGAGTTACGTCTGTCTGCCGGTCCGAGCCGCTCCAGCACCTGCGGCTCTCTGTTGTACCTTCAGGCATCAGGAAAACAGAAAATCAAAGAGGCATGACAATAACAGCCCAGATGTATGTTTCAGTTCAATGATTTAATTTCTGACCTGAGCTCGTCTTGACGATGTTCTTGATGCCGGAATAAACCACAAACTGTTTGTTTCCTTGCCATTTAAGCTCCATGTCCTCTGAGCACTGCTTCATATGTGATGCTTGCATAGGAACCATAACAAATTCACCACTTCCAAACAAAACACTCAAAGTATGACAGGTGGAAACTCCCTGTAATATGAACATGTCTGAAACTGATTAAATGTCAGAAGGCCAAATTTTTTCCTGTTGATGCATGAAAGAGGATAAAATTCAAACTACTATTGAAAATCTTTATCTTTGTAGTATTTCACAACGCATTCCAACTTCTACTATAAACCATTAACTAATTTTTCCTAAACACACACAAAAAAATATACCATGAAGGATTAGGAAAAAAAAAATTCAATCATACTTTCAGAGATCTGATTGTTCCAGATGTTCCTAACAGAGCACTTCGCTCTCAGCCTGCAGGTTTACTGGTGGCTCCGAGAGGTTCTAAAAGTAGAATGGGAGGCAGATCCTTCAGTCATCAGGCTCCTCTCCTGTGGAACCAGCTCCCAGTTCCAGTCCGTGAGGCAGACACCCTGTCGCCTTGCAGCAAGAAGGTCCTGGGTTCAAATCCAGAGACTATTAGGTTAATTAGCCTCTCTAAATTCTCCTTAGTTGTGAGGCATGGTTGTTTGGCTGGAGGCACCAGCCCCCCCTCATGACCCTGCATGGATAAGTGTGATGGATAATGGTTATGCTTAAACTGGCTTAGGTTATCCTGAGCTAGTTCTGTAGCTATGCTGCCCTAGGAGGACAGACTGACCTCTTTTTCTAACTTTCTTCTGCTACTCTTCAATTTGCATTATTTGCTGCTATTTCAACAGTTTTTGTTTTCTCTGTTATTTTTCTCTCCATAGAAGCTACACCTGGTCTGGCGCTCTGCTCGGCTGTGATACCTTCCTGGAGATACCTTCAGATGAGATAATGCTGCCATCAACTAATCGTTCTCCTTCTCCTGCTATTAACTTTTTACTTTCTTGAACATTGAAAATAATCCTACATCAGTTCATCTGCTTTTCTTGTGCATTCTGCTCTGTTTTCTCAAACCCCCAGTCGGTCGTGGCCGATGGTTCTGCTGGAGGTTTCTTCCTGTTAAAGGGGAGTTTTTCCTCTGCACATGCATGCTCGGGTTGAGGGATTGCTGTAAAGTCAACCACACAACGCCATGCGGTCGCTACGTGCTCGTCCAGGAGGAGTGAACGCTGCAAGTCAATGACTGGATGCAGTCCGCTGGGTTTCCTTAGTAACTTTTTGAACTACTTTGAATAATTAATTGAGCTGCTGTATTGTTTGATAACTAGGATCAATTGGAATGTATGTATGATTGAACTGATTTATTTATTTTTTTTTGTAAAGTACCTCGAGACGAAATTCGTTGTGAAAAGGTGCTATATAAATAAACTAAATTGAACTTTCAATATTGTATGATAAGCTGCTGCGCACTGCCAGTCAGCTGGCTGAAGGATGGCTACCATACCTTTCGTTTACCTATAAGAATAGCAAAAGACAAATATTTGGGTCACAAAAAGTACAAACAGGCATGGCTTGGAAATTAATAGCCTAAATAATGATACTAAAATTGTAACATTTTAAACATACAGTTGGCGAACTATGTCCGCCAGGCAACCAACTGCAGGCTGGCTACCCCAGTAAATAGGCTGACAAATTAACCAGCTGACATAAACTTCTCTAGCAACTAATTCAATGGCTAAAAGGTATGATATTCTGCTCAATAAGCTCTATAAAACTAGTACTAAATTGAAAAGGCGCAAGTTCTATATTTTTTATTAAGCCTATGTATTTGTATCTAAATAACAATAAAAGATGCGGTTGGTAACAATATAATAACTGTAATAATCACCAGTTGGAGTAATTGCTGCTTTTTCTATTTTGAAAAAAAAAAAAACAAAAAACAAAACAAAAAAAAAAACAGATGTAAATCTTATGTAAATTTTTGTTTTAAATACTGAGAAAATACCATGAAACCATGGTATTTTGACTTAAAGTTATCATATCAGGAAAATCTCACAGATAAAAGTATTCCTGGAGGAAGGTTTGACTCGATATCTTATGGAATAAGCATTAGGATGGTATGATATTCGCACAGGTGACTATGCTGCTTATTCAAGTAAGGGGAAAGTATTGGAGCCTTTATTCAGCCTGCTGCCTATCAGTGTGCAGCAACAGGAACCAGTTTTACCTACTTGCTGATACTTGATAAAAACAAACCCAAACCTCTTTCACAAAAAAAGAATGCTTTAAGTATTTACCTTGCATCCATAAATTTTCACTGCCAAGATTCACAGGTATTATAGACTTCATAATGAAAGGATATAGAACAGGTCAAACCATAAAGACCTGAGCTGGGGATCGTTCCCTCCGGCCAGCAGGTGGTTTCTCCAAACTTGGACAGTATCATGTCCGTACCTGGACTGAGCTCTTTCCCTCATCTTGGTGGCGATGTCTTTCTCTGCTGCGCTGTCCGTCCCTTCAGCCAGGTCCTCCACACAGCTGTATAAGTGTCGGCCGCAGGCCCACATGAGCGAGGCTGTGGAGCTCCAGGCCAAAGAGATGCGTTCGAACACGGTGAAGTCGGTCATAACGCGGTTGGCTGCAGAGACCACCACCATGCGGTTTTGCGAGGAGGGGTGCCAGGCGAAGCTGCCTATCTGGTTTTCACAAGGCTGCACGCTTCGCTCGATGATGGTGGGCTCGGTCTCGTCGCCGATGGGGGTGGGAGTGTGCTGCATGTCGTACAGGCGAATGATGTTGCTGTCCCGTGTCAGCGTAGCCAGAAGGCCAGTGCGAGTCGGACACCACGCCACCTGAGAATAAGAGAGGAAAACTGGGATCAACAGTATGGAATGTTATGAGGGGACCTCTAACTAGGGACGCACGATAAATCTGTATTAACATCTGTATCGGCCAATATTTGTCATGCATAGAGCATCCAACCAATAAGTGAAACTGGGCCGAGAGTAATAAACAATGTTTATTTCCATCTTGCTGGCATTTGTGTTTTGGGCGGGTATTGCCCATGTGGTACACACACAAATAAAACAGTAAGATCAATATCAGATATTGAAACTGGCCCAAATTTTCATATCGGTGCATCCCTACTCAAACCTGAAACAAAACATGACTGACGATAACATCATATGTTAAACTCTGACTTTAGGTCAGGTCATAGTACCATAACAATATATATGTTTATAATAAATGAGATTATTAATGCTTTGGGCTAAAAAACGAACTGTGCTGTCCTGTTGGTGATTTGAGCAGCAGTTCAACAAACTCAGCGATATTGCTTTGAGTGAAGTGGATAGGCCAGTTTCAAAGTTGCAACAGTCTGTTGTGACAGGTGGGTTTAAGCAAAGTTTCCTGAAGAATTCAAAAGGAGTCCCTCAAGGCTCAATTTTAGGCCCCACCTTGTTTTCCATATTTATTAACAGCATCGAGAAGAATGGGCCTGTATGGCCTAAATTTTATACGAAGTAAACTTTCAGACAATTATTTCTACCCTACAAGGAGACCTTATCAAGAGAGAATCATCATACAAATATATTGGTATTTAGCTAGTTCCAACTTTCTTTTTCAGCATAATTAGCATTTACCAGTTAGGGAAAAAGCATATTCAGACTTTTTAAACATTTTTAACTACAGAGACATAATTTATGTGAATGCTGCATCCTCTACACCTTTCTGGAAATTACTGCTCTTAATGTTTCATAATACATTCATTGCACACAACGCAACTCTGTGTACTTTAATTTGGGTTAGTTTCTTTCGCTAAACTTGTCAATATGTTGTTTTCTTCAATTTGTAAGTACTGAAAAGCATAAATACACACTGACCGTCACCATTTTTGTTATTTGGTCTCAAGACTTCTAACTTTTTAGCTTGTGATCCCGTATTTCAGACGAGCTGCTTTAGAGTACCCAGAATCTTTTTCTGAACTGAAGTTTCTTATTTTGTACATTGGTGCAAAGTAGAAAAAACAACAGTGTAAAGCTCTTTTATAGACTTCTACAACTGACGAGTGCAACTGCTATTCTTAAACTGGACCTTGTACCTTTATTATGTTGACTCTTCTTTTTTTTTTTTTTTTTCGTCTATTTTGATGTTACTTTCAAACTTTTAGCTTGTAACTTTGTAACAGTGTGCCTTCTTTGCTAGATCTCCTTAAAAGAAAAGACATCAACCTTGAAGGACTTCCTGCTTAAATAAATGAATAAAATAGAGAAAAGGCCTGACCATACCTTAGTAAGAGGTTTTGGCTGCTCTGTGAGCGTCAGCACTGGCTTCTCAAACTTCCTCAGGTCCCAAATGGCCACCTGCCCTTCAAAGAAGGAGGCCACGCGGTCGGGAAAGTGTGGATCGACTGTCACCCCCTGGATGGCCTTGGTATTCACAAACGTTTTCTGGCTTGTGTTCCTCAAGTCAAATATTGCGAGGTTTCTGTGCATGCCAGCCAAGAGCAGCTTTGTGTCTCGGAGCAGCCAGCAGAGGGACAGGCAGGCATCGTTCTGACCTAACTCATACAGTGGCTTGGTCACTACTGTGCTCGAGTCCAAATCGACAGATGAGAGACGGATTTTCTCAGCTGCTACACTGGTTTCTGGGGCAAATTTACTGCTAATATCCCATATAAGAACAGAGAAGTCTGCACGGTGCTTGTCCAGCCCAGCAGCTAGTAGGTTGCTGTCCACAGGGTTCCAGGCTAAAGTGTTGCACTGTCGGGCATGTTTGGGCACAAACTCTTTCCCCACCAGCTCTTTACATGTGGAGTTGTGGTTATGGCCCAAACTGGTGAGTACGACTCTGCCGTTAGCTTGTCCCACAGCCAGTAAACATTCAGGCTCGTGTTTTGGGTACCAGGCCACACATTTCATATATGGAGTGTCAGAGTTTATGGCTAGTAATGTAGCAGTAGTTTCCTCAGAGAGGGACAGAGTGCCAGGCTTTGTTTCCGTGCTGCCAACAGGTCCAATACTGTACAGGCCCAGTTCAGAGTCACAGATGACATAGCGGTTCGGGTGGTGAGGAGACCACAGGATGTCTGGCTTTGAGCCACTCATGATTGAGAAACAGTGAGGATTTCAAGGGAGTCCGTCTTCTGTAGCCTGGTAAAAGTGACACACACAGACAAATGAATGAAACATTTAAATTCAGAACATACATTTAAAAATCAGGAATCTGCAGCCTCAGCAAAAACTGGTGTCCATCTTAAAAATGCTAAAAATAACAAAAAAAAAATAAATAATAACAGTGTGACTGTATTACATGCAAACTTTTCAAGCATATTTAACACTAACTGTTAATGTTATTATTTAAAAATAAATAAATATCAGAAATCAATGAAGTAGTTTTAATACTTATTTTAACCAATGAAAAAGGTTGAACATTTATCAGAGAACATTTGATTAAAGCATGACAATTTTAAAAATGTAGAAATTTGGCCAGTTTTAGGCCAATTTTTGTGAAGAACATATATTACCGCAGAATTTGGAGAATTAAAATGCTGAAACTTTAATTCCAAACCAATATCAGTGATCATTGTATCATTTGAAAGGTATTTTCTTGCTCTTTCAGATGAAACTTTTTGTTTTGACAGAATACTAAAGATTGATGGCGGTTTGCTTACATTTACACCTGAACCTGAACACAAACTTTATAGATAAATAGTCAAACGTATATTTGTATACACTAAATGACCCACACTGATAAACTGCCAGTAGAACGCTTTGCAATGTGTTTCTTACTTATAAACAGAGGTAGGTAATAACTATTTACTATTACTTGAGTAACTTTTAAGGAAGAAAAATTGAGTAGTTTTACTACACATTACTTTTGACTTTTTTTTAAATAATATTATTTTGATATAATGCTAGTCTTACTTGAGTAAAATTTCTGAATACTCTACCCACTCCAAGTAATAAAATGAAGAACAAGAACATTTTAGTCAAAAATGTACCAGACACACCCCTACAGTTAATGTCAAAGTGAGACTTCTTGTTTGTACACAATCTTTGTTGTTCTAAAGTTATTTTACATCTGCTAATGTTGTTGTGCCACTTAAAAGTCAAATGAATATACAGTAAATTGTAGATATTCTCACAATTGTCACACATATTGTATATACGTTACCAACTGTAAGTATTAGTTTCATAGAGAAAAAAAATGCTTCTTCTCCCTGAATTCAGTACTTTTTAACTGTTATTTATTTGTTGTTGTTTTGTTTTGTTTTTTCGTTTTAGTAACACACCAGAATTTTCACATAACTTTATAATTTTGTCTGTCTGAATACATAATTTTAAATTATTCAATCAGATGTTATGATCAGATAGTCTGTTAGTACTAGATTAGCCTTTCTACCAAATACTTTTTTACTTGAGCCATTTCTTGGCCGGCTACTTTTTGCTTTTACTTGAATCAAAATCAAGCTGAAAGTAGTGCTACTCTTACTTGAATACAATTTTTTAGGAACTATAGCCATCTTTGCTTAAAAACATTATTTTTACCTCCATTCATAAACTAATATGGATAAAGTGGGTAATGGAGTATTCTGTTTTTTTTGCTCAGAGACCGTGAGACATGTGAGACACGGATCTATAAGCGCTCACTGTCCTCTTAAAGTCACAGCAACGTGTTAATTAGCTGAACTATCATTGGAAAGTAAACGACTGATTTCAACCTGAGAAATCAACACGGCGCTAACTTACTAATAAGAGCAAAGTTCGTGCAAAGTACATCAACAACGTGTGGCTAAATGGTTTGAAGGCCCACAAAAAGCCAAATCTTTCACTCGTTAGACGAGTTCAAAGTTTGTTGACAAGCTAGCTCTAAGCTAATGCTAAGGGGTACAGCTGAACCGTTTCTAACAGCTTATTTATTTAGGCAGTCAAAACTATTGTTACGAGATACGTTTAACAACAGTACTTACACGGAGAGCGTTTAAACAACAGGAAGTTTTACATTTTAATGTACACATGTCGCTACGGAGGAAGGTTGCAGCACCGCGAAGATGTTGTGGGTTACACCAAAACAACTCCGTGTTGTGAGACGTGTTCACCACGTCAAGTTCCGTTGGGTGGAGCGGCAAACGTACATCACAAACCTAACGTCAGTAAATATTTACTTTAATGCAACTGGACTAACTGTGGATAGTTTCAAATGCAAAACGAGATTTTAAAATTTCATAACTACTCTTATACATGTATTGATAATACTCAAGTTGAGGGACACAGTTATATGCAGAGCTGGGTAGAGAAGTTACCCAAAAAATGTACTCAAGTAAGATTCGCACTAATTCAACATATTTTTATTTTGTGAAGTGGGTAGAGTAGCCAGAATTTACTTACTCAAGTAAGAGTTGAAATACTTCATAATAATACAGTGCAATAAAACTACTCCTAAATGTAATTTAATTCCAAAAAGTTACTTAAGTAAATGTAACTGAGTAAAATATAATGTCTTACTTAGTATGTCTATCTATATTTAGAAGTAAATAAATTCATAAAATTAGAAGACAGTAAACTACTCATATAAATATGTTGGAAAATAAATCTCATAAATTTAAGAGACAGGATGTCAAGAGCAAAGCAGAGGAAAACCCGAGAGCCTTGGAGTTTGCAGACACAAACATCTTCAGAATTATATGGCTAAAAAAAATGATGTTCGAGTGAGGTAGAATAAACCCGCTAATTTATAACAACACACAATTTTAACCAAACTGTGTTCTTCTTTTAATCTTCAGTTAAGTACTGTATAAATTTAGCTTTCCAGGATTTTCTGCAATTTTTTCAATATAAATCTATTGTTTGGAATTATTGCGACATAATCTGTGGGAATTAACAGTACACCACAGCACACAGTAACTACGGTCTCTCTTCTCTTTATTTCTAGACAATGTATTCTAGGCAGATAAAACAATCATATTTTCGTTTTTAAATTATTGTGGCTGTGGTGACTCTTAAAGATATATTTTAATAAGTCCTCTTCTTTATCATGCTAATTCATTGATAACCATTCAGGGGTTTTTGTGAAAAATCCGTCAGTGTTGAGTCTGAACAAATTTATGAATACTTACAAATACGTCTCGGTTTCCTAGTTATTTTGACCACAACATAAAATGCCTTCTATAAAGTGAAAGCACGGATATTACCACTAGAGGGCGCTGCATGCGGGCCAATTTGAGAAAGAAAATAATCCAACACTTCAGAACAGTGAATGTTATTAATATTATCTGAGGCGAATAGAGGTTTTTAAAAGTTGGGGATTCTTCAGTGGGAATGTAAAATTCACCCTAGAAATCACCAAAGCCTATTTACAATATAACTAAAATAACTAATAATTTTTTTTGTATGTAATTATCTATAAATACATATAGCTGTCTTCCTGATGAATCCAATCCATTAGGTAGACTACAAGCATGTCTTGAAGACATTAAAAACTGGATCACTCTAAGTTTTTTGCTTTTAAATTCAGACCAGACAGAACCGCAAGAAAATAAACTGCTTAGTCAATCACTTGGTCTGGATGGCATTAAATTGGGCTCTGGTAATAAATTAAAGAACCACGGTGTTATTTCTGATCAGGACATGTAATTTAAATCCCATACTAAGCAGTTTTCTAGGATTATCTTCTCTGAAACATTCCTAAAATTAGAAACATTCTGTCCAGGAGTGATGCTAGAAAACTAGTCCATGCATTTGTTACTTCAGAGCTGGACAACTGCAATTCTTTACTATCAGGAAGTCCACAAAATGCAGTCAAAATGGGAGTTTTCCTTTCCGCTGTTCCTACATGTATGCTCAGTGTGAGGGATTGCTGCAAAGTTAACGACACAATGCAAGCGATTGTGGCGACATCCTCATCCAGGAGGAATGAATGCTGCAAGGCAATGACTCGATGCAATCTGCTGGGTTTCTTTAGATAGAAAACTTTTTAAATAAATTTCAATGATAAATTGAGCTTGACTGCATTATTTAGCAGTAGACATATTGGTAGTAGGGCTGCAACTAATGATTATTTTATTTTAAATTCACTTATAAATTATTCTGATAATTAATCATATTTAAAAATGACACATTCTGTAGCTTTTTTTTTTTAATTTAACCACTTAAGCTTATTTTATGCAGTATTAGAAATACATTACAAAACGCAAATAAGCAAATTATTAAATTCCTTTGTTTAATGAGAAAATAAACATTTTATTGCTTAACATGCAATAACATAATATTCCTTCAGTGAACGCTTGACCATTTGTAGCAAAGGATGCATCTGCAGCTAAAAAAAAATACTTCTAACATCAACATGTGAAAAGTTCACCCCTTTCTGCTCAACATAACATCAATACAGTGTAGGGCTGAGCTATTGACAGTTTTTCTATTGAGCAATCAATATTTGAATAGAAAAGGGGCTTTTTTCTTTTTCTTTTTTTTTTTTTTACAGAATTTAAACTACTTGAGGAGTTCTGAGTAGAACATATTTACAGCCAATTTTTTTTTTATCTCAGTTGTAAAATATACATATTTTTTGTACAGTTTTGGCTTGCTTACTGTTCTGAATATGTTGTTCTTTCAAAAAATGGCCTTTTATTAAGTCTTTATATTCCAGTTAATGATTAACCGATTTCTAAATTAGTTGATGATAATTTCAATAATCTATTCCTTAATCTTTTTACCCTAATTGGTAGTAGTAGAAGTACAATACATAGACATAAAGTATATTATTTCGAGTGTAGGGCTGCAGGATGCCACAGTTGGCAGCGCTGTTGCTGGGCAGCTAGGAGGTACTGTGTTGAATCCTTGGTTGGGGTCTTTCTGCTCTGCATGGAGTTTGCATGTTCTACTTGCAAATGAGGGGGATTTCTCTGGGTGCTCTGGTTTCCTCTCATTGGATTCTGAAGCCTGTGTTTACAGTAAGTAATATATAATGTATATATAAATGTGTGCGTCTGATGTGTTTTTGGTTAAAAAGGGTTTGTTCTTTATTTAGTGAAGTAACTTAAGGTGGGAACAGCCAGAAATTGTCCTTAATTATGTGTAGCATTACTTCAAAATAATATCAATATAATAATAATAATAATAATAATAATAATAATAATAATAATAATAATAATAATAAAAAGTACTTCTACTCCTGGTAGTAGCTACTTTGAGAAATATTTTTTTCTTGAAAGTTACTCATGTAAATGTAACGAGTTACTGCCCATCCCTGATTTAGTTTCAAGTCTAAAGCTTAGCACATTCAAAATAACTGTAATAGGGTGTGATCAGTTTGTCTTGTAAAGACTCTTGAAGTGACCTTTGTGAATAATTAATGCTTCAAAAATTAAAATAAATTGAACTGAAAATTCTTAACAGTGATAATTAAGCTAACCAATGAAATGCACACAACATAGGTAGCAAAACAAATACCAGTTTATTTAAAAAGCTCTTTTAAATCAACAGTGTTGACCAAATGGCTGTACAGTGAGTAAACTATAAAGATGCAGCAAATACAGAACAGAAATTTAAAACTAGTAGCATACAACCAGGATTATTAAAATTAAACAAAAAAAAAAAAAAAAAAAAAAAAAAAAAAAAAAAATCATGTTATTTCAAATTAGCTCGCTCTGTGATGAACCCTAGGGTTCATCACGGAGCGATGAACATCTACCTTTGTAGATGTTTCCTACAAAAATTGATTTGATGTCACTAATATTTTTGACTGGAATGAGGCTTGATAACATGAATGGATTCAAATTTGTTTTTGAAATTGTGAAAACTGCAGAGAATGAGTCCAACTATGGCACCCTCCTCCTCATCATCATTTTTGGAGGGGATCTACAGTGATATTCCATGTTTCTAAAAAGCATTACATAAAATATATCTAATCCTAAAATAATCACAGAATGCATGTGAATGTGTAGCTTAGAATTTTAACTTAATTTAATTTAAATTTGACCAACTTAATATTTGCTTCTGAAATAACAAAGCCCAACATTACTGTGACTCACCCATGATTAAAATGTTGGCAGTAAGCCACAACGTATCAGCTCGTCTGCTGCTCCTCTGATCATCTCGGTCGGGTTTATAAAGACCCGATCTAGCGGGGACTGTGAAATGCCTCCCGAAGAGCCTCAGATGAATGGACTAGAGTCACTGACCATAGCTAAATGAGGTAAAGCAACATTCCAGTCCTTTAATTTTGTTGAGACCGTTGTTTTTTTTTACCTGTTTGCAGACAGCTACGCAGCATTAGCTGCAGTGGTAGTCATTATCAGACTTTGAAATACAAAGTGAAACTTGGTGTTTGAAATTTAGGATCTGTACATGCAGTTCCATGAAATACATTATCTTTACCTAATTTAATACTTTGATCCATTTTCGTCAGGATTCTCCGTTGCACAAATCTCAGCTCTCTGCTTGTCTTGTGTTTAAGCACTTGTTTCTTGTATCAGTGTCTCCACCTGCTGCAGCTGCTCAGTTTGAACATGTTCCTGCACAGAAGCCTAATCAAAGGACTGGGGCTTTGGCTTCTTCTGCTAGCTGTCACACATGATGCCTCAGGCCAAAGGAGAAAGGAGGCAAAAAGGAACTATAAACTGCGTGATGATGGAGGAAATGGTATTGTTATTAAGAGGTCTTTACACGCTGCTGGTGAGTGTTATTTGTGTGATTATTGTCAGATTACTAGGGGTAAAATTTATGACAAGGGTGTTTATTGATAAGTTCAGCCTCTAGTACAGTTAGTACAGTTTGTTTATTTTCCACTGAATGAACCCCAGAAAGCTTTGTTTGGTTTTCAAAAAGTTTCACCAATATTGGCCTCTTGTACATATATTGCTGCCGGCTAGATACAGCAATCAAGCACATGAAAAGAACACCATCAGCGAAAACAATTAAATACTTCAAAGCAGCTACAATAATTAAACTTTGACAGCCTGGTGGAAAGTTATCAGAATCACCAAAACGTCACTAGCATCTTGTAAACACACTCCAATCTCGCACAACTCTGATCTTTAAGTACTTAACAGTCTGATCAACAATTCATCATGGGAAGAAAAGGAAATCACTCAGCTCCAAAACCTATTTCAAAATAATCGATTTATATCTTTCAATGAACTGACCTAGAGGAATGAAGTTGGGAAAGTAAAGTTCCTCCACTATCAGCTACCTAAATCCATCATTAAATCTAAAACAAACTTCGGTAATAACTCACTTGCACCACCTAAATTATTAGATGAATGAATAAAAACAACGAATAAAAGGTGTCCAGACTATGTAAATTAATATGTACCTTTGACTCAACAAGTAGCACTTCTAGTACATCAATGGGAAAAGATCTGGTCTTATATCCCAGCTCTTACTTCTGGATTACAACCTGCAAGAATATATTTGCCCCTGCCAGTAAACCCAAACCTACAATTTACACAGTATAAAGACATTCACAGGTTTCACGTCACTCAAATTAAAATGTTTAAGACTGGCTTTGCCAATACAGACTCTTGCATATCATGCACCTTGGGTAGCACCGACATCTGTTCACCTACACTGGATATCAGTAACTGAAAAACTATTTTGAGCTGCGAAGCCGCTTCTTCATCAACCTTCTGCTTTGTTTGCAGTCACACTGAAGTTGAAAATCTCCCAAACAAATGCATGGTTCCATTTCTTTAGCTATCAGCAAGAAATCAATTCTTAACTGTAAATTGAAGAAATCGTTACACATTAACATTTGGACAAACCTTCTCACTGAAATTATACATCTGAAAAGCGTCACATTCATGCTGAGGGGGACCTGGACCTCTGCCCACTGTGCCCCATCTCTTCTACAGCTGGCATTGTCTTTTTAATGCATCACATTAGGAAACGAAAGATAAAACAAAAGGAGGAAAAAAATCTATTTTAATAAATGTAATATACACAAAGGAAAAGATAAGCGTGGTTTAGGTGGGATTCACATCCTCCACACAAGATTAGTGCTACCAAAAGTATAACAAGCTTTTAATAAAACAACAAAATAACAGGACAGACATGTCAGCCAATATGGGTTGAATAGCTGCGTCTAGCTTGGATTGTTTCAGGTTTTTCAGTTAGTTTTACCATTATTTTTCTATATAATCTATTGCAATTACATTATTTTGTTTTCCATATCAATCAGTGCTTCACTGTGCATAGTTAATAGACTGCACTGGACTCTTTACTTTAATATATCTTTGCACATTTTCTTTGTCTGTTCACCCATTCTTTCTGGCCTTGTTCATCTAGTTTACCTCACGATAAAGAAAAAAGAAACAAAAATGCAGGACAAAATTTATTTAGGTTGCCCTAATATCATAGTAAATGCTCCTGAACCATCAGGATATCAATTTCCTTGACTATGAAATGAACAAATCCTGTGGCTTTGTATGACATGTGCAGCAAATCCCTTATGTCCTGTTCACTGTCAGACAGGGGCCTTCATGAACCAGACTTGTTTTTTCATCACATCCCTTTGAGGTCAGGTCAACACTTTGAACTCTGTTCAAACTAACGGGAGCTATTTTTATAGAAAGGATGTAATTTAAAACCATGAGTGATCTGTCCAACCGAAAGTGTCAAGAAGAGCGCACATCTCTTTTGCAGCAGGTTTTAGTTTGTAGCTACTTGTGAGAGGAAACAGGCAGACAGTCTAGGAACACAAAACAGGTGTTAAAACGCTGAGAGCCACTGTAGAAAATTAGAGACGTTTTTACTGAAAATACATGAGAAATACTACACCTTGGAGAAATACAGAGAGTGGCGCAGAATAGCACAGAGCCATTAGGGAGACAACAGTAGAACCCAGCAGTAAGTGAAAGAAAATGAGGAGCTTAAATACTGGGGAGCTTGATTACTGGACAAAGAACAGGTGGCTAATTAGAAACAGGATGCAGCTGTGAGGAGAGACCAGGCTGGCAGGCTGAGGGAGAGAGAAGCTGTGTTTCCATTACAAAGATGCACAAATTTCTGTCGATTTTCTGCTAATGTCAAAAAAACACAATTTCGCAGTCGCGTTGTTTCTATTAAATAAGAAGTGAAATTAAAATCACACATGAATAAGCTTGTTCATGCGATCATTAAAAACATGTCGCAGCAAGATCCTCCAACTACTTCCTGTTGTCATCTTCTTCGTGGTTGCTCCAAAAAAAAAAAAAAAAAAAAAAAAAAAAAAACAACACCTCATCGTAGCACCAAAACTTATTTTCGACAAAGGATAATTTTTTCGAAAATGGCATGTTTCCATTAAGCAAATTTATTTTTGTAATTTCAGTTTGCGCAATTTCAAGGTGAATGGAAACACAGTTAGGGAGAGATGGCAAGAGAGCAGCAGGGGAAGGAGTAAACATAACCCAGCAGAGAGGCACAAATAATCTAACAGAGGTAAAAAAAAAAAAAAAAACCCAAAAAACTAAATACAAAAGGATGACTAGCCAAAGTGAGATCTAAGCATACGTAAATAAGCAGCTGGAGAAGACTGAATTAACATAAAGCAAGGGTGGCTGAAACAGAAAATAATAACCAAGGCAGAGGACAAAATAAACAAGGGATCAAAAATGCACACCCTGGAAACACCCAAAAAACTTAAACAACCCAGGATCCTGACAACCATGGCTTTAAAACAACAGTGAAAACTACAAGGAGATGGTAAGAAATGTGCCTTGGGAATAAATAAGAGGAAGAACTGAACGCAAAGATAACTGAAATAACTCACAATAACAAAAAGATGCAAAAACCTAATCATGAAAAATGACTTTCTATCTATTTAGGTCCACTGCAGTTTCTTCAGGGCCATTCTTTGGCACCATATGAACTCATGACACCAAAGAAGCTGACACACCTTTTCACTATTTGTTCTTGGACACCATTTTGTGCCAAACTTTGCATGTGTTTTAGAGATGCTCAGGCAAACTTGTCTTGCTAATATAATCTTGTTTTTGTCAGTCCATTCACCTCAATCGTCTGAACTGTTGGTGGAGGCCCAGAAAGGCTCCACATATCAGAGTTTGGCAGATGCAGACAATTGGATCATGGAAACAAACTAGCAGAGATATGATGTTGTCGTAGCATGAAGTGATGTTTTAGCATGCAGGTGTTAATCTCCGATCCTCAAAGGCTGTTGTCCTGCAACTTTTTGATGTGTCTCTGCTTCAGCACAACTGAATGAAATAATTATGTCATCAGCAGGACTGGTAATTCACTCATTTGATTCAGGTGTTTTGGATGAGGGACACATCAAAAACCTCAAAGTGCTTCGCATCATAAAAACATCAATCAAGTATACAGTAAATCATCAAAAACATCCAAATCATCAAGCACATATGCATCCAAATCATGAAAATCATCAAAATTCGAGCAGATATCAATGCATCAAAATCATAAGGATCATCAAACAAATATAGTTCAATCTTCTGCTTACGACTAATCAAAGGCAGGTGGGTTTTTAGCCTTGATTTAAAGGAAATCAGTGTTTTGACTGTTTTGCAGTTATCTGGAAGTTTGTTCCAGATTAGTGGAGCATAAACACTGAAAGCTGCTTCTCCATACTTGGTTTTGTATCTGGAGATGCAGAGCAGACCAGAACCAGAAGACCTGAGAGGTCTGGAAGGTTGATACGACAACAGCAGGCCTTTAATGTATTTTGGTGCGAAACCGTTCAGTGATTTATAAACTAACAGAAGTATTTTAAAGTCTATTCTCTGAGCTACGGGGAGCCAGAACTGGGGTGATGTGCTCTATCTTCCTGGTCTTAGTGAGAACATGAGCAGCAGCATTTTGGATCAGCTGCAGCTGTCTGGTTGATTTTTTAGGTAGACCTGTTAAGACACCGTTGCAATAATCAATACG
The DNA here is from genome assembly GCA_014839685.1 of Anableps anableps. NCBI lineage: Eukaryota > Metazoa > Chordata > Actinopteri > Cyprinodontiformes > Anablepidae > Anableps > Anableps anableps. The sequence goes on from CM026072.1 coordinate 7,300,312, forward strand.
ACTAAAGATAAACCCATGGATGAGTTTCTCTGAGTCCATCACTACACCCAGATTTCAGGCCTGATCATCAGTTTCTAGTTGTAATAACTGAAGCTGCGTGCTCACTCTAGATCGTTCCTCTTTAGGTCCAAAGATAATAACTTCAGTTTTGTTTCTGTTCAACTGGAGAAAGTTTTGGCACATCCACGCATTGATTTGTTCTAAGCATCTGTTCAGTGCTTGGATGGCCCTTAAGGACCAGAGACTGACACCTGGGTGCTAGCATGTTTCTTGATCCTGAAATGGCCTGAGAAAGTTGTGCTTGTGGAATGATTTGATTTTGGGCATTTATAGCAAAAACATCAATGTGAAGATTTTGCTTATGTGCAAACATGATAAGGGTGCAGGGTAGGATCTCAAATAGAAAAAACATGAAAAAACCTACTTCGCATCTAGCCACCTTCTTAAAGGTTGTGTAGCTCAGGAAAGTATATCCAGTTTAATGTTTAGAGTGTTTCACTGTCTCATTTGCTTAACCTACAGGACATAACTGTAAACTGGAGGTGGTTTTCATTCTGGACAGCTCTGAGAGTGCAAAAACGAACCTATTTCAGCAGGAGAAGATGTTTGTGTTGAGGTTTAGCACGAGGCTCTCTATGCTCCAGATGGCAGGCATTTCACTGAAGATTCGAATGGCCGCACTTCAGTACAGTAGCTCTGTGTCCATTGAACACAGATTTGTTGACTGGAGAGACCTGGACTCATTCCACAGTAAAATTAACAGCATGAGCTACATCGGCCAAGGTACCTTCACCACTTTTGCCATCACCAACGCCACACAGATGTTGCAGCAGGAAACGCAGAAGGAGGCTATCAGGATCGCAGTGCTCATGACTGATGGAGTTGACCATCCTCGCAACCCTGACGTGATAGTAGCTGCTGAGGAGGCCAAACGCTATGGTATCAAGTTCTTCACTGTAGGATTATCAGATGTTGCTTTTCAGAGAGAGAGCAAGGAAAAGCTTGAGGCCATCGCAAGTTCCCCTGCTGAGCGGTTTGTCCACAGTATGGAGGACCCTGAACTGGAAGAGAAGCTGCTCAAAGAGATGGTGAGTGTTGAGGTCAGAGGACATGGTACTCGAGAGGTGTCAGTTTCTAAATGTAACTCATCCTTTTGAAACTATTATTGATATTTTATTTGCTATTTTGGGTCATTCCTGCACAGTGGTTGCTGCTATGCAGCACAAATTGTTGCAATCCACCCAAATGGGGAAAGAAAAAAAACATATAGCATATAAAACACATATATGTTATTAGTCATTCTCATCCGTGGACCCCCGAGATAGCCTTGCCCCATCAGGAATAATTTCACGAAATTATTCCTGATGTCATCCTACTTTAACATTGTGTTGATACACCTATATGCTTCAAGACAGCAAAATGACTAAACTTCTGCTTTTGTCAAGGTGGCTCTTCCGGAACACACAGCTTTGCATTTTGCCTGAATTTTTGTTTAATAAATGACGGCATCATCGTCCCTTCAGAGATTAACGAGGCCTTCATCAAAATGCATCTCTATTCCCTATAAGTTAAGGACAATAAAACTGTACCGAACTACTTCTGACTGATTTTGTGTTTTGTTTTTCTTGCAGGGAGCCATTGCAGCTGAAGATGTGAGTTTGTGGACAGATTTAAAAAAACATTTTATTTTTCTACTAAATCACTGTAAATAACTGCACTAACTGTGATTTCCTTCTCAGTGCCCACCATGTGTGTGTGAAAAAGGAGAGAAAGGCGATTCAGGCAGTCCTGTGAGTTTGTAAAAAAAAACATTTGGTCTCATAAACGTGTTCCTGTTTCCAGTTGAAGTTGTACAAATATTCCTGGTATATATTCCACAAAATAGGCTTATTTATATTGCAAAATTGTTTTTTGTCATGTATTTTAACATTCAAAGCTGCAATATGTAACTTTTATTAAAAAATATATATCTTTACATATTTGTTGCAATTGTCACCATGCCGTGACAGAATGGTATGACACAGATTGTCTGTGGAAAAAAATCGAGCTCCTTTGCCTTCTCCCAGTGCTCCCAGTGCCGTCTAGAAACAACCAATCAGAGCCAGGAGGCGGGTCTTGGCGCTGTCAATCACAGTCTGACTGGCGCAGCTCATCTCTGCCTCTCCCTCCCCCACTTGCTCTCTGCTGCAGCAGAGACTGTGGAGAATGCTCAGGCTAGTTAGCATGACCACCGATGAGGGCGTATATACGGTTTTCCTGGAACGGTAATTTTTTTTTTTTTTTGTTTTTGTTTTTTTTTTTTTTTTGTCTCCTCCGCCATTAGCACGTTTAGCTGCGCAAACACCAGGTTGATTGACAGCGCGAAGACACTCCTGGCTCTGATTGGTTGTTTTTGGTCGGCAGCGGAGCATTTCTTCAGACTGCAGTAGTGGCTCAGGGAGGAGGTGGAGGAAATCTTTTCACAGATTATCTGTCTCATACCATACTGTCATGACGTGGTGACAGTTTTAACAAATATGTTAATTTTTTTAAATTTATTTATTTTTATAAGAGTTACATACTGCAGCTTTAATGTTTTCATGATCTTAACCCAGAAGTTGGAAAGCAAAATTGAAATGTAAGTGCTTTCATTTCATAATGATAAATGTAATGGAGAATGCAATTTAGCAATAAATTGTTTCTATCCCCCTCTTTCCTTCCTATTCGGCTATGTGAATCACTGTAAACCCTGCTGTATATAACAACGTTATTCAGTTTCATCTACATTACTAGCACAGCTGGTGCAGAAGAATGACAAGCAGTGCAACTTTAGGGCGGCTTTTTTTGTTCTGTAAAGGGATTTTAAAAGCCAACCTTTTGCATTAAAAGCTTATATGAAGGGTTCTTGAACAAGTATCAGTATGCAAGAGACTGTGTTTGTCTGGTTTGCTTGATTGTTCTTTATCTTTGTGCTTATTCTGAGAGCAGGGAAGAAAAGGAGACCGAGGTGATGAAGGACCATCTGGTCAAAAAGGAGCAAAGGTTAGGTATTAACAAAAATAAGCACTTTTAAAATATTTCATTGTCTAGTTCGGTGCAACTAAGTGTGATGTGGGTTATTTTTAAAGGGTGAACCTGGATTGAATGGTAAACCTGGAAATGACGGCTCGAAGGTAAAAAAAAAAAAATGCTTCTTCACTTCTTCATTGCTTGTTCGGCTTCTAAGTAAGATCATACGGATGACTTATGACATAACTCTTTCCAGGGAATTCCAGGTTTTAAGGGCAACAAGGTCAGTTTATTTATTTATTTTTTTGTTTTGTTTAATTTAAAATGTGATTTTCCTCAGACATTAAGCAGCTGAGTCTGTCTTGCAGGGGGCGAAAGGAGAGTGTGGTCTTCCAGGAGAAAAGGGTGACGCAGTATGGTTAAAGTTTATTTGCATATTTTAATGAATATCACATACACTGTGCCTTTGTGGTGAGTTAAATCCTGTCTTGCAGGGACTTAAGGGCTCTCCTGGCCCACCAGGACTAAAAGGAGAAAAGGTAGAGCTTTTCGGCATCTTAATTTTTATTGACTTTACATCAAATTTTACTTTGTCAGGTTTTGCCTCTTGGTCTGCCACAACAATAGGTTGCTGGCTCATGTGTTACTCTTCACTTCCTGGTATAATTCGTTCCTTTTATTTGTCATACATCTACTATATCATCTAAGCAGGCCTTTGCTGGCTGATTGCTAATTTTGGTCGGTCCTTTTCACTGCTGGATTCTGTTTCTTGAAAGATCACCACCCTCTAGGAGATCAGAGGAGTCCAGTTTTCACCCCCGTGGCATTGCAGGCTCTTCTTCCTCAGGATCAATTTAGTCATTAGTTTCTTTGAAAACATGATTTCGGATTTAGCATTAGAGCCAGCTGGAGGTCAACTGGTGATGGAAAACTCGAACTTGTCTCGGTCTCAAATGAACAACTCCTTCTTCTGAACCCTTACCTCAAACCTGCCTCAAACCCAGTCTTAGCTAACTAGGGTGTGAGTCGGAGCCATATTTATAACCCATTGAACTGGAGCCAGAAGTTGCAGTGCAAAATAGACAAATGAGTTGGAAAAAAGACACTCCATGTAAAGGGTAGGCTCCAGGTAATGTGCTTTTGCCATCAAGTGATCCAGAATATCCTGTTTCTGTCGTTGTCCTTCCCACGTGTGACATGAAGCCCTAAAAGCATGTCATACCAGAGTAAATTACAAGTATGCTTGCTGCTCCAGAGCCAGACCCTGGTCCCAATGCCATTTACCACCCTCCAACACCAGTAGCAAAACACAGTCTGCGATGGCGCGCTGGCAGTAATGTAGCGTAAAAAAATTCAGCCTAATCCAGTCTGTATCCTGGCCCAGAGTCAGAGTCATGCTAAGTGGCCTTGCAAAAGGTCACATCCGTTCTGACATGATTTCCATCTCTTCCTGTTCCAGCTCTGTTGCCAACCACCTTGCTGACATTCAGAAGAGTTCGATTTCCCTCGAGCTTTTATATGGATCCGCAAGTGAACATGTTCTCCATTGCAAGCACCATGACAGTCGTTTTGGTTCCTCTTTTTTCCGTTACTCCATTTAACGTTGAGTCTGCTATCCGGTAGCCACATTAAAACAAGAACATCAGGATTTGGCCTCATCAGACAGTCTGTCTTCCATTTGTTCAACCTGAAAAATGTTTGTCCGATCTGCACTAATGGAATGTGAGTTTTGGATTATAGGTAATCCTGACACCAAAGCTGTGAAATCCAGGCTTGCAGGATGTTATTCTTTAGCAGGATCAGACTTTGTACTGTGAGATTAGAGGAAGGACCTGGCCACCGTTCTTTTTTTTCCTGTGCTACTGGCAAAGAGTCAGTCTAGCCTTGTTATTTTATGAGCATGGTCTGATAATCAATTGGAATGAAAGCCATGCTTGTTGACGTTGGTTGGTGACCAAACACAATGCTTAATTTTTAACTCATTCACGAACAGTTTGATTAGATTGGCTCATTTTTTTTCTCAATCAGATAATAAAGAAAATAAGTTGCACAGAAAGAACATTGTTGTTGATGCTAAAGAATGTTCCCATGCTGGACTGAGGATTATCTGTTTGTTTTGCAGGGTTTAATAGGACCAGAGGGAGACATGGGTCCTGAGGGGCCAGCAGGACCTAAGGTAAGACTTCATTAATACTTTTAATTTCAATGATCCAGGTTACTTTCTTTTTCTTTCACTGTGCAACTTTCCAAAGCTTGTTTCTTCAAGGTCAGTTTAGAAATATTTAGGTTTTTTGCAAGAATGAAAATCTGTTGTACTTTAAAAATGTTAAAGAATAAAGTATATATACTGCTGTTTAGTTCATTCAAGTAAATTACAACAATGGCACAAAAATGTCTTTACAATTATTGATACCTAATTTCAACATTAAGAGCTCCCTGCTATTTTTCTTAATGCTTGTTGGACAATTTTCAGTATTTCTTGAAAAACTTCAGGACGTAAATCTTAGTGAGCAACATGACAAGACATGAATCTCAAAATGCAAGAAGTTATTGTTTAAGTATGTACTTTTTTCCTGCTAAAACCAAGACCAAAGTTTTGGAAAAATGTTTTTTACATATGATAAACATGGTTTTGGAATGTCCTATATGGGACCTTAAGCAGAATTTGATTTGGGGTCCATCCTGTTCAGAACGTCAGCACCACTAACAACCAGATGTGGAGAAATCTGGGAAAGGGGGCGGAGCTTAAAGCAATCAGAAATAATTGATTATAATTTCCTGAGATGTGTTGACGGACAAACGGAAGCTCAAACACAAAGAAAAGGTTAAACTCATGGCATCAGATTGTAACCATGGTAACACAACAATCACACGATGAAGATGTTTTTTTTGTTTGTTTTTTTTTTTTTTTTTTTTTTACAAGAAAACTTTACAATTCCTTTAAATATTAAAATCTTTTAATTTACCGATGCTGAAACCATCAAGTCAAATTTTATAATATTCTCATTCTCTATAAACATTTTAAATCTATGGTCTGTGTTTAAATTCAGGCATTCATAGGAGGCCCCTGATCCTCTGTGGGCCCTAAGCAGTGGCTGGATTTGCTTGTGCCTTGGGCTGAAACATTTGGTTTTAGAACTTTTTTTTTTTTTTTTTTTTTTTTTTTTTTTTTTTTTTTTTTTTTTTTTTTTTTTTTTTTTTTTTTAACGTGAAAAATTTAGTTTTGGAACTTTTTTCACATGTGAAACATGGTTTTAAAAGATTTCTCACTTGTGAACGAGTTTTGGAAAGTTTTTTTGTTTTTTCTTACGTGTGAAATATATGGCTTTGGAACATTTTTTAAAAAAATATGAAACATGGTTGGATATTCTCATTGCAATATGTGACATCTATATAAATTCCTTTCTATAACCTGTTGGATTACACATGAGTATTCATGTGACTACAAGCCTTTACATGTGAAAAATTTGTAGAGTTAGCAATTAAAAAGCTTTTATTAAGTTTGTGTTTTGATTTGTCGGCACAGATTTGTATCTACAGCCGCTGAGAACTTTGTTTGTTCATTCAAAGGTTTTATTTATAAATTAAAAACAGGCATGTTGGTTCGGTTTTTGTGTAATGCTGCTCACCAGTGGTTACTGGTTGTGATTTCATTTAACGTTTTGCCAGCTCTGTCAATTTACCATCATGTGACCCTGCACACCTCAGGGGGATAGAGGACATGCTGGTGAACCTGGACCACCAGGAGACTTTGGGATTGGACCTCCAGGATCCAAGGTGACTTCCTGATGTAAAACAAAGCTTTACAATTTATAGAAATCTAAATAAAAAATGTAATCCATGTGTAAGCCTTCATTTCTACTTTAGAAGAGTAAAATATGAAGGTTTTAAAAAAAAAAAAAAAACATAAAATCCCCATTTTACGGGATTTAGGTGTCACTGAAGAATTTTAAGTAACTTTTTAGCGTCAAGGTAGACAGCTTCTCCCAAAAAATGGACTTTTATTTAAATGTAAAAATCTTAATCTGGAAACTGCATTTTAACCAAGAGTACTGAGTCACTGGATTTGGTGTCAAGCTTTTGTCTGCTTACAGGGTGAAAAGGGAATTCAAGGGAGACCAGGTCCAATAGGACCAGCTGGGAAAGGAGATCCAGGACCGCCTGTGAGTGTGAATAGACCTTCTGAATTAAGCTCCTTTACTCCACTGATTATCTCTGTGTGTCCTTTCAGAAACACTGAAATGTTATTTTTCCCTCACACTAGTGACAAAGTTGATAGAAAGTCAAACACGGCATTGATGTTTACATCTTGTACTACTTGTCAGAGTGCACTGACTGATGCATTTTCAGGAAACTAAATCCATAACCTTATCTCTTCTGCACCATCAAGCCCATGTAGGGTTTGGCACTGTGACGGTCTGCTAGTTACAAAAAGCATAAAGATCCAATTTAAAATTGATTTTTTTTATTTTATTTTATTTATTTTTTATTTTTTTTTTGCTCAGTTGCCAGTTATATGTCAGTACAACACTGGTTCCCTCCTTGTATTTAGGATCATTTTTGTGCCAGAGTGATTCTGCAAGTTAAGGGATTTAAGCTTTTGCTACTTCCTTATCATTTTGGGATATGGTTGGAGTTTGTGAATGAACGCCATACAGCTTAACTAATTTTTAAAAAAAGGGGATTTACCTGGAAAAAAATTATATAAAAAAAAAGTTGGGATCATTGGACAAAATAAGTAGGGATGATTTTTCCACAGCAGTATAAATAAAGGTTTTTATTGAGATCAGTACTTCTTCTAGGGGCCCCGAGGACCAGCTGGACCCCAAGGAAACCCTGGACTCCAAGGAGAAGGGTTTCCGGGACCAAAAGTGGGTAATTCTGTGTATAAAAACCTTTGTCAGCATGTGTTGTGCATATTTCATATGTTTGTGACTGAACATATTTTTAACACTGTAGGCTGCTACAATTTTTTTTATTTACTTTTGGCAGATTCATGATTAAATTAAGTTTGTAATTTGTTTAGTTTAATGATGCAGTCAAAAAAAGTCCTCTCAAAAAACACCCAGAGTGATGCTTGACTTCAGTATCTTGTAAAAAATAAAAATAAAAAAAACATTTGGAAAAGTTTAAAAAGGCTCTTTTTCACTAAATGTTTTTATACCCCCTTGAAGGAAAAGCATATATGTACATGTAACCTGGAGATTGATATTTTGTGGGCACTTCATGCTAAATTTCTTTTGACGTTGCAGGGGGACAGAGGATTTGAAGGTCCACGAGGGTACCGCGGGCCTCCTGGTGTTGGAATCAAAGGTGACAAGGTGCAGAAATAATACGTTTATTCCTAATACTCTAAAACGAATTAGGTTAACTGGCTGCAGTCTTTATGTTCTTGTGGTTGTCGCGTTGTTCAGAACTGGATCTGTAATCATCGTTTTCAGGGTAATCATGGGCTTCCAGGAATACAAGGTCCAGTTGGTGCTCCTGGAATTGGACTTCCTGGGGAAAAGGTACACATTAGATTATATATATCTGTACCTGGAGGGCTGGGTTACAAACATAAAAACACTTACCTTCAGTGCAAAGGTTCTATTGTATGCATAGTGTTGCAGCTCCAACAATTAATACTAACTGAGCGTAAATAAAAAGCACCCAACTGAGGAGTTTTGTGTTGCAGTTTTGAACATTATGCTTAAGTAAAACTCAAAGTTCAAAGTACAAAAATCAAACCTAAAACGTAAAGCAATGTGGAAAGGTGGGTCAAACAGAGACCTCCCCATCACCTGCACTGTCAAATGTGCTTTTTAGGATGATGTAAAGGTACTTTCCACATCAGACTGCCTCCACTACAGTTGTTCACTTGGAGTTAAACCTCAAATCAAACTTGGAGTGATTGTGTGATTTCTCCAGTAATTATTATATTTCTGTGTTTTTCATTAGTAAATATACTTCTGTGAGCTATATGACTAATATAGAGACATCAATTACAACTTCAAAATGTTAATTAGTGACTCTAGTTAGTACGTTTAACTACCAATTGTTTCTCCATTGTGAGTGATGATGCTTTGTGACAATAAGTAGTTGAACATTTGTTTTAATAAGTCTAATTTAAAGTTCGGTGGAAGCCTTCAGATGGAATGAAAAGCACCAGAAACTCCCACCTAATTTCTTCTCCTTAGGGAGTCCAGGGCCCTATTGGACCTACAGGACCCAGAGGAGCTCCAGGAATGGGACTCATGGGGCCAAAGGTAATGGAGTCTGGGGAACGTCCATAAGCAGTCTGTCACACTGTGTCTAAATTTAAGAGGTATTGTTGCTGGGACTAAGTTGAATTCACACAAGCTGTTGTTGGTGAAGAAATTAAAATATAAAAATAGTTTTACATTTAGTTCTGGTTGAGCTAAGCCCATTTGTTTCAGATTTGAAATTCAAATTATGGCTGTCAGAGTTTTTTTTTAATGTAAATGTTTCAATTGGGCTCCTCCATTTATGGTCCACACTGAAATTTACAATGAAAACATAGTTTGCATCTTCAATTTCCAGTTTATTTTCATAAAAACCAGCAGCTTACATGCCTACCTTAAACAATAGAAATAACAGCAGAGAAATGTATTTATTATATATTTGGATAGTCTTTTTTTGTGCCTTTCATGTAATAGAGGTGGAACAAAACAGTGTAATGCAGGCTGTTTCACCAGTTTTACTGTAATGTTAAAAACACTTCCTCACTGGTTGTCTTTAGGGAAATCAGGGCTTCCCAGGTGAGCCTGGAGCACCAGGTGAGACAGGTGTGGGAGCACCAGGACCCAAGGTACGTCCTCATTCTGACCACATCTGAGCTGCTCCCCAGTCAATCTGTATCCAACAGGTTGGCATTTTTTCGGAAATCCACATGGAACAAAAAATAAACACTTCTAACTTCATGGACTCTAAAAATCAATCTATAGAGTCAATAAGCTGCTAGCCGCATCACCCAGCAGAGATCTCCTGACTTTATTTTCCCCAAGAAAATGTTCTGATTGCTCAACCAAGACCAAGATTTCTTAGATTAAATGGAAATCTCCTGTGAAAACATAACTCAATTATTTTAATGTTTCCTTTTTTTTTTTGTTACATATTTGCAAATTAGTAATTTTCAGTCTTTGTCACCTTTTCCTCACTTTAGGGTGATCCCGGAGCTCCGGGTTTATCGGGATTCCCTGGTCTGCCTGGAGAGGACGGAAGTCCAGGACAAAAGGTGCCATTCAAGCACGTTTCTCTGTTATGGACATAGTTTGAAACATTTCAAACCAGTGTGTCAATTCTCTTTCTTCTATTCTGACTTTCTTTTAAAACAACAACAGGGGGATATTGGCTTGCCAGGACCCAGAGGACCTGATGGGATTCCTGGTAAAGGACTTCCTGGAAGCAAGGTAACAATTCAAGGGAATTTGTCAAAGTATGAAATGTTGGTGGTTATTTTGTCAGTTTGTTTCCTCCGTCCAGTTCAAGTAAAACACGTTATACGTAGCTGAACAGTTTGATGTAACTGTGGCAGGGTGACAAAGGGGACAGGGGGACCAGAGGGCAGCCAGGTCCACCTGGCCCAATGGGCCCATTGGGTCTAAAGGTACGGAAAGCCTGAGTGAAAAAAAAAAAAATCCTTACTCTAAAATTTTAAATCTCACTTTTTGTCCCTCATAAAATTTTCCTCTGATGAGTGTTTCTGTCTTAGGGGGATCCTGGGAATATAGGACTGCCAGGAGCAACTGGACCTCCAGGGAGGGGGATTCCTGGTGTCAAGGTGAGTGAATGTTGTTCAAACTAAAATCGTCACAGCGCTCCCCAACAACAGTTTAATGCTTCTCTGCTCAGGGAGACCAGGGTCCACAGGGTCCGGTTGGAGCAGTGGGAGAGCCTGGGATTGGTTTACCTGGACCCAAGGTGAGACCAGTTCAGGTTTTGGTGATCTTCGCTGAAAATCTTTAGAGTGAGTCCAAGTCTGTTTCTGTAGGGTGACCGAGGGCCACCTGGCCCTGTTGGGCCACCGGGACTGAAAGGTGAAGGTTTCTTCGGCCCCCCAGTGAGTATCAAACAACTCGGTAATGTTTTTGAAAATCATTTTGGTATTGCAGACAAGTCCCTTAAGATCTGGGATGTGTGTCGTTTTTTTAAAAGGGACTTCCAGGACCTCCCGGTCTGCCGGGAGAGACTGGACTTGATGGGATTGGTTTGCCTGGACCCAAGGTAACAAGGTTACACAAAAATGTATAAAAATAAATAATATTTCTCTAAAACTTCAATGTTTCTATGATATAAAGAACCACTGATGTATGACATGGGCATAGATCGGAGAAAAATATAACCGAAATACAGAAAATACCCTTTTCTCTCTTGTAAATATCCACAAATTATCAATAAATGTTGACTAATGTAAGTCCGTTTGATTTCCAGGGAGACCGGGGTTTCCCTGGACCTCCTGGTCCTGCTGGGCCTCCAGGAATTGGTCTGGAAGGTCCCAAGGTAATCAGTGGATTAGTTCTTTTTAAACATTTCATACCATTTGAGAATAAAGGATTTCTGTCTTTATTTAAAACTCTGCAGTCTCTTTGAGCCCTTGGAGTTGTCGAGAGGAAAGTTAATTCATAGATTTTGTCTGATTTAGAAATAGGTTTTATAACATGTAAGCGCAAATGGGGATACATATGTTTAAAAAAAAAAAGGAAACTATGCTGTTAGAACATTTTTTTTGCTATTTTTTCAGCAGTATAAAAGATTTTTTTTTTCTTGCAGGGTTCCATGGGTCTACCTGGACCTATTGGCTTTCCGGGGTTACCTGGAGAAGGTACACAAGGAGAGAAGGTACCATTGTCACCGGTGACTTATTCAGAGATGTAACCCTAGGATTTAAGCAGCTGAATTGCTGTATAAATAATGCATAAACTGCTGTTGTGACCTGATTTGCTTTACCCCCCCTCCAGCCCCCCATCTACTTTGTTTACAAGTTTTTAATATCAACCACTTCCTTCCTAAAAATACTACTATGGTGATGTTTTAATCAAACGTAAAGGGTGCTTGGCTGTTTCCAGGGGGAACCTGGAATGAAGGGGATTCCAGGACCCAGAGGTCCTCCAGGACAAGGTCTGCAGGGAGACAAGGTACTATTTTAATGTTCGCAGTGTTTATGATGTAAAACTCTAAAAGATGACATCTTATTGTGCACTTGCACTGCTGAGATTCTGTTTCTCTTTATTCTTTAAATTTGATTCTTCTTCTAGTTGCCAGTTTTTTGCTTTGAATCTTGTACATACTTTGTGCTATTTCAACTTCTACATTGTTCTGCTCATTGAGGACATGACAGCAATATCTTTTGGTATTGATATCTTCTACAATTTATGAAATATTAAGCTTTTTATGCAATTTTTTGCTCAATTGAATGAATGGAAAATCTTAAAAATTCTGCAACATTCTGCAAAAACTTTGTGCCCTCTCACAGCTAAATACTTCCACATACTTTCAGCTAGAAACACCATTCAAAGTTTAAAATGTTATCATACCCTTCGGTTACAGCTGTATGTTTCAGCTTTTTTTGTGTTTTACCATTTTAATAAAAACCCTCTTCAAGTGGTCACATTATGATATATTTCATCTTTACAATGAGAGACGTCTTTTTGACAATTCTGAGGGTCCCCAAAGAAATTCTTCTTATTTGCTCAATTTTCGCTCTTTCTACACATATTACACAGCAAAAAGTAGGTTCCTCCATTGTGCTGTGAAAATGTAACTCTCATTGATGTGGGACTTTGCAGTTTTTTTAAATTTGAAGTCAGCCTGTTGGAAACAGGGGAATGTCTTGTGACAGCCAAGAAATTCAGAGCAGGGCAGCTTTAATCTGACATCTTTTCGTAAAGTCATATCTCCTAAATGATGTAACGTAGAGACATGAGCCAATACATGTTCAGACCTACGTGACTTTCACAATTCAAGCTTTTTGATACCTGTTGCCATTTTACCATGAGTTTTGTCTGTTTTTGGTGCAACGAATGTGCTTCTTGTGAAAACAGCTCAGATTCAAAATGTGCAAAACCATGCACATTTTCGCAACGTCAGCTCGAAGACAGACTAAGGTACACGCATGAAATGCTCCATGATTGTTAACTGAGGCTTCCCGATACCTAACACAAATCATAACGACAGCCCCTTATATTTTCCAAGGAGGACGTACTTTGGGACTAACTAAAGACAGTTTTTAGCTTTTATCCATTTTGTCAAAATATTTGACATAGTTTTGTACCTTTAATATTACATTTTCAAAAAACTGAGCTGGACAGCAACGTTCTCCTATCTGTTCCAATAAAAACGGTCCGTGAATGACGTCTGTAGCCCTTATTGTTCTCGAGTTATGAAGCGTCCTTTGGAAGCAGGAGATCCTGTTTGGAAAGGCTGAGAAGTCAGGAGAGTGTGTCATGCTTCCGCAGGCTGTCTGTCTCACGAGTTATAGCCCTTGTGACCATAGTAATATTAAAATGGCTCTCCCAAGGAGAACATGTGAGCCTTTTCGGGTAACAATGGCAGATAATCTCACCATTGCTACTGTTGTATGGTTCAACATCTGTTTGGAGCCTTCTAAATGACTAATGGAAATGAAGCAGTCCTTAAAACACCATGTTGATTGACAGTTAGGGTTTTAGCTAATGTTAACATTTTAGCTAATTTTAGCTTATAAACTATTGTTAGCATACTAGATGGACAAAGTTAATGTCAGGCAAAATGCTTTTGATCTTAGCTTGTTGTAGTAGACATGACAGGGATGACTGAAAACATACCTAGGCTTGTCAGGCAACAGCTTACTGGTACGATACATGCAAACATTAGCTTTTTAGCCATCATCTATATTTCAGCTATTTTTACCTTTTAAAGCTAAATTTAAAATACTTAGCAGAGTCAGTTAATGTTAGTCAGCACACTCGCCTTCATGCCATGATTAGTATTTTGGCTAGCTTTAGCTCTTTTTTATTATTATTTTTTTTTTATTTATTTTTTTTTTTTAGCAAATTTTAGCTGGTACACTGCTTTTCGCGCACTAGATGGAGTTCGCTCTTTAGTGTTCAAACTCTTTAACAGATGACCTCAAAGTTTAGCTTTGTAAGCAGTGTTCTGCACAAATTTCTAATGCTGTTTAGCAGGGATTTTTTGCCTTGATTTAAAGTTTTAACTTATTTTAAACTGTTTTTCTATATAATAAGATTTGCAGAATGTTGACCTTGTTCTGCTTCATCTGCTTTTTTATTACATTTCTGCAAGTATTCTGCAGTTGACTTCAAATGCCTCAGCAATTTTCTGCAAAAACTTTTACCTTACAGCATTCACATTGGATTTTTTTCTAGTTTTTTTATGTGTTTTTTTTTTTTTTTTTACTTCTGTGAAAAGAAGCTGGAGATCTTTGTGTTACATTGCTTCTGCAGGGAGACCGAGGATTCAAAGGTGAGACTGGAAAAAAGGGAGACAGAGGAGAGCCTGGACTGCCAGGAGATGTCGGCCCTGTGGTACTGCATTTTGTTACCAAATAATCTACAACTGGTTGATCGTAAAGGAATTCAAACTCAGATTTTAGTTGAATTGAAATATTTAAATCTTAAGCATTTAAAATTGACCATAAACTCTTTTTTTTCCTTTTTTTTTTTTTTTTTTTTTTTTTTTTTTTTTTTTTTTTTTTTTTTTTTTTTTTTTAATATAACATCTTTTTAATAACAGGGACAGAAGGGAGAGCCCGGATTATCAGTAAGTATAAATTTTCATTCATTATTAAAATGTTTTAGAACCTTCTACTTCGAAGCCATTTTGAGCCAAAAGCAAAAGCAAGCATACAGTGAAGCCCAAAATTATGTGTACCCCTGGCAGATTTGGATTTAAAATTATTTTCATTCAACCAAAGATTTTGTTAATAATAGAACAAAGGATAGGCATATCACAAAAGTTAAGAAGCTTCTCAAAAAACACTGATCTATCTTGTCAGCTAGAAAAGGCTTTTTTTTCCCCCCTGGGACTCCATATCCCATCAGCAAGAGTATCAAATGAGCAGCCGAGCATACTGTACCTGAAATGCACTGTAGGGGGTTGGAGACCTAACTCCACCCTTATCAAAGAGGGAGATGTATGCCACATATACTTAGAGAACAATCATCTGTAGTCTTTAAATATTAAACAACAGATCCTTCATAAAACATAAAACTGTTGCAGCAAAGAGTATTATGACATGAGGATTTAAAAGAATCTTTTTACTTCAGAATCACATCATTAAATAAGGCATCACCACAATTTACCGTTAATTTAAAGCTTTAACTTGTCATAAACGTAATGATGTTGAGAAATCAAAGATGCATTTCACCCAGTATGATACCAAGCAGGGCCTGAAAGGGGAATAATGTCACATCTTGCTCGTCCCTCTTTGCTACAAACAACTGTGCCAACTTTGCTATGTTATCTAATCTGTAATAGGTTTCCAGCGTAGCCAAGCTTTGAACAGCAGCCTACTGTGTACGACATCAGTTTTTAACTACCTGTATCTTTGCTCTTTTTTGCAGAAGAGTGAAATCATAGAAATAATCAGAAACATATGTAGTAAGTATTCAATCTAAGAGGCTATCAGTAATGCTGAGATTGACTTCCTCTTATCCGTGTAAACCATCTTCATCCTCTTCTGTTTTATCTGCTCTTCTTCATCAGACTGTAGCAAGCCCTGTAATCAAAAACCCCTGGAACTCGTCTTTGTAATAGACAGCTCAGAGAGCGTGGGCCCTCAAAACTTTAATGTGATCAAAAACTTTGTAAACGCTGTGGTTGACCGCACCACAGTCAAATGGGATGCCACGCGTGTTGCTGTTGTCCTCTACAGCAACATTAATGTAGTCGTGGTCGACCTCAAGCAGGAAGCCACAGCGGATGAGGTCAAATCTGCAGTTAACGCCATGAACTACCTGGGCGAGGGAACCTACACTGGCAGCGCAATTCAAAAAGCCAACCAGGTGTTTGAGATGGCACGGCCAGGTGTGAGGAAGGCGGCGATCATCATCACAGATGGACAGACTGATACGAGGGACTTGGTCAGTCTGGAGAGCGCCGTGACAAAAGCTAAAGAAAATAAAATCGAGATGTTTGTCATCGGAGTTGTGAACGGAAGTAACTCCAACTCAGAGGAGTTCAGGAAGGAGCTCAACTTCATCGCCTCGGATCCTGACGAGGATTACATGTTTCTGATCAAAGACTTCGAAATGCTTCAAGGTGATAAGTTCATAATCTTATCGTAAAAACCCTTTAAAACTAAGTTACAGCTGAAACCAAATGTTTACATATAAAGACTTACACATTTTTTCCCTCATGGTCTTACGTTAAATCATACTAAACTTTTCCTATTTAGCTCAGTTAAGGATCAGAAAAATATTTATACTTGCTAAATGCCAGAATAATAGGACTTCATACCACTTTTTTCCAAAGTCAGAAGTTTACATACACTTAGATTACTATAATTTTCAACAACTTAAAGTCCAGTTGAGGATGTCATGGCTTTGTGACATAAGCAGCATGAGAATTTCCATTCTGGGAAAGGACTGGTTCTTTGTCCCAGAGATGAACATATGCTGGTGGGGAATGTGGATATCAACTCGAGAACAAAATCAAAACAGCTAGTAAAGTTGCTGGCTAAAGCTGGTAAAACAGTAAAACAAATCCCTTCACCAACATGGGCTGAAAGGCCATTCAGTGAGGAAGAAGCCAATACTTCTAAAGCAACAAAAAAGTCTGATTGAAGTTTGAAAATGCACTGAGAGACAACGACTTGAATTTTTGGAGACATTCAAGTGACGTTTTTAGCCAAAATGACGATTATTACATTTGGGGGAAGCCTGCAAGCCTATGCATGGAGTATTGGTGTGGCAACATCATGTTGTGATGGTGTTTTTTGAAGGTGGGTTTGGTGCACTTTGCAAAATAGATGACATAATTAATGAAGAAAAAAAAAACATGTAGAAATATTGAATCAACATCTGAAGCTATCTGCCAGGATATTAAAGCATGGGCCCAAATGAGTCTCCCAAACACACAATGACCCTACAACTAAATTAGTAACAAATTAGCTTGAGCCTAAAAATAGCAATGTTTTGGAACTGAGAGTTGAAAAGGTGTGTGTGAGCAGAGCAGACTACAAACCTGATCCATTTACACCAGTTCTAGCTTGAGGAATGGGCCAAAATCCCAGCAAATTATTGAGGGGATCCCATGGAAATGTGAAGGTCTATAGCGGGTCTGCATGTGCTCTACACCAGGAGGTTCTTTACACAAGGGGGAGCAAGTGGATCAGGACCCAGTGAACTGAGACTGGAAACAGGTCTCGCTATTAATTTTATGGTAAAGGAAGCGGAAAGTAAAGAGATAATTAAACGTACGTTAAAAATTGTTCATTAAAAAATGGTTGCTCGTTTAGAAGTCCATAAAAGCACTCATAAAACCTGGGACAGTTTGGACTACTCCGGTCTGGTCCGGGATAACAAGGTTCCTGTTTCTGTCCCACAACCATCTCTCAGCTGCGATCCACAGCTTGCGCCCCCCCCGGGCACCACCGCCCTGTGGCACACCCACACCTCAACAGGTGACTGTGACTAAACAACAAGTCCACAGTGGATTAAAACAACTTCATGCAAAAGCACTAAAAAACATCCAATAAAGATGTCAATGTCAAAATATCTAAGATCATGCAAAAAATAAAATCAAAACTGGACATAAAAATCACACACAAATAAAATCAGAAAAACAACTGAATATGAAACTATAGAAATATCTACTGTGGAACAGAAGGACACCGAAAACACTGAACCCAAGTCAGATAGTTTTAAAGGGAATCCTACCATATATATATATATATATATATATATATATATATATATATATATATATATATATATATATATATATAATTCCCTTCTCACCCTCCACGGGTGGTCTTTCTCAACCTCTGAGCTCGGGTCCTCTACCAGAAGCCTGGGAGCTTGAGGGTTCTGCGTAGTATCTTGGCTGTGCCGAGAACTGCGCATTTCTGGACTGAGATGTCTGATGTTGTTCCTGGGATCTGTTTTAGCCACTGCTCCAGCTTGGGGGTGACTGCCCCGAGGGCCCCGATGACCACAGGCACCACTGTGGTCTTCACCTTCCAGGCCTTCTCCAGTTCCTCTCTGAGGCCCTGGTATTTCTCCAGTTTCTCGTGTTCCTTTTTCCTGATGTTGCAATCGCTTGGTATTGCTACATCCACCATAACGGCTTTCCTCTGTTGTTTATCCACCACCACGATGTCCGGTTGGTTCGCCATTACCATTTTGTCCGTCTGGATCTGGAAGTCCCACAGGATCTTAGCTCGGTCATTCTCCACCACCTTTGGGGGTGTGCCCCACTTAGATCTCGGGGCTTCCAGTCCATATCCTGCACAGATGTTTCTGTACACTATGCCCGCCACTTGGTTATGACGTTCCATGTACGCTTTCCCTGCCAGCATCTTGCACCCTGCTGTTATGTGTTGGACTGTCTCAGGGGCCTCCTTGCACAATCTACACCTTGGATCTTGTCTGGTGTGGTAGATCTGAGCCTCTATTGCTCTGGTGTTTAGGGCCTGTTCCTGTGCAGCCAGGATGAGTGCCTCTGTGCTGTCCTTGAGTCCAGCTTTTTCCAGCCATTGGTAGGATTTCCTGATATCAGCCACTTCAGTTATTTGTCGGTGGTACATCCCATGTAGGGGCTTATCCTCCCATGATGGTTCCTCCAGCACCTCATCCTCTGGTCCCCATTGTTTGAGACATTCGCTGAGCACATCGTCGGTTGAGGCTTTGACCTTGATGTATTTATGGATCTTGGATGTTTCATCCTGGACAGTGGCTCTCACACTCACTAGTCCTCTGCCTCCATCCTTACGGCTCGCGTATAGTCTCAGGATGCTGGATTTAGGGTGGAACCCTCCATGCATGGTTAGTAGTTTCCGAGTTTTAACATCCATGGTCTTTATCTCTTCCTTTGGCCAGCTTATTATTCCTGCAGGGTATCTGATTACTGGCAAGGCATAGCTGTTTATCGCATGGATCTTGTTCTTGCCGTTGAGCTGGCTTCTCAGGACTTGCCTTACTCGTTGGAGGTATTTGGCCGTGGCTCCTTTCCTTGTGACCTCATCGAGGCTGCCATTTGCTTGTGGTATTCCCAGGTACTTGTAACTGTCCTCAATGTCTGCTATTGTTCCCTCTGGGAGTGAGACCCCTTCTGTGTGGATGACCTTCCCTCTCTGTGTAACCATCCGACCACACTTCTCTAGTCCGAATGACATCCCAATGTCAGTGCTGTAGATCCTGGTGGTGTGGATCAGTGAGTCGATGTCTCGCTTGCTCTTAGCGTACAGCTTGATGTCATCCATGTAGAGGAGGTGACTGATGGTGGCTCCATTCTTGAGTCGGTATCCGTAGCTAGTCTTGTTGATGACTTGGCTGAGGGGGTTCAGACCTATGCAGAACAGCAGTGGGGACAGAGCGTCTCCTTGGTATATGCCACATTTGATGGACACTTGTGCAATTGGCTTGTAGTTGGCTTCAAGGGTGGTTTTCCACATCCCCATCGAGGCTGCAATGAAGGCTCTTAGAGTCCTGTTGATGTTGTACATCTCTAAGCATTCAATGATCCAAGTGTGTGGCATTGAGTCATAGGCTTTCTTGTAATCAATCCAAGCCGTGCACAGGTTGGTGTGTCGGGTTTTGCAGTCTCGGGCGACTGTTTGGTCTACCAGGAGTTGGTGTTTGGCTCCTCTGGTATTTATGCCGATGCCCTTCTGTGCTGTACTCATGTATTTATCCATGTGCCCACTTATCTTAGCTGCTATGATGCCTGACATGAGCTTCCATGTCGTAGAGAGACAGGTTATTGGCCGATAGTTGGATGGGACCGAACCCTTTGAGGGATCCTTCTGGATCAGGATTGTGCGCCCTTCAGTTAACCATTCAGGGTGAGTCCCACTTTGTAGCAGCTGGTTCATTTGAGCTGCCAGTCGCTCATGGAGGGCAGTGAGTTTCTTTAGCCAGTAGGCATGGATCATGTCAGGACCTGGTGCTGTCCAGTTTTTCATACCTGAGACTCTTTCTTGGACATCTGCCACTGTGATAGTTACTGGGGCTTGCTCAGGGAGGTTGCTGTGGTCATCTCGTAGAGAGATTAGCCACTGTGCATTGCTGTTGTGGGTCGCCTCCCTTTCCCATATGCCTTTCCAGTACTGTTGGGTCTCCAGCCTTGGTGGGTCTGCTCTGTTGTTATTACCCTGCCATTGAGAGTACACTTTAGCTGGTTGGGTGGAGAAGAGCCGGTTAATCCTCCTGGCTTCATTTTCTCTCGTGTACCTCTTTAGGCGACTGGCCAAGGCTTGGAGCCTTTGTTTGGCAGTTTCGAGCGCTTCAGGTATGGGCATCTGGCTGTACCGCTTGGGTACCGGTCTTTTGATTGCACCTCTTTGGAGCTCTGACAATTGGCTCACTTCCCTCCTTGTTACCTTGATTTTAGCCTCTAACCGTCTTTTCCATGGTGGGTATTGAATCTCATGGTTGCTCCTATAGCCGAGCATCTCAAGGATCACTGAGTTGTACACCAGCTCATTGGTTTCCGTTATGGTGTTGGTAGGGATCGTTCTCAATGCTGCATTCACATCTTCAATGAGACTTTCTGATGGTACTTCACTCAGCCGTTGTAATTGGCATCGGGATTGCCTGGTGTTCATTCGGGCCACGATCCTACCTCTCAGGTCAGTTGCTGCCTCGTTCAGCTGTGATGGTTCGTTCATTATTGGGGCTGCATACCCAATCTGCGGGTGGGGAGTTGAAGCTAACTCCCCTCTGACCTGGCGTCCTGGCTCCCCCTTGCCGTAGCATTTGTGTTGTACCTCGTCTATCTCAAGTTGTGACAGCATTTGCCGTTTGCGGATGTTGGAACACTGAGCTACTAGTTGTTTGGCAGTTAGTGTTGAATGGGGATGTCGACGTAACCATTCCTCCCGCATTCTTTGCATGTAACCCCTCTGACTAGGGTTACTTGAGTAGTAGCATTCCAACAGATCCAAGTTTTCACCTCTCGCCCAATTCCGTCTTGTTCCAGTAACCCATTTTTCGTGAAGGTGCCCTGGTTCCCCAGCACCTGACGCAGACCTTGTTTGGCCGGGCGACGTCTGAGCCGGCATGGCGTGTATTCCTTTATCACTCATCATGAGGTAGGCAGTAGCGCAAAGGATCTTGCCTAAGGACCCACACTGGATATCTCAACCAAGCGACCCGGCCTGGATTCGAACCCCGGTCTCCCGGGTGAAGGTCGGGTGACTTACCCATTGAGCTACCCAGCCGCTATATATATATATATATATATATATATATATATATATATATATATATATATATATATATATATATATATATATATATATATATATAATGAAGTCATTAACAAGACTGGCTACAGATACCGACTCAAGAACGGAGCCACCATCAGTCACCTCCTCTACATGGATGACATCAAGCTGTACGCTAAGAGCAAACGAGACATCGACTCACTGATCCACACCACCAGGATCTACAGCACTGACATTGGGATGTCATTTGGACTAGAGAAGTGTGGTCGAATGGTTACACAGAGAGGGAAGGTCATCCACACAGAAGGGGTCTCACTCCCAGAGGGAGCAATAGCAGACATTGAGGACAGTTACAAGTACCTGGGAATACCACAAGCAAATGGCAGCCTTGATGAGGTCACAAGGAAAGGAGCCACAGCCAAATACCTCCAACGAGTAAGGCAAGTCCTGAGAAGCCAGCTCAATGGCAAGAACAAGATCCGTGCGATAAACAGCTATGCCTTGCCAGTAATCAGATACCCTGCAGGAATAATAAGCTGGCCAAAGGAAGAGATAAAGACCATGGATGTTAAAACTCGGAAACTACTAACCATGCATGGAGGGTTCCACCCTAAATCCAGCATCCTGAGACTATACGCGAGCCGTAAGGATGGAGGCAGAGGACTAGCGAGTGTGAGAGCCACTGTCCAGGATGAAACATCCAAGATCCATAAATACATCAAGGTCAAAGCCTCAACCGACGATGTGCTCAGCGAATGTCTCAAACAATGGGGACCAGAGGATGAGGTGCTGGAGGAACCATCATGGGAGGATAAGCCCCTACATGGGATGTACCACCGACAAATAACTGAAGTGGCTGATATCAGGAAATCCTACCAATGGCTGGAAAAAGCTGGACTCAAGGACAGCACAGAGGCACTCATCCTGGCTGCACAGGAACAGGCCCTAAACACCAGAGCAATAGAGGCTCAGATCTACCACACCAGACAAGATCCAAGGTGTAGATTGTGCAAGGAGGCCCCTGAGACAGTCCAACACATAACAGCAGGGTGCAAGATGCTGGCAGGGAAAGCGTACATGGAACGTCATAACCAAGTGGCAGGCATAGTGTACAGAAACATCTGTGCAGGATATGGACTGGAAGCCCCGAGATCAAAGTGGGGCACACCCCCAAAAGTGGTGGAGAATGACCGAGCTAAGATCCTGTGGGACTTCCAGATCCAGACAGACAAAATGGTAATGGCGAACCAACCTGACATCGTGGTGGTGGATAAACAACAGAGGAAAGCCGTTGTGGTGGATGTAGCAATACCAAGCGATTGCAACATCAGGAAAAAGGAACACGAGAAACTGGAGAAATACCAGGGCCTCAGAGAGGAACTGGAGAAGGCCTGGAAGGTGAAGACCACAGTGGTGCCTGTGGTCATCGGGGTCCTCGGGGCAGTCACCCCCAAACTGGAGCAGTGGCTAAAACAGATCCCAGGAACAACATCAGACATCTCAGTCCAGAAATGCGCAGTTCTCGGCACAGCCAAGATACTACGCAGAACCCTCAAGCTCCCAGGCCTCTGGTAGAGGACCCGAGCTCAGAGGTTGAGAAAGACCACCTGTGGAGGGTGAGAAGGGAATTTTTTATTTTTTTATATCATAATTCTTGCTTTTAGCAAATACAAAGATCCTTAGTAATCCTAGCTGACCTGAATAGGAAAAGTTCAGTTTGATTTAATGCCAGGCAGTGAGGAGAGAAATATATATATATTTTTTTATACAGGTAAAAAAAAAAGCTAAGTAAAAACCCAGTTTGACAAACCCAGTGAAACTTCAGAATCCAAACCTCCCTCTAACCATTTATACTGTATGAGTAAAAACAGAGGCAGATATTATATATTATTTTCTTTTCACACACCACCTAACCTTAAAAATAAAACATTTAGGACGTGTTCAAAATATATACAATGTCATATTTGACTGCACCAGCTTCCCAGCAACCCTGCAAGGATAAGCAGGTACAGACAATGGATGGAGTTTGTATCTGCCGACACAGGGTGGGGCTGAAGAGCAGATGTTCCCATGAAAATGAATTTACTTTACACAGGGGGTAATGGGTTTATTTCTTGACAGTACGTAAAAATGAAGCTTGTAAATGTGCTTATTTCAGACTCAGAGAGCTTTACAAGAAGCGCTGGTGTACTGTATGAAACCCAGAGGAGCTGCAGGTTCACCGTTGTGATCTTTTGGTTTTGCAGCCCTTGAGAAAAGACTCCTGCCTTGTGTCTTTGAAGAAGAAAAGCCTGGCCTGTTTGACCCTCCAACTGTAACCACCATACTTCTTCCTGGGATCTCACAAAGCACTGGTAACAATGGAAAGACATCATATAGGATAGGTGGAGACACTCCCACCTTCCCAGGAGACTTCAGGAGGGTTAAGATAGTGGTAAGAAGAAGGAACTTTTTCCTCTTATCTTAGTTACAACAATCCAACTTATATCAAATCCTCTTTTGACATATCATTGCTGATGTATTTTCCAATTGGAACTGTTTTAAACACACACATGCTCCACAGCAGCAGACCGCCTAAGTCTCCTCTTTTATGGAGGTGGTCACTTGCTATCACTTTCCTTTTTTTAGTGTTTAAATATATTTTTCCCCCTCACAGCCCAGTTTTCCAGCGTCCCAATCCGACAGGGACTTGGTCCTTCCACAGAGACTGAAGACAGGCGAGGACAGAAGTCCCTCAGAAACACAGAGGTTTCCCTTCTTTGACAGGGAGTTTTATAGACCTGTAGCAGAGTTCCTCCCACCGTTTGATGCAAACAAACCCAAACACCAAAAGGCTGGAGCCACTGGACAAGCCGGTCCTTCGACGAGGGCTCTGACTAAGAAAGAGTCATCTTTACTGATTCCTCCTCCACTAACGCCCTCAAACACCCAAAGATCAGGTACAATATTTGGGCTTAAGAACAATATTTTGAGTTCAGTCTGTAATAATAAAAAAGTGTTTTCTTTCTCTATTTCCAAGCCAAATCTTTTCATAATTGTTTGCCTGAGAACTTGTTTTTTTTTTTTGGGTTTTTTTCCACTAACAGAGGGCTGCAGCCAGATCCTGGATCCAGGCCCATGTCGGGACTACATCGTGAAGTGGTACTATGATGCCACATCTAACTCCTGCGCCCAGTTCTGGTTTGGTGGCTGTCAAGGAAACCAAAACCGGTTTGATACAGAGAAGGAATGTAGAGAGACCTGTGAAAAGTCCTAATCCTATTAGCAATAAAAATGTATGTTATCAAGTAAATGCTAGTTAAACATTTTGGTCTAACTTTCCATGTGACTGTTCCATTTATGTATCACTTCCTCTTTAGTGCCTTCAGTTCTCTTTATTATTATTAACCATGAAATGATTAGATCAAACCCACTAGGGGTTAACATTTTATATTGTAAGAAGATGGTCATCAATAAATGTCTGTTTTCTCTATAATGTTGACAGGAAAGGTTGGCGTATTATGTGAATTAAGCTGTAGCACAGGAAAGGATGGGTATGCCAAGACTGCAGCCCCTCCTGGTGGTTGATGAAGCATTAATACTAACAGAAACTTTAAATATGAAAAAAAGGCTGCCAAAAATCAAATAAAATGAATTCAGTTAGCAATTGAATGTTTGTCCTAAGTGTACATTTAAGCTAAATCTTTACTTGTCCTCCAACTTAAGCACTGATGTAGAGCAAGGTGCAACAGGGATTTAGAAAAGGTCACCGACTCAATCAGCAAAGCTGTTCTTGTAGTCCAAATCCTTGAGAGCAGCAGTAGTCTACGTAATATTAATAATCCACAGAGTATGTACACTTGTGTGTTACATGAACAACAGCATACATGCCAAACTGAGTGATGAACAGCATGATTTTGCCATTGTTGTATGAGAAATCTGAATTTGCTCATTACAGTTTGCTAGCCGCCCCCGGGAAAAGTTTGTTCTCGGTCGGCTCGAATCAGTTGTTGAATCTCAGGTTCAAGTGGAGGAGTGTGGCTTTGACGACAACGTAGAAACAAATTTAGAAACATTTCTGCACCTCTAGGGACCCTGGATTCCAGGTCAAAACAAACAATATATATATATATATATATATATATATATATATATATATATATATATATATATATATATATATATATATATATATATATATATTAAAAAGAGAAAACTACTGCATTTACAGTTTGATTAAAAACGATTCTGAATTTTCTGAATTCATAATTATAAACATTATAATAAAAAGAAAGACAGCTTTGAAATGAAAATCTTTTGTTCTTCACAGTTTTCCACAGAATAATTACTTCGTGTTAAGACGACCACCTGTGGACGGAGATGTGAATCTGAACGGACCCACCATGATGAATCACTGAAAAACACCAACCTTTGGCCCAAACTTTCAAATTAAACATAATTATGTGTAAATATGGAGAAGCGGATGTCTTCAGAACAATACATCTTCCTCTTGAGCTGCAAAGCAGTTTCATGAAGAGCCTACTAAGATGGGAAGACTCTTCTTGATGCATCTGAAGAAAACATCTTATGGATTGGAAAGTAAAGAAAAGACTGAAAAACAAAGTGAAAAAAAATAGAAATTTATTCTTTGATTACACATTATAAGTAGCAATCAAGATTGAGAATCATTATTTTCTAAGTGGCCTCATTTGTAGAAGATGAGAAAAGACGACATGATGATATTTCCAGGCTTTTGAGCTGGATTTGGATCCTGCCCGTTAAACAAGCCAAAATAGACAATGGTGTTGGATTCAAAGTCGCTCATGTTCAGCTGAAAGAAGACAGAAAAGACACACAAGACGGTGAATTAACGAGACATTTAGCATTATTAAGTGATGTTTAAGTCTAATATCTTTAAACTCATAGATCCAGCGTGCGTTTTCCTGTTTGGAAACATCTGCGCTTCAACACGCTTAAGACGACAAACAATTGCTAAATGTGGTAGAAAATCTGTGTGTTTTCTTGGCTAAGGGGACTTGATCAAATCTCTGAGGGAGATGTAAGCGTTTCGGAAATCACTGCTAAGAGGGATCAGGAATTAGCCTGATTACACAAAGAGCCTTCAGGGGTCAATATCTCACTTCAGTTTAATTAAGGACTCCTTCAATTTAACGGTTTGCTTCAAACATTCATTGCTGTGGAAGATCCCCTAATATATGACTGAGTCTGTCAGGAGGCATTTTTAGCCCAGTGTTATTTACACCACTGCTGCAGTTCACTGAGGTTTGCAGATATCGGTTCCTGCACAACTATCTAAAGGTCCTCATTTCAGTCAGGTTGATTTTTGAAGTTCGACCAGACCTCGACTTTGCTTTTTAGCAATTTGGTTGTAGATTTGGGATCGTTTCCCTTTTGACGACCCAGATAGATAAGAGGTGGAAGATGGGCCGAAGTCTTTCTCCAGCACCTTTTAAATATACTATAATAGTTCTGTCTTTTTAGAATTGTCTACTCAAGAACTTCAATTCAATTGAGTTTATTTATATGTAGCGTCAATTCACAACAAATGTCATCTCGAGGAACTTTACAAGAAAAAAAATAATAAATCAGTCAATTCAATCATATATACATTCCAATTGATCCTAGTTACCAAACAGTAGAGTAGCTCAATTAATTATTCAAAGTAGTTCAAAAAGTTACTAAGGAAACCCAGCGGACTGCATCCAGTCATTGACTTGCAGCGTTCACTCCTCCTGGACGAGCACGTAGCGACCGCATGGCGTTGTGTGGTTGACTTTACAGCAATCCCTCAACCCGAGCATGCATGTAGCGACAGTGGAGAGGAAAAAACTCCCCTTTAACAGGAAGAAACCTCCAGCAGAACCAGAACCTGGCTCAGTACCAGTGGCCATCCGCCGTGACCGACTGGGGGTTTGAGGAGACAGGGCAGAATGCAGAAGAAAAGCAGATGAACTGATTTTAGGATTATTTTCGATGTTCATGAAAGTAAAAAGTTAAAAGCAGGAGAACAAACTCTTTAAACACTCAACATACTGAGGCCAACAGAGTTTAAAAAGCTTTATAACCCTTCCAAGCAACAACTGCTTCTCTAAGGTCCCAGCTGATGTCTTGCATTTTATTAGCAGCGCCTGGTTGATATAAACTAACTTAAATCTTATTGAATTAACTATAGGTTGCATTTTCATTCTCTTCAGAAATATTAAGTACAAGATGATGTCATTTATGTCATTCAACTCTCAATGACATCTCTTGTTGATTATATGCAGTAAGAATGAAGTTTTGAGTTGGTGGTCAAACCTGTTTGGTGACGTCGATCCTCCAGGGGTCGACTTGCAGGCCATCACACCAGCCTCCTCGGCCATACAGCCACGTGCCGTGCTCGTTTGGAACGGCGCCGTCCTTTACCCGCATCGTGCAGCCAAGAGCTGATCCTGTTGGTCCCAATGTGACAGTAAAAATACATTAAAATGCAACAACCGGTGCAGAATTTGCATCTTGACCAGCTTTGTACTGGATTTTATTCAAGGGTATCAGAGTAAAATAGGCTGATTCAAATCTGGTTGACTTTCAGTTCATAGTTGTCTGAAAAGTTATTGGACTCAAATTAATCTGTATAATTCATTCAATCATTCGACAAATGTGATTTAATTATTGTTTTCTTTAAACAAATTCTTTAAGATTTGTGTTGGAAAACCCCTATTTAGGCTTTTCTCAAGCTTTGTAAAACCATTAATATCCTTGTATCCTGACTTTACAGAAAAAAAAGATTAAATCATTGAAAAACAAAATAAAATCAATACCAATTTAATGAAATGCTAAAAAAAACAAACAAAAAACCCCCCACATAATTTGGATTTAAAAAAAAAAAAACAAAAAAACAACAAAACAAAAAAGTTACATTTTGCAGATAAATTCAACATATTAAGTAGGGGTATACCGGTACATCTATTTGTACCGAGCATATCTGGTACGGCTCTGTCGGTCCGGTACGAACAAGTACCAAACGAATACAGCGTGAACATGTGCAGAATGTTTACGTGAGGGAACTAAGTGGGCAATGCAACGTTCTGTAGCGCAGCTCTAAAACGTGACACCAAAACAAAACCGAGAGGGCTCCCAGCTATTACTAATCTCTGCTATATTAACAATAAGGCTACTCATGCAATTACACAGCAGAAAGAAATTAATGTGTGTTGCTCTTTCTTCACTTAACTGAATTATTCACCAGAAACAAATTTAAAATGTATGTAAACATCACAGATAGTGGAGAAAAATCAAGTCCAAATCCAGCTGCCTGCAGCATTCAACCAATCCAAAAAAAAATCTGCACAGCATGTGAGAAGCAACAACACACTGGTATTGTCTTGAGGAGTCCTTCTGACCAGAGCTGCGCTTCTATGGTGCATTCAGGCACATTTCATACAACTCCAAAGTGATTTAAATTCTTTTTTATTCTCAAATGTTTGATTAAAAAAAACAACAACACACAAACTCTTTTCAAGTGTGTGTGTGTTTTTTTTTATATATAATCCATCCATCCACCTAGTGGCTATACCTGCTTATCAGTTATTATGGTAATTTAAAAAACCCCACAAATCTTTGTCAGTTCTGTAGTGGCCACTTTTTATTTGTTTCTCTTGATTGAAACAAACTGAAAATGTACCGCACTATGTTTCTCATGTCCTGTTAGACCCCTAAGATTAAGCTTTTAAAAAATGTACTAAAACTACATTCAAAAGTAGAGGACAATTATTAATCTGAATATTTTTTTTTTGCTTGCAGAAATTCACCTCCTTGTGTTTTATGAGATAAATAATGACCTGAATTTTAAAATTCCTCTAATTAATTTTGTTAATATTGAGGAAAAGCAGCTGATGTTTGCTTAAACGGTGTGACTGTTTCATTGATTATTCTTAAATTATTGATTAAATATTCATTTTGGTTAAAAAAAATAATTAAAAAAAATGTCTGTGAGCCATCCTTACCTGCAGAGTCAAATGTGTGAGTGTTGTTATAAACACCGTTGATCAGGAAATGGTGGGAGGTGACGCAGAATTCCCCGCAGCCGTTCTCGTCGCTGCCGTGCCCCGTAATAACGGCGTACAGCTCCACCTGAAGCCAACCACACCGCTGGTGAGACGAAGCCACAGACACGAGGGAGAAGGATGTGAACATCTGTCGATTTCCAAACCATCGGGTACCTTCTTAGTGGACGACAGGATGGGGATTTTCGTTGGCTGGTACCCCTTGTTATAGTTTTTGTCAAAGGTTCCCCCGCTGTACAGAGACATCACTCTGAAGGGACGAAGCTTGACCACACCTGTGACGAAAAACATCTGATGTCTTATGACACAGACTACATTTTTTTTTCTAATCACCCAAACTTACTTTTAGTTCAAGACAAACGAATTACACTAAAAGATCACAGGTTTTTCAGCTGATGTTGGACATTAAACAGTGTTTACCTGTCTGGTTGCTGACGCTGAATCTAAGGTTGAGGGAGGCGAGCCAAGGCATCGCCCAGGGCACCGTCTTCATAGTGAAGGTGCATTTGTTGCTGTCCAACACAGGGATCAGAGGGGACACATCTGTCAGCCAGTGTCCAGTCCCTCTGCCAAAACAAAACAGACAATTATGTCTCACACATTAGCAAAATAAACAAGGAAATACACAGTGATGCAGACGTTTTAGTCTACTTTTATTTTGAAATGCCTTGCAAAAGTATGAATTAATATACCTTGAACTTTGTCAGATTGTCATGAAACGACCACAAACTTCAAGATATTTTATTGGGATTTTTTTTCGTTCAAGAGCAACACAAAGTAGAGCATCGTTGTGGTTCTCAATTTTTTTTTTTTTTTTTTTTTTTTTTTTTTTTTAACAGTAAAACAAACTGTCAAGGGTGGCATTAACTTGTATCAAGTTCCCAGAGTCAAGACTTTGTAGAACGACTGTTTGGTGTAGTTAAAGTCTTTCAGGGTCTGTTTGTACCAACGATGCACCCTGTTCTTCTTTGCAATAAAGCTTAAAATCAGGCAGAATTGGTAGAGAGTATCTGGAAACATCAGCGTCACAGATTCAGTTGGATTTTGGTCGGTACTTTGAATGGGCCATTGTCACGAGTGAACATGCTTTGCTTTGCCACTCGACTGGAGCTCTGGCTGTATGTTTAGGGTGGTTGTCCTGTTGGAAGGTGAGCCTCCACCCCAGCGTCCAACAGGTTTTATTCCAGGATTTTCTGTATTTAGATCTTTCCATCTTCCCTCTGACCATTTCTCCCAGTACATGCTGAAGAAAAGGACGCCCACAGCACAACTCTGCCACCACCATGTTTCACCCTGGAGATATTGTGTTTTTAGTGATGCGCAGTGTTAGTTCCCTGCTACATACAGCATTTGTAGTTCAATCTTGGTCTCATTTGGGCCAAATGTTTGCTGTGTTTCCTACATGGCTTGTGCTAAACTGCAAATACTTCTGCCTTGTTCTTTGGTCTTCATGATGTTCTTTATTCACTGATGTTCTCCAACAACCCCCTGAGCTCTTCAAAGAACAGCTGGATGCACTGCAAAAAAAAAAAAAAACAACAACAAAAAACACAAAATCCTACCAAGTATTTGTGGTCTAGTTTCTAGTGCAAATATCTTGGATACACTTGAAATAAGACAAAACTAACTTACAGGTAACTTTCCAGCAGCTACAGGAGCTTGTTTTATGTCAATAATTCCTTTATGTTGATGGAAAACTACTAGTTATAGGTGAAATAATCTGCCAGTGGAACAAGACATTTTTCCCATATTATAAGTTAAAATGTCTTGTTCCACTTATTTCACTTATAACTAGAACTTTTTCATCAATATTAAGGAATTACTGGCCTAAAACAAGCTCCTATATCGTGCTGGAAAGTTACTTGTAAGTTAGTTTTGTCTTATTTCAAGTGTATTCAAGATATTCGAACTAGAAATGAGACCAGAAATACGTGGTAGGATTTTATGTTTTTGCAGTGTGCGTACTGAACACAGAGCTAAAGGAAACTGGTTGGAATGGATTTCAATTAAGGGCAAAAGAATAAGAGGGGATAAAATAAATATGCATGGCACACTTTAGATTTTTATTTATTAAGAAAAGAAGAAAACCTAAATCCCTTACACTTTATAATTATGCATTACTTTTTATGCCCAACAAAACAGGTTTTTGAGATCTTTTGAGTCATCGTATGACATAACGTAAAAAAAAGAAAAAAAAAGTTTAAGTGGTATTAACACTTTTTAAAAGGAGCTGAAGGTCTAAAAATCATCATTTAAAAAGAGCTACTTTGATTTTTTCCATTTGCCTCAAATGAGAAACAAATATAGTATGCAGAGACTTATGAATAGGCGTTTGTCTTAGAGTTTAGATTGAATTATAAATGCATAAAAAGTCTAATTAAAATCCATTTATAAAATATTTTAGCCAAACTTTGGTATTTAAATTGTTACCTCCAACATTACCGCAAAAAGTGGATGTATCTGATTTTAGCTGCATAATTTAGACAACTGCGTTATGTAAAAGAGATATTCATGTTTTTATGCATTGTATCTTAAAATATCATATTATGACAAATTTTATGCATTTATTCCTTTAGAAAAAAAAAAGCGTGCTAGTGAAAGATAATGTGGAAAGAAGCAGCACCTTCGAAAGGCAGTGATCCACCGTCCCAGCTCCGTGTTGCAGTACGGACTCAGCTGATCGCAGCACACGAACAGCTGGACGGTGTGGTCCCACTGAGCGCAGGACGAGTCCCTCCTGCCAGGACATGACAGCGACACGTCGAGCTCCAGCGTGTCAAAGTCCCACAGATCTGCTGACGGATACAATACAGAAATAAAACATGCATCTGAACTATGTTACATTATTACTTAACATCATGGGAAACGCTGGTGTTTGCTCCAGAAAGTGAGTTTGCATATTTTTCCTTCTTTATATGACCTAAAAACTAACCTTAATTCTACTGACAGAATTGCATTTAAACCGTACAATCGGTCCCCTCATGACCAGTCACATTATCAGGCGGATAAATAAATAATAAACAATGGTTAACAACAGATACTGCTGAGTAGGTTACCTGACGGCAGCTCGACTGTGGCCACCGCTCCTTTGTCGCCTTGCATCGTGACTTGGTCAAACACCGGAATGACTGTTGCAGGACTTTGGAGTTTGCTCTGCAGACCAGCAGAGAATTCAAACCTGGAGGCACAAATACGGCGAAACAGAAACGAAGTATCAGAAGAGTCTCTGCAGTACGTTTAAATAGAACGCCAGCTGATAAAAGTTTAAAACCGAGGAGCAATAATCAGGCATGTTGGTGGTAGCATCATGCTGTGGGTGAATGGCTAGACGGTTGAGATTTGGACAAAATTGAAACAGGACGATGATCCGAAAGACATCATTGATATTTCGATGGATAAAACAGGCTAACATTAAGCTTCAGGGCTGCCCTGCCAAAAACCCCAAACTCAATCCCATCCCAGTGGATGTTTTTGAAATAAACCTGCTCATCACTAAAAGCTATGTGTTAGGGGGCATTCCCAATTAAATAAGAAATATAATCAGGTTCATGATCCATTTTGAATGCAAATATGAACTATAAAATGCATTTTAAAGTCTCATGAGAATACAAAATCGAGATTTCAGACAAGTTTTTTGCATAATAAATGTAAAAAGACCAATGAAATGTAATGAAGTCCTGCGATCAATCAGGAAAGAGTTATTCTTTCATCCTCACCACTGAGCCTGCCAGTTGACGAAGCTAAATGAGGGGTAGAGGAACCAGCCCATCTCAGCCAGCGCCCCCTGTTGGTCAATGCCGATGAAGAAATTTGGGGACGGGGTGGTCTGAAAGGAAACATTCACCACCTTTCCAGATCTACAAAAACAAAAAAAAAAAACAGAACAGGAAAACAGGTTCAACTTTAAAAACACTAACAATTGCTAAATAATCAAAGAACGCAGTTAAAATGTGGTCTGTGGGTTAATCCGACGGGCCAGAAACAGGCTTCGGAAATGTTTAACCTTTAAAAAAAAAAAAAAAAAAAAAAAGGATGTAAAGAATAAACATCGGGAGGGTTTTAATCCTTCATCTGAGCTGGTCTTACTGGAGCGCCTGAGCGACAGAAACCTCCTGATGCACCATGGCAGCGGGGATACCGAGAGGAAAGAAGCATTCTTCTCCAGCACAGTTCATATCCTGGATCGGGTTACCGGGGAGCGAATAGACGAGGACGCCGGAGGCACTGGATTTGGCCATGCTCCTAACCTGGAGGGACAAATGAATCAGTGTCCCGCTGATGGCAGTCTTGATTTCAACAGTAGTCACACTGCTGTAAACAATTATCTGTTATCAAAGCACTCTTAATGGGGTTTAAATAAAATCAACTCAATTCTTCCCAGCTTTTCTTTCGTCATACATTTCCGTCAGACCTTTGTGGTTTTAGTAGACAAACTCATCTTCCACTGATGGTGCAATTTTTACTCATTGTTGCGCCTGAAGGAGGAAAACTAGCAGTAGCATTTAAAGCCTCAAGAGTTTGACAACTTGTGCACATATGATAATAATTAGTGATGCTCCAATTCACCGACCAGCATTCTGTTTTTTTTTTTTTTTTTTTTTTTTTTTTTTTTGTTTTGTTTTTTTTTTTTTTTTTTGTCCTGCTCATTAAATGCATCAACTCTGACAATTCCCACTGTTTTTGGTCCGTAAACGCATCAAGAAGTAGCATAAAGGTTTGGGATACCTCTGGACTGGAGATTTTTTTTAAATAACTACTTAGTATTTATGTTGAAATTTTGCACTTACTGTACAGTATTTTTATTCTGTTCAGATATATATTTGATGTAACAGACCTTAGTGAAGAAAGAGCAGTTCCCTTCTGACACCCAGGCCACAGCACCCCCTAAAGATGGTGAGGGTTCACAGCCATCTCCTGCATCAGCCAGCTGATAGGTCTTTGTGCTCCAGTGTCCCATGAGCCAGTCATACCGGGCATCCAGCCTCTTAACAATGACGGGCATTTTCCACCCTGCAGGAAGTAGCATGGCCAGTAATGAAGGAGCTGGTCTTCAGAAGTCTAACACCAGAAAATCAAACTCCTCCTTACCATCAGAGGTGAAAACAGCCTGCGAGAGGCCACAGTTGAGTCCCATGCAGCCCCAGTAATAAAGCACATTGGAGATCCAGTTACCCAAAGCGAAGACCGGCACCGGAGAGAAGTGCAGCTGGGTCAGAACCTCCTTCCTGCTGTCGGGTCAAAGAGACGAGTTAAAGACTCACCGCTGTGTTTGTCTCTTCAAGCAGCTGCTGGCTCATATTTAGCAAAGGGTGAAAATAAAGCACAGAGCCTCGCAGGAATATTCTTACCCCCTGCATTCTTTTCACATTTCGTCACGTAACTACCACAGTCTTCCAGTTTATTTATGGGTATCAGGGGCCAAATACAAATGCACACCACACTTTTCAGAATTTGTTGGTGTTGGTGAATTTGTTGTTTCCTTGGAAACTTTTCGAACTATTTTGAATAATTAATTGAGCTTACTGTACTGTTTTATAACTACGATCAATTGGAATGTATGTATGATTGAATTGATTTTTTTTTTCTTGTAAAGTGCCTCGAGATGACATTTGTTGGGAATTGGCGCTACATATAAATAATCTGAAAAGCTATGAAAAACATGTTTAATTTCTATCTCACCCCACAATTCTGCACCAATTTGCGTTGATCCATCTTATAAAATCCCAGTAAAACACATTAAACTTATAATATAACCAAATATGAAAGCTCAAGGACGATGAATACATTTTCAAGGCACAATCAGCCTAAACCACAAAAAAAAAAACAAAAAAAAAAAAAAAACACAATGCAAATTCATTGGAAACGTTACTTCCACAAATGTCTTGTTTTCCCAGAATGGTGTACTTCAGTTTTATATCCTCATTTGAAATAAAAACAACAAAAAAAAAAACACTTCCCTTTATGACTGTTTCAATCATACTTGCAGCTTATTGAACATATTGAGTGTCCCTTTATTCTATTATTATTATCAGAGCACACAGTCCTGAATTTTTTTAGGAGCTTCCCTGCTTCATCACACAATGAGCAGGCTTCCCCTGCATGCAACTCTGGAGGAGCTGCAGAGATCCACAACTCAGGTGGGAGACTCTAAAGCCAGGACCACTATTAACAGGTTGCCACAAAGTTACACAGTCAAAAAAAAAAAAAAACAACAGCAATAATTTGGGTTATTTAGCCTGTCATGAGAGGAAAAGACATTTTTTCAAAGTCATATTTTCATTTTTCATTTATAAATTTCACAGCTTCAAATTAAACATTTCATTTAGCTCCAACCCCACCAGCAGGGGATGCTCCCCGCTCACCTGTCGGCGGCGGCCCGGTGCAGCTGCTCCCGCATCCACAGAGCATCGCTGACCGCGGAGTCGTCCAGCGACAGGAAGAGCACCTGGGTGCGATCCGGCAGACCTTCAACCAGACTCCTCAGAGAGGACTCGGAGCTCCAGAGGCACTCCAGAAACCCGGACTTGTTAGTGAAGGCGTGGATGACCAGAGACTCCTTCAGGGAGCCTTCAGCGGGGTCGTAGGAGAACTTTCCGTCCAAAGTTGGGACCTGAAACGCGGGGGCCCGGTCACCAGGCTCCGGACCGGCACCGGGCGGAGGACTGCGGACCGGGTGGTGATAAGAAGCCTCGGTCAGGATCAGACATCTCCTCGGTCCCCTCTGAGCGTCAGTCACATGAGTTGTCACAACAAGCAGGAAGGAGAGCAGCACCGACAGCAAAGCCATTTTTCCCACCTCCGCACCAGGACAATGAACTCACCGCGACTACCTTAGTGCTGCATCACCGGGAAACATTTACCGGAGCTTAAAAAGTGTCCTACTGATGCCTCAGACACCAAAACCCACCTTTTATCCTCATAGCTCCACTTTCGAGTTGGAGGCGGGACCAGCCACTGTCGACGGCTGCCCTGCGGGGACAAAAGACTTAGAAGATAATTTGTTCTCCTCAGTCGTTTTATTCATTTTAGATTGTTTGCTTTGAATCAGCAAAAAGTATTAAACGTAAGTAAACAACTCAGCCTAAAAGCACCTAAAAGTGTCGTGATTATTTTATAGAGCAAGTGTCGGGAATTTCACTTATCGCGAGATTCAGACCGATATGCACTAATATAGAATAAAAAATAAAACAAAGAACTGTAAATTAATATTTTATAAAATTCAGTTCAAAAATACTTAATTTATCCCAAAGGAAAATTAAATATTGTCGTAACTCATATCATCCAAGTATCTTCAAAGAGTCGTGGATGGTGATGCTGTGGTAGCAGTCAGTCTTGCAACAACTCTAAAGAAGCTTCTGACTGAAGACTGTTGTATGACAGTCTCGTGACATCTGTGCAGCAGAGATGATATTTCTCAGTAGCATGTCCTGGCTGACAGCATCAGTTGTTGGCAAGCACTGCTAATCCATCTCATTTGCTCCTGCCGCTCCTCTAAATCTCTGCAGGCAGAGAGCTGCTGGAGGAAGTGGTATGATCCTTGGCCTTTATGATCAACGGAAGAAATGGTTTGAATTTCCTGGAAGAAAAAAAAAAGAATATCAGAATTTTGGATAAATCAGAACTGATTCGCATTATTTATTTATTTGTAAAACATAATAGATTATATTGTTTTTAAAATATTTAAACTTCATCTTTATTGTGTTTTTCAGTTCTGATTATGATGAATATTATTGTTTTGTTTAAAAAACAGCTGAATTATCTTGTCAGATGTGAATTTTAGCAATAAAAGCTTATCAAAATGCACTATATATATATATATATATATATATATATATATATATATATATATATATATATATAGTCTATGTCTCCATCACTAATTGCTAAAGAAATTAAGTTAATGGTTATTTATTGGTTAGATAATGATTTTTCTGAATGCATCTCCTTTTCTAATAGCTCAAAAAAAATCAAAATTGTCTTTATTTCTAAATTACATATATGCCTACATTAAAGAACAGAAGAACCCACAATTTATTTCTTCAAGTGGCTGACCTCCCTCGGAGCATCGTGATGGGCCCGCTGAAGCGCCTTCTAATTGTTTTTGGAGATAATCTGAAGTGATTAGTTCAACTGGCAAAGTTACACAGCTCATGAGAGTCTCCGAAACTCGATGAATCACACGCTTAATATAACAGATGTCAAAGTAGAGCCCTGGGACTCCCAGAATATTCCCAGAGAGCTTCAGCCCACTGACTCAGGCTGTGCGTAAAAGCGCACAAACGCATCATTCGTCTCTCTGTCAACCCAGAACTATGCCAGACGGAACACATTCCCTTGTTTCATCGAACTGAACTGACCATTAAGACATTTGTATGCACATAAAAGCCCGAAATAACTCCTTTTTTTCTGTATGTTAGATCAAATGGCCAAACATTGATGTAATTGAACATATTTTAGTGAGGATGGCCAGAAAACCAGGGCAACGCCAGGATTTCTGCCACAGAGGGAGGAAAGGATTGGGTAAAACTTATGTGATGCATTGCGCTGTTGGCTCCTGTTCTGAAAACTGTTGTCTTTCTTCCACTCCCACACAGTTAAAACTCAATCAACACGGAAACTCAAGTGCCGCAG
Organism: Anableps anableps; assembly: GCA_014839685.1. Classification (NCBI taxonomy): domain Eukaryota; kingdom Metazoa; phylum Chordata; class Actinopteri; order Cyprinodontiformes; family Anablepidae; genus Anableps; species Anableps anableps. The sequence goes on from CM026072.1 coordinate 7,338,364, forward strand.
CAATATATCGTTGATTTAAAAAACAAAACAAAACAAACAAAAAAAAAAACCTACAAGGATGCAATTGTTGTATGTTTAAATCTTAGTTTTTAACCTCCCACAGGGCATAAGTTTAAAGCTTTTGTAGGTTTGATGGGCAAAAGGAGCTCTAAATGTGAAGGTATTATTTCTGCAGCTGCAACATGTTGAGCTCACAGCAGATAATCTGCCTGGTAACTGATGACGTTCTTCCTGCAGGAGCGCCGTGAACACGAGGACATCAGGGAAACAACAAAAAACATTGTTTTCCGTTTACTTTTGAGACGGATTGGTTTTTGTTGTATTTCATTCATTTGTGAAATGCACTCCACACCATTTAGGTGCATCTCAATAAATGAGAACACAATAAAAATGGATTCTCTCATTTAATTCAAAAAGCGTAACTTTTGAAATACAGATTTAATAGATGGTAAATTATAGGAGTTTGCTATATTTTGTTCATAGCTTACAGATAATGAAAACCAAGAATTCAACTCCTCGAAGAAATATTACATAATACCAATAAAAATAACTTTTTAAACAAATATATGACCAGCACAATTAAATCTGATTCAGCAGTTGCTTAGCAAAAAGTTTGTGGCACACTCCACATTTAAGGTAAGCCACAAAAGGTCATTACAAAAGATGCTAGCCGTTCACAAGGTTCTGTATCCAAGTACATTAATGGAAAGTTAAGTGGAAGGAAAATGTGCAAACCACGGGCACTACACACAGATATATCCAGGAGATGGACAATAACTATCACACTCCTCGTGTTGGGTCAAGAGATGACCTCAGAAGGGTCTTAACTGGGCTGAAGAGAAGCAATATTGAGCTTTTGCTCAGTGGTCCAAACTCCTGATTGGAAATCAAGGTCCCACCCCAGAATGTGGAGGAAGAGTGGAGAGCCACTATGTCCAGAGTGCAGTTTCCACAGTCAGTGATGTCTCCTACTGGCTGCAGTCTATTTGTTTCAAGTCCAAAATCACCATAGCTGCCTATTAAGAAGTCTTATAGCATTTCATGCTTTCCTTTGGTAGTAAGATTTATGAAGAGGTTGATTTCATTTTTCCAGGATTCAGCACCAAATCAAATCAAATCAAGCAGTGATACTGTAGTCATTAAAGTGTGTCCACTTTAATGACTACAGTATCACTGCTTGATTTTCCAGCAAACTCATCAGACCTAAACCCATAGAGAATCCATTGGAGTATCATCAAGAGCACAGGAAATACCAGAGCAAAAAATGTGAACAAGCTGAAGACTGTAATTAAGCAACCTGAGCCTCCTTAATATCTCAGCAGTCACAGGTTGATCACCTCTATGCCACACTGCATTGATGCAGTAATTAAAGCCAAAATATACTGCTCAAAAAATAAAAGGGACACCTAAACAAAACAATGCAACTCCAAATCAGTCACACCTTTGTTGAATCAATGTCAAGGTGGAAATGAGAGGCAATTAGCAAGACAACCCCTATAAAAGAGTGATTCTGCAGGTGGTGACCACAGATCATTTCTCTGTTCTCGTCCTTTCTGGTTGAACTTTTAGTCACTTTTTCATTTTGTCCGTGCTGTCACGCATAGAGGCATCATGAGGCGTTTTTTACAGCCCACTGAAGTTGCTCAAGTAGTGCAGCTAATCCAAGATGGAACATCAATGCGAGCGGTGGCAAGAAGATTTACTGCGTCTCTCAGCACAGTGTCCAGAGCATGGAAGAGGCACCAGGAGATAGGCCAGTACACCAGGAGACATGTGGGGGGCCGCAGGAGGGCTACAACCCAGCAGCAAGACCGCTACCTCATCCTTTGTGCAAGGAGGAACAGGAGGACCACTGCCAGGGCCCTGCAAAATGACCTCCAGCAGGCCACTAATATGCATGTTTCCATTCAAACTGTCAGAAACAGACTCCGTGAGGGTGGTATGAGGACCCGACGTCCACATATAAGGCCTGTGCTTACAGCCCAACACCGTGCAGGATGCTAGGGAACACCAAAATTGGCAGATTTGCCATTGGTGCTCTTCACGGATGAAAGCAGGTTCACACTGAGCACATGTGACAGACGTGACAGAGTCTGGAGACACACTGGAGAACGTTATGCTGCCTCCAACATCCTCCAGCATGACCGGTTTGGTGGTGGGTCAGTCATGGTGTGGGGAGGCATTTCTTTGGATGGCTACACAGCCCTCCGTGTGCTAGCCAGAGGTGCTCTGACTACCATGAGGTACCGGGATGAGATCCTCAGATCCACTGTGAGACCACATGCTGGTGCCGTGGGTCCTGGGTTCCTTCTTATGACAATGCTCGACCTCATGGTGTCAGCAGTCCCTGCATGATGAGGGCATTGATGTTATGGACTGGCCTGCATGTTCCCCAGACCTGAATCCAATCGAGCACATCTGGGACATCATGTTTCGGTCAATCCACCAATGCCACGTCGCTCCACAGACTGTTCAGGAGCTGACTGATGCTCTAATCCAGGTCTGAAGAGATCCCTCAGGAGAACATCCGCCGTCTCATCAGGAGCATGCCCAGGCGTCGTTGGGAGGTTATACAGGCACGTGGAGGCCACACACACTACTGAGCCTCATTTAGACTTGTCTTGAGGAATATTCATTGATGCTGAATCAGCCTGTCATGTTATTTTCCTCTTTTATATTGAGTATGAATCCAAATCCAGATCTCCATGGTGTAATAATTATGATTTACACTGATAATTTATTTTCTTCTCAATCAATTCCACTGTTAAAGTTTTTCAATGAGAATATTTAATTAATCGAGATCTAGGATGTGTTCTTTTAGTGTTCCCTTTAATTTTGTGAGCAATGTATATCCATATACCACACAGTACTGCATAATTTTCAGTAGGCCATTCATTTCTGTTAAAAATGCGTTTTAACTGGTATTATGTAATATTCTGGGCTTTCAGTAGAGGTAACCCATAATCAAAATCAACAGACATACGATTTGCTTTGATTTAAATTATAGAAAAACTTTTCAATGACATCCTTATCTTCTGAGATGCACGTCTGTTTTTAAAGGTCAGCACACTGCAGCAACAATGGTGACATCTAGCGGTGGATCATGAAAACACACTGCTGAAGCGTCACAGCTGCTCAAAGCGAGTTCATTGCATTTTCAGAACAAACCATCACACTTGTAAATACCATCACGTTTATTAAGTGACATCGTACATTACAAATGAAAAATAAAATTAAAAATACAGATGGAGTACATAGCCAAAGCAAAATGTGGTGTTGACTCTTCATTTTCCACTGATCCGTTTCCACAGTGACGCCAATTTTTCTTTTCAAAGTCCCCCACAGGACTTTCACACGGTTTCAACAGAAGACTCTGCTGTCTGTCAGCGAGAATTTACTAAACATACAAAAGTTATTACTTCAGCTGGCTCGGTATATATATATAAAAATAAACTAAAGTGAAATATAACACTTATTATAAATGGTGGTCCAAGACTAGAGGAAACAGCTAAACGGAGGAAAAAGAACTTGTTACACTTGAGAATAAAATGAACTTTAGCCATTTCTTAAAAGTCTATAAAAAGGCCCAAGGTGCATGCTTTATTTTCTCTTGATCTCAGGTTTCCCGGTCTCATTTTATTCAAGACGAGGTTTGAAAGGTTTCAATTAAAAAACTTCGTCCTCTTCTGATTTTATCGTGGTGAGATCAGATTAATTTTCCAAACACCGTTTCTTTCTTGTAAACATGAAATTCAACAAAAACTGATTGTTCAGCTGTCAAACATAACTCAGGAGAATTCGTTTCTGCCTTTGCTCTCCATAAATCTGCACACACTGGTCTTTTAAAAGCCACCTTGGGGGGGGAAAAAAAAAAAAAAAAAAAAGAGCAGTAGCCAAGGGTGGGGACAGTAGTGAGTTATAACAACAATAATAACATCAATAATAATAATTAAAAATAATAATGTGGGTTTGGCCTTACTGAAAGGGAGTTATTTTTCCTGTTAAGGTAAACACATTCCTTGATGATGACGATGAGTCCCGGGGCAGTGGGAGGGGCTCTGTGGATGCGGTTCTGACTGTACACGCAGACCCCCCTCTGACCTCTGGCATGAGGAAAAAAAGAAAAAACTGGCCCGAGTATGACCTCGAGTGGCTGGGAGCAGGAAGAGCACAGGAGAGAGGGAAAACAGGGAAGAAGAGCGGAGATGAAGGTGGGGCATGGGTGGTGTCAGAGCGCCACATTCTGGTGTTCTGACCGGCAACGTCGGCAAACAAAAATAACTGGAACTGGGCTGGTCCCGCTGACTGTCTTTAGAAGATCTTTCCTTTCTTTTTGTTTTTCTCCAGAGTCCTGCAACACAGAAAAGATATTCCTGATCCACTTATACCGCCCGTCCCACGTCCCAGCCACCCAAACACTTAAGGATTCATTCTTAACCAAGGAATTATTAACAACATTACAAGCTGCCTTTGTTTTCTTACATAACAGAGCACGACACTCACCTGCTTACCTCAGCGATCTGATCAAATATCACCAAAAATGGTTTAAAACTTCTGTGCAGCTGAACCATTTGTTTGTGCCGCCACAAAAAAGTTTATCCAAAGGTGTCAACGATGGCCTCTATGAAACGGGAATTAATTTTTTTTTTTTTTTAATTGAATGTTTGCAGCAGCTACCAGCACAAACGTAAGAAATAATTGTGAAAAATGAAAGACGGTGAGAAGACAGAGCTCATAGGGGGGGGATTATTTCAACTTTATGCCCTGGGAACTGCTTGGGACTCTGGATCACTGGGGAAAAGAGAAGTCTGGATCGCTCTCCGACGTCTCAGACCCGGCCTCAGACGCTGCATGGACGGACTGGTGGACAAATATTTCTATTTCAGTTTTTCCCCCTGACATTATGGACATTCGAGTACAAAACATTTACCTAGTTGGGTTTTATAATTTTTTTCTTTTTTTTTCCATGAAACGCTGACTTTTTCTTCTGAAAAAATTAAATCAATACTACTTAAAAAAATGTGGATTGGTTTATCCTGGATGAAATACATGTCCCGTTTGTGACTCATAATACATTAAATTCCCCCCTTAATAAAAGAATTTCAATGGTTTGTTTGGGTTCTAAACAAAACAAAACCTGTTGAAGAACATTTGATCTGTTTACCCGTCGGTGTAAAGCCAGGCTCAAAAACCAAAAATGCTGTGAAAGGCATTTTTCTGAATGTGTGTGCTATCCATTACTAACTCAAAAACCAAAATCCAGTTCAATAACAGTTTATCAATCCAAAAAGGGAAGTGCAGTAGTGTTGTAACTCATATCATCCAAGTTTCTTCAGAGTTGCTGTAGATGCTGGTCGCTGTGGGCAGGAAGGATCTCTTGTAGCGGTCTGTATCACAGAAGCTGTGAAGAAGCCTCTGACTGAAGACACTCATTGGTTGTACAACAGTCTCATGAAGCGAACGCTCGGGTTGTCTGTAATATTTTTGATTTGATGAAGATTCCTTCTTTGCACCATCATCTCCAGAGGTTCCACAGTACAGAACAGAGCAAGTCTTCTTTGTCCCCTTTGTTCAGGGCTCCTGCAGGCTTCACCAACTCAAATTTAAGACTTTTTAAGACCATTATAAAAGGAATTTAAGCCCTATATCTCCACAGAGAGGTACGAACGTCGTCCAGCCAACTGGTGATGCATTTGCATTTACTCATGACAGACACAAGGGTATTTTAGCAGCTAGTTAGCGGTAGCCTCAACCGTTTCGAGTCACAGAAAGCAACGAAGATGTCTGAGTGTGACTGAATTTTGCCTGATAGGAAAGTCCCATGAGAAAAAAAATACATAGAATATACAAGATTAAATAGTCCTATGAAGACAAAATTTAAGACATGTGATTAACATATTAAAGGCCAACTTACAGTTTTTTTATTTTTAATTTTCGATGCATGAATTTCAGACTTTTTCAGGATATGCAGACACCCTGTTGTTTAGCCTTTTTAAGTGACTGGGGCTCTGATGCTGGTACCCCAACAGATGTGACTGATCTTTCCACAACAGATTTATGGAAGATCTCCAGCATCTTGCTGCAAACACTGAAGCACCTCAGCTTCCTCAAGAAGTACAGTCTGCTTTCTTCCTTCGTTCCTTTTAATTATCAATATTTTTTATGAATCAAGCAATGAACAAAATAAGACATAAACTCCGGAAACTCAAATGTTTTTTCATACTCAATTGTAATTTTCCTGCTTTTCCAGACTTTAAAGACTGTAGAAACGAGTGCATCAGCTGTACCTGGTGGCCTCCATTTTCTGCTGCTCCAGCCGCTGTTGGAGCTCCCAGTTTGACCTCTCCTCCTCAAAGACGCGCCTCTTCTCCTCCAGCTCCTTATGCTGAGCCTCCAGGTTCTTCTTCATCTGCTCGTGACGCCGCTGAAGCTGCAACATAACGAGAGAGGGGAAGGTAACGGCTGAAAGCACGTTCGTCTTTTCTCCGAAGCAAGTTTACCAGTGAAACCTTTCATTTTAGCTGGACACAAGAAAAATAATTTTCCAACACTTACGACCCTCCTAAAAGCAAGAAATACATTTTTAAGTTTATCTGACTTTAACCAGAGATGTTGAATTTAAAAGCAGCTCAGTTCATGCGACTACCTGTGGTGGAAATGTTTTAATTGGAGAGAAACAGTCCACAGACTAAAACATTAATTACTTCTAATCAGCTGGTTTGCTTCACGCAGTTTTCTCACACTTCTAACCACAAACACACGTTAGCACAAAGGAAGGAAACACCCCAGCCAGACTGAAGCACTATCTCCGCCTGTGTGTGTGTTACCTCTGCCTCAGAGTCTTTGAGCTTCTGCACCTTCTCCTTGACTTTCATCTCAAACACCTGCTCCATTTCCATCTCCATCTTCTTCATTTTAGCCACATGCTCTCGCCGCTCCTCCTCCATCTGGGCCAGGGGACTCCTGCGGAGCGGCCACGTGAGCGTAGACGGGCAGAAAACAAGCACAAAGAGTTACACAAGCAGCGGCAGCTCAGACATGCAAATCAGTAAGAAAAAATAATGTCTACCAACCAGTAATGTCACGGATTAAGAAAGACTCCCTGTGGTTTTTAGAGAAACTCCGGGGATTCCCGACTGCACGCACGGTTAGTCCGATTATTATAATTTATAACTGACCAATTTCAAAGTAAAAAAAAACATCTTAAAATGGTTGTTTGGATTTTTTGGTGCTCATTTTGGGATATATCAATTCGAACGTGAGTGTCAAACACACTCAGAGCATACAGAAAACGGTTTGCCAGGGTGGATTTGTTGTGCAGCTGAGGAAATCAAGCTGTGTTCAAGAATTATTTCTCCACAGTAATACAAAGTAACGTTTTTGGTGATATGCTTCTTGCGCGTGTTACATTTGAGAATTAAGGATATTAGAAAAAAAAAAACCATTCAGCTTCTGAAACAGGAACTATTTTTAGACAGCAGCACCTAAACTCAGGATTCCTCAGGAGGACGACTGTTGCGCTTAAAAATGTTACCGCTGCTGGTCGGCGCCTGAACCCAGAAAGGAAACTCCTCAAGATCCTGACCGTTTAAACAGTCAGGGTTCCAGGATCAGGCAAATTCTGTCTGCTATAAAAGCAATCTTGTGTTAACTGGAGATGCACACATTCAAACGTGGGCCTCTGTGCACTACCTCAGCTTAAATGAACAGGATGTGGCTCAGCTGTTTGAGAAATTGAGAAACAATTTTGTCCTTTACAGTTCTGCACAACACTGTGCTGGACAGTCACAATTAATATCTGCAGCGTGATAAACTGACATGGATCTGAGGCCTTAGATTTGGCATGAATGACATTAAAATATTAAAGACCTCAACATTTTAGGGCTGGGCGATATGGCTGAAAAATTAAGTCACCGATTTTTTTCATATCAGATCCGATTTTGAATCGATTTTTTTGTTCTCGCCTTTTTTTCTAAAAATATTTTCAAAAAGTGGCTTACATTTGAGCCATCCCTTCTTTGAGTATTAGGGCCAGGCTATGAGAATTTAAGTATAATTACGAGAATAAAGTCATAATAATAATAATGTTAGCAGAATAACGACTCGCAGAAAAAAATGTCTTAACATTACGAGAAAAAAAAAGTTTTTTCAAAGGTTTAAAAAAAAAAAAAAAAAAGCTTCGACAGAGTTATAAGATATGACCTGACCAGCTCTGTTCGTGTGAAATAGACAGCTGTTTCCAAGTCCTGTAACTGATGATACTTTGATGCTGATGTGTTAAGATTAAGTAATTCTAAAAGAATTAATTAATAGCTGTAAAACTTAGTATAACATAACAAGATGCTCAATATTCCACATTTTATTTTTCATGTAGGAGTTCTCATAAAACTACTACTTCATTCCCCTATTATTACAACTGTATTCTTGTAATATTATGACTTTAGTCTCCTAATTTAAAAAAAATATATATAATCTCAGCCTGGCCATAATACTCTATCATAGAGTTGATCTGAATTCAAACTCCAAATAAATAGTAGTTGTAAAACACGCTTGTCAAACAAGATGGCGGTCCCATGTGTGCTGACATCACTCTGAACTATGGAAACGACAGGAGTGTAGTGGTGAAAAAAAAAACAAACAAACCAGATTTTACAAAAATTCAATCTTCAAGAACCAAAAATTCGATTAATCGATAAAATCAATTTATTGCCCAGCCCTAAAACAACTTGCATAAACTATGTGTAAAATAAAAAAAATAAAAAAACTACATTTAAGGTTCTGTTTGTGTCTTTTATCGTGTCAGTCTTCAACATGGATGCTAAAAATCACACATGGAACTTGTCTTGTAATAATTACTGCATCCAAATCTACACCAGTTTTTGATAAAGCAGTAAAATTTAAATATCAATATCTTCTGAAAGCATCATGCTTTTCCATGGATATCCAACACATGGGAGGAGCAGGAGGGAGCTACAGGAAAAACTTTAGGAATGGCTGAATCCAACAAGGCCAAGAAAGGAACTGGAAATGCACCACAAGGTATATTGGAGGAATGCAGGGGGGACAAAGTTATCACCAAGGTTATTAGAAGTAGTTTATTATTAAATGTTAGTGAAAGCTAACCCAACATGAGGCGAATTGCTGTTTAAACATTCAAAGAAACGCTGTGAAATATGTGGAGCGGCTGCCTGGAAATGTTAGGTTAATGTGAGAGCAATCGCTACTTATGTTCCTCTGAATAGCTTTGAATGAGTATCGTAGGCCGAACTTTTTTCAAACATCTTTTAAAGTAGCCTTCAGGCTTTCTGAGTCGATTTCCGTCTCATTTGCATAGGCAACCACTCCAGACATCTCATGGGTAGACGTCGACTGTCAACAAACAGAGCTCACAGTCAGCAGAGTCTGCATTGCAAGTGGAAAGAGTTTTTGTGTTTTGGAAAAACAAATTAAAGCACCCCAGCCCTGTCAGGAAAACACAGCATTTTAGGAAGAGAAACAAACCAGTTTTCTTCCCACAAAACATGAACGTAATCATCTGACAGCAACAAGTGAAGAGGAGCAGACTGAAGGAGGAAACACCTGAACGCAGCCACTGGAGGAGCAGAGAGGAAGGATGATGACAGCTTAAACAAATGAGGTGAAAAAGTTGTTCACTTACATTCCTTCAACTGTGTCCATACTAAAAAACAAAAAAAAAAAAAAAACAAACAAAAACACACACAGACACACACACAGCATGCAATGATGAGGTCATGCGCTCGAATAAAACCAGGTATTATGCAATCTGTGACATGGAGCTAATTTCTTACTGCAAATGGAAAACAAGAAGAAGTGGACGTGAGCTGTGTCACATTACCAGCAGTGCTCAAATATTTAGCTGTGTGTTAGAATCAGCAGTGTGTAGTCTACAGTGTCAGTTAGCTTAGACGGTTAGCTGTTCGATTGTGGGTTTTTTTTTTTTTTTTTTTAAATCATTTAAACAAAGCAAAACTGGGCTTATTATATGCAAAAAGCATGAGTAAGCAGCAACAACGAAAACCTTCTCAAACCTCAAATAGAGGAGCTGTGTATCAAATACCGTCACCACCTCTGACCTGAAAACTAAACTCTTTGCTCAGCTCAGGAACATGACTAGGAACTTCCTTAGCGACAGTCAGATGACGCTATGGTACACTGAACCGAGGACTTACTTGGTGGACAGTTGTCCTTTTGCTTTATTGTTGTCCACTCCGTTGTAGGTGACAGCGGCCAGCTTCCTGCTGCGGTAGTTTTCATAGTGGACGTTGTTGGTCACGTCCTTCAGGTCCTGCATGTGAGTTCTGACAACAGAGGATGAACAGAATATTAGAAGGATTTAATAGTACAGACAGGGCTTGGTACGTACCTCTGCTTTGGAGGTCATCGTTTGAAACAAAAGAAAAAAAAAAAGAAAAAAAAAAAAGACAAATTCAGGGTTTCTTTTCCCGTGTTTCAAACCCAAATCCTTTTTTTTTTTTTTTTTAATGGCAGTCTGAACGACACAATTCTGATCTTTCCTTTTCTTGTCCATGCCTCTATTTGGTTAAAACCTTAATCTAAATAACCTTAATAAAACTGTCTCTCTGTTGTGTTAGTTTCAGTACCTGATGAGCATGTCCCTGAGGATGGTGAAGTCACAATGGTCGCTGTTTTCAACTAACAGGAAAAAAAAAAAAAAAAAAAAAAACAAAAAAAAAAAACAGTCATGAAATTATCAGGAAAAAAAAAACCCTAACAAATAATCTTCCTTCTACTTTAGACGTCAAATATCTTCCTAGAATATTATGAAAGTTAGTTTCAATCAGGAGCCCAAACTTAATGCTCAATAAACGGTCTCACCTTCTGCAACCCCCCAGGGGTATTGTCTTCCTCTCACCCTCTTGCCATTCACCTCAATGATGGTGTTGCTTCCAACCACAGCCAGCGGCAGCTTGTCCTGGATAAAGAAGGCAAACGGTTAAATAAAGCTGTTAGGAGCACAGAAAAGTGAGCGAGCGTCACATTACTACTCCGATACACAGCCATGAGGACTTTGTACATAACATACTTTAATTTTCTTCACCAGCCTGTTCTCCTCTTCGTCATCTGTCTCGGGAAACTCGTAAATCTTGATTTTGTGCTCTTGGATTTCTCTCATGATCTAGAAGTAAAAGGTAGGTAGGGTGTTAAAGGCCAGCCAGACACTGAGGCAGGTAGTAAAACTTTGTCAGATCTTTTTAACACACACTTCTCCCCCTCAAGTTCGAGGAAGTTAAACAAGTCTGTCACATTCACAATGTTGTAATGTATTTATTTCTGTTTCGAGTTGCTTTTGACCCCATAATACGTGGAACACTGACCAACATATTTGATGTGTAGTTATTAGGTTAATAGATTTTCAAAGTATTGCTGTGAAATTAAAATGTCAGTGGTTTCACCTCAAGCTAGTCAACAATAACAACATTTTAACTACAGTGGAAGCTCCGATTATAAGGTCAATTTGTTCCAACAGGCAAATTTTGTCTAGAAAAGTTATATTTGACAAGGTGATTCCCCAAAAGGGTCTCTACACCCCAACAAAACATCCTCAGCACTGAGAATCACCATCATTCTATACATAATGAAGCAATTAATCCAATATTATGACATTGCTAGCAATATTTCTGGCTCTGGACATCTTACACAGTCATGCAGCGTTCTTATTTGGAGACAAATTTGTTTACATGAGTTTGTATTTTAGTTCCACTGTAATCTGAACCAAAACTTAACATGGCTGATAAACTTATGCTAAATACCAGCAATTTCTTTATAACTACAACAAACCATAGAAAGGAAAACCACCAGTGGCCTTCTTGTAACCATGTATCGATGTGAAGATGAACAGATGTTAACCAAACTGACACGTCGTCGACTGATGTTGCTTTGTGATGCTAAAGCACTGTGTCCATACCAATGAGCGCAATTTAGAGAAAGATTTTTTTTCTCTGCCTGCAGCTGTGGAAACCACTGACCTGCTTCTTGAACTGCTGGCATTCCTCCGGGGTGAGCGTGTCTGCTTTGGCGATCAGCGGGATGACATTGACTTTTTCATGCAACCGTTTCATGAACTCGATGTCCAAGGGCTTCAGTCTGCAGAAACAAAGTTACAACCATTACTGAGATTTAATCTGATAAACAGTGGTGAACCGTGCTGAATCATCAGCCTGTGTGGCCTCAATAATAAGGTACAAAATAAATTCCATCTTCTGAGGACTCTTCTCCCGTCTCATTGAAGGACTGGCTCTTGGGTTTATACGGGATGACAGTTTCTTGGAAACTCTACTTATAACAAAGATAAAATGACTTAAATCAAATAAAGAAGTTTGTCGTGTCTTTGCTATGTCTAACAAACAACCTCAAAGTCATGAGAAAGAACTCCTATTTTCAGCTGGAAAAACAACATTTGACAAGAAGGTATTATCGAGTTCGAGCTTTGAATTTCCTTTACTTATTTCCAAAATTAGATTTTCTTTTAATCTGCGTGGAGTCTGCAGTAGAAATGTCTCCCTGGGTTCAAATCTACCCTCCAGCTGGAGTCACGAGTTTTAAGAGGATGTTGGTGAAATGTCCAGGAACCATGGAAGCACAAGATGCATATTCACATTGACACTGCATTGTAGCAATAGGCAATTTTCGACTATATAAGATTAAAAGAATCAAACTAAAACTGGCTGAAAAATGTATCAATGACTTTGATCATTGATGACTTTAACAGCTCAACATCAGCCTGATTGAAAATTAAAAATAATTTAGCAAAAAATCCCTCTGTTTAAAGGGGCAGTATAATGTGTTTTCCAGGCACATAGTGCCATTTTATGGCACAATCAAGTAACTATGTTACCTTCAGTTGTTATAAAGATGCCGTATATATCAAATATGACCTAAAAGAAATTTGACGCCTTGAAATTGGGCCTCTGTCTCTTTAAGAAAGTCCTGCTCTTTCAAAACAATCCACCTTCAGGAAATCGTCACAGCAGCGCTCCTCTATTAACCCTTTAACAACGTTTTTACCAGCGTTGCAATGAGAAGTAGCTCATATAATAAGCTCAGCAGATGCGCAGTTCCACCAGGCGTTTGCTTATGGCTAGTCTGAAGGATCTGAGTGAGGAAGTTGCAGTGGAGGGGTGCTCTGTGAGGCGGAAGCTAGGAAGCTTAGAAACTGCAGCTCCGAGGAGGAGCTGTACCCCGAAGGTGGAGCTGTATACACCCAGGCATTTTGCACAGCTGAATGGCTGCCACGGGAGATTAAAGGATTTCTCAAACATCAAAGCAACACTCCAGGTACGTTTTTGATTATGAAATAACATAACATGATGTTAAGCTCAAAAAAGTCGATTTTACATGATATAGTTCCTTTATAAACAAAAAAGAGAACTTTGGTGTTAAGCTACCAAAAAACTTGTAAGACAGTTGCCTCAAGATCATATGGTGATTAGCCTGAGTTGAACCCACATGTAGAATATATTTCATTTTATACAAATTATTCTAAATGTTGAGCCTTAACTCAATTGAAAAAATTTACCCGAAAAACTGTTGTTACAAGATTGAAATCAATAAAACACTTTTGGGTTCCACAGATATTGACACGCTGTTTTAAATCCTACAGCTGTGTGATGTAGACTAACCTGTTAACAGGTGAGACAAGAGGTTTGTCCTGTTTAAAATAACATTTAACATCAACTAAAATAAAACAATAAAACATCTGAATATAAAGAGCTGATCTGATTTTGTTAGTCACATGTGAGATGGCTCAGACTATAATCAATCTTGCAATCAGCAAGCATTCCTTTACTGCAGCATTTGGTAGGATTTAATATTTCAGTTGCCATGTGTTAAAAATCAGTTTGCCAGTAGAATATTTGGTTGAATTGGCTCCTTCTTTAATTTCTCACCCTCCCTGATAAAGATTTTAAGCTCAGGAAGAATGGTGGGAAAAGTATGATGATGATGGAAAGAAATAAAGTAGTGTGGAAAATGCAGGTTGATCATAATCAATAACAACATCGCAATATTCAATAATAATAACCACAATATCTTAAAATCATGCAGCAAGAACCGTCAGTCATCCAGGAGCTTCTGCAACATCGTCCAACTCAACAGTGTTTGGAGAGGAATGAAAGTCCAAGCTGGTAGGTGCTCCTGGAATGCTCGCAACTCAAACACTTTGGTCATTTAATAAAGCGGTTTTATCCTCTCTTTAACTTTATTGTGATGCAAGTATTCCTGGTGGCCTTAACTGCAAAGATTGTTAAGTTTACATGCAGTCGTAGTTCAGCTGCTGTCGGAGGGTGAAGCAGACAGAAAAAAAAATACCTGAAGAAAAAGATAAGAAAGGAAGAGCCTTAAGTCATCTGATAAAACCCAACCCCTGAATCTAGAGGAGTTGTTTTGCAGTCGGGCCATCTCCCTGTATTGGTGGTCTGTGTGTTGCTGTGTGAGAACAGCCAGCTGCTGTGAGGAAGGGATGCTCTGTGAGAGCATACGGTGCCCATCCTCCAGTAATAAAGTAATGCTTGTGTGGGTACAGAGCACAGGCTTGTACAAACACAATGTCCCCGAGAGACGAGACAGACTGAGAGAGGCAAGACAACGCAAGGACAGAGAGAGAACAGCGTCTCTTCACTGTTTAAAGTGAGGCGCAGTCATCAAATAAACGGCATGAGAACACACAGCAGATTTTATAAGTGAAATCTGACAACCACACAGCAGCAAAAGCAGCAAACTGAGTAAACAGTATTTTTTTTTTTTTTTTTTTTTAAACTGTCACCCTTGCATGGACATTTTATTAGAGGAAGGAAGTAAGCACTTAAGTTTCTCAGTTTTACTTATCTGACAATTAGAATACATCTAATCAAGACAAAAAGCTCCTTTAAAGAAAGAGATGCGCCTATCTGAGCTGTTAACTATCAGTAGATGGTCTAGCACCTTGTGAAACATCATAATTAAAATTTCACAGAGTCATCTTTTTGTGAAGTCCATGGCGATCTGTATCATCTGCTTGACATTTTACCAGCACAACGAATTTTCCAGCTCCCTTTTCCTCTTTTAAACGTCTCAGTTTTTGAACTCTGTTTTATAAGACCGACTGACTGTCTTACAATGAAATTACAGCTTAGTCCAGGAGGAGTTGGTACAGTAACACGATATAGGTGTTCACTGCAACAACTGAGCTGCTTTAACTCAAAATACAAAAGGTTAAAGAGCTGAAATAGCTACCACTCTGTTAGCCAAACAAACACAAACCTGCTTTCCTGCGCTTTGGGGCACAGCTGACCCAGCACCCCCCTCCCCTTTGCTCCAGTTCTTTACTCATTTCCTACCACAGTTCTCACACCCTTCCTGTCCCAGCAGATCACTTTGCCAAAGTTATATTCCCTACTTCCTTTCACCTTCTTCATTTAAAAAAATAAGACATTTTAGGTTTGTGGTAAAATAAAAGTCTGATAAATAAATTGTAATCAGACTTATGACGTCATCCCCTGAACTCACCCGTGTCCAGAGGGGGCGATGAAATAAAGGCAGCAGTGGATTCGGCTGTCGGGCATCTGTCGTCTGTTCACCCGTGATTCTGAGTTCAGGTAGTCTTCAAACTTGCTGTCTATGTGGTCGATGATTGGCTGCCAGCTGCGGATGAGAAGTTGTGGGTCACATTACTAAAGTGTGATGAATACCTAAAATATTCATGGGAGCAGAGGGGGCAGTCCTTACCAGTTGCTGTTGTCAACGGCATCTCCGAACCCCGGGGTGTCAACTATTGTGAGCAGCAGCTGGACCCCTCCTTCCTTTATTAAGACTTTAGATTGCTCCACCTGCCACAGGACAACACAACAGCAGGCATCTTCCGTCACCTTCTGCTATAAACTGGGATTCTCTCCCGTTAGGATCAACACACTAAAAGTAAAGCTCAGTTTTTTGAAGCGGGGTAATGTTAAGAGAATATAGGAAGTAACCTAGAGTGCCTAGAGTTAAGTTTGATGAATAAAAAGCCTCTTCTCAGAAGACACTTTCAAGCCTGTGGTTCTGGTAAAGAGCTTTGAGTGGTCAGCATGACTGGAAAAGCGCTATATAAGTTCAGTCCATTTACCATTTATATGATAGAGCGACAGAAAGTTGCACCTAGCTGAAGTGGAAGTAAAATGATCCATGGTTTTCAATTTCTTTCACAAATAAAAATTGTGAAATAAAAATTGTGGCAACCATTCAGCTGTGCAAAACGCCTGGATGGACCTAGCGCTGCCTTTGAGACCCAGCTCCTCCTCAGAGCTGCAGTGTCTATGCTTCTGAGCTTCCGCCTCACAGAGTCTCCCTCCCCGACTCAGATCCTTCAAATTAGCCAGCAGCTATTAGCGAACACCTGGTGGAACTGCACATCTGCTGAGCTCATTATATTAGCTACTTCTCAGTGCAAGGCTGATTAAAACGTCATTAAAGGGTTAGTTGCTGTGATGACTTCCCTGAAGGCGGAGTTTCAGAAAAAGCAGGACTTTCTTAAAGAGACAGACTCAATTTCAAGGTGGATAAATTACAAAGTCAAATTTCTTTTAAGTCATATTTGATATATGCAGCATTTTTGTAGCAATGAAAGGTTACATAGTTACATGAATGTGCTATGAAATGATTCTATGTGCCTGGAAAACGCATAATACTGCCCCTTTAATAATCAGATGGAAATGATCAAACTCATTTTAATTTATTATGGAATTAATAGACTCATTGCGACAGGCCAAGCATCAAGCAGAGAAAACATCTAAGAAGATTGCAGAAACTACTAAAATTGGGTCGAGAACTGTCCAAAGCATTACTAAACACTGGAAGGATAGTAGGGTACCATCGTCCTGGAGGAAGAAATGTAATGAAAAACAACAGTAAAAGTCAGAGCTATGTTTAATAGTGAAAGTAAGAGCATTTCCACATGCACAATGTGAAGAGAACACAAGGGATTGGGACTGAACAGCTGTGTGGCCATAAGAAAACCACTAATCAGTGAGGCTACAATTTACAAGGGCGCATAAAGACTGGACTCTATAGCAATGTAAGGTAATGTAATCTGATGAGTCCAGATTTACCCTCTTCCAGAGTGATATGTATAATTCTGATACGTCTAAATAAAACCCAGTGCAATCAATTGCTTTCAGAACTCAACTAAATAGTAAATACAGTCCACCTGCATGTAAATCAGTGATAGTATACAGTTGTTCTGTGACGGCATTTGGGACGCTCATTGTTATTCATCGCCTTGCTTATAAATTCCCAAAGAATCCATTGTATTAAATCCTTATGTTAGCTGAAACACAAATCTGTTTCATCAAAATCAGTTTGCCAAGTAGGTTCTCTGCTGCAGGTAAGACATATACTGAGCATAACACCACTCAAAAACAACTGAACTGTCTCTTTAAAGAAATAGGCACAGTCAGAAGGGAACAGAAATCATCATCACTGTCAGCCAGTGTCATTACAGACAGAATATTACACTCACAGCAGAAATACTTAGCAGCAAGCAGCATGTAGCAACCTGCCTTATCATATAGTGCCATTACTTAACCACCTCGAGGAACCAGCAAAACACATAAGCACCCAGAGACAGCAATAGTTTCTGATATGAGTCAGACAGAATGAGCACCACAGGCCTCAAAAATTCAAGGCTGTATTTAATCTTAAAAGCACTTATTGCAGGATCTGTCAAGTCTAATTTCACTTGTTTTGGGGGGAATTCTAACAGAAAGCTTTTCAAAAGATACTCAGTAAATCTGTTCTGCGCATATTCTTCATATATGTGAAAGAAGTCAAATTGAGCAACCATTTACATGCCATAAATCAACGTGTTTCATACACAGTGCATCACTGTAGAGCTGGATATAATGACAGAACAGTTATCTGACAGTTCTGTCAGATCTTCATCTCAGAATGATATTTATAATTATGACGGTTTTTGGGTAATACTTGTAACTCCTTTCATCCCTACTTTGTATATAAAACACGTCTCAATTTACAGCAAAGGAAGAGCTAAACAGAAAAGAGACTAAACTAAAAAATTGATCAGAGAATTCAAAAAGGTGAAAAACTGTAATCAAAGTGGCTACTTATAACAACTTTTATTATTTTTATCTTTTAAAAAGTTCCACAGTTGCAAAGACACAATCGAAGTGATGAAAATGTGACAGAATTATAATTAAAATTTGCCTGTCTGCAAGCTGCATGGACCTCGCCGAGACCCAAATTCACACCATGTTTGGGTTACAAGAACCCCAGTGCTTCACTCAGAGATTTGGATGTTTTACTGTCTCCTGGGGGACGTTAACGCTCCTGTTTATCAGCTGTTCACTTAAAAGAGCGGAGAAGAAATTAATTGGGAGCTAAGAAGTGATTTCGAACCAGGATATTATGCTGTTTTGTGCCCTTTTGTCCCAAAGAGATAAATTATTAAAATAAGGGAAACAATAAATCTCCACCAGACTGTATTTCTTCAAGACAAAAGTCCCCATTTTTCTTGTTCTTCTTTTGAGCTGACTCATGGCTTACTTTATCTTCTACATGTTTGGGAATTATGGATAAGCAATTATGTTATTGTTTTATTGTTGTTACTGTAGCAAAACAAATCTACTCTTCAACTGTTGGTTGTGAGAGATTATCAACAAGTGGTACACATGACAAAATATACACCACACAGGCTTTACGGTTCAGCTGACAGTACAGCAGACAGGGAGATATGAAGCTGCCACTACTGACCAAAAAGCTGGCGTGCTTGGAAACGTTCTTGTGTGTAATAAATGCCACCAAAACAACGAAAACTGTTTCTTTAGAAGTAATAAACTATTTCAATTTGCTTTAACAGAAACACCAAGATTTTAGTTACCATCATCAGATCCCTAAAACTATGGGGTCCAAAAGAAGCTTGTTAATGCATATTAATGAAAATACTAGAAAATTTCTGAAGAAATTTAAAAGGGCCCTGCCAAAGTGTGCGTGTCAACATACCGTCTTCACTTCTGAACGCAGCACGGACGTATCTACAAACTGAGTGTCGAATGGCGTTTGTAGGCGAGACCATGATGACACAGTAAATCCTCAAAAATAGTGTTTTTTTTTTTAGGATGTCTTCAGGACTTCACTCCATTGACTTTGTATGGGGTAGTTTTACGCTAATTACGTCGCCATGGTAACTCAAAATGAAAAGTTGAGTAATAGCACACATCTCGAGAAGGAGCCGGAATTTTTGATATATATATATTGTGGGAGTGCACGCTACGGTTCAGGCCGCATTAACGGAGAAAGCAGTTTCGAAGTGGAGCGTAATAGGTGCCTCCATGCATTGCTATGGCAGGCCCCAATAAATGCAATATAGGTTTGCAGAACATTTGTATTTGTAAGCTATATGGCTAAAACCCAGGTTACCTTCAATCAAAATCAAAAATTAAAAAAAGCACAGATCATGCTTTTCCTGCCATTATCGATTTCTGGTTTTCTTTGAGGTCTGACCTACAGAATCTGATTTCTTTTCTAAGGAGTAGAATACTTTAAAAAAGGCTGCAGGTTATCTGATAGACGTAGCAGTTTGAAATCAGCTGCAACGTGAGGAATTAAAAGATTACCCCATTTAGACATCTAAACACAAATCCCTGAACATGAACCTGTTGGTGAACTGGAGAGCTCCTTCAGTGACAGACTGCTGCATCCTAAGTGCACAAAGGAGCATGGTAGGAGATCCTTCCTCCCAGCAGCTGTTAAGACTCTATAACCATTGCTGCTCCCAATAAACTCAATAAATGTTTTCATCCCTGCTGGTGATCACACACTTTTACTCATTTTAAGTAACATTTTTGCTGGTATTTACACAGTTTTATTTTCACATATTGTAAATAGTCTTTCATTTCTTAATGCACAAATTAAGGGTGCACCGATAACTCATCTGGCGTTGATTTTGGGCGATTAGCCGATACTTGCATATGAAACCGATCTTATCCACCAATCTTATCTACCTCCACAAAGGTCTGCAAAGCAGCCGCTGTCTGTTTTTGCTCTGCCATGAGAGAAGGCTGACTGACAAACTCGCCCACCAGGTCACATCTGCATGTGCTAAATTTAACAACAGTCACCCCACTGTGGCCAACTTAGCAACTTTCTCACTATATTCAGCAACTTTTCAGACAAAAAAAAAAAAAAAAAAAAAAAAAAAAAAAAAAAAAAAAAAAAAAAAAAAAAAAAAAAAGCATTGGCCAAAATCAGAATCTGCGAGTCAGGCTTTTTAAACATTGGTGATCGGCTAGAAAACTGCAATTGGTCCACCCCTAGCACAAATACACATTTTTGTAAAAACATTTTAATTTATCCTACTCAGTTGTACATTCCTTGGATCAGAATTTGCTATTTATGATAACTGAACAGCATTTTATGTTGTAATTTTGTCCTTTCTGTACAGCATATTATTCTTAATTTTGTTTTTTTTAATATTATTTTTATACTTTTATCTTTGTGTAAACCTACATGCCTGGATTGCCTGTCACACTTGAATTTGCCCACTGTGGGAAAATATAAAGGGATTTCTATTCTATTACTTGATATTTAATAAGCTCAAAAAGTATCAAATTACAAGTTTTTGTTTGTGCCACTTATAGAGCAAAAACGATACGAATTTCATTTTTTCTACATATTATGAGTAGGGGAAAAGAAATCTAGATTTATTAAGTATTTGACCTTCCAATCACAAAACAAAGGGAAAATTGGCTGATTCTGATATCTGACCAGTTACTGGTGCTACTATACTCAATATTATGGTGAGAAAGTAGCACAACCAGGCACGTTTAGCCCATTTTAACAAAATTAAAATTTTTTAAATACCTGTACAGTCTTTTTGATTCTGTGTGACGGTCCAGGATACTCTGCTGAATACAGGTCTGTTAGGAACAGCGAATTAATCAAGGTTGACTTCCCCAGTCCTGATTCACCTGGAAACAAAAAGACAAAAACAAGAATCAGTATTTGGAGAAGATGCTGACAGGCATGCTTTAACAAGTAACTAAAATGTTAGAATTTTAATTTGTTATTTGGAATTAAACATTTAACACAAACTTCACTGCTGTCTTTCTCAAACAATCACGAGGAATGTGGCTTTCTAGGAATGACTTTTGTTAGAGATATCAATCTATTTGGGTTAATCAGTTAAAGGGCGAAGAAAACAATGCAGACAATGGCTTTTGTTGTGTGTCACCGACTGGCTGTGTGGTCCCGGAATCTTCCCAAACGTGGCTGACCATTATGTGCCCCGTTTCCAAGCTCCCAGTGAAAAGGATCATTAGTGGAAATGACCACTGGCACAGCCTGGTTTGGCTGATGGCCAGAAGTCAATATTTAACCAAGCAGTATTTACACCCAGAGCTACAGTTAAAGGGTAACGTGCTGCATTTCAACTGTAACGTTTGTCTGGCATATTATGCTAGGCCTCTAACCGTGTGGATTGGCTGTATCAGTTTAGTAAATGCATTAGGAAGTGGTGATAGATCTCTGAAAAGAGCAGCTTGGTAATTTGTGAACAGGTTGCTGGTCACGTGTTTTATGAGCTATGGATAGATGTGCCAGTCACTGATGGTAATGCAGTACCAATCTCTCTTCCTCCTCTCTTCTTTTGCACTACACAAGTGACACATCGCATGTGGGAACTGCAGGGACATGTGGGCCTGCGGCAAATCAGAGCCAAGAACAGCTGAATACTGTATGTGTATGTGTGTGTGAAAACAATGGCCTGCATTTAAGTATCAAAAAGCCCAGAGGACCCCCTCTACTGTCCTTGTTGCTATGACATTTTTAATCTTCTCAGAGATTATTTTCAAAACAAAGATATAGTCAAAAACAGAGAACAATGCAGAGCACAGGTAGACATGGACCAACCTAGCTTTTCTGGGCCAATTTTCTGATGTCTTTGAAGCCTGACGTGTCAATTCTGATTTTTGCTGATTCCGATTTTTTTTTAATTCTAAGGATTAGTCATCGAACAAGAAAAATGTAGAGCAGGTTGTTTGATCGCAGCAGAAGTTTAGAATGAATCAGAAAATGAATGAATTACATGCGCAAAGCCTGGTTGTCCTCACTTGTGCACAAAAGCATATGTTCCTAAGCTTTGTTTTATTTCTATTAGATTTAAAGTACATCAATGTAAATGCTGAAAATGGTGGGAGTTCTTTATTTTTGATTAATTTAATGAACAGTGAAAAAAGATTTTTCAGTATATGACCTGCATTTCAGCAATCAGAACCAATGATGGGCAATTTGTCCAATTCCACCATCTACCAGATATGTTAGAGCATCGTGAACTATGGGGGAAGCAAAAGCCAAGAGAACTGCTATATAATAGTTTATGATACTAAACACTGGAGAACTAAAAAACTCAAAACTGCTGTGAACAAAATGCAGCGTTCTTCAGAGGCCTGCTGAACACAAACTATGTTGGTCCCACCACAGGAAATGGTTGTGACCCAGGGACACATTTTCCCTCCAAATACGGCTGAGGAATATCTTGGCCCAGAGTCAACAGCCACATCCAGGCATTGAAGGAAAAAAAAAAAAGTCCATTTCTGACATTCCGAGTACAGTTGTACATAAATCCAAACCAAATGTTTTGCTTTTGCGAGACAGTTTTAAGGACCTGACACAGAAGAAACAGGGCAGAAATCCAATGATAAAAACTTCTTTGAGTCAGCATTTAAAACTACAGAAGGTAGCCTGTTTTCTGCACAGTAATATTGTCTCACAGACATGCACAGCTGTATCATTCTCTGAAAAACAAACCACACTGAAGGACTTTAAATGTCTTCCACAAAGAATACAATGAGATGATTCAATGACAAACAGGAGTAAACTGAGGGATGAGCAGAGAGTGTTCTTACCCACAACCATCAGGGTAAACTCGAAGCCCCTCTTGACAGACTTCCTGTACACTTGATTGGGGAGGCTTGCAAAGCCAACGTATCCATCCAGATTTTTTTGTTGCTGTAAAACAAGGCTATTATTAGATTTAAGTAGTATTCCCCACTAACTCCTGAATATCTGGGGATCAATATTCCCAGTGTTGTTTACTCCTAAGTATCCCTCTAAGCACAATTCAAGTTACCAGAAATAATTTCTTACAAAAACACATGAGCATGAAGTGAAAAAGATAACTTGGCTGCGCTATGCATCCTGCCTTACATTTAAACAGCTGTTATCCATTATGGCTATCATTCTGAGATATTTGTCTCTTCAAAGCATTAATGTGAAGCATAAACCATGATTCCTATACTTACAGCTGAATTGTTTTGATCAGTGAAATGCGGATTCAGAGTGCAGAAAGATCCAGTATCCCCCCGGGTCACAAGAAAAGAGAAAAAGCACAGAAATAAGCAAAAAAAACCCAACAACAACAAAAATCAATATCAGGTCATCTGACAAACAAATGATTCTGGTTCTGTTTTTTAACTACAGGAGCTTGGGGCAAAAGTATTCATGATCCAAGCAACTGTAACAACACAGACAGTTGGGCCAGAGTTGTACATGTTCCACTCCACTTGCTCTTTTAATGTCAGCAGCACCATAAAGAAAGGACCGTGCACTACGAAAGCTTTTTCTTTAAGCCTGTGGCTAGAAAAGGATTTCTGCTTCTTACGCCAGAGCATCTTCTGCCTGCCAACACCAGCCCACTCGTCTCCAGTGCGATTCTAGGACGTGATAATGCTGATTTGTCTAAAGGATGTGCAGCTTAGTTTTAGTAGCATCACACTGTTCCTGTTTGTGAGGGAATGAAAGAACTAACTGGGCTCTCAAAGTAGGTAACCTGACATCTAGTCATCATGCTCATGATTAACCTAAAAATGAGCAGTAATTTCAAATCACAACTGCGTTTCCTTTCTGGTAGAATCAGAGGTCTGCAAGAGGAAGTGGTAGCAGGTGGAGGATTCAGTTTAGCTGTAGAGTATTCATGCAGATTTAGAAGGCCTCTTCTTTACTGGACAATAAATATCAGGTTTCAATTTGAAAATAAAATAATAAAGGAGATGCAAGACTTTAATTTACAGACTTG
Source organism: Anableps anableps (assembly GCA_014839685.1). Taxonomy (NCBI): domain Eukaryota; kingdom Metazoa; phylum Chordata; class Actinopteri; order Cyprinodontiformes; family Anablepidae; genus Anableps; species Anableps anableps. The sequence goes on from CM026072.1 coordinate 7,362,446, forward strand.
CAAGCAAAGGCGACCAACTTTAAAGTCGAAACATGAACTCCGTGGTGCTAGATCCACTGTAATCCAGATTAGATAACAGTCCTAACCTCCTTATGTCTAACCTGACATCAGGTCTGATTCTGCCTGCCAAACGCAAATGCCCCAGTCATGTCAGCTTAATCAAAGCAAAGGTCGTACAGGTCCTAAAAATGAATTTGAGAACAAAATGCGGCTCCAGGGACCTAAAGTGGGAGGATTTGATTTTACAGGAACCCACAGCAGCTCACAAACGTTTCCTGTCATTTACCCGTAACTTCAGGGCACAAAACTTAGAATTATAATCGAGCAGTTTTATCCAAAATATGACACTAAAGCAAGCTAGTTATCAAGCTGGTGCTATTTTAACGTGGGCTTCCACAAGCAGATATGTGTAACGATAAGATTGAGATTTTGGTTTCTTATTCAAAGAGTTCATAGAGGACAGAAAGAACCGTTTGCTAAAATACTTCGCTACAAAGCTAACGACAGGAAATGACACTCCCGTTGGGTTACACAGCGAACAGAAGCTAACGACTAGCCTACTAGCATAGCAAGCCATCCAAGTGGAGGCGGACTGGGCGTTGGTTGCTCCAACTGCCGTAGCTAAACAGCAGCTAATTGTTCAAACAGTGCAGCCGATTCTAAGTAAAACGATAAACACAGCAGTTTAAAATGAGGCTTTCTGTTAAACTGTAACCGCAGCTGACAGTGGTAGTCTCACCCATAACGTTAACGGTCCCTGCCGCTTCAAACACCGATCATTCACAAGCCGACATTCCCCCTTCTCGCTAATTTTGCTTGAGATACGCACAGTGAGTCACGTAAGAGCTCTCAAACTCAAGACAGTTACGACGGAAAAACCTACGTAAAATCTACGTGAATGTCACCAGAGGGGAGACATCGTAGATCTCGCGATATATTCGTGTTTCTTTGAGTGGAAGTGCGTTATCGCGATAAGTCACAAACCACAACCTTTAAAGTTAAGAGAAACTTCACAAAACGGACCAATTTTATTTAGGAAAGCGTTCAAAAGTTGTCAGTAAGATATATTTAAGCTGTATTTTCTGTTTTTATTTCAGGTTCTTCAAATTAACATTATTCAAATAAAAAAAACAGAACAAAACTACATCTACATCCTTATAATGTCGAAATAACTATGGTGCCTACAGACAGCTGCGAGCGTCAGTTGTACCCATGGCAACCAAGACTAGAAAATGAGCGTTTCTTTTTCTCATGACATATAGGGCGTCAGCCGTTTCGCGAACATAAAACACATCGTCTGTAACTCTGGAGTATTTAATTTTGCATGTAATTTCTTAAAAAAATTACAGTCTGTTTTTGCGGTGGTGGAAACAGGGTAAGAAACCTAACAAGTATTGGCTCGCCTGATAACACGACATTTTCGGTAACCGGTTTTCTTTTGGCCAAACAGCTAACACTAAAGGTTATTTCAATCGGATTTTTTTAACCGTTGAAGCAGGAAGTGTCTGGCTAAGTAGGCTAGATTAAAAAAAAAAAAAAAAAAAAAAAAAAAAAAAAAAAAAAAAAAAAAAAAAGTCTAGCTAAATTTAGCCCTTGTTGCTCATGGAAACAAAATGTAAAATGCTGAAAATGTCCACCATGGCTAAGAGAGTCAGACCAGAACAAAAGTTGCCTCTCAAATCCACAGCAATCCAAAGCAAGTAAGACGTGTTATCTCCTCCTCTGGCAATTTACAAAATTTATTTGCCCGATCTGATATGAGCAAATCACCTGATAAACATGTTTTCTAGGGCATCTTATGATCTCAAGAGACTCCAGTCCCTGCTTGCCAAAAGCAGCTCCAGACAAGAGGTGAAGAGCACCACATGACGCCAAACTGGAGCCGCATGTCTAGACTTTCTGATAATATACATACCAGGTCATTTTTCTCCTGTCAGACATGTATTGTAATGCGGGCATTTCTCTGTGTTTCAGGTATCAACACCGAGTCATAGTAAAGCAGTCAACAGCAGAGCCATCAGATCCTCACATTCTCCAAAACACAACAGCAGGCTCAAGAGTGAGAGTGACCCTGACAATGAAGTGGCTCAACTGGAAAAATTCAGGTTTCCCTCCTGATATATATATATATATATATATATATATATATATATATATATATATATATATATATATATATATATATATATATATATATACTGTAAAATTTAAATTTACCATACAATATTGAATTTAAAAATCAAATAGGCCTATTAAATCATAAACCAGTGAATATAAACTCAGATGCTGTATTCAAGCATGTTAATAGAAATGTGAGTGGTTAGAAAGTCCAGTAGGAGAATGTGCACAGCCAACGGGATAAATGCAGCCATGAGAGCATTGTGAAGCAAAACCTACTGAAAAGTTTAAGTTAGATTTAGAAGGTGTTGTCACCAGCTGGGGTCAGTGCTTCGAGAGCTGCTGTTCCCAAACTGATTCGGGACATTGACTGCAACTGTTGTCACTGGTTCATTAGATGTTGTCTGTGGTTCAGGAGACATCAGACCTGTCTTAGTTGGGATAAGGAGAAAAAGACCTAGAGTGGTGCTGGTTGGTCCACAATCCTCTTTTCAGATTAAGGCACATTTTTCTTTTCATTACAAAGGCAAGGTATCAGAGTCTGGAGGAAGGAAGAGAAACACATAATCCAATCTTTTTAAGGTTCTGATTGAAGTCAGTGAGGATTTGGGGAACAATGAAATCTCCTGGTTTTGATCCACTGTGTTTTCTTGAGTCCAAAGTTGGTTCAGTACTTGAGCACTTCATGCTTCCCACTGCTGACAAATGCTATTGAGGTGCTGGTTTCCATTCCCAGCATATAGACAGTCACAGACTGCTATAATAGTCCAATATTCTATTAATATTGGATTCTTGTCCACACTGCAAAAGGTACCAACACCTAGTTTAATGACCATGGTTTCCCTGTACTTGACTGGCCAGCAAAATGGCCTGACCAAAGTAAAAAAAAAAAAGATAACTGAATAGATGCACAAATCTTTGCAAATTACAGTCTTCGAAACAGTGGTGAACCTGAATTTAGTTATTATAGACATAATTAAATGAAAAGTAAGTCAGCAGGAAACCCAATTTTAGAAAATAAAACCAGTTAGCACATAAACGGTCTGCCAAGGCTTTTAGTAAACTTATCTGAACACAGGATGAGCTTCTTATTTTTGTCACGTTTTATTTTCTTTTTATAATGGTAAGTGTAAACCTCTCAGAAGCCCTGACATAATACAGTTATGTTTTTGGGAAAAAAAATCTCTGAATCTTATTGTACATGTCAACTATAGCCTTTGAAGTGAAATAACGTCTAGTAATTTGTAGTTTTTCCAAGTTTTAAAAGCAAAAATTTGTCTTTCTATAAAGAATCTACATGCAGTATATTTGTAGTCGTATTGATAACACCTTTCTGTTTTGCAGCATAATATACAAAGACCAAAGATGTTTCAGCAGTCACCCACTGAGTAAACTGTTCCTCGATATTTTTACGTCCCTAGTCAAGAATCGACTCTGCAGGTAAATTATTGTTGAAATACTTTAGCTTTTCATAGCTTTTCATATGCAAGGCTTTTATTAACTATTATTATTTCCTATATTAAAAGTGAATGGATCGACCATGCACCACCTGAAGCTGTCAATAGAGTTTTTATCTGTCTTCGGCTGCTGATCAGAGATCCCAACTATCAGGCACAAACTAAAAAAAAAAAGAATCTATCTCAATTGTCTTTTTTCTGTTTTTTGTATAGAACATTGTAAAAGACCTATGATTGGGCTTTTTTTTTTTTTTTTTGTATTTTTACAGAATATTCTTCACCAGCTCGAAGGCATCAGTTTGCTTGCCAGGGTAAATGCTCCAAGGTTTTATTTATAACCTCAAACAACCTCTTCATCCAAATATATCTCATGCCATGCTTACTGGCCTTCTGTTTCTCTGCAGTACATGGAGTCTGTCACTGCCAAGTACATATCATGCGGTGAGGAGGTGTTTGATACACAGAAGCTTGTTACAATGACCTGTGAGTACTCTTCAAGCAGAATCACAGAAACACTGACAAGTGGAGCTTGGTTTGTCTCTATCAACTGCAGGATCACTGATTGTGCATGTCTTCTACAGACATGTTTCAGAAGCTGTCTGCTGCTGATAATCAAAGGTTATGGGTCATTGAAAGTGGCGCTCACAGGGTAATTTTCATATTATATGCCCAGGGCCTTTGTCCAAAGCAAATTGTTTTTGTAACTAGTAGTTTGATTATTGGTTGAATTTAAAAAAAAAGAATTAGAAGAGCATTATTCATTTCCTGTTAATAACGGAACAACTTTCTAGCACCACTTTTAAACATAAATGTCTACAAGAAACACTGGAATCACACAGAAATGTACAATGACTTAGTATAAAGAACAGAAAACAAATTCCTGCTTTTAACTTGGTCAGACCTTGGCAAAGCTCCTCTCCACAACAGACCGCGGTGTGTTACAGGGAGCCCTGCTTGCACTCACCGCTTTGGCTGAGAGGTATGGAGGCCTTTACAATCAACCTTGAAACAGATATTTCATACATAAATGTTCTGATATCGTGTTTTTCTGCAGCTCTGAATGTAGGACAGAAATTGGGGAGCTACAAATTCAGGATAACCTTCTTGTAATACTGCAGGAATATGACTTGCTCTCAAAGAGGTTGGAAATTAAAAAAAAAAAAAAAATCTTGGTGGATGCAAGTTCTAACAACCTCTTGATCCACATAATTTTAAGCCTTGTGTTTCCTACAGAATGAGTGCTGAGCTGCTGAGGCTCTTGTCTTCAGTGCAACATGTTAGAGGCCAGTTAAAGGAGCTGGAGGGAGTGCCGGTGCTACTGAGCCTCCTGCACAGCAGGAACCTGAAGCTGCTGTGGAGCGTCACCTGGGTCCTGGTCCAGCTATGCGAGGATCCAGACACCAGAGCTGAGATCCGGAGCTGGGGGGGAGTGCAGCAGCTCCTCCGTCTGCTCAACATGTAATAATACAAATTTGTAATTTAGATTTTTTTGTGATTTTTCATGCTTAACTGGAGTTTGGAGAACTATAGCCAAAGGTTATTGTTGGTAATGCAGAACCACAGACCTTTTTGTTTGCATTTGGAATTGCAGCAGCAAGGTGTTGGAAAGGTCAATACACTGCAAAACTGGTGAGAAAAACTACTGAAAGGAATATCGAAGAAAAGGCCAAGAAGTAGTATGCTTAAGCTACACTGTTTTTGTTTTATGAAGTACAGTCCAAATTTTCTATATTTCACGTAAGTTAAAAACTTGAATATGGTACGATGACTCCTGTTGGAAAAAAGTACTTTCTGTTACATTCTGTAGTCCTGAGTTGAAGAACATTCCCTAGTTTTACTCTACCTTGTCTATAGCTTGCTACAGACATAAACATGCAGTGCCCTTTGCATTTATTAGCAACCCTTGCAAATACCTATTTAAAAATACCCTAAAATAAATATTATTTATTACAAGAACAACATCTCACTCTGATAATTGTAGAAAATACCAACCTTTGATTTCAGTACTCTAATTCAGTGGTAAGAAAATCCCTCATAGATTTGGACAAATATTCTGGGCCATTTTATTGCCAGAAAACCCAGTGATGACCAGTTTTCATTTTTTATAACACAGACCATGTGCTATGAACAAGGTTTCCAGGACATCTGGAAAAGAAACAGGCCCTCAGCATCACGGATCTTTTACCATAGTTACCAGTGAATATGAGGAGATTTTCCACATATTCATCCTTTGTTTTACAACCAGATCCTAGTTAGTGAGCTCATCAGGAAGACAGGAAGACCATCTCTGTCCTAGGATGTCCCCTCGACCGTCGTAGGAAACAGAAGGTCTGTGGCTGAAATAACATCACTGTTGGACGACGTCTCCCACCCCATGCATGAAGCTGTTTCTGACTGCTGCATCCTAGGTGCACAAAGGTGCTTTATCACAGATCCTTCCCCAGCAGCTGTTAAGACTTTATAACCATCACTGCTCCCAACAAACTCAATAAGTCTTTGTAGCACTGCTGATATTGTAAATTGTCTGTTATTGTTTGTTATGCACACACACACACACACACACACACACACACACACACACACACACACACATATATATATATATATATATATATAGATAATATATATATTATATATATATTATATATATATATATATATATATATATATGTATATTCTATATATTATATATATATGTATATATATATATATGTATATATATATATATATATATAATATCTATATATATATATTATATATATATATATATATATAGTATATATATATATAAATTCCCTTCTCACCCTCCATGGGTGGTCTTTCTCAACCTCTGAGCTCGGGTCCTCTACCAGAGGCCTGAGAGCTTGAGGGTTCTGCGTAGTATCTTGGCTGTGCCGAGAACTGCGCATTTCTGGACTGAGATGTCTGATGTTGTTCCTGGGATCTGTTTTAGCCACTGCTCCAGTTTGGGGGTGACTGCCCCGAGGGCCCCGATGACCACAGGCACCACTGTGGTCTTCACCTTCCAGGCCTTCTCCAGTTCCTCTCTGAGGCCCTGGTATTTCTCCAGTTTCTCGTGTTCCTTTTTCCTGATGTTGCAATCGCTTGGTATTGCTACATCCACCACAACGGCTTTCCTCTGTTGTTTATCCACCACCACGATGTCCGGTTGGTTCGCCATTACCATTTTGGAAGTCCCACAGGATCTTAGCTCGGTCATTCTCCACCACCTTTGGGGGTGTGCCCCACTTTGATCTCGGGGCTTCCAGTCCATATCCTGCACAGATGTTTCTGTACACTATGCCCGCCACTTGGTTATGACGTTCCATGTACGCTTTCCCTGCCAGCATCTTGCACCCTGCTGTTATGTGTTGGACTGTCTCAGGGGCCTCCTTGCACAATCTACACCTTGGATCTTGTCTGGTGTGGTAGATCTGAGCCTCTATTGCTCTGGTGTTTAGGGCCTGTTCCTGTGCAGCCAGGATGAGTGCCTCTGTGCTGTCCTTGAGTCCAGCTTTTTCCAGCCATTGGTAGGATTTCCTGATATCAGCCACTTCAGTTATTTGTCGGTGGTACATCCCATGTACCATCCCATCTCACTTCCCTCCTTGTTACCTTGATTTTAGCCTCTAACCGTCTTTTCCATGGTGGGTATTGAATCTCATGGTTGCTCCTATAGCCGAGCATCTCAAGGATCACTGATGCTGAGTTGTACACCAGCTCATTGGTTTCCGTTATGGTGTTGGTAGGGATCGTTCTCAATGCTGCATTCACATCTTCAATGAGACTTTCTGATGGTACTTCACTCAACCGTTGTAATTGGCATCGGGATTGCCTGGTGTTCATTCGGGCCATGATCCTACCTCTCAGGTCAGTTGCTGCCTCGTTCAGCTGTGATGGTTCGTTCATTATTGGGGCTGCATACCAAATCTCCGGGTGGGGAGTTGAAGCTAACTCCCCTCTGACCTGGCGTCCTGGCTCCCCCTTGCCGTAGCATTTGTGTTGTACCTCGTCTATCTCAAGTTGTGACAGCATTTGCCGTTTGCGGATGTTGGAACACTGAGCTACTAGTTGTTTGGCAGTTAGTGTTGAATGGGGATGTCGACGTAACCATTCCTCCCGCATTCTTTGCATGTAACCCCTCTGACTAGGGTTACTTGAGTAGTAGCATTCCAACAGATCCAAGTTTTCACCTCTCGCCCAATTCCGTCTTGTTCCAGTAACCCATTTATATATATATATATATATATATATATATATATATATATATATATATATATATATATATATATATATATATATATGTATATGTATATATATATATATATAAAATAAAAAAAAAAATTCCCTTCTCACCCTCCACGGGTGGTCTTTCTCAACCTCTGAGCTCGGGTCCTCTACCAGAGGCCTGGGAGCTTGAGGGTTCTGCGTAGTATCTTGGCTGTGCCGAGAACTGCGCATTTCTGGACTGAGATGTCTGATGTTGTTCCTGGGATCTGTTTTAGCCACTGCTCCAGCTTGGGGGTGACTGCCCCGAGGGCCCCGATGACCACAGGCACCACTGTGGTCTTCACCTTCCAGGCCTTCTCCAGTTCCTCTCTGAGGCCCTGGTATTTCTCCAGTTTCTCGTGTTCCTTTTTCCTGATGTTGCAATCGCTTGGTATTGCTACATCCACCACAACGGCTTTCCTCTGTTGTTTATCCACCACCACGATGTCCGGTTGGTTCGCCATTACCATTTTGTCTGTCTGGATCTGGAAGTCCCACAGGATCTTAGCTCGGTCATTCTCCACCACCTTTGGGGGTGTGCCCCACTTAGATCTCGGGGCTTCCAGTCCATATCCTGCACAGATGTTTCTGTACACTATGCCCGCCACTTGGTTATGACGTTCCATGTACGCTTTCCCTGCCAGCATCTTGCACCCTGCTGTTATGTGTTGGACTGTCTCAGGGGCCTCCTTGCACAATCTACACCTTGGATCTTGTCTGGTGTGGTAGATCTGAGCCTCTATTGCTCTGGTGTTTAGTATATATATATATATATATATATATATATATATATATATATATATATATATATATATATATATATATATATATATATATGTATATATGTATGCACATCTTTTAGATTTTTATTCTCTAAATTAATCTACTCAGCTGTGCATTACTTTTAATCCAAGTATGCTTTCTTTTAATAGTTTCTTTTAATAACCATACACTATTATTTTCTTATGTTGTATGTAAATTTATCCTCACTGTACAGTACCGTATTCTTATTTTTGTTTTATACCTTTGTATGAGTATGCATGCTCCTGCTTTTAGCACTTTTTCTATTCCATTTTTCTATTCTATTCTATCCTGGGATGTCTGTTACTCAAAAATGTAGTTTGGTCTGACCAAACCACATCACTCCAATTAAAGTCCCAAAAGTGTTTAGCAAACTCCACATGTTTATGTCTGTAGTGGAACGATGTAAAAAAACATTTTCCTGGCATCACAGCCAAACAACCAGTTAATGTATAGATGCCATGGATACCATCAAATGATTTTTATGGAGATTCAGTGACCTCACTCTTTGCTGCAGTTTTATGACAGTGAGTTTTGGCGTTTGCTAATATTTTCTTGACCATTCTCCTCACTGTGTGTGGTGGAAAGCTAAACATGGGTCGTCCAACCATGTTTTTCACAGTTCCAGTCATTTTAAACTTAATTATTGCCCTGACTGTAGATATGGTGAAATTTAAGTAGGTATTTTCCTGCAGCCCTTTCTCTATCTATGACTATTAACACATATCTGTGTTACTTAAAAGACATGTTAAAATGGTTTCAACCTTATGAAAAAGTATAGTTTTTTTTAAAAAGGCTTCAATTATTTGTGGATGTTAAAAATTCTGGTACATTTTTGTTGAAAATAATTATAATTAGTTCCTAACATTACATTAATTAATCAATGTACTCAAATTAAAGGTTGCATTTTTCCAGAATATTTAGTGCAAGATTATGCTAATGCAATAAAAGATGATTTCCTTTGAAATCTTTTTAAATATCTTTACCAAGGGTGTGATAAAGTGGGAAGGGTATTATACAAATTTTTTTTGGGATAAAATAGAAAGATTAACAATAATACCAAATGTAAAAGGCTGGAGTATATTGGACTACACATGAAAATGGGAGCTAGGATTTGAAAATATTTGTTCCTGATTGCCTATTTATACAATGTTAAAACCTAAAATTGTGTCATTAAGATTTTTTTTTTTTTTTTTTTTTTTTTTTTTTTTAAATCTTAGTGGCAAAATAACTCTCTTAATGTCAGGCAGCACGTCTCTGACCGTTCAACCATCGAGATGCTTCCCACTCCCGACAACGGCCCTCAGTTCGTGAGAGAACACACGAGTGAGGAGCTTGGACCACATGAGGAGGTGCAGAACGCTGTGGCTCTGCAGTCAGGTCAGCATCCACACTGTGCAGAATAATGATGTGAAAATTATGTAAAATGTTTACTTTTGCATGTTACAGTACTATAAGGATAATTCTCCCTGTAGCGAAGTCTTATCAGGAGATGAGAATGTAAACAGATATTTCCTGAGACGTTTGAGACTGTACTAACTGTAGCAACAGTTTTACCGAATGGTTGTACATTTCCTGTCCCAAGATTTCTGTTGACACTGCAAAAAGTCATTTGTATTTAAAAATGCACACAGTAATGCTAAATAATTGTGTGTCTGCACATGACTGGAGTGTAAGACGTGTCCTGTGATTGTAATAAAGAGTTGTAAATATTGCTGTCTGTGAGTTTTGCCAAACAGTTTGAGTTATGTTTTTCCTTCTGTTCCTTGTTCCAGCCTGCTGTACAGCTCTGACTGAGCTGAGTCTGGATGACACATCTGCTCACCACATTGTACAGGTAAAGAGTTCTTAATTAAAGAGCACAAAATATTAAAATAAAAAAAGAATCTAAAACATTGCCTCAATAAACTGTGCTTTCCTTTTATTTAGGAAAATGGTATCTACATAATTGCAAACCTAATTTTACCAAAAATCTGTGGACCAAAGGTCATTTCTTTACAGGTATAAGTTTCATGTAACAGATCAAGAAATATTGCAGCTGAAGGTCTTCTGTTGTTCAGCAAATGAAATGTTAATCTTTTGTCTTGGCAGTGCTATGCTTTCCGAGCTCTCCGATTTCTCTTCAGTGCTGAAAGAAACAGATGTCTTTTTAAAAGGTAATGGCACTGTGACATTCATGATCAAGTTTTGTTTTCAGGCTTTCACTTTACATTTTGGTTTCTTGGTTTCAAATGCTATTTTCTCTTTCTAGTGAACTTTACTTGTGGTTTTAAAATATTAAACTTGTGTCTTTGTTAAGAGTAGTTGATTTTTGTTCTTTTTTGTTTCTTATACACACATCCACTCTGTGTCAAGTATGTTTTATTAGTATGTGCTTAGTTTTTGATTGCTACAAATCTAATTTTATCTTTCTGCAATGCTAGTTAGAATTGATTTCTTTGTATAGAATATTTTGCTGCACTCTTTGTTTTAATTTTGAAATGTTGCTATTTCCCATCAGCTATCGACCTTCTCAGCCTGTAGTAACCAGTTATGTGCAAACCAATGGGAGAAACCTTGTTACAATCTTCAAACTTCTTTAAAATTGGCTTCTGTTTGAAATTTACCAAAGAAAGTACACTCGTTACAGATGTCCACAGCTGTTCTGTAACCCTTTATCCCTTTCAGACTCTTTCCCACAGACCTCTTTGAATTGTTTATTGATGTTGGACATTATGTGCGAGACCTCACAGCTTATGAGGAGCTACAAACCAAAGTCTCGCTCTACACTGTAAGAACAAAAAAATTATTTGTTTGTTGGACTGGAATAGGATCTTATTACTTTTTTATATAAAATGAAAAATTTCTTAGCAGTTGGCACACTTGGTAAAGATGTGTAAAAAAATAAATGTATCTTTTATTACAGTGGTATAAAAAAATATACCATGTAAAAAAATATATCTTTACCATTCTAACCAGTATCACAATTAATAGTATACCTAACAATACCTGCAAAATGTTACTAAGCATTATTTTTTTACTTACACTTTTTTGTTGTAGTTGATTGACTAGTTCCTAGATAATCAACTACAACAACCCGACCTAGTAATCTATGACATCCTGTTTCCTGGTGTACTCCATACATAAGGCTAATTTTTTTAATGGCATCTATGTTGGATGAGAACCCAGATTTGTCTCTTTACTATGCACAGTGACAAGGATGTTAAGAAAGGTAAAAAATAAAATAAAATAACCAAAAAACTTTTAACTGGAACTGTGTGCTTTGGTGTAAAGAAAAGCACCTCATGGCTACCATTAAACATAGTGGAGGATCCATGACACTGTGGGATTTCCAAAAGTTCTTGCAACTCTGTTACATGGCATCATGAACTATTTGAAATTCTGGCACATTTTAGATTAAAATCTGGTGGACTATGCTGGAAAACTATCAGCTGTATAATGATCCAACATGTATCAACACAGAATGGGTGAAGCAGACAAAATACCAGCCTTCTTTAATAGCCATCTCAGTACCCAGACCTAAATCCTATAGAAATCATTACAGTGAGCTAAGAAGAATTAGTTGAAGATGTGTCTCACAACCTTGTGAAATGTTATAAAAGACTAAGCGCTGTCCTATTGGCTAAAAAGGCTTTTACAAAATATGTCTAGCAGGGGTTCTAATACATGTGCGCCACTGGAGATTTTGTTAAAAAAAATTTTATTTGAATAAATGTACTTGTTGGATTTTTCAGTATATGATACTTCAATAAACTTTTTATTCAGTTTAATTTGAGGCTTTTTGCACATTTTTACCAGAGAAGCCAAAACAGGTGAAGGGTGCTATGTTTGCTAACACTCTGGTGGGATTTATTACCTTCCAAGCAGATAAAGAGGTGTGTGTGTTTTAATGCAGGAAGAGGAACTGAATAGTCTGAGAGAAAATATTGAGGCCCTAGACCAGAACCGACCTCCCCTCAGAGTAATCGGTGGTTACTCCATACTGGACCACCTGGGCTCTGGAGCTTTTGGAAGTGTCTTTAAAGTACAATAAACATACAGAATACTAGCAGAATGTACTGATTGTAATGACATTTTTGTCAAATTTCAGCTCATATGCTCTTAATGACAGGTCCAAAAGCAGGCCGGACAGAACTTCCTGGCTCTGAAGGAGGTAAACCTGCACAACCCAGTGTTTGGCAAAGACAAGAAGTCCAGAGACAGCAATGTGGAAAAGATCATCTCTGAGCTTACAATCATCAAAGAACAGGCACACAACACAGTTCCTATCCTGTTCAAAATGTCAATAGATATTTTATTATGCGTAGATAATAAGTAATTTCTTCTTCCCTTTTTCTAGATGACGCACCCAAACATAGTTAAATATTACAAAACATTTTTGGAAGGTGAGGACGGTACCTCTCATGACCTCAGGGATTGTTTTCATTCAAACCAATAAAAGCCATGTCATGCTCTCTATTTGTAGGTGACAAGCTTTACATTGTAATGGAGCTGATCGAGGGCGTGCCACTGGCTGAACATTTTAATTCTTTGAAGGACAAACAACAAAAACTCACTGAGGACAGAATCTGGAACATGTTCATTCAGGTAAAGCTTTTCAGTTTAGCTTTCCACGGAGTTCTAATTTTATATCAGTTTCTGAGAAACATATTCATGAACATTTGAAAAGCTTGACTGCATAGATGGTGTAAAAAATAATATCAATAAGGCAGGCCATTATTTGGGAATGAGAGGATGCTGTATGTAACAGCAGGTCTAAATGCTTGTAGTTAATGGAGTAAAGTCAGAGCCAGAGGGGCAAAAAGGATTGCATTAGAATTAGATTGACATAGAAAAGTCAGATGCACTGGTGAACTACAATTCACTTTCATCAAAGTTTGACAACATTTTCCACTGGATTTATATGTGCTTTGTTATACAACATCCAGCATTTAATATAATCCTTCCTGATCAGTTTTTGTGCTCATTTTTGCTTGGTCTGAATGTAATCCCTAAACTTAAATGTGGATATTCTCCTCTGGCATAGTGGAGACATTTGGCTGAGTGGAATTATCCTCATCTCAACAAAGTCATTTTTAAACAGATTTAATTTTGAATCACTTCGCTTTTCTCTCAGATGTGCCTGGCTCTGAGGTACCTGCACAAGGAGAAGAGAATAGTTCACCGTGACCTCTCACCCAGCAACATCATGCTGAGTGAGAACAATAAAGTCACCATCAGTGAGTCTGAACAGTCACCATATCCTCTTTCTGTTTCATGTTCCTGTCCTCTCTTGTTTGAAGGGTTAAACCCTTATATTTCTCTGTGCTTGAAGCTGACTTTGGGCTCGCCAAACAGAAACAGGAGAACAGTGAGCTGACATCAGTGGTTGGCACCATCCTTTACTCATGGTGAGAAACTTTAACCAAGAATTCAGCAGAATTTCAGTCAAAATGGAGTTGTTGCTGCCAGTTGGTGGCAGATTAGGGAACTCTGCAGATCAATGATTAAATATAGTAATTTACTGTCTAAACCTATTCAATAATAGCTGTTTAAATATCAGTTACATTGTGAAAATTCAAATAAAAATATATGCACTGTGGATGCAATTATACGTGCACACTTTGTACATTTAAAACACAGAGGTCTGTGAAGGATAATGCAGGTTGACCAGAAGGATTTAGGGTGTTGGTTTAAATCCACAGTAAACATTCCTATGAGCCAATTAGAACCCTGTGAAAAAAGGACCAGAACAAGAACTTTTATAGATAGCCAGTGCCTTTATGAGACCTGTATGCTGTAAGGACAATTGAAACTAGATCAGTTCTACTGCAGCTCACATTACCTTCACATTTACATTTACACTTTTTGCACCTCTTGTTAAGATGTGTAAAAACTGTTAAAATATCTTCAAATCTTCAATGTGAAATTATACTAATGCAATAAAAGATTTCTTAATTGTGAGGTTATTAACACCTCTTTCCCAGGGGTGCCAATAAATAAAACGGTCTCCCACACAGAGGCACTAATATGCTTTGGCCAGTCCCTTTCTTGGAAAAGACTGCAAAAAATGTTAAATGTGTTGAAATCAAATTTATATTAGAGTGAAATCTGTTACCCAGTTAAAAGAAATGTAATATGCAATGAACACCTGGGGTCTTTTACTTGCTAGTGAACTAGAAAAAAAATCAAAGTAGAAGGGTGGAAAAAATGAGAATAATGAACTGTTTAAAAGTCTTCAACAAAATCCCATAAAACAATATCTTTTTTTCCCAAAACCTATAGAGCTAAACTTGCAAATATAACAAAACAATGACTGAGTCTCAATGAAAGGGTAGAAACTTGTCCAAATGACTTCTACCTAGTTTGAAGAAACCTACGACTTAATCTGGCTAATCTTTTTCAACCAAATATGACTGGGGAGTGCCAATAAATCGTCTGTTTTGAAAGTCTTTGTCGGATAGCTATTTTATTTCACTTTTGTTTTAATACAACACATATTTCAATATAAGAACATTTGCATTTATCCCAGCACATATGTGGCAATAATTTTGACCAGTTTTGTTTTAAGAACTGGGACCTTGGACTTTTGAAGTAAAGATGTTAGTAGTAAGAATGATACACTTAGTCAGTGTATCAGTGTGTCTCTGACAGACTCATCGTGAACTCTATGTTTGGAAACCTGAAGTGCCTTCAGTGATTTAAAATGAGCTTTTTTGCTAAGAGGTATCTTTTCTGAGATTGTGTTCACATGTTGGGGCTTGTTGTGGCAGTCCAGAAGTGGTGCAGAACAAGCCATATGGGGAGAAAGCTGACATCTGGGCTTTGGGCTGCATCCTGTACCAGATGGCAACTTTACAACCACCGTTCTACAGCAGCAACATGCTGTCACTGGCCAGCATGGTAACATATATGCAAAATAAATTTGTCTCAAATGCTTGTATGTATACCCTCAGTTTTATCTTTTGCTCTTGTTCTGTGCTGACAGATCGTTGAAGGAGTCTATGAGCCAGTTGAAGAGGGAGCGTTTTCAGAGAGGCTCACAGATATGATCAGATGGTGAGACTTCAGCTGCAGCCCAGAAGCTGTGATGTGTCATGTAGCTGAAGGTTGGTCTCTTTTAACTATTTTATTTGCTAATCTATCAGGTGTTTGAGTTCAGACACAGACCAGCGGCCAGACATCATAGCCGTCAGCACCAGGATTTCTGACATCATGATGAGGCTGATGGATGGACTCTACACCTCCCAGAATGCACTGCAGCGGAGAGCTGATAAAGACAGGAAACGGACACAGAAGTATTTTTTGGAAAGGCAACAGAGTAGGAATAAATACTGCCACTCAGACATGGTAAACTTGGATTCTAAAAGCTCATTTTAAACACTTTGCTTTGTGAAGTGCTCCAGCGTTTATACTTTTTTTTTTTTTTTTTTTTTTTTTGCAGCAGAGAAGGCTGACAGAAACTGAATCTTTGACGCAGAGCTCCTCTGCAGGCTCCATTTCTGGCGTCATTATGCAGGCAAACAATCAAGGTAATGCACTGATAAAAATTTGATACGATAACTGTTTCTAAAAAATGTTAATAAGAGATCTTAGATGATGATTTACTTTCCACCTAATTCGAGCCATACAACACAGGGTTTTTCTCTGATTGATTCTCAAAAGTGTAAATCTTCTGAGAATCAATCAGAGAAATTGATTTCTCTGATTGCAAACAGGGATGTTTGCAATACTTAGACCCCCTCCTTACCAAATGATGGCAGCTGTATGATCAATAGCAGTCGAAGCATTGATGGTCAGGATGCAGCATCATATGGATGTTTTCTGGACCGGAGTGGGTTCCCCATTATACGCAATTTCTGTTGGGAGGTTGTGTTGGGGTATTATCATTGCTGAAGTAAATCAGAGCCATGGGCACAGCTTAGGGAGAATAGTTGCAGAAATAGCAGCTTATCCATGAAGTGGAGCCTGCATACACAACAGTGACTTAATCATCAGATAATTTAAAGCAGGACTGGCCAAACTGGCCCCATGCCGAGGCTTATCAGGCCCACACCGTCTGGTTCCAAGTAAGTTTTTTTCAACAATGTTGGTGGTGCAACTGCTATTATTATTGCTTTCTGTTGCTTGTGTGATTTCAGTCAAAAATATATCCCCCTGCCACCATAAACAACAAGCTGTGCTCCCCACACCAATAAATACTGATGCATCCTCAACCCACCTGCACGCAGGAGTGGAAAAAGAGGGTACACCTCCAAACAACACCCAGGCTTGGCTGTGCTGGTTGCTGTGATACCAAAATAAATTTTTAACTTCCCAAAGCTGCAGTTTGGATGTCTGTCAACGAAAACACTTCTATCATATTCACTGTTGAGGAGGAGAAGAAAGGAAGCATGACCAGTACCTCGTATGATTTATAATAAATTTTACAACGTGCAGCTCAACTCAAAAAAGTAAAGAAAATACTTAATGCTTTAAAACATCAAAAAGCTGGCTTCAAGTTGTTTTAGAAACACAAATATGTTAGACTTTGTGTGGATGGTTGCTTAGGATGCCTTCTACAAAGGTTTCCTCTTTGAGCTGTGGTGGTGTGGTGGAGATGACTTACTGAAGTTCAAACCAAGCATCAGAATGTGATCTTGGCCGTAGCGCAGTTCATGTCAGGTGGAGACCATGTTTTGATGACAGAGCACAGAAGAGCCTATCAGAGATGCATGTACAATAGCAGGGATAAATTGTTGTGGTCTGTTCTGAGAGTGTAGTAGTTTTATGATGTTTTCCAAATTTTCCATGATGCACCACAATCTAATAGTTCATTGGTATCAGGGGTATCATGTAGGGGTCCTAACTCAGTTTGAAGGAGACATTTCAGTTGTGTTGTTTTTCTGTTTGTTTGCTTTCTGGCCTCGTTTCACTTGTGATAGTTGTTTGTGCCAGTTTATGTGGATTTTACTAACCTTTGTTTTATTTTTCCCTCCAGACTTAGAACCCAGGGTTTGTGCCTCACCGAATCAGATTCTAGCCTGGTAGGTGAAAACAGACACATTATACTTTTTAACATTTGTGTTGCATTTACATTCTCATCACCACCTCCTCTGGTTAGAGATGAACATTCTGTTGTGGACTGGTATTTAGACATAAATCTATTCAACCGCTTCTCTCACTTCCTCTTTTTCTCAGTGGGGATTTTACTGCTTCAAAGATCAAATCAAGACCAGGTATTATTTTAACATCTGCTTTTAAATGCAGTTATGACATAAAACACTAACAAAGCCATACAGAGTTCACACATTTTACATGTTATGTGTCCTATCTGAAATGAAACGTGTTAATTTTCTCGTCCAGGATGAACTGTTTTTCTCTTATTTTAGGGTCTGTAGGGATCTGTGTGTCACAGAAGAAGCTGCGACAGATCGATGATCCCATCCAAAGGCTGCTTGTCCAGCTGCACAAAATCATCTTTATCACTCAAGTACAGTATTTATTTTATAAAATCAGGAGCTGGAGCCAAAAAAAATGATACATATGATTTCTTTAAATTCATGTTGGTCCAGAGGATAGTTTAGCAGCAGTTTGAACTTTTTTGTGGATTTCAATCATTTTCAGCTTCCACCAGCCTCGCACTACAACATCAAACGGCGTCTTGTTGAGAGATTCAAAAAGTCTCTCTTCCAGCTCGGCAGTGATCCATACAACCTAAAAGTGGAGCTCAGCAAGGTTAGAGGGTTCTCATTTCCAGCCTAGGTCCCACTCATAGACAACAGAATGAGTGATTTTATTATGCAGGTGTGATATGTTATAAAATATACTGTTTGAAAGTTTGGCAGCAACTTATCTTAAGCCATTTTAGTAATACATCAAACATCATAAAATAATCCTCAACACATTGCCTTTTGTTTTGCAATCATCTCTCATAATTCTCATCCTGGCAGACTTGATAGAGTTGATTTCAATTAGCTGGGTTTCTGGCACAGACTCATCTTTTAAGGGCAGTCCACACAAGATTAATATTATCACTGCTGGGAGTTTGGGAAGATCATTCCAGAAGCTTGCTTTATTCAGATCCAGTTTTTGATAAGTTTGTTGTTCTTGTCCTCTTAGAACATCCAATCATCTCTTAAGTTTCAACCATCTCACTTTTGATTTAAGGTGAAGTTAAAAAATTTGGAGATAGTCCTCTTTCATTATTCCATCTACTTTTAGTGGAATGCACTACTGGCATCCAAACACCCCCAAAGCATAATGCTGCTACTGCCATGCTCGACAGATGATACAGCGCTTTTAAATTTAAATCCTAATTTGCATTTAGGATTAACAGTACTGTATCATAACTGAATTGACTTTGAATTTATATAATTGGAACTGGACCTGTTTTTCTTTAGATGATATTTGTTGTTAATTTGTTCTATATAAATCAGCAGAATTTAAATGATGTATTTTATCTGAAGCAAATGAACAAACTAAGAATGCATCACCTTCATTTTCTGCCTCAGCTCGTCCAGGCTTCATCAGAGTTGATGGACTTAAACTCAACCAGTTTAGACTGGCAACATGTGGTGCAGCACCTAAGGGGAGAATACTTCACTACTGATACTACAGGTAGAATTAGCTCCCTACTGATTTATCAGAGAATTAAACAGAGCAACTCCTGCAGGAATTCAAAACAAGCACTGACAGGATCTGTTTTATTCTCAGTCAATTTGGCATAAGATTGTATCTCTTTTTGTTTTGAAAATATTCTCTTCAATAGTTTCAAATCATTCTGAAGTTTAAAAAAGCTGATGTTTTGTGACAGGAGACGAGAATCTCAGAGATGGAGTTACTTATCAGCAGATGCAGGTCAGTTTCTCCAGAGTGATGGTGGATGTGACTTTTTGCTTCATTTATCAGAAAATTTTGATGACTCTGGTTACATACAGGCCTGTCATATAACTATCTGTAAAAGTCCAAATAATCTCTTGTCCTAAGCTTAAAACAACTTAAAATCTAAGTTTTAAGTTGACACTAACTTTTCTTCATACCAAGCAGAGTTATAATAAAGTTCGATTTAAGCTACTCAGAAGGGCCTGAAAAACCAAACAAATTAGAAAGACATTGACTGTGTGCTCTAAATGTTCAGTACTAGAGAGGCATTATTGTCTTATTATGGGTAGCAACTCTGTTTACACCTAGTAAATTAGGTGTCTGTATTAGAAAGTTTAATTTAACTTCAGCTGTTGTGCTGGTTGTCCATGGACCTCCAGTGAAAGGATTTTCTGCTCAACATTCCTTTTCAGGGAGTCATTGAGGAGCTCCTAGAGGAGAACAGCTACTACGAAGCAACAAACCGCAGGTGAAAATGTTAAAATCCTTACAAGGATCAAAGGACCTCTTGTCTCAACAAGATCTAGAGAAACTCATCCAAGCGTTTATCTTTTGTCGCATTGATTACTGCAACAGTGTCTTCACAGGTGTGCCTAAAAAGTCTATCAGACAACTGCAGCTGATCCAGAACGCTGCTGCTCGTGTTCTCACTGAAACTAGGAAAATGGAGCACATCACCCCAGTCCTTCCACCCGCTCTCTGTAGTTCAGAGAATAAACTTTAAAATACTGCTGTTAGTTTATAAATCACTGAACAGCTTAGCACCAAAATACATTAAAGACCTGCTGTCGTTGCATCAACCTTTCAGACCTCTCAGGTCTTCTGGTTCTGGTCTGCTCTGCATCCCCAGAACCAGAACCAAACATGGAGAAGCAGCATCAGTTTTTATACACCACTAATCTGGAACAAACATTTGGAAAGCTGCACAACTGCTGAAACACTGAGTTCCTTTTAAAACAAAGCTAAAACCAACCTGTTTAGAGTTGCCTTTGATTAACATTACCTGGAACTTCATTCTAATATTTGATAATAATAATTCTTGATGATTTGATGATGGCATTTGAGAAAACATCATGTTTGTTGCTTGTTTGCTGTTCTCGACATAACTGGTTATTGTGTTAAGGTCCTACAAATAAACTTGACTTGACTTATCCTTCTTTACTTTGGTCTGTTTAAATCTTAGGGCCAAACAAGAGAACTGACAGTCATCTGTAGCTGCTTTCCACTTCACCCAGAAGTCTGATCGTGGTACTGGGAATGACATCATTCAGAAACTGGGACCAGCAGGACTTGTAAATACACAAATAAGCACATACAAAGATCAAAGCAACATGCTGACATAGAGAGGAAGAACAGTGGTGTGTAACAATGAGATGCAAACCAACAGGAGTGCTTTTAAACAGTTTATAATAGCAGGACTTTCTATCCTATGCTCAACTGTTAGTCTGTGAGGATCCTGCTGTGATTAAAAAAAATAGTTTTTGTACTTAAAAATTTAAACTTTTACTAGCAAAGAGAGCATAATCCTAAAAGAAAAATTACTGGAGCATTTCTAAAAGATACTTAACTTTAAAATTCTTTGCACTTCCATAACACCTACAGAGTAAGGATGCTTAGAATGTCATCAGTCTTAAATAAAATAGCCTTTTTTAATATACGGTGCTTTGCAAAAAGTATTTTGCTCTTAGATCTTTCCACATTTTGTAATTCTACAACCACAAATTTCAATTTATTTAATTTGAATTGTATGTGACTGACTAAAACAGATCAAAATCTTAAAAGTGTGGCATGTATGTAACAATGTAACAGGTTTTATTTCAGGATTGCCAAGTATTTAGCTCCACCCATTTTTCCATTAACTTCAATCAGTGCCACTGCTAAAGAAAAGCATCCCCACAGCATGATGCTACCACCATCTTCTTTTACTGTAGGGATGGCGTGTTCAGGGTTAGTTTGTTGCCACACATAGCACGTAAGCCAAAAAGTTTTATTTTTGGTCTCATCTAACCAGAACACCTCCTTTTACATATTTCCTGTGTCCTCCACATGGACTTCTTATGGCTTTCTTCCAAAAATGGCTTTTTCTTGCCACTTTTCTATAACGATCCACCTCGTGGAGCACACAACTCAGCTGTACGACTCCTCCCTCCAGAACTGTGGATCTCTGCAGCTTCTGCAGTTACCATGGCCTCTTGGTTCTGAATAAAAATGCCCAGCACAATGTTCAGATTTTAATTTGTGAAACACTAAAACCATTTATAATTTTAATTCCACTTCCCAATTATGATCTACCTAGTGTTAATCTTTCTCATAACATACCATTAAAATAGTGTTTTGGTCGGTAATGTGAGAAACTGTGAAAAACGTCAAGGGGTGAGAAGGCAAACCTATACCTATTTAGAATGAAACACTGAAATAACACAGCATAAAACATGCATCAGTTGGCTCTTTTAGAATTACCACAGCAGAAACATTCATTTCACCCTCACACGTTGTTTGCTTCTCACAAATCGTTTGTCTGTACAAATGTGATTGACTGTGTGAATCTAAAGATAGTTGACCACTCATGTCTCTGATGAAAGCTGAAACCAATGTAATTGTGTATAAATTTTAAACTCTGGGACGTGCTTCAGCCTCTGTGTTTTGCACCTTTCTGTTTCAGTTGTGTTTAAATTCTCAGGAACCGACAGCGATTCAACTGTTTAAGCTCATCGGTGCAGAGCTGCATGTGACAGCATGTGCTGTTAACCTACAACCCACAATTTCCTCCTCATATATCTGTCAAAGAGCTGATAGGAACTTTCACTTTGATTAAGCACATCTCAGTGTCTGACTGTAGGTAAAATTAAAATCAAGGTTAGATGTTTTTTGTACTTTTTGTGCAGTGTACAGTTTGAACTGAAGTAAACTATCTGGGGAGTGAAAACTGATTACATACAAATTTCAATGCAAGTATTTTAAACATTTAAAATTAAGATTTCCTCTGCCCTTTGATATAAAAAGACCTATTATATCTGTATTCATTCAGCCATTTATTGGGTTTGAAGGTAAGATCCAGCCATCCATCCATCCATTAAATAGCATCTTGTTCTTTGGTAATTGGATATTCTTATCAAAAATCAGGAATGAGAAACAGTTACATTCACGGACCAGTTTAAGTCATTACTTCTCATTTTCAGCAACCAGGGCAGTAAATGGGTTGCGAAAGAAACCTATAACTGACTCATTCCTTTCCAGATAGAATTAGTCATTTATGGGACACCATTTCAGTCCTTCTCCATAACAAATTTGTAACTTTGTAAATAATTTGACAAATAGCTGTTCTATTGGCTTTTTTAAGTTGTAGCCATGACATCTTAAGACTGCAAAGATGTAATGAAATATAATTAATTCAGTCAAGTTATTTTATTCTCAACACTAGAATCCAACCTGAGCACATTTAATTCCAGTACAGTCAGAATCAAATCAAATTACATTTCAGTTCAGTGAAATTTCCCAAATCACTACCGGGAAGTTAACTCTAATTATAACCCACTTTAATTACAGCCAGATTCAATGATTTAGTTATAGAATACAGCTTTTTAAACATTTTAGCTAAGGTAACTAACAGATTGCATCATATTTTAAATGCCTTGCGTTGCTGTTCTGAGCATGCACAGGGGGACAGTGGAGAGGAAAACTCACAAGAACAACTGCAGATATGTTAGGCTTGGGCTGCTGTCTATTCTTTACAATAAACCACAAAATATGTTAGAAACATCATTTAAAAATTGTACAATCAAAATCATCAGAAGCCTTTCTAGTAAAGCAAAGCACCTTTGAAAACACTTCACATACATTATTATCATTTACATGACTAAGTGACTGTGTAGAGGTGTGAGGCAACTTATAACACATTTCAATGCAACCACACACTTCAACACAGAGCAGTACACTTCATTAATAAGGTGTTTTATGTAAATGCTGTTACTTTTCAAATTCACATCAAGTTTGTGAACCTTGGAAAATGTTAACTACACAAGTGCCATACATCATGTAGAAGTGAGGGTTTATAGCGTAAGTAGGTCATTTAATGAGATGCATGGACTACAGACAACTTTTTGCATAAATGTTTGCAGAAGGAACTGCTTCCTTAATTTATATCCCTCCTCTAATTTATTGGGCATGAAATTTGATTTGTTCTAACATATAATGACTTGTAAATTCAATCTATTTCATAAACTTAACTGAAGAATTGTCTGTGTCTATGTATGACATGTCTGATTTTCTTCAACAGCTCTGTTCTACAAGTATTTACATGGTTTCATTTACATTGAGATTTCAAGAGACTGCAAATGATTTGATCTTATGGCCTGTGCAAAAATTTTGTCATCATTCGTCTTTTCTTCATACTTCGATCCAAGCAGCCAAATATTATCTTTTAAAGGGGTCCTGATCAATAGTGCTCCATGTTATCTGAAGCATGTTTCTTTATCCCTTTCTGCTTTTTCACTCATTTGTTGTCCAGTACTTAAACATTTTAGTATTTTTGTTTGTTAAAGGGAGAGATTATGCAAAATCGTCTTTTTTGAGCTTTACATCATAATATTATTCTCTCATCAAAAACACACCTGGAGTGTTGCATTGATACATTCATGTATGTTTGAGAAATCCTTGAATCTCTCATGGCCAAGTGCTCTCAGTGCTACAATGCACTGCCTATTTACCCAAAGCTTCTCCCTTCCCCGCTCAGCTCCACCAGACTAGCGGCAGCAGCAATTAGCAAACACCTGGTGGAACTGCACTTCTGCTGAGCTTATACAAACTACTTCTCAGTCCAGTGTTCCTAAAAATGGTTGTAAACGGCATAATGGAGGAGCTTTGTTTTGATGACATGCTGAAGGGGCAGTGTAGGAAAGGGTAGAAGGTTCTTAAAGAGAGACAGAGGCCAATTTCAAGGCGTCAGATGATGCAAAGTCAATTTTTTTCATGTTATTTTTGATATATACACCATTTTCATTACAGCTAAAGGTAACATAGTTACTTAATTGTGCTATGAAATAGTACTATGTGCCTGGAAAATAAATTATACTCCCCTTTAAGCAACTTTAGTCATTTAGTCATAAATAGGTTCCTATACCCAATCTATGAATCTCTCTCATCTCTCAAAAGCACATTTTATTCCCATTTCATTCGTTGAATCTATGAAAAAACCCAAAATAACTGACAACTAAATTAGGATTACAGATAAGATAATTTCCACAAATATTAGCTAAAAACTTATGTATATTTAAGGTACTATATCAAATACTTAACGAGTTTTAATCCCGTTTCTTAAAAAAAGTAACTTTCAAATACTTTTTGTCTGCTGGACACAGCAGTTTTGGTCTGATACAATGACTGAGAAGTAAAAACTAAATTTAAAAAGAAACCAAACATCTTGGCCTTTTAAAAAAAAAAAACAAGAAAGTATGATTGCTTGGAAGCAAAGTATAAAAATCTTCACAAGACCCTGTACGTTTTTAATTTACTGGTTGCAGCATTAAATGGATATGGCATTAAAGATTATTGTATATTTTTAAGGAACGAAAGAAACGGGCTCCATTTTGAATGTTGTGGAATGCTTAATAATGACTCTGTACTTTGGGGACTTAATATTTAACAGATCAGTGGATGTAAACTTCAATTAAGATCTGATGTGAGCAGTCTCCTACTAAACCAACAGGGGGCACTACAATCTATATTAACAAAGGGAAATGATGTGACCTCAAAAACTATGAAACCCAAACTAACTCCTCACAGTCAAAAATAGTTAAAAAAAAAAAAAAAAAAAAAAGACTATGGCAAAGTTCAACAAACAAAAAATTTATAGACAACGAAAAACAATGAATGTTTAATGATTTCAGAAATGAAACTTTACAAATGAAAAATGATCATATGTACATACAGTTATCACACTGTGCTGTTTTGTGGCATGAACTTAAAACATGTAAAAACTCTAAATTTTGGAAAATGCTGGCACATTAATGGCAGGCACATGTGAGTTTTTATAGGATGCATGTTGAGCTGCAATAACTATCGATCAAGCTTCTTATTCAAGTCATTGATTATTACTGGATGTCCGAAATGAACAACTTTACTCTAATTTCAGGCTTATTTTCCTTCATTCTAATTCATTTTCTAATTGATACAACAATTTTTAGGTTTTCCTAAAATGACATTTTAATTTTGATTTTAATGTCCTTCAGTCATACTTGCAGATGTAAAGCTGTGTCCTCAGCACAGTCACACAGCGTAGTAATCGACTTAAAAACAAAAGAACAGCTCAGACTGATAAGAACATCACAAATTTTGCAGTTATCACAAAACTGAAAACAGGAAATAGAAATGAAGTAACAGCATGAAGTCACTACAGAAAGAAAACGGTGCACTTGCAGACTAACACTGCCCCACAATGCAACAAAGGCTACAATATAATTTTCTGGTAAATGTTTATATGTTTAATCCTGATAAAAAGAAATAAAAAAAAAACAAGCAAAAAATATTTTCAGCAACAAAAATTAACGGTAATCTGTATTTAAAATCATCTCATTCATAAAGTCTAAGAAGATAAATGTATTTTATCTTTAGCTTACTACCATGGTGATAAATGTTTTTATTATGCTGAAGTGCAATCAATAGACTGCCAGCGAAACAAGCTCAGACATAACTACATCTTTTCATTCTTACAGTGGATGTAAAAAGTGGAAAACACCTTTATTATAAACTGTCAGGTTTTCACAATGGAAAATAACAGAATATCAAGAAATGATCTACATTTTTTAGCACAGAAATGTAAATATCTGTTGTCAACTGTATGTGTACCAATCTGCCGTATCAGTAACCACATGTTTAGAGATTTTAAAAAAATAATATGATGATGATGTGCCACTCTGAATGGATAACAAGTAGCCACTTAGGGAATTTGCAGAGGTGGTTTTCTTTCTTCCCTAAAAAGAATCAAAAATGATCTACACAAGACATTTTCCACCTAGAGATCACTTGGTTTTTTTTTTTTCCTTCTTTAAATTTTTGAAACTGTGAGTTGAGCCAAAGTGTAGCAACTGCCACAAATGTTTTTCCTGACCAATAAGCTGAAAGAATGTTATTTAAAAATGTTGCACAGATCCTATAATATGGTCTTTTCAGAGACTTAATGTGAGTTTAATGTCAACTGGACTTTGTGTGAACTTTAGAGAAAACGGTGGCACATTTGGAGTCAATCACTAACCCCCTTTAGGCATACAAATCTAGTTAAGCAGTAACATTAGAAAAACTTTGTTTCTCCAAAACAAAACAAAAAAAAAAAAAAAAAAAAAAAAAAAAGTTTGGAGGCAGACAGCAACATTGGCATGTTGACACCAATTCTCCTGTGTTTTCCATATGTCTGGACTAATGAACAAGGGTGCAAAACATCCAGACATGACTAAAATCTTCCCAGAACCTCATGGAAGAATGTATTCTGGTCTGACAAAACCAAACTTGAACTTCTGTGCCATAATTCTAAGAAAGTACCGCACGTCTGACACAAAAACAACACTGCACATCACCAAAGGACACCATACCCACAGGGAAACATGGTGGCAGCAGCACCATGCTGTGGAGTTATTTTCCCCATACATAGAACTTGGGTTTTTTTGGAATGAAAGTATGAATGGTTCCAAACACCAGTCAGTTTAAACGCAAAACCTTCAGGTATCTGTTATAAAAGCAGAAGATGAAGAGGGATTTTGGCCTTACAGTGGGTCCGAGCATACATCCAACCCAATAATGCTTTCTCTTGAAGAAAATGAAAGTTTTGGAATGGCCTTGCCAGAGTCCAAAGCCAAACCTGACAGAAAAACTGTGTGCTCACCAGCAGAAGGCTGCGAACAAGAGATGTCCTCTCAGTCTGGGGCAGAGTGGTCAAATATTGCCAAGTCAAACTGTGGAAGACTCCTCCCAGAGAAGACTGAATGTACAACAAACTGTGTTTCACCTGAATATTAGTTTGAGAGTGTGCGCGCACTGACAACCAGGTTATTGCAACTTTTGGTTCTAAAGTTTTTAAATGGTTTATCTTGATTTTGTTTCTTACATCACAAAAACTTGGCAGATAAAAAAAAGGCTGTGACAGATTTTATGTCCACTATTTGGGTGACATAAATTTCCTCTTTCCTCAATCAAGTCCCCTCCATTAATTTGGGAACCAGTGAAATGTTTGACTTTTTCTTTTTTTTTTTTTTTTTTTTTTTTCCTTTTTATGTATTTCCCTTTACTTGTTTCCCATGTAACATCTGTTCACTGCTGCATTTAACAGGTTTTAAGAAATTACATTAAAAAGCTTTAACAAATCCTTTCCACATGCGCCTTCTCTTTCTACACTAATACTGATGGCCTTATTCAATGAGGTAAAAATTAATAACTCATGCAAATATAAATATGGTAAGAACCAGATATGGTAAACAAAAGCTGAGAGTGGTTCTCAGTGGTTATGAGGTGCCTGCGACAACGTTGCAGGAAAATAAAAAGAGAGACTACAATATTACTGCATCATTCTATTTTTTTCTTCCATCAAAGCAGGATTTCATCTCGCAGCAACTACCATGTTGTTAATGTGAAAGCTGAATCTCACTTGTCATGTCTGCAGATCTAACTGTCAAATAGTTCTGGACATTTACAGAAGTAAGAGACTAGTGACCTTCTGAACTGCATCTGCACTTTTACGTCGTTAGTAATCTCTCTCGGAAGGAAGAAAAGTTCTCTGGGCGTCTTCAGACTGGGAGACTAGAGCAGTTTGTGTGCTGAGAGTGAGAGGAGATGCTGTGTGAGTGCTGGCTGGTCTCCAGGTTCTGCAGATCCTCCATCATCTCCTCGATCAAAGGAGGCATGGAGCCTGGGATCTCCATTTTCAGCGTCACCACCCGCTCGGCTCCTACAGGAATGGCCACAACATGTTTTTATAGAGCACAAGTTTCTGCTAAAAATGGATAAGGGGAGAGACAAAAACATAAAGAACACAATCCTCACAAATCAAGGAGTGTTTTGCATTTGAAAAGAGTTGTCAGGATTGGTCACCTGAAGGGGTCGTCAACATGGCAAAGCTGTCATTTACACGTATTGCAGTTCACCTCTTTAACAGTAGGTGTCCCTATTAGAATAAAAACACTGCACACACAACACCCAGGGGAACTTTGGACACAAGCTCATCACTCAAATACACAAACATACACAAAGGTTATCTGTAGTACTTACAGTAACTCAGGCTTTTGTGACATTTCCAATTGTCGAACGTTCCCAGATTTATTTATTTTTTTCCATCTGTATCGATCTTCAACTTCAAGTTCAGGAAGTTTTCAAGAATTTAATTATCCACAGCACTCTTCAGCTCCCACCACAGCATTTCAGTCAAGTCAAAGTCTGGACTCTGGCCGTTACAGCGCCTTGAATCTTTTCTTCTACGTCTTGAATATGTTTGGCATACAGATGAGGTCATGATGGACTCAAGGACCGCAAGGTGCCCGGGTCTCTGGCAGCAAAATCGGTCATGGTTTCCCCAGGTATGCCACTTTGCATTATGACCAAACATCTCTATGTCGGTCTCATCTGTACAAAGTGATTTGTTCCAGCAGTTTTGCAAACCTAAGTAATGGTACCATCTTTTTTTGTTAGACAGAAGAGACTTTCCCTTCCAACCCCTTCCAATCAATCCTTACTTGTTCAGCCCTTTTCTAGTTGTGCTGTCATTTAACTTTTAACGTGCTGTCTGAGGCCTCTAGAGTCTGTGGTTTAGCTTTGAATACTGATAACCCCTCCCAGATTGATGGTCAGCAACAGTTGCTTCACTAAGGTCATCGCTATAGTCTTTTCTACTTGCCATTGTGTTAGCACACACCTGTATGCTTCAAACTAGCAAGATAACCTTTAGGTTCAGTTCGTTTTCTCAGTAAAGATGTAGATCACCTGTAGCCACAGTTTTCACTTTATAATCGTTTCCTAATAATAAAACTTGAAAGAGAAACTTTAAAAGAAGTTCTTTTGGCAGGTGTTAGCAGTATCACAAGGTGGCGCTAATACTCCATGATGCTTTTCCAAGCTGTTATCTTCCGACCAGGCAAAATGACTTCATCCTGCACCAATTTAAGTCAAAATACATAAAACCTTAAATACAGATCAGAACCCAAACGGCAGACAAGGAAGGTGTATGTACCCGAGAATAAAACTGCTGGTTAAGTGTTGTTCCTATGGAAATTATGTATGCTAAAATTAGCTTCAATGCAGGCGCTTCATGCCAGTCAATAAAAACTTTAGATTCAAAGAGAGAAATCCAAGCCCAAATTTAAGCTTGAATGGTCGCTGAGAGCTGTAAGATCAATAAAGGAACTTGAAATGCTTTTTCTTCCTTCGACACTCCTGAATTTTAATCTGGCTTGTCTGACCAAAACTGAAATCTGGCAGAAAACTTTCAATTATGACAGGAGGAACATCATCATCTGATATAGAAAACGAATTTTGTGAATGTGACAGAGGTGAGGTATAGTCTTTAGGGAAAAAACATTGTTAATGAACTGAATTGTGACATTTTAATAGTGCAACACCGTCACAGCATGTACTGACCTTTAGCACTGATGCTGCGCAGGTCAGTGATCTTCATCAGGGCTTTGGGGAACATGAGAGGCATGCTGGGTCGGCGCTTCCGCGAGTAGATCTTCAGCGCCTCCAGTAGTGGCTCCTGCAGCACCTCCACCTTAGATGGCTCCTCCAGGTCCTGCCGATCTGTTTGCCAAAGATATGCGATTACCTAAGACAATGGTATTGGCAAAACATAACTCACATTTCAAAGACAGACCCAGTACCTCCAGAGACGAGGCAGATTGCACTGAGGAGCCCGCTTTCTGTCTCGTCCATCTCAAGAGGCAGTAGTTGTCCAGCAAACGTGAAAACCTGGTCTGTCAGTGGTCCAAACCCTGCGTTGTGGATCTGAGTGCGGGTCAGAGTCAGTCCATCAGAAAAGGTCATGGTGTCCTGGTCTGGGGTGTAGCGAGTGCAAATCCTAAGGATCTGGAAGCAGAAGGAGCCAAACATAATCATTTACTGTTTAAATAAAGCTAGCTAGCTAGCAAGCTCACTTTCTTTCTAATGAATATAATTATCATGCGCTAGCAAGCCTGAATCCAAGTGAAAAGGAAAAATTATATGTCCTTTAACTATTGTACATATACACATGCCATAAAAATGTAGGTTTTGTGCAGAGATACAGAAATAAGCCATGAGATGCTGTTCCTTATGTTTGTACAATATGACATATTTTGTATGCAAAATGTCTTTTTTACATATAGAAAACTGACCATTTATTGTCTTGTTACTAGTGTTTGTGGTAATTTGGGTCCATTTTCAGAGTTAGCTGATCACAGCTGGTGAGGGTGAATGAGTTCAGAAAGAGGATACCATTCAGAAATCTCCCTGAAGGCTCAGTTCTGTCTGTCTGAGACACAGATGGCATCACCTATAGCCCTGCTTCTGTGTGATTCAGGTAAAACTGATAAAAACAGAGGTAATAAAACACATTTTGTTACCAGGATGTCAAGGCAGGCAGCTTTGAGCAGAGTGATCTGGTCGGCGATTGTCAGGCCTGTGAAGCCCGGCACTCTTTTGGCAAACTCCACCACCTTGATGATGCACTTGGTGGCAAGCTCGCTGAACTTATCCCACAGTCCGAGGTCCAGCTGAATCCGGTGGTCTGAACTGGAATTCTGGTTGAAGGAGGAAACATAAACAATGTTATCAGTCTTTAACTGTTACAGGAGTTTATAATGATCAAAACATTATTTTCACTGTGACAGTAAAGCTAATATACATTTCAAACTTCTCTGCAGGAGCTCATTATTATTACCAGGATTACAGAACAGGTCATGTACATCTTTGTAAGTTGATATACATTATTATTTTAAATAAAATAAAACAGATTAAACTACTCTGTTCAAAAAAAATAAAGGGAACACCAAAACAAAACAATGTAACTCCAAATCAGTCACACCTTTGTTGAATCAATGTCACCAGTTAGGTAGTAACACTCATTATGAATCAATTTCACCTGCTGCTGTTGCAAATGGAACATACAACAGGTGGAAATGAGAGGCAATTAGCAAGACAACCCCTATAAAAGAGTGATTCTGCAGGTGGTGACCACAGATCATTTCTCTGTTCTCGTCCTTTCTGGTTGAACTTTTAGTCACTTTTTCATTTTGTCTGTGCTGTCATGCATAGAGGCATCATGAGGCGTTTTTACAGCCCACTGAAGTTGCTCAAGTAGTGCAGCTAATCCAAGATGGAACATCAACGTGAGCGGTGGCAAGAAGATTTGCCGCGTCTCTCAGCACGGTCTCCAGAGCATGGAAGAGGCACCAGGAGATAGGCCAGTACACCAGGAGACATGGAGGGGGCCGTAGGAGGGCTACAACCCAGCAGCAGGACTGCTACATCATCCTTTGTGCAAGGAGGAACAGGAGGACCACTGCCAGGGCCAATGACCTCCAGCAGGCCACTAATATACATGTTTCTACTCAGTCAGAAACAGACTCCATGAGGGTGGTATGAGGGCCCGACGTCCACATATAAGGCCTGTGCTTACAGCCCAGCACCGTGCAGGATGCTAGGGAACACCAAAATTGGCAGATTCGCCATTGGTGCTCTTCACGGATGAAAGCAGGTTCACACTGAGCACATGTGACAGACGTGACAGAGTCTGGAGACACACTGGAGAACGTTATGCTGCCTCCAACATCCTCCAGCATGACCGGTTTGGTGGTGGGTCAGTCATGGTGTGGGGAGGCATTTCTTTGGATGGCTACACAGCCCTCCATGTGCTAGCCAGAGGTGCTCTGACTACCATGAGGTACCGGGATGAGATCCTCAGATCCACTGTGAGACCACATGCTGGTGCCGTGGGTCCTGGCTTCCTTCTTATGACAATGCTCGACCTCATGGTGTCAGCAGTCCCTGCATGATGAGGGCATTGGTGTTATGGACTGGCCTGCATGTTCCCCAGACCTGAATCCAATCGAGCACATCTGGGACATCATGTTTCGGTCAATCCACCAATGCCACGTCGCTCCACAGACTGTTCAGGAGCTAACTGATGCGCTAATCCAGGTCTGGGAAGAGATCCCTCAGGAGAACATCCGCCGTCTCATCAGGAGCATGCCCAGGCGTCGTTGGGAGGTTATACAGGCACGTGGAGGCCACACACACACTACTGAGCCTCATTTAGACTTGTCTTGAGGAATATTCACTGATGCTGAATCAGCCTGTCATGTTATTTTCCACTTTCATATCGAGTATGAATCCAAATCCAGATCTCCATGGTGTAATAATTTTGATTTACATTAATAATTTGTGTTATTTTCTTCTCAATTAATTCCACTGTTAAAGTTTTTCAATGAGAATATTTAATTGAGATCTACAACGTGTTATTTTAGTGTTCCCTTGAATTTTGTGAGCAGCGTATTTCAAGGCAGAAAACATGGCATAAAGCAACGGTCTCCAGCTCTAATCCTCCAAAGTTGATGTTCTGCTTTCCAGCTTCAACACACTTGAATCATAGCTGGATTAAGGCCATCTCTGCAAGAACAGAAATTTGTTCTCTCTCCAAGTACCTGGAGGCCTGAAAGAACAAAATGACATAATTCTGATCTTGTCCTGGTTTGGGAAGTCTTGCAGCATGTTTTTAGGGCACATACAGGACAAAAACGTTTTCTTGTGTGGTTTTTAAAGAAACTGGAACAACTTTCCAGGGTTTATCCACTCACCCAGCCAGAAATAACATTGTTCTTTTTCTCACACCCTTGGGTAAAAGAGCAAATTTCTCTGTTCTTGTTGAATATGTATTGGCATTTACCTTCTCAGTGTGCCATTGAGTTCTGCAGAGTCATAGTGAGACCCATTCATTTTATTCAATTGTGTTGGAACAGGAAAGCACTCAAAAGTTGCAGGACCGTCGCTTTTAAGCACTGGAGTTGGAGACAAGATGTGTTTACTTCTCAATGAATTGCTTTAAATTTTCATTTTAATGTACCAGTTAAAAGTTGTTTTGTTCTTTGGATGCTTTATCAACTGTCTTCCTTAGTTATTTCTTTAGATTTTCCTTTTAACACAGCCAAACATTCTTGTAATCTTTAAAAATGCTGATCAATAGCACTCCTGGCTCACTCATTTAGGGGTAAAAAAGCTCTGAAATACCAGAGGAAGACTGATTTTAAGCAGCCAAAATCCAAAGAAAAACAATAAAATACCTTCAGAAAGCTAAGAGAAATGTTGATCAAGATCACTTTAAAATAGTGATGAAAGTGTGACTGCTTGGCAGGAAAATATAAAGAATTCAGGGTGATTCAAGCCTTTTGAACGCAATTTGTTTGGCAGAGGAAGACACTGGTGGAAAATTGTTTAGCCTGAAAATGTCTGCTTGCCTCTTTAATACCTTTAAAGCTAAGGTATATGATCTGCAGAATTGTTTCCTGAACTTATGTTTAAAAAAAATAATCAATAAAAACAACTGTGAAGCAGCTTGTCTCATAAATGTCTCAAATAAGATTTTTGAGACACAGTAAGATGTCTTGCTGCAAGCTTATTTTTTAAACTCTATAAAAATGATGACTTCATTAAAAACTTCTCACACATGAATGAATTCCAGACCAGGAAATGGCATTTCTAAAATATTCCCAGTCATTCAGTAGTCTAGTAATGTTCCTGTTTAACACAGAACAACAAACCACAAGTAGGTGGCGTACTATTATGTTCCAGGATATACCAGAATAACTTCTGGAACATTTTTGACTGTCCAGTAACCAGTCAGGTTTTCCTGATACTGATGGGTGTGAATGACTGAACTAAACACACAAAAAAAGTTTATTATGGATGACAGGGGAAATTGTTCCTGCTTGTATTAATTCACATTCTGCCAGGAGACGTGACCAAAAAGCCATGTTCAAAAGCTGCCGCAGCTCTGAGGACATTAATACCAGCACGTTTCAACTTTTTCCTGTAGTTTTAGATCAGATTTTTGAATTTTTTTTGAACGTCATCTCAAATTGAATGATTTGACGCACATACCGGTGTCACCATTAGTCACGCACGACGCATGACGGCATACATAGAGGAGTGAAAGAAGAAAGCAGTTGTTTAAAGAAAGCCACAAAAGGTCATGTTTAAAATGTGCTACAAGCCATGTAGGGGATACAACAAACAGGAAGAGAAAGGAGCTCTGGTCAGATAAGACCAACACAACACTTAAACGACGTGGGCCAAAACGGCACATCATCCTCACACCCCCACGGTGCACATCCCTGAGAAAGAGCAGCTTTATCAACCGTAATTAATTCCTGGATCATCATAGAGTGGTCAGACTACTAGGTATTGTTAGTTTTTGAAAGCGATGTAACAACAGGGTGAATCCAGGCAGTTATCAGCAAAATCATTCCTGTGGCATTATGGGTATTGTTTCAGAAGGTGCAGCTTGTGAAATAGTCCAGCGTGGTTGAGATTTGTTTGTAAACAAGGGTGTGAAAAAAATGTATTACAGGAAGGCAACATTGCTGTCTAAGCTCAATGCCAGTTTGCTTTTCAAGTTTGAAAAACAAAACAAAACCCCAACATATTTTCTTGCAATGTGTTAAAATCTCTCCTTAAAATTAAGAGCAGAGGTTTAAAAAGCAGACAAAAAAAGTCAAAACAAAATCTCTAATTATATAAGTACTGTAAAAATGATTCCTCCTGTACATTGTATGCAGTTTCATATACCCATTTAATATAGGTATTACAGATCATTATTTACTTTTAAAATGACAGGACAGACCAGGAAACATTATTTCTCTTGCAACATAATTAGTTTAAGTCGGCATTTTACTCCCATCCCATTTACTATTTTAGCATCGACCACTCCCAGAGACTCATTAAACCACAGTTATGTAATATAATGTTGTTTTTGTACATTATATTACATAACTGTAATAGGACACTCCAGAGAACTTGCATCTGTATAGTTAGTGAATCATTATAACAGGCGTGTTTTCTTTTAATGTAAGAGCTGGATGCACCTGATTTGTTGCATGAAACACCACGTATTTGTTGTAAACCTTTAATCAATACAAAAAACACAGTTTACTGAAACCCAGCCTTACTTTACTTAAGTATTTGTAGATGCTTGATATATATTGTATTTATCTCTCTGCTTATTTATATTTTGTACTCCTGCATGTCTCCAAACCATTTTACTTTTATTATTATTATTATTATCATTATAATAGAAAAAAATAATCATTTAATTATATAATTACTGCACACATTATTACACCTATCCCCATTATTTTAATAGCTTGTGTTTACCTGTTTGCCTAATTTAAAGACTTCAGTGCCCTCGTGAACAAACAGGAGACCTTTCCTTGGAGTCGGAAACAATTGTAATCTGTCCAGTTCACTGGGCTGACAGTTTCATCTGGAGATGTGACGTGAATCAGCAGTTTCACGACAGAAAAAGGAATCGGTCTGATGAGCACCACAGGAGGACTAATGAACAGCCAATCAGTGCCATCAGAATGACTAGCGCCATTGTCTGGACAACAGAGTTTTAATTTGTGGGACCTTTGTTCTGGTTAGAGATGATCGAGTACCATCCCCCAAAGACGTCATTAGGTGGAGCTCTCCATCATGAGGCAGCTGACCACATTGGCCTCTTTCAAAATCCCAAACCTCATCTACCTCATAATTAAATCCTCCCCAATAAATAAAACAGTTTAATGGGTGAAAATAAAATATCAACACTAATCAAACATTTCCCTTTACTGTTGTTCTTCCTGCAGTTACGCTGTACCTGCTGAATGTTGTGTTTAACT
This sequence comes from Anableps anableps, assembly GCA_014839685.1. Lineage (NCBI taxonomy): Eukaryota > Metazoa > Chordata > Actinopteri > Cyprinodontiformes > Anablepidae > Anableps > Anableps anableps. The sequence goes on from CM026072.1 coordinate 7,398,816, forward strand.
CACTGCATCAGTGATTTAAACAGAAAGAGACAGGAGCAGGCATTTGTTCGGTCACTCTTCCACTGAGCTCTGACCTTTTAGAAACGAGAGGCTCTCTGAATAACAATCCGATCTGCAGAGCTTTAAATGCCTCTGGGATGCCGATTATCTTAAATCCCTCCCTGCAACAGATCAGAGCAGACATCCCGACGTCCAACCACAATAACGCAGAGTAGGAAAAACTCTGTGGCTCACTGCTTATATGTTAAAAGGTCAACGGCTCACAACTCCGAATATTTCAGCTGCTTTTGTGGATATTTTATATGTTTAATGCCATTCTGTTGCTTACGTTTTTGCCTCAGAGTCACAGTGGAAAAAAAAAAAAAAAAAAAAAAAAAAAAAAAAAATAGCTGAACACGGAGGAGCTAAGACTCACTGTGGTGTATTTCCCCAGCTGGCAGAGGGAGGGGAAGGTCTCTCTATGAGCCCTGCAGATCTTCTCCACAATCAGGCCAAGCTCTGCCGTCAGCTCGTACGTCTCCATGATGGTCATCTTCACTGCTTCCTTCTTCCCCTTTCGTCTGTTTCTGTCGTTTCTCACCGCTGGGGAAAAAGGATGAAATAGATGAAAAACACGTTAACAAACTAAAGCATTCAAATCGTTTATACCAGGGCTGTCCAAAGTGCGGCCCCTGGACTGATTTTGTGAGGCCTCCGAAGAATGAGACAAATTTTGCCCCCCAGCACAGGTGGTTGGTCCAGATGGAGACTTTTTAACTTTTAATCAGAGCAAAGTTATTCCCAGTTTGTTAAAATTTTCCTACAATAGTTCAAAACAAAGTATCCGTCGATTAATTACCACCCGTTTTGAACTCTCTTTAATTTTAAGGTAGATAAGACCACATCTGTGCACTGATTTTTACTATTATTACTGAGAATAGACTAATATTTTTCTTTTTTTTTTTTCAAATGAGGCCAAAATAATTTTAAAACTTGAGGCCTTTATTTTAATAAGGCAAATGTGTCGTAAGATTTGGACATACAATGATTTACATGTCCTTTTGCTACAAAAAAAAATAAAATAAAATAAAAAAAATAAAAAATTATATTTTGTCTACTTTAAATACTGAATGCGTAAATAAATAGTGAATCCTTGGTTTATGCAATTCAGTTTTATTTATTTACATTTATTTTTATTTTGTTTATTGCTGAGAAATCAAAAAGTTTTAGTTAAAACAACATTTTTTTCGATCCTGAGTACTTTTCACTTGACTTTGACTCACATGACAAAAAGTTTGGTGACTGTGAGACTTTGGGTCTTCTGTTCTTTTATGGTAAAAGGTGCATCCAAATTGAAATATAACCAAAATCTTTATTTTCTTAATTCGACTCAAAAGATGAATCTCCCACAATAAATAGTCATTACACAAAGTGTGATGCATTTCAAGCTTTTCTTCTTGTTTATTTTCATGATAAGGGCTTAAAGTTAATGAAACCCCCAAATTCTGTTTCTCAGCAAATTAGATTACATTAAACCAGGAAGAAAAATATTTTTAAACATAGAAATGTCCACCTACCGAAAATTTTGGACACATATTTTACAATCCATGCACTAAATATCCTCCTTTCAAATGAATTACTGCATTAGTGCAGCGTGGCATGGAGGCGATCTGTCTGTGGTTCTGCTGAGGTCTTAAGGAAGCCCGGTTTTCTTTAATAGCAGCCTTCAGCTTGTCTGCATTGTTCTCTTGCTTCTCATCTTCCTCAGGACAATAGATAGATACTTTATCGGGTTCAGTTCAGGAGAGCTTGCCAGCCAATCAAGCACGCTGATTAAAGCAGCTATTGGTACTTTTGTCGATGTGGGCAGGTCTCAAGTCCTGCTGGAAAATGAAATCCGCATCTCCGTAAAACTTGTCAGTAGAAGGAAGCATGAAGTGCTCTAAACTTTCCTGGTAGGCGGCTGCGTTGACCATGGAGTTCAGAAAACAAAGTGGACCAACACCAGCTGTGCTTCATAATCTTCTCTAGGTGTGAAACAATTAATCGGATTAAATGTGATTAATCGATGACTGAAATAATCGACAACTAATTTAGTAATCGATCAATCGTTAATTGGAGTGTACAGCCTCAAAAAAGGTCATTTGCTGAAAGAACACAATCAGAGCAGTAATTAAGCCAAAACAGTAGAAAAATCCAATTAAAATATCCTACTAAGCACATTTTCTAACCAATTATTAATCAGTTAATCCAAAAGATAGTCAACTGATCAGTCCTACACTGTATTGACGTTAAGTCGAGCAAAAAGGGCTGAGCTTTTCACATGTTGATGTTAGGAGTATGTTTTTAGCTGCAGATGCATCTTTTGTTACAAATGATCAAGCGTACATAAAAGGAATGCTATGTTATTGGATTTTAGACAATAAAAAGGTTTATATTCTTACTTAAAAAAGGAACTGAATTATTTGTTTATTTGTACCTTTTAATGTATTTCTATTGTATAAAAAGCTTAAAGGGGTCATGACAACAAATTAAATTTTTCTGTGGTTTGAGGCCGTGTGAATGTCAAGAGTTGGTATCAAAAGTCCTGCTCACAGACGGTCAGCTTTGTTTCTCTGCTCAAAAATGGACGAATCAGGGAACAGTTTGTCTTTCTACGTAATTCATATTCTCCAATTAGAGTACACCATCAAGCAAACCCACCCCCCAAACTGAGACACCGGCTAATTTAAGGGCTAAGTCGCGCTAGCGTGGCTGACTACTCCACTTGAGAAGAGGATGGCTGCTGAGAAGCAGAGCTGTTTTATCCAAGGGAGCTGAAAAATGGATGGAAGTTTCCACTTTACTCCCGAAGGATGAGAGAATCAGAGAAGAGTGGCTGAAGTTCATTTATGGGGAAGAAGCACGCAATTATAACCTCAATTTGAGACGATGTTCAGCACAACTTACTGAAGAGTTTCCCAAATATGGTTGTAGCCAATCAGAGTGAAGTCAACCAGGTAGAGCCACATATCATTACCGTACCCGGCCCTTTTACCGAGGAGGGAACTCTGGCCTGCCAAAACAACCCCCTACAAAAAGTTGACGTTATTGTAATGAAATTCTTTGGAGAACTGACATATGCAGCAACATCGACTACATGAAATAGTTCATACAGTGATGTCACCACTGCTTTAAAGTGGTTAAATGAAAAATCTGCAGAATATGCAAATTCTTTAATCCGGTTAATTGATTAATCGTCTGAATAATCGATTACTAAAATAACTGATAGTTGCAGCCTTAATCTTCTCAAGGCTAAAGTTAACCCTGTCGCTTTTGCACCTTTTTTGACCATACTTTTTCCTTTCACCCAACTTTTCAGTAATATGCCTTTATACCCTCATGTCTCTCATACATATATAATAATCTATTGTTTAAACACCTCATTTTGGTTTAAAAAGATGAATATAATAAGAAATGTAAAATTATTATGAGACAAAAATTGAATAAAATCCTAACAGCATAACTAGATTTCAGCTTCTTGCTGCAAGGCAACAGTGCTAACAAGATGCACAAGCATGTAAGCACATTATTGCTTTGTTCCTTAAGCAGAGCATATGACATTCTACAGGAATTTGTCAGCTTGTAAAAGTTTATTAGTATGTCTCCTTGAAACAATATCATTATCACTGAACCAAACATTTTATGCATTCTACACCAAAGGCAGGAAACATTTATTCTCCATGCATGGGGCTGCAATAGCTCGGTTAAAGTAGCTGCTTTGTCACCATAAAACAGCACATTTAATCAAACAGATGCAGAAAGGCTGCCTGTGTTTGATATGTTGTAGCCTGAGCCTTAATTTGTTATATATTTGGAGCTCTTAATTACAAGTTTTAGTTAAAACCAGCATACCTGGTGGAAAAGTAATTGCCAATATCATGAACAGTCTTGGGCTGAACGGGGATTAGCTCTGTTGTCTCGCAACAAGAAGGTCTCCCAGGCTGGGCTCTTTTTGCATGGAGTTTGCATTTTTCTCCCTGTACATGCGTGTGTACATAACTGGTTAGATGACAAATTGCAAGGATAAGCTGGTATGCATGATGGATGGATAAATAATCTCTCAGCAAGTTAAAAATTAGGATGGTGGGTGTATTTTCACACGCAAACACATCTAGACTGCTGCTTTTAGTGCTAAACCACACCATGTCTAATTTCTGTTCTAGATAAAGCAATGGCCTGTAGGCATGTTAGATTATGAATTATGAAGTCACATCTTAAGGGAGGGAAGATATAAGACACAAGTGATCCAGGAATAAATCACACTGAACTATTTCCAGCAGCTAGAAAAACAAGAAGCCCTGCGGCCAGTCATAACAGATTCATGCTTTTAATTCCTGTCGTGTTTAAAGAGGCCACTCACAGCCACGGACACACACAAGCTCAAAACTAGTAAACTCTTTTCTGTTTCAGTCAAAGCAGTTTGCAGGTCTCCGTGTGGGTCATCCGTTAGTCCTGGGAGAATGCGAAGGTGGTAAATGTGCAGGTTAGCCTTTCATAATCGCTTTGGTAATGGTGTCAACACGTTTTGGTGCGTCCCACTGACTTGGCTCAGGCAGCTACGCACATGTCAGGGAAGCTCAGGATTACGCAACAGCTCAGTCTCTTCCTCCTTCCCTCCCTCCAGCCGCCTGCTCCTCCTCCTCCCCCCTCTGGATGCCCTACATCCAGCAGTCATTTGGCAAACAGACAGCGATCGTATTACACACTTACCAAAGTGGCCTGGGAGCAGTTACATAGCATACAACTGTCTCATACATGTGATGTGTTTATGTAATGTGTTTCTGTCTGAATGTGGGTGAGTAACAATGAGAAAGTGTAGCTGGGAGGATCCTTCCTGTAGCCTCCCCTTGCTCATACCGTATAGCACATTCTCAGTTATCTAGGTCACTGCATAGCACGGTATTTTGATTATTCAGTGAGGCACTAGAGTGCTGCTGAGCTTTGCAAAGACAAACTTAGTCATTTTTTTGTGGTATATTCTGTATTTATTTAAACTGTGCTGTGAAAAATTATTTGCTTTTTCACAGACTGTTTCAGGATTTGCTTTTTTGCCACACTTAAGTGTTTCAGACCAAACAAATTTTAATATTAGACAGCCAAACTGAATACGAAATGTCATTTTCAGGTGACGAGTAAGAGAAACGGCTATCCCAACCAATATAGGAGCTGTATAATAAAGGCATTTCCCAAACAGAGCATGTCTCACAACATGAAGAAGGAAGTAAGAAATGATCGAAAGTCACCATCATCTATGAGTTTAGAAAGGAGATAGATAGAACGGTGGTGAACCTTTCCAGGAGAGACCAAAATAACTCCAAAAAACACATCGAGAACTCATGCAGGAGGTTTGTGCTCGTGATCATGATGTAACAAGAAGACAGAGAGATTGGGCAAAAATTGCATTCATGGGAGAGTTTCAAGGTAAAAACAGCTGCTGACAAAAGAAGAACACGAAAGGCCAACAAACATCCTTATCATCCTGAGACTTTGGGGAAAACATCCTGTACACTGACCAGAACCACGGATCTTTTTGGACAATCTGTATCCTGTTACACCTGGTGTAAAATTGATGCAGTATATTTAAAGCTGCAGTATGTAACTTTGCGCCGCTCCTGACCTAAACCAACCAATCAGAGCCAGGAGGAAGGTCTTAGTGCTGTCAATCACCCTCGTGTGCTCACTACCAAATGTGCTAATGGCAAAAAAGCAACTTCCTGTTAAAGGAAAACTGTTTATCTGCCATCATCAGCGGCCATGCTAACTAGCCTTAGCATTCCTAGGAGGCTATGTTGTGGTGAACCAGCTGTAACTTAGCAGAGACCAGGGGGGGATTTGTGAGCGGTGCGTACACGAGGGTGATTGACAGCGCTAAGACCCTCCTCCTGGCTCTGATTGGTTGTTTCTGACTGAGTGGTGTATTTCTGCAGTTAGTACTGGGAGCACTGGGAGAAGGCAGATTTTCACAGATTATCTGTCTGATACTGTACTGTCACGACACAATGATAATTTTAACAAATATGTAAAAAACATATTGCAGCTTGAAGAAAAAGAACATCATGCTGAAAGTCAAACACGGTATTGGTAGTGTGATGGTCTGATGTTTCATGACGTGGACAACCATATTGATGCAACCATGAATTCTGCTCCCAACTAAATCCAGCCAACAGTTGGCGTGTTTAAGCTCATTTAAGTTACACAGCAGGAAAATAATCTGAAGAACACCAGCAAGTTCACCTCTAAATCCCTCAAAAGAGTAGATTTTGGAGTGGCCTAGTCAAAACATAGACATAAATTAGACTAATGTGCTGTGGCATGATCTCAATCAAGCCATACATGCTCAACAAACTCCAAAGTGGCTAAATTAAAATACTACAGCAAAAGAGTTGGTGAAACTTTTCTCCATAGCGATATAAAATCACTTCTTGCCAGTTATCTTAAACGCCTGATGGGAGGCGTTGCAGCCAAGGATGAATAAACAAGTTATTTTTTTCACGCAGACTCCGATTCGATTTTCCGTTAATTAAAGAAATAATTTAAAATTGCATTTTTTTTCCCCACTCGGATCTTTGATTGATATTAAAACCTACGCGATCTAAAACACCTAAGTGTGTCACAGAAGCAATAAAGCGAGCAATAAACTTTTCACAGCACCGTATGTACAGTTAGCTGATAATTATTCATACCCCTGGCAGATTTAGATTTAATCCATCCAGCAAACTATTTTCTATCCCCACTTATCCTTTCAGGATTGAGGGGGGCTGGTGGTTATGTCCAATGGTCACTGGGTGAGAGGTGGGGTGCACCCTGGACAGGTCGCCAGTCCATCACAGGGATTTAGGTTTAAAATAATCTTTTAATTCTACCGTGTTCCTTCTGACTGGAAGCAATATCGATTTTTTTTGGAGAGGCCCAGCAAGAATCCAGACATAAACCTATTAGAGAGTCTGTGGAGGGAGCTAAAGATTAGGGTGATGGCAAGGAGGCCTTCCAACTTCAAAAACTTGGAGCTCGTGACCAAAGATAAATCATCAAAATACCAGCAGAAACATGCAAGACCTGGGCAGCAGCTGCAATGAAGATATGTCCATTGATTATTGAGCACAGCACAAAAAAAAAAAAAAAAAAAAAAAAAATCTTTGACATGCCACTTTTTAAATAAAATGTAAATAATAATAAATTATTTGTTTTCAAAACTGGTACTCCTTTTAAAATCGCTTTATTACCGATCAAATCAAATTATTGGTTAAATAAAAATAATTTTAAATCTAAATCTACCAGGGGTATAAATATTTTTGGGCTTGACAGTACAAAGGACGTCGTATTCAGTTCTGAATGGTATCTGTGGCACTTTATGTCGGGTTGCATTCAGCTCTAATAACCTCAACCAAAAGAGGACAGGAGAGCCTGAATGCTGCCTGAAAGGCGAGACCCGGGGCAAAAGCTCCACTGGCATCTTCCTGCCCTGAATGCGCTGTGATAAATGGGCCACTCAGCTGAATGTTTGATCATTTTTACCCAGGCAGAGTGTTTCAGACAGAGGAGACCGTTCAGCTTTTTGCTCAGTGGACTGTTCAGATTATATAAGCCTGCAACAGTTAGAGTGGCTGTGGGATGGGAGCTGAAAGGATGAACTTCTTTGGCTGGATGCATCAAAGCTTTAGGCTGAAGAACACGAATGAGCTGTGAGTGGTTGTAGGAAAAAAGGACCATATTCTTTGAAAACAGATGTGTGTTGATCTTTATAAACGGTGTTTACTCAGTAAAAGCAGCTATTACTAACACCTCTTTCTGTTTTTTAACATTTCATTATTAAATATGTATACAATCCGTTTGACATCTCACACATATATGAGACCAGAAATATTCACGTCCTGGAATAACAAGAAACTAATAATAATTGTGTGAAATAGATAATTACAACAATGATGAAGAAAAGTGTGGAAACAACAAAGACTTCTGAATTATTTGAAGTAAATCTGTCACATATAAGAGGATCTAGGCTAAAAAAAAAAAAAAAAGTTCCAGAAAACCAAAAAACAAAACTGCGATAATCATTTTAAGCTGTATGAAGCACGGGTTTGAATTTTTTTTTTTTTTACTTTTATAATCATTATTGCTTAAAACAACTAAAAAAAACCATGTCAGATCAGTTAAAAGCAAAACTGTTTAACTAAAAGTATTTTTTGACTATGTTTTGGGTAATTTCTCTCTTTTTTAAAACTTACATTAAAGATACTGTTTTGTGTTGATTTTTTTTTTTTTTTTTTTCAGCAGCAACTGTACACAGGCAGTAACAAAACAGCTGGTTTGCAAGATGGATTTTTTTTGTGAGTTTTAGAAAAGCTTATTAAAGAAAAAAAACTTGCTGATTCTGTTCTGAGTGTATCTGGGTGTCTGACATCACAAGAGGCACAAGGACTTGGCTGATCAGCCGGCACTACGGCAACGGAGCGACGGATAGCAGGCGAAGTTAAAGCCAACTGTGGCAACAACACTTCCTGGAAGTATAATAGGTTCAAATGTTTTATTATTTTCATTCTGTTTGGTTTCTGTACATGTTTGCCACTCAAAAAAAAAAAAACAAACAAAAAAAAAAAACAGTGTATCACATTTAATTGTTGAGTGTTTTGCTGGCACATTGTCCAGAGGTGTAGACTCGAGTCATTAATATTACGACTTTAGAGTTGACTTGAAAAAATGCTCAGATATTGTGTCTTGACCAATGACTTCGGACTTGAAAAGACTTGATATTTTTCCCAAAATCTAAAGTTTAAAGCAGATATTATTCAAAAAGTGCCCACCATTAATTCATTTCACTCATTCCGTATGAACAAACGCAGACCGTCTCTGTTTTTACACGCTCTGTATGCATGTGTGTATGCGTGAGCTGCAGCACAACCAGTCAAATTACATAAAAGAAGCTCAAAACAAATATGCTCCCAAGAGTAATTTCCTTTAGGTACACAAACTACGAGGAAATCAACAAAAAATGAAGTGTAACAAGCAAAACATGGAAGAAGAGAATCACAGACGGAGATGATACAACTTCCAACTTTGTCTGACATTTGAAGTTGCATAAAAAAAATGGTAGGTGGTACTTTTGTTTTGCTACGATGAGCTAGCTGACTTCAGCCAACTTTGTGTTATTAGCAAGCGTTCTCCGGGCTTTCTGTTTGGCTTTAACGCCTTGCTATTTTTGTTATGCTATTTTAAATCCGGTCCTACAAGTGCATCCAAGAATAACGTGCAGCTTCTTGGCTCAAGATTGGCGGTGGATGCTGAGCACGGGCGTCTGTTTCAGAAAGCCGGTTCTGGACCTGAACTTGGGCAAGAGAGTTTGTCTCCGTCTCCTCCCCATCACAATGCTGAAATGGGTCCAGTTCCATCAGAGGATGGATCGTGTATTCAAATACATCTGCGTCAGGAAATCAGATTGGGAATCAATGGACTGTTTACTGCAGTCACTGCATTAAGTCTGAACATGCAGTTCTGCTTTTGCATTTTTCACTGAATATTTAGCTGGAAAATTATAGTTTAAAGTAAAGCTATTCTTGCACCTAAGTTGAATTGAACTGCACAATATAGAGGTGCAATTTTTGTTTAGTTCAGTTGCACATCTTTCATCATGATTTGAGATAAATACAGTTTTAAAAAAGAACATGTGATCTATTTTTTACATTTAACGTACTGCAACATCGTAAAAAAAGAAAGAAAGAAAGAAAGAAAGAAAGAAAGAAAGAAAGAAAGAAAGAAAGACTCGAAAGGACTTGAAATCCCAAGTTTGAGACTTGGGACTTGACAGTTGCCTGTCTTGACTTGGGACTTGAGGATAAAGACTAGAGATTTACTTGAGACTTGCAAAACAACGACTTGGTCACACCTCTGCGTTTGTCTGCCTGGCAACAGTTTTCAGAGGAAGTAGTAGGTGATGCAGCAGTTTGGATGTTAAAAAACACAAGTTTAATTATCAGCCTGAAATGTATCAAAAGGGTAAATATCCTTCAATGGGAAGCCGAAACTGTTCAAATAAAAGGAACGAGGGGAATATATTATGAAAATATATTTATTCTTCAAATCATAATATTAACACTTGAATTGCAAGTTATATTTTTTCAAGGCAAGTCTCCCATGTGGCCTGCTGCTGAATCAGTAAAATCAACACTTACACTCTTTGGACATTCCCACAGCAAAGCACTTCTGCAGGCGGCAGTACTGACAGCGGTTCCTGGTGATCTTGTTGATGATGCAGTTTCTGTCACGATGACAGGTGTAGACCATGTTTTTCTGCACGCTGCGCCGGAAGAAACCCTGCAGACACCGGGAGCAGAGACAGAGACAACATATTACCCATTTTAGTCACAAGAAATACCCTTTTTTGTCTTGTGGGAACTTTTATATGCTTAAATGTTTAATTTACTGTGGACCAAAAAGTCCACACACACACCTCAGTAAAGATGGCAGGTTTTTAATGCAAAAACTGAGACCAAGACTCTTAGATCCTCTTTCCCCCGCTAATGTGAACTATAATTCGTGCAGCTCAAATAAAAAAAACCTAACTGAATTTTTTGGGGGGGATGAAATCTCCTCTGCACAGCCCTCTACAGATCACCCCACAGGTTTTCAATCAAAGGCAGGTCTGGGCTTTGACTGGACCACACTCATATTTTAATCTGATTCTGGTAAAGCTGTTCATTTAGGATTTTCTGCCACTAGTGGTCTGATCACCTCTGAATATGGGGCACCTGGTGCTCCACCCATGGTGAAGGAATCTCTTTTGCTGATTTGGATGTCGTCATGCTACAAGGTGAGGTTCATTTTTAGCTTTCTGTCAGGAGCTTGAAAATTTAGTGCCAACATTGACTGGTATTTGGAAATGATTCCCTCCACCTTGACTAAAGCCCCAGTTCCAGCTGAAGGAAAACAGTCCCAAAGCATGACCCTCCCACTGCCATGCTTTTACTACAAGCATAGTGTTCTTTTGCTGACGTGCAGTGTTGCTACTGGAAGTATGAAGTTCAGTTTTGGTTTTAACAGACTAAACATATTTTGCCACATGTTTAACTCAGCCAGCCTTGGTTGTTTTCTCCCATTTCGCCATAGCCAGCATTTGTCAGAAATTTCTTCAGCTCCATTAATGTTCTGTAGGTCTCTTGGCAGCCTCCATAACCAGTTTTCTTCCTGACTTTTCATTATTTGTAGACAGATGCTCAGTAATTAGCACTGCCAATTTTTGTGTAAAAGTTTCTCCAGTTGATGATGATCGTCTTATTTTCCATCTAATGCCTTAAAACATTTGAAATCATGTATCTTGGGCTACATTCTTACACCACAACACCTGGCCTTATTTACAGGAGTGGGCAGACTTTTTTCATATTATCTGGATCTTTTAACGTGGAATTAAGAGTGACGTGTCAAAGTAAATACAGGACTCAGCAATCAACGCATTTAACATACAAGTGCAGCGCAAAGCTTTGACTTGTGGCTGATCTGATGAAAAAAGTCCCTTCAATCAGAGCCTATATAAACTGGTCTGATGTGTTACCTTGCAGCCCTCACAGGCGCTGACTCCATAGTGGTAGCCTGAAGACTTATCCTGACACACAAAACAGGGCTTGTACATGCGCGGAGGCGGCGGTGGGGAGGGCGGGCTGGCAAACAGGTCGTCCAAGCTGGAGCTGGAGCTGGAGCTCTGGCTTTCCACTGCTGTAAAACACACAAAATGACGCCATATAAACACTGCCGAAGAGAGAGGGATCCTCAGTCGGTCAAACCTTATTTACAGAGCACTTCTCCTCCAGCCAAATGTAGCACAGTGTGTTTAAGAGAGGAGGAAAAGCAAAGACAATTTTAGGACTTTTTTTTTTTTTTTATCTCCACAAGAATCTTTTCGTCAAATCTTTTAGTAGGGAGACAATACTTGAGGTCAAAATTCAGAACCTTTAGGATTTACTTTAGAAAGATTTCTGGTGGGATGTGTACAGCAGTATTATTAGAAAAATACATACACAATCTTTGTTTTTTGGGCGTTGTTTTCAACATCAGGACATTATAACAAGAATTAAAACCGAGATAATCATAATCTCTAAAATTTAAACCAAAATGCAGAAGCAGGAGAATGCCTCCCGACTTCTTCCACAAGAGGCTTTGGTAAAATATCAACCAGGTTTTTTCCAAATCAGAGGCAGTGACTACTTGATCATCTGTAAATGCAACTCTTTTAAAACTCTAAAAAAAAAAAAAAAAAGCGGGAATTCTGGTGGTTTACCTTAGAGAATCATAAGAAAGATGATTCACAAGTGCAAAGCAAGCAAGACTGGAAGTCCCATCCGAGGTTAGACCGTGCAATGCTCAGAGTTTAGAGCAAACCAAATGACTCCATCTCAGAATCAAATACCATGTTTGGCGAAAACTAAGCACATAAAACCTCACACCAACTATCAAGCACGGTGGTGGAATGGTGATAAACTGGGCTTGTCTGGGCACCTTGCAGTCATCAAACTGGGGAGATCTGTCTGACAGCTGAAGCATGGCCCAAAACCTCAGACTACGCTAAAATAGCATCAACAGAATGGCTGGGGGGGGGAGGGGGAAACAAACGGTTTAAAATGTTGAATTGGCCTAGTCAAAGTCCAGTCCTCAACCTCAATGAAATGCTGTTGAGCTGATTGATATGAGAGCTTATGACAGCGGGGTAGAAAAACCTGAGCTGAAAAGAACAGAATCAATATTGTAAAGAAGGGTGAAGCAGATTGTAAACAACTCCTCAGGTAACACAGAAGATGATCACTGACATTTATTTCCCCTGAATGAGGCTCGACAGAGTCTTGAATCATGGGGTGTACTTATTTTCACACACTGCTTCTGCATTCTGGCTTTTGTTTAAAAAAAAAAAAAATAATAATAATGACATGCTTGACAAGTTTTGTTTACCTATCATGGCTGGAAGATTATGTAAATCTGCACTAATCTTATCAGCCTTTATCTCCGACCCTGAAGCAGCAGCAGAGCAAGACAATCCTGCCCCCACTAACACAAACAGCCCAGCTTGAACACATTAAATGTGGAGTTATTCGTCCGGCGCACAAAGCAAGATAAAACCACAAAGTCAGACTTGGAAAACCCAGCAGAGTGAGGGAGGGGTCCATCACCGTAAATGATTCACCTAAAGAATCGCGGGCCAGCTGTGTGTCATTTTATTTCTTCTGAAAACACGTTCAGGGTATCATCTACGACTAAAAAGATTCTCAGCACCCTTCTTCACCCGCATTGCTCAATCAAAATCCACAGCCCTCCTTTTCTAAGACTGATTTTTCTAAAGAGGTCTCCTCGTTTGGTTTGACCTATCCCCTGGGCTTCTGATCACCTTCACTGCTGTGTTCCTCAACAGCAAACTTAGAAAAGCTCCCCTGAAAAGGGGGACAAAATGAGAAAAATTGCTCATCTCCATCCCCATGAACCCACGGCCTCTGGCTGAACCTGCAATCGGCGGGTCAAATGAGGAAACCCCCATCAGGCCGCCGGGTTCCCCAACGCAAAACAATACTGGAGCACGCCACGGGCCGAACTGACTGATGAGGAGGAGGATGAAGGCACGGAGAGTGTGGGAGAGATTTGCTCGGGGAAGGGTGGCTTGGATTGGGTGAACTTTAATAAATAATCTGAGATTTTGTTTGAAGGCAAAACATATGTGCAGCGCTACATAAATACGACATGCTGAAAGAAAAACCCTTTTTTTTTTTTACTTTATTAAACAAACATGGAGTCTTACTTTGAGATCATTCTTACTAGTTCTGGTCTTTTATAAATCAGATTTTATGATTTATCTGACAAAATGCCTGTTCTTTAAACTTTTCTCAATTTAAGAGTCACAGTTAAATTGGTAGATATAGAATAATGAAATCTGTAACTTAAAGTACAATAGCTCAAAAAAAAAAAAAAAAAAAAATCTTAGTAAAAAATTATAGCTTCGATGGTGAGAAGATTGGGAGTTTTTTAATGTTTTACATCAATGCTAAAAGTTAGCATAAAAATCCCCCACAAAATATGATAGCTTTAGTTTTAAGACCAGCAAATTAATTATGTTACATCTAATTCCAATAACAATGCATTTTAAAAACATAATTTGACATGTAAAACTATACATTTAAACAAAATCTGTGATTTTAACCCTTAACCAAAATGTACAAAACAAACGATTTGGGCAATACGTTATAGAAAAATACAAAAATAAATATTAGTTTTTCTCAATTAAAAATATTGCTTTAAATATTTCTCTCAAAATAAATACATTTTTTACTAAAATTATAATTTTGAAAAAGAAATAGCATCTAACATGTAATAAATTATTCCATAAACTACTTCCTGATCTCAGATATGAAACTGCTAAGCAAACCAAGCATTTGTTTTTGCTCTAGTAGCCTACATTTGACTCATACTGAAATAATGTACAACATTTAATTTATAAAACTGATTCCCAACACCAGTAAAAATAATAAAACTAACTAAATAAAAATCTAATTTGATGTTAAATAACAGTGAAAACAGGCTGCTTTACAGAGAAATGTAAAAATCACCAGTAAATCACTGCAAATAATTTATTTTTTTCTGTTTATTGAATTTAAAGGATTTCTTTGTAACCTATGTAACTTGTGATCAGGGAAAAAAAAACAGCACTTCTAAAAGTTAATTTCTATAATATTTAAAGCTCAACAAGTTAACCTAAAGTTAAGAGGATAACTTTATTTCCTGTCTTTATAAAATCAGACCCAAACTGTGCCACACATTTGAATTTTACCCGGTGGGATCCTTCTGTTCGACAAGTGCTTTCACTGCTGATACTTTCTGAACTGGTGCTGAACTGGTGCTTCACTTCCACCTTCACTGGAAAGCAGTCTGTCTCCCCTCTCCTCTCACCTCCTGAGCCAGTGACCGTCCCGTGAACCCGCTGGTGACCCCCAGCTGACCGGCTCTACCCCGTCCCGAACACAGGCCACCACATGGACACGAGCTGCTCTGCGTTCTCACTCTCTGCTCTCTGTTTTTCTGCCTCCTATCATTTATCTGCTAAAGAGAACTACTGACAAGCCTCGCAGTGACGAGATAAAGACTGGACAACAGATAAGGCCTCACTTTGGGTCCTGTTTAGCTTTTAAAATGCAGCAAGTAGATAAATACTTTTTGAACACTAATTTATTGCACAACAAGGCACTTGAAGGTTTGTTACCCACTTTCTATTATTACGTAATAACATTTGCTCATCACTGCTTTAGTGCACAATAAAACCATGTAATTGTAATAGATGTTAATCAAGGAAGATTTAGTTTTCTTCAAATTTGAAGAGCTCACATTTACATGCAAAGGTTCACTTATTCACTTAGCCAGGAGCAGGAAAAAAAGCACATTAAATTACACATCTTAAACTCTTGCAAATATTAAAATATTTTTATTGGTGTGGACACTTGACCAGCCAGTTTAGTTGTGCACGGTCTTATTATGACTGATTAAACTTATTAACAATTCTGCACTTTTAAAACTATTTTTTAAATCATCTTTATGTGTTAAGATGTGTTTCGCTGCATATTTTGTACAAACTGTCACGATTTTAAACATATTTTACCAAGTTTTTAAAAGCAGGATCAGAGTAAAATACAAAACGGCACCCAATTACAAGCTTCCGATCCAATTTGTCTCTTTTTGTGAAAAAAAAATAAGGAAAGAAATTAACATAATCATAATAATAACAATAAAAAACTATTGTGTACTGTAAACCTGGCATGCAAATAAAACACCAACCAACAAAGAATGGTTGTACTGTTTGTACCCTGTACAAACAGTACAACCATTATATCATCACTTACATGCGCATATAAGTCAGATTTTCATTTTTTTTTTTCAATCTTTACCCTTACATACTGTCTAAAAACATTTTGAAAATTAAAAAAATAAATACATATCCCACATTTTCCTTCATTACCTTGTATTCTCACCTTTTTTGGTAATGACAAGGAGGCCCAGTATAGGCACAATCGGATGTATGGAAAGAGTGCTCTACTGTACTGCAAAGAAGCAGCACAGATGCACATGCAAAAGAAATAGAGCAAGAAGCTTCATAAGCATCAGATTAGAGGTCTTGTGAGCACAGAAAACAACACAGCTGATTTTAATCACACACGCAGACACTGTTTTTAGCGTTTCCACCTACACTGCGAGCACCGATGCTCCGGCCAGTCCGACTCGATCAGCTCCGGGAAGAAAGCTGCCAGATCCTGGTCCTGGTCCTGGTCCTGCAGCGCGCAGCCAGGGCTGGAAGTCGAGTAGAAGTCTATGATTTCTCCTGGACCGAAAACATGAAATTCCATGAAGTCAAACATGACCTTAGAGGAGTCCTGTTGGAGAAGATGCTCTCCTCATGGAATGAAGAAGAAAAAGGAGAGAGAAAAAAAAAAACCAGACTCCCTCCTGAAAATGTTTCGTTTTTCCCAGGTTTATGGTTTACAACCGGTTGTTTGACCGCAGACGCGTCGCACTATGAGGGGCGTGTGCGCGCCGGAACAGACCTTTAATTTCCTCCACCGTCGCTCATAAACTGTGCGTATTGGCGCGCAGCTTGCGCACTGATGTCCGGACGCTTCCACGCATCCAGCTCTGCCGCTTGTTTTGCATAACAAAGTTTACTGAACGACTTTTTAATCTTATCTCCGCTTTTTTTTTTTTTTTTTTTTTTTTTTTTTTTTTTTTTTTAATTGATAAATGTCTCAACTCAACCTGCTTCGCACCAGTTATGTCACGGCCTGCGATGCTATTACCTAATGTATGCGGCTGAACTCTCCGTGAACCTCCTCCGCTGCTGCCCTTCACATGACCCAGCCTCGGTGTGACATCATCACCGGCTCTGGAAACCAGTACCAAACCTCCACTTACCAGCGCTGTGTGGGAAAACATTAGATCCCTCCATTTACATCGAACATATTTAAAAACATACGTCTCTGAATTGTTTTACACCATAAAATATCTGACAACACCGAGATAATCGAGGGAAATTCAGATGCCTACATTACCCATAATGCAGCTGTTTATAGTTTGCGTCTCTTAACTGTAATTAGGAACAGGTGAGTTGGAATGGACTGCAGCTGAAGGTGACGGAAAGGTCCATCGCCATCTGTAAGGTAGACCTTGGCTAATTGGAGGAAACCATGTAACGCTGTGAAATCTGAAATAAAATAATAATAAAAAAAAAAGGTTGATTTAAAAAGGTTTTGATTCAGTTTGTAAATAAACAAACAAACATGAATCTCTTATGGAATAAAAAGAAATGTGAAATACTCGCAAATCCAACTGTTGGTGGTGTTTAACATCTTCAAATAAGATTTTAAAACTATGAATTTAGTTCACATTCATAAAAGTAATATACCCCAAAGCAGGATCCTGAAACGCTGTAAAACTCTGAATCTTACTGTGGAGTTTTTAATCAGCCATTCTTATATATATATATATATATATATATATATATATATATATATATATATATATATATATATATATATATATATATATATTCCCTTTAAAGTAAACACTTTGGAAATGACAGATAAACAAAGAGGAGGTGGAACTGCGTTTTATAACCTTGTTTGCCTAAGTCTATATTACAGATATGTTGACAATATTTACAATTCTCCTCAACATTTGTCTGATCTAAAGGGTATTTTACTTGCAAATCCACAGCAATATGTTTTATTCTTCTTTGGTCTTCTATTTGAAGATATTTAACATAAACAGAAAAAAACTGCACATCCATAAATTGCTTTTTATAGATCAGAATATGCTGTATACTCCCTCAGAAACGACTAACCCTTTGGCATTATTAACCTTCTGCTTGGGACAGATGCTTACGATTTGTTTAGCATGAATACTAATAAATGACTTTGCAAAAAAAGAAAGAAAAAAAAACAAAAACACAATAAATCATGCATTAAACTAGTTGTTTGATTTGCAAAAAGACTGACAGTTGGGTTAGCATCAATACTAAAGACCAGTTTAGGAAAAACATGTCATTCTGTTCTTGCAGCTTGTTCGCTATTCATATCCTGGGCAGAATTTCTTCTTCTTCTGTTGCGTCTGAGAAATATGATGCCTGTTTGCTGCACTGGGAGGAACTTAAGGAAGATCTCTCGAGTCCTGCACTTGAGTCCTTGTAAAGTATGAAATGTCCGGCCCAGAAATGAGTTTGTTCCTGCTGCCTTGAGTAGAAGAAGAAATATTTTTGTCCCGTGTTGGGAAAAGCCCATCAGGTGTTAAGGAACCTGTAGATATTTCTGTAAACATCAGATTTTATAGATTTAAACTTTTCTTTACTGTCGAGATAATTATGCAATGGAAAACCGGTTGTTCTGGGATTGTTTTTCGGTTCAGTGTTTCTGAAAGGGACGCTCACTGCATTACCAAACAATAAAGTTAAACAGCTTCTTAATCCAAGAGCACCACAAAAGCCTGGTATTAAATAAAACGGGATACCATACGTACGATCTACTGTCCATTTTTAGCTATTTGTTATAAAATTCTTATTAAAATCCTTCAGTGTAGTTTCTAGCGGTTAATCTGTCTGTCTGGTCTTTTTCCAGACCCCGAATTAGAGGATAAAGTTGAGATTTAAGGGGATTTTCCTTGTTCCTCTTAAAGTATCGCTGAAACTGGTCTTAATGCTGCAATTATTGTTTTAAATAAAAACTGTGCTTAGTTTTGAGATATAAAAGATAAATAAAGTCTCAAATCTTACAGAATATTAGCTTAATGGACAATTTATCTATATATATATATATATATATATATATATATATATATATATATATATATATATATATATATATAGAAAGACGTTCACCCTTTTACCTCTGAAGTTATGTAAGTCTGGTGATACTGGTGGGTTGCAGTTTTACGTTTAAAGAAGAGACCATGGATTTTTAAAGGAAGGCACTAAAGTAAAGCTGGTAACTCGGGGGTTCCTGTATTGACATTTCTTGATTCGAACCATGTGGCTGCGGCCTTTTCACAAAAATCGATACAGTTTAGGTCCAGTCTTTCTTCATTTATGTCTGTTTGAATTCTTGATCCTTGGCTTTAAGTGAGAAATATTTTCAGTCGGAGAGATCATAATTAAATCTAGAAGAAGATAAAGTGGGTCAGCAGCAAGAGGGCTCTGTGGGTGGGGGAAGGAGATCTCTTCTGCTTTAAATTAATTGAAGTAACTCACTTTTTTTCTGAAGAAATGACTGAAAACTACTGAAACAAAGGCAAAAATGCACAAGTGGAATCTGCATATGCATAGTCTGTTGTACCCAAAACGAAAGCTAAAGTTACTTTGTTTGAAATTATACACTTGATCTCCTTCAATGCCACTGCTAACCCCATTGAGGCGGAAAGGCAGGCCAGCTCCAATGTTAAAAGAGGCTAATTACTCCCAGGATCTCCCACACTCCAGGGAGGCGAGGTCATGCAGAGGACAGGCATGTGAAACATTCCTGCAGCCTGCTGCTGCTGACGGACCTCCCTCCCAGCTCAGTGTTCCCCTGTCAATCCTTTTTCTTTCCTCATCTTCTTCCTCCCCCAGCTTCTCTTCGGTCTTCCATCTTCTGTCCCATTCAGCATTAATCACCTTTTTCCTACTTGATTCCCAAAAATATTAGTTGTTTCTGTGTAATTTCTATCTTTTCTGCTGAATTTGCATTCAAAAGTGCATGAAACAGGGTATGTTGATCTTTATATTTTAAACTGTAGGATAATGCAGTTTAAAAGTCGAGATGTAACTGAAGATAGAAGACATAAAGATCCAGACATTAACAGACTGAAAGAGCATAAAATGTATATTTTTGTTTGCTTTCTTGCATTTATTCTGAATTATTTAGAATTTCTGAACTTCTAGGTCAAAAAATAAACCCAAACTGGAGTCAGAACTTCGACTTGGAAAATATAAAAATTTCACATCATAGTGAACCTCATATTCCAATATGGCACTTTTTAGTTAAAAAAGCTCAATATTAGCATTTTTATCAGTTTATATCATTTTAAACGAGCTGCACACGTTGTACCATGCAGCCCCTGTCAATAAACATGATGCCACAGTGTTTTAAATCTTGGTTTTCCAGTTTACAGCTTGTGCACCGTTGAGTTGTGTGCAATGTAGTTCCTTGATCAAAGTTCCAATTTCCAAGGAAAGTTAAATGCAGCTTTCATTTGGAGCAACTCCCTTTAGTTTTCTACCATTTCAGTTTTACCTCGACAAACGTTTTTTGTTTTTGTTTTTTTTATGTGTGTATTTGCATCAAGTGTTTTTTCTTTTATTTCCCTGCAAGAAGCTGGAAATTCGGATGCCCCAGTTGTTATTGAAAGCACCCCAACAGTACATCCAGGACTGGACGACAAGTGAAGCTCTGGGTCATGGAACCGATACTACTTTGTTAACGAATCATGACCATCTTTGTTTGTATATTTCCATATTAGCTAATAAGTCTGGGTCGAGTATTTTCTGTGTTGGTTTGCAGCCTGAACAGATTTTTTTGGTTACGCTGCATAGTATAATTAGTGCAACATCTGCTTGTAATATGTAAACATATGTACATTTTGTGGAAGTTGTGTAATTGAGTTTTTACACCTGGTAAAATCAGCTACAAAGAAAATATCTCAAAAGACAGGAATCTGGATCCTGTTGCCTTTAATTAAACCATGTCACTGATATTTCATTAGGATCTCAGGAGGATGAAATCCTTCCATCACAGGGAAGCATAAACATAATATAAATATGCATGATGTGGTTATTTAATATTGAATGATTTACTAATTGATAAACATGTAATATGCAAGTTATATACAGACACATAAAAAAGTAAATATTGTGCAAAAGTTCAATATTTCTTGTCACTTGTTTCAGAACGTGAAACTCAGCGCTGCTGTCTTTTAGGTTTGGCGATAACCGTTTTGTGTGCTCACGGTGTTTTTACCTTTACTCTTTTTAAAAAAAAAAAAAGGTGCCAAATGAACATTTTAACAGGTTTTACTTGTAGAAATTTGCTTTGAGAGATGGAAACAGTTTTGCATTTTTGCTTTCAGACAGAAAATTGTATGCAGTCAAACTGCTTGAAATGGTTAAAAACCAACTTCTGCAGCCATGACTGCAGAAACCTTACAGGTAAAATCATTCATTTATTCAGTGTCACATCACATCCTTTGGTTGTTGTTGGATCTGACCTTTTATTTTTGCATGAAAACAAAGTTAACTGTCTTTGCAGCGCTCTGAACAGCACAAGTAGCAGATTCTTGAGGTTTTGAACACAGTCTCTTTCCCACCTTCTGGATAAAACTCATTATGTCCATTTTTGTGTTCCCAACATTTTGTTCAAATACAGCAAAGCACCAAATGGCACGTTGTTGGTCATTTATACCCCACTTAACAGATTCCTAACCTTCCTTTTGCTTATTTTTTTTACAATGAGCTGTAAACCTTAACTTGTGGCTTGGCACCATGGCGGAGTTATTTATTAGTGCTATATATCTCCTTATTTTTACTGTCTCACTGGATGACAGGGACGTAACTGGTTTAAAAGGGGCTCTTTGGGAGTTGAACTCCTCTTTGAAGTTGGATTTTATTTCCTAAAGGATTTATCGTGGCTGTTAAATAGTTGAAATCCAAACCTGTTCTCTCTGGTTTAGGACTTCTTTACTGTGCTCTGAATTGAACAAAATAAATTAATATCAATAAAAAAATACAATGTCTGCACCTTATGGATCTTAAAAAAAACAAATGAAATCAGAAACCGGAGGATCAGGAAGACGAATCGAAAAGGCAAAATGGACAACAGAACGGGCAAATTCTGTATAAAGTCCATGTATAATGTTGACTTCATGTTTCTGATGGAAAGTCAAGGCTAGAAATGAAAGAAATGTTTGGCACCTTCGGCATTTTTAGATTTTGCTTTTACATTTCACAGGCTTTTAATCGAAAATTCATGTCAGGAGTAAACATTTGCGTTTTTCAACCCCTCTCTTTTGTTTCCTCTGCAATCTTATCTCATCTCTCAGTCCAGAGATGATTAAGAGTACCTTCCTGAGGTTCATGAGGTTGTCCTGAAAAGCTTAGTTTTTATGTTTTCTTTATTGCTTTTATAATAAATGATTTCCTGGTTTTTAATATCTTTGTTTTGTTTTTTTTTTCCAAAAAAGGTTGTGAAATTGAGACATACAGCATGGAAAAGGATATAAACATTAAACATGTGAGTTACACTTAGATTTTGCACATTTTCCATATTTGCTGGGCAGACTCTTCCATCGCAATTTGTAGTCTGTCCATCGCTGCTGGTTTAGCAAGGCGCCAAGCTGGGAAATGAAAATAAAAGAGGTTATTTTAAATTTAAACCATTACCGATATTTAAATGGACTAAAGAGTCTGGAAGGTTTACCTGCTGCAGGATCTGGGAGCTGATAGCTGGATCAGTCCAGTCGACGTTGGTCACAGATTTTATCCTCACAGTCGTCATCCTCTTTTGAACTGAACAGAACATCAGTCAGACTCACTAAAACAAACCGATTTTATGCTCAAAACAGTTGGTTCCTACTTAACGGGCACCTCGATGGCAGATGAAGGGTCTCCGGACACTGCAGTCTTCGTCGCCCCACTGATGCAACTCATTTTCACTTCCACAGTGCTGTTCACCACGAAAATTATTCAGAGAGGAGTGCCACGGTCGGAAGAGAGTCTGGCTCCTGTCAGCCCAAATCCACGGCACTCTGTACAGACCGATCCAAACCTCTGCTGCTGTCGGGTTTGCCTTTTTGGCTTCGGCGTTTTCTGCCTCGTTCTCGATCACTGCCAGGTCTCTGTGGTGTGTTCTGCAGAACGTCAGAGCAGAGCTCCACGTTTCCTGCGCCGAGATGTACACATATTCTTTCTCGTTTTTCTCTGTAACTACAAAAGCAAATGAAAGTTAAAACTTAACGGCAAAATTGCGTTTAGCGTTTCACGATTTAATTGCACAGCTGCTTATGAAACACATACTTTCTCAGATTTAACTACTCCAGCAATAAATTTGTGCTTTTTTTTTTTTGTTTGTTTGTTTGTTTTTTTTCTGATCGCATATGAACCGAACACAATTTAATTCAATGTGCTTCTGAACAGAACTATTTTCCTCTCCTCTGGGGGTGACGATGTGGGTCAGATGGTTGAAACTTTGACACAACTGGGTGTTCCTGAACACACACCATAAATAAAGCAGACTAAAATTATTTTTCCTTTCGGAGAAAGAAAGAAACCCGGAGAGGAATCCAACCTTGGCGCTGTGGGGTGAACAGCCTTCTGACCCATCGTCAGTCACTCTCCTGTCCTGTTTTGTTGTTCCGGTTTGAACTTGCTGCACCTCAAAGGTTTTTCTCCTTCTTCCTCCCCAAACTTTTCAGTTGTAAGGGTTTCTTTATTTATTCATTAAAACATAAAACTAATGGCTTCACTTCTGACTCAACGAGTGACTTTTAATATAACCATTCAAGATGAACGCAAGTGTCAATATTGTGACTTTTCAGTGTCGTTAAATGTGCATCTCATTGCTTTCTGTAAAGCCTGAAACAAGATGGCTTCCCAGTTTGTTCTTCACAAGGATTATTGATCGATTTGAAACTGATAACATTTAAATACTCTGGTCAATTGCTACGTTTTAAGCCTTTATCATTTCCCTACACCTGTTTTGAAATGAACTGAATTCAACTGAGCCTCGATGTGTTTATTTTTTTGTTTGTTTCTTATAAACTATCTCAGGAATTGTTACTCAGACCGTATTTGTCTACTTTAAAGGATTAAATCTTTTACTGACTGAAGTAACAGATGAAGTTTCTCTGCAGGCTGCATGTCCGATCAGCCCACTGTCCTGTACTGCTCATCACTACACACGTTTCCTTTGCGTCTCTGTAGTTTGGTTCACCCAGACTCCACCTGTGGTAGCTAGTTTTTCCAGTTTCCCCAGTTGCTGACCATCTCCAGGAGTTTGCGTCAGTACCCATGGTGTTTTTCCACGAATTTGGGTCATCTCTGAGTCCAAACCACACCCAGCTGTAGGAAAAAGGAGCTCTTAGCCTGCTTATGTCCTCTTCGCTTTCAATCTTGGCGAGGTCGGTGTACTTCTCTTGGCAGTACTGTCGCGCGTCTTCCCAGGTCTTAGGTATGTTGATGTAAAAAAACTCCTGTACTCGTGAGCAGGTACTGAGGATAAATCCTAAATGGTGATGGAGAAGAGAGTTGATCCTTATTGTTTCAATACATTAATACAGTTGAAGCAGCAACTTTACATTATTTGAATGTGAACATAAACAGTTGTAAACGGGAAATAGCCTGGACTCCAAAGCGCTTTATATGGACTAGGTTAAAAGCCAGTAGCAACATGCTATAAAGACATGGGGATATTAGAATAATGCATGATGATGAGGCAGATTGTTGTTGTGAGCAAATAGTTTGTTGCTCAAACTCAAATATCCAACAGCGTAAAGGACAGCTTCACTGATCTGGATATTACTTCGTCAAATTTATGAAATGTTTCACACGGAGAATGTTTTTCTTTAGTAATGTCAGTGGTTGTTTTGGAGAATATGCTGTCGCCACTGATTATTTTTCAGTCAAATGCCTCCAAAGGTCTGGATCAGTTGCAAAATAACAAAATGCACATTTCTCAGAAGGAGCTTTAAACAAGGAGCTTTAAACAAAGCTGGAGGAACTTAGTTCAGCTTCTGTTGAAACGGCTAATCTTTAAGTTGCTTATCTTTGGTCAAGGTAAGCTCGACTAAGCAATCAGTCAATCGGAGCAAAATATTTTCTTTACTTTTAACACAATTAAACAGCAAAAAATGCTTAGCTAAGTAAACAATTATTAGACATTCATAAAAGAGGAAACACCAGAGACTGATATAAACAATATACAAAACTCTGGACTTCTAAAAACACTTCAGAAATTTAGCCATAAAACAATGATGACACTAAATTATTAAACATAAAACTAGTTCTTTATAACAAGACAAAAAGATGCTGAGGCATCAAATGCAATAAAAACTGCAACAGACGATAAGTAAAATAAAAAAGACACAACCTCTAAAGTTAAAAGCTTTTAATTTGCTTTCATAAAAGTCGACCCTGAGTCGTTCTCATGTTCCAGGAAGGAATGCTGTGATAAACAAATGAAGCCTCACTGTGAGTACTTATTGTCTTTACCTTAAAATGCACATTGTGTTTAAACTCTTACCAAAGAACAGAAGAGTCCTCAGAGTGAAACAATGGTCCATTGTTGAATTTTCTGCAAACAAGAAAAAAAAAATGTCACTTTAATCCCCTGTGTGACTATTTCTTTAGGTTTATTCTACCTTCACAGCAACTGAGGTTTGTTCATCTATTAACATTTTTGTCTTTTCTTGCTGTTCAATAAAAAAAAAAAAAAAAAAAAAAAGCAAATAATCAGATCAAAGCAACCGGAGAAAAATGTTTTCCTTTAGAGGAAAGTAAAAGCTTCTATTAATATATGTTTTGTTTTTTTTTTCATTACAATTCAGATTACAATTACATAATAAAACAACACCTACATTTTAATAATCATCAAATTGTGTCTTCATCTCTGCTTCTTTGTTGCAGTCAAATTGTTGGTGACTGAGAATAACTTTAACATATTTACTTTAGAAACTTGAGCTCCTGATGTAAAACTATAAAGCTGCGGTCTGATAATAATCTTTGAAACGTGCATGAAACATGTAACAAACATAATATGATGTACTCACCAGTCTGAATGCAGCTTCTGGATGTCATAAAGAGGTTTAGATCCGAATTCACAGGACTTGATGTACTCTTAAGTCATTCATTAACCGAAACACAATTTTCATATGTCAAGTTTGAAGTGTTTGCAATACTTACGGAAAGTTAATAACTGACCAAAAGGAGAGGGAGAAATTTTCAAGATCATAAAAGGTTTTTTTTTTTGTTTGTTTTTTTGTTTCTTGTTTTTTTGCCTTCTAAGGTTCAGTGAAATAAATTGGGTTCGGTCTTGTTTAATATTAAAAATTATGTCAGTATTTCTAAATTTAAGTAGCCAGTTAGAATAAATTGCAGCTGAAACTGCGTTCGAACAGGGTCTGGCTCGATCACGGTGAGTTGATCACATCGAGTTTCCAAAGCAAGAGGTTCTGCAGCTTTTTTTTTTTTTTCAAAACATGGAGTCAGTCAGTTTTCAAGTGTTTCTGCTGAACAAGATAACCCCCCCCGGAGATGCTGGATAAGGCTGGGCCGGTCAGACCTCCAGTTTACCCAGAAAAGTGAAAACTAAGTGTTGGTATGCAAAGTATTGGTCCAAGGGGTCTCCTCATTGGCCCTACTTATAGGCTTGACTCCGTGCCTTACCATATGTCCCAGGCTCTTTCCTCCTCCTCCTTTTTATCAGTAAATGTGATGGTAGTTTTTTTTCTGGGGTTATTTTAATATAAGTAGGGTTGAGTATGGAAAAAGAAAGCAGAGTATGGAAAAATGATTGTATTTTGCACTTCCTTTAGTCCCTTATATCAGTTATGTTTAACTACCTTTGACTCTTGGTGCTCGTCGCCCCAGTAGGAGCAACAATAGGTCCCACCAAGGCAGCCATCTTTTATTTTTCTGCTTGAAATTGGAAAAATTAAGCCTGTCATGAAAAGAACCAAAAAAAACAAAAAATGGAAACTCTTTTTCAATGTACTGATAATACTGAATTATTAGCTTATATTTACTTATGCTAATAATATGGAAAAACAAATACAAACTAAGGTCTCTGGAAAGTCAGTTTCACATGCAAACCATGTCCCTGTTAAAAATAATGTGCTTTTGTTCACAACACATGTAACATTGACAACTATTTGAGATGTCTATTGTAAATAAAAGCACTCAAAATGAAAAGCTTGATTGTGAACACAACCGAAGTTACTTATAGATGAGAAGAAAATAAAAATATTTTTTTTTAAATTATGTTAAAAGTATTTAGTCTGTTGAAGATTTCACTGCAATGTTCAGGGTCTTTTGTTCAATTCAGTCTAACCATAAACACTAAATGACTTGACGCAAAAAATGTGTTTGTGTCTTAAAGAGTAAAGAGTTTCCAGTCCAGTCCAACTTTTAGTAAAGCACTTTAAAACATACAGGACCAAAATCTCATAGAATAAGACACTAAAATGAATTAAAAGTCTAAAAAAAAAACTAAAAAAAATCAACAGAAACGATGGGGGCTGGCTTTAAAACAAATAAAAGGGTTTTAAAATTAATCCCAAAATATACCAGTAGCCAGTGAAGAGACCTCTCTACTCTCTGGAGCTGGACAATAGAAGTACTTCTAAACCCTACATGAAGTACATTGCAGTAATCAAGGCACGTGTTGACAAAGTCATTATACATAATTTCAAAATGCTTCTTGAAAAGAATTTGATTAATTTCAGTCAGCTGCCTCAAATGATAAAAGCTTGATCTGACTCCTGCTCAGATTTAGGCTCCTGGTCCACTTTAACCTCAGGATTAGTGATGGTTGTCTTAGTTCAGTCAGCAATGATCCTCCAGTCATATTCAATAAATTAGAACATGCTTTCTGATGAGGCTCATTTTAAATTACAAGTTCCTTTTTGAAAACAACCTTAAAGCTGGTTTTAAGCATACTTTTCATTAAACCCACATTTCTGTATTAAAAAATGTTTTATTGGTCAGATGTAATATTCTAATTTTAAATGTCATGTTTTCATTAACTGTGTAAGGACACTCAGGGAAGACCCGGAAATTCAACCACACACAGAAGTAAGTAGAGGAAAAACAAGTTTTTTCAGTTTTTCGGGAACTGGTTGCTGCTCAAGATGAAGTCGACAAGAACTCGACACTGTGGAGCAGTGGACAGGTGGAGCAGAGGAACTACAGGTCTCACGACAGGGAGGTGCAGGAAACCAATAGAACAGGCGCCGGAGGAAACAATGAAGGTCTCCACAAGGGAATCCAAACGCAGCACCAGAGGCTTAGACGATAATCAGGCAGAGGTAATACACGGGAAGGCAGAGAGAGCGGGCTTAGCTTGAGGGGCAGGCGATACTCAGTGGTCGTGAGGCGGAGCTTGAGTCAGGGTCCAGAAATCCAGAATCAAAGGAATCCGTAACGGGCTTGGCAGGAGGGGAAGATCCGTGGATGGAAAGGGGTCGAAGAAACACTAGAAGGCAAGGCATGAACTGCTGGATTTCTACTGGCTCGTGGCTGTCGATAATCTGGCAAGGAGGTGGAGGCTGAGAGGTGTTTAAGTAGGACAGGGCCCAGGTGGAACAGGTAAGCAATCAGGCGTAGCAGGTGAGTTGAATGAGTGCTTAACACAGCATGGACAGGACCGAACATGAATCATGACAAACTGTAAGCGGAAAATCGTCATAATTAACAATTCAAAAAGGCTGGAAAACACCAATCAGTGTGTGATTAATCTATATAATGTGTTTCACTTAGTGATAAAGTTCCTGAAATAAATAGAGTTTTCAATAATATTCTAATTTATTGAATGGATCTGTTTATCTATAGGCAGGGCTTCATCTGTGCTACCAAAAACCATGACTTCAGTTTAACTTTCACTGAGTTTTAGGAAGTTGAAAGCCATCCAGGCCTTTATATCATTTGTTAGTGGGACATAAATCTGAGTGTCATCTGTCTAACAATGGAAAGACATACCATAGCTTCTTAGTATGAAGCCAAATGGGAGCAAATGGAGAGAGAGAAGAGAAGGGGTCTTAAAATTGAGCCCTGTGGGACGCCACATAAGAGGGGAGCAGAGGAAGGTGGTTGGTCCCAAAGGCTAACACGGAAAATTTGATGTGCCAAGTAAGATCTTAACCAGTTCAAAGCTGTGTCCCTAATCCCCACTCTCCAAATGTTGATGGGCTCGTTTGAGTTAGACGACACTGAGATGCTAAAATTGATCAGCATTATGATAATGTGGGAAACTTTACCTTTTCGACAATATCAGTCAGTTTTTTCTAATGCACCCTGGAATAAGAGATTAATAATAAATTCAATGTATGAGAGATAATTGATACCTTAATAAATAGCAGACTTTAGGCGAATAACTCACACAAAGCACAATACCGATATACTTTTTTTAAAATTTTCCAAACCTGTTTTTGCTGACTCTTCTCAAAGAGTTTAATTCAGCTTCCATTCAATTTGAATGCATCGGAAATCTCTCTGTGACTGTATTTGCCTTTGTTTGGATCAGGAGCTAAAAATGTAAATGTCTCTCTTCTGGGAAAACGCCTGATGTAAGCCTTTCGCTTTGGTCTCCTTTTGTGCCCATTTCACACTCCTTAAAGACTTGAATTACTTCACTTATCACTCCAAACGTGACTGGAATCACCTGAGTTTTAAACTTGACTTTAACTAAGAGTGTTAAACTATTTAAGTATTTATTTGTGATATCTAAATAATTATTTATAATTACTATTATTTTTTCCAGTCCTGAAATGCGCAGATCCTTCGCGCTACTGCCTACCTCATGATGAGTGATAAAGGAATACACGCCATGCCGGCTCAGACGTCGCCCGGCCAAACAAGGTCTGTGTCAGGTGCTGGGGAACCAGGGCACCTTCACGAAAAATGGGTTACTGGAACAAGACGGAATTGGGCGAGAGGTGAAAACTTGGATCTGTTGGAATGCTACTACTCAAGTAACCCTAGTCAGAGGGGTTACATGCAAAGAATGCGGGAGGAATGGTTACGTCGACATCCCCACAACTTGAGATAGACGAGGTACAACACAAATGCTACGGCAAGGGGGAGCCAGGACGCCAGGTCAGAGGGGAGTTAGCTTCAACTCCCCACCCGGAGATTGGGTATGCAGCCCCAATAATGAACGAACCATCACAGCTGAACAAGGCAGCAACTGACCTGAGAGGTAGGATCGTGGCCCGAATGAACACCAGGCAATCCCAATGCCAATTACAACGGCTGAGTGAAGTACCATCAGAAAGTCTCATTGAAGATGTGAATGCAGCATTGAGAACGATCCCTACCAACACCATAACGGAAACCAATGAGCTGGTGTACAACTCAGCATCAGTGATCCTTGAGATGCTCGGCTATAGGAGCAACCATGAGATTCAATACCCACCATGGAAAAGACGGTTAGAGGCTAAAATCAAGGTAACAAGGAGGGAAGTGAGCCAATTGTCAGAGCTCCAAAGAGGTGCAATCAAAAGACCGGTACCCAAGCGGTACAGCCAGATGCCCATACCTGAAGCGCTCGAAACTGCCAAACAAAGGCTCCAAGCCTTGGCCAGTCGCCTAAAGAGGTACACGAGAGAAAATTAAGCCAGGAGGATTAACCGGCTCTTCTCCACCCAACCAGCTAAAGTGTACTCTCAATGGCAGGGTAATAACAACAGAGCAGACCCACCAAGGCTGGAGACCCAACAGTACTGGAAAGGCATATGGGAAAGGGAGGCGACCCACAACAGCAATGCACAGTGGCTAATCTCTCTACGAGATGACCACAGCAACCTCCCTGAGCAAGCCCCAGTAACTATCACAGTGGCAGATGTCCAAGAAAGAGTCTCAGGTATGAAAAACTGGACAGCACCAGGTCCTGACATGATCCATGCCTACTGGCTAAAGAAACTCACTGCCCTCCATGAGCGACTGGCAGCTCAAATGAACCAGCTGCTACAAAGTGGGACTCATCCTGAATGGTTAACTGAAGGGCGCACAATCCTGATCCAGAAGGGTTCCTCAAAGGGTTCCTGATCCTCAAAGGGTTCGGTCCCATCCAACTATCGGCCAATAACCTGTCTCTCTACAACATGGAAGCTCGTGTCAGGCATCATAGCAGCTAAGATAGGTGGGCACATGGATAAATACATGAGTATAGCACAGAAGGGCATCGGCATAAATACCAGAGGAGCCAAACACCAACTCCTGGTAAACCAAACAGTCGCCCGAGACTACAAAACCCGACACACCAACCTGTGCATGGCTTGGATTGATTACAAGAAAGCCTATGACTCAATGCCACACACTTGGATCATTGAATGCTTAGAGATGTACAACATCAACAGGACTCTAAGAGCCTTCATTGCAGCCTCGATGGGGATGTGGAAAACCACCCTTGAAGCCAACTACAAGCCAATTGCACAAGTGTCCATCAAATGTGGCATATACCAAGGAGACGCTCTGTCCCCACTGCTGTTCTGCATAGGTCTGAACCCCCTCAGCCAAGTCATCAACAAGACTGGCTACGGATACCGAAGGGGTCTCACTCCCAGAGGGAACAATAGCAGACATTGAGGACAGTTACAAGTACCTGGGAATACCACAAGCAAATGGCAGCCTCGATGAGGTCACAAGGAAAGGAGCCACAGCCAAATACCTCCAACGAGTAAGGCAAGTCCTGAGAAGCCAGCTCAATGGCAAGAACTAGATCCGTGCGATAAACAGCTATGCCTTGCCAGTAATCAGATACCCTGCAGGAATAATAAGCTGGCCAAAGGAAGATATAAAGACCATGGATGTTAAAACTCGGAAACTACTAACCATGCATGGAGGGTTCCACCCTAAATCCAGCATCCTGAGACTATACGCGAGCCGTAAGGATGGAGGCAGAGGACTAGCGAGTGTGAGAGCCACTGTCCAGGATGAAACATCCAAGATCCATAAATACATCAAGGTCAAAGCCTCAACCAACGATGTGCTCAGCGAATGTCTCAAACAATGGGGACCAGAGGATGAGGTGCTGGAGGAACCATCATGGGAGGATAAGCCCCTACATGGGATGTACCACCGACAAATAACTGAAGTGGCTGATATCAGGAAATCCTACCAATGGCTGGAAAAAGCTGGACTCAAGGACAGCACAGAGGCACTCATCCTGGCTGCACAGGAACAGGCCCTAAACACCAGAGCAATAGAGGCTCAGATCTACCACACCAGACAAGATCCAAGGTGTAGATTGTGCAAGGAGGCCCCTGAGACAGTCCAACACATAACAGCAGGGTGCAAGATGCTGGCAGGGAAAGCGTACATGGAACGTCATAACCAAGTAGCGGGCATAGTGTACAGAAACATCTGTGCAGGATATGGACTGGAAGCCCCGAGATCAAAGTGGGGCACACCCCCAAAGGTGGTGGAGAATGACCGAGCTAAGATCCTGTGGGACTTCCAGATCCAGACAGACAAAATGGTAATGGCGAACCAACCGGACATCGTGGTGGTGGATAAACAACAGAGGAAAGCCGTTGTGGTGGATGTAGCAATACCAAGCGATTGCAACATCAGGAAAAAGGAACACGAGAAACTGGAGAAATACCAGGGCCTCAGAGAGGAACTGGAGAAGGCCTGGAAGGTGAAGACCACAGTGGTGCCTGTGGTCATCGGGGCCCTCGGGGCAGTCACCCCCAAACTGGAGCAGTGGCTAAAACAGATCCCAGGAACAACATCAGACATCTCAGTCCAGAAATGCGCAGTTCTCGGCACAGCCAAGATACTATGTAGAACCCTCAAGCTCCCAGGCCTCTGGTAGAGGACCCGAGCTCAGAGGTTGAGAATAGACCACCCGTGGAGGGTGAGAAGGGAAATTTATATATATATATATATATATATATATATATATATATATATATATATATATATATATATATATATATATATGCAGTGAAGAGACCCCTCTAACTGGTCAGACAGTATAATTTGAATGAATTAAAAATTAGCCCCAGATCCCGTATCATAACAGCCACTTCAAGCATTCAGCATGGTAAGGTAGTCAAATTTTCATCAGTGTAGACAGAGCATCCAAAGAAATAGTTTCAAACACCTGTGGCAGCCTGGCTCAGCTGTTCAAATGTGTAGAAAGACGATAATTAGATGTTATCTACTCAAAGCTGCGTGTCTTTTTAAACTGCAAGCTAAAGGAAAAGTTGGACAGGTACAGTCTTATGCACCATAACCATACCACTTTTATTTATAAAGCACTTTAAAATAACAGAAGGTCTACAAAGTGCTGTAAATATACACACAATAATAAAAATGGACAAGTTAAACACAAAATAGTCATGATAGTTAACATAGATAAAACAGAGTCAACCTCTCAGAAAGAGAAGAGGCCTGTCTGATGGGGAAGGGCAGATCATTTCTCATTTTTGGGGGGAGCGACAGCAAAAGCCCAGCCTCCTTTTCCAAGTTTCAGCCTGGATTTAGGTACATCAAAGAGCTTCTGGTA
Organism: Anableps anableps; assembly: GCA_014839685.1. Classification (NCBI taxonomy): domain Eukaryota; kingdom Metazoa; phylum Chordata; class Actinopteri; order Cyprinodontiformes; family Anablepidae; genus Anableps; species Anableps anableps. The sequence goes on from CM026072.1 coordinate 7,432,088, forward strand.
GACCTAAGGGAGCTGGTGAGTGTAACTGTAGCAGCTCAGAGAGGCAAAGCCAGGCCATGAAGAGATTTAAAAGCAAATAAAAGAACTTAAAAATGAATCGTGAAATACACAGGAAACCAGTCAAAACCAGTCAACCTGAAGACGCCTAATGGATGCATTACTAATACTAATAAAAAGCGAGTTGCTGTGATCAGACTAGCTGTAACAAAAGCAAGAATCACCGTTTCAAAAAGCTGCTGTGATATAATTGGCTTTATTTTGGATAACTGCTTCAGATGAAAAAAAGCTGGATTTTACGACAGCCTTAATCTTGCTTTCAAATTCAAAATCATCTCTGCATGGCTGACCTTGTAATAAAAGTTCATAAAGTTTGAGAGGATGGTCATTTTTGGATATCATAGAGACAAAGTTACTGTATTACCACCCAAAGTAGTTCAATCACTGCTTTGTTGAAACAACACAAGGGGTACAAATTTGCAGATAATTACACTGATGTCCTGTGCATTAATTTTTGCCCTCCTCCTTGGGTAGAGTCTTCCATTGCATTTTGAAGTCAGTCCATCCCTGACTTGTCAGTAAGGCGCCAAGCTGTGGAAGGTTAAAATGTATTAAATGACACTATGATGAATAAAAAGGGGTTCAAAGAATCTGTTTGCTGTACCTGCTGGAGGACCTGGGCGCTGATGTCTGGATCAGTCAGGTCGGCACCCGTCACAATCGTCATCCTCACAATGGTGGCTATCTTTACCACTGAGCAGAAAAGTAATTAGTGTCATAAAAAAGCAGTAAAACACTTTGACCAGATAGTCCCAAATTTCTGATTTAACAATCACCTTGATGGCAGATGAAAACTTGGGGAACACCGGCGTTTTCATCACTCCACTCATGTAACGAATTCTCAAGAACACAGAGCTGATTACCGCCGCTGTTCAATGGGCTGGTCGAACTCCAGTGTCGGAAGGTGCTGGGGCTCTTGTCAGACCAAGCCCATGGCACTCTGTAGAGACCGATCCAGATGTAGACCCAGTCTGGTAAGGAATGTCCAGCTGCAGTGTTTTCTGCATCATCTTCGATCATTGCCAAGTCAACGTAGTTTTCTCTGCAGTATGTTTGAGCAGAACTCCATGTTTTCTGAGTTGGGATGTAAACAAATCGCTTCGCATTTTGCTCTGTAACTGCAAAAGAACAAGAGTCAGCAGAACAACAGCTTCCCCCCCCCTTATGTGCTTTGTATAATGTAAGCATTAGTTTCAAGAAAATGCCACACTTAATTTATCAAAACCCATATTCTCATTTTTAATTTCAATGTTGACGTTCATTTGCATTGTGTTGGATTTAAAATGCATGTGCAGTTAGTTGCTGGCCCCAGTTTCTTTTAATATTTTGCTTCCAAGCTGCAAAACATTTCGGTAATCTTGTAAAGTTTATCAGTAATTAAATCCTCTTTGGTCTTTTGGAGCTTCTTTACACGTGATCATTCTAGCATTTTAAAGTAATATCTTTAAGAAGTACAGCTAAATTTAAAGAAAATCCTCAACAGAATCTGAGAAATACATGCCTTTAGTTGATCATCTGCTGTATGACTAAATCCTCTTTGATAATCACCGTGTTGGTGCTAAAATCTGAAAACATATTTTCTGACTGACAACATTTGATGCTTTTTGTGTTTTTAATGGGTTTGATTAAATACAAATGCCTTACTGTCTTTATGACAAGATGATTTTACAAATGACCTAACTATTAGTTTAAAATTTATTTTTTTGCATTGTCGACCGAACAGTGGTTCATTCTTTGAGTTTAGGAGGCCTTGGGGCCTAAATTCATATATTCATAGATCAGAGTTACTTTGAAAATAGGCGAATATGGGACTAAAAATTAGTGAGAAAGCAGAACTAAAACCGTAAATGAATACAAGATAGTGTGTGTTCTTGGAAGAAGAAAGTTCTTCCAGTTTTACGTTGCTTTCTGAAGACAAGAATGGTAGTTTCTTTCTATAGCAACTGGAAAAATTTATTATGAACTGTGGGTAAAATCTATAAAACCTAAACTTACCATAGTAACAAATAAACGTAAATTCCGACAAGCAGTTTGCATCGAGCCATAGTCCATTGTACATGGCTACACACGTCTCAGATGCATTGTAGAAGTCTGGATTACTAGAAAACCACTTCTTGTAAGTTGTTTTGCTCGGTTCTCCAGTTGCTGACCATCTCCAGGAGTTGGATTCGTTGCCCATTTCAGATTTCCAGGAGTTTGGGTCATCCCAGAGTCCGATCCATGCCCAGGAATAGGGGAAAGGTGCATGTAGGCTGTTTATGTCGTCCATGCTTTCAAACATTGCCAGGTCGGTGTAATTCTCCCTGCAGTATTGTCGAGCTTCGTACCAGGTCATGTAACGATTAACATAGAAGTACTTCCGTGGTGAGAACTGGGAGTAGGAGCCCAGGCAAAGTCCTGAATTTTGACAAAATAGGATTGCAGTTTGTCACAGAAATTATGGCTATTGTTCCTTGAGGGTGCATTCATGTTCCTTGAATTGTAATATGAAAGACCAACCCAAAGTAGTGCACAACTGAGAAGTGGAAGGAAAATCATGTGTTCTCTTTTTTTGGGAAATAAAAATCAATAGAAGTGTGGCACTTTTGATGCAGCTACAGCAGTTTTTTTGGGTATTTCTCTGAGCTTTGCTTATCGAGAGTTGCCAGAATAGCTCAAGCTCAGTCAGATGAGATAAAGATTGTCTGTCAACTAAAGTTTTCAAGTATTTCCACAGACTATCAATTGGATTTAGTTCTGGGCTTTCCTTTTAAGTCTTTACCAGCCCTTCACAGGTTTTCTTTCAGGATTGTTCTGGCTCAGTACAAGCAACTCCTCAGCATGTTTATCCCACCACCATGTTTTTCAGTGTGATTTGTTCAGGGTGACCAAAAACGTCAATTTTGATCTTAACCAACCAGATATAGTTCTTCCACATGTTTACAGTTTCCCCTTTACAGCCCTGTTGCAACCTGAGCTTTGAATCTCTGCAACTCTCCATTTAGTTTAGTTTTTTTTTTTTTTTAAGCCAAGCAGGTTGAGGCTCTTACCGAAGAGGAGAGTCAGAGTCAGCTGTTGGTTCATTGTTGTTTTTTCTGCAGAAAGTGGAAACGAAAGGAGTTAATTTCAAAGCTTCAGTATTTCAGAGAAGAGAAAAGCGGCAACACATTAAAGGAACAAAAACATGAAGCCTTTTTAAAATTCAAATCTATATGAAAAAAGCTAAGCCTAACAAACTTAAGGTGTCTGCTTTATGTGTCAAATGTTTTCATAATCATCTAAAATCCAGCTCAATTGATCGTCTGCAACAAATAACAGAAATACTTACGAGTCTGAGCAGCTGCTTGGTGTTATAGAGTTGGCATCTCAGCTCAAAAAGAAAGATGTCCTTCATAGAGGATAATGTCATTTTCATATGCAAAGTTTGACGTAGTAAAACCACTTACCAATCATTGTCCAGGTTGGAGTATATTTTAGAGGAGCCAACATGAAGAGAGAAAAAGAAACAGCTGAAATGAGTTTCGTCCTCAGGGTGTCTTGGCTCTCTGGCTCTGCTGGGAGGGGCCTGGATCACCTCACAAGGGAGGCGTCATAACCAGAGGCCCGAGCCACATCAAATGAGACACCCTGATGAAGGTCTGGCCTCACACACCACGGACTCTGAGTTGGCATCAGCCATCTTCTATGGCGTTGTTTGTTGGAGCAGCAGCCTTTCTACAGCTGAGAAGAAGCGGTCAGATAAGCTCCTCAGGAAGGCAGCTCTGTGCTAGAATCCCCCCTCGACCCAGTGCAGGTGGTGGGAGACAGAAGGACTCTAGCAAAAATAACATCTCTGTTGGACAAAGTCTCCCACCCCATGCATGAAGCTGTTGCTGAACTGGAGTTGTGACCGACTGCTGCATCCTAGGTGTACAAAGGAGCGTTACAGGAGATCCTTCCTCCCAGCAGCTGTTAAACTCTATAATTATCACTGTTCCCAACAAACTCAATAAGTGTTCACATACATGCTGGTATTATTTGCACAGCTTTACTCATTCTGAATCACATTTCTGTTGGTATCTGCACATTTCTGCTGTTACGGTTTTTATTGTCACTTAGTGTAAACAGTGTCTTTTTAATGCTCAAATACACCTGCACATTTTTACATTTTAAAATTATTCTACTCAGCAGCACATTCCTTTGGACAAGGGTATGGTTTTTTTGCATATTCCTATTTTGGTGTGAATCTACTTGTTTTGATTGCCTGTCACTTTGCTGCTGTTTCACAGGAATTTGCCCATTGTGGGACAATAAAGGATATTTCTATTCTATTCTTCTATGTTTACTAGTGTCACCTGATCGGGTGGATTTTTGTGCCTCTTGTGATTGAATTCACTTATATCTACACAAAGCAGAATTAGGTTTATTTTCTTAATTGCCTTTTTTAAACCCCTTGTATTTTGGTGAAACCTGAAGTGGAAATTCATACCCATGTATGTTTTTTATTATCAGTGTACCTTTGTGGAAGAAACGTTACCCCTCAGGACAGCATCTTTATAATATTGCTATAGTTTGTTACTGGAAACCAGTCCGTGTCTAGTCGACACCAGTGACATCAGTGCTGTAGGTGATGCACAAATGAGGTGATGACATTTTCATATGCAAAGTTTGACTTTGGTGAAAATCTTTCCCTTCTTTTCACAACTTTGACATATGTGACTGGCCAAAACAAAACCAGGAACAAGTCTCCATCAGGTGCTTTTGTGTTATTTTCAGATTCGGAAAAGTGTGGATTCTAAGCTTTCTAACGATGTCAAACACGTAGAAATAAAAAAAAAACAAAAAAAAAAAAACACACACACACACACACACACACACACACACACACACACACAAAATCAAGAGGATATGCCCATTTGAATGTTGGCACTCAGCAAACAAGATTAGGGAGAAAACAAGTCTTAAAGTTTCAAAATAATTGTCCCCAACCCTGATCAGCTACCTGGGGGTGTTGATAAAGGCTGTTCATTGACTTCACTTACTCTGCAATAACCCCACGCCTGGTGGATTAGTTAATCAGCACGGCGCACACCACTGCTCGCCCACCTCATCACTGTCATATCGCACTCATTTCTGCCACAGCTGTGCAGCGCCGGGCAGGTCTAGAGCTGCAAGCCCATGGCATGCCATGTATCGTAACCGTGTTATAAAAACAATAAAAGTTCTGAAACTCACCCCATGAGAAACTGAAAAGCATTCCTGCAGTCATGAATGTCTCCCGTCATCAAGTAGTCCTGGCATGTTTTATTTTCTCTGGTATCTTTCTTTCTCAAGTAAGGACTGGACGCCTGTTGGCTTCAAGATGTCCAACTATCCTCATGTCCTGCCACTCTCTTTCTGCTGCTGACGAATCCACCCGTGCGCTGTGCTCTGGAGAAGGTTTTCAGGTGCAGGACATTCTCTTTTCGTCTCTTGTAGCATTTGCCCCGACAGCAAAACTTATCTGCTCTGGCTCAAGACCAAATACAGGTGAGCTTTTCGCCTGGAGCTGTAAACGGACCTGGGCTGGGGTCTGTTTTTTCCAGCTGCCCGTTACCGGCGTTGATCTGGATTACGGATCTGGGCCAGAGGTGATCCACAAGTGCTGTAAAAATACGGCATTGCGGTGGCGATGTTAAGTAGCAATGTGTGTGTTTCAAACTTTCACCTTATTGTCTGAAACCTATAACAAAAGTGTGTGAAGGGCCATTAAATCCTGGTATAATAATCAGCTGTGAGTTTCTCTCACACCCCTGAAGTGGCTCAGATTTACTCTGTAAACAAGGTGAATTCAATCACGAAGTTTACCATTTTAAAACCTCAAACTACTATTTAAAGCATTGGGAGGGTGTTTTTGCAAAAAAAAAAAAAAAAAAAGAAAGAAAAATGAAAATCAGTATTTTCTCAGAAATTGTTGCTTTTTATCGTTTTTTCACCATTTCTGCTCTGGCGACTTGTTCCTGGTTTTCCCGTGGCACGTCACATTTTTTCAAACCATCAATTACTCAAAGTGATACCAACAGCAATATAGCTAAACTCTAAAAGGCCTTTAAATTTCCTTGTTTGAACAAGTTTTTGCTTCTGTTATTTCATGTTTACACAAGAAAGTCAATATAATTTGGATTGGAAATCTCTGCGACTGTATTTGCCTTTGTTCAGTACGTACAGTATCTTAATTAAAGATGACATTTGACTGCTGATCTGCAGATTTGACTCTAAGAAAACCAATGTTCTTTGTAGTTTGTTGAATTAAATTTAACACCAAAAGCGACGTGAAAATTGAAAGGATTTTGAAATTTCCACAGAAAAATGTTTTGAGTGAATGAGTTTGAGTTTTAAGTTGCTTTGAAAGCGTCTCAGCTAAATAATTTCATGTAATTTATTACCTTATTGATGTATCATTCAATGTTTAACTGTTTTTAACAGTTCTGTTTGAAGCTGCAGCTCTCTCACTATTAATGAAATAAGTATCATTTCAATTAGAAGAAGCTAACAAGGGTTTAGGTTAAACTATTAAGTGTTGAGATTATACATATTTAATATATGTTGAAATTCTAATGTAAGCTAATAATTGTGACCAAAAAAAAAAAAAAAACAAAAACGCTTAGAATTCAGAAATACTTTATTTATCCCTAAGTGAAATTAAATGTTGTCATAATTCACATCATCAAAGTATTTTCAAAGAGCCGTCGTGGATGGTGACGCTGTGGGCAGGAGGGATCTCCTGTAGCAGTCGGTCTTGCAGCAAATCCGAAGAGTCCTCTGACTGCAGCGTTTGGCGAGTTGATGGTCTCATGGCTATCATGACATGCTAACAGCTCAATCTTCGGGCAGCAGAGACAATATTTCACAGGGTGACGCCCTCAGTTGTTGGCAAGCACTGCTAATCCACCTCATTTGCTTTTGCTTCTCCTCTTTAAATCTCTGTCTGGCTGTATGCTAAGAAAGTAAGAATGACATAAGATATACCTTGCCTTGGGCCACACTGCATAACACAAATTACACATTCCACTGTACATATAAGTCAACAACGCATCAGAAAATACCCAGAATTCATAGCAAGAACTAAAACATGCCTCTGTTCCAGTGTCTCATGTTTTTTTTTTAACATTTAACAGGAGAGGCAGGGAATAAACCTTTATACCTCTTCAGTCTGAAGTCAGGCATACTGAAATCTGTATGAGATGGAGGCATAACAAACTCCTCATACAGGTTAGTGTTGAATCATGAAGGATCTTCTGTGCCTCCCTGAGAAATTACTTTTCATTTAAGGTTTCCTGCGTTCATTTTCCCATTTAGGTTCTTCCTATAACGAGCTGAGGATTCATCTATTCATCTATCTGAGATGCAAAAGGAGGGATTTAGTATGTACATTTAAAATTAGATGTTTTCACACGCTGAAAAATATAGACGCTTTTAAACTTTTCTGCTTTAGGTCCATTAGGGTTACCAAAGGGATTTCTATCTGATAAGAATAATGACCAAGCAAAACATTTTTTAAAGCCTCTCTCTAATTCAAAACTTCAAACCTGAACTGAATTATTCACACTGACACAGTTTGTGATTAATAAAAGTTAATGAAAAACTAGTGAAAATATTACTCTACGTATTTAAACCCTTTCTCTCTGCATTTCAAGCATAAAACTAATCCCAAACAGTGTTTTTATTCGTCATTTTTCTGTGATAATTAGCAAGTAGGAACCACCATTCCCAAGATAAACACACCATTGCTGTGAGCTGCCCATTTGCAGCCTGACTGACTAAAGGATTTATAACTTCTGCTTTGGTGAAAACACATCAAACACAACGATCATTAATTTGCAGAGAACATTAAGTGAGTGTATTACACTTAAGTTCTGTGCATTAATTTATATCATTTTTCTTGGCCAGTATTTTCCATTGCATTTTGAAATCCGTCCATCCCTGACTTCTCAGCAGGTCACCAAGCTGTGGAAGAATAAAACAACTTTTATAAGCAGCTGCTACTTATTAAGAGAAAGAAAATAAAAGGAGGGTCAGAATCTGCTCGCTGTACCTGCTGCAGAACCTGGGCGCTGATGGCTGGATCAGTCAGATCAGCATCAGTCACAGCAGTCATCCTCACAGTGGTGGCCATCTTTAACACTTAACAGAAAATTTGTGTAATAAAATCAGGTATTTCAGCTGCATGCTCCTGAATTTATTTCCATTTTAGTCATTACCTTGATGGCAGACAAAAACTCTTTTCAAACTACAGCTGTCGTCATCCCATATGTGTGAAGAACTCTCAATGACACAGTGCTGGATACCATTGTAGTTTTGGTGGAAGAAATGACCCTCGTGTAAAAAGGAAGTTGGGCTTTTGTCGGACCATGACCACGGCACTCGGTACAGACCGATCCAAACATTCTTTTGAATTATGCTTTTAATTGCAGTGTGTTCTGCTTCGTTCTCGATTGATGCCAAGTCGGTGTAGTGCGATCTGCAGTACGTTTGAGCAGAAGTCCATGTGCTCAAATTTTGGATGTACACATGTTGTTTCACATTTTGTTCTGTAGCTGCAAAAAAACAAAAGTTGAGCTTATTATGGTTGAACTTTAATGTTTAATAAATTCAAAAATCAAATGAATGACTCTTAATATTTTCTCACCATAGTAGCAAATAAAGTGTTTTTCCGAATCACAGCGTCCATCATACCACCATCCATCCGCCACCATAAAGACGCACATCTCCTCTGACCCTCTGAAGTCTGGCTCACCAGAGCCCCACGACTGGAAACCAGTTTTACTTGTTTCTCCAGTCGCGGACCATCTCCAAGAGTTGGACTCGTTGCCCAGTCCATATTTCCAAGAACTCGGATCATCCCAGAGTCCAATCCATGCCATGGAATAGTTAAAAGTCGGTTCCAGCCTGTTTATGTCGTCCATGCTCTCAAACGTGGCCAGGTCAGAGTAGTGCTCCCTGCAGTATTGTTGAGCTTCATACATGGTCACTGCCTTGTTGACGTAGTAGTACTTTCGTAGAGGGAACTGCAAGCAGGAGCCGAGGCAAAATCCTGAATATTGACCAACAAAAAGGCTCATCAGAGGATGTTTATCGTAAGCTTTGAGGATTTAATGTGGATTCTACTTTTATGTGTGTTTTATTCTTGTTTTCTTAAGTCTGTTCTTACTTTTAGTCTGTGGGCTCAGCGTTTTAACGCTTACAGACAGGAACAGACTTCTGAATATTATTAAACAATTATGTTCAAAAATTGCGAGATTACAGTTGTTTTTTCCTCAGCCTATCGCTCGTGGGATTTAGCTGCTGTTCAGGCTCTTACCATATAGGATGAGAGTTATCCTTGGCATTTGTTGGTTCATTGTGGATTTTTCTGTAAAAAGAGAAAAACTGATATAAAAATTAACTGTAAAGCCTCTGCAGAATTGAAACCCCAATGAAATTTTCCGCTAAGTTAAAGGAAAACAGCAAAACATGACAATATCAAAAATTTGGTGTTTTCTTTTGAAATTAAAAACAATATTTTCTAATTTATCGAATAATTTCTCAAAAATTAAAAGCAACTAGGTATTTGCTCTGTTTTTCAAGTTAAATATTAACTGTGATAGTCATCTTAAATTCTGCTTATAAATATTCTGTAAAATGTAAAAGTAATACTGACAAGTAGAGTTGCTTCCTCTTACAAACGTCAATCTCTGTTGTTGTGGATGAAAAGGACAATGTCTCCTGAATAAATCAGCGCTTCATATCATTTCCATATGCAAAGTTAAACTTTGAAGTACATTTTTAAATGTGATCACAACACATTTAAATTACCGCCTGAGAGAGAAAAAAAGGGTTGATTTTTAAAACAAGACTTTCTTTGTGTTGCCTTAAAGCACCTTATAATGGTTTTATATTTACAGGCCCGTTTGTAGCAAAAGCTCAGATGTTGCTGAACATCTCAACCACAATTTTATATTGGCTTCTTCTGTAAACTCAACATATAATAGAAATATTTTTTTTTTAAAAATGCAAAGCTACTGGAAAATTACCATTTTCAGGCAAGAAATAGCAAAGCTGTTGTTCAATATTCAAATTTTGAAGTGAACAAATAAAGCTCAAAAAAAAAAAGCTGCAAAAGAGGAAATATTAAGTTTATTAATCAACACAACAAACATCTAACATTTCCACATGTACATAAGCAAATGATGGCTGCACAATATGCATAATCTCGTTTCATCATTGGATCGTAACCAGTTTTCCAAAGAACAGCTTGGACCGCAACATCTGGGCGGCCATTTTCAGATTCCCTATCATGAACAGCAACGATAAATATGGAGATCTGGAAAGAGTCTGTGTCGGGTCAAATGGCAGAACTACCTCAAAGTGCTTGTTTTTTGTTTTCCTTTTTTTTTCTAGGTGCGATCGTATTTGATTCAATGTACCTGGTTCAGACAGCAGGGGCCTGGACATGTGGCTTCATGACACTGATTGGGTTTCAGGGCAGGTGTGCATCCTTTGTTTGAGTCAATGCATGGAAAGAAGGGTAGACACGCAGAACCTCAGTTCTAATGAAATAAATCTATCAAACTATTTAGAATTTTGGTACAGCTCTTTAAATTTGGTTTGGGTTTGTGGTCAGAGGTGTTTTGTCGCGCACAGACCTGCTGTGGATGTTTGTTAATAAGTCTGCTGAAGTCTGAGTTGATCCGATGCTGGTTTAAGTTCTTGTTTGGATCATGCAATCAGTGATTCTTATTCTGCATATGAGTCACATTGGTTGAAGCTTTATTTTGCTGTGTAAAATGATGATAGAGTACTTTATTTGATTTGATCATTTAATTCTGGAGAACTTAGAGTGATTGATTTTAGTGGGGATAGTTTTGTTTCAGTTCTGAGAGTAAAATAAGTGAAAGTTTGAAATGAAGTTGATAATGGAAGATTTAACCAGCAGAGAGTTCAGGTTTTTAGCTTTCATTGATTGAAATGAGTTTTTTTCCTTACAAAAATATTTCAAATAGTTATTTTAAATGCTTAAATGATCAAATCACTGATGATCATATACTGTACCAACACAGTAATGTTGAAACGCTTATGAATATTTCTTCAAGATTCAATTAAAAACTATTATTTTTGCCTTGTTTTTTGCAAGGTTTTCAACCTGCTGATGCCGCTGCATATACCATCTCTGAAATAAATTAACAAAGATGATGGAAAGAGTTGAGCCAACGTCTGCTTCCTTCTCGGCCCTCTCAAGTCGGATCAGTATTGATGTAAAAGGACTTGACAGTCTGGCTGTATCAGATGTCCTAACAGAGGATCAGATGCTAAAGCTCACAAAGCGTGACGATGGAAAAGATTATTTTGAGAGCTGAACCACAGTAACTCAAAGTTCTCAGTAGACTTGTATCTAAATTCATAAACGACTGAAAGAACTGCTCCTGATGGCCCGAAAGATCGAGAATTTAACCTGGGAGAAGTGCGCAAACAAGCCTTTTCATATGTGACGCTTGATTAGTTGTTTTCTAAGGCTGTGTTTGTTGCACTTACACATTTTCATTCAAATATTACGTTTACCTTCAGTACTGGCAGTAAAAAGCTAAACAACTCTTTCTCAGCATCTTTAACTGATTTCCTATTCAAACAAGTCCAGTTCAATTTAAATAGATGGGGAAGCTCTGCGTCTGCATTTGAATTTGTTCACAAGGCGCAGTATCTTTTCTTTGGCATCAAGTATCCAAGATGATGAACATTATTTAGTCACTAATCAGGGGACTGAACTGGAAGAAACACAAAGCTAATTACATTTCACAGGATTTCAAAGGTATTTTTTCATGACCACAGAAATGAAGCTTTTAAAAACAGTTCTGTTTCAAGCTGTAGCTTTTCCTGGACTTCTTCATCTGGGGCGACAGTGGCTGAGGAGATGGTGATTCATCCTGTCTCCACCCGCCTACCTGCTGGTGACGGTCAGAGGGTCCGGTGGTTCTGCTGGTTCCAGTGTAACTTACCAGTTAAACAAAATGTGTTCAAGTCGTTCAAGGTATGTGCCAAGGGGATTGCTTGCTGCAGTGCGTAAATGTTTCGAAAGGGTTTTAAGGATTTATTTCTGACTGTGGCTCATGTGTGTAAAAAAGGTGTGGGTTCTATTCCTTCATTCCTCTGTCAGTGTGCCCTTGGGCATGGCATGGAAGCCCAAGTTGCCTGCCTGTCTGCGAATCAATACGTGTGTGAGCGTTGAGTGTGTCTCGTCGAATGAGACTCAGAGTTAAGGGTCGAGCCGAACCGCTGAAATCAGTTCTCATTGTCGCAGCTGCGAGACGAAAACCGCATCATTTTGTCCTCAGCCTCACGTCGTCCGCCCCCTTCTTCTTGTCACAACCCATGCGAAGCTATTGTGTGATTGATGTGAGTTGTGTGTGTGTGTGTGTGTGTGTGTGTGTGTGTGTGTGTGTGTGTGTGTGAGTGTGTGTGTGCGTGTGTGTGTGCGTGTGTGTTTATGCAGAAAACATCCCAAACTACTCAACTTCCAGAAGCCGGTTTTTCCCTGAAAGCGAAGTTGTTTCATGTTCTGATCCAACACAAACTTGTCAAAAGCTAAAAAATAAGAAAAATGATGAATACGCCTCTTGTGCTTGGGTGAATTTAATCAATTACCACTTTAAGTAGATAAAGTGAAATGTTAAGATACTGAAATTATATTCAGATTAAAGACATTGACCTTGTCCTGAAATGTTGCTGTCAGCTTGATGTTGTGTAGAAAAAGCATTAAAAGTCTGAATTACTGACTTTTGGTGCATTTTCTTTTTCACTCAGTTATTTTATTAACCAAGCTGATAGGGAATTTAAAAAAACAGGTCACACATCCTTAAGGTAAACCTGGGCACCCCTCCCCCCCCACAGGTAACAGTGTCGATTCTGGAGCATCCCGATGCATTCCCCGACCCGGAAGCTCCTTTAATTCCTCCTGGGACCTCTGGATCTGACTTGTGGTCTCCACCCAGTGGGACTTACATGGAATAATAGGCAAAGCTAATGCCTTGCTTTAAGATTAGGTAAATATGACCACTTAAAAGTGACATTAAAAAAAAAAAATCCATATATAAAAAGGTAGCTTGTAACGTCAGCATGTTTGTCAAAACAAAGGAAAACGGGATGTTTGCTGTTTTCCCCAGAACCAAATTCATCTAAGCCAGTTTGAGCAGGAACAAAAATATAAACACAAATAAATCAGAGCCAAAGCAAAACTGAATATTGACAGAAACAAGGTTTTATGGGGGTTTACTAAGACAGGTTTGTAAAGCTTCACGGTGTACGAAAGGGTATGAATACTTTGCCTTTAGAAAAGAATTCATACCCCGCTAACTTATTCACATTTTTTCATGTTAAGCCACCCACATCACTCCCTCACGATGGGATTTTAGATGATAGTACAAAACGAAATTGTTCACAGTTGCGAGGTAGAGAGAAAATGACGCATGTTTTTCAAAGTTTTTACAAACAAAAATCTGAAAAGTGTGGAATACATTTATGTGCAGCCACTTTTACGGCAACATCATGACTCCCATTTACTATAAAGAGCACTGAAGTGGTGCGGTTTTGACATGACGAAATGTGGAAAAGTTCAAGGTGTGAATGTTTCTGTAATTCGCTCCAGTTGTGCCCTTTTGCATTTAACTTGTCCAACTTCAGCGACTTCATTCATCTGTCCTCCATCTTTGGAAATCTGGAGATGCACTTAAAAAAGTTCAACACAACTTAAAAACAGAGAAATGCTGTTTTCAAACCGTACTCCTTCCTGATATGTGGGTATTCAGAGCCGGCCCAAGGCATAAGCAAACTCAGCAGCTGCTTCAGCCCCTCCCCCCCAGACTTTCAGGGCCCCCCACATAAATGCTTTAATTTTAACACAGACCATAGATCTAGAATTTTAACATTTGTTTATAATGAGAATACTATTATATTTAACGCTCTCAGCATAGATAAATTAAGATTTTAAATGTAATTTATTTTTCCTGCTTATTACTGAGGCTCTTCAAGAGGAGGAAACGCATCAAAGTCGTTTGTTGATTCATTCTTGATTTTTCTGCAATGGTGAAAAAAAATAGTTGACTCTAAAGTTTCTGTGTGACAGATGTTTATGTAAAAGCAAGTATCAAATGATTTCTATTAAATCCATATGTTCATCTTGAATTTATGTGAAAACAAATAAAAAAAAAAAAAAAAAACGATTTGTGGAAAACAAAAAAATCCAAATGAAAGTTTGGATTGTTCATTTTGCTGCCAGTCATCAAATACTGTAAAGCTGAACCCCATTCATTTCTCCAAAACGTAGTTTTATATTTTAAGTTAAATATAAAATCTTATAATCACCTGAAATCCAGCTCGTCGCAATGTCAAGTGCAGCAGCTTGGCGTTAGGTTTAGATGTCACCTTATTTGGATCGAAAGGAAGATGTCTTCTCCAAAATTCACGGTGCTTCATGTGATTTTCATATGCAAAGTTTGACTTTGAGGTACATCTTTGTCGGTCATTTCGCCCTCTTTATAAATCAGTCTGAGCAAGTCAGAATATTTAAGAAGAAGGGTGAATTTTCCTGATTTCCTATTTACAGAGTTTAATGTAAATATATAAGAAGTGACCCTGCACCGACACACAGCAGTATTTACCTCCTTGCAGATTTCCTCTGCTTTGGTCCAGTTAGTTGGGGGGGGTTTTCTTCAGATCATCATACCATCAACAAATTTTCAAAGCAGATTACGGTGACCTGAGAAAAATACCAAATGCAGTTTCCAAATGGCAATTTTATATGAAGAGAAAAAAGCTGTCCAAAGCAACCCAGCTGGATCTGATCTGGTTACGTCTCCTCTTTCTAATCACTGGAGGGTTTCTGAGCCTGTTTCGGCTCAAATCAGATTTAAATCCTGATTTCTAGGAGGGCGACTCCAAAATCCTCATTCTGGTTTTTTCTTTTTGTTTGTTTTGTTTTTGTTTTTTTCTGCAGCTATTCAAGTCATGGACTAGCTGGTATGCTTTTGTCCATTTTTCCTTTTGGACATTTTCCTTCAGGATTTACTGAAACGCCAGAGGTTTTTCATCAGTCATGGCAAGTTCTCCAAGACCTGAAGGAGCATGTCTCGCCGTCGGTAAAATGTTGTTTTTCTAAAATGCTGTTAGTTTGACGCCAGATGTAACAGGATGCGCACCTTCCAGAAAGTTCCACCTTTGTTTTCAGTCCACAGAATATTTTCTTCAAGACTTGGGGATCATCAGTTTGTTTTTTAGCTAATGTGAGACGTGTCCTTTTTAGTCAGTGATGGTCTAGGTTTTTATTTTTTGCTCTTTCTTATTGTTGAATCATAAAAACTGATTTTAACTGAGACAATTACTTGTAGAGTAATTTTTTAATACTCCTAAAAAGGTTGTTTTACTTTGGGATGCTGATGTCTACTATATAAGATGGTTCAGTGATTGACTTTTAAGCTCCACTCAGCAATATTAATATTTATTTAATTTGGACATTTAAAAAACACATAAGAATTTAAAGTATTTGTACATTAATCCAGAATTAAAGCTTCTGCATGCAATAGCTTACAATATTATTCGAAGTATTGGAACGTTTTTAGATTTTGTCCCATTGCAACCGCAAACCTCAGCGTATTTTATTGGGATTTTATGTGATACTCCAACACAAAGTACCACATACTCGTGAAGTGGGAGGGAAATTTTGTACAGTTTTTTAATTTTTTTAAAGCTGTTAATCTCAAAACAAAGCTGGTGTCCTTTGTATTTAATCTTCTCTAATCTGTCACCTCAAAATAAAATCAATTTGCCAATTTGTTTGCTTTTTTTTTTCATTTAAAAATATTATTAATGTACATTACATATTAATATGTGTATTAGTACATCATTAATGTATATTAATATATTAACGATGTATACTTAATTGATGTTTTTACGATGTAAAAACATGTGCCAAAAAAATGTGCCATACAAATAAAATTGTCTTAATAACTTTTTATTAGAACATAACCAGAACCCTGCACATATTGGTATTGCTGCTGAAGGTTGGTATTATGTTCTCTTTTTTACATTTTTACATCTTATTATATATTCTGTGAGTTTTGCACATCCAGACATGATTTGCAGTATATCTACTTCCAGAAAGGCCGCAGAATAAGCGGAAATAAGAGGAAACGTAACTACAGTATTTATGCTTTTACTTACTTTAGTACTTTCGTAGAGGGAACTGCAAGCAGGAGCCGAGGCAAAATCCTGAATAGTCCCAAAAAATTTGGTTAAGGGTAATGAATACTGAATTAGGTTTATGGCGCAGTTCGTTCTTCATGTAGAAACTTGTTACAGAAGTAATGATCAAATATCAAATCTAATCGAGAATCATGCTTGAGATTAACATTTAGTAGGCTATTTTTAGTTTATTTAGCCAAAACTGTTCTGTACGACACTGATGATGATTAGTTATAGGAATACTCAGTTTTAGCATCGCCAAAACGAGGACAAAGTAGGGACTACATCTGAAACTATGCTGCCAAGCAAATATTGTTTTACTCCACCTATGTAGATTTCACAATGGAGGTTCTGTCACGTTTAAATATTTCAGATCCTGAAGCTATTTTTTTTATATCAAAGTTAACCTGATTACACAGACAAAAGCAGTTTGCAGAGCATTATTTTTGACCTCCTGGACCGCTGTTGGAAAAGTTCACCACTGTTCAAGATATTTTCTATTTGTGGTTTATGGTTCTCATTGTGGTTCAAACTTTGTTTGTCATCTGTTCTGAAAAGCGCAGGACGTCCTGCGTGGTGACAAGATTGAGGCCGACCGCAAGCGGATTTTAAAAAAATGTTCAAATCAATTTTGGGACATTTTAGATCTATTCTGAATTGTAGTTCACGAGAATTGTGTTTTATGTGCAGCAATTGTTCCTAATCTAAAAGATGGCGCTTGACACCCAGATGTTGATAAGCAGAACTGGATAAATTAGCTGCGCTTAAGGTCTTGGCAATACTGGTCGTCTTCATGGGGAAAAACAACGCAGCAATTAAAATGACTTTGCAGTAAATTTGCAGTGATTTTCCACTGCTAATTAGCGTTTTAAATTTTAAAAAACGATGCTTCTTTAACTTCTGTTTCATCAGATTATTCATCTCTTGCTGCTTTTTAGGCTCTTTCTTACCCAAGAGGAGTATCGTTCCAGCCGTCTGTTTGTTCATTGTAGATTTTTCTGTAAAAGCAAACAATTATAAAACACTTTTTTTAATGAGTACTATTGTATAAAATTTGCAAAGCCTCTGTTTGACGGAACATTTTAATTTATTTAGCATAGACTAAATCAGTTGGATAAGCTGTTGGGAATGCTGATGAAACCGAACCTATCAGAAATCATCTAAACTCCATCTCAGCAAGGCCTTCTAAAATGCAAAAGCAATACTCACGAGCATAAGAGCTTGATGTTCGAAGGTTGAGATCTCGGCTTTTGAAGGTGGGAAGAAGATGCGTTCGGAGAAATGCACAGGGCTACATGAAATTTACATATGCAAATATTGACCTTTTGTTGACCTGTACAAAGGAGTACATTTAAGAATAAGTAAATTAAAAGACAATACCTTGTTGTCATGTTAATGTTAATGATTTAAAGGATCCCTGCCTGAATTTATATTCTGTTGAAAGTAAAGAAATCTACAGCTGCAGTTTCTTAGAAGTTGAGACATTGCAGAAGCTACTTCAGACCACATTTAAGTGATACGGCACCAAATAACGCGCATAAAAATAACGTTTTCAAACTCGCTGTCCTGATTTGTGGTAACAGACCAAAGTATGAGAAGGGGAAAAAGTAAGAAGCAAAAAAAAAGAAAAACTGGAAACAAAGGAAGACAACTAAACCTAAACCGAAAAAGCATATGCAAACATGAAGACAGGCGGACGTTGAGGCAACAGGAAGTGGAATAGCCTGGAAAGGAAGCAGGAGCATTTACAGGGAACCAAACCAGGTTTGTGATAAAATGAAAACAGGCGTGAAGTGCAGGAGACACTAAGGTCTGACAACTAAAATTAACTCTACAAAAGAAAAGGAAATGGAAGGACAATCAGACAATAAGTGGACAGCCAAGAAACCAACATATGAAAACCAAAACAACAAACAGTTGTTATAAAGTCCAAAGCTCATCCCCATTCAACCAAAGTAAGAAGAGAAAATACAACCTGAGTCGGAGGATGCCATCTGGAAAATCCTCTGAACTGTTTGGTCTAAGCATCCCCCCCCAACTGTCCGTGCTATCATCAACTTTATCACCATAGCGATCCAAAACTTTCCTGCATTTTTAGTTGCAGGGGCGAATTTTCAGTGCCCCAAAAACATTAATTTCAGCGATGCAGACTGGCCAAATATTTATTTGTCCCTAGCAACCATACATATCATTAGCACGATACAGATATATATATATATATATATATATATATATATATATATATATATATATATATATATATATATATATATATATAGTTGTTTTTTTTTTTCCCTCCCCTACCACATCTGAGAGGGCAGTGCCCCTTATGGAAAAGCTGCCACTACTGGAGGATCATTGAGTACTGCAGACGTGTGTGAAGAGTGCCACTCTATGGAGGGACTTGGAGAACTGGCATGCAGCTTTGAGAGCTTTATTTTTTTCAAACCATCAAACAATTGTCATTTTAGTGCCAAGCCCAATTTCATCATAAAGTTAAAAATTCAAAAATATTTTATTTATCCCAAAGGGAAATTAAATGTTGATGTAACTCATTTAGTTAAGGAGTTGTTATAGATTGTGATGGCTGTAGGCAGGAAAGAGCTCCTGTAGCGGTCCATTTCACAACCAGTCTAAAGAAGCCTCTGACTGAAGAGACTCTGTTTTCCAATGACAGTCTCATGAAGAGGATGGTCAGGGTTGTCCATAATTTTCTTAATTTTATGCAAAATACTTATTTGCATAATCATCTCCAGAGGTTCCAGTCGTCCCCAGAACAGAACCAGCCTTCTTTATCAGGTTGTTGGGCCTTTTTAGGTCCCTGGCTCTGATTCTGCTGCCCCAACAGATGATGGCAGAGGAGATGACGCTCTCAACAACAGACTTATAGAAGACATGCAACATCTTGCTGCAAATGTTGAAGGATCTTAGCTTCCTCAAGACATACAGTCTCCTTTGTACTTTCTTGTAGATCCTTCACTGTTGAGTCTCCAGTCCAGTCGGTTGTCTAGATGAACACTGAGGTATTTATATTCCTCAACCACCTCCACTTCTTCTCCCATGATGGAAACAGGGTTTGATCTGACCCTGTTTCTCCTGAAATCTACAATCATCTCCTTTGTTTTGCTCACATTCAAGATGAGATGATTGTTTCCACACCATGAGACAAAGCGGTCCACCATCTCTCTGAACTCAGCTTCTTGTCCATCTCTGATCCACACAACCACTGCAGAGTCATCTGAGTATTTCTGAAGACAACAGGAGTCTGACTTGTGCTGGAAGTCTGAAGTGTACAGAGTGAAAAGGAAAGGTGAGAGGACAGTGCCCTGTGGTGCGCCTGTGCTGCTGACCACCTGGTTAAACACAGTCCTTCAGTCTCACCAACTGTGGTCTGTTCGTCAGGTCGTCATGGTTCCAGGCATCAAGTCAGCAGAAATGTGGATATAATGAAAACCTCAAGCACAGAGTTTAACTCTAAGTAGTAGTTCTTGAAGAGAGCCGGTTTTCAGTAGTTCAGTTCCAGAAATCGTTAACTTGCCTTCTTGCGCTTGTCGGTTCCAGTAACGTGTGACGTATTTGAGTGATGACGTGTTGTACACGCTCCATATTTTGATTTAGAAAACATCCAAGATGGCGTCGCGGCAGAAGCGCTGCAAAGTATGATTACATTTCACAAAAGAGAGGATACTATGGCCGGTTGCAACATGTGCAGAGCTTTACTCACAATGAAAGGATAAAATACCTCAAACATCTGACCACACAGCTGGCAAATGATTGGCACAAAGGTAAAATGATTGATGGGTTGCTTAGCGACGGCGGTGACTCTCGAGGGGCGGAGCTTCCAGCGCAGCGTCTCCTGCCATGAATGTCCCAGGTAACTTTAAACTCCTCCATGTCGTGGTTATTGTATAAATGTTAGCGCCATGTTGCATGAATAATCTCCATGTCATATTAACATTTACAGTCATATTCAATCAATTAAAATATGGGTTCCTTTGAGGCTCGTTTGTCAGATTAAAATCACCTTTTGAAAACAACCTTCAAGTCTTGAAAGATTCTTCCTGAAAAGGCAAACATGCTGATTTGTTTGCGTGTTTGCAGATCCAGACCACTGCAAAATAAAAACTCTTGATGTGCAAAAAGTTCCATTTCGTGTTAAAATGTTAATTTTAATTTTGTCTGAATGGAATACAACATGGTGCATATTTTGAATTAAAGAGTTTATTTTCTAACTCAATGAGAATTGATAGGGCATTGAATAAGACCAATTATGGAATCAGTGTTGATAAATTCTTATCAATCCCATCCCTATGGACAAAAAGTAGTACAGCCAAACGATAGGAAAGGTGTGAGTCATGGACCGAAACTTTTGTCTGTTAAACTTAAGAGAAATGTGGAGTATGAAAAATGGTTTTTCAAATGCAAAATTTTGTCTAATGTCAAGTTTTTGGGTGGTCTTTAAACCACTTGCTGGTTGTTTCATGTCATCAGAACCCAAGTCTGAGTCTATTATTTTAAAAATTTCAAGCCTTGTTTGAAGCCTTGTTTGTTTTATACATTCAACACATTGGTGTCTGAAAACATAATGTCTTATTCAAACAAGTTGAATTTGAATATTTAGGAAGTGTCTCAGCTGCTGCATTTGGCTGTGTTTGACTAGATTCCAGATCAATGTAGAAACAAAAATGTTGGTACGTTTTTGTTTCTACATTGATTTGCATTTACCGTGAAATCTCACGGTAAATGCAAATATCTTGAGTTTTGTTGAAAAATGAAATAGACCTCAGGTTTGGGTCCTGCTGTCTATTCTTATACATACATAGAAAGTGTTATTGGGGTTTTAATCTCTACCTTCGGAGGATTCCAATTTTTTTTTATTTTGATACAGAGGCTATAGAAAACTGAACAATTTGAAATCTGACACTGTTGCTGAACTTGTAAGTATTTGTAAATTTAGCAAATTTTAGTTGCCTGTAGAATCAGATATTTGTATGAAAACGCAAAGGATGGATTCAAACCATCAACTTTCTGGCTGTAAGGAAGAACTGGCATTCCTGTTAATTCATCCTAAACTTTGTTTTTATGCCATATTATTGTTTGACTGAAAAAGGTTTGTGATGTCATATTGCTATTGCTGCATGGTGTTACCTTTCTGCCATTTTTATTCAATATCCAGTCAGCTATGCTTCTGCTTCCTCTTCCATTGTGTGTCAGATCACCTTTGCCACAACAGTTTTTGCGTGCCAAACTGTCTATTGTTAGCTTTTGCTGGGTTTACTCTGTGCTTCTTTTCAGAATCATATTACCGCTGTAATACTATGAAAAATCATGAGGGCAAAAAAGGTGCAGAGGTGTGAATTTACAGTGCAGGCTAGTAAGGACAAACAAGTGAAGGTTGAGAATATTAGTAAACAACTAGAATGAACACAAATAAGCATGTCTTGGGGTGATTTGTTGGTTTTAGAAAACACTATGCTGGTTTCCATCCAGTCTAAAGGACTTTTTCCCTGAGGAGTCCAGTTCGGATGGAGGGAACATTCCAGCTGCAAAGGATTTCACCCTTAAGTACTTGAACTGACTCTGACAATCCACATAAGGGGTCATAACATGCTGAAGATGCAACAAAATGCTAATGATCGTCTTCAGAACCGTAAATGATACAAATATTTTTAGATTCCGGTTTGAAGATTTTTCATCTGACTGTTTTCTGTGTTCATACCCCATAAATGCCGACGTGCCTCATATTATGTTGGCATTGCGCCAAGTGACATGCCAGGCCAGCAGTGATACAGATGACATTAAAAAAAACCCACACAGGTGAACGTTTTGCTGAGCGGTTTAGCATGAACTTGAATTTACCAGCAGGTTGATTTTGACTTTAATGCAAAAAAGTTCATCCTCTGTCAGTTTTACCATTTTACCAATCAGAACATACAAAAAAATATGTGTTTTGCATTTCTACAATTATTTAAATCTGAGCTCAAGTGAATTAAAAAAATGTCTACACTAACATTATTTATTAAACAAAGCTAAAGCAAAAAAGTGGTTTAACTTAAAAGTACAGAACAGGCAATTATAACTCAGGTTATTGTTAATCGCATATTAATTTTACACCCTTAAACTGAAAGCAAGTAAAACCCCTAAAGAAAAAAGCTGAATTTTTTTTCACAGTGCGCAAAGGCAAATATCTAAATATTCATTCATGGCACATGCACACTGTCATCTGATTTAATTTTTTGCTAAACAAGAAGGGATTTATTATAAGGAGTAAATAATAATCAACCCTACAAGACGTATGAGGACTGCTGTGTTGCAAGTTTCTTGCTGATCCTCTTACAGCTTCAAGGATTACCTAAATAAAGACACAAGCATCTAGTTAGAGGGAAAAAAAACATGTCAAAGATAATCTTCTTTGGATTTTTTAACAACTATGTTTTACCATTTCAGGAAAGAAAATTTGACAAGAATACAAAAATAGCAGATAAAATACCAATGCCAATCTAGAAGGTGGTAATAATGTTGCCATTGAGGGGAAAAAACACAAACGGTAAAGACGACAACCAAGGTTAATAATTCTAAGCAATTGCAGCAATATTTTTCTGCCTTATTTATCATTTTCTGTAATTTTCTTTTAGAATTTCCTCAACCTGGAATAAACAAGACGACAGTAGTTTTGTTTGTGGGGTTTCTGGTTGCTGCTCAACAGATGAAGCGTTAGCGGGCATCCGAAAAGCAGGCTATGTCAACATTTAATTTTAAATTCTTAAACTATATAGAAAACAAACTAATACACACTGATGAACGTCTTTCGAAAAATATTTTTGTTCACTAAAAACTCCTTCTTAGTTGTCCTGTGTTGGTTTTTCCTTCTTTCGGTTCCTACCAGGGAGCTTCTTCCAGGCCAGTTTGAGGTCGGTCACGCCCTGATTTGCAAGCATTACGTGCAACTGAAAGAGAAAGATGGAGAAATCTTTTAGTTTTGTCCCTTTTCAACTTTCTTAAAAACAAGGAAAATGGTGCATTTTCTTGAATGTATTCTTGAACATTGAGCAAAACTCTGGTTTTCTGTAGTACTTTCATACTTTACAAGCTAAATACAACAGGGTTTACCAGTATAACACTGAAATTAAATCACTAGCATGGACTATACACTTAAGTGTAAAAAATGTCTGTAAATTGTCAGCTTGTTTATATATATATTAAACCTAAAAATATGCATACACCTGAATTTTATTTGCTGTTAGCTACATAACTGTAAAATGTAACATCATCCTAAAATTTCCTGACTTAAATCAAAGTCACTTTATGTTCCTGTAAAGGACATGTCCCCACAAATAAGCTGAAGTTTATGGTTCCTCCTTGATATGATATACAAGCACGTCTGTTCTCTACCTGCTCTTTGAGGTCAGCGATGATCGTTGGGTCCTCTAAGTTTGCAGTGGTCTGGATTTTCAGCTTCACCACAGTTTTCTTTGACTGCTGACCTGCTGAAGTTTTAAAAATCATGGTGTAAAAAAAAAATGTGGTGAAGTAAATTTAAACAAAAAGCGGCTTCCCATCAGAATGGAAATAAAAAAATACCAGGCATAAAAGTGTTATTAACCCTTGAAATCTTTCACATTTTGTCAAATTAAAAATAAACTTTTTGGGATTTTTATGTAATACACTAACATAAAGCAAAAAATACTTGTGCAGTGGATGGAAAATGATTGTTTAAAAAAAAAAAAAAAAAAAAATCCAACAAATAAAAAAGCTGCTAAGTGTAAAATGCATTTGTATTCAACTCCCTTTACTTTGATCTCAATCAAACTCCTTCAGAAGTCACCTAATTAGTCAACTTGTGTGCACTTCAAGCTCAGCATTAATACAGCTATTCTGTGAAGGCCTCAGAGATTTCGCCAGGGACCATCAGTGAACAAGAACGGCTCCATCACGATCGAGGAACATACCAGACAGATCAGGAATAAAGTTGTGCAGAAATCTGAAGCAGAGTTGAGTCATAAACCAGTTTGATCATCTCAAAGAGAACCATTTAATTTATCATCTGGAAATTAAAATAGTAAATGGCACAGTTGAAAGGTTGGGCAAGTGAGCTATTAATTAGAAAAGCAGCCCACGGTGACTCTGGAGGAGCTAAGATCCACTGCTCAAGTGGAAGAATGTGTTTACAGGACAACTATTATTCATGCACTGTACAAATATGGTCTCTAAGGAACAACATAAAGAAGAAAGACGGTGTTGAAAGAAATCCTTAAGAAGTCTCATTTAAAGTTTGCTGTAAGCCATGTAGGAGGACAAACATGTGGAAGAGGGTGCTTGTCTTATGGCGATGCTTTTCTTCAGCTGATATGAGGAAGCTGGACAAAACTGAGGCACCAGAAAATACAGCACCACATATAGAGCCCGAGCAGCAATGGTATGGTTTCGATTGAGCATATTCTTGTGTTAGTCAGGCCCAATTACACCTAAATAGACCAGACCAAAATGCAAGTGAGAATCTGTCACAAAATGTACGATTGATGTTTAGAGACATTTTCTGTTCAATCTCGTACTTGACTCTGTAATTGTGGTTACAGGATGTTCAAGAAAGTATTGATTCAGGGGCTAAATACAGAGGCATTGATCACCTTGTGTCATTTTCTTTCCAATTCACAATTATTCAATGCTTTCTTTTGGTCTGTCACATAAAATCCCCTCAAACAGTTATGAAATATGTGGTTGCAACGTGAAAAAACATGCAGACATTTAAGGGGTCTTCCTGCTTTGCAAGTAAAGTAACTCTATGGGACCTGTGGAATAACAATTAGAGGCAAACACTCACCAGATGAACCTGAAGTTGTTGAAATGGGTTGATCTTCTACAACGTTTGTGCAGATAAAAGGGTACAAGGCATTGCATGACTCTTGTGTCAATGTGCCATCCTCCAACCACATGGCTGCACAAAGTTTGCTCTCGTTAAGATTTTGGATTTGTCCATCCTTCCAGTTTGGGGATCTGTGGGTATATCTAGTGTCAGACCACACCCAGAAAGCTTCTCTGTGGAGGCCGATCCAGACTTCTGTGCCCCAGGACAGCATATTTCTGATTTCAGCGTTGGTTGTATTATTAGGAATTTGGACCAGAGTTAAATTTTTGGCCTTACAGTTCTTCAAGGCATTCATCCAACTCATTTCAGTCTCAATGCTGGAAAGGTTTCCTGTTAAGATAAAGGTTATGTCAAGCACTAATGACTTTTGAAAATTAATTGTCACCTTGTCAGAGTTTACCATATTTGCAATTTATCGGGCTCTTTACAAGATTTCAATCCAACCTAGTAAACAGATTCTACGAGGTCATTATTTATCAATCTAAAGCTGTCTATAGGACAACGGTATGGTTAGCGTGGCGCTATTGACGTCACACAACACAGTTCATTGTTTTGGGTGACAGAAAAACATCACTGCTTGAGACAGACATGAGACATACTAGTGCGTCATGTTTGTCGTCGCACCAGTATGACACCAGTAAGGCGTTTGAGTTTAACCCCGTCTGGCCAGTGAGAGTCCAACTGGCAGTGGAAACGCTCTTCTGAATACATCGGACCATTAAGGAGTGTACCGAACCGCACTGACCTGTGCCGCACTGCCATTGATATCAAACAAATTCATAGATTTGTAAAAAAAAAAAAAAAAAAAAAAAAAAATTAATTAGGCACTGAAATTTCAAATTTAATGGTGATTTTCTCTCATTCGTACAGGATCAAATATATACATTCATTTATCATAATCTTAGAACAGCTGGTGCTGAAGGTAGGAGACATTTTACCACCTGCAGGCCACATCCGTCCCTTTAGTCAGCAAAAAATCTAAATTCAACAATTAGTTTATTCTGCGCTTAAATTTGATTTAATTACAATTTTGAGTTGGTTTTACAGTTTTTCTCAGTTGTTTCGGTGCAATTCTCGAATCATTTTCTACATTTGCAAAACAGTTTGTACAAACAGCAAAACAACGTGGATTACCTGCAAAATCCAGTCTTTCTCAAAATCTTTTCAGTTCATCTCTCAGAATTAAATATCGGTGTCAATAAACTTGTCAGTGCCTCAGAATGACAAGTCCTTGTTTGAGTGTCTTCGGATACAACAGTCACAGTGATTCGTCATGTTGTCAATGTAGCAGTGACTCCGAAGGGATGCTCTGTTGTAAACTATGGCGAAAGTTTCTATGACAGTTGTGTAATTGTGGAAGGTCAGTGGCAAGAGACGCTTTTACTGCAATGACAGACGACATCATTGTGATACAGAAGGGAAAATGCAGCACTGGAGAGCACAAAGAAAAAAAAGGTAGAAATGGAAATATAAAACAATCTCCTTAAGAAAAGCTGTACATGCAGTGCTGTAGGAACGACAGTGCAGTCTTCCTACATCTCATGTTCATGTCTGTTGGGCCACAAACTCGTCCACATCACAACAAATGTTCTCTCTGGCGATGCAGTGTGGAAGGAATCTTTTAGGAATGAGGAGTAAGGTGAGGGGAACTCCATCAGCATCCTGCAAACCACTGCCTGATGATGTTGGAGTGATGGAAACTGGCAGATGTCCTCTTCTTCTCCTCTGCCACAGCCTCGCTACTCTTCCTCTTCTCTTCGGCTGTTGACCCCGTCGAAATCCTTGTCCTTCCATTGTCAGAAATGTAACATTGTGTTGTTCCAGCTATGTACACTATATTCTTGCTTCTTGATTGTTCGTTGCACCTTTGAGCAATTTCGGAAAACTGGTTGATCATCGGTTGATCTAATGCTTCACACATTTACCTACGTTGTAGAAACTCAGGATTCACCTGGGAGTAATTTATCAGTTCAGGACAGATTTAGAAAAAGTCTAATGGAAATGTATAGCGTATATGTAAAGACTTATACGATGAACTAATGCTTAAATGTTATGAAGGTTAAAGCTATTCAACAGAAACCTATGTAATTAACTTTTGATCGACATAAAAGCAATTGCAAATATAGGAAAAAGCAAAGAAATGCACATAATCACTTGCGTGATGTACAAAAGTATTTGCAATTTGCTCAAAGGAGACAGAAATTGCTTCTTTGGTCTGGACAAGTAACACGATGATTTGAAGATTGAACAAGTAGTTTTGAGAGTTTTAATTCTGTTCTGAGAAATGCACCAAAGCGAGTGAGAAAAACTTGTAAACCACTTTACCTGCCAAGAACAAGGCACATTGTAGCTGTCTGGATTCAGTAGCTGTTTCCTTGTTTGCATAAAAGGGGGTTGTTAGACAGCAATCACTGGATTGATCAATATGCAGAACAATGGGAAACCCTAAGGAATTTAGCAAAACTCTGAGAAGGACGACTGTCGTTTTACACAAGTTTACTTTTTCCCATTTAAATAATTGCACAGAAGTGCAATTATTCTGATGTGTCCCTGCTTTGCAGAGGCCCGGAAGAAGATCCAAACTGAACGGGAAACGAACTCCCACATGAAGGAGGGAAATGCCTCCTAGATAAAGGCTTTATGGTCAGGAAAGGTGTCATCATTTTATTTTAAGATAAAGTTTTACTGTACAAATGTAAATCTTTTTAGAATTATGCAACATGATAGCTCGCCGGAGAAAAAAAATCTGTGAGATTGTGTTTTTGTGGTTTGTTTTTAGTTTGTGAGGCTGATACGAACTTAAAAAATAGCATCTGGTCGAGCTGCAGCTTGCTAACGGACAACTGACCAAAGTTCTGACCCTATGCGGATGATAATCAGCGATAAAGTCCAATTCACACGCTATTCTTGTTTTCTTGAAATAATTACGGCTGAATGTTTTGTGATGCCAAAAAATAAACTGTTAAAAGCCGAAAATTCATGACTTTCATGCCCATCGCGAGTGGTTGTAAATGTCATAGGAGGAGGGAAACAGACTTTCTTAATTTTTGTTTAAAGGACAAGAAAATGTCAATCCCTTTTTTTTTTTTTACTCACCATCAGAGCAAACTGACTGTCTAAGTTCAGAACAGTTGCGATCATACCAATCCCCACCATCAGTCATAGACACACACAGTTCAGTCAGGACGTTGTCCGGCTGACTGGAGCTCCAGTTGACGTAGGGGGCTGCTCTTCCATTTTGTTGGATCCATGAAGAGGTGAGAGCGATCAGTCCTATCCAGGCCTTGGAGTAACCTGAATCCAACCAGTGTAAGTTGAACTCGTCGTCTGTCTGGATCAGTGTCGTGTAAACATCTGCGCAGTAACTGTCTGCGTCATACCAGGTCCTTGGATTATTGACAAGGTGGTATGAAGTGGTTGCTGTGGTGGCACAAAAACCTGAGGATTGAAGTAGATTTTTTTTAAAAATATGTTTTGTTTCTGTCTCAATGGTTTTATCTGATCTTCCTGCAATACTTCTTTCCTTTGGTTCTGGAACAATGATTAATAACAGCAGCAACGAGCTAAAACATTAGTATAAAGGAACACCATCAACTCCCACAGGTCTCCTACATTTTTTTTTTATTTTTTTTTTTTTTCAATTTTAAGAAATTAAAATCTGTATTAGCTTTCCCTAAAGGTTTGACTTCAGGTTAGTTCATGTTGTTGGTGTATTTTTTTTTTTTTTTTTTTTTTTTTTTTTTTTTCAACTTAAGGGACTCAAAAAAAAAAAAAAAAAAAAAGGGAACGGTATGGAAAATAAAACTGGATCAGGGGAGGGCTGGTGCCTCTGTTAGCCAGTGGCAGAGTGGGGCTGCAGATCACTGGTTAACCACAGGACAACACAGAGACACATGAGAAAACCCCTCATGGTTCAGTCTTGCAGTCAAATCTACAGATGCATCACAGCAAACTGAAACACCATCAAAAAATGATGCCGGACCTGTTATGCTGATGATACTCGGCTATATCTAGCCATGAATCCTGATGAATCCAGTTCGTTAGGAAGATTACAGGCATGGCTTGAGGACATTAAAACCTGGAGGACGCCAGGTTTTCTTCTTTTAAAATTCCAACAAGACAGAAGTTGTTTTTGGACCAGAACCTCAGGAAGAGACACTGCTTAGTCAGTCGCTTGATCTGGATGGCATTAAATTGAAGTAAAGAACCTCGGTGTTGCGTCATTTAAGTCCCATATGAAACAAGTTTCTAGGATTTCCTTCTTTCAACCTTCCTTAGCACCTCAGCAGAACCACAGCCTGATCAACTCCACGCCACGTTGCTCTGGTGCAGCAATTCGTGCAACAGGAGCCACAGATGTCCGACATTTCTGCTTTTAAAAGTCCTTTTTTATTGTTCTGACGTCTTGTTTTTTAAGAAATTGAATTTGGGTTTCCCTCGGCTGTTAGTCAGCATAATCACCACAGCCGAGTGAATAATGAATCTATGTCGTGAGTTTCACCTTTTGCACTGAATTACTGAAATAAAATAACGGTTAGATACTCTTATCGACATGCACCTGCATCAGAGGTCAGCTGGCCAACTTCGACTGCACACAAGAATCACCAGGCAGTTATCGCAGGATATAAATCTCACCTGTAACCAGAAGGATCAGAAAAAGCGTCTCATCCATTCTGACTTCAGCCGCCTACAGACACAAAGATCAGCTATTAGGCAGAAATATTTAAAGATAACAAATTATTGTTCTAAACAAGGTCTGTTTGGTTGATTTATTATAAATGACTGAATAGGGCCCCTCATGAAGGGAGCTTTTCTTAATATTTTCTTAATATTTCTAATACTGACATTCTGATAAGCATTTGTTCTGATTGATTTCTGGGGGGTTTTTTTATCTTTTTTTTTTTTTTGATAAATTAATAACATTGCTCTGAACAGGAGGGGATGATTTGAGATTTTTAGTTCATCAATTTTTGACCAAAACAAAGGTATTCATATCCATTGGTTTGTTTTCTGTTTTCATAAACTGTAAAACAAAATACTTTTAAAAAAGCTATAAATAATCATCTATTTATTTGGCCTGTTTCTGTGATGTGATTTAGATATTTTACAAATCTAAATGCAAGTTTGTGATGATTTTTCAGCGACATACTGAAAATGAATGCACAGGTTTTTTTTTTTTTTAAAAGTCTACTTTTTCTACTCTACACAGTATTTCTCCTTTTGTTTTACAAATGAATAAACTTTCATAAATATCCATTAAATGTTTAAGGTAGTATAATTAACCCGGTTAAAGTGCCAACTTACCAAGCTTTAGGATTCCTGCCTTGGAGGACAGATATAGTTGTCTTTCTGCCTACTTTTCCATTTGCATTGGTTTTTATAGGATGATGCAAATGAAGACAGCTGAAGGATTAACGATGAGTGGAAGAGGTTGGATGCTGCACATCCTGTCAGGTTAATGGGCGCTGGAAAAAAAACCATCTTCTGAAACAATTCATGTTCATAAACTAATACTTTTTTGTCTACTATTTTGTCTGTAACAGGATTTTATAGCATTTAATGTACTTAAAATCCAGATTAACTGGAAAATATAAAATTCAGCTGATTTACTTCTGTTTTCTTTATAAAGCATCAATTCAAAACAAAAGCAGTTTTTACACATTTTTCACATCCATCTAGAATCCAATCTAGTTTGTCCAGATTGTTTTATTTCACTCCGATTATAATTTAATAACAACCCACTCCGTTAAAGTCAGGTTCTATAAACTATAAACCAGTAGTTTATAGTCTAGTTTAGTCTGATTAAACAATACAAACCAGTTCAGAAATGTAAAAAAAAAAAAAAAAAAAAACGACTGAAATTTGATTTGTCTCAGTGGTCAAAGCTTCTCGCTATAAAGTGAAAAACCAGTGGGATTTGTTCATTGTTGTGCTGCGAGATGCTCTAACACAAAAAGAGCATGTCTATAAGCAGAGGTTGCTTTTAGAAATATTAATGAGCAGTTTATTGCAGCAACTTCTGCAGACCTCTGACTTTCCAAAGATGATTTCTGACTTCGGGGGTGGTGTCGATGTATTTTCAACTATCGTTATCAAAAATGACTTCCCAGCAGTTTTCTGCTGTCTGTCCTTGTACTTCCTGCAAGATTTCAGTCTATTAATGTTTTCTTGAACAGAAGTTACTCTTTGCTGTCTCTTCTTGTCACAAGGCTGTTGTTCGAAAGTCTCACAGTCACCAGCTGCTGGTTTTGGGCAAGCTCTACACTGGTGGCATCTCTTTTGTGAGGCTCATTTTACAAAAGATCGTTGTTGAGCTTACAGTTCTTGATCTAAAAATTGTTCTTTCAGCTGCAATTTCCTCACATTTTCTGCGCCTGAGGACGTTTTGCGATGACGCAGTTTCAACTGGGGGTGACTTTTACCAGCACGAGATTTCTAGCGTATGTGCTCCTCTTTTGCAGCCGTCATGCTGCTAATTCGATGGGGATTTCATAAGGATTCTTTGCAATTAAATAATTCGCATCTGATCACTCTGCAAATTACTTCTAAATGAGAGTGTGAAGCCCAATCATTACTGTAGTATTTTAGTGTTTTCATGTTAAATTTATTACCCACTCCACATGCTTGTGTTTAGCTTATGGAAAGATAGATTGCTTTTGCATTTAAAGCTCTCCTAATGTGCCGTTCACATGCAAAAGGACATATTGCTCTATACCGATGAATAACTTACGGCTTTTGATGCATGTTTATGCAGCGGCTTGATTTACTGGGAAAAAGTCCCCAAAAAAACTGTTCCAGCCCTTTCATAAACGACAAAAAAGAAGATTTTTTTTTTTTTTTTTTAATTTAACCTCTTTTGTGGAAATGCACAGCAGAGGTTCCTATTATTTCCATAGAATCCCCACAACCCCACAGATCACCTTCTTCTATATGTGTGCTTTGGGTCATTACTTCAGGTAAATCATCCTGAACCCAGGCCTTAAGAAAACAGTGAAATCGGCTGCCATTTTAAAGGGATTTGCATTCAGAGATTTGCAAATTGTTCTTTCAAATGAAAGTGAACACACAAAAATCTCCATTCAGATCTGAAAGTGGACAATCCAGAAAAATTACAGTGCCTTGCAAAGATATTCATACCATTTGAAATCCTGTGCATTTTGTCAAATTACAACCACACACTTCAATATATTTTATTTTATAGACTAATGCAAAGTCAAGCTTTTCACAAATGAAAATCTAAAAAGTGCAGAGTGCTTTTGTATTTCCAAGCACCAACCTGCTGCCCAAGATTTCCGGTTTTCTTTAAGTTCTGACCTGCAGACGCTGATTTCTCATTCAAATGACTCCAGCAGAAGGGGCAGTGGTTCTTTGATTGAAGTTGTTTTAAATCCAGCAGAAAGAAATTACGAGATTTTTCACATTTATGCATCAAAGCTTAGGTTCCTAATCCTAATTTTTATTAAATTCGAAAGTGCACGAATAAACGTTGTGATTTTTACATTTGACCTATAATAATAGTGGGAGTTTTGATGCTTTTAACATATTTGGGGGGACATTTGGATTTTTACTTGACCTGCCAATCATGATCAGAGCCAATTAAGGGAAAAAGTTCCAATTTTTCCAATTTTTGCACCAATGAATTTCAGTATCAATTGATTGGTGGATATTAAGCAGAATAACAGCAACTGCAGTGAAATTCCACCACTTTTTGATTCTGTGACTCAAAAACAAAAATAATCCACGAGTTGGACAGGAACTCGAGTTGTGGCATAACGATTCCAAGACAAAGGTCATTTATTAAGACTATATCACTGTGAAAGCATCGCTTATTTTTCCAGAAATTCTGATTTTTATAGGTATAATGTAATATAAAAGAAAATCCAGGACAGGGGTCTGCAATCCTGCAACGTTTCGATGTGTCCCTCGTCCAACAGACCTGAATCAAAACGCCGAATTACCTCCTCAGTAAGCAGAAGCCCAGTTTTCCAGAGTCCTGCTAATGACGATAATTTGTCTCAGGTGTGTTGAAGCAGAGATACAGCTAAGCTGCAGGACGCTGGCCCTCGAGGGCTGGAGTTGTCGACTCCTGGTCTCGGAACTGAAAGGGGAATATTATGTATTTTCCAAGCCCAGCGCGACACTTTGTAGTACAATCAAGTAACAATATTACTTTCAGTTATAAAAATGCTCTATATATCCAAACATAACTTAAGATTAATTTGATTTCGCAATTGGATGCCTTGAAATTGGGCTCTTTCTCTTTAAGAAGCTCCTGCTCTTTCCAGCACTCCGCCTTTAATCACCATGAAGCCGTTTAGAACCGCTCTTAGGAGCAGAGGAGCAGTTCCACCAGGTATTTGCTAATTGCTGCTGCTGCTAGTCTGGAGGAGCTGAGTGGGAGAGGCATGGGGGAGGGGTGCTCTGTGAGGCGGAAGCTCGGCTGGGGACTTCAGCCCTAAGGAGGGGCTTTGTGAGAGCAAGCATTTTGGCCTCCCTGAATAGCTGCCATGGAGATTAAAGGATTTCAAACATGCGTGGAAGAGAAAAGGCAACACTAAAGGTATGTTTTTGATGATAGGATAACATTATAACAAGATATAAAGCTCAAAAAAGTCACCCTTCCCTTTAAACTTTGTTTTGTGTACTTTGTTTTCAATTTTCCATACTTACCCCAATGGGAAAATTGTAAAATCGAATTTCAGACTCAGTCTGAACCCTGTGGTTCGGCACCAGACTGCTTTAAACTGAGCAGAAAAAGTCCAGAGAGACTTCCAGAAAGGCTGGAGAACTACTGATCAAAACTATTTTAAAAGATTACAACTAAATTTGGCTACTTGGAAGCAAAATATAAATAAATGAGTGTATTTATATGATATAAAGAAATGAGGGAAGACTCGAGACAGGACTGCAGCAGGACGACTGGATGGATGTGTTTAGGTTTAGAGCTGCAGCACATATTTCTGAGGATCCTCCTCCTGGAAGGGCTTTTTTCATGCAAACCTCAAATGTTTGCATTTTTTTTTTTTTTTGCCTCACATGTTTTTCCCCAGTAACACAAACTAATGTATTCAAATTAATTTTCTGAATCAGGTTGGGTTCAGTTTTCGGTCCGGACATCTCTTTGCCAAAACTTTTTAAAATTGTAGTTTAAAAAAAAAAGCCAAACATGATATTTTAAAGACTTTGGCGTCAAAAACATAAACTGGGAACTGAAGCACTGCTGCAGCAGGCATTTGTTGAAAAGATAACCCAGCTACCCCCCCCCGACATCTACCGCCACCTGCTGGTGAACAAAACTCACTGCAACCAGACATTTATTAAAGACAGAACACAGACTATTTTTCACGTATTTTTATTCATACTATATTATATATTTATAGTCTATGTTCATAAGATATTTATATATATATATATTTCACATAAATGTTTTTATATAATTATTTACAGATGGCAGTGTTGCCAGTCGCTGATATTTCAACATAGTGAATGAGGAAAAACTGGTCATAGTTCAGTGCTATGCTGAAAAACAGATTTAAAAAAAAAAAAAAGTGGGAAAATAGCAAAACATTTACATGATGCAGCACACTTCATCTTCTGCTCCAAAACTTGTGCAAATGTAGTGTTTTTGCATTTCCTGCAGAAATGACCAGGCAACGCCCACATGTACACATATCCAATGTTAAATAAGACAAAACAGAAAAGATACAACACTATGTACACCAAAACATTGAGCTGATGCTGTTCGACACGACAGGAGCAGATCCAGATTAATATTCAGAATTAAAGTACAGCCATGCACTTAGCAGTGAGCGCACATTCAGCGATGCATTTGCTGCAGCTTTTCACCACACACAGAATAAACTATTGGACCAGACATACGTGTAAGATACAGTATATAATGTCTCCCACATTCACCCGATCAGAAATACACTTTGGAATTAATGGCTTTTGGAGGAAACAGATGTAAAAAAAAAATAATAATAATAATAATCTGCATTGCAATATTTAATCTTTTTTTTTTTTTTTTTTAAAGTACTTCCTTTTAAAAATAAAAATACATCCAACTAAAACCCTCCAACACACACGTGCATTTGTGTGTCTGTGTGCAACGTGCAAATCTCTTCCATAAATACAGTAAACTTTATATCCTCTCTTCAGACCCCCAGAATAATAAAAAAAGAAAACAACTTCTTTCATTCCTGACAAACACGCAGCTGAGTTGGTTGGATCCAGAAGGGGTCTGGGGGGCTGGGAGGGGGGTTAACAAAATGTCCCCTTCAAAGGAAGCCTTCATGGATGCACTTTGAATGAGAGCAGTTCCTCAGAGTGCATGTTGTTGAGCGACCGCAGCTCAGGAAGCTTCAGCAGGAGCTTGGTGAAGGTTGTGGCGGACTCTTCGCTGTGGTTCTGCATCACCAGGTTCCTCAGCGCCCAGATCAGTTTGTCCTGCAGGGCCTCCACAGAGTTCAAGTCCTGGATCCCTGATCGATCTGAACCAGAAGCAGAGAGGCGACGTTAAACTGCTGAGCCCGAAAGGAAGCGTTTTCATTTGAACGTGCAGAACACGGTGAGGAGCGCCGGCGTCTTACCGGCTGAGACGAGCACCACAGCGGTGAAGAGGCTCATTTCGTCCTCGTTGAGCCGCAGAGCTGCCAGCTTCTCGCTGAACTCGCACATGGAGTTGAGCAACTCGCCGGCGCCCAGCGACCTCAGCGTGTCGAGGCTGTAGCGTTTGCCGCTCAGAAAGGTGACCGTCCGCTCGGCCATGTTGAACAGGGAGGCAAAGCGGACCATCAGCACCTGAGAATCAGGAGCAAAGATTTTAACTGATCAGATAGTTGAATATTTTGATGATGGTAACTCTCTCCCTCAGCTTTCTGAGCTTAGTCTCAAAGATCTATCCCAGTTGTGGACACGAATCTCAAAATATTAGCCTAAATTCCCTACGAACTCTCTGGGAGAGCAAACATGACCCGAGCACACAGCCCTGTGGAGCCTCTGACTTCAAAACAAGCAGAAACACTGAGCCTGTTGGCTTCTCACCTCAAACGTTCCAGCTTTCAGCAGGCTCACTTGGTCGTGCTCGGAGAGGTCACGGAAGCCCGGGATTCTCTTGGCGAACTCCACGACCTCCCGCACAGCGGGGGTGAAGCTCAGGGAGAACTCCTCCCAGATCTCCTGACTCGGCTTGTTGGGGTCTACGTACGGGGAAGTGTTCATCGGGCAAACCTTTCAAAAGCAAAAACAGAGAGAGCATGACGCAAACGCTCTCAAGTTTCGAACTGGGACGTGGAGCTGGGGCGGCATTTGGGAATTACTCACCAGGTATGCTCGACTTTTCATGCAGCCGTTTGGTCCGTCGTAGCTAAAGGCGTTCTGTGAGTGGTTGTCCTCGGACGGGTCACAGCCGAGCTGCTGCTGCTGATGGAACGCTGCCCTCTCCTCCCTGTAGGCAGGGTTGGAGTACGGACAGCGCTGGTATCCTCCCACAGCCGGGCTGCCGTTCCAGCAGTTCGAGCTCCCCTGCTGCCGCTCCTCCATGCGGCCGCCGCAACTCGAAACGGACGGCGGAGAGGCACGGCCCTGCGACGGCGACCTCTGCTGGGGAAACGTGAAGGCGTCTGGCTGCTGCCCGTTCACCGTGACGGCGCCCTCATCCTCGCTGCTGTCCGACCCGCAGGAAGATGCGGAGCTGGAGTTGGTGTCCATGGAAACCACAGACTCCGAGTCCTGGGGGTACTGCGGGGAGGACGGGTTGGAACACGATGAAGAGTCGGAAGTAGAAGAGGAGGAGGAAGAAGATGAAGAGGAGCTGGCGTCGCTGCTGATTGCCTCGATGGGCAGCGGGGGGCTTTGGTCGTCGTGCAGCATGCCGTGCAGCTGCCCGTTCTTGCTCATCATGTTGTTCATGGCGTTCTGCATCTCCAGCAGCATCCTCTGCTTCTCTCTTTTAGGAATACGCCCAAATCTAACAGCTGAGAGTAAAAACAACAACAACAAAAAAAGGAGTCAGTTGACTAGTTGAAGTGCTAAACTGGTGCCAAATCTTTGTATTTCCTCTGCTGCACGCTCTGGCTCTGAGCTGAAGGAGGGATCAGAGACGAGCAACCAATCAGAGCTTCAACATTAGTAACTGTGAGCACTGTAACCACTTTGGTGGTGGTGGTGGGGGGGAATGCAGAAAACCTTCAGGTCCAGATGCTCACCATCTTTGGACATGCCGACGGCCAAGCACTTCTTGAAGCGGCACTGCTGACAGCGGTTCCTGTTGATCCTCATGATGGTGCAGTTCTCCATCTTCAGACACTTCTTATACTGGATGTTCTGCTGAATGCTTCTCCTGAAGAAGCCCTGAAGGACCAGACCAGCGTCAACAGTGTGAGTGCGTGCAGCGGCAGCGGATGTGAACTCAAGCTGCAGAGAGCTAATTCATCGCCCACCTTGCACCCCTCGCAGGCGTGGACGCCGTAGTGGAAACCCGAAGCCACGTCGCCGCAGACCTTGCACAGCAGGACCATGCCGTTGATTTCTGCAGACACAGAAGACGACCAGTGAGGGAAATGCAAACACTACAGTATGCGCAACGTGCTTTTTCGACGGAAAAAGTGCGTTGAAGCTTACTCGTTATGCTGCTTTTCGCAGACGCGGAGGAGCGGCCGGTCTTCTCCGCGCCAGAGCTGCGTTTCGCCGGCGGGGCGACGTCCACCACCATGCCTACGGCCCGGCTCGGCAACGAGGGCCGGGACGCCGGCGGTGACGACGACATGGGGCTGCTGCTCATACAGGACTCCGATGAAGAGGCCAAGCTGGATGAAATGTAAGCTATAACTCCTCCTGTTGGGAAAAAAAAAAAAATAAAAAAAAATAATAGAGCATGCTTTCTGCATCCTGTGCACTTTGATCACAAATCACATTACAGGTGTTTATATTTACCCACACAAGGTTTTCCAGTTAAGCACGAGCAGGAGGCGAGGCAATAAAGCCTAACTTGAGGTAATAACTGACTCAGTACTTCGTATAAACAAACTGTTCATAGAAAGTAGCTCCGCCTGTTCCGCACACACTCAAGGCGCCGTGTGTTTGGACATGTGTGTTGCTGTTTGCTGGTTGGTTTGCTGTTGACCTGCTTTATCACCTCCAGTGTGGTTGGATAACGCGGTTACATAACACGGCCGGGTCTCTGTGCTACGGGAGCGTGCTCCACCAGACGGGGTCACTGAAGCACCAGGGCAGCACTCGTGGAAACCAAATGTTGCACAGGGAGACATGCCCCCCTGTTACGTAACCCTGTGTTTGGGTGGATTTTAATGGTGCTCCTCTTCAGGACAGCTGTTGGCTGTTTTTTTTAAAGAAAAAAAAAACCAAAAAAACAAAAACAAAAAAAAAACTAAACGCTTCACTTGATTTTGATTATCAAAGTGTAAAGAGATGAATATTTGTCACTTCAAACAGTAGAAACTGGACCGAATGACTAAATAATTGCGACAAAAATAGGTCATAAATGTATTTAAAAGTCTATAAAATCAAACTGGAAATCTTTCAACAGCTCGAACCACAAAAAAAAAAAAAAAAAAAAAAATCCAGTTTGGCTGCCGTGTGGATTCACCTGACCATCCAGGACAACTAGTTTTCTGGTATGCAAGAAAAAACTAGTTCAGCTGAATGTAAACCCACTCCCAGATCCAATTTCAGAGCCAAATGGAAAAGTCAGTTTAAAGCCTGGACATGTGATGCCAGATGTGTTAAAACATCTGCAAAAACATGATGTTAAGTGTGATAATGATCATATTATTGACCAAAACAAGAGATATTTATTAGAAGTTATTCACTAAAAATGACCGTGCATAACTTTTCTCTCAGTAATTAACCCTAATTAAATGTTATAAATAAACTTAACAGCAGAGTCTGAAGTGTTTTTCCTCAAATATTAAACTGATGTATCTTTAAATAAAAGCGCGGCCCTGAACTGAATCAGGCTGTTTTCCCACTTACAAGAACCTGAATCATAAAGTTTTTACAGGAAAACTACCATGACGGATGTTTTTCTTCTCTAAGAAAAACACATGTGAAGTTTCTTTTTAGAGGCCACGGCAGACTGATTATCTAACCTCAGCCATGAGTGTTCTCTGTCACGGCCCACCCACACGTGGGCCCGTCATGAATTTCAGCAGAAGCACAATGCAGAGGGGAAAAAAAAAAAAATCTGGGTCAGCCGCGTGTTTGTTGCTCCACTGTCTCACGTGTACAGCGCTGCAGAGGCGTGCGAATGCATTATGCAATGGTCGACGTCACGGAGCGCGTTCCAGCCAATGGGAGCAGGACTTCGCCGCTGAGAGGAACTCCCGCGGGCCAATCAGAGCTGGGCTTTTAAAACGCATGTACACACGGGCACATGGCTCGGCTACGCTGGCCATGTGAGCGGGACCGGGGAAGTGGAGCACTGTTGTTGTGTCAAATGGAAACACAGCAGCGGCGCTCCGACGCTCCTAACCCGGTTTTAAAACGCCAAACAAACACAAGGAACACACCTTTATTTCACACCCTGAACACAGGCTCAAACAGCAAAACTTTTTTTTTTTTTTTTTTTAAATATTTCTTCCGCTGTAGTGGTAAACAAGCTGTTCCAGATTCAATTCAAACACTTTTCAGAGAGGCAAATAAGTTATTTGCCACTAAGCAATGAGTAAGTAGTTGTCTAAAAGTAGGGCAAAAGTATTTAATACTGAATTAAGAGCATTTTTGGAACATTGCAGCAAGTCTGCACAGAGCACGCAAAAATAATCGTTTTGTATTTTAACATCATAACGGGATAAAACGTCGTCCTCTTACCAGGTTTGGCTGTTCCGATGTCCTCTGGCATCACTGCTGGAGGAAATCAACTAAATCCAAACTGTCACAGAGAAGCAGCGACGACCAACCGAGCCGAGAGGACGGATCCTGACCGAACACCAGGCTCCTTTTTCTGGATTAACTGCACGTCCGAGTCGATGCCTCATGAAAAGAGCGCCGCTTCCAGGGTTTTCTGCGTCCCGACTGAGGACCGGTCTCCGTGTGCTGCTGCAGGAAGTCCCCCCTCTTTTTGTGTGTGACTGCGGGTTAGTGGAGAGAACTAAATGTTCTCAATAGCGGGGCCCCGCCCTCTCCGGCCGGCCGCTGGAGCCACTTTAACCCAGTGACACACTTTCAGGACACCTGAGGGGCGGAGCCAAGCGGCTCGGCGACGTAACACGGGGCTGGAAACGCCGCGGTCACGTTGCAGAGCACAACGTGAAGCCCCGAGAGACAGCGTGAGGCTGCTGGCTGATACATATATTTAACTTATTGATGTTAGTATCTGCTCTGTCAGACGTTCACAATGAAGTCTGCAAACATACATTTTTTGAGCTGCACGTCAGGGATGAGGACTGAACAAGGAGAGGAGCAAAGACGCCTTGTTTAGTTCTCTGGGGACCTGAGGGGGTCGAGATGGCTCATCCCTGAGGTGCGACTCTAAAATGTATGGAGGACCGAAACTGACACAATTAAAAATAAAATCAGAAATATATATATGAGATTGATATATTTAACTTATTAATGTTAGTATCTGTTATGTATATATATATATATATATATATATATATATATATATATATATATATATATATATATATTTTAGTATTGAGCACCGGGCCTTTTTGAATCATGTTATTTTTATATTTCTTGTTTTGAGAATAGAGGAGCAAAGACACACTCTCTCTCTCTCTCTCTCTCTCTCTCTCTCTCTCTCTCTCTCTCTCTATATATATATATATATATATATATATATATATATATATATATATATATATATATATATATATATTGCAGGAATAATAAGCTGGCCAAAGGAAGAGATAAAGACCATGGATGTTAAAACTCGGAAACTACTAACCATGCATGGAGGGTTCCACCCTAAATCCAGCATCCTGAGACTATACGCGAGCCGTAAGGACGGAGGCAGAGGACTAGCGAGTGTGCGAGCCACTGTCCAGGATGAAACATCCAAGATCCATAAATACATCAAGGTCAAAGCCTCAACCGACGATGTGCTCAGCGAATGTCTCAAACAATGGGGACCAGAGGATGAGGTGCTGGAGGAACCGTCATGGGAGGATAAGCCCCTACATGGGATGTACCACCGACAAATAACTGAAGTGGCTGATATCAGGAAATCCTACCAATGGCTGGAAAAAGCTGGACTCAAGGACAGCACAGAGGCACTCATCCTGGCTGCACAGGAACAGGCCCTAAACACCAGAGCAATAGAGGCTCAGATCTACCACACCAGACAAGATCCAAGGTGTAGATTGTGCAAGGAGGCCCCTGAGACAGTCCAACACATAACAGCAGGGTGCAAGATGCTGGCAGGGAAAGCGTACATGGAACGTCATAACCAAGTGGCGGGCATAGTGTACAGAAACATCTGTGCAGGATATGGACTGGAAGCCCCGAGATCTAAGTGGGGCACACCCCCAAAGGTGGTGGAGAATGACCGAGCTAAGATCCTGTGGGACTTCCAGATCCAGACAGACAAAATGGTAATGGCGAACCAACCGGACATCGTGGTGGTGGATAAACAACAGAGGAAAGCCGTTGTGGTGGATGTAGCAATACCAAGCGATTGCAACATCAGGAAAAAGGAACACGAGAAACTGGAGAAATACCAGGGCCTCAGAGAGGAACTGGAGAAGGCCTGGAAGGTGAAGACCACAGTGGTGCCTGTGGTCATCGGGGTCCTCGGGGCAGTCACCCCCAAACTGGAGCAGTGGCTAAAACAGATCCCAGGAACAACATCAGACATCTCAGTCCAGAAATGCGCAGTTCTCGGCACAGCCAAGATACTACGCAGAACCCTCAAGCTCCCAGGCCTCTGGTAGAGGACCCGAGCTCAGAGGTTGAGAAAGACCACCCGTGGAGGGTGAGAAGGGAATTTTTTTTAATTTTTTTTATATATATATATAAAGAGAGCAAGAGAGAGACAGATATAAAAATATTTTATATCTATATATCATATATATTTTTGTTTATATCACACACACATTATATATATATATATATATATATATATATATATATATATATATATATATATATATATATATATATATATATATATATATATTCTTAAACTATGCTAAAATCAGATTTTGGAAGCTTATGGCCACAGGAGCAAAGCTGGTTTTGTAGCGCTTAGTTTTCCATCTGGGAACCATATATCTGCGTCCAGATGGAAGGAGCCTGACCTCGTCATGCAGAGGATGACACACATCTTTTAGGACGGATGTGAGTAACCTCTGCACCTGCCCGAAGCACAACGATTCTCACCCGCCCGCTTACTGGGCCACTTTACTGAACTTTTAGATAGTTTGCAACCCCTCCCCTTCCTCTCAACATTTAACCTGAGATCTGCGTTACAGATTCACATTGAGCTATTTTAGGAGCACATTATGATAACTTCCACCAATCATAAGTTCATGCACATCAAATTACTTTTGTTTTTTATGGCACCGTTATATAGCGGTCAACAGGAACACAAGGTCAAAACTGTACAAATGGGCTTGACTGTGATAAATTTTAACTGTGACAAGCTTATAAACAGTCACACATTGGAAAACACAAACTTATATGTTCTTTTAAAAAAATGAATTAAAGCAAGTGGAATTTAAGAGATAAAATAAGTGCGTTTAACCCGACAGTAAGTTTGTACAGCGTTTAAACACCACCGTGGTTGTTTGCATAAATGTTCCTTCGCATGTAACTGTCGAGGCAAGTCTATTTGTATAGCACCACTCATACAAAATATAAGTGCTGTACAGGAAATTAAATAAACAGAAGTCGAAAAAATGATAAAAAATGGCACATCTCAGGTTTTCAAGGAGAACAGAGGAGCAAAGGCACTAAATGCTGCCTCCCCTTGTTTAGTTCTCTGGGGACCTGAGGGGGTCGAGATGGCTCATCCCTGACGTGCGACTCTAAAATGTATGGAGGGCCGAAACTGACACACTTAAAAATAAAAGGAGAAATATATATATTTTGTTTTTCCTTTTCTTTATACAAGGTTTGTTCTTTTTACATTTCCTCGTCTCCTCTTTTTACTTCACCGCCTGCATCTCTGCCTCATGATGCAAATGAGGAGGGCGGCCATCTTGGTCCAGCTCCGCTACTATTGGTCGGCTGAAAACTTACCGCCTTCCAACTCGTCCAGTCTAGTTGCAGCTTCCCTTAACGACTCCGACACAGACCGTCTTTCCGCTCCCTCCATAGCTACACATTGGTTGCCAAACTGAAGCCGAAGGCGCAGGCATGCACAATCGATCTGCACATGCGTCCTGCTCCTTCCTGTTTATTGACCAAGAAGGAAAAGGAAAAACAAATTGTATGTATTTCTGCTTTTATTTTTAATTATGTCAGTTTCGGTCCTCTATAACTGTCAATGGATTGACAGTGGTGTGAAAAAAGTGTTTGCCCCCTTCTTGATATGTTATTTTTACATGTTTGTCACAGTTCAGTGTTTCAGAACATCAAAGCAGTTGAAATATTAGTCAAAGACGACACGAGTCAACACAAAATGCAGCTTTTAAATGGTG
The DNA here is from genome assembly GCA_014839685.1 of Anableps anableps. Taxonomy (NCBI): domain Eukaryota; kingdom Metazoa; phylum Chordata; class Actinopteri; order Cyprinodontiformes; family Anablepidae; genus Anableps; species Anableps anableps. The sequence continues at coordinate 7,475,822 of CM026072.1, forward strand.
TTTATCATGGTGAAAACAGGGAACAGTGGTGAACCTTCCCAGGAGAAGCCAGCTGACCAAAAGCATCTCAAGAGAGCAGCGACGGCTCATCCAAGAGCTCACGAAAGACCGCACAACGACAACCGGAGAACTGCAGGCCTCACTTGCCTCAGTTAAGGTCAGAGGTCATGCCTCCACCATAAGAAAGAGCCTGGGCAAAAATGGCCTGCGTGGCAAGAGATCCAAGACGAAAACCACTGCTGAGCAAAAACAACATGAAGTCTCAGTTTTCCCAGAACACATCTTGATGATCCGCAAGACTTTTATATGCTTTTATATACTTTTATATGCTGTGGTATGACCTTCCGATGTGGCGGAATTACACCGGTTCAGCACAGATTAGTGATCAACCCAGTATTGGTTTAGGCGCCAATCATGTTTTCACGCAGCGCCATGGAGGTTTGACTTTATTTCTCTCTTAATTAAAAAAAACAACAAAAAACCTTAATTTAAAAACTGCATTTTGTGTTAACTTGTGTCGTCTTTGACTGATATTTAAATTGGTTTGACGTTCTGAAACACTGAAGTGTGACAAACGTAAAAACAGCAAATCAGAAAGGGGGCAAACACTTTTTTTTTTGCACCACTGTACATAAAAACCTATAAATCATTTTGAGTTAAAGCAGGGAAATCATAGAATCAAATCATACTTATATTAATCTACTAGTTCCAGTGTTTTCATTAGACTTCTAAGAAATAAACTGGAAGTGATATTTCTCATTTCGACTGCTGTTCTGGAAATCCCCAAACTCCCACAATAATCAGACACAACATGCATGAAAAATGAGGTCAAGAGACTTGTTGAGCTATGTTAGACCTCACCACATTTATTCAGTGCCAAACATGAGAAAAAACTAAATATAAACCACTTCATACTGATCACTTTCATTTATCATTTTAAAATGTTAAATTAAAAGTTAACTTTTTCATTGGACCATAAATACTGCTTTTTGTCAAACATGCTACTTTAAAAATGTTTACACGAATCACTAAACGTGGAACATATGACCTCTGACCTCGTGGCAGTTCAGTTCCTGCATGTAAAGACTTTTTCTCCGTGCATTTTAACAGTGAAACCAAAAAACTGCAAACTCCAATACGAAATCCAATAATCAAGAGCAAAAAACTGACAACAAACTTTAAAATTCAAAATATGAAAATAGCGAATGTAAACACCATGTAGGGAATTCAGTTTGTTGAGCAGTTTGCAGAAATTTGCACTGCAAAAACACAAAATCTTACCAAGTATTTTTGGTCTAGTTTTTTTGCTCAAATATCTTGAATACACTTAAAATGAGACAAAACTAACTTGCAAGTAACTTTTCAGCAGATATAGGAGCTTGTTTTAAGTAAATAATTCCTTAATACTGGTGAAAAAGTTCTAGGTATAATCTGCCAGTGGAACAAGACATTTTAACTTACAATATGGGAAAAACGTCTTGTTCCACCGGCGGATTTGTTTCACTTATAACTAGAAATTTTTAGTCAGTATAAAGGAATTATTGACTTAAAACATTCACGCTGAAAAGTTACTTGTGAGTTAGTTTTGTAAAATTTCAAGTGAACTACGATATTTGCACAAGAAACTATACAAAAATACTTGGTAAGATTTTGTGTTTTTGCAACGTGGATGGAATACAATGCAATATTTGATGAATAAAATACATCTTATAAATTTAGTATAAATATTTGCACTCAACGGCCAACCTGGTGCTAGCAAGGCACACCTTGTTAGCACCCTTTTGCTTTCAGAACTGCTCTAATTCTTCGAGAAATATGTTCAGTGAGGTATCAGAAACATTTCTTAGAGACTTTGGTCCATATTGACATGATGGGATGCGGAGGTTGCTGCAGATTTCTCAGCTGCGCATCCATGATTTGCATCTCATCTTCCACCACATCCCTAAGGTTCTTTATTGGCTTAAGATCTGGTGAGTGTGGAGTACAGCAAACGCACTGCCATGTGCAAGAAACCAGTTTGAGATGACTGGAGCTTTCTGGCATGGTTCCTTATCCCTAGGCAGCAGAAGATGGGTACGCTGTGGTCATAAGGGAAAGAATATCGTCAGCAGCCGTACTTCAATTCAAATTCAGAAATATTTCATTTATCCCAAAGGGAAATTAAATGTTGATGTAACTCATTTAGTTAAGGAGTTGTTATAGATTGTGATGGCTGTAGGCAGGAAAGAGCTCCTGTAGCGGTCCATTTCACAACCAGTCTAAAGAAGCCTCTGACTGAAGAGACTCTGTTTTCCAATGACAGTCTCATGAAGAGGATGGTCAGGGTTGTCCATAATTTTCTTGATTTTATGTAAAATCCTTCTTTGCATAATCAACTCCAGAGGTTCCACAGTCGTCCCCAGAACAGAACCAGCCTTCTTTATCAGGTTGTTGGGCCTTTTTAGGTTCCTGGCTCTGATTCTGCTGCCCCAACAGATGATGGCAGAGGAGATGACACTCTCAACAACAGACTTATAGAAGATCTGCAACATCTTGCTGCAAACCTTGAAGGATCTTAGCTTCCTCAAGACATACAGTCTCCTTTGTACTTTCTTGTAGACGGCTTCACTGTTGAGCCTCCAGTCCAGTCGGTTGTCTAGATGAACACTGAGGTATTTATGTTCCTCAACCACCTCCACTTCTTCTCCCATGATGGAAACAGGGTTTGATCTGACCCTGTTTCTCCTGAAATCTACAATCATCTCCTTTGTTTTGTTCACATTCAAGATGAGATGATTGTTTCCACACCATGAGACAAAGCGGTCCACCAGCTCTCTGTACTCAGCTTCTTGTCCATCTCTGATCCACACAACCACTGCAGAGTCATCTGAGTATTTCTGAAGACGACAGGAGTCTGACTTGTGCTGGAAGTCTGAAGTGTACAGAGTGAAAAGGAATGGTGAGAGGACAGTGCCCTGTGGTGCTGCTGACCACCTGGTTAAACACAGTCCTTCAGTCTCACAAACTGTGGTCTGTTTGTCGGGCACTCACGGATCCAGGCGGTTGTTGAGGCCTCTACCTGAGTCTTCTGGAGTTTCAGACAAAGCAGATCAGGCTGAATCGTGTTAAATGCACCACTATTCAAGTAGGCCGTGGTGTTTAAACGATGCCCATTTGCTACTAAAGAGGCCAAAGTGAGCCAAGCAAATATCCCTAACACTATTATACCACCGCCTATCATGTGAATGTTGCAGCTGAAATCGAGACTCCTTGAACCGGGCAACGTTTGTCCAGTTGTTCAATTTTGACAAGGCCTCGACTGTAGTCTTGGTTAATCCACTGTGGTTATCTGCTGCTGTAGTCATTCTGCTTTAAAGTTTAAATGAGGTGGTATTCTGCGTACCTTGGCTGTAGCAAGTGGTTATTTGAGCAAGTGTTGCCTTTGTATCCTCTAAAACCAGTGTGCCAATTTTTCAACAAGGCATTTGAGTCATTTTTCACATCATTCTCTGGAAACTTGAGAAATGACACAGCGAAAAAAATCATGTTTCAAAAATACTCTGTTTGAACTTTAAATTTGTCTTCAGAACCTTTTGATGCCTAAAGGAATTTAGTTTCTGCCATGTTATCGATGGATTCACCAAACTAAAAATGCCTAAATATATTTTTTAATGTTAAACAAAAAAAAACAAAAAAAAAAAAAAAACAAAACAAAATCAAATGTCATTGGATTAATCACATCTGCATTACACTTTAAGTTGTGAACGTGACTCTCAAAGCACTCCTGCTGTATTGGGGAGTCCAGCCTTTGTTTACTTTGGAGAAATCCAAAGCTCTGATTGGACGAACGGACTAACACGTGCTGATAGGTGGATGAGATTCAGCCTTAAAAGTCACATGTCATAACATCTGAGCTGCAGAACAACACAACAGCCCAAACTAACCATAAATCATTAACATTTACTCTCACTGACCTGGAGTTTCCTTTTATCATGTTTGGAATTTGATGTGTGTAGAAACTTATCTGAGGTTTCAAAACAAGTTAGCCATTAACTTTAACTGCTCTCATGTTTCCACACATATCTTTAAAATTTCCATAAATGGCGCCTCAACAAGAAATCATACCACAAACCAGTTTATTAACCGTTTCCGTTAAGAACGTGCAGCACAAATGGAAAGTATTTAATTCCAAGATTCAGCTGCCTGGCTTGAGTCCAAACCTCAGAGGTGTGATTCACTCTTGGCAGGGCGTAGCATCATCCACACATCACGTACTCCATCTGAGGTATTTGAGAGCTGAACATATTTTCAGAGTGGCCCCATGAATTAGACAGCTGTCAGAAGACGCTAATAAAACCCCTGCAGGTCACCCTTATTCCAGTTATATTTTGAATATGGCCGCATGTTCTGCAGAGGCGTTCTGGTTTTCATGCCGCTGGTGTTCCAGAAACCAGCGGGCTGCATTCCTGCTTTATCTGTCTCAGATTTTTCCATTTGACGACCTGATTTCTTCAGGCACAAAACAGACAACAAGAAAGGCGTGTTCTACGAAGCGCTGGTTGCTTTCGTCGTGGTTGTAGTCAAGACTGACTTCCCTGCCGGTGGGGGATCCGGCTGCTCCAGCGTACGAAATCTGAGGACGGACGACCTCTCTGATCCGACACATCCCATATCGCTTCGCCCAACATCGGAGCGAAGTTATATTTGGCAACTATCCCCTTGAACTCTTTGTTATCTCTGGCGGATGACTCACCATGCGATCAACAAAGCTGTAAACACTCCTAAATTCACTGGTAGGGCAAACAACACTGATTAGGACGATGAGTCGTGTTTATAACTAAAAATAGGAAGAAAATGTTATGATTGCCGTACATGCACTTAAATTATTTGGACTGAATCCCAGCTGGACTGACCAAGTACTGTGATGGTCAGAGGTCCTGAGGTCAAGCTGAACATTCGTGGGCGTGACGCAGATGTTCAGCAACTCCAACATTAAACGACCATTTAATTGTTAAATAAATAAAAAAAAAAGATGGGAATATTTTGTGTTATTGAGGATTTTCTGGGTCTGATATTTTATGTTTCTCCACTTGCTTTTTAAACTTGACCTCAGGTTCTCAGTGGGGTTGAGAACCGAGGAGTTTCCTGCTCGCCGGTCCGATTCAAGCTTTGAGTCACTTCATCGTGTCTTTTTCCCGTCACAGGATGGAAAAGCAACAAAATTATTCCTGGATTGTTGGAACAAGTCGCCCGGAGGCGGGTTTTGATCCCACTCTTTATTCGTGGCGGTGTTCCTGGTGCTCCTTTGGATGGGAAGCAGCTCTACACATGGATTAGATCAGGATGCTTCGCCGTCTGCGCCACAGTGGGCTGGACTCACGAAGCTTCTCCCCTTTTCTAGTCAAAGCACAAGATCTTCCAGACCAGATAATCAGGACTCATCAGAGCAACTAACTTTGCACCAGTCGCCTGCTGTCCCTCGCATTTTCCTGGGACAAAGGGGTCCCCCCCCTATCTTTTGGAACAGTTTTCAGCCAGTCTTCAGCAAGCTCTGCACTGGTGGACATCCTGAAGTCTTCTTTCCTGCAACTGAACCTCTTACCCTGAAAGTCTTGATGTACAAACCTGTTTGTTGCATTTTTAATGGCGCAAACTATTATAATCTCGAGCACATCTTTCCCTGTTATCGTTATCAGTCTGCCAATTAGTGTCTGCAGCCATTACGATCTAAAGAGTGATTTGTGCCTTCTGTCCCCCTGAATAAAACTCATTTAGAGCCGTAAACATTATGACCTTTTAATTTTTGATAAATATACGATAAAAATGAATAAATAAATAAAAAGAACCGCCATTTTTTCCTATGTTTACATTTTAAAATAAAACAAAAAAAAAAAAATAAAACAAAATATCAGTGGTACTGGACTCGTGTCTGGTGAGGAAATTCACTCAGTTATTTCATGAGTAAACTGCTAAACCTTGCACTTATTATCACAACTATATCTGAAAACATTAGTCGTTTCTTTGTCTTCTTTAGCCAAACTTAAGAGACACTTGTGGCTCCAGGACCACAGGTTGCAGACCCCTATACTTTAGTATAGCCAGCTGATAATTTTGTTTAGAAAGAAGGGAAATGTTAAACATGTACATTTTAAGCTAACAAAGCTCTGTGCAATAAGTTAATGTGATGATTCAGAATAATATTCGAAGAAAACTGGCCAGAAAAAGCTGAAAGTTTCCGCACGCAGCCAAAACACTCGGCTTTAAAATGGGATTTCATTGGTGCGTTTAGGGTTTCTAAAAACAATGTAAACATTTGTTTTTCTATAAAAACATTTTGTGGACTAGAATGATAACACTATCCTACATATTATATTAAATAGCTGCAGTCATATTTCATATAAAGCAACATTTCTTTATTTCTGAGGCCTGTAAATTAAAGGAAAAGGAAAAACTGGATGATTTGTTCCATTGTGTTCCTTTATTACCATGTTCACAACGATAACTTAACCAGGAAGCAAAAAAATATAGCCGACAATGTACTAAAAATATGAGATAAAAATAAACCCTGTCACAAACAACACAGATCACCCCCCACCCCCACCTTCCTCCTCCCACTGGTGTCCTGTGGGTTTATGTGGCGTATCGTTTTGTCCACTGTTTGGCTGTTCGGTCATGTTCGGCTCTGTTAGTCGTGTACTGCGTGGCGATGCTTCCCACCAGTGGATCAGCTGAAAGGAAACGATGAATAAAAGTTTTAATTTTTGTTCATGTGACGGCGGCGTAACTGCATCCTCACCTGCAAGACCAGAACTTTAATAAAAAACGGGAACCTGCAGCTTGCAGGACTCGACTTGCTTTTGAAAGTAGCGAACACGCGCAGCATTCGCCGAGGAGCGGGACCAAAGCAGCCGTGAGGTCCACGGCTCGTTACAGGTCAGAGGTCACGCTCATCTCACCCAAACTTATTTTTTTGAATTCATTCTTTTCCAGATTTTTTTGTCTCAGTGTATCTGCACAGCTTGGACTGCAGAACGTGTCACAAAATTGTTACTGCAGTTTCACTGCACACTATATCCAAATTGCAAAACACTGCACTAAATATGAGCTAATTACTGAGCTAGCATGCATTTAGGCTCTCTCAGCCAGTAATATACATCATTTAATGACTCCTTTAATGCATAAATAAAAATGTTTTAGAGGGTAAAGTGGTAGTAAAGTGGCAACTGTGGGACAGAGGCAACGTTTTGAACTAAACTAGTAATTTTCTAGTAGCTGGATAGACAACTCACCTGGGGTTGAAGGCAGCTTTCTTCCAATAAAATACATGATTTTGTTAAATCGTTACAATTTAGAGCATTCATCCAGATTTGGACCCGACTAGCGACACAAAACATCCTCCACTGAAATACAGAGCTGGAGTGTCCTCCACTGAGGTTTCTGCAATGGCTTCCTCCTTGAAGGCATGTCTGGAATATGAGCGGCAGCTTTGGGTTTTTATAAAATAGCAGCCATGTTATTATTTAAAAAAAAAAAAAAAAAAAAAAAAAAAAAAGTGGGAAAGTTTGAAATTGTTAATGTTTTATTTCCAAATAAGTAAATGCCTTGCCGACACAATCAAAACATGGAGCAAATAAGTGATTTAATCCGTTATTTTTCAACACTGAGGAAAGCAAGAGTGCCTGAATATTAGGATGTTCAGAAAACGCGTCAAACTAAAGAATGCTTGAACTGAATTGTAGCGGCAGAAGCGCCGTTTCTGGGAACAGGTATTCCGGTCCAGGACAAGTGGACGACAGGCAACGGTCCTTTGCTCAGCGACGCACGTCTGCTTTGCATTTCGGGTCACATCTCTGTTTGAGGCAGAGTCGAAGCGCTGTACTTATTTTAAACAGACATTGCTGCAGATAAAATCATTCTGGATTCAGCAACCAACTACAAAATTAAGTGTCACAAGTCCAGGTTTCAGCAATAATTACAAAAAAACAGACGTGCTTTTAGACTCTGCCTTGCTGCTATTCCTGTTTGGGGAGCCCCACTCGTGCTGGGCGACGGTTCCGAAAACGGGGATCTGCATGACCGGCCAGGCCCGCTACTAAATCGTCCACCATGAAGAAATACAACTTATACAGAAAACAAGGGTATATAGGAGCTCAGATTTGCATTTTTTTTTGGGAAAAAGAATAAGGAAAACAGCCTTGAACAGGACAGCGAGCAGTTTCAGCGACTAACCAGTAATTAGCAATTCTTTTGGCTTGCAGAAACAGACTACCGTCTCCCAGCAGCTCTAACAACATGTCGGTCTTACCTGGGTTACAGTCTGTGAGCAGGGAGCAGATGGACAGCAGCACCTTGGAGATGGTGAGGGCGGGGCTCCAGTTGTCCTTCAGGATGTCCAGACAGATCACGCCCTGACTGTTGATGTTGCAGTGATAGATCCTCGTGCGGAACGTTACCTGCAGACACACAGTGGTCGTTCAGTGAGGTGGAGGAAACATCTCGCCGTTTGTTCATGTTTTTCCATCACGGCCGAGCTAAAACTGTGAAATGACTTGTGTCTGTATCTGATCTGAAGTCGCTGTGGTTCAGGAAATAACTTATATTTGAAATTCACCCTGTACTGAAGAGCAGGGGAACACCTGAGGCTGTAAGACCGTCACTCAGCTCTGGACAGCCCTCTAGTGGCTCAAGAGAGGTACTTCACATAGAAACAGTCATTCCAGAAAACAGATGAGCTATTTTTTTTCATTCATCCACAGCAAATGTGCTGTTGCAACAAGTATGAAAACATTTAACTCATTCACACAATAATCAGCATCATTCAGTTTCATTCATATGCATAATATGCAACAATTAATCCATGCTTTGTCACATTTATGCAAATTTCTGCTGCCATAACATCATCAGTTTGCAAAAACTGCTTCGGGCAACCCTGCTGCATAAGAAACGACACTCGAGCCACTATCAGCATACAAAAAAAAAAAAAAAAAAAAGGGTCATCTGTTCAAACAGTTTAAATATTTAGGCGAAATATACCAAATAACTCGCTTCTATGGCAAGAAGGATGTCCAGTACCAGCATCTCTCTAAGGATCTGATGCTTTATTTTGTAAAGATGAAAAGTTGTTTTTCATTTGGGTCTTTAGAAGTGTTTATCCAGCCCAGTGTTTCAGGCTGAGCAGCCCTCGAGCCACTCCAGCAAGAAAAACAATTTTTTCCTCCCAACTTCCAACATTTCTTGTTTTTTCTGTTCTTATTTTGTAAACAAGTGTAGATTAGCTTTGTCATGTTTATTCTCAAACTCGTTGAAACAAAACAAGAGCTGCCTGGTCTGTCAGCATCAATTTATTAAAAAGTAAAACAAAATTTATCCTTTCAGGAACTAAAACATTTCCAGGTTTACTGTCCGTTTGGAGTCCAAAAACCTCAATCTGCAAACAAAGACCAGATTGCTGTGCAGCGCCGTCTGCTGTCAGATCCTTCCTGATATTATTCTGTTTCATTTAAATGGAAAGTTCATCACAGATCTCTGCGTTTCATTCTCTTTTTAACGTCACGTTGCTGCTTCTGGTGGTGATCAGCCGTTCTCTCTGAAAATAAAAGCTTGCCTTACATCAGGCGCCATGTTTCTCTGCTTCTCCTGTGAGCTCTTTCAGTCCACGTCAGTGAACAACCCAACAACATTTACACTTCATGAACCAGGAAGAACAACGGCGCATACATTATTGCTCAGACAGGCCCATCCTGATTTAATCTGTAATCTATTAAACAGGAGGGATTATGTTTAAGATAAAACTTTGAACCATAAATACATCATGATTAGCCTTCCTATTGTTTGCAACACGAAAATGCTGGGAGTCCCATATGTAAACAACAATCTGGCTCTACAGGGACATGGCTGCAGTTCATCATAGCACATCTTGTCTTGATTTAAATAAAAAGCAGGAATACGTTGAATTTATCGGCGATACAGAACAAGAATGAAGCACTTCAACTGCAGGAAGTATGCTTGAGCTGTGAAGGTAAACGGGTTAAGAGGACACCCGCCAGCCTCGCTGGTGGAAAAAGTTTTCGCCTTGGGATTATAAAAGAAATGTAATCTGGGATTTAAGGGAAGGAACAACAAACAGAGGGAATAAGACAGCTTCTGACGCGACGACTGCTGGCAGTTTGAGTAGGAAGTCGACAGCCAGATCACGGAGGTGACCACAGGTGTTGTTTGTGAGCATAAAGTTTAACAGGTTAGAAAACTCATTCTTTTACGGCGTTATTTACTTTTTATTGATTTGACGCCAGATATCTTGTGGGAAAACTGGAAGCAAAAATTCTGACAGCCCCCACCCCCAAATTTACCGACGCCGCTGCAGGAACGTGCTGATGCATGCCTGTGCAGATCCGAGTAACTACTGTTGCAATGCGAACAGAAAACTAAAACTTAAGGGTGTTTAAATAAATACAAGAGGCTGTGATGTACAGGGATCTCGTCTTTGTACGAGGCGTTTGAAAATCTGGATGGTTACATTTCTTCCATCCCCAGAAGACCCTGAGTGGAAAAACAGAAAACAGGGGAGGTATCCAAATTAATCCCAGATGCTAGAAATGTTTTCCGCACCCTTTTCAGACATGACTAAAGTTAAGGGTTTTAAAAACAACAACAAAAAAAAAAGCGTCTTTTTTATTAAACTGAGCAGACAGACGACTCAGTTTCTTATCAGCGTGTTCTCTGATGGTATCTGGGGGTCATACGGTCAATGTTTGTGCTCCCACGTGTCACATTTCGCCTCAAAGCTTTATCAGTTTAGGCCCCTTTACTTCAACTCAATGTTTGACAAACAGAACGACAATGCTCAACATTCCCACCTTAATCAGGAATCATGAAAGGAGCTGCTGCTGGGGAGGGAGACGTCCAGGAACGATTACCGGCTGCTTTAATCTAGATTTCAGGCGTTAAACGTAGAAGTTAATGAGTTTTAAATATGTTTTTTAAAAAGCTGCCGTTTCTGCTGGCATTGCACCAAAGCAAACATCTGAGAGGAAAAACTAGCTGAAGTTAAAAGTTTAGTGTAAGCTATACATCTAAGGCAAAACATTCCTTCAATCCAACACATTTATTTATATAAATAGACATATAACTGCAGTGATCAATGTTTTCTGAATAAAAAAAAAAAATAAAAAAAAATTATAGGAATCGAAACCAATGAGAAAGAACCCGACGTTACGGGAGATACAAGGCCCACATTTTGAGATAAAGGCTTAATATTGGCTTGTACAATGTTGCATGATGATCAGATAGCAGAAACAGATCCTCAGATTAGTATTAAAAAAAAAAAAAAAAAAAAAAAAAAAAAAACCCACATGGTTTGTTTATTTGCATGTCTATGCGGGTTGTTTTTAATGTAATGCAATGTTTCTGCTCCAAGCTCCTAATGATATTCATACGTTTGATGGGTTTGTTAGTTCAGGCACGATTCCTAAACACACATCAGAAACTCACCCCATGCGTTTAAAATAAGATGTTAAAAAGCGTTGTAGAGACGGGATGTTTTGTTTTGGGTTTTTATATATATATATATATATATATATATATATATATATATATATATATATATATATATATATATATATATATATATACAGATTTAGGCATCCTCAAATATATTTTCATATAGTCTTGATATTACATGAATGTAAGGCATTTTTAAAGTTTTGAATAAATATTTAACTCATTTTACACCGACTGATTACCAACCAAAGTGATTAAAAACTTAGCAGCTTGAACAAAAAAACAAGAGTGCAGATAAACCACCCCTCTTATTGGCCACAACTTTTCTACCTGATCCAAGGAGGGTAGTGGTAGCTTTCTTTCCATCAACTTTGCGGATCGAAAACTTAACTGGAACCAGTCAGCTCTGCTTCTGTTAGCTTTTTTTTTTTTTTAGGGTAAGACTGACTGATGTTAGCCATCATTGAGCTTGTGTTGCTTTCTTCTCCTTAGAGCCTTACAGCAGCTGTGATGTTTTGATAGATTTGGTTTAAATAATTTAGATTAATCCAACACTGCAGATACTTCAGTTTACTGGAATATAAACTGGTGGTTAATGGTAGGATTAGCTCATGTATGGAACAAATGAATTGTGCAATAAACTTTGTCGTCCCTCTTAAACAGTCGGCTTTAAATTTATGCAAATTTCAGCTTTATCCCATTTTAAGATTTAAAAGTAGGACCTATAAGAACTAAAAGAAAAAGTACTAAGTTGATGACATGAATAGTTAACTTGCTATTTTTTGTAACTGGAATCATCTTAAGTTGACAAAACGATATTTAACTTCCTGAAGTAAGTATTCTCTGAATCTGGCACGCGATTTCGATGCTTTTAGTCCATTTAAACACCCATACAGAAAAAAAGTAAACTTCATAACAGTCCCTGACCATTTTAACAACCAATTAAAATCCTTGTTTTCAAGCAATGAATTGGCATACACGTAATTAAATGTAATCTAGAAACTACTACTGAAAAATTGGTTATTTTGAGGCCGTGCAGACTGAACAGGGGAAAATAGCACAGCTACAAAACAGGAATGGCAACAGAAAATGAGTCATGCAGGAAGTGCAGATTTCAAACAAACATAACCACATAGTTTCACCTTATCTGCGAACCGTCTGCAACAAATCTGCAGGGGAGTATTTAAAGATGCTATTTTGTCGACGACACCATTCCTATTTTTGGATGCCCCGTTTCAAAATTTCTCTCTTTTGATGCAGAGTTAATTTATTTTTAAACTACCTTAAAAATGTGTAATCTGCTTAATAAAGAGGGTTTCACACTGGAGCTCTTTTTTCATGCACTGCTGCCACTGCTTGGACTACAGGGATTTCAGAGCCAAATGATTTGCAGATGTTTGTACCTTTGGGGGTTTGAAGGGGTAGTCGGGTGTGAAGGCGATGTCCAGGAAGAAGACTCCTCCCTCGTACACCGAGCCCGGTGGTCCCAGGATGGTCGACCTCCACTCGTAGATGTTGTCTCCTTTTGGACCAGCACTGCAGCGACGAAGATGATCGGAACGATTATTCGGTTAATCTTTAGATCGCATTTTTGCTTCCATCCGTTAACTCTGGTATCTATCAGCCAGATTATTGCCGTTTCATCAATAATCTGTGTTTCCCTCAGTTTTACAAATGTGGAGAATAAGAACATGGGTTAGAGTTGACAGTCACTGTTTCAAATCAGTATCACTTGTTTCATATAAATGCAAAGATATTTCCTTCTGCTAATATTTACAATTAAAAAAAAAATAAATTATCAAAAATTACATTCTACTTCCATCACAAGCAGCGAGATAAATTAAAGTCACTATCAGCTGAAATAGGTCATTAAAATCTTTAAAAAAAAAAAAAAAAACAAAAACAAACAAACAAACAAACAAAAAAAAAAAACACAGTGGTGGGAAACTGTAGCAAAATAAACACTGAATTAGTCAGTCAGTAAGTAAACGTGCTTATTGTGCAAAATATTACTGCTGCTTGCCATTTCGCTCTCTACAGAGTAACACCGGGACTCTAAAACAAACAAACAAAAGATTGTCGCAAGCCATTTAAGATTTAATTAAAAAAAAAAAAAAAATACCAATCCTTAAGTCCCATTTTACACAGCAATAATGTTCCTTCTGATCCATTATTACTAGTGGAAATTAACTTTTAAGATATCCAGAATTGTGATTGCAGTAGTTTGAAACAGGACTGGGCAATATGGATGAAAAATATACAACAATATAAGCGTTTCACATCGGTCAATATCGATAATTGATTAGTTTTTGCTTTAAATATCTGAAATACTGACAAACTGGTTTCCTGTATTGATCATATATCTATCTATCTCTCTCAGGGGGGAATTTACGTTTATCAGCAGCAAAGTGACAGGCAAATGGAAGCATGCATATTTAAACAAGATATAGAAAAAAAAATAAGAAATAAGAGACAGTAAGGGCAAATTTACAACATAAGGAGAAAAAAAAAATACCTCTACATTTACAAAAAATGGCACACCCAGACACTAAGAAATATGCAACTGAGTAGGATAATTTGATAGATTTGTATTGATTTCTATTTTAGGTGAAAAAGAAATGAACAAAATGTGCCTGAATAATGCTCCACATTTATGAAATGTGGAGTCCATTCTAGATATCTGAAATGTTAATTTTTTCCATTGATCTTTGGCTTGAAGAGGCTCCTGTGCCACTAAAAGTTAAACTAGCTTGCCACACTGGAGCACCAAGTGACCCCACCCCGTCCCCCCAGTCCACTGTGTGGTGTTTTCAAATTGTGCTATCTCTTCAGACCAGTAACCGGATCAGGCCTAGTTCAAGCAAGTGTGTGTATCGGGGTGGGAGTCCTTGCAATACAGAGATCAAAAGGAGACCGTGTAGAAACAGAAACGGCGCTGTTGTGTAAATCAGACAAATACACCTGGTTTGTTTAATAAAAGGACAAGATATCGACCCTGTATGCGAAAGGTGACCGATGTGATCTGGCACTGTTCAGAAAATAAGAAAGACTGAATAGTTCAGAAAAAAAAAAAAAAAAAAAAAAAAAAAAAATATGAAACCAGATGAAATTTGCTCTTCTAATCCAATGTGAAACTAATATTTAAAAATGTCGAAACCAACGAATCCACAGTAATGCAACGTTTTTACTGACCGCACGCATTTACTAACACTGCATGAGTAATTAAAGATCAGAAACGATCCTTTCGATAAAGAGATGCATGGATGTTCCAGTCCCCACCGTGCTTCATTCATGGATGCTGAAGTTCAAAGTAAATCCTCTGTTCTGGGTTTAGAGATCCTTAATAATCTGTATTGATCGCTTTTCCTCTTCAAAGCAGCTGAACAACATTTAGTTTTGATCGCGATGGGGGAGGGAGGGTGGGTCATTGCAGTCAGACATATTGATTTCCTCGTTTTTGATCATATTGACATCGACCTCTGGCTGTTTTCTCATGAACAGCATCTGGAAAACTTAACACTAAACTCTTTCGAATATACAGTTACAGCCACCCGTAAGAACCGTTAACTTATTTGGATTAAGATGCTGCATTATACTTCATCTTAGCATGCGACTCCAGCTGGAGGGCCCTGCAAAGGGCAGTGAGGGGAGCCAAGAGATTCCTCACACCCTGACCTGCTGCCATCAGTACCAGAACATCAGAACCAGAACCACCAGAGGTTGGAATGATGCCAAACTGCTGTTTAGCTCATGTAATTTAGACGATTGCTCCTATTTCGTACGGTTTTCACACTCATAATAAACTGATTTGATGTTTTGTTTTTTTTGTCTCAGATACTCTAAATAAGGAAGAATAAAATGAAGATTTAGGCAAAAACAGAGAAAGGTACCTTTACAAAGCTTTCAATCATCTACAGAGTAAAGTAGCCAATTAACTATTACAATTTTAAACTTGAAGGACTCAACAGAAAGGCAACTAGTTCCAGTACTTTGTCTTAAATATGGAGAGAAATGAGAAAATGTTTTGACAGAAATAAATGTGGAACTTGAAATTAACGCAACATGGATA
This sequence comes from Anableps anableps, assembly GCA_014839685.1. Taxonomy (NCBI): domain Eukaryota; kingdom Metazoa; phylum Chordata; class Actinopteri; order Cyprinodontiformes; family Anablepidae; genus Anableps; species Anableps anableps. The sequence continues at coordinate 7,491,369 of CM026072.1, forward strand.
AATGTGAACCTAAAAATTTCAAACTGTGCAAACTTATACAACCAAAAATATTAGAAAACAAACAAACAAACAAACAAACAAAAAAAACTAAAACAGAAGATGCAAAGATCCAACTCCTTATGATTTCAGCTACTTTGTATTTGCAGTTTTATATTTTCCTCAAGGAAAAAAAAACAAAAACTTTAAAATTCAGATAAAAAAAAAAAAAAAAAAAAAGTCTTTTACCCTGGCTTAGATGATCATGTTCTTGCAGATCTAGATCACTTTTCTATCAGAGTTCAGGAATTTAAGTCGATGAACGTGTGAGGATGAGACCCATGTGGTCCTCCTCAGGAAACGAGCAGAACCCTACCTGCAGTTTGGTGGAGGGTCCAGTGTAATGTCAGCCAGCTCTTTCTGAATCCTGCACACAGAGGAAATAAAATAAAAAACATGAATATTTGACGAAACCCCACAGATTTATCACAAAGCAGTGACAGAAAAGTTGCCCTGCAAACTGTGCAGTTTTGTTTTGCTTTTTACACTAAAGTTTGGCACCGATTTTATATCACTGAGCAGAGGGATCAGCTGAGGATTCAGCTACTACGAAGAAACGGTGAAACATAAACCTATGTTTTTTTTGCACCCAATCATCAACCATCTTCATTTTGGAGCACAGATTGCTCTGTGAAATCAGCTACATACGAGGAAGAGATGTGCAGAAAGAAGAAGAAAACCGCAGCTGAAAGGTGAGTTCCTGGTTCAGCTCGTGAAGAAGACTTAAACATGTCCAAGAGAAAGCAGCAGAATCGTTCCCGCCAGCTTACGGTGACGGCAGGTGATTGTGAAGGCTTCTACACTGAGACTGAGGCAAACTAAAAGAAGGGCAGCAATCAAAGCAACTTCTGTGAAACAAAGCCATGCAGGATATACTGAAATCCTGCAGCGGGTACAAAGATGGATGGAAGAAGACTGGTGGAAGTAGTTTTTTGATGGGTCCTCCTTCTGAATATCTGGAAAATTATTTGCATGGAGAAAAAAAAAGGTGAATATTACAACAGTGATCCTGACACAATCCATCTGTGGGGCTGCTTTTCCACAGAGGAAGTCGATTTCCTTCCTGTTTTGGCCCACAAACACTGCCAGGAATAAAGAGGAATCACAGCCTCCTTCTGATACGGATCTAAAAACAATTTGGTGATGATTTCTCATGAATTTAAAACTGTCACGAAGATCAGTACAAAAAAAACTTTGGACAGCTGGTCCAAATAATTCCCTAATTTTAACTCCACTGAGAACCTGCGTTCAGCTCTCAGAGGGCTGCTGGAGAAACAGAAGCCAGCAAACTGATCGCCTCCGAGGCCAAGACGTCAAGAACGGGCCGCCATCAGTCAGGATGTGGTCCAGAAGTTGTTATCCAGTTGGAGGGAATTACAAAAATTACAGAAAAATGAATATATTTCACATATTTGCGAGAGAAAAAGAAAACTATTGAAGCCACAAAATACAACTTTTGTGTCACTGTGATAACCGTACACTCTTAACATGACGCTTCAGTAGTCAGAAACAAAACTAAGTAAAAAGCTCTTTGTGCTAAAAAACAAAAACCAAAAAACAAACGCAATGAAGAAAGTAAGTGGTGATCCAGGCCAGTGCGCAGTTGTTTCAGTTTTTCTGTCTGAAAAGGAAACTAGTGCCTCTTAGGACTAACTTCATCCCTCCATCAAATTTTCCAAAAATATATGACAACTGCACAAATCCAGGGTGTAGTGCAACAAAACTCCCTTGCCATCTCCTAATTTCCATCTGCAACATGATAATCTCAGATTTATCCCAAATACGATTCAGTTGGATTCTAAATATTCCTTCAGAAAGACCAACATTACGACGACGTGTCATTTGAACCTTTTGGCGCTGGTGGAAAGCAGCTTGGAGGTCTTGCTCATGCTGGCTTTGCTCTCACGTTTCTTCTTGCCCTGTGCGTCCCGATGTCTGCTTTGGCTGGAGGAAGGTGGAGATGAGGAAGAGCTGGTGCTGGCACGGGAATCCTCATCCGACATTCCGGTTTGGATTGGAGAAGAGCCGCAACCTAAGAGAAAAAAAAAACAAGAAAAAAAAAACAAAAAAAAAAAAACAGGAGAGTCAGGTTAATAGTTTCACCACATGTGGAAGAGGTGGAAATTTTTTTGTTATTCATTTCGACTATGGCTGCAGAATATCTGAAACTCTTGCTCTTTCCACTAATATGTGCTGCCATCACTCAGTGAAATGTGGCATTTTGGGCAACATCATTCGTGTCCGGTGTGAGCATCTGCTGTCCTGAGACTCAGTCCAACTGGCTAAATATTATATTAACAAGTAAAATCCAAGTTCATAACATGTGGAAAGTATTAGCCAACAACTGCTGCACAGAAAACAGCTTTTTGCGATATAAATATTGCACTGACGATATAGTCGCCATATATCGTGCAGCCCTAACTTCTACAACGAACTGAGGCCTCTTTGCCCTTAAAAATGCCTGAACTACAATGACGTGCATCTGTGAGCGGCACAGTGCTGCTGTGCTGACAGTAAAGGTCTGAAGCACGGGACACTGCAACCTTCTGTCAAACAAACACCAGATCTGCACACACAGATAAAAAAAAGGAAGCTGCTGCTGCTTCAGCCTACTTATGCTGCATACCCTAAAATGGCATCTTCACCTTCAGCCTCAAAAAGTGGTTAAAGGTAGCTTACTTTGAAATAGGTATTAGCATCAGTCCTGAGCTCTTCGACAGTATTTTTGTCCTACTCTACTTATATTTGAATGTTCTGACTGTTTCAGGATTGAAAGATCCTCAAATGTAATTTCTTTCCAAACTGTTTGATTAGTTAGTGACATTGTACTCAGAGGAATAGAATAAAAAGGGAGAGTAGAATTTAATAAAATATTGTTTATTTAAAAAGGGGCTTCTGGTTACATTTCAATGTCATAAATTTATGGTTTTGTCCCTGAATCTGTGCATGTTTTTGGTGACAAGTAAGAGAAAAAAAAAATATTTAAATGCTTTCTACATTTGATATCTGCACAATCGAAATGCCAAAGTCATCATTAGAAGGCTAACTCTGTCTGATTTGCGTTGCAACCAGTCTATTTTATTTTATTTTGCAACATGCAAACCACTTTTCCCTACTTTGTTTGGTCCTGATAATTCCCAGTTATGCATTATTTGCAGTCACTAACTATGCTAATTTTTTTTTTTCCTTTCCACAGAAAGTATGCCTGCTCAGCGCTGTCATCTTTCCATAACAAAGGAAGGCAAACGTTCTGCGTTTCTTGTGATTATTTATGTGTAGTCTGTTGGGGTTTTTTTTAATCCTAGAAAGTACCCCTAGGTCAGTTCTTTAGGGTGGAGTTAAAGCTGACAACAACTACGTGTTCTGTTATCCTTTCTCATAGAAAAAAAACTCGTAGCTCAGAGTTTCAGTGTTAACATCTGCCTTTTGACTGAACTGCTGTCACTGGTAACCATTTTTCTTTTTCATGGAAAGTAATCTTGGGTCAGTTCTTCTGTGTTTTTTTTTTGTTTGTTTGTTTGTTTTGCTTCTTTTCGGCACCTTCTTCCTGTTTACTCAACCTGTAGCCAGTCCTGGTTGGGTTAGAAACCTGCAAAATCAAAAGGAGGGGTGGATGGATAGACAAATAAGCAGATGCATAAATAGACCCGTTGAAGGGTGCAACTTTTAGATGTGAATGTTGGAAAAGTTTGGAAACATAAATACCTCTCCCTGCGTTATATTCTGGAAAATACTTCCAGCCAGCTTACTGAACAATTATAGGACCTTTTGTCTTTTTAAGTGAATTTGGATGACATGTGTTGCGATTTCGGCAACATTAATAAAGTAAACTGAATTAAAAGGCTACAGGTGTTTGACTGCAGTCATTTTAATTCAGTGTAACTAATTATCTGGTCAAAGGAATGGACAAACAAGTATCCAGTAGATTTCACACCTATCTTCTAAACTTCTTGAGTGCAGTGGTTTTTCTCTCTCTCTCTCTCGCGAGATTTGTTAACAAAATTAGCCTCTGCGGTTTTTTAAACGTTAGGTAACGTCCTACGTTACGGTTAACGGAGTAGCCGAGGAGCTAGCTTCAAAATTTATTAAAGTACCCCATTTCACAACTGAATACTCGGCGTACATAATCGGGATTTAATTGGTGATAAGTGGAAATAATTGATGGTTTACCCTCTCTTTCTTCATCAGCGGTTATTAATGCTAACACCTCCTTTCAAAAAAAGCAGCTTAGTCTACTCCAACTGGTAGCAAAGACTTAAAAACCGGACATCTGGGGTGACAACGTATTTAATATAAATATTAACTTTTCCCCACTTTCTCGCCAAGTTCATAAAAATATAAATTAATTCGTGAAACATTTAAAATCAGACAATATTCATTCCAGGAAATATACGGGAGCAGCTCCACTCTCCAGCACATAGCCGTAGCCCTTCCCCCGTGCGGCAGACTCGTTTTGTTTGCCTCATTTTTGTGTTGTTTGCGCAGCTGACCGTGACATCAACCGAAAACAAAAACAGGCAGCAGACCACCCGAAGAAACGAACACAGAATGTCTGAATGTACACTCCAAACACACCGTCGGTGTAGCAAGCGAAACTTACCCAGTCTATTGTGTCTGGACCTCCGCCACAGTCGAGGCTGGCTGCTGCCTGTCGCCCTCTGCGGAACGGAAGTAGCCTCCCGCGGCTGCAGTAGGCAGTGCTGCACCGGTCCTACCGTGGAGTCGGCCCAGCCTACTGCGATGTTACGAGGTTCACATTAAGCACATCTAATTTAATTGGATTAATCGTCTTCGGGGACTTAACACGTTGACCTCATGACGCAATGACCGCATGTGTGGTTAGAAGAAGTGAAGTTTAATAGTCTCGACTCATCCATGTCATATTAATCTGGGACATTTCAAATTCAAAGATACTTGATTTATCCCAAAGGTAAAATAAATGTTGTAACTCATATATGATCCAAGTATTTTCAAAGAGTCATTGTTGGATGGTGATGCTGGGGGCAGGAAGGGTCTCCAGTGGCAGTCAGTGTTGCGACAAATCTGAAAGGCCTCTGACTGAAGACTGTTGCTGTATGACGGTCTCATGGCCGTGACAAGAGCTCAATTTACAGGCAGCAGAGAAGATATTCCACATTAACATGTCCTGAATGACACCATCAGTTGTTGGCAAGCATTGCTAATCCACCTCATTTGCTTTTGCTGTTCCATTTTAAATCTCTGTCTGGTCTTGTGATTAGAAAGGCAGGCGGAAACAGGGAGACAGGGATATGATCCTTTTCTACTATGACTATGGAAGAGATGCTTTGAACTTCTTCTCTCTCTGCTCTTCGGTTCTACTCTTCTGGGATTTGGGGTCGTGGTTCAGGTATAATTTGAGCTTTTGAGATGCTAATCAGCCTGCTTCCTGTCGTGAAAACAACACCCTGTTGCCATGGTAATGTATCACAACAACTGTCCGAAAGTCGACAAACAGAACCAATCAGAACTAATGCGTCAGAGCGACTTCATGCTCGCGCCATCGCTAGATGCTGGACATCTTAGATTTATGACTGTTCATTTTGATGATTTTTACTTGCAGCTAATCAAAACCCCAAATTATATTTCCCAGGAAATTATAATGCCGCATAAGAACATTATAAAACTATTTCAGCACAGAAATGCCAGCCTGCTAATGACTATGCACTCAGTATTTAGTTAGGCCCCTTGCACGATGCATACAATACCATGGGCAATAAAGGAGGTGTTGGTCTTTTTGGCAGTGTGGGGAGGTGCTGGCTCCAGCTGGAAAATGAAATCAGCATCTCTATAAATCTTGTCAGCAGGAGGAAGCATGAAGCGCTACAAAAATTTCCCGGTTAGACGGCTGCTCTGAAACTCGGACTTGACAGCGAACCAACATCACGACATATCATGGATCCCGAATCATTACCGACAGTGGAAACCCCACACTGCACTTCAAGAAACTTGGATTCTGTGTCTCTGCACCCTTTCTCCAGAGTCCGCGGCCTTGATTTCCAAATGAAATCCAAAATTTACTTTTATTCGGAAAGACGATTTTGGACCACATCGCAACAGTGCAGAGGCCGGAGTGTCTTAATAAACGTGACAGATGTGGCCCAACTCCTGGATAGGTTTGCGTGTGATGGCTTGTGTCTCTCAACAATGCCATTGTCCCTGTTGCTTATTTTTCTATACTACATTTTTTCCCTCCATTAAACTTTCCATAAATATGCTTGGATACAGCACTTTGTGAACAGCCAGCTTCTTTCGCTTTGTGTGTCCAACGACCGTTTTCTGGACAACTTTCGGGTCAGCAGTCTTCCTCATGATTGTGTCGGTCACACCATGGCCACAGCCTGATATTTCCGTATTAACATGCTTTTTTTTTCTTATTGGTCGTATTTTACTATTTTGAGAAATCTTATCAGCAGTGAATCCATACAAGTTTCTCTGTTTTAACCTGAATAACTGATAATATTCTAATTTATTGTGGCGCACCTATCCAACCACGATGGACATAAATGTCGCGTTAATTCTGATGGCTCTTTTTCCAGGATGTAGCGACCTTCAAGGATTATTTTAAATATACAAAATTGTGAACAGAGTATCAAAAATCATGTAATAAATTATGCTGAATGTTCTAGAATGTCTTAAATATACAATACATATGCATGCATTGACTTCTAGTGAGTAATTATGATTGACTGTCGCTGTTAGTTTCACTCGCTCTGGGTCAGTTCACCACTTCAAGCCTTTTCCTCCACATCTCCCTCCATTCTGGAACCTGAAAACAGGTCATTTTGTACTCAAGTACTCAAGTAAGACGGTTTAATTCACCATATTCCACATATTTTGGTTCTGATTCCCATTTAAGCAAGTTTTATGAAATAAAAGAAATTATCCCCCTCAGACCAAAATAACTAAGCAACCTCCCGTTGGTGTAAATTACTCTCTGGAACCCGATTTCCGCACAGAAGAATGTGAGTAGATTATAGAAAATGAGTTTAAAGCAGGTAGAAAACATCTCCCAGGTGGATACGAACTGATGCACGGTTGCAATAAAACATCCGGAGTCAAACAGGTCCAAAAAAAAAAAAAAAAAAAAAAAAAAGTATGAAATGGCAAAAAAGGGCAAGCATCCAGGTTCTCTCTGCCAGCATAAAAAGAACATTCATAACACTGGGAAGGCCTGAGGACCTCCGTGGAGACAGCGGTGTGCAGATTTACACACATCTGTTGCATTTTCTGAACAACTGCAGATTCAAAGAGCATCAATTCAAGCACGTATAGAGGCTGTTGAGATGCGCCCCTTGTCAGATTAAAGAGAGTTAAACGCGGATGTTCAGAAAGAACACTTTTAGCGACCGATGCTGCCGAAGTCGACCTCTTTCGAGTCTGAATTCGATTTTGAACTTTAAGATTTAGGAGCTGAAAACTGATGGAATACCAGTGTCACTATCCAGACGTCTGTGGACTGACACGCATCCGTCTCCGCTCCAAAACGCCTCAAAGCTTGACGTTAACTTCCAGTCATGGTGGGGGCAGCATCATGCCGTTTGGCTGCCAGTGGTGCAACCGAAACGGCCAAACGAAGGGTGGAAAACTAAAGCTTTCTGAACTGAAGTTCAGAGGCGAGCTGGGCGGCTCAGCTGGTGGAGCGCGCATCATGTGCAGAGCCTGTCGTCCTGGATTCGATTCCCGCTGCGTTTGCCGAACGTCTTCCCCCGTCTCCTCGCCACTTCCTGTCCATTTACTGCTCAGTAAAGGCCACCAGAGCCTAACAAGTATTTAAAAAAAAAAAAAAAAAAAAAGCTCAAAACAGATATTGAAATGAACAACAATTTAACGGTGAAAGAAATTTACTGCTGATACTTAAAAACCGTCAGCTTGAATGAGCATTACCAACTATGCCAAGAACGTAATCCGTGTAATTTTCACCCTGGTTCGCGTGACGAGTGTTTGTAAACAACTTCTTGGAAGTGCACAGACCAGAGGAGGTTTAGAGAAAAAAAAAAAAAAAAAAAAAAAAAAAAAATGCAAAAGCTAATAGTTACACTTTTTAAAGTATTTTAAATAGTTGCGGCTACTAAAATACGCCAGCCTGTGCGACGCTAAAGACCGAGGGGCTCAAGCAATAACAGAATTATCCAAAAGATCTTCAGCTATGATTGGACTGTTTTCTCACCAGCTGCAGGAACAATAATAAAAAAAAAACAACAAAAAAAAAAAAAAAAACATATTAACCACATAAAAACTGACCACACGTCTGCAAACGGATCTAAGAATGACTCTTGTGGCTTAATTATAAGGTCATGCTGTGGAAAAACAACAGAGAGTGCATCATCATCCTGAAAGTGTGGTTTTAGTTTCATGTGATTAATCAGCAGCGTCATCTTTCTGCTTGTGTTACGTGCTGCCAGCTTCTGGTGCAAATTCATAGATTTACTGAGTTTAAATAACATGTTTAGATGAGTAAATATAGACCTGTCGCACTAAGCAATTAATCACATGAGTTAAAATAAGCTCGATAATTTCAGATCGATATTTTTTTTGAAGGGCAATTCTGTTTTCAGAGACATCATAATCCATTTTAATTATGGTTTAGGTTGTGTGCGGCTGTTATTTCTGTTCCGTTTATCGTTTTTGGTTGTTTTATTTTGGATATTTAAAATATCTTTTTTTTAAAAAATGACTAAATAAATACAGTATATGGAAAAAATAAATAAATACATAATGAAAAAATATTTTTTTATGAATACAGAATATGAAAAAAATAAAAAATACATAAAGTGACAAAAAAAAAACTTACTAAATAAATACAGAATATAGAAAAAAAAAATACATAATGAAAAAAGATAAAACACAGAATATGGAAAAAACAGAAATACATAGTTATGATAAATAAAAAATTACTAAAGAAATACAAAAAAGTAAAAAAAATAATGAAATAAAAGGCAACTAATTAACCAAGGATGGAAATAAAATGGAAAATTACATAATCATGATAATGTTAAATGTTTTTTACAAAATTAAAGTTCATTGGGCTTTGAGAGGGTGAACTTGCATTATTATGTCTTTATCAATATATCCCTTAAAAATGGTATTAAAACAACAACATTATAGTTTATCGCAACGATTTCTGGGCAACATTGGTCACGGTGACAGGCCTCAGTAAATAGTCTGTCATATAACCTGTGTTGTACTGAGATGGGTACATATTAGAGATGCTCAGTTTATTATTTCAATCCACTCAGGATTTAGTTACATTAGAGGCAAATAAAACTCGTTTAATCTGATTTAGATCATACAGCATATCTATAGGAAGTCTAATTTTAAAATCACGCAGCTTAATTGTGTTGATACAGTTCTGCTTCAACAAATAATTGTTTTGTTTGTTTGTTTTACTGATCCATCCTACATTTCTGCTTTTTGTATTTACTCAGATTATCTCAGTGGTGCTTCACAGCCCTGTACAATCATTTAATTACATGCAACCTACTAAAAGCTACAGAATCGTCCGTCCTGCTGAGTTTTATAGCAACAAAAGAAAAACGCATATAAGATTTAAACACCACAAAACAAGTTTTTCAGCACAGATCAAAATAAAACTGAACTTAACATTTCGTCTTTAAAAAAAAAACAAAAAAAAAAAAAAAACACAGTTACTGATAACTGACCGAGGTACCTTCCTGCCTTGAAAAATGATATTTCTATGACTTAGTTTATCTTCAAAGTCCTGTAAATATGCCCTCATAACTGTAAAGACTTGCTAGATATGGATCGCTGCCAAAACACCAAGATCCATTTTATTCAGAGTCTTTTATTCATGAGTTTCTGACAGATAAGATCGCACCTCCTCGATGCCGGTCGTAAAAGCTGCAGGGCCGCGTGCAGCTTTTATAATCGGCCACGTGTGTTTGTGTGTGATGCGAGGAACCGAACCAGTGTAAATATTTAAACACATTAAGGCAGCAGAGGGGCCAAAAAAAAAAAAAAAAAAAAATCACAGCGTTTCTCTCACGAGCCAACCACGGAGTGTTTTATTGGGTGCTTCAGATATACAAGTGCACGACAAACCACTCTGCAAATCGCAGAGGTGGCGGGTAGCCAGTAAATATACAAGTCCTGCCTCTTTCACAGGCAGACCCATACTTTAGTGGTCTGCCTCAAAAGCCTTTGAAAAAATACATACAGTACAAACAAAATCAGAAGAGGTTAAAAGCAAGAAGAATCGACCGATGCTAAACTTCTTCCATGCAGTTAACATTACTGATGACAATTACAAAAAAACCAAAAAAAAAAACGAGCAAAAAAAAAAAAAAAAAAAAAAAAATGAAAAATTCAAAGCATACTCTGCAGTTTTGTTCCAGGTGCCACTAAGAAATGAGAATACATACTGTATAGCCAGAGGACAATGCAAGTGATAGTAATGATATTGGTTTTTTTTTCTCCAATACAATACTTCCAACATTCAGATATTGGAAAATAAAAATCCCAATCTACTCTTTGTATAAAAAAGAAGCTTTCAAGTCAACAAGGAACAAAGAACTTTTTTTTGTTTTGTTTTGTTTTTTTTTTTTGTTTAAAATTTTCTTGTTTTTGCACAGAAAAGGTAGATAAAATGGGGAGGAAGAGGAGGAGGGTGATAACAGGAGGGCAGGTTCACCGTTGCACTTAGTGAGTGTGCTTTGACATACAAAGGATGAGAGGTAGAGAGAGGTTCAGAGATGAGGAGGGAGGTACAGGGTGGGGGTTGGGGGGTCCGCAGAAAGGGGTCTATGTAGCGTATCTCTTCGTCCATTGTTTAGCTATTCTGTCATGCTCTGTTCTGTTGGTCAGGTACTGTGTGGCGATGCTTCCCACCAGTGGGTCGGCTGAAAGGAGACACACAAACACTAAATTTAGTCATTTCTGTTTGCCAAAGCAGGAAACAACAACATTAAGAAGAAAACTGGAGCTCATCGTATTCTATAAGGAGTTTACATAACAAATACACAGATAGAGCATAAGTTTGCAAAGAAAATGCATAGTTTTTTTTAAATTTTAAATAAATAAAAAGTAAAAATAGCGTCCTGTGCATTTGCATTCGGCCCTCCTGAGTCGGTGCTTTTCACTGCAGGTCTTTCTGGGTATGTCGCCACTGGCTTTGAGCGCCCACAGACTGACGGCTTTGCCCCATCTGTCTTTACTCAGCAGATCAAGCTCAGTCACGTCAGATGGAGAGCACCTGCGAGCATCAGCTTTCCAAGTCTCAGTTGGATTTTTTTTTCTTTCCTGGAAATGTTTGCGAGAACCTCCACCCCAGCCTCAAAGTGCTGCGATACAGCGCATGCACAAGAAGAAGATCTTAAAAACAAATTCCACATCCTGGAAACGCCACCAACTTGTCTCCATTTCTGCGCATCTCCTGCTGAATAAACAAGTGCTGGATACGATCGCGTTCACATAAAGGAGGTCATTGTTTTGCATGGAACCAGATCTTGTGAGCTCGTTCGATGACGGCCTCTCCACACAGCTCTTCTGCAGCCTCCAACATGCAATTTTTGCCTCCGCCTGGCTGTTGAGGCGACCAGTATGTCTTGGTAAATAAAGAGGACTGGATATAAATATAGATTCAGACTTGTAAGAATATTTCAATTAAAAAATATACATGTTTTCGTCCACTTCTACATTATCTGCTCCTTTGTGTTGATCTATCACACATAGTTCTAGTACAATAAAATACGAGTTTGTGGTTGCAACTCGACAGTTGTGGAAAAGTTCAATAGGGTGTGAACACTTATGCAAGTCTTTACCCATATATGAAATATCGATGCAAATTAACCAAATTTACCGTCCATCATTTTCCCGTGGTCAAGCCTTAAATATACATGTAATGTAAATCTGACTAAAAACCACAGATTTTAAGTGATTGAATAAATAAAGTGGTAAAAAAACCAAAAAAAACCCGACACTTTCCGCTGTTTTCCTAATGAGCTTATGGTCTAAAAACCTCAAGATTCCTCCTTTTCACCGCCCGAGCACGGTGCAAGTTCAACTTAAACTTCAGAGGAGCTTATTTTTGTTTTGTTCTGAATTACTCTGATTTTCTCTCTGGTATTTTTCCACACTTTCCAAGGTGAAGGAGGAACCCTGTGTTTCCAGCCGTCTGTGAAGACATAAACTACGATTCTACGATATTATATTGTGATAACAGTGTTGACAGCCAGTTGCCTGAGACATCTTTACGCACCAGACGCCTGGATGGACTGACTGGTCTGCTGTTGGAGCCAGTTGCCATGTCTGAGCACCAATATTTGATCTTTCAACGATAAATTAAGCTGATATTTGTCATTTTTTTCAAGTGTTCACAACATGTTAACATTTTTTTCCTTCTTAAAAGGCAAAAACAAACAGGGATTTAAGTCTTAAATGAACTTTTGTTCATTTGATCCTAATGGTTTTGAGGATCTTCTGTATACTTTGACGTTTTTCATGATGTGAAGCACTTTGAACCTGGCTTGCTGCTGAAATGTGCCGTACAAATAAATCTGACAAGTATTTTATGAAGGGTTAGGGTTGAGACTTGTGGGTGAAAACACACAAAAATGACTATGCTTTGCCTGCCAAGATAAAAGTATCAAAGTAGCTGAAATGATACGGTTTCTGAAGTCTCAAAAGCAAATCGGTCGTAAAATCTCAAAGTACAAACCGTAAAAAAAAAAAAAAAAAAAAGCACGTAAAGCCAGTCCAAGTTTCATGTTTCGGTAAAAGCTTTGGTGTTTCTACTGCTGAGCTTCGGGCAGGGCGTTCCAGTTTCTTTCAATAAAATCCAATATTACCGTTACGTGAAAATACTTCGCTGTTCTGGCGAATTTTGTAAACCTCGCTTGATGTGGTCCAACCAAAAGTGAGAGCAAAAAAAAAAAAAAAAAAAAAAAAAAAAAAAGTATTTTTTGAACCGATTTCTCAAAGATGCGAGAAGAGCAGCGAACAACAGGAAGGAAACAGAAGAACAAAAATGACAACAAGGTGGGCCTTAAATGGCTTGGTGTTCATTCCTTCATGCAAATAACATGACTTCTCTCCCCTTAAGCACCTTTTTGCAGATTCTTCCAATGAGAGGGGGAAACAAAATCCAACCGTTCTGCTCTGATTTGTGAAATGGAAATAATTGGAGAGAAAAACAGAAAACTCCCCTCGCTGCTGCGGCGGCGGCGGCGGTGGCGGCTCACCAGGCCACTGAGTGTTGCTTTAATCACAGCAGGAGTTGCCAGCTTGTTTGTGAGCTCTGTAGTGATTATTTATTCAAGCAGCAGTGCTAATAGCAATTTTCTTCTAAAAATGTTTTACAAAAACATCCTCTCACCGCTTCCTGATGCATATATCTGACCCAATTTAAAAGGGAAAATATGTTTATTATAAATATTTAAAGCATGAGACATACATTATAAATCAGGCATTGTTTTTCAAAGCAGATAAGTCATTTTAAAAGCACTTTTTGACAGCAAAAAAGCCTTTGGAGACACCTTTCTTAAAATCTGTAAGTAACAACCTGATATGGATGATGTTATCTGGATCCGCAGTGTCAAATGGACGGAGAAGGCAGTTTCGCTCAAGAGATCGTCTATGCAGTAAATGTGGGTGAGCTCCATGGGAGCGAACAAGAGGACTGATTTCTCCACAAAGTTCTCTCTCCGCTGGAAACACGTTTTGCCCCAAGATTATGAAACAATTAGAAGAGCAATTCAACCCTGAGAGAAGAGTTCATGCTGCGGTGGTGACAGAAAGTGTTGTTTGTGAGCATAAAGTTCTCGTCTCCTCCACATCCTCGACCTTCATGTCGTCTTTCACCACATCCATGAATCTCTATTTTAGTCTCCCGCTAAGCCTCCTGCCCTGTGGCTCCAACCTCAGCATCTTTCCACTGACAGAGTCGTCGTCTCTCCTCTGGACATGTCCAAAGCACCTCAGTCTCTGACTCCACCTCAAACACATTTAACATGATGCGCTTAACTCCTGATCCTCAACATCTTGAGCTCCGCCTCCTGTCTTTTCAACGATTCTGCTCGTCGGCTCCGGTAACGTGAGACGCACTTGCGCGACGACGTGTTGTACACGCTCCGTATTTTGATTTGGGAAATATCCGAGATGGCGTCGCGGCAGAAACGCTCCAAAGTACGAATACGTTTCACAAACAGACGACGCTCGGGCCGGTTGCAACATGTGCAGAGCTTTAACCACAGTAAACGGATGAAATACCTCCAGCACCCTCAAACTGCTGACCACACAGCAGGAAACTGATTTGTAGGAAGTGTTTGACACGTTGCTTAGCAACAGTGGTGACTCTTGAAGGGGCGGAGCTTCCAGCATAGCGTCTCCTGCCATGAACGTCCTGGTTATTGTAGTAATGTTAGCACCACGTTGTATGAATAATTTCCAACTCATATTAACATTTACGGTTATGTTAAATAAATCAGAATATGGATTCTGATGAGGCTCAGATTAAAAGCACCTTTTGAAAACAACCTTTAAGTCTTGAAAGATCCTTCCTGAAAAGGCAAACATGCAGGTTTGTCTGCACAAAACGTGCAAAAAGTTGCATTTCATGGTAAAACGTTAATTTGACCGAGGGATTCCAGCTTTATTTTGTTTAATTCAAAATATGCACCATGTTGTATTCGAAGCAAAGAGTTTATTTTCTAACTCAATGAGAATCGATAAGTGAGATCGATAAATTCTGATTAATTCCCATCCCTAACCCGGTTTTTTCCACCCATTCCAACCTGCTTGCACACACTTCACTTCTTTTCCACACTCTGGGTTGCTTTCACCTCTCTTTTCCAGGACGTACCTCCACCTCTCGCTTTCTGCCGCAGATTCATACCAGAACTCAGCACGTCAAACGTAACATCGTCAGTGTCTGGCAACTATTAAGTATGCTCCCTACTGTCTGTTTGCTTTTCTCTTTCATGCTTCTTTGCATTTTTCTTAATTTTGGACAAGGAAATGAATCCAATATTGTGAGTCTGGACACAAACGAAGAGGAACAACTATAAAAATCGAGATCTAAGCCTTTTAAAGTACTTTCAGGGATTGGTCTTTGCAAAAAGCAAAAGCACAACATCCTACCAAGCATTTCTGGTCTGGTTTCTACTGTAAATATCTTGAAAATACTTAAAATAAGACAAAACTAACTTAAAAGTAACTTTTCAGCATGATGTAGGAGCTTGTTTTAAGTCAACAATTCCTTAATATTCATAAAAAAGTTATAAGTGAAATAATCTGCCAGTGGAACAAGACATTTTCCCCATATTATAAGTTAAAATATCTTGTTACATTAGCAGATTACTGCACTTATAACTCGAACCTTTTCATCAATATTCAGGCATTATTGACTTGAAATAAGACAAAACTAACTTACAAGTAACTTTTCAGCAGTTGTAGGATCTTGTTTTAAGTGTATTCAAGATTTTCGCACTAGAAACGAGACCAAAATTACTCTGTAAGAGTTTGTGTTTTTGCAGTGTGCAAGGAAAACGTTGCAACTCTTTCTACTTAATGCAACAGTAATAAAAAAGGACCCAGATGTGAAACAACACGTTTCCATTTACCCTCAACGTGTTTTGATCTTCCCAAGGTATCAGTGGAAACATGCATCCGAATAATTCAGGACTCTTGTATGAAGTCGCAGGTGCAAATGAAAAGAAATCAGGACTGCAATGGGTTTGGACACCGTGACCCGACTTCATTAGGATTTAAATACAGCTGAAGAAAAACATCCAGGAGCTCCAAACTACAGCTGCTGCAGTTCGGAAATGAGACCAGAATAGATTCGGCAGAAACGAATCAGCGAAAAATGAGAATAAGTATTTTTAGCTGGCTGATGTTTTGGAAGTTTCAGACTGGGCGACATTATATCAAAATTAGCTTGGAAATTGATTTAGCACGGTGAAATCAAGGAAATGTCCTCCAGGAGCAGCACAGACTTCATGAAGAAATGAGTTAATGAAATGAATAGAATGAGGTTAAAGCCATTATTTTTGCACTTTCTTTTTATTCCATGTGCTTTTAAATTGAATCTTTTAGAAAACCACAACACATGTGCATCCGACATTTTGCTTCAAGAAGAGGGATCTGTAGCCCGCAAGTGTCAAGTCAAGTTTATTTGTACGGCACATTTCAGCAACAAGGCAGTTCAAAGTGCTTTAGATGACAAAAAAAAACAACACAAATAACAAAAAAACCCCATTACATAACAGTGGCAGAATAAAGAGAAGTAATGAAAAGTTGTTATCCAGACCAGAATTAATCTATTTTCCAGTTGTTATTAATCAAAGGCAACTCTAAGGAAATGAGGTTTTAGCCTTGATTTAAAGGAATTCAGTGTTTCAGCGTTTTTGCAGCTTTCTGTTAGTTTGTTCCAGATTAGAGGAGCATAAAAACTGAATGCTCCTCCTTTAAGCTGCTGCATTCTGCACCAGTTCCCCCCGATACCTGTTACATTTGCAAAGACATTTTTAACATAGTGAATACTGTGGGAAGACACTAAGTTGAAGCCAAACAGCCATTGGTCAGGATAATTTCCGTTTCTATTCAACACAGCTTTCTGCACTGAAAATGTGGTTTTGTTGTTTGCAACTTCAGGGAGCAGCCTGAAAGCGCTGAAATATTTAAAATGACCTGGAGGAAATACTGAGGATTTGGATTAGTCACAGTTAGCGCTGGGCGATAAGGCTTCAAAATAAAATCTCATTTTTTTTCTCCACACCAGATCCAATTTTAATCGATTTTTTGTTTATCACAACCTTTTCTCCAAAAATTAGAAATTACAGAAAATATTTTTAAAAACTGTATGATGGAGTATCAGGTCCAGGCTATGAGAATATAGTCATAATATTAGCAGAAAAAAAAGACGTAATTTTACCATTAGAATGTTTTAAAATTACGAGAAAAATCGTTTTAATGAAAAAAAGCTTGAATAATTAAAATTTTAGGTTATTTTTTTGTACTGAAGTTTTCATAAAATTTCTACTTCATTCTTCAAATATTACAACTTTATTCTGGTAATATTAAGACTTAACTTTGGAGTTATTTTGACTGTATTCTTGTACCATCATCACTTCATTTTCATTGAAAAATAAATAAATCTTAGCCTGACCCTTATATCTCGTTGTAGATTTGACCTGAATTCAAAGCCCAAATAAACAGAAGCTGTAAAACACGCTTGTCAAACAAGATGGCCGCCCAAAAAAACCCAAAACAAAACAAAAAGATCCATCGCCCAGCATCAAGTCACAGCTTATTTCGTGAATCCAGTTTGAAAGATTAAATTAACCGAATTAAACTTCAACTTCAGCCTCGAATCAAAACAAATCAAAACTGAAGACGGCCAGTTTGGGGTTGCAGCGTCTCCACGCTGCGGCCTTACCTGGGTTACAGTCTGTGAGCAGGGAGCAGATGGACAGCAGCACCTTGGAGATGGTGAGGGCGGGGCTCCAGTTGTCCTTCAGGATGTCCAGACAGATCACGCCCTGGCTGTTGATGTTGCAGTGATAGATCCTCGTGCGGAACGTTACCTGCAGACAAAGCACGCTGCTGTGAACAACGATGTACAAATATGCTGATTTATTGGAACTAAAAATGCTTCAAAAACAAAAAACAAAAAACAAAAAAAAAAAAAAGCAGGTTTTCTAGATAAATAAAAATAATAAACAAAAGCATATTAAAAACAATTACCAAATAAAAGAAGGGGGGGGATCTAATTTTAGGTAATGCATTTCTGGTTGCATCTTAATTACAGTTGGCAAAATAATCTGAATATTAGAGAAGTTCCAGTTTAACTTATAAAAAGATTTACAATTAAAACGTCTTATTGCAGATCATCTGGAATAAAGACAAAGAGGAATGTCATTTTATGATATTTGGCTAATAAGTTTCTGAAATAAAAAGGAGAATTAAATTAGTTTTAGAACAGCAGTTCTATTTATCAATGAAATTTAACAATACTTGTCCCAAGGCAGAAAAACACAAGAGGGCAGGAAGTTATAAACAACATTTTGTAAAATCTTCTCAGTAGTTTGTCACTTTAAGGCTCTTGTTCCCTTTGGAAGCAGTAATAGGTGAGACAACGGGGACGCCTTAAAGCTGCAGAGGGCTTTCACGCCTCTTTTCAGCTTCTTCACATGACGGCTGCTCTTCCAGCATCAGCGCGGGGGTGATGGGTCTGACTGAGAGCCCCACTGAGGGCCGTTTGCAGCATTTGTCAGGGTGGCTGCTGGAGGAGCATGAAGACAACTTTACAGGTTTTTGAAAAGGACTGCATTTTATCAGGACTTAGCTCTGGGGTTTCTTTTTGCATCTAATTAGAGGACTACAAATGCAAGGGCTTTCTAAAAACTGACCACCAGAGGGCAGCGTGTTCTAAAACCATAACGCCACAACAATACGTGCTCTGTGGAGAAAAACTGGACTCCAGCACCCAAGTGTCAATTAGTTCGTCCACTTGTAAAAAGCAAACAGCCTCCTCCGACTGCGCAGTCTGCAGCGGTGAATCATAGCATGGAGGATAACACACTCCTCCCTGAGAGCTCAACCAGCTAATAACCTCCCACAGTAGGGCTCATAATGCTGGATCTGCTGCTCCGCTCGCCAACATCTGCGCCCCTGACCCTGATCGTCCGGAGGAGGAAAATCACCAACGAGCCTCGGCGTTCCCCAAAAACCACACAACGCAGAACGTTATAAATAAACATCCCCCCCAACCCCCCCCACCATACAGCTCGGCAGACAGGGAGCTCCTCTGCTGGCTCTGATCCACAAGTACAAACAGATCCACCTGACGACACGACTCCAGATTCCCATCAAGCTTCCCATCAGAACGCGTTTAATAATGGTCCATTTCTGCAGGGAAGGTGTGTGTGTGTGTGTGTGTGTGTGTTTGAGGGGGGGGTTTGGCTGCAGATCACAGTGTGCTGGATGGGGTAAGAGGTATTGAAGGGGGCGGAAACACTCGATCCCTCTGGCCACAGAAAGCTGGGTCGGAGCCTGTGGATTTGTTTGAGTCTTCTGTCAAACACGGAGCTGCAGGTTACACAGCACAAAGAGCAAAAAGGAGGGCTGTGTGTGTGTCTGTGTGTGTGTGGAGGGTGGGGGTGAAAGCCTCACGACAGGTTTTTGTTTTTCTTTTTGCAGCGCTGAAAATACCTCCGAGACTTTCCCTGACAGCGAACGTGTTCGGAAGCCACATCCCATCAGGAGAATCACAGAAAGCATAAACACCAAGTTTGATTTCCTAATAAAAACACATCTGCGTCTAAAAAAGCTCCAGAACTGAAACACAAACCAGACCGACTGGACAGATTCCCACGTTCTCCGCGAGACTCATCGTCTCCGAGACTGGAGCGTCCACATATTTCCGTCAGTTTCTGGACTAGTTTCCTGTGATTTCCATCAAATGTTTGCACATTATTACTAACAAACATACTAACAGGGTGGTTTTATGGTAATGCAACACTTCACTTCTTCAATTCATTTACCTTCAGAGATTCAGATTAATGTCAGAGATGAGACGTTTTGGAAACCTTTCTATCCAAGAACAAGAAATAAACTACGACTCAGCTCCTATCTGGACAAACAGCAAAATGAACCGTCTTAAAATGACTCCAGACGGTTTATAGCAGAATAAAATGATTTCTAAAAAAATAATCTAAAGTTACGAAGCTATAAATGTACCAGTGCATTCGTATGGTCGTGCATTTAAACAGCATTTAACAGCACTAGAAAGCCTGAAAACGCTCAGCTTGGGCAACCAAGAGAAGCTGGTCAATCGTTAATTTCTTGTGAAATGTAGAAAATGGAGAAGAGTGGATGAAAATAAACCATTCTTCCCTTTTTTCTTTTCTTTTTTTTTTTTTTTTACCAGAACGTTGGACAAAAGAAACAGAAAGTACTCATGCCAGCAACCATTAGCATTGGTTTTGAACTGATATGATGGAAAAAAGCTCAACACTGCTTTCTACTGCCTGAATTTATTTACAATCATATGAGGAAAAAAAACGACAGTTTTACTGTCGGTGACGTGCTCAGTTAGGTAGAGATTGTTCATTTGAATCTAGTGGATGCAATGCATAAAAATGTAAGCATTTAGGATGCAAATTAGCATAATTGGGCAAAACTCTGATCAATAGATGGAGGCAAAGTGGTTTCAATCAAATCCCCGGTCCGTGTGGAAATGCACTGCATACGTGGGACACTTGCAGCGTTCAAACTGGAAGCAGTTCAAAGATCAAAGCTCAGTTTTAGCCCGTTTTACTTGTGTAGCGCTAATTCACGTCAGGTGTTCGCTCTTTACCAGACAAACGCATCCAACGCATATCCAGCAATATATATTCAACTCTGGAGATGCAGCAGATCTGATTTTAATCGATTTTTTTTCTCGCCTTGTCTTAAAAGAGAGATTATGAATGACAGTAAGCAGTTTGAAAAACTGGTGTTTATTTCAATCATCCCGTCTGTGAGTTGGCCTGAATTTAAAATCCAAATAAACAGAAGCTGTAAAGCACGCTTGCGTAGCAAGATGGCCGCCCTGGGCGCGCTGACATCACTCTGAACTATGGAAACACAAGGAGAGCATTGGTGACAAAATTAGATCCTCACAAATAGAAAATTCGATTAAATCGATAAAAATCGAATTAATCGGCTGGACTGATAACAATATTATTACTGCATTTACGGACGATAACCGATATTTACTAATATTACAGATATACACATGGCCTCCCCCAGCGTGTTATAAGCCTGGTGGCCGACCAGCGTCACGTTTATTTATTTTACCATCGATTTTTTTTAATAAACAGAAACAGTCAAGACGGGTTAAGCCAGGTTTATAGTTGGCGCGCTGAGCTGGCCCCGAGCCACACCGATCACGCCATCCCCACCCCTGGTGTTGACCTCCAGCGCTGACGCGGCGCCTGGTCGTTCCCCGCAGCGTTCATGCAACTCGGCACGGATCGCGCGCGCCGTCTTTTTACTCAAACCGGACAGTTCGACAGGCCCTTTTCCATTCAAAGTGTCTTTTTGGAAATACTGCAACCACTTTGATAAATAAAAACCAACAACAACCTGCAAATCAAAACACGGCACCAAGCTGTCTGTTTTTTAAAACGCTACAGCTGGTGTTTAGGTATCATTATCTAGCTATATTTTATTAAAATATACACACACGCTATCCTTTCGACACCGTAAGGACACATCCGTACAGGAGACATAGGACTCTGATTGCATGTTTCCTAGTTTTTATGTCTCTTTTCTGCTTTTTTACTTGCTGTAGCAATAGATGCCCTTTGGGACTCGAATAAACCCGAACTATACCGCTGACACTGAATCTCTGCTTCGCTGAAACATCCCAGAATCCTTCACTGCATCACCATCACATGACCAAAATCGTACACGCATGGCAACAGGATGGAAATTATTAACGTCGGCCCAGTTTTACTTATCGGACCCATACCGTTACGTAAAAAAAACCTGACATCGCCTGATATGTTAACCCAGATATATTGTGTATTTCTAGTCAACCCAAGCACACACACAGACAGATCTAGTTTAGTTGTAAAGGACATTTCAGCAGCAAGGCAGTTCAAAGTGCTTCAGCCAATCAAGTATACAGCAGAATCAGCAAAAACATCAAAATTATCGAGCTAAAACACATGAAAATCACCGGGAAATTGGAAAGTAGTCACAAACTTCCCAATTTCATCCTAGTTGCAATACAGTTCAATTCAGTTTATGATGCTAAGTGGTTAAAAAAAACAACTTAAAACCCAGTCAGCTTCATTGAATTGTTGCCTTTGCAGCAATCCCTCATACGCAGCATGCATGTGGTGACAGTGGGAAGGAAAACAAGAAGAAAACTCGACTGGGGAGGGTCAAGGCAAAATTTAAAAGTGTTTAATTTAAATGAAAAGACAGAAGGAAAAAAAAGAAAAAAAAAAAAAAAAAAAAAAAAAATCAGAGTCCTGTGATCGTTTTCCCCAACATCCTCTGCTCTCCAGACTCTCAGCCACATTTTCAAAGCTCACATTATGAAGCCACTAACCTTGGGGGGTTTGAACGGGTAGTCGGGTGTGAAGGCGATGTCCAGAAAGAAGACCCCTCCCTCGTACACGGAGCCCGGTGGGCCCAGGATGGTCGACCTCCACTCGTAGATGTTGTCGCCTTTGGGGCCGGCGCTGTGAAATCCAAACAGAAAGGTCGGTTAATATGCTAATCAGATAAGAGCACAAGAACCGACACCCTGCTGACAGATTTGGAGAGGGGGTGGGGGGGGGATGCCTCCTCCTGTCAAGTTTGTGGTAGTTTTTAAGGGGATGAAGGTTATATTTCCGAATTTGGATTAAAGGATGAAGAGTCCCAGAGTACGCTAGAAGAGGAAGAGCAACATTTCCGGGGTAACGACCCTCAGCGGCTCGTTTAGAAACGCCGACAAAGATAAAAACAATAAGCTGGTAATTCAAAAAGGTGCTTCGCTTGTAAATCATGACACTTCGTAGGAATATTAATGCTTTGTGACGGCCGAAGGCCACATCTGCTACGTATGATGAGTAATTAATGCCACTTCCGCATCAGGACTTCCTCCCCTCCCCCACATCCTGCTGTTTGTGGCGAGACCTTGATCTGGCATGAAGCCAGACAAAAAGACAGGAGACCATAAACAATCCCTCAAGATTTCACCACGGATGGCGGACACACCGGGCCGCTTTCGCTCGAGGTTCTCAGATCACTGCTCGCTTTTATTTAACCCAATAACGCGGTGGAGAGATTTCATGAACGAGACCGTCTGCCCGGCCGAAACCAGGCTTGGACAGCAGACCGCCGTCTGTGAATGGGAATTAGACACATCCTTGTTTAGATCGGTTTAAATTGAATCTCTTTCACCACTACCACAAATATTCTGGGTTTTTAACCCAGAAGAATAATAAAAACGATCTGGAACCTGGGTTTTTTTCCAGGTTCTCATTGTTTACATCCATCCTCAAACACATGCAACAGAATAGACCCTTGGATTAGGCCTCTTGCAATAAGCAATTACTCAATTAACCGCATGACAAATTAAAATGAGCTCAAACATTTCAATTCGGATGATTCATATTTTTTGAAGGGGAATTTTATTGACAAAGACTTAAGAATCCATTTTACCTATGGTTTCAGTTGTGTGTGGTTTTTATTTCCATTTCATTGTTTTTGGTTGTCATATTTTATTTTGGATATTTAAAATGACTTAAAAAGAATTACTAAATAAAATGCAAAATATTGAAAATTTATAAAATAAAAAAGTGAAAAGTAGAAAACATTTCTAAATAAATACAGAATATGTAGAAAATAGAAAAAGACAATTAAAAAAATGACGATAAATAAAAAAAAAAAAAAGTAAATACATAATATGGAAAAAAACAGAAAAAATACTAAATACAAAAAATAAATTAATAAAAGGCAGCTAATAAAATAACATGATTGGAAGTAAAATGGAAAATTAAATAGTGTTCAGTGTTTTAAAGTTTATTGGTCTTTGAGAGGGCGAACTCGCATTATTATTATCAATATATCACTTGAAAATGGTCTCAATACAACAATATTATCGCAATAATTTGAGACAATTTATCATCCAGCGAAATTTGTTATCGTGACAGGCCAACCTGTGATTATTTATTAAACCACGTTGAAGCCAAAATGGAAAACCTGTGTGTGAAAAGTAAGTACACCCCTACTGTGGAGGAGCGAGACTGACATATTTACAAATAAAAGCAGAAATACATATATTTTGTTTTTCCTTTTCCTTATACAAACATTTGTTCTTTTTACATTTCCTCGTCTCCTCTTTATGCAAATGAGGAGGGCGGCCATCTTTGTCCAGCTCCTCTACTACGGGCCAATAAACAGGAAGCAGCAGGATCAATGTGCAGATTGGTTGTGCATGCCTGCGCCTTTGGCTTCAGTTTAGCAACCGAAGTATAGCTATGGAGGGAGCGGAAAGACGGTCTGTGCCGGAGTTGCTGAGGGAAGCTGCAAACACACTGGACGAGTTGGAAGGCGGTAAATTTTCAGCCGACCAAAAAACAAAAATATATAAATTTCTTGACGAAAACGCACGTGTGAAGAAAAGGAAAAACAAAATATACATATTTCTGCTTTTATTTTTAATTTTGTCAGTTTGGGTCCTCCGTACTGTACCGTTTGCTGCTCTGCAGACGGAAAGACAACAGCAAGGACCTCAGTTGTTGCCTTTAAACACGAGGAGGTTTTTAAACCATCGTTCTACAGTGAGGCAGCATCTGAACGGACCAGAGGACCTCTGCAGCAATAGCTCCGTTCAGACCTGCTATTATCTGTCCTGGATGACTGAGATTAACGTAGACCTCCCGAACAATGACCACCCGTGCCCAGTTACTTGCTTTACAATCAAATATGACGGTAGGCATGTCACTGAAGGACGCAGTTGAGATTAAACAGTCAAATTTCTGTGGAATAATTTTGGCGACAAAACTACTGATGAGCTAAAATATGTAGCTTAAAAGACAGAATATAAGGGAAGTAAATGAAAATGTATAATGTTCGCAGAAAGTGAGAAGACATCGACATAGCGTTGTAGAGTTAATATTATCTGACCACGAATAATTCACAATATCACAGAGAAAACTCACCCGTACCGTATTCCCAAGCGGACACTTATCTAGCTTCATTTTAGATAATTCAAATAGGATGTTAAAAAAAAACAACAACTTTTTACTGGAAAGAAAGATCTCATCTGTTCAGCTCTTTTAAAATTACCCAACAGCAGTGCCTGATGAGACCAGACCAGAAATGGTACAGGACCCGGGCACCTCGCAATCACTGAGCTGCCCACCAACTCCTCTTTGCTACAAAGCACTGTAGAGTAAAATGTGAAGCCATCCGACAGCCGAAGCTTGACGCCAACTGGGTCAGAAGCAGGGCGTTAATCCCCAACCAGGGTGGCCGACAGCTGTAAACCCGCAGCAAATAGCGGATGAATGATGCAGATTCCAACACACACAAACGCAAAATACAAATGCAACGGAAAAACACTAGAAACAACAACAACAAAAAACGAGAAGTAAAAAAATGCTGGAAACTCGCCCCACAAAACGGAAATGCTCCAGACCACTAGGGGGAGTCGACCACCAAATCATCTGGGACCAGACCCTCGGTAAAGACAGGGCGTCACGATTTAACAGGATGTTGGAGGAAGAAAGAAACGGTGCGTTATACTTACACGCAGTCTTTTACAATATAATAGAACACGTGGGCGATATTACCTACTCAAGACTCCCCCTAGTGGTGTGGAGTGAGTTTGCAGTGTTTTATGCTTGCTGTTTTTGCCATTTGCAGCAGTTACCCTTTTGCTTCCATTTCATATGGTTGCAACATATTTTTTTTTTTTGCATTTGATTAGTTGGTTTTTGCTTTTATCTTCTGTGATTGCAACATTTTTTGCTTCCAGCGTTTCCCTCTTGCATTTGTTTATTTGTGTGTTTTGGAATTTGCATCATTCAGCAGCAAATCTTCAACAGAATGGATTAAAAGAAAAGAACGAAGTCCAGAACGCAACCTTACGGAGATGGTGAGGTGGGATCTTAAAAAAGCCGTCCAGAAATAACTGTCTGCAAATCTGAACGAACTGAAGCAAAGAAAACCCGTCCACAACTGACTTCTTAGCGCGGGGGTGTCAAACTCATTTTCATTTTGGGTCATATCAACATCATAAATGCTCTTAAAGGGCCGGTTGTGCCAGAATGTATTAATAAAACCTATTAAAAACTGTTAAGATATTAATAACCAAGTTCTTCTTAAAATGAAATAGTAATGAACATCTTTTCATGCTGATCAGTATCTCCAGGATGTTGCGATTGTTTTTGTTTTTTTTGGGTTTTTTTGCGATTAAAATCACTGATTTTGTTGAGCTAATTTGGAAATATTTGCAAGAACTTTGCAATATTTGCGTTTATGTGCGAGCTAAATGTGACTTTTTGTGTCTCGCCACATCAATCACGGACTATAACTCGACATCAAGTAAGGCCGAGGCAGCAGAGTAGCAGAAGTAAGAAATACTGCCACCCGCAGGTGGGAGTTAGCATCACTTAAACCCAACATTTTTGTGGAAAATTTGTGATAAACTCACCAAGCACAATAAAATGCGGGGATCTGTTGATTTTGTGTGAATTTCCCCGATCGCAGAATTGCAAAAAAATTGGGAGGGACTGATTGATGTAATATGGCGTCTGGAGTCTAGAGGGCCACATAAAATGCTATGGCGGGCCGGATTTGGCCCTCAGGCCTTGAGTTTGACACCTGCGTCTTAGAGGTTTTGCTGCTATAGGTGGTTCTACAAGCTAGCGGAGAAGGGGTGTACTTAGTTTTCACTGAAAACTCTGGTATCGAAAGAAGGTCCACTTTCTTTTTGTCTGTGTGACAATAAGCCTGAGGAAAGCCTTGTGAGCAAAGAACACAGAGAGCACACACAGTTGAGAAAGTTTATTTAGATAATGAGATCTTTACATCACAGATTGAATTTGTTTTGGCAGAATAAAACGCTGTTGTTTGAACAATCGCTAAATAACTCCATAATTGCACGTTTTGTTTTCCCCTCCAAACAGACGCTGCCGTATGCCGTCCAGACGGAGAGAAACATCTGAGTCGAGTGAAGGAAACGAACCTCCGAATGGAAGGATTTGTGGGCGCGCGGAGACGCATGTTGACATCTGATCGCCAGCAGTTCGAGCCTGTCATAACATCATAAAGCAAAGACAAACCACATCATGAACTACTGCTCATGTTGCTACACGATTCTGCTGCTTTTTAGCAGGGGTTAGTTCACAGCTGGGGGGAGGTAATGTTTTCCTTGTCAGCAGAGGCGAACCGAAGACGAGTTATGATTTTTTTTTTTTTTCCCGGGCCTCGTCGTGGATCTTAGGTTTGTTGACGATGAAACATCTTTTGAGATGATTGTGTGCGGAGATTTATGAATAAAAACTACCTGTTATTCTATCATCCGATGACTTTCCATATATTAGATACTGAAACTGAAACTTCCTAGAAGGTTTTTCTTTTAAATTCATTCCCAGAGTGTTTACCCGTTAGAGATAAACATCTGATCCAAAGCATCAAGCCCAAACCAAAGCAGCTGTTACTGACTCTGAAAGCTCTCTAAAGCTGTTTTCACACATGGAGGCTGGACAATGCAGAGAGAATGAGCTTTGGGTGTTATCAGAAGTTGCCATTTCACGCATGCAGCACACGGCAGGAGCCCGTTCCCGGCGGCCGCGTCTGCTGGGTTTAGACGAACGATGGCGCAGGAGGCCGAACACGAGTCTCATGTGTTTTTTCTGTGATTTATCTCCTCAGGTTCCTGCTTCCAACCTCCCCGTTCAATCAAACGCTTCAGACTTCACCTTGAGACGATTAAAAACATTTCATATAACGCTGCACTTTTTTTTTTTTTTTTTTTTTTTTTACATTTTAAGTTGTAACTACAAACTTTGAAGTATTTCTACAGGACTTTATAGGAGACTAATTTGAAGGAGAGGGATACATCGTTTTGCAGCCTCCATCCATCATCCTATCAACTCTGACCTGCTTTTCTGTCCCTCTTAAAGAAAAGCATCTCCACAGCATGATGCTGCCACCACCATGTTTCATCCTGAGGGTGGTCTTTATTTATAATCACTGAGATTAAATTACACAAATGTGGACTCTATTTAGTACGTAGGTGTTTTCTGGAGGCACTGCTTCGGTTTTATCTCCGGAACCACAAGTGGCTCTTTATTATTTTGAGGCAAAGTTATTAAGAACCAACTCATGTTTTTAAATATAATTACAATAACAAATGCAAATTTTAGCCATTTTTTCATGACATAATTGCATTTAATTTCCAGAATGGCACTAAAAGTACCAGTAATATTTTTTTAGATCTGTTTTTCTTGACATTTCCCACTAATATTAACATCCAGACCAACAAAATGTATCCATCTTCTTTTTGCACAAGGTTTTCCTTTCTTGATTTTCTAAAACTATAAACAGAAATGGTGTTATGACAAGTTTCTTATAGTAGATATTCATCAAAATTTAACAGGTCAAAATGTTATGTAACACATGCAGCTCTAAATAAATTTCATGAGGCTGGACTGAGAGTAAAAAATGGCTTTTTGTACTGTAAACGATGCAGACCCCTTGATTTAGGGGTATCAGAGTAAAGTGGGGCCAAATACAAAAGCACTGTTTTTCCCTAAGCTTCACAATTATGCACTACTTTGAGTTGCTCCAAATAAAAACACATTGATATTAGCATTTGCAACATGACACAATTTAGAAAAGTTTAAGAGGTATGATTACTTTAAATGCACCAAATGCTTCAGCAGCAGCGCATGTAGGGATACTACTTCAACAAAAAAAAAAAAAAGGCACCTTTGAAAGCTGCCATCATGGTTGATGCTTGGTTTACTGCAGCAACTTCAAAGGTTTCTCTGGCTTCATCTCGCACGTCTGCAGCATCGACGCCCGAAACCTGCTCACTAACTTCTGCAGCCATTTCCTACCAGCGCCTGCCAGTCCCCGCACACCACATTAAATAATGTGAGAAGTTCAAGAGCAAGAAGAATACAACTAAAAGTGAACCTCGTGGCACGCTGCCATGCATAAAGATAACAAGAAACCAAACTTTAAAATGACACCACAGCTTCTGCGTGTGACGACAGGCCAGGTAGGATGAGGCAGCCCCTGAGATGGAGCTATTACGCTTTTAGCTTGGATGACGTCTGCAGGTTTTAGACGCAACAACTAAAAACAACTAGAATATGGATTATTCGCCATCCATCTATTGTCTTTACTGTTTTTAGTTATTAAAAAGGACAAAAAGCTAATCAAACCATCCCTTTGTACAAGCAGCTGCCTTTTAAAAAAAATAATAATAATCACGAATAAACAGATTAACCACATTTTTTTTGGTTTAATTTCCTCAGGCATGTTAAGGCCACACATGTCGGAACAAAATACCCCTTGAAAGCAATCTGTCTGGCAACATGAGTTACATTAAAAGGATTTAAGAAAGCAAAACAGCATGTCCCGATTTAAAGATATCCAGGAGCAGATGAGAAAAAGTCATTCCCATCAGTCTAGAAAGGGTCACACATATCAATTTGTTAAGTTTGTTTGTATAGCACATTTCAGCAGCAAGGCAGTTCAAAGTGCTTCACATCATAAAAACATCCATCAAGTGTACAGAAAAATCATCAAAACATCAAAATCATTGAGCAAAATCACCACAATTATCTAGCAAATACATGAAAGTCATCGTCAGAAACATTGATCAATGATTCATTTACTTTATTTCACTGATTTACACTCAAACTTCCACCGTTTGGAGAACCGAGCTCATCTTAACCCGGGTTTGTTTGCAGATTTATGGTCCAGACTACTAAACGAAGGCAGCTCTAAACAGGTGGGTTTTCAGCCTTGATTTAAAGGAACTCAGTGTTTCAGCTGTTTCGCAGTTTTCTGGAAGTTTGTTCCAGATTAGCAGTGCATAAAAACTGAAGGCTGCTTTTCCATGTTTGGTTCTGGTTATGCAGAACAGACCAGAACCAGAAGACCTGAGTGGTCTGGAAGGCTGATACGACAGCAGGTCTTTAATGTATTTTGGTGCTAAGTCGTTCAGTGATTTATAAACTAACAGAAGTATTTTAAAGTCTGTTCTCTGAGCTACAGGGAGCCAGTGGAAGGACTTTAGAACTGGGGTGATGTGCTCTATCTTTCTGGTTTTAGTGGGAACACCAGCAGCAGCGTTCTGGATCAGCTACAGCTGTCTGACTTTTTGGACAGACCTGTGAAGACACTGTTGCAATAATCAATGTGACTAAAAAAAATGCATGGACGACTTTCTCTAGATATTGTTGAGACATCAGTCCTTTAATCCTGAAAATGTTCTTCAGGTGATAGAAGACTGACTTCGTAACTTATCTTTATGTCTGATTGACTTTTTGGGCAGACCTGTGAAGACACTGTTGCAATAATCAATGCAACTAAAGATAAACGCATGGATAAGTTGAGACATCAGTCCTTTAATCCTGGAAATGACTCTCGTTATCTACTAATTATCTACTAATCTACTAATTGAGAAAACATGTTAGAAAGCGGAACCCCCCTCCCGCGCGCCTTCCCCCCAGGAGTGGCCAGCCTACCAAAATTACTCCAAGAGTGTATCAACGAGTCATCCAGCAGGCCACAAAAGAACGACATCTAAAGCACTGAGTACCGCTCCAGCATCAGTTAAGGTCAGAGTTCATGATTCAAGAATAAGAAAGAGACTGGGAGGGAAAAAAAAAACAAAAAACTGGCATCTATAGGAGATTTCCAAGGGGAAAACCACTTCTGACCAAAAGGCAAAGTAAACATACAGACGAAAAACAGCAAATGCATAAAAACAAAAAGAAAAATAGAACAAAAGACATAATGGAAATGTAATCTTTGGCCTTCCAGTCACCAAAAGAAGAAGGAGGTACTTGCCCCCCTTAAGTTAATAACTTATTCACACAAGGCCAGATTTGTCTGGATAGCTCCCTTTAATAACGTGAAATATTTTAAAACTACATTGTTTTTGGTTTGTTGTATTTATTAAGATTTTCCTGGTCTCATTAAAAGCTGATTACCTGAAATATTTAAGTGTGACAAAAAGAGCAAAAACAGGGAAATCTGTAATGGGGGGGAAAACCCCATTACAGATAATACTATGTTATTGTTTAACACTAGCAAGCAGACTCCCACTATTGACCCTGCACTCTTGTCACAAGTCAATATTTGCTTGTAATTGGACAGTTTGACAAGCTGATCAATAAATGATGTGTTTTAAAAGTGGTTAAAGACTGACCTTACCCACACCCTGAAATATTTCCTGCCTTTAACAGGAGCTTAGTTTTGCTACCCTGAAACAGTCCCGCACAACCTCAAGTTAATACTTTTAGTGCCACTAAGCTACAGAAAACCCTCCCTGACTACTGTATAAAAGAAACGGTTTTCAATTATTCCAGCTTGAAATAAAAACTTAACTCAGTCAGAGGCTGGAAAATGTGCACAGATGACCGCAACTTACATGCGATGAAAGGATAGAGACGAACAATGGACGTCCTCACTGCTGCAGGGTATCTGACAACGACACAAGGGTCGTGCATAAAGGCCAAGTCAATAAGTGAACGCTCTTGCCGTCGCTGACTGTTGCTCAGAGACGTGACTGAGTGGGTGTTCTCGTGCTGATTTGTTGCAGCTGGTTTAGAGCTCATTAACGCGCCGACGGCCTCCCACTCGGCTCGAAGTTTTGGGAGAGGTGAACAGTATGGCGTCAAATAAAGCAAACGTCAGCTCATCTAAATGTTTGCAAAAGACTTGGCTTGAAGGCAGGGAGTGATGCGGGAAAAACTGCAGGTTAAGCTGATGATTCCTTGAGGTGACGCTACAACTCTTTGATGGATGCCTTCTTTTCTCAGAAAGTCGTTGATTTCGACTAAGTTTTAAATAAACAGTGCGTTCCAAAACTATTCACTCCTCTTGAGCTTGGGACCACACAAGATTCTCAAGGTAGAATAAACTTAAAACCACCACAGCTTCATGGATTCTCAATATTCACACAAAAAGTACAAGATCTTATTGCTTTTATTTAAAACATAATTACTATTCTTACTGTTGCTAAAACAACAATTATTAGTTATGATATCTAACATTCATTTACAATTCTACAAGACATTTTTATTTTTTTAAAGTGCGTAGTTGTTCCAGTAAAAGAGAAAAGTGTGACAGCCTTCTTTCACAGTGCAAAGCAACAAGTGGGGGAGGGGCAACATCGCCTTATTCTATGCAGCTGCAGAAACCCCGACTCTTCCTGCATGTTCTCTGACATCCCATTAAAAGCCTTCAATCAGAATCCCTTTATTGCCATTCCCAGTAAATGGACCAGGAAATTGCTCTGATGTAATGGTGCAAATATAACAAAGCAGAAAAAAAAAAATTAAAAATAGATCAACTCAAACAGAAAAAAAATAAGATTTACAGTCAAAACAACTGGGACCTTAGCATAAATCTTTACTGGTAACCCATCCATCCAGTCTCATGTCTTTTGCAGCCTCCAAGAAGTTTTCTTCAGGTTTTCTTGAAGGTTTTCCCCCACAGCATGAGCTGCTACCACCATGTTGCACAATGGGCTCAGTGTGTTATTGGTAATGTTCACTGTTGAGTTCAGCCCAAAAGGTTCAGTTTTGGACTCATCTGACTCGTGCAGGACCTGTGGCAAACTGGAAACAGGCAAACACGGCTTCCTTCCTGCAAAATAAGCCAATATAAGCTAACCACGCTTTAAACTTCTGCACAACTTCATCCCTGACGTGTCGTGGATTTTATTTGCTTTTCATCTTGCCGTTTGCTCATTAATCTTCTCTGACGAACCTCTAAGCCCCTCACAGAACAGCTGTGGTATATGGCCCTTTTCCACTAGCGCCTACTCAGCGTGTCTCAACTCCCCAGTAAGGATTTTCAATTAGTAACGGTTTTCTGTCAGAAGACTGTTGATCACCGATTGGTCAGGGGGTGGGGTCGGCTGTGTCAAAAGGGCGACTCCCTAACAAGAATCAGTCGTGCCTTCTGTAAAAACTCAACAGCAACTGAGCACATTTGGAGCTTTAAAGAAAATTGTGTTATGAAAACAAGACCATTGTCTGACGAGGGGTTGCAGACATTTTGTGCTTGTTGCGCTGCGTACAGATCACGTCACGTTACTTTTCAGACTCCTGGGGGCTGCCCTGCTACAACGAACCCCACCCACACAGAGCTGGTACTCAGTTGTAATAGTAAAAACGACCAGAACCGTGTAGAGTTGAGCGGCACCGAGTAGGTACTAAAAGAAAAGGGCCAATATAAAGGCTACTGGTTGCACCGGATTTTATTTAGACGTACCAGAGAAAAGGGGGGCTGCAATACACTTTTCAGATTTGAATAGGGATGGGAATCGAGAACCGGTTCTCACTGGCCTGCCTGCTTAACGATTCTTCTTGTCGGTTCCGGTAACGTGATGACGTGTTGTACACGCTCTATTTGACGTAGAAAACATCCAAGATGGCGTCGCGGCAGAAGCGCTGCAAAGTACGGCTGCATTTCACAAAAAAGACGATGCTGGAGCCGGCTGCAACATGTGCAGAGCTTTAATCACAATAAACGGATGAAATACCTCCAACATAACAGCTGACCACACAGCAGGCAACTGATCTGTACGAAGGTAAAGTGTTTGATACGTTGCTTAGCAACGGCGGTGACTCTCGAGGGGCGGAGCTTCCAGCACAGCGTCTCCTGCCATGAATGTCACAGGTAACGTTAAACTCCTCCACGTCCCGGTTATTGTATTGATGTTAGCACCATGCTGTATGAATAATCTCCATCTCACAATAACATTTACAGTCATGTTCAATAAATCAGAATATGGGTTCTGATGAGGCTCGTTTGTCAGATTAAAAGCACGTTTTGAAAACAACCTTTAAGTCTTGAAGCATCCTTTCTGAAAAGTCAACCATGCTGATATGTCTGCACTGAAACTGTTGAAATGCAACTTTCTGCACATCATGTTAAAACGTTAATTTGACAGTGGGATTCATATTTTTTAAGCCAGCTTTATTTTGTTTGAATTGAATACAACATGGTGCATAACTTGAGTTAAAGAGTTTTATTTTGTAACTCAATGAGAATCGATAAGGAATCAAATCGATAAATTCTTATCAATTCCCATCCCTAAGTGGGAAATTATGATTCTGCCTTGTCATTTTTGCTGCTGTGTGGTCAAGATCAATGCAATGTCAACAAAGGCATAAGAAAAAACCCCGCAACTATCCGCAACTAAAGGAAACAGATGATTATCATCCATCAGCTTTCTCACAGATCCTTTCTTCACAAATCCAAGGCACCAACAGCTGGATTAGCGTGACCTAAAGACTTCGGTTTAGGCTCAAAATAAAAAGACAATAACCTCAGTGTAAAGGGAGCTGCATCTGCAGCCACGCTGTCAGCCAAATGCCTTCATTCAGCCAGTATTTGGGTCATTTGTTTCAGGGGTCGGAGATGCATTAGAGCGCGGGTGTCTGTGAGAATCTCACCACGGCCCTGTCCTCTGAGATTACACTCATGCAGGAAACCACTTCGACAGCTGGGCTGGCTCCTCCACAGCGAAGCACCAAAAATAGAGCTTAACCACAAACACACACTGCTCCCCTTTCTCTGCGCTCGGCTCCTTCCTCCGACATTTCTTATTTTCACTGAGAACAGGTCAGATTTTCAACAACATGCAGAAGAATCATCACTCGGTGCAGCCAGCTTCATATAATGTGTGTGTGGGGAGTAAGTAATTTCATGTCACAGGCTTGCATTGTCGTTTTTCTTTTTTTTTACCTGCAGTCCCTAAATTATCCGTGTCATGCTCCATAATCACAGACAGCAGTAATAATTTCCATATATATTAAAATGACCTTTCCTTTCAAAGATTCAGTACTGTATCCTCGACTGAAAGGTCCTTCGCCCGTTTAATCATCCATGCCGTCTTATTTTATTGTCAGCCCGATCTCCAGAACGGTGCCAAAAGATAACCTTTATCTAATCTCCGCTACATCGCCGACACATCTCAGCGTTACTGTCACCCTGAACCAATTCCCACAGACAACACGGATCAGGTTAAATCGATGGAAGAGAGGTAGTCATGTCTCACATTCATGGGGTTGGATAAATTCATTCCCTGTGATCACATTTGGAGAGAGAAAAGACTGAATTTCCTATCTTTGGAGGGGGGGGGGAATTTAATTTCGGAATGGTGGGATGCAAAGAGAAAAAGACTGACAAAAGGAACTACACAAACCCAACAGGAATGACAAAGCTGCAGCAAACGGCAGAAACAAATGTGTTTTTGTCTTTTGTTTTTTTGACCGCCAACACAGCAGCCTTCAGCGGGGATAAATGGTGCCAGAGTAATGCTTCTGGGTGGTTTTGTGGGGGCTCAGTTACAGTTTTGACACCAGCTGAAGCCTTTGTCTGCAATTTGGAGGCAGCTTCAAAAATCTCAAAAATACAGCTGAAACCAGATGTTTACATACGGCACATAAAGACAACCATTTCATCTCCTTGCGTGTTGAATAAGTTGGACCAAATGCTTTCTTTTTTTGAGGTTATATGATTACAAAAAAGATATTTATATTCATCTATTATCAGCTGGACTTCAGGCAATTAAGGTCTGAACGCGGGTTCTTTGTTTCAGAGAATAAGGTGGTTTAGTGCAAAAATGCATGAGCAAGACCTTGTGAAGAATCTGGCTGAAGCTGGGAAGAGCGTGTCATTGCACATGGGCTGAGAAGCCATTCAGACACGAAGAATCCATTACTTTTACTTATTTATTTTTTGTATGAAACGTTTGCACAGTCCAAGAACGAATTTAGGGTCCCATTTTGCTGGAGGTTGTACGAGTATAACCGCGCACACGACGAAGTTTGTTCACTCTAAAACAGGGGTCTCAAACTCAATTTACCTGGGGGCCGCTGGAGGCAGAGTGTGGGTGAGGCTGGGCCGCATAAGGGATTCCACAAAAAACATCCTCAAATGTCATCAGCAGTTAATGACTTCTCCAGTACATGAACTGTCTTGAACACATGAACGGAACATTGAATGAGGATCACGAACAGTTCCTCAGAACATGGCTTCTCCAGCTGACTCCTTGCTACCAGAGACTTGACAACGCTTCCTCTCACATACCTGAGCCACATTTGGCTTGAGAGAGGAGGCACTTGAGACCCTCAGTATGGCTTGAAGATGATCATCAGTAAGTTTGGACCTGTACTTGGACTTGTTAAAGTTCAGGGTGGAGAAGAACTTTTCGCACAAATATGTGCTCCCAAAAAGGCACATGGTCCGCTTGAACATTCGGGAAAGCTCAGGGAAGCTGGGGGGCAATTCTCTCAAAAATTGCACATGCTTTTGTTTCAGCCTTTTGTTTCAGTCTTGACAAAGACATGATGAGGGTGTGACAAAATTTAGTTTATTCCACTTGCCGTCGCTCTTGCGACGTTCTCCATGCATCGCTCGTGACGTCATTTCCGCTTCTACTTGTCACAACAGCGCGGCGGATGACGAACAGCCCGGAAGCAGTCGCCTTTCTCTGCGTTTGTTTATGGTAGAAAGTACCGGAACAGCGACCGCAAAAAAAAGGCGACTGCTACCGGACTGTTTGTCATCCGCCACACTGTTGTTACGAGCGTAGCGTGCATGAAGTTGGTGTAGCTTAGCCTAGCACCAGTGGCGGCTGGGGGGACTAAAAGTCCAAAATAGGCATATACTAAAACATAGACTAACTTATTACTGTCTTTGAATAAAAGGCAGCACACCCGCGGCTCGAGTTTAATCCGAAAATGTCTCCAAATGTACACGTTTGGGGAGAATGATTGTTGTAATATCAGGAAGGAGGAGGGAGAAGTTTGCAAGCCTCAAAACACCACTGAAATATTAAAGCACTGAGGTGACAGCCTCACGTTGCAAGGGTGTTTTGCTGCAGGACCGATTGGTGCACCTCACAAAACAGATGTTACAGCTACCAAAGAACATATCAAGGCAACACCTGGACACATCAGCCAGGAAGTCACACTTCAAAGTAGACAATGATCTTAATTTCACCAATAAATTAGCCACAAAACAGCTCATGGAGAACAGAGTATTTTGGAGTGGCCACAACAAAATCCTGATCTCAGTCTTGGAAAATTTGCACTCGGAGCCTAAAGGCTGGGCGAAGCGGCCCACAAAGCTGACTAAGTTATGCCAGTTCTGTCTGAAAGAATGGGACAAGGTTCCAGCAAACATTTCACCCAAGTTACACAGTTTAAAAGGAAAGTCTACAAAATACTAAAATAAGAAACAAAAAAAAAAACAAAACACAACCACTAAAAAAAAAAATCTGAATAACGATCTCTTATTCTTGCATTTAGCAAACAGAAATAACTTTGGGTTATTTCGGTAACCGTAACTGACCTAAAGCAGAAAATGTTAAGTCTGACTTAAACAGTGTCTTTCTATACAGTGCATGTAAATATTTCGCTTCAACTGTACATAAAAAACCCCTGAAATGTGGATTTTTTTTTTAAATTTTTTTTTACACCAACTAGTCAGCTTGATCCGAATGAGAGCCTTTCCAAACTTTTTCACAAGCATCAAGTTGGCGCTGCAGTGAAACCCCCCCGAGGCCACCATTCCTCCTCTTCCTGCTGTTTTTCCCCCTTCTAATAAGTCCCAGAGTCACAGAGAAAATGAGTAACACTGCAACTCACAGAAGACTTATTTTGCTGCTCTGTGGTCATCAGAAGCACAAACTGGGTCACAATCAGTGTTGGCTTTGATATTTTCTGTGATGCAAAGTCTGCTCGATAGTAGCTCTTCTGCAGTCAGCTTGAAAATGGTCCCAGAACCTCCTCAACATTTAAAAGCAATCAAACTAGTCGAGAAGAAGAAGATGGCTGCTTGATAAAAAAAAAAAAAAAAAAAAAAAACACACACTCTTAAAAATATCACAGTGAAAATTTTTTTTTTTTTTTTTTTTTTTTTTTTTTAAACACATTCTGCATTAAAATGAATGCATATAAAATTTTTGTAAGATAAAATGGAAGGTAAATTTTGCACTTCTATATTAAGTGTGTTAAAGCAGATCAGCGAGGAAGTGTAACCACAAGGTGGTAATGAGAGCTACACTGTTCATAGATGCATTTCAGTAAATGTAGTAGCAGCTGATTGTTACTGGAAATAAACTTCGCAAAAGAGAAAGACTAAAAATTACCTGTTGTTACCATAAGCGAAGTGTTTAAAATTACATCAGAAGAAGCACATAATGTATCTCGTGGTATGTTGGTGCTGAGTGTTTTGTAGTTTTGCTGCTTTGGATGTTTGTAGCTTGACTTTTGAAGGCTGAGTTACAGTCGTGCCTTTAGAGGCTCTTGTTGAGCACGCCTGAGCTGAGCAGTGACGCCTTTATACTTGACCATTCTCCAAAAATGAGCCCTTTATAGAGCGATTATACAAGTGCCGGTAGAGGTGAACCTGCTCCACAAGAGTACCTTCCAAATTGTCCATTGTGATGCGCAAGTCCAACGTGCAGGGGTGGGGACGGCAGGACAAAAAAAAAAAAAAATAAAAAAAATGATAATAATAAAAAAAATAAAAAAAAAACAACTTGCTGTTGCTAAATGCTCTAACCGTACTAAATGCTAATGAAACATGCTAAAGACAGTCTGAAATGTTTTTCACACGTGTGATAGGATGTCAGTTCTGCTTATAATTACAGCTACAAAATACATCGCAAATTTATTTTTAAAACAACATGCAGTCAAGAACTCCCTTGGCTGCAATAAGTGTTAGCTAATTATTTAAGTAGCATGAATTCAAGCTCCTGAAATAACTGATAACACTTGGTTAATGCAGCATAAAAAAAAAACAAAAAAACTTTGCAACGTAAAGAGATGGTAAGGTTGTCAAGTTGTTAAACAACTATACCTACACTGTGGCAATACCAAGGTAATGGATACCAGCCTGAAGGAACTTTTTAAATAAGAATAGAAGAAACAATAAAAACCTCAAGAGTAAAACCTTGTTGTTGAGATGGAAACAAAATTTTCTGGGCTCCATGTTTACTATGAACCCAAAGCAGAAAGACGTGAACACTTGGCCTGTTGCAATAAGCGATTAATCAATTAGTCGCATAATAAATTAAAATGAGCTTGATAATTTCCATTCTGATGATTGATATTTTTTGTTTACATTTTGTTTACAGAGACATCATAATCCATTTCATTTAAGTTTTTGGTTTTTGTGTGGTTTTTATTTCCGTTTTATTTATTGTTTTTGGTTGTGTTTTATTTTGGATATTTAAATATCAGAATATGGAAAAAACTGAATACATAATGAAAAAGTGATGATAAAAAAAAATACACTAATACCAAAAATAAAAAAAAAAATGATGAAATTAAAGCAACTAATAAAACAATAAGATTGGGAATAAAATGGAAAATTAAATAATAATTATAGTGTGAAGTGTTCTTTAACACATTAAAGTTTATTGGTCTTTCAGAGGGCAAGCTTGCATGTTTATGCCATTAATATATCACTTGAAAATGATCACAAAAACAACAATATAATCATTTACCACAACAATTTATGAGACATTTTATCATCCAGCAAAATTCGTTATCGTGACAGGCCTAACAGGTTTTAATTGTTTATTGTTAGCAATATCGCATCATTCACGATTACTGCATGTTTTTCTAACGTCGTGCATCCCTACTCCTAACATCAATTATTAAGCACTACTCACAGCAGGAAGGGTGAAAAAATATTTAAATGCCTTAAAGAGAAATCTGAAAAGGCCAACGTTGGTGTTTGCAGGTTAAAGCTTCACGAAAACCTGAAATCAGGCAGATAGTTGTGCATCTCTGCAAAATCAACACAAACACAGGGTAAATCCCTCAGGGAAAACAAAGAGAGCTATTCTTTAGCAATTCCTTTTTCTCTTTGAGGATATCAGGAACATTATATCGTATGTGGAAACCTGCCAGTCCGTCATACGAGTCCACTGTGGCACCAGATTGGATCGGAAACAGCTGATGACTCATTTAAATCATTGCCAGTTCAGATTACATTCACCACAGTCGCTTCATTCCCCCTAATGTGCATCAACCTGGCAATTTCCATTCAGGTTGTCTCATTCACAGATCAAAACTGTAATGAAAACACAGCGGCTAAAGTAGCCCCCCCCGTTACATTTATTTAATCAGGCACCAGTTTGAAGGTAAGCAAAGCTAAAAGCGCGCAGCCGGTGCTCTCTTAAAGCTACATGTCACACAGCTAGCTGTTTATAGTGGGTAAATAGCTGCCAGAGCAAACACGGCACCTGATAAATAAAAGATACAGCGAATCGGTATGTTTTGCAGCCTGTGAATACCGCCGAGCACAAATCAAGCCATTATCTGCATTATTTGCAATTCCAGTTCACTCCCTGCAGGCTCCTTTCTTTCTCCGTGAGAGCACAGTCACTCAGCTCAGATCAGTGCGGCTGCTGCGGTTATCAGAAGAGGAACTTTAATGAAGCAATCTTCTTTTCCCCCAACCGTGAAAGAGCCCCAAGACCAATTAATGTGCAGCCCAACAGCTGAGGTGACACCTCCTTCCTCTGTTCTCTTGTCTTATACTCTGAAATGACATGGTTTGTTTTATAATCAGGCCTTTCACTGTTAAACAGCACAATGAATCCCGCAATTACAGCCCGGAAAGTTTATCCAGCTTCCAGGGAAATGGTTGAGGAGGTGGATTCATGCTTTCTGAGCCAAAAGGGAATAACACAATTTTATTCCCACAGGGGG
The DNA here is from genome assembly GCA_014839685.1 of Anableps anableps. NCBI lineage: Eukaryota > Metazoa > Chordata > Actinopteri > Cyprinodontiformes > Anablepidae > Anableps > Anableps anableps. Next base: position 7,531,862 of record CM026072.1, read on the forward strand.
GGCCAGCCCTGCATGCTGGGCTCAGTCAATCTAAAGAGCAGGGTGTATTGAAGTGGGGCAGAATGTGTTGTAATAGAGAGTTTAAAGAAGCGGCCTTTTATTGAGGAAGTTTGCATTCAGTGAGGTTTAAAGTCGAGCTGTAAATAGAGCAGAGGATCTGTCCATTATCCTCAGCTTTCCTTTGCAACTCTGAAAAAAAAAAAAAAAAAAAAAAAAAAAAAAAAACCGCTTGTGAGCTGCAACAGATTTTACTGCGGTAAGCATTTTCCTCTGCAGCTGAATGCTTCCAGCGTCTGATGCAGCGCGAAACGCTGCCTCCAGCCCAGGATTTAATCATTAAAATATACATCATTACCATAAAAAACACATGGTGAGCATGAAGAAAGCACAACTCCATGAGTCCACAGCCTTGCTTATCAAACCAAGAAACAGAATATTTAAAAAATTACACTGGAAGTCCAACATGCGGGACTTCAAGAACACATTTACAGTGCTGTGGAAAAGTATTCACCCCCTTACAAATTTATTCCCGTTTTCCTCACACCTGTTCTGATCATTAAAGACATTTTAATGAAACCTCTAAACCTAATGACCGGTTGACGAAGAAACTACCTGTTTAAGGTCATGCCACCATTTAAGTTTGAGCTTTGACTAGGCCACTCTAAAAGGTGGAGTTCCTGGTGCGCTTCAGCGTTTGCGTCATGAAACTGATGGCTGAATTTTTCTGGTACGAAGCACGACTTCTGATCACATCAACTCAAATTATCCAGCTCCTGAAGCTGGAAAGACGCCCCAGAGCACCACACCACCACCACCATGTTTGACTGTAGTTGCGATCTTTTTCTGAAAAGCCATGTTGGCCTCAATCCAAAAGGCACAGGGCAGACAACTTCCAAAAAAAAAAAGATAATTTCTTGTCTCAAAGTCTAAGGAATCAGCGAGATGAATTTAGGAAAAGTGAAACAGGCCTCTGCGTTTTGATCAGTGAGTCTGGATGCCTTATTGTTGAACCATCAACGGTGGAATAAGCCAAGGCAAGTGAGGCATGACCTCCTGGATGAGCCGTCAACGCGCTCTTGGAGTAACTTTGTTCGGCCGGCCACTCCAGAGAAAGTCCACCACTGATCCACGGTTTCTTAGTTTGTGGATTGATATTGTTTCAAAGTCTTAGAAACGTCTTTGTAACGCTTTTCTGACTGATTGATCGATGATTTTTTTAAATTTTTTTTTCTTAATTGGAGCAATGATGTGTTGGTATTTGAGATCTTTTACTCAACTTTGTTGCCAGACCGGTTATATTTAGGTGATTTCTTCATACCACACTTCAAACAGTAACCAGCCCTGGGTGTGGCAAGTGAAACTGGACTAAATAATGTGGTTAATCACATTCAAATGGGGGTATTATGCATTTTCCAGTCACATAGTTTGTGCTATAAAATGGCACTATGTTACCTTCAGTTGTTATGAAAATACTATTCATATAAAAAACAAGAAAGAAATTTGACTTTGCAATATCGCCATATTATAGCCTTGAAATTGGCTTCTGTGTCTTTCAAGCAGACTGACTGACCAACGTCATCACAACACTGCTTCTCCATGATGCCGTTTAGAACCGTTTCCACCAAGTGCTTGCTAACTGCTGCTGCCGCTAGTCTGGAGAAGCCAGGTGGGGAGGAGCAGAGGGAGGGGTGCTCTGTGGGGCAGAAGCTCGGCTGAGCAGGCGTTAAAGGCATCCCCCGAATGGCTGCCACGGGAAAGTCAATGATTTCTCAAACATGCATAAATGAATCAACGCAGCACTCTGGCTGCGTTTTTGATGAGGGAACAACATTATAACATGATATAAAGCTCAAAAATGTCAATTTTTTGCATAGCCCCCCCCCCCTCTTTAAGGAAGCTGAAATCTGTATTTAGGATCAACTGGAGTCATTTGTTTGTTGATCTGAAACATTTAGTTGCGACTGAATAGCAAAAATGGAAGAAATGCGTCAGGAGACAGATACTTTTCTCAGCACTGTAGATCTAAATCATGATTAATGTGCACACAGTAGATTTTTCTTATTCCTGCAGAAAGATGAAAGCAGTAACAACCTGCTTCTGTCAGCGAGTAATTGCACACATTTTCTTTCCTAGAGTAAAACAAGCTAGTATTTGTGCAGACATGCTAAATGGTTTACAGACCAGGAATCTTGCAGGAAAAAAAACAAAACAAAAAAAACAAAACAAAAACAGAATGCCTTCGAGACAAAACTGCAGCGTCTTACAATTCATGAGCTAAATTAGCCACAAGCTGGATGTTAATATTTTCTAATTTTACAGGCTTCCATGAAAGTCAACTCCACCGTAATTATAAACAGCCCTCTCAGCCTCTCTGGTGCTTCTGCAAGAGCAATCTGTGCAGCCATTTGGTGTTGTGACCGAGGGAATGGACTTATTAACAAAAAGGTCAGTGATCAGAACAAGCTGAGCTGCCAGATCTGCTGCACAGCACTGTATGTTTTCCCCTGGTGCTGCATTAGCCTGAAGGTTTGCAGGTTTTTAAGCTGCCAGATACAGAGAACGGCCGGTCATTTGGGATGTTCTTCACAGGTTATTTTTGATCACATTACTAAAAACAGTAAGTTAAGAGCACTTATGTTTCAATCCCCACATGACAAACAGGTAATTAAGACATTTTAAAACCTCCAGCAGGAGGTGTGATTTAAGACTTCAGAGGGAAGCCTATAAGGAGATCTCAAAGTGACAGTTTCCGTATTTCCTCGTTTGCCAAAAGACTCGTCTACTTTCTCTCATGTCCGCTCTCGGAGAGCTCAAAGTGACGCCGCAGCGGCCTTTCTCCACAGCCCCATCAATAACGCCGTGGACAAATGTTCTGAAGAAAACTACCTCACAAACGAGAACACCGAGACTTCAATGACAAGCATGAATCACGGCAGGCTGCATTCACCGTCACACAAGCGCCACAACGGAAATCGCTGCGGATCAATCAAAACGCAGGTCGCTGTCGGCGGGACGGCATGCGCTGCCTTCGTTCCGTGGGGGTGCGTGCGTTGATTTTTCCATTCAGGAGGAAGTGTGAGGAGAAAAACGATCTGGTTTACTGGAGAAGAAATTTGTTCGGCGTCGGTGAACACAAAAAGGTATCAAAACCTGTGTCCGAAATTGGACCGTTTCATGGAGAAACAGAAACTCAAGGGACGAACTCAGCGTTGAAGTTCATTTTAGCACCAAATCCATATGAAAAAAAAAAAAAAATTAATAAAAGCAAATCAGTTTAAAACGGCTAAAAGTAAATGAAAATGAATGCTTTCATAGCGGAAAGAAGCGATGGACATCAATGTAGAAATCAGGAAAGACTTGTTTTGATGAGTGGGTTTCCTTGTCTGCACAGAACATCTTTTAAAGCGAAACAGATTCAGCACTGTTTGAGGGGGGAAAAAACAAAAAACTAGTCATGCAAATTATCAGTAATCTCACAGGTAATCTGTGGTTAACATCTTCTATATACTTCTCTATTGTCTTGACTGGAAGGCGCTTTGGTCTGAGGTATGAAACAAGCCCATACTGATTAGGATTTTTACAATTTCTGAAATATCAATCCAACGTAACGACCACCAGTTTTCGCCGTTTCCGTGCGAAACGTCTCAGGATAGGGGGAGATCTTTGAAAAGGCGGCATCTTCACCCATCATGCTGCACTGCTTCTGCCTCTTATAACACAGTGATCAACTTTAACAACCAGGACGTATTTCTGACGCTTCCCCCGTCCTCTTGCCCCCCTTCATGAATATTGATAGCCCCCACCCCCTGCTGTGCTTAATGGTAACGCTGTGAAAAATGATGCCGGCTGTGTCACTCACACATAATCCCCCCAGGGCCGCGCTCAAAACTAATAAGCAGCCACGACAGACACAAAGATGATCCCATCAGAGCTGAAGGTCAGAACCTACAACAAAGGAGCGCCTCGTTTCTCTGCGAGATGATGATGACGATGACGACGGAGATCAGAGAAGCATTTCCACGTCCCAGCGAAGAGTCGGCAAGCAAGGACGTGGCGAAGCAGCGACGACTCTTCCTGGAGACTTTTTAAGAGCGTTAATCTGCAGGAGCATAGGCGACTATCTTCACAACAGATGGTTCCCACACAGTTTTGTGTCACAGCTGCAAACTGTTTAAGTCTCTAATTTCCAGTGTTTTCTGTCCTTTTGGCCTATTTTTATTCCTTAAACACATATCAGCAGTGAATGGATGGATGCATGGATGAAAGGCAAACACATGGGAGACAGAGGAACAAAAATATAGATCGATATGGACGACATGCAAGCAATAAAACCCCTTAATTTGCGTGTTTCTCATTTTCCGCATGTATCCAGACCTGAAAAACACGCAAATTAAGTCGTCTTACTTTCCCAGCTTCTCCTGGCATCACCTTTGTATTCTGCAACCAAACAAAAAGGAGAAACTACAAACAAAGCAGTCAGCTGAATCTTCAATCAGAGCAAAAACAATGCACCAAGTGGAGCTGCAAGACAGGATTATTTTCACAGTCGGTGAGCATTTCCTTTATTTTTGGTTAATCTTGTAATCTATAAAATGTCAGACAAAAGTGAAAAAGGCTCAAGGATTATTTAGTTTACTGTCAGGGAGCAAATCCTCACATTTAGGAGGCTTCATGGGATCAAAATGTAAACAGCTTTGAAAATGACAATTCTCTCCTAATCCAAATAGTTCCAGATAAAATGGAAAACCTGAGCACAAACTCAATGAGATACTAATCATACATGTCGGAGCACGAGCAGCAAACTAAATACCAAACCAACCCAATTCTTTTTTTCAGATTAAAACAAGGCTGCCTAATGAAGTTAGTCATGCTGCTACAAAAACGTGACTCAACAGGAACATTTTTAGAGAGGAAACTGGATGAGAAGCAGCAAAATCTCATCCAGACTGAGCAAAAATCTGAAGCCCACCAGGAAAACCGCCATCCTCCTTTAACATGGGGAGACAGAACGTGATGGAAAACCTACAGGAAACTGGCAGCTCAAACCCCTCCGCCCCTGATTTATCTGCGAAATGTGACTCCGAATTATTCATGGAAAATCTGCAGATTTCTTCACAAAGCATATCTGCAAATTTTTTTTTTTTTTTTTTTTTTTTAAAAACGCAGCTTGGGAGGCTGAAATATCCAGAAGCGACTTTACACTACGAGCTGGCGTTTGCAAAGCAGCGGCATTCATTTTCCTTGGCACTGATTGGCTGAACCCCCGAGAGCAGAGATAGGAAAAGCTTTCGATGTTAGCGTCTGCAGTAGAGCTAATATGGTTTCCACTGCGCGTATTAATGCATATCAAGTTATATTTGGTGACTGAACTGTTAAAATAGGCAATCAAACATTTTTTGAGGGATTTCAGATAGTTGCGGTCGGTTGTGGTCGCACGAATACAACGGGTTCACCGCATTAATATTGCTACTTTGCAGTATAATGCAGCAACATACTTGAATAACACAAATAAAACAGCAGCAAGATCAGTGCAAAAACAAACAAACAAAAAAACAAAAAAACATTTGAGTTGTGTTAATCCCGGTTGAAAAAGCTGCAGCAGAAAATGACACCCCAGATGAAACATCTGACTGAAATATGAAAGCAACACGCATGGCATAAAACAGCATAATGGACAAAAAGGCTGAAATATCACTGCCACACCAGTAAGTGGTACCAGCATTAAAACATCAAAACTAAGAGTACGAGCTGCGGCAGGAAACCCTATAAAAAGGGCTCCGCCATCAACGAGGTTTCTCACGTGGCCACGTTTTTTTTTTTATTTTCCATTTTTAAATCATCAAAACTTCCATTTACATGTGGACAAGTGGTTAAAACGCAGCAGGAATTACGCTAAATATAGGACAGAATTTGATGCTGCAAATATTAGAACCAAGTTCTTTTGAAAAAGCATCTAAAGAAAATATCCTAATTTATATAGTCAAATGTTATTCCAACTATCCATACATCAACTGAAAAATATAGTTACTTTAATGAATAAAATGTGTAATTCATGTACAGATTTTTGCAGGGTTCTCTTCTGCTTCTATTATTATTTCCTCAACTGCGCTGCCTGATGTTTAGATGAAGAAGCAGTGGGTGAAGCTTTCATAAACTGCAGCTCCACCTTATAAACATCACAACTTGCTTGCAGGTCACAGCATGAAAAAACAAGCAGAAGCAGAGCTGACAAGACAATCCAGAGAGCCTGTGATCCAAAGAGATGACAACAATGGAAAACACTGCTAACAAAACTATAATTCAGATGTGACATGCTAAATATGTAAAATAACATCCAATGGTGACATAGTGATTCATGGTTCAGTATTTGCTGAGTAATCCATTTGCGGCTTTTTCTGTGGAATGCGACTCAAAATTATTTGCAGAAAATTCGACTATTTGCGTATTTTTTCATTAAGGATATCTAACATACAAAAAAATAAAATAAAATAAAATAAAAAATGCAGCTTGGGAAGCTGAAAAATCAAGACGTAATACAACTTGATGCACTATTGGCTGCACCCCTGAGAGTGAAGATCAGAAGACTGTGGATGTTAGCTTCTGTGGTACTTCAGTATTCATGTAGTACAATATTCATAAACTTTCTAACACATTGAGACAGCAGCTAACAGTAAGTAAATCAAAAGGTAATTCATCTCCTCTGGTTATTACCTCAAATATAAAATCAAAAATGCATTAATATTTATAAGATTTTGATGCACAACAAATCTATACAAAAGACTAACTCCATTATGGGTTGTCTCCATCTCTTTAAACCAAAACTTTTCAGTGATTAAGTTGCATAAACTTTCCCACAGCCTTATCTACTTTCACTTCAGTTACTGATTTCCTCTACTTTCAGCAACCACAGCTGACATAAACATGAGGCTGTACTTGTTACCAAAGCGCACCACAAATTTCAGCTGCGTTGCATTTAATTTTTCTAAGTTGCTGTAGGAGGAAAACATTTCATCTCAGTCTCTGGAGAAATGGATTATACCGCTGTCACTGTTGAATATCACTGAACAATAACAGCTCTAAGAAATGCCCTTTCTCTCTCCCCCCCTCCCCCTTTGAATCTGGATGATCTGAGCCAAAAACCTGTCACTTACCATCACATCTTTGCTGCTGAACATTACTCTGCGTTCTCCTCTCTGCAAATATAATGGGTGTACATCTGACCAACCGCGGGTGAAGATGAAACAGCGGAGCTCAAACCAGAAAGGTACATCACCATTAACTATTATTTTAACAAAGTGTCTGTTTGGATCGTAGCCTGAAAATGTCAGTGTCTGCGAATCAGCTTCACGTGTAATGAATGCAGGGCGCTTACAGCAGCCACAGCTCTGCAAAAATACATGCAAATGACACACAGACGCAGATAATAGGAGAGGAAACGTAAACTGGGAGGCGGCAAGGTGTATTTTTATGACAGAAGCTGTTTAAACAGAGTAGAGGGGGAGGATGTTGGAGAGATAGGATGTGAGATAAAGAAGCCAAAACATTCATCTACACCCATGTTCATTGAGTCGTGTATTCAAGGCAAAATACCAGGCAAAGTTTTCAAAGCCTGCAGCTCCTCGGCTTGCCTCTTTTGGATTGCATGTCGATCGGCATCAACCTAGGAATTCACTTGAAATGGTAAAAGCAAGCAAAAAAGCCCCCTCCTTACTAGTGTTTAGGGTTGTCAATCAATATCTTGATTTAACCAATACCAGAAAAATTATTCAAAGATACTCATTTGTATCAAAAATCGATGCAAACTGACCCTTTTTCATTGTTGCAGCAGCACGGCAGCGACAGACTTGTTATAAATGAGGGCTGAAATCTTCCCTACTTATTGGTTTCTTTAATTAAAGAGGTTAAAATGTTGCCATATTGTAAATAATCATACTTTTTGCTCTCAACTAGAAAGCAGCAGAAACTGTTGCCGCTGTACCGAAAATGGTATCAAGTGTTGAGTATTTTTCTTAGCATCAAGTTCATTTTTAAAAATGGTGCAACATGTAATAACGGACATTTACAAGTGACTAATTTCCATCTCCAGCCTATCAGTATGAAGTTTGAAATCTGAGTATCGTGACAACCTTGCAAGGGTTGCAGCAGTTAGATGGCAAATTTGACACTAGATGCTTTTGACAATATTTAGAGGTCTATGGTTTCTCTGGAGGAGCTACAGCGAGACGCAGCTCTGGTGAAAATCTGCTGACTGGATAACTATTCAAACAATCCACAAGTCAGACCTTTGTGGGAGTGCGGGAAGATTGTTGAATCGATGAAAGAACAGCGTAAGAAGTGCCCTCTGCGGTTCGCCACAACTCATGCAAGGGACACAAACGTGCAAGAAGGTGCGCCTGTAAAAAAAAATGAGGCAAGCATTTTGGGCTACATGCACAACATGAGCGTTTAGTGGAAAATTAACACTCTGCACAGAACATCTCTGCCATGAAACATGGTGTTGGCAGCACCATGCTGTGGGGATGCTTACAGAAGAGACAGGGAAGCGGTTTCGAGCTGATGGCGCTTGGGTTGGCTCAAGCGTGTTGAAGCGGAGACACAACTAAGGCTACGTTCACACAACGTGTCTCGATGCTCAATTCCAGGATTTTGTTTTGGGTTTTTTTTTTTTTTTTTTTTTTGC